>LR738550.1:9185000-10435000 GCA_902685375.1 Neostethus bicornis
AGCAACACATTGTGACCAAGAACGAGCTTTGGCTCACCGTCTTAGCCTTTCTGAAAGCAGAAGGTGGGCAGGAAAGACCTAATCTATGTCTGGCCAACTACAGCCCTCCTAACTCAGATTAGATACAATGATAAACATATTTTTAAAAACTAATTTATTCAAAAGGGCAACGAAAAACTAGGACATGCCAAGAGTCAAAGGAGCACTGATGCAGAAAAACATTATACCTTGCAAAACTTCATTAGAATTTCTTTTGCACAAGCCTCAAATTAAAACAATTAGAATGAATAAAAAGAGAGAATTTGCAAACATTATAAAATTTAAAATTCTGGTTTGCTTAAAACCCCCCCAAAATAAATTCCTAATTTCAATAAACATAGTAAGGAAGCGCTAGCTCCCCCTAGGGGTGTACATCCTTTTCCTTAACAGGGTTTTCCTGCAGGATGTGTTCGGGTGTGGCACGGTTCTTAGCGATAATAGATTGAAAGAATTGCATCTAAAAATGGAAAGCAACATATCTGAGATTATGCAGATTTTTTTTCTGATAATTTGTTTGAACTTTTATTATAAATTGTTATCTATTTTTAACTGTAACATTGTTAGTCCTGCATATGGTTTGTTATAATGCAAACTACATTGTTATGTAGTTTGACTAATGTAAACTACAGTCGCAAAACACTTTTAGGGCCACATTATGGGTCAGAAATATATTAGTGGTTGAATAAAATGTGAAACAAGTCCATGTACATTATCTTAAACAGACACACAGTAAGCTGGATTTTAAACAAATTTGTGTTTCTAATCATAGTTTTCAGCTTTCAATAACAATCCTAACCTCATTTTTGTCTTTTTTAAACAAGAAAATACAAAGTGATAGCTGGGCAACAAAAGTATATTTTCAATGATTAAATATAGAGACATCTAATGCCACTCTGGTAAGAAAATATTTAATCTTTGAATGCATAAACCAACACTAATACATAAGCAGCAAAAAAAGTCTGAAAATGTGTCTGAGTAAAGCCTCTCAACTGTGAAATGAAGAGTTTGAGTAAATTAGGTATTTTGACTGATTTATGAAGGATTTTTATCTTTCACTGGATGTCAAAGTGCAAGAGAACATTGTTCTCACAGGTATGTCTTCCTCAGTTGTAGACATATTGTCGATGAGGATGTCCAGATTCACAGGAAATGACCTTTCCTGCTCGGTTGAAGGTATGATAATTATGTTTCCTGTGCGTCCACTGTGATTAAAAAGCTGAAGCAGGGTGAAGAATGAGCAGATACGCTGCTGTGGATGAATTGTGTCCCTTTGGTCATTACTACGGGAATGTTTGACCAGCAGCTGTTTCAGTTGCTATTATATCTGTCCCCATATTACAGCCCTGTTATGTAAGCAGAGAATTCTCAAGCTGGCCTTAAGGTTTGAACAGTGTGTATTTAAAAGATAATATAACTGATGCCTGAAAAGGTAAAATGGATTTTGTCAGTCTGTACAGATGTAGCTTATATCACAGTAATTATGGAATGCCACAAAACATTATTTTAATCACCGATTATTTTTTCAATTAGTCGACTTAATCAGATCATACATTGGATAAGGAATGCCCCACATATTCTTTGCGCATTAGTACCTCAGCAAGTTCCTAGTCTCTCAATTTTGTTCATTGACCACAGCAATAAAAGTCTTTCTGATTCTGATATCAGCATGCCTTTGACTGCTCTCAGACGTTGCCTCCAAAAAGCCCTATTTCCTGAATCCTCTTCTCTCACACCAACCAAGTAGTTGAAATCATCCACCTTCTTTATCTCTTCTCCCTATAATCAAACTTTTCCATTTCAGTGCCTCTCACTCACACACACATGTGCTCTGTCTTACTGCAGCTAACCCTCATTCCTTTACTTCCCTGGACAAACCCACCACCTCTCCAGCTTTTCAACCATTTGTCCCCTAATTGTGGTAGCCCAAACAGTAATACTAAGATATTGTGACATGAGCATTAGCAAGTGACTCAGCTTTTTCAGTAAAAAGAGGTTTGAGGAAGACAAACAAGGAAAAATAACAGAACTTGATACATGTCGGACACTTTCAGCATAACTGGAAAAAAGCTGTATAAACAGGATGTTGTACACAAAATGTAATGGCGCCATTTGGGTTTTAAAGTTTTATTTTGCTCACCCAACTGTGACCCGAAATGAGTCAAATCAGACTTTGGTGCACACCTTCCAATGACCTGTAGCGTTATTAAGTTAACAGGGAGTAAGTAGTAATTTATTGTAGACTAAACCACTGTATACATACAAAAGTAAAAGTATTGAAATGCCTCATGAGCATGAAAATGCATTCAAAAAAATTTTCAGAAATCAAATTAGTACTATGCTTGCAGTTTTTCTTGAAGTTTTGATCTAGGTTTAAAAAAAAAAAAAAACAACTCTAAAATGTGTGTTTAATATACATTATTTTTTTAAAAAAAGCAAATAGTGGATTCAGATTGAAAATGATTTCTGGATGGAATTTGAAATGTCTTGATGATCAAATATATTTATTCATTTATTATTTCAGCCACATTGTAAATTCACATTGAAGAAAGTTACTTTTTTTTTTCTGAAATTGTATTTTACAAATGACCGAAAAGGTATCGGCCTAAGAAAACGCTTATTACGCCGACCCTTTTTTCTAATCACTATTCTGAATAGTATATATAAGCCTTTCCTACAATAGATCACTCCCAGGCAGACGAAGGGTTACACAGACTTGAATTTTAAAGCAAAAAGAAAAGCAGCTTTCTTGGATGTTCTGTAAAACATATTGGCATTACAGTTGGTGGTGACAACCAAAGCACACACTCCCTTATAAACACCAGACATCCATTTTAATGATAATAAACCCATTCAGTTACCCTAATTATTTTTTTACAATGGGTCTAACGCAGACCAGATATAGCTGTGGTGTTATAAATCCCCCAGTAGTTTAACCTATCTGCCCTCAGACTGACACTGATTTTCACAAATACTCAACATCCATGTAATGAGCCGATCCTTCAAAGTCATCTTTAACTAGTGCTAACCAGATCATGACAGGGTGGTCAACTAAATCTTTCAGGAGATTGATGAAGGGTGAAGCTAAGATGAAGCAAGATGAGTAGTGTACTGAACAAAAATGTCCTGACCTGAACTGTGTGGCCTGACAAACTTTCCTGTCAATTATTTCTCCCACAGCACTGCAGTGTGGGAAAACAGGCACTGAAATAGTAGCCTTGATTCAGCACAAAACTCCAGACCAAACAATGCACAGATAAACAGGAGCAAATGTGTTTCAGCATGGAGCATTAAAACACATCATTCTTAAATTTGAACAATTAAAAAATGTTATGCTTGTTGTTTCAGAGCAGCCAATAAAAAACTTCAAGACAATTACGCTGATCTCTGATTATTGGCTACAATTCAAATGCCAATGGTGTCCTTTCCTCTGTAATTTGTTGCTAAGGTTGAGAGATTTTCATTGGAAAGTGTTGTGTTATATAAAGCTAGCCAGTGCACTGCAGGGTTTCTTTTCCCTTGTTGACGTGCAATGCTTGGGCTCATGACTGCCCTTTGCAATAGTTGACAAATACTTTCGAAATATTACTGTTTTGAGTTTCCTTGTGGTAACTTTTGTCTCAAGTGGAGTAGTGTGACTAACTTTGGGTCCTCATTTATGAGTGTGGGAATGATAGAGCAGAAAACTAACAGGGATTTGCAACAATTAGGATAACGGATTGGTCTGTTGTGTGAAAGAAGGTTGGCCTACAAAGCAAACACTTCCATCAACAATCCACACTCCAGTCAACCCACACTCCGACGCTCACCTATAGTCACATAATATCAGAAATACAAGCAACTGACATATGCTTCCTCTTTGTGGTGATCGGGTTCTCGCTCAAAAGTAAGATGGCGTGGTTTGGGTACTTAGCAAGAATGCCCTTTGGACATCTTGTTGGTGAGCTGTTCAATCACCTTCTAGCGGTGGACCCAGAACCGTCATTCTGCTGTTTTTGGGATTTTCACAAAATCCATATGGACAATCTGGAAAATGTGTCTGAGTAGAAGGAAGTCTGGGCTG
The DNA here is from genome assembly GCA_902685375.1 of Neostethus bicornis. Lineage (NCBI taxonomy): Eukaryota > Metazoa > Chordata > Actinopteri > Atheriniformes > Phallostethidae > Neostethus > Neostethus bicornis. The sequence goes on from LR738550.1 coordinate 9,189,100, forward strand.
AGAACAACCCTGTACGAATAGCTAGAACACAGTATGGGTTTGCTTGTTTGGTTTTGTAACATCTAAATACGAAAAATGGAAAATTACATGATACCCAGCAGAACCTACATGTTTTGGTTTGCTTCAGTGAATACTGTAGCTTGTTTAATTTCAACTACAAATTTGAGATTTATTTAAAGTTGTCTGGGAACACAACACAACAACTCATAACATCCATTAAGCAGATTGTCTACAGACACAATCTGGTACTTGATTAAACATGGAAGGATCTGGTTGGTACTAAAAAGAAAAAAGAATTAGATACAAAATTCCAAGTATAAATAGCCTAGAGCACAAACATTCACACCTCCGCATTATGCAGGAGGAAGGTGTCTCATTGCCACTTTCTGCAATTTCTTTTCACAGCGATTCAGATATGCTGTTTGGACAGATCTGCAGAAGCAAGACAGCAGCCTAAATCAGTCTGATCTTCACAAGACTTCTAACCACAGACGATATGCAAAAAAAACCACATTAGACACCTAAAGTGGGAGTTTAGTCAATAGAAAACTAAAATAGACTTAACACCTAGTGTAAAAAAAAGACTTTCGCCTTAATAGGCAATTTTTGCAGTTTGTGCTTCTAGTAAAAATGTTGTGTATGCGTTTAAAAAACAGGAACTACTTAGGTGGACCAGTTTGTGTTGATGTCATTATTGTTTTAGAAAATTAAACACTCACTAAATATAATTGCAAAATTTAAAGAAGCCAGTGAGTGAAGCGTGAACTAACTGGAATCTTGTATAAACGGTTATAGCCTTGAGCTGATATTACATGAGAATACGCAGGGGTATTCCTGAAATGAGACACGGTGGCTCATGCTTGACGTCATTAACCCATAAACAAAAAAATTTGGAAACTTGTTTTCATAGATACAGCAATAATATATCTCAAAACATAAATGGGTCACTGTCTCATAATGTGTGCAAAGAAGTTTTTTTTTTTTTCAGTAACAAGTGGATATAAAAATAAAATAAACCAGGGGTGTTGATTGTTGGAGAAAGAAATATGAAGATTAAATTTTAACACTGTTTCTGAACATTTATTTGCAAGTTTTCATTGCACATTTTAGCAGTCGCTAAAACATCCAAAAATCTATCCCTATTGATTACGAACAATGCCAACACACATAAATATAGCAACAAAAAAAAAAGAAAGAAAAAGGACATTACTGGAACAAATCAGCTGATCATTGCAAAAGCAGTTCAAGAACTCAAGAGATTTAAAAGAAAGCAGAAAAAGTGGTCTTTGTTTTCCCCCAGCTACCACTGATCAGGAACCCTGAGCAGGATACAGACGTGTTCCTGGATTGTTAATACAAATAACCCTCTTAATTTGCTTAAAAAAGACCATAATCCTCACAATCTGTACTGACACATTCTGTTATAAGGGCATGAGACAGGGAGGTTAAAGGACACTTGCCTAAATCTTGTAATGTCAAAAGTATTACTGGACGGTATTAGCTGAGTCCTGGTAGAAGACGGTGTTGTAGTCAGTGGTCAAATGTTCTGGAACAGAGAGTGCAGTTTGTTTGCCCCAAGATATAAACTGTTAGCACAGCAGCATCATTATGTCACCTTCGATATCTGTCTGACCACTGTGGTATTTAAGGCAAAATGGGAAAGGCACAAAGGGTCACCGAAGGATTCTTAAAAAAAAAATTTAAATCATATGGGATGTTTAGGCCAAACAATATGATCTAACAAAGAAAAATGTCCAGATTACTCCATGTACTCTGGGATTTACTGAAAAGGGGTTTCTATGAATGTCTAAAAGGTTTAGCTGAGGATGTTATTTCAAGGATTTAGAAGTTCTAAGCTGCTAATATCTATTAGAAAGAAATGTGTTCCTTCTCATTGAGAATTCTAATTTGATCAACTATAAGTAGTCAGGGAATTATATTTGCCAAGTCTGCTTTTTTTTTTTTTTAAATCAAAGATTTTGTTCATTACTTCTTTGGACAGAATTTCTAGGCATAACCCCAGTGGTAGGGGGTGCAGTTCAGTGTCCTCAGGATTGGGTTTCTGATTTTTGTTCAAGATGTGGACCTGTTGCCGTCATTGGGCCGTAATCTCCAACTCTCATTGGACCAATTTGCATTCAAATATAAAATCTGCCAGGATGGGAATCAGCATTTCCAAATCCAAAACGATGGCCCTCAACCATTGACTGTAGAGGTGGTGAAACTAGTGTCACGAGTACAGTTCGGCTCAATTTGCCAGTCGATCTGCATTCCTACCTTCACCTAGGGGCACCAGCTGTAGATGGTATTCAACAGAACAAGATAGGGAATACAAGCGGTCAAAATAACCTTCCTTCAGTGGATGACTAAATTCTCGCTCAACTGTAGGATACGGAGCTCTGCCATCCAGGAAGAGCTGGGAGTAAAACGGCTGCCCTTCTCTGTTGAGAGAAGCCAGATAAGGTGGTCTGGGCTTCCCTACTGAGGCTGCTGTGTATGACACAACCCTAACAAGTGGCAAGAAGACAGTACTCTCCCAGAAGTGTTCTTAACACTAATAAACAACTGTTTCAGCTTATATTTCGGTTTCAAATGAATAATGCTTCTGTTGAAGCTCTGAGTCAGTAAAAGTAAGTTGTAACGGCTAAAGGCATCTATCAGTGGAAGATTGTGTATTTCACACCTAGGCCTTCAAAGTCCTCTGTATGAATTGATCCAACCCTCAATAACTATTCTATGGTTATAAAAGCCATCTCTCCATGCAAAAATAGTTTCCGCTTTCTTCACTGATGCTGAAATCTAATGTGACCTGTCGTATATCTGGCACAAGTTGTTATCTTTGCTCGGAAAGTAAGCTTTAGATAAGGACACGACCGAACGAAAAAGAAAAAAAAAACAAATAAGCTAATATTTTCATAGAACATCTTTTCATCTCTTTTCTCTAAAAAGGTGGCGACAACAGTCATGTGAAATAACTAGTCAGGTCATAATTTCAATGAATGTGGTTATGAAGCCGCTCGATGTTCTGCCTGACTATTCTTGCAAAGAAAAACATTTTCTTTCACTTTTAAAAATATACAAGAGTTATGAGGAATTTCTTTCAGCATGTGCCAAAAACAAATCAGCTAAAGCCAACAGACCTGTATTTGACCCAGATTTTAATTACCAAGCTGACTTCTTGTTAGAGAGCAAGTCAGTTCCCTTTGTTGAGGTTCTTAGCTAGCAGAGCAACACAAGATCTCAGGCATGCCTCTTGATGGGGACACTGATAGAGCGATAATAGCTACCATCATCACATCTGGGCCGCCTTCGCAGCTGCCAGTGAACCACTTCGCATCCTGATTTTTTCCCCTCACTTTCCCCCACAATAGCAACCAGATTTGTGTTATTAACCCAAGTTTTAATCAAAATACTTTTGAATCTAATCACATGCAACAATCTAAGATTACAGAGATGTCCAGAATTTGAAAGCTGACCTACTTTTAAAACGACACGCAGTAATTTTTATCCAAACAAAACAGGGAAACATCGAGTGCTGCCATCTAAGCATTCACATCTAAAAACTAGATTTAATCTACGTAACAACAAGCTCACTGCCAAAATACCATAGAACATATTCAGAGACTAAAAGGAAAAATATCTACAAAAATGAACAGAGGATTCCACACCGAGAAAAGAATCTAGTCACAGTCAATAGAAAGAAAAGGTTTTTAAAGTTTAAAATAAAAATATTGAATCTTAAAATGTAAGAAGAGTTCTTATACTATACATAAAAATGGATATCTCTCTTAGATTAACATCACTGCCAGAGCCAAGGCCATCTGTGTTATGCCAGAAGTCTGGCACAGAAACAAAGATGTAGGGGAGATGAGTATGGAAAGAGGGGTAGAGTTTGAAAGAGAAAGGAGGAGAGAGAACACTGCAAGACCAAGCTGCAATTTCAAGGGAGCAAAGTCACGTGACCATAGGAAGCATGAAAAGCAGTTGGGAAAATTACAGACCTCAATACCACATCTCTCGACCCACCACAGAAAGCTCATCTGTGCAGGACATGGATAAACTGGCATCATCTAAACATGCAGAACAGGAATGAAGTCCTCGTTGGATGAATTCAGAGACTTGTTGATACCTGTGCTTCACAATGTTTCTGTATGTCATTGAGATCTAGTGATATTGTGGTGGATGTGGGTTGTTTTTGACTCAGAAAACCTGCCCAATGAGTGACTTGAAGTTTTTATGTCATCACAAAGCAAGACAGCTCAAAAGACACTGATCATTACAATTAGACCAACACTGTCAACAACTAGTCATTGAATTATAGTCATTCATCTGCTAGCCTGCAAACTTCTTATGACTTCTCAGATTTAAGTGTCCCTTAATGTACCTATGTGCACAATGACTTTAAATAGTCTTAGACACATTGACCATCATGTTTTATTCAAACACAATCAGGGCTACATCAGTCAAGCTTTGATTTAAATCCTCTTCTAGACTAAAAATGTCCTGATTTAGTGGTCAAGCATATCTATGATCATTTAAAAATATAAAAACAAGCAAATGCAAGGCAAGAAGTGCAAAAGGAGAGTGGTACACTTAGAGAAAAGAAGACAAAAATGCCCCAAGTGATTTTATTTATGCTTCAGTCAGAAGTAAAGAGAAGTAAACATCATGTTGAACTGGCGAGTCTCCAAATAAATGGGTTATGTTAAAGGTCCTATATCATGCAAAACGGACTTTTATGAGGTTTTAACCTTTTATTTTACTTAGTACTACCCCAAACAATCCCCCAAAGTGTGTTTTATTGTGATTCATGCTATTTTGAGATATTTAAATTCAAAGTAAGGGGCGTGTTCTCCAAACCTCTAACGACTGGTGGAACATAGTGACGTACATCTGTTTTTTGTTCAGCCCCCTGCAGCTCAAACACCAATCGCTGAACACCAATCGCTGAATGACAACCAATCGCAACCAACGGGGCGGGTCCCGGGAAAAAAAAAAAGAAAAAAAAACTGAAACAAGCTGTTTTGACTTCCGGGTATGAAACTGCGCTCCCAAACAGGGTATTATTTATAACCTTTTGTGTTGACATTGTGGCGGAATGTAAAATTATGCATATAATGATACATAGAACAGGATAAAATAAGGGAAAAAAGGCATGATATAGGACCTTTAAAGAACTTTATCGGGTACTGGATCTGTTTGATTTTAGCCAAGAGTGTTGGAAAGTCAACTTTGAAGATCCTTAGTATTGGATGATTTTTAAGACGCAAGTAGATAGCCCTACCATTTGTTGCACCAACTAATGAGTCAAGCAATCTAAAAACTATAAAAGTATGCACCACCACAGGATTATAGGTTTGTAAAATATTAGAAAAACAGTAGAAAAATAAAATAGAAACTTTTGAAAAATTGATTGGAAAATCTTACAAGTAACAGCCAAACAAACAGAGACATTCTTTACATTATTTGTTCCTTTCCTCACCTGCCAACAAGAAAATGATTATTTACAATCAAACAATCCGCGACCCGGCCCCGGACAAGCGGAGCACGACCAAATGGAATTGAACAATCAAACAAGTGAATCAAAGCAACCTTTAAAAGATTTGAGAGACCCTCGTGAGATGATCAACCCACCTTTAAGCACTACTAAAATGTGAAAACTTAGGACGCAAAAGCTCAAAGACAAACCTGGATTTAAAAAAATGGCCAAATCAGTTTTAGAAATACAAATAAGTTTAATGAAAAACTGTCATCCTTGTGCCACATGTTTGCATCAAAACTAAGTTTTTTTCCCACCAGGAAACAAATAAATAAATGTAGCTCCATCTGTGTGATATCATCCATAAAAACCCCACAGGCTTGCTCACTTCAAATTACATTCTTTCAACTCATAAAACCCATCACTACTTTCAAATGCAGAAATTACACATAACAGGTTTAGTAGTTTGTAAAGCAACAAGCAATTTGCATTCTGTAGTCTTCGAACTGCAAGAATGGAGGCCACTGACAACTGCACATTTTCCAGAAAGCAGCAGCTCATTTAAGCTGCTTCCTTGCTCGCTACCTCCTGTTGCACAGAAGAAATGATGCTGGAGTAACCAGGCTGATCATTTTAGAGAAAGTGCACTTTTAACTCCATCACTATCCTGCCAAATTGCCATTTGGTGTCAAAATAGCCGTCAGCTTGCAGTGTAGATTTATACAGAGAATGCTTACGCATAGTTTCTGCAAGACAATCCTTACCAACCGCTATACGGTAGAAAGATAACATAGAACACAGGTTTCTTTTTCTGTAAGAGGTCATTCATGCCTACTACAGTTTCCATTAAGCCTCCTGGGAGACAAAAGGAGGGAGAGAGATAATCCTTAAAGCAGCCTCTAAAGGATGGAAATAATTAGTTAATACCTTTGCACAGTTTTAAGCTTATTTTCTCATCTGTGTAATACAAGAAAATGAAATTGTCATGATTCTTGCAAACCTTCAGAAAACTCCATAAATCACTTTTCTATGAGAACCACTATAAATCTAGTGTGAAGCCCATAGGGGACTTTGATTACTCTTGTAAAAAAAAAACCTCATCCTTACTGATGACTCCCAAAAGAGATCTTTATTATACTTGTATGATATAAAGAAATAAAAGGGCAATTGATTACTTCCTGTGGGAGTGTGGCTATTTTTACTGTTATCAACCACATGATTTATTAATGTTTATAGGAGACGGTAGTTTGGAATTATTTTGTGTTAAAGTATAAAGCATTTTAATGGTGAAAAAATAGCGTAAGTATTCAATTAATGTGGAACATGGTTCTTTACCTGTAGCTCACACCAGGCCACCTCCACCCAGGTTTCAGTATCCAGGCCTTTGTAGACTGTTTTGAAGGATCCTCTCCCCAACTCAATGTCAAACTTTAGGAACCTTCCTCCTGGAGATGTAGAGACTGCCTTCATCTCTGCTTCCTCCTCAGTCTCCTCACTGGCAGCTTTAAAGGCACCTTTCACATCATCAGTTAAAGCCTCATTCAGCACATTTCCATCCCTCGCTTTGTCCTCCTCAGTAGCAGCAATCTGTAATGTTGTCTCTTTACGTCCACTTTGACTTTGGGCTTTGGAACTCTCTTGCATCCCAGAGCTAGTTCCCGGGGTCCTATCCACTATTGTTTGCAAGTTTATATTTAGGTTTTTACACCCATCTGAACTTTCTGGAGTTTCAAGGGCCTGCTCATCTGCATCAGAAAACCAAAGACTCCTCATGATGAACCTATGGTGCCTTTGATAATTAGAGGATGGGTACGCACTGGGGTCACTTCCACCTCGCATTACAGAGTCTTTAGATTCTTCGTGTCCTTCACTCATAAAGTCATGCATGTTTGTGACCAGTTCATTATGTAAATCGTGCCCAGACGATAATTTGGGCTCCGGATTGGGATCTGTATTTTCCTTTGGATCCATGGTGATTCGGAAGTTTCGTTACTTTGGTTTCCAGGTCACTCGCGGCATGGCTTTACTTTCCGAATGAAGATTTACAGATGAATACCTGCAGCGCCCACCCGGTGACGCAGTTTGCCAGCAGAGGCCTTTTTCAGCACCAGGTTGGATGGCATGGGCAAGATTTCAGCAGATGGGAAAGCTGGAGAATATTGCATACAGTTAGCCAAGGAATAATTATACAATCAGAGCAAATCTGAATGTGTTGCAGCATTTAAACGGCATGATATTTTCATATAAAAAATGATATTGTAAATAACAGCAGGATAGAATAGCTAGCTCATAAGTTACATTTTATACATTTATTTTGTGATAAACAAGCAAGCTGCTGACGACTGTGTTTAAATGGGCTGCTACTTGCTAGCTTTAAATTTCACTGACAACAGAATACACAAATTAACAGAAACGCACAAAAAACAAAGACACGACTTACCTTGTTTGAAAAAAAGCAGACATGTTAATAAATTAAAAAACGTGGTTAAAAACAGAAGAGGACAAAGCTGTCACGTTAGAAATTTAAAAATAATTGCTACTGTTAGCCCCAAAAAACGCCCTATTTGATCATTAGCCTAATATTACCGCGTGGGAGAAACCACAGCAAACAGCTTCAGTCTCCTCCCTGATTTTACAAACTAATCCCTCAGTTTGAGAAAAAAAAAAATTAAAAAGTGAAGAAAAAAAAAAGAAATTGAAGGAGAAGCCAAGCAGCTCCCTGCTGAAAACGCTGCTGCTGCTGCTTCTTCTTCGTGATTGTTTTAAGGGTTGTTGTCAGGGCGCGCGTTGCTTCATCATATCAGAATAGTTTCTCTCCCTGAGGTCTCAATGACAACCAACTTACAAAAAATAATGTTTTCCGCTTGTCACGGTCTCTCTCCATTAGGTAGCTACACCGGTGTGGAACTGAAATGTGTTTCTCATTCAATGTGCTCGCTTCCACGCCCCGCGTGTGACGGCAGGGCCTGCATGGCTGTCCAATGAGAGAGAGCAGACTCATCAGATTGTTGCAGAAACATCAATCTCTCAGAAACAGACAAAGACTGGAGAAAAATAGTCACTCTAACCAGAATAAGCCGTATAATCTCCACTTTGTTGTTCATCTATGTTATAAAATATATCAATTAATAAAATTAATTAAAGGTGGTTTAGAATATTTTTTATAAATACATTATTTAAATAGGCCTTCATTGGCCCAGTTGGTGCAAGATAGTGTCCCAACTCAATCCAATTTTACTTCATTTTCACTTATAATTACGTCGGGAAACGTCATCAAACAGAACTTCATGAACGGGCACCCGTAGCGGCCATGTTTGTAGTTCTGGAGATTTAACTATGCAACATTTTCCGTATTAGCAACAATTCAAGAAATTCGGAATTAAAAGCCAGGATTTAGACAATGCTTTTATGTCTTTTATTGAAAGGAAAGACGTAGCTCGCTTGCTGTCAACGACAAAAGTTTGGTTTTACGTACGAGTTTCCGCACTATACTGACTACATACGTAATTTCCAGTGAAGCGCGAAGAAAAAAAATACGAAGAAAAGTCCCCGAATGCTATGTAATGACAACCCCAATGCTGCAAAGTTTATATCGTAGGCTACTTAATAAGGGCACTATAAATAAATAAAAATATATTTACAAATTGTAGAGCATTAACAACCATAGCCAAACATTTCTATATGGTAAATAAAAACCGTTGGCAAGTCAAAAAGTCAATCACTCCAACTTCCTGATTAAGGCTACCAATAAGCATTTTCTATTGGTTGGAGAGGCAAACCGGGAAAAAGACACTTGTCAAGTTATACGGTTTCATCGTATTTAAATACGGGGGAAATGCTATTTTTGCAAATACGGGCGTATTGGCATTTATGTATGGCCAAAAAAAAAAAACCCGCTATTTTTTAAACACTGTTTTGTCAACACGTGTCATGCATTAAAACACCAACAAAATGCCTCGCTTTCAACACGATTATATTGGCTACTGAAGTGAACTAGTTACCTCTCCTTACGTCATTCTGGCTCATTATGAATTAACTGCGCATGCGCAATCTTTTGTTGATTTTCAAAATGACCGATGAATACTGTTTTTAGGTACTTGGGTACTCGGGTACGGCGTGAAAGCTTCACCCTTACAGGAGGCAGGAAAAATGCCTTTGACAGGTATGCGTTTCCCAACGTTCACAAAGAGTTGCTGGACTGTCAGCGCTAAAAGATATTCCATTTTGTCTTTAAAAGAAATGAATAAAGCAGGAGTGTTGTCATCATTCTTGTACACGTGCAGCTGATGCTCTGGTAAATATGAGTATAGGTTCTCAAGTTGTTTCTCCAGAGAACAGCTTGGTGGTTGCGCTGTGAGGCAGCCTACAGCGCTTAACAATGAACAACAGCAGTATGACAGAGGTAAAAGATATTTCACTTATTTTCTTGCATGACAGCCAAAAACTAATTGTGCTGCACTTGGCCGGGAATACTTCTTTTCTTTCCTCTTATTTTGCAACAGTGTTGTTTAGTTTTTGTTTGACTGCTCAAACCTTAAAATGAAAGCAATTTAAAAGATAGAGCATTGGGGTTAGTTTCTTTCAATCAAATAAACAGTAAATAAACATGGAAATACATTAATGCATCAAATCGATGAATGCAAAGGCTATTGAGAAATTTAAAACTGCTGAATAAGACTGGTGCATGAATCAGCAGATGGGAAATAAAGCTAAATTTAGCCTTTTCAATGCTGGGAGTGTTTTCAGCCATTAGTGTTGGATTTTTTGGGAATAGATCAATATGTTACTAGTATTGTTAAAGTGTCTATGTTAAAAAACAACAAAACAGATCCTCATGTCTGCTGTAGCCACGATGGGTCAGATGACATTCAAAGGAGTGAAGTATTGATAGCATCAACGTGACCTTATAAATAAGCAATTCTCTCTTTTGTTTCCACCTCACCTCACTTTCCAGTGTAAACCTACACATAAAATACACTCTCACTTTTATATAATCCTCATGCCTCCAATAGAGAGCTGCAGGATGATACAATGCTCAGCCCAATGAGAGATGTGGTAATTGAGGTTTCCATCTAACGAAATAAAACTCTATATACAGTTCAAAGACTAATCTAGTTTTACCATGTCAAAGAATGACATGCTCTCCGTCATCTCCCCAGTCAAACTGCCTGGTTGCAGAATTAAAAAGGAAGCAGGACCCTGACTGCCAGAAGCACTTTCTTGTGATGCTCAGAGCTTAGCCAACAGATGTAAAATGTAATACCCTTTCGCTCGATAAAATAGCAGATTGATCTCATTTACAATGCTCGTCCCACCAGCATTAAACGACAAGAGGCGAATCAATCCATGGTTATTTTGTGGAACGGAGATCTCCTCTGCAGACATTCCACAACCTTTTATGCTCTGTTTTTAACACAGAAATCCTACACTAGGTAACATTCGTATAAAGAACCTCCTCAGCCCCCAAAATACTTTACATGTAGAGAATAGCTTTCCGTAGTACAAAATTTGTTTAATTCTTAGAGTGTCATAGCTGGATAGATCTCATTCTGAAACAGGCGGGTTTGCTCTGCTCTGTGTAATGCTGTAAAACTAAAAGCTCTACAGAGAGTCATGGAAATTAGATTTACAGTTGGGTCGATGTTCAACTGGAGGACGGCCAGAGTTTGAGGTGAGTAAGAAGAGAGGCCTGTTGATACAACATGATGGATCGAGAAGGGGGTTTCAGAGTTAATTTGGTCTTTCAACAACTATGGTAGTTCAAATAAATAAATAAGACATGTAAGAATACTAACATGTCTTAAGTGCTTCCCATTATTGCAGCAGACAACCTTCTACTTGTCAGATACATGAGCTTAGTGGTACAAAGCATCAGCTGCAGCATTGTCTTCATGTGACTGACATCAGCTTGCTAAGGTAATCTGTGACAACGTGGGAAAATAGGAAAAGGTAGGATTAGGTGGCGAGTTCAATGAGTTCAATCCATCTCCTGAAAAGTCAGACAAAACATTTTTGTGTGCCCTAAATTTGGATTTATTCAATTTACGGTATTTAAGTTAGAGGCTCTTCCATTCCCACTACTGTGGAGCAGCAGAGTTATTATGTGATTAGAAAGCAGCGACCTAAATTCATTTCTCTGATTAAAAGTGGTTACCTCATCAGTTTTCATTTGAAATGCTCTTTAGAAATGATCACAGCCTCATTCTTTCATTGGTGATATTTGATCTGATTCAACAGAAAGCAGGCCTTGATAAATTTTATTACTTAAATCCATTTGTTTTTTACACGAGAAGCCTTAGCTGAGAGTTCAAACTCATTTCAACTTCTTTTTTTAACCTTTCCTTGTCTCCTTCACTCCTCTCAATTCCCTCATTGTTTTTTGTCATGGTGTGTCCTCCCTTGTGTCTGAATCCTCAAAGAAACACTGCATAAATATCTAATAGCAAAAAGCATTAGAACTTAGAGACACAATAACTAGAGCAACCGATTTAGTCAAGGCCTGTTTTTATTTTACATAACAATAATCTTGGATTAGTTGACTGGCAAACAAGCATTTGTTTGCCTGGAAATAAAACTCTACCAATAAGCCTCCATGTTTTATTATTTTTTATTTAGTCATTGAATCAGTATCTTGTTTAAGTTATTCCTAATTATGATTGAGTTGAGTGTGAAAGGAAACGGAAATTTCTTTCACACTCACAAACATGAGGAAGTTTTCATCTATATGTACTGTATACAGTATACCGTATACTGTATATGATTGAATACTAGAAAAAAAAATTCAGACACAGTGACTCCATGTTTTAACTTGTGACCTCACAACAGGCATTATCTCACTTTGGTCTGTTTACTCAGGGATAAAGGGCCACATTTAAAAAAGCCCACGTCAGAGTTTGACAGCCGAATGACGGAAACCCAACACATCCCGACAGCGTTTTATTTGTGATGTTTGTCCCGAGATCTCCATGCCACACCGCTCACTAATGATATGTGGCAAACAATGTTTGCAACAAATAGCAGCACAAGGCACTGTGACTTACACGGAATGAGAAACTTAAAATTTGTTTGACATCTTCAGAATGTTTAAGTCACGAGGAAGAAACTTGGCCGGTCACATTTCCAATGCATTTCCTGAAAAGCAATTGGCATGGTTTCTTTGCTGTTGGAATAAAATACATAATCCAACTGCTGCTGCACAGCTTCACTTCTTCTCAAACTCCAACAACCACACACTCCCTTTAGTTTGTACTTGTACTCAGACATAATTTTAACCCATACCAGCTGGTTGCTGTGAATATCTTAAAGACAGTTATTCAATCGTAGCCTGTTTAGTGGTAAATTAGAGGTTAGAGCTCCTCTTTCCTCTTGTCTTGCTTTGTCTTCAGGAAGACAGTTCTTCCAAACTCGATTGTTTATTTGATCTCACACACTCTACGTTCTCTACAGCTGCAGTGGTGTGTTGTGAGAACAAAAAGGGAGGTTTTTGGATCTCCAAAACAGGCTGTTGATTGTTGCATGGCCAGAAAGAGTGTTAATCTTTAGCCTTGACATCATTCACTGCACAAGTGTTGGCCAGGCATCTTTTAACTGTAGATATTCATTCAATAAAAAAAGGTTGAAATAAATGTTGAAGGTTCAAAATGATTGTTTCCCAAAGGACTAATTTCTCATTCATTAAAAATCAAACTGTTTCTGAAGCACCTGCTGCTTTCTTTACATGATTTACACCACTGCGGACCAGAGTCCGACATAAAAACAGTCTGATCATGTGTTACATAATCCTCAACCACACAGTAATCAATACAGTGTGAAGCCTTTTTTCCTCTCTTTTTCCACATGTATTGTAATTAAGATGGGTAGTTTGTGTAATGAACGACATTCCGACATAATTGTTGTTTATTACACAACAAAAACATGTTATATCAACTGCAAAAGAGGATTTGAGTTTTATTTTCTTTTAGTCCAAATCTACAGCTAACTGTAATCATTTGTAATTAGCTTAAACAAACTGAATGTTTCCAAGTTTCTTCATCAGTAAACCTCCTAAATATGGAAGACAGTCACTCATCACAGCTTTGATTTGTAAAGTCAACAAGGAAAAAAAGAGGAAATGTTATGTTATTCTCTTTCGAAGGTCACTGTGACACCCAAATCCTGAAAATACACAAGCTGAATATGATCAGTTGAAACCGCAGATACAAGACGCTCATGCTGACTTGTTAAGGATATTTTGCTGCTCTAATGTTGCTTTCAAGGGTTTTTTCTCAGTAATAGCTGCTAGTGCTAATTATCTTACAGTGGCAAACAGATCTGCACCATTAGAGCATAGGAAAAACAAAATGACTACAAGCCTGTTTTTCCCAGGCAGGAGAAAGAAAAAAAAAAATACAGCACGGAGGAAGGTTTTCTGTTCATTTCCAAACATTCTTTTCTAAAGCATTCTCAATACTTTTTTTTCTCTCAATACCAATTACAGTTCTTTCTCTCCAGGCTGCCCATCCAGATGCCCAACCCAGAAGACCAGCTGCTCTGAACATGAACCACTATGCCAATAAGAAGAGTGCAGCTGAGAGCATGCTAGATGTGGCTTTGCTTATGGCTAATGCTTCTCAATTAAAGGCTATTCTGGATCAGGGGCCAAACATCTCATTTTACATTCCCATCATCACCCTAATCAGCATCTCCCTCTGTCTGCAGATCACCGTTGGATTTCTGCTCGTTTTCATAGGTGAGACAATTAGCAAAGCAAAGATATTTTTTTACATCTCCCTATGTTTATGCTTCACCCAGATAATGACAATTTGCCAGGTTTTTTGCCGGACAATAAATTTGCTTCACGAACTATCAACTGAAAAACAGCCCATTACCAGCTGCACTTATGCTGTAACCATGGCAACAAGGTCAGGGTTCACAAGGTTTTAGTTCGTCAGCACCTATTAGAGTCAATGGAGGGAGGCCACTTCAATTCTCTGGAGTGTACATGTTAAAGCATGTCAATATGTTTCTGTGCATGTGTTAAAAACAACAAAAGTGTACATAAAAGAAAAAATCTTTTAATATACCTGTACTTAAAAGAGATAAGTGGTCTAGAAGACCAAACGAAATATAAGAGTAGCATTTTTATGCTCTCCTAATAAGGTAAAGATTTTCCTTTTTTTCCATTTTGAAATGTTGAACAACTAGTTTATTAACTTTGGTCAGCTCAGGTGTAATTAGGATGATTATATTTATATAATTATTTAAAAAAAATAATTATATAAATATATTTTAGGTGAGGCTGAAATGAATGTTTTGATATATTTCTTGAAAAGGCAAAACTGTAATTTTATTGATCTCATCGCTAATAATTACTGTATTTATCTTCATTTGAAGTTTACGTAAACATTAGTAGAAACGAAGTCATCATTTTGCCTATTTTATTCTTCCTTTAATCCACTCCCAGATGTCTCACACCCCTCTAGGTCACAGTTAAATATCATCTCTTGTCACACTTTTCATTACTCTTCCTTTGCTTTCTGTGATTGTTGTGAACCCAGTTGCCCTCTACTCCCCGTCCCTCAAACGTGGATGTAGCTCCATCTAAAAAAAGGGAGTCCCACACCCACTCCCAACAGTCCCACACCCCTCTAGGTCACAGCTAAATATCATCTCTTGTCACACTTTTCATTCCTCTTCCTTTGCTTTCTTTGATTGTTGTGAACCCAGTTGCCCTTTGCTCCTCGTCCCTCAAACATGGATGTAGCTCCATCTAAAAGAAGCGGTGGTGCGTGATGTGAGCGGCCTACATACCGCTCCCGCAACCCCACTGCAGCCCCCACTCAGACATACACACGGTCATGCAGGGTTCTTGCACCATTTGACCTTGGGTAATCGTCTACAAATACACATTTGCTCATACACACCATTCAGAAACACACACTCACTTTCAGGAACAGATTAATCTGAGTGTTATTCATTGAACAGTTCATGTGATTATGAAGACAAAAACATTGTTATGTTGCTCACATTTAGTTATTTTTGTGTTCATTTGTGGGGATCATTTTCTATAAAAAGCACAGACAAAATGAAAACATGCAGCTGCCAATGATTCATTTTTATTCTTCATTAAGTGCTCCTTTTTTCATCTGATCCAACTGTGGTATTTATTTTTAGTTTGTGGGACATTTTAGGACTTATTTTGTTAAATTGATTGAACATAAATAAAGTTTAAACAGTTTTACAATGCAATTGAATCCAACTTTGTCATTTTTTGGCCAAACTTGGCTAAAATAGATCTTCAAGAATATTGATTTAAATACAAGTCAAAACCAAACAAAACCTAGTGTACCCAAAGTGATATTTGACCTCCCTTAACCCAATCATAGTTTGTCCCAAACTTTTAAATCCATTATGTTTTATTATTATTTGTGTTTAGGCTTTGGATACTTTTTCCTCATCATTTAAAGACATAAACTCTTTAAAAAAAAATAAGTACATAAATTTGAGGCTGGCTTTGATCCAAAAGTAAATCAACCACTGATTAGTCATTTGGTGTGTGTATGTTTGTCTTTCCTGGTTTTCTCTTCAGTGCATTGGAATCTGAATGATGAGCAAAAACACAGGAGGATAAACTTGATGGAAAACTTGACTACAGGCCTGGTTTTTATGATCGTCGTGGTAAACATCTTCATCACAGCCTTCGGGGTTCACCGACCAAACAACTGACAAAAATCACAGAGGTATACTACTGCTAACATGTTTGTATAGTTTTTGTACAAAAAGTTTTAAACATAATCCTTAGTTTTCAGAGGAGAAAAAAACATGTGGTAGAAGGAGATATCTTTTAAAGATTTTAAGCAAAATGAAAATAGTAGTTGAAATTAATTAAAGAATTATTTTGATCTGCAACACAGTTTGAACTGGAAATTAAATCAGTTTTATAAACTTTATGCCTGCTAGTCATTATTTTATTTGCAATTTTTGTTATTTTGTTTTATGCTTTCACACCGTAATAAAACAATCTTGGTGTTTAATATTTAAAACAATTGTACTTTTGCATGTTACATATGTCATTTTTTTATCTGTCGCTCTTTTTTACTCTAAATTGAAAGGCATTTTTCTTCCTAATTTATTGTGTAATCAGTGCCTAAAGACCTTCATTTGGTCAGCATGTTTTAGCTCGTAACTGCTCCTAACCTGCTCTCACAACCCCCCTATCTGACCCAGAAACACAACATAACCTCTCTGGGCTGACACAGAAGTTTCCACTAGAAAACAAAAAAAAAAATTCCAGAAAATCATTGTTCCTGCACTGCTGCAGGCCTGGTGAGAACAGAGCGAACCAGAAAGAAACAGCCGTGGTAGCAAACAGGTCTGGCCCGTTGAAAACAGATTTGTTCCTGGTGGACAAACAGGAAAGTGGAGACAACAGCATCAGGCTCATGTGACCTCACACTGTCTGTTTCCTATGCTGTCCTACAGTGACCCCAATCACCAGCCAGACATCCATGCTCTGTATCAGTTTGATTTTTAATAGCAACGATAATGCTGGAGCAGCCAGACGGGTTGGGTTCGATCTGCTGACGCATGTGTCCTGCAGGGTTTTTTGGCTAACATTCAATACCAACAATGTTTGATATGGCATGAATCTGTGCAATGGGCAGAGATGTTTCAGTGGCTTTGTGTGCAGACAGTTAGTCCATCCAAACACAACTGCTTCAGGCATGACATTGGATCTACAACCAGTATCCGAGTCAATGTTCAACTTCACACTTTAGTATATTCAACAGTTTTATCAAATATGAGGCAGTTTGTTGTTTGAATACCACCAAAACCTCCCTGGAAAAATGGAAACAAGTGTCTGATTGATGACATCCAACTTTTTCATTCATTCATCTTCCAAACCGTCCTTCCCTGACGGGCTCGCGTGGGTGCCGGGGCCTGTTCCAGCTGATTTCAAGGCAAGAGGCGGGGTACACCCCGAACAGATCCCAGGTTATTGCAGGGCCACACACACACACATACACACACACACACACACACACACACACACACACACACACACCACACACACACACACACACACACACAAAACCATCCACATTCATTCCCAGGGGATATTTGGTAGCGACCAATTAAGCTAACGTGCATGTTTTTGGAGAGTGGAAGGAAACCAAAGTACCTGAAAAAAACCCTTCTTGCTGTGAGGCCACTGTGCTATTCACTCCGCCACCGTTCAGCCGACACCCAACTTCTTTCAAGAAAATATAAATTAACATGTACACATACATACAGTACAAGCCTACACACATGTATGTAGATATACAACATACAACATGCATGCATGAACGAATGAATGGACTGATAGACAAAAGGTAAAAATAGAGAAAAAATGTCTGAAAAACTTCATCCTAGAGCATAAAAACTGTGACAAATGTTTGGTAGGGCGTCAAAGATTTTGATTAAAAGTTGTTGGGCTTAATTTTTCTTTTTTCTAGTAGCTTTCTTGTGGGGCTGTGAGTTACAATTTGAACCCAACAATCAGTCATAGTGACATCTCCAGATTACTTCAGCACATCCTCATTCCCTCCCTTTCTGCTGGACAAGTCTTTTATCCACAACTCTCCTTGCAGTAGAAAGATAGAAAAATGTCTTACATCTTCTTGTGAGCAATACCAATTCTATACATTACTAGAGATTAGTAACAACGATTTGAATGCATCCAGCAGAGAGGTAATTTTGGATAGTAGATGAATAAACAGATTTTTAAAAAGCATTTTATTTCATTACAAATGCTTTTTCAATAAACCTGTCATTATTAATTAACGTGGATAACCTGTTATTTGATTTTCATTGAGATTAACTGCACAACATTTTACATAATTAATGATTCCCTTCATTGGTTTATTAAATTAAGAAACAGTGTTCTCTAGTGGACATTTCAATAGAGACTGCAGTGACTGAACATCCCAAAGCAATAGCTGAAAAAGTTTCTCTGACTATGTCAAATGAAGTGCATTAATTATTTACAAAAATATAATTAACTCAGGTACCCTGACTGTCTGTGTTCTTCACAATATTGCAATAAAGAAAACACAATTCCAGCTGAGTTTTTTTTTTTCTTTTATTTGAGCAAAAGTACAAAGATGCATACATAGCACTCTTTATGAAAGGCATAGGTTAAGGAGTTTACTGTGCATTGTGTTGAAGGAATGTATCGTCATATGTAGTGCTGTAAAGATTTGGTGTATAAAAAAATGATATTTTTTGCCTGTGGAATATGGATTTGGACGATATAATTGTTTAAAAATGAATTTAAACTAATTTAAACTTGGTAAAATCAGCTGTGAAGGTGTGTGTCTCTATTCTGATTCTCATTTTTAAAAAATCAAACAAAAAATCATTAGAAATTCACAGGAATATCAATAAATTCAGTTAGTTACATGTCTAACAAAAGTAAATATAAAAACAACAAAATTATATTTCCCAAGTTTTAAAATTTCCAGACCATATGTTTTAATTCCAGTCATGTAAGTAATAATGCACTGACTTGAGTTTCAAGTTTTACGTATTAAGACAATAAAATGGGTCAATATTTAACACCAATTATACATGACAAAGGACACACTGGAATTAGGTCAAATATAAAAAAATATATATATATGCTAAGGAAAACTAAAAATTATCAACGATTGAAGAAAAGTCATTTCAGCAATATTGAAATAATCATGCACTGTAAAATTAATAAGTACGTTATGCTACTTTTGGGATATTTGTCTTTTAGACATGGCCTTCATTTACTGAGCTTTACAAAATATTACGTTTACATTAGTTTAGCAACTGTTTTCAGCATAGTCTGTGATCCAGACTTTACAAACATCCTGAAGACTTTTTGATCTGTACTACCTTTGCTGAGGAGGTTCTTTGTAATTGGAAGTAATCTTGTCTTGTGTGTGAACAAGATAACTCAAAAAGTTATAGGTTGATTTTCATAACATTTTCAGAATATAAAGATGAAGAAGTGATTCAATTTTGATTATAATCTGGGTCACTGTTTGGGTCCAGGAGTGTTTTAAAGTTTTGGTTTTTTTTAGCTGTCTAGCTAGCCTTTGCTTTCTTGTTTTTGTGAGCTAACCTTTGCTGTTTCGCTAACTTTAGGGTTTTTTTTTCTTTTACTTTTCCGCTAACTTTAGCTTTTTTGTTTTTTGACTTTTCTGATTACTTAAGCTTTTAGCCAATTTTAGCTTTTCGGATAACTTAAGCGTTTTAGCGGCAGCACAATGGCGCAGTGGGTAGCACAGTGGCCTCACAGCAAAAAGATCATGGGTTCGAGTCCCGGGTGGGGACGAGGCTTTCTCACTGGCCTTTCTGTGTATAGTTTGCATGGATTTCCTCCGGGTACTCCGGTTTCCTCCCACCCTTCAAAGACATGCATGATAGGTTGATTGGCCGGAGCCAAACTGCCCCTAGGAATGAGTGTGTGAGTCTGGTGCAGTCAGCCCTGCACCAGACTGGCGACCTGTTCGGGGTGTACTCTGCCCTTCGCCTTGAATTGGCCGGGATGGGCTCCGGCACCCCCCGCAACGCCGAAAGGGATAGACGGATAAGAAGATGACTGACTAAGCGTTTTAGCAAAATTTGGAAACTCCAGTTTTTTACCTAACTTTAGCTTTTTTTTAGCCAACGTTAGCTTTTTTTAAAAAAAAAAATTATAGCTAACTTTAACTTTCCACTAACTTCAGCTCTTTCTTAGCTTTTTCCGCTTTTATGCTGCATAGATAATAAACATTAAAATAATTATTTTTCTTTTTGCGAAAAATATTGTACAATAGTTTTAGTTTTCCAAAAATTTTGACCCAGAAACTCGACTATTCAAAATTTCACCAAATAATGACACATTTGCCAGTTTCATTTATAACCAAACATCTTCACTTTCTTCTCTGCTATTTAACTTTCTTAGTCTTCACATAAACAGAGGATTGACTTTGTCTCCCTCAAACTAATTGAAGATTTTTTGCATTACAATATTACTGGTAAAATAAATGAAGTAATGTACTTGTGCCAAGTTCATCATCATTTTATGCCATACCCACTAAGACAAATGACAATCAGATTAATGAGTATGTCTTTTCTGATAGTTAGAGTTATCTGAAAACAGAAAAAAAATTTGCACTTTATTAGTTATAAAATTAGAGTTGATGGGTGAAGTGTGGACTTGATTCTAAGTAGTAATAACTTAGAAACCATGCAGGTTCATTGGCGAAAACCTTTAGTAATCACATTTTTCTTCTAATTTTTTTCCAAATACTTTTTTCTGTGAAACAGCAAAAGTTTAAGAAAAGTTAAAAAAAATATATGAACAATTGCATCACATTAAATCCTACTTCATTAAACCATTTGAAAGACTCTTGGGAACAGGATTTAAATCTGGAGATTCCAGAGGAAATCTGGAACAGAAGTATCACCCGCATACATTCAACATCTATCTGCATAAGACACAGTCTGACACAATTAAAAGTTTTCCATCGCTCATACTTAACAAAGGCAAGACTGGCTAAGATATACAACAGCAGTGATGATCGATGTCCAAAATGCAACCAGTCACCTGCAACAATGGCTCACATGTTTTGGTCGTGTGCTGCTTTAGAAAAGTTCTGGGACTCTGCTTTTGGAATCTTTTCACATCTTTGTGGGAGGAAAATAGATCCCAATCCATTCACTACAGTGTATGGAGTTCTCCCGAGCAGACAGGGCCTTAACTCGCATCAGGAGAACGCAGTGGCTTTTCTGTCTCTCCTTGCACGGAGACTGAGCTTAGTGAAGTGGAAGGACAAACAGCCTCCTTCTTTTGTTCAGTGGGTCAGAGAAGCTATGATGTGTCTTCAAATTGAGTACCTAAGGTATAGTAAACGGGGCTCAATAGAAAAATATTATAAAACATGGGCACCTTTCATTACATACATTGAGGGTCTGCCATTTACATAGGGGAGAAGGTTTTAAGCATTATTTACCAGTACTTATGGAGAAAGCTGCAGCTTATGTTTGTGATTTGTGATTTTAGATAGATACCGCTGGTTGACATCTTCTTTAATCATCTCTATTTTGTAACTTTATATAACTTGACTTAAAGTTGTTTTTTTTGTGTGTCTGTATAAAAAATGGAAAATCTTTAAATAAAGTTTTCAAAAAAAAAAAAAGTTAAAAAAATGAAAATCCTCTCCTAGTGAGATATTGACGTAGCTCGTTGATTTATATTTTAAACTGGTATTTTTAATGTAATATCTGTAGACGTTAACACCCTGAACCAATAACAACAATACCAGATATGTTTGACAGCCATGTGAGCACATTTTTGGATGAGTTAGGCCTAAATGGTACACAAAGAAGGACAAGACATGTGTGAAATTATAAACTAGTTAACTATGGTACAGTTGCTGCATATAAAGCCACTGTCTGGTGAAAGCATGTTCACATTGGGAGGAAAACTATCGTTTCTATTCTATCTTGCTAATTGCTTGCAAATAGATAAAATGTTCACTTAACTTTTTAAGCCTGAGATGTAAAAATTTGTTAAGAAAAAATTAAAGCCAACTGAGTATTTTAGTTTCTGTTCTGGAAAAATTTTGTGAAATGTTTAGCAAGAATACTGAGTGTTTTTAGAAATAATCATAGAAATAAAATTATGCTGCAAACTGAGACAGACTCAGCAGATGCTGCTTCTGAAGGGTATTACATGCTTTTGGCACAGTAAAAAAGGAAGTTTTATACCCTTTTCTTTTAAAAGTACTATTTCCAGAGCTTTTTACAGAACCCTGATGGCCTCATTATTTCTGCTTTCCTACCTCTGAATAGTAAATGAAAACATCTTTAGCATCCTGACTAAATCTTGCTGCAGAGCCGTGTAGAAACGCTCCAGTGCTTCTCAAAGTCTCACCCTCTGTGTGCAGAAAAAAAGAGGAAAATAAGTAGAAATATAGAAAAAAATAGATGAAATTTTTTTCTTTAAATTGGGCCTAACTTTTTTATAAACTCACCTCCATAATAGTAGAGAATTGCAAAGCCAATCACAAAACTGAAACAACTCAGAAAAAACTTAGGTCCTAAAGATGGATAAAAAAAAAAACATGACATGATTGAGATGATGTGAAAAATTTGATCTAAAGCAATTCAGTAAACACTGTAAGCTTATTCCGTATCTAAAGACACCCTGATTAAATGATATGCCAAGTGATAAAGGGTCATTTATTCTCATGACCCATTTCCACACTGTCAGAGTTTCACCCCAGTGCATGAACTCTTGACTGCTCTGAGGAATGCGAGGCAGAGGAAGCCGCTTTGAATGTCAGCTTAACTGACCTACAAAGCCAGAGGCCTGAATGTAATGGGATGATGATGAACGGCAGAGCCGTGCTGAGTAGTGGGGCCCAACTGATGCTCTCTGGGTTAAAAAGTCCTAGAGAGCACTATGTTTCAGAA
Organism: Neostethus bicornis; assembly: GCA_902685375.1. Classification (NCBI taxonomy): domain Eukaryota; kingdom Metazoa; phylum Chordata; class Actinopteri; order Atheriniformes; family Phallostethidae; genus Neostethus; species Neostethus bicornis. The sequence goes on from LR738550.1 coordinate 9,212,033, forward strand.
GAGCAAAGATTAGAGGAGCTTTAAGTGGCTTATGTGTGAATCAATAACGGGATGCAAAGAAACACTGTGCACAATCAAACTGTATGACTGAATGACAAAAGGCAGCAGATTACAATGCCAGATTTTTCTTTTTTTTAAAAAGCAATTTACAGAGAATTATGAATAGTAAAAAATCAAAATAATCCTAGAAATTGTGCACATCACTTTAACATGGATTTGCATATAGGTTTGTTTGACGAATTGGGTAAAAACTCAATTTAGCTCTCACCACCTTTGTTCAACCAATTATACAGCAGTTTAAATGAACAAAGTAAACCAAATGGATATACACGTAGGTAAAGATAAAAAGTAACACTTAGTTTTGGAATTTTCTTTATCGACCATCTACATATAGTAATGTTATGAATATTCAACTTAAAAAAGACTATCATGACTATTAAAAAAGGTATAGGTTGAATTTACCTTTTTTGTTAAGCCTGTTTTGCTTTTTGAGGATTTCCATGTCATCAGCCAAATTTGGATCGCTCATCTCTAGAAAAAAAAAATCTAAGTGATTAACATCACCACCAATTCCGCAAAATCCATGTTGCCTTGCAGACAGCTTGGTGGCTTCAGTGCATATGTGAAACAGGATAAGCCTACATGTGTTCACACAGCAGGAGATCCACCGTTGTAGGACAGTAGGGAAGCAGATAACCTCACCACAGGATAAAGAAAATTTACATTTAATTATTTATCTTAAACACCTATCCCGTATTGAATATAATATTGCAACAAAAAATTTGAACAAACATGACTTTTTTAGTTTAAATAATTCAAATTGTTTGAATTTATCATTTTAGTCACTACGCTCCGTGTAAATGGTTTTGTTGTCTCCCCTTTATCAGGGACTAGAATTGCGGGGGCAACAGTCTCTGATGAGAAACCAAGGCTTCTCTCACCCCAGCTGCATCCTCCAGCTCACCTGGGAGGATCCCAAGGTGTTCCCAGGACAGCTATGAGACATTGTCTCTCCAGCGAGTCCGAGGTCTGCCTCTGAGTCTCCTCCTGGTGGGACGTGCCTGAAACATCTCACCACCGAGATGTTCGAGAGGCAGCCTAACCAGAAGCCCGAACCACCCCATCAAGCTTTTCTCGCCTCGGAGGAGCAATAGATAAATTATAACGAACAAAGTGTAAATTATCAGCAATCAATTTCTAAACCAACATTAACACTGAAATAGGATTATTACTCACAATATTGTCATTGTCTTTTATCTAAGTCTTTCTTAAAAGCGCTGATGCATCTGAGGACTCATTTACATATTCAGAGTCACAAACTTCCCCTGTGTGGGATCAATAAAGTATATTCTGATTCTGATTACACTGATTTTTTTTCCCACTGGCTACGAGTTTCTTCTAATGTTTTACCTCTTTGTCTGATTCGGGTGGGCAGGCTGGCGTAGATGTCCTCAGCATGGATGTGCAAAGCTCTGTAGAATTCATGACATGCTTCGTCACCTTTTTCACACAGGTGCATCAATAACTCAGGCAAACGCACAGCGATGGGCACGCTCAGGCTCCTGAACTGCAAAGAGAGACATGTTGACTTGTATAACAGTGCATGTGGATGAAAGAAAAACATTCAAGAACATTAGATATGATTACCCTAGGAGTCGATGTGGATAAGGGGTACATCAGAGGGATGAAAAGGATCAAATCTTTATACCATGAACATTAAGAAGCTCATTTAATAATAACTTTATCTGTATAGCACTTTAAAACAAAGCCCACGGTGCCTCTCAGTCAGAAGGATAAAAGAATAAAATATACCAAAAGTTTGCCAACATCACACTTTATGTAAAAGTGCTCATTTGATTCATTTTGTTTGTTTAAGTTTTAACTTATATCAATTCTGATATCAAATGTTTTAAAAGCTAACATTCTGCAAATGCAATAGTTTGTCTGTGTGAATCAAAATGTCATTGATTTTAAATATATTTTTTTATTAATTTCTCAAAAACAAAATCCCCATAGATTCAGCCTAATTCCTTTAATCCAAGCACCTATTATTACTTTAAAGTGTTCATGCAAAGATGCTGCCCAATTTTCATGCCTGGAATGTGTTTACTAAATGCATATGATTGACTTCTTTTAAATATTTTGACATTTAATTTTCCCTTCAGATATCTTGCTGATTCCAAAGTGTTCATAAATGTTACCTTGCACCTGTGTTTGAAAAAACAGCCGTGACAATTACAGATTCAAAGAGGTCAAATAGAAAAATGTTTACAATTTTTTTTAGGATTTTATATTTGGAGAGACCTTGCATGCTTCCTTGTCACTGAGTATCTGTGGGTAGATCCTGTTCAGCTGCAGCACCAGTCTGTCTACCAGCTCTGCATCCATCCGTTGGTCCAAGCACAGGAACGAGGCATCAGTCATCAGCTGATTGTTGCAACTTTCTATGTGTGGTCAGAAAAAAATGGAGAAAATGGGTTTTAGATATTCTATCGAATCTCCCAAAAGGAATTTGAACTTTAATATAAAATTAATGTGTGTGCCAAAGATTAGAGATTGACTCCTTAAAAGGTAATGATCCTTTTTTGAGACATTTAGTTTTTACTGGACAATTTTGATGGGCAAACATGCTTGGGTTGTTTCTCATAAGAGTTGCTTTGCCTTATTAAGCCAAGCTGTTTTATTTAGTTTTGAGTCATTTGGTTTTTATGAGTATAGAAATAAACTGAAAACCTTTCTCGAAAAGCATTTGATTCCAGACTCAGAATAAAAATATTCTGTCAGGGAAATCGACTTGTTCTGTTTATGTGTAGAACTGGTTCATTATGCATTCAAGGCCTTACTTGAATTTTATATCTGTTTTTAAAAGAAGCCAGCCACATCACTGCCCAGTGGTGCAGTGTTTCCTCCCACCCTCCAAAAACATGCATGTTAGACTGATTGGCAGCTTTGAAACTGGCTATCTGTGTGTTAGGCCCTACAACAGACTAGCAACCTGTTTTGGGTGTACCCTTCCTCTCACCTAAAATCAGCAGGGATAGTTCCTGGCATTCCTGTGACCCCATAAAGGATAAGTGTTTAGAAGAGGAAACAAAATGAACAGCCACATGAATCTTTGGTTTATCGACCTAAAGTGTAATAAATGGTTTATCAAGTCTCTCTAGAAGTTTATTGGCACAGTAAAAATGAATGATTAAGAAGTTTATTCCCTCTGTTTAGTAAACAGAATAAAGTTGCAGCAAATATATTGAAGCAAACTTTGTTGCTTGATCAATATTATTATTAATGAATAATTTAGTCTGAAGAGCAACAAATGTGCTCACTGCCCGGACACAGGTAAGGATTCATAAGATTATCCAGATGTTGCAAATTACAGGAACAGGTATCATTTTTATGGCTTGGCCTCACAAAATAATACAAATCTTTTAAAAAAAAAAAAAATTATGTCTCTGTAAAGCCAATTGAGACATTTGATTTGTGATTATTGGACTTTACAAATTAAATTGAATAAATGGACATTTAGTGATGTCTTTCTAAACTAGATCTACCAGCACCTGTTCAATGTTAGTTAATAATTGATGTCATGTTACATGATATTCCAATGAGAGAAGTAAATACTTAAGTAGGATTACTCTCAGACTGAAAAGATGCAGTTACTTTACATCTTTTAATAAAATGAAAATGAGATCCTTTTAAATAAAGGCAATCAAACTAAATCAAAATACGACCTTGTGGTATTTAGAATATCACATTTTTTAGCGTTGACTTTTCTTCACTTTTTTTTTTTGCAAAATACACACAAGATATAATAACTACAGCTTTTGCACAAGTTTGTAAAATAGGTTCGGCGCATGCGCACAGACTCAGATTAATATTAATGCATCATGGAAAAAGTAATTCACACACACAAAAAAAACATTCTAAAAGTCTAAATTCCTTACCCTCAGGTATCAAACCTGCCATGGCATTTGAAAACCCGCTTGAGCTTCTCCCGGTGCTTCCTGATCCCGCGGGTAAACCGACCTGTGCTGAAACGTGTACCGTTATGTGTCCATGTGACCGACGTAAACCTCCATAAAGACGCACACGACATCTATTCTATGAAAAGGGAACTACTTGGTGTGATAAAATCAATCTTCATTTCATTTTAACTACATACACTCATTGCTGTACAGATCCATTTATTTTGATTTTTATAGAACTTATACTTTATACAAATGAGACAGTGATCCTGAAAATCAAAACACATTTACAGTAAAATTCAATATGTTATGATCTATGCCTCAGTTAACATTTCACAATTTGATCTTAAGGTGAAAGCATTTTATTCAAGTTTTAAAAGTTGTTCTATTTCTAATGTTGTCGTTCAACAGAAAGTGTGTTGGCTGTCTTTGTCCGCCAGAGGGCAGTGTGCCATTACAGTTCACACAAGGCACAACATTGCAGTCCATAATCCCAACCTCCAAAAACATGCATGTTAGGTTGATTGGCCGCTAGGAAATTGCCACTAGAAATGAGTGTGTGTTGCCGCACAACAAACTGGCGAGCTGTTCGGGGTGTACCCTGCCTCTGGCATTGAATCAGCTGGGATGGGCTCCAGCAGCACCTCCCCTGTGACTCTGTCAGGGAATAAGCGGTTCAGAAAATGAATAAATATGACAACATGCCGATTTACACCTTATTGATCAAGTTAAGGTTGTTGAGATTTGGCCAGTAAACGAGATCCTGATAAGTGCATGATGACAGTGTTCTTTACACAGATATAATCCGTATGGAAAGTTCTTTAGGGATTATATTCCTGTTAGAGTTCATGTTTCTTGCACAGGTTTCATCTGTAAATGTTGGGTTGGCTTTTTTTAATCTGCTTTGCTGCTCTTCATACTCCCACACCACTCCAGACTCAGATATTGGGAGTGAGCTGGTTGTTTGATGAGTGGAAGGAAGAGGTCCTGAATACTGAGGAGGACAGTAATCCAAGTTTTGTAAGAGGAGAGATTGGTCATAATCAAGTCCAGGAAGAACACCAAGATGAGGTGGAGGACCGTAGTTGTGTGAGGATGAACCATAGGCATACTGGTGCTGACATCTGAGGAGGAAAAGATAGAAACACAATGTTTTTGATAGTTTTTTCATTACACAAGTCGCAAGTTCTCTTCCCAATTGGAGATTTTAGGTCTAAAAAAAAAGTCCACACCTGCAAGGTTGCATGCTTTCACACAAAGCTGGGGGACCACAATCCCACAGAGAACACAGTTTGTCCTGGGTGTTGTTGTTATTGTTGTTTCGACCTTTATGGTTGTAGTGTGATCTGTTGTTTCGAAGCTGTTCTTGTTCCTCTAATTGCCACGTATCCGACTCTCTGTAGGAAAGAAAAGTCAGTTTCTCATAAGAAATGTCACGATAGACATTGTGTTTTCTTATTATTTAAAGCAAGACAATTTCTAGATTTCTTTTTAATATGATGTAAATGAGTTTTCAAAATCAAACAATTGTTTGTTTTTTTTTCAGCAAGTCATTCAACACAAAATGAAACCCTGTGCGTGTCTGGAGACATGTTTTAAAATGTTCTACTTCCTTCCAGTCTGAGTTGCGTACTTTCCTCTCTCGAGTGGCATGGTTGGCAGACGTAAACATTATGTAAATGAAGCTCCTGAGCAGCCACTTCACCATTTTAGGAGTGTGATGTTAGTGTTTTTGGGGTTTTTTTCAATCCTTTGCACACTTAAAAGCAGAAGTTTTCAGCATGTCTACTCACCTTCCCTTCTTTTTCCTTTCACCCTCCTTGATACAGTCAATCAGACAGCAAGTGATGAAGGCCACAGACATTAACAGGATTATGGCTGAACTTATGATGGATAGCAGCACAGCCAAACGGAAACCGTATTCCTCATAGGGAGACACAGCTGAAGTGCAATAAAAAAGGAGAAATGACTCAGAACTAGATTTTTGCAAATTAGCAGTCATTTGCAATTCTCAAGAAAAGTCATTTGACAGGTTTCCGATCAGACACAAAAAAATCTACATTTTTGTATACAAATGTAAAAACTGAAGCACACATAGCTAAACGATGTCATTCATTGTCATAATCCAGACGAGGCTGAGGGGATAAAAAGCCATTTGCTCTTGCCAGCTCTTTATGGGAAGACAAATCCTTTCAAAAACTGTTTTGAATTTCTCTCAGGCCCACATCAAGCACCATGTGCATTTTTAAAAGGTTGATGTCGAAAATAATTAAAGCCGACACTTAATCTTTTTCACCTCCTAATTATGCACCTCTAACTCTATAGAAGCAATTAGTGTAATCCTTAAATGAGAATTATCTACAAATACTAAATGATTTTCTTCTTAATATCTTCTTGCATGGTTTAAAATAATATGAATCTAATTATCTAAAGGCAAACATTACTGTGTCTCGACTTGCAGCTTTGCCTTCCCCTATTATGTCTTTGATGCCCTATGTTCTATCCGTACAAAACAATAAGCTGACAGCTCCAGAGAAGTTTTGCAGGCTCTGCAGTTTCACTGCTTTTGCCCCACTTATTCTGCTCACACAGACTGAATAAAAATGAACAATTAAATCTATAAAGTGACACATGTCCAGCTGTGAGGTTGTCTCTAATGAGGAAGGGGCTTGTGGCGTTCTACTTACGTTTACAGTAAGTCTCCCCCACCCAATGAGGGTTGGTGTTGTTCAGAACACACATCAGGTCTTCGCCAACCAGTTTGTGTTTGTCTGGACACTGTAAAGAAATGACGGTGCCCACATTGGTCCCATTGCCTTGAATTATCCTTTGAGTACCAAGAGCAGGTAAAGGAATGGGCGTGCACTGATCTCGGAGGTTACCTGTAACAGAAAGATGGTGGTGAAACATTTGCAGTTAAATAAACACAACCAAAGATTTGATAATGTAGAGTTTATGTCTAAAAGCGGAAAAGCGTATTCACAGGAAGTAGAAGCGACTCGGATAGATCTTCACCACAGCTCTTGGTCTAGCAAAACCCAAAACAGGGCCATTGCGGAAAGATTTTCAGTGCTGAGCTATCGGTTCTTAACTTACATAGAGCTGCACAATACAACATGACAAAACACAGCTCTCTCTTAACAGCCCCATGGATACTGCACAGACGTATGGTATCAACACAGGAAATGTGATGAATCATTAAACAAAAGGTCTGAAAGGATGGTGGGAGCTCAGGGGCCATCTGGAATCGTGCTAAACATCCAACCTCCACATAGAACAACACATTGCAGGAGACGAGGAGCCTTGCTGTGTCGGCTTACTGCGCCAACAGGCTGGCATGACCGTCATGCATTTCTAAAACTTGAATAATGAAGATGTTTTTTTTAACTTTTGATCTCAATGAAATAAAATTCAAAGGAAGGAGAAGTGGTGCATGTGAGAAAATCCTTCTGTCGTAATTGTTTGCATTCTACCTTTTCTAATATTTTATTATGCATTGTAAAATGTGATTTTTTCCCCACTTTTATGTGTGGTCAATGTATTTAATTTTGTATGTTTTTGATCTCCCATGAAAACAAGATGCTGAATCTCAAAGGCACTCCATAAAAAAAGTTCCAATAATTCAATCCTCATCATAAAATAAGTCATTTCACAGCAAACAAGTGGTGTTTAAATGAGATTTCTTCTACTTGTGGTTATAATGAGGTCCAGGAAGAGTTGAAACCATCTTGTTCACAGCAAGAGACATCTGGTTATCACTTGCAACACTTGTGACTGAATTTCCTCTGTGTATAATCACATGAAGCTAAATTTGTGAGGTTGTCAGAGGAATTGTGCACTTGTGGGTGAAACACATCTTGCACTTTGTTATAAAAAAGTGGCACAGAAAAGTAAAAAAAAATCTATGTACATGTAAATGATCTGATTTTAAAAAAAGCAATTAAGAACGAAAAGACGAATATAAACACTGACTTTGCAACTCAAATTTTCAAAAACAAAAAAACTGGGTTAAAAAAACTCAACAGTAGAGATCATCATGAATTCAGAACATTGAGATTTACATAACATGAGGACACATTTCACAAGTTACAGATGGAAATGCTTTTATGTAATGTACAGTATGTGTGGTTAAATGAGCTTGGAGATAAGATGTCCAGCTGTTAGGCTCTGACATTGAAAATTCCATCACTTCCCACCTCATCTTGCTTACTTTCTTTCTCTATAAAATAATATACAGTCCATGCATCTCCCAATGGGGAGAGACTTATGTGGTGATCCAATATGTTTAGTAAAATATGTTCACCAATTAAATTTCATGTTTATCCCAATTTAATACATGTTAATGTTACAAATTACAGTTTTTAAAAATTGACAGTAAAACAATTAATACAAGTCTTTTTGTATAAAAAACTTTTGTTTTCTCTTCACACTTCAGAGATTGTGCAATAATATTTGATCCAAATGAGTGCTCTTCATAGAGTTGACTGTCTAAAATATATTTTTTAAATATTTTATGTCTTACCTATGTTTTTTCTGACATGGATGTTGTCTTTGTTGGTAAAATCCGTCCTGGATACAACTGCTACTGAAGCTGTAGCAGCAGACATAGCGGTAATTTTACGCGCGATCCCTTCAGTTGTGCGTAAAAGCTGCGCGTCTTGATCGTTCTGTACCCGAAACAGGATAAACAAATCAGGCAATTTGTTTGTAAAGGACTCCTCTTTCTGTGTAAGGTCGAGTCCCCAAGGCTTTCCGAAACAGCTTGTCAGTCAGAGTCCTCCCTCAATCCTCTACCCTGCAACTTATTGGTCTGAGCTGCGCACTGCCGTCGCGCAAGCGGATGAGACTGATGAAGTGAACAGTTCAGACCTTGTCGAGCAATGCAAAATGACTTTGTGGATTAAATCAGATGTGTGCTTTGAGAGCAAACCGCAATGACCGTGAAAGTGCAGCATACAGGTTTAAATGTAGATGGAGCATAGAGTTCATGAGCATCAAGAGTCATAAAAAAAAAGGAAAAAAAAAAAGAAATAAAGTATATGTGATGGTATATGCTGTTATGTTGGGGAGCGGTAGCACCAAAAGCAATGTTTAACTTGTTTGTTGAAGACAAATGAAGTGAGAGAAGAAGGGTGGGCAGGTTTGCTGGTGGCTGTCCTGGGCAGGCTCGAGTCCTAGGCAGGCAAGGCGGGATCACATTTGGGAAGTTGCTAGATATGGGAGAGCCGACTGTGACAAGACACCATAAGAACATATTAGCCAGAGACGCTTGGGACCCGGTGTCATGAATAAGGGCAAAAAGCAGAACAAGGAGGAAGGAAAAAGTGCCAGAAGGGAGGTGACCCGTGACATACAGTACATATGCAATACCAACTGAACTTTACAGTCAAAGGGCCCATTGACCTGTTTCTTGAAGTTTCACAATACTGATGATAGTGGACAAGACTGTGTCTTCATGTCATGCAGCATAACCTAAATTTAATTTAGTCAGAAATACAGACAAGAGTGTAAACATCACCCCTTTCTGTTTCACTCTGCCATCAAATGTCACCAATGATTGCACATGTTGATGCCTAATGTGAGTTCATATTCAGACAAATTCAGGTTGGTTCTTCCTCTTTCAAATTTATTAAATAAACGGGTCTGGACAGTTTTTAAACGAGTGATTCAAAGAAAACCCTTTGTAAGTAATAAAGAAACAGGATGTTAATTCAGGGGGGCAGCACTCCTGTACTGACTTTGATGTCTACAAAAAACTCAAAAGTGAAACAAACCCTCTACATGAAGTTCCCTATTTTCAACGTTGATTGTCATTTGGAGGCAGAAATGATTTGTTATTTAAACTGCAGGTGGTTGCATGGTCAGTGAAGATTCCAGACATGCAGGAGGTTGTTTCTGGTACTGGTGATACATGCCTCCACTGAACCCCAGCTTCCCCTCCCAGCCCCCACCCCATAGCTCCATAGGCAAACACTAAAAAATGGCTGTTGCTTTCGCAGTAAAATGTTATAAACTACAAGAATAAAATCTGTAAACAACAACAAAAAAGTTCAAACTGTTTCTTAAATGGTGACTGTGAATATATTTTATTTCATCATCTTCTTCTCCTTTCGGCATTTCCCTTCAGGGGTCGCCACAGCAAGTCAGTTTCTTCCAAGTAACCCTATCTGCTGAATCCTCTTCGGTCACGCCAACTATCTTCATGTCTTCCTTCACTGTATCCATGAACCTCCTCTTTGGTCTTCCTCTAGTCCACCTGGGTTTGGTTCCAAACCCAGCATCCTTCTGCTGATGTACCCTTTCTCTCTCCTCTGCACATGTCCAAACCATCTCAGTCTGGCCTCTCTGATTTATCTTCAAAACCTCTAACATGTGCTGTTCCTCTGATCCTGTCCATCCCGGTCACTCCCAGAGAGATCCTCAACATCTTAATCTATGCTACCAACATCTCTGTATTTTGTACACCTGATACTTTTCTTCATCCATTCCAGCCTGCCTGCATACGCTTCTTCACCTCTTTTCCACACTCTCCATTGCTCTGGACTATTGATCCTAAATACCTAAAATCCCCCACCTTCTTTATTTCTTCTCCTCGTAGCCTTAAATATATTTTCATCCAATCAAACTGTAAATTTGTCAGAATGTCTGTTGTCTACAGTCAAATTTATCACTGTAGATAAAGAAACAGTATTCCAAAGAAATACTGTTGTTGAGTTTTACAGTAGTGTTTGTCAAAAGAAAGCATAACGAGGTGACTTTTTAACACTTGTCAACAACATGTGAGATGTGCTGACAGCTTCTGGGTTGTGATTAAAGTGTTTTCTAATAAATATGAGGCTCAAAACATTTAAAATTCCATCATGAGCACTACATTTTTTTATGAACCCCCATCATTTTTCCACCTCAATTTGAACAATTTTTTACTTATAAAATGAGATGGTGACGTAAAAAGAGACAAAAAGAGACGGAGAGCAAACTGGGTAATTACTCTGCTCATGCTGTTTAAACTGTCCACTGATTTGGTTGCCACAGCAACAGTTAATATGCTCTGACACTTCATACAGTTTGGGCTCATTGTGCTTTTCATTTAATTCTCCAGTCGGTCCTGGGTTTGCCGTACATTGCACAATCCGGCACACGATTTGAGGTTGTGCTAATGAATGTCAGGACAGTAAACAGCAGCTCATTTTCTTCCTAGTAAAGCTGAGATGTCATATTTTACCTGCCAAGTAACATGACAGAATGTCCATGTCCGAAGAGGAGCACAAAGATATGACAGAAATAGTCTAATACATGAGGGCAGGGGGAAAAAAATCCAGAGGGGAGCAAAAATAGACATTGAAATTAATCTGAGCTGACAACAGAGTCAGCGAAAAGTGAAACAGGTGAGACTGGTCAGCTCGTGGTGTCCGCCCCGCCCCTGACTCTGTGTGACACAGTGGCTCTGCTGGAGGGGGACACTCCATCACATAGGTAATTAAGTACAACAGGAGGGGCTTGACCGTGTTGGACCAGCAGCCTTGTCAACACTACTGAACAAACCATGCAACATATATGGCCTGAGGTCCAGGTGGAGGAGAAGGAAGGTGATCTTTTGTCTTTTGTCGGTCCTCAAAAACAAATCCCCAGAGAGTTAGTCACCTCATTTGCTCGGCTAACTAGTGTAATAAGACCTCCATTATAAAGGAACAAACAAGACTTCTCAGATGCAAATAAGGCTCTTGGTACACTTATAAAAGTAGGACTCATCCGACACCAACAAGACTGCCAAAACTATATAAAAAAGCTGCAATTTTAGTTCCAGAGATAGAGTTCTAATCTCTAACGATGGACAAATATTTCACTTCGTGGAAACAGTCTGACCTCACACTATTGCGGTTCAGTTGCTTAACGGCGGCCAGGTACTTTTTGGATTTAACCAATTGTACCTGGGTGCCATGGTGGCGCAGTGGGTTGCACAGTGGCCTCACAGCAGGAAGGTTGTGGCTTCAAGTCCCGGATGGGTACAATGCTTGGAACACTGGGCTTTCTGTGTGGAGTTTACATGTTCCCCCCGTGCCTGCATGGGTTTTCTCCCACCCTTCAAAAACATGCATGTTACTTTGATTGGCTGGCGCCAAATTGTCCCCAGGAATAAGTGTGTGTATACTTGTATGTGTGTGGCCCTGCGACAGACTGGCGACCTGTTTGGCATGTACCCTGCCCCTCGCCTTGAATCGGCTGGGATGGGCTCCGGCACCCCCCACAACGGATAGACGGTTAAGAAGGTGATTGACTGACAATTGTACCTTTGTGGATGGGACCACCAAGTGATGAACAAATGTTCAGTCTTAGGAACTGTTTACCTCGTAGACCGACAAGCATTGTTGACCTTAATTTTTCATCCACTGAATTATAAACTTGACCAGGATGTTTTTGTTCGTGTCATGTCATCATTTCTAATTGCTGATGACTGTAATATTTGACGTAGTAGGTGGAGTAAAATGAATTTGAGCAGATGCACTGTTTTGTGCCAGCTTGGCCATAAAGAAGCAGGAACAACTTCAGAATCACACATTTCTTGCTTGTTTTGATATTTTTAGTACAACACATCCTGTGCATACCATCATTAACACTTCGCTCTCTGCCACCTTGTTTCTAAAATTTCTGAACTTACTAGACTTTAACCCATTAGCAGTTTATTGCTTCAGTGAACCTGCATGTGTCAAATACTTGCCAGAACAAAGAAAAGAAGGAAAATGGGAAGTTGAGAGAGCGTATAAAAGTGGCAGTAGGTAAGAAGAATGAGATGTTAGGAGGAAATTGGGTCGATCAAACATTGCTTTGGTGCAGAGCTGCCTCGGACGTGCACGGCTTGCAAGGGAGGAGAAACTGATGCATGGCATTGCTCAAAACCAACAGCAAAATGTCTGTGGCAAAGTTGAGAAAAGATGTGCATTTACTCAGGAAGTTGAATGTTTTTAGTAACAAAATTAGAGACCAATAACACATTAATAAAAATAAACACACAATTGATGAACTATTTCTCGGTAAATACAGTAAAACAGTTTCATTGTGCTCAAAAAACTAAATTATTCATAGGTTAAAAAAGTTCAATCAAAATCAACTTATCAAAGCTTTCATGACTAATCTCCAAGGAATATTCATTTCTAAAATGAATTTCTGGAAAGCGTGACTCAATGTCTCTTTAAATAATTTTTGAGAAGTCTGCTGTGCTAACTAAAACTATGTACATGTGGTTACCTGTTACTTAAATGATGTGTTGCTCTTCACTTCTTCTTTTTCTACCAACACATGAAATGAAAGGAATTCCCAAACAGAAGTCTGGTCTGCAGGTTGAGTTCAAATTCATACTGTGTCAAAAACATCAAATGAATTAGTCACAGTCAACCTTTATGGAGTCCATGCTTATTTTTTTAAGTACATTTTGTAGATTTTTAATCTACAGATAATCTTATCTCAAATGCTTGACTTGAATCTGATTTTGAATTACAAAAGTATCTTCAACTGGTGATGAAAACTTACACTCATAAGAAAGAATTTTGTTCTCATTTCATCTAATATTGAACGTTTACTAATGCTAAACACAGCTAAGTCATGGTCACAATGGGCATGACAAGGGGAAGTTTATAAAGAAGATCAAAATAGAAGAGATGTGATGGATGAACAACGAACAGAAACCAGACAAATAGATGTGACGTCTACTGTATGAACAAATTCAGGAAAAGCATCATCTGTCCTCTGTGTGTTAAAACAACAAACTCAGTCTTGAAGGACTCATGTTAGTGTTTTTTTTTTAAATTGCTATCATATCAGACTTTATTCTGCAACCTGATTGTATTAATTTCCCAAAACAGGACACTAGGTTGACTTAGTCTAGATTTCTATAGTGGAGTTCAAAGAATTATAATGCATTTGGTATTAAAAGTGGAAAAATATAAAAACTTAAAAGTGATCCTTGTAATTTATCCATATTTTGGATAAATTTTGGGATATTATCCTAAAAGCCTAATCAGTTCATCTATAGTTGGTATGAATAACTACGAGCAGTTTCACACACAAACAGCCAGTGCTTTCTACACATTCAGCAGAGAAATAAGAACATACATCAGAAAGAAAGAAGTTTCTTCATTACAAAGCGGAAGAAAGAGAAATCCGTCACTGATCATTTCAAAATTTAAAAAGTGAGATGCATCATCATTGCAAAGTTTTATGACGTTCTTCTCCGGTTAAGTCTCCGGCATGGTGTCATCCTCAAACTTATAAAACATGGGTAACCAGGGATCATGAGCTGTGAGGGAGGAGAGATAAAGTATGATACACAGCAGGGGAATTGGGTAGTTTTCTCCGTGTCAGCAACACTGCAGGTAAAAATGCTTTAACCTCATCTTTGCCGGGTGGTTTGAGGGGGACTGGTGCAATCTGAAAAACTCCTCACTCAGACCTGAAAAAACATCAGGGCAGCAAAGTGGTGCTACAAACAACAAATTACAAATAAGAGGCAAATGTCAAAGAAAATAGTGGTCATAAAGTTAAAGAAAATATGTGGGAAAATATGTAAAAACATAACCTTTTACTTTGAAAGAATGAAAAAAAAAAATGAAACTTGCAAGTTCACTCTATAAAAAGAGCAGCTGTTATCCTCTTTTTAATGAAAAAGGGGCTTTCTATTATTAGGATTTCAAGGTCCAGTGTCTCCATTTCTTATCACTTTTCGCCATCTGTGCTTATTTCCTTTCCATTCAAAGCCAAAATTTATGATCTCTTCTTATTTAATTGAGTGTATTTGGAGAACACCACTCTTTCTTCAGCCTCCTCCTGCTGCACGCCCTTTCCAGGTTGTCATTAACGAAGTATCTGAGGTGCATTTTCAGAATGTCGGATGAACAATGTACGTCTGGGTCATGTTTCACAGCCTGGGCAGATTTTCTTTCACAGCATTTCCTTTGACTTTTGTTATTTATTAGAAAGCTCTTAGCAAATGACCCGTCCTAAATATTGCTGTGATTTGAAAAAGATTTTTTCCGACCGCGTAGCTTCACATCATCTGACAACATCTCATACATGCTGATGAGATGGTGAATACTTTGCCTGGCTTCCGCAGCATCATTTGTCCAATGGTCTTGAATTCTAGATGTGGATTTCTTAGATGAACGTGTTGACTCATGCAATGCTGTATTTTAAGTTATTCGAGGAGTTTGAATTGAGAAATACTTGTATCGATTTGTAAGAAAAACATGTTTCTGCTGCTCAACATAACAGATTTGACCAAAAGTTTGAAGTCGTCTTCACATTCAAGGTCAATTTAAAACATTCCTCTTTGGTTCATCATTAGACCAGTTACAAACAAAGTTAGTTTAACGGTTACTTACAATAACAAGAACCCCAATGTTCAAATCATCACTATTAAGGTTTTAAAAATAATTTCTAATTCTAAATGTCTCTTTTTTGTCATTATGTCCAAATAAGCTGCATTTAAAATGAAGAATAATGTCAGAGGTGATGAGTGTGAAGCCTCTTAGGGGAACTCAGGGCCGCATCATTTGGTCATGCTGTTTAGAAGAGGCTGAAGATCTGTAAACTTAGCTTTTACTTGATTTTACTTGAAAAATGCTTTATAATAAAGTTTGAGTTTGGTGGAAGAAATGTGCATTTTCAAAATACTCACACTTTTTCCTTTATTTTTTTTTTTTGTCCCTTAAATGTACATGAATGTATTTTTTTCTGTTATGCCAGGTTTAAAAAAATGGTTTAGTGAATAAAATTGAGTTGTTCTTTGGGGGATGACAAACTTCCTGGTGAAAAACTTTTTGGCACAATACTGAACTCAACCTGACTCCCGAATTTATTTTCCTAGTTTTACTCACTGACACATTGGTGTGATGCAATCTGAAAAATAACTTGCATTTAAAACAGCATCATCCAAAGTTGTGGGTGTATCAGTGGTTTTTTTCTTACCTTCCCAGGCGGTTTCACTGTACCAAAAACATCAATTCACTGGATCTTCTTGGAGACTTTTCTCAGTTAGTACATTTTTCTAATTAGATGTCCAAAAACAAAGATTTCAGTTTAAAAATTTCCTTAATTCTGTAACATTTCTTACTTGTCTTTTAATCTCCGTGACTTCATCTTAATCTTTTCTGAGGCTGATCAAAACATTACACATTTAAATCAAGCCAATCTAGTCTGTTGTTGTCTTTACAAAGATCAAAAATCCACTCACTGTAATTTGTTTAGGGGTTTAAAAAGTCACCAATAAAAGAAACAAAATCTTTATGGTTTAATCAAACAAATTTGCCAAAAAAAACCATGTGACTGAAAGTTGACCTAAGTTGTGTCCAAGGCACAGAAGGAAAAGTTAGTGTAAAGTGTAAACGTAAACTTCCTCTTATTTATTAATCAACGTTGCGGCTCATTAAATAGAGGCACCCAATCAAATTGAAAATGAAACTCAAAATCAGTCACCTTATTATCCGTCTATCCCTTATGGGGTTGCGGGAGCCCATCCCAGCTGATTCAAGACGAGGGGCAGGGTACACCCTGAACAAGTCGCCAGTCTGTTGCGGGGCCACACACATACAACCACACACACACACTCATTCATTTCTAGAGGCAATTTGGCACTGGCCAATCAACCTAGCATGCATGTCTTTGGAGGGTGGGAGGAAACCAGAGTACCCGGAGGAAACCCACGCAGACACGGGGAGAACATGCAAACTCCACACAGAAAGGGACTTCTCACCCGGGACTCGAACCCACAACCTTCCTGCTGTGAGGCCACTGTGCCGCCCGAAACGCAAAATAATGTACACTAAAATATTTGCACTTATTTGTAGTGTAAAGATGATCACTGTCCAGAGGTTAGTATGGTGGCCTCACAGCAAGAAGGTCGGGGGTTTGAATCCTTGGGAGGGGCAAGGCTTGAACAAACTTGAAACACTAGCCTTTCTGTGTGGAGTTTGTAGGTTCTCCCTGTGTATGTGTGGGTTTTCTCTAGGTACTCCAGTTTCCCCCTATACTCTATAACCAGGCATTTCAGGCTAACTGCTTCTAGCCCAGGAGGACACTCTTGAAAAAGAGATTTACACTCTAATTGAGTTAGATAAAGTTTATACTAAAAATTTGGATTTTTGTGAGTGCAACTCACCTTTTTGTACTATTTCAACTTTATTGAGATGAGTGTCATGTGAAAGACAACTTAGTATTTCTCTGATTTGACTGCCTTCAAGTCTTTTTTTTGGGTTAATTTTTCTGCCCATCAATTGATTTTAAATTATTTACAGTTATTTGACACTTACTTTTACTTTCATCAGTGTAAAAATTCTTTAAAATATTGTTTTAAAAAGTATTTTCTTCTTTTTCTTGTTTCTTTTTCATGTTTCTTCTTTTTGAGAACTTTTTGAGAACTTAGAAAACTTAGAAAAAAATTGCAAAATTTCAAATGTTAGGATAACTTTGGATAACCTGCAAACTTACCGATTCATTAGAGTTTGTAATAAAGGAACATAAATAGAACATAAAACTCCTTTAAATGGCATTCATCTTGTTTTTATTCATTAAATGTGAATATTTCAAACAGCAAAACAGTATTTCCTGAAAAGAGAAGAAAATTACACAGTCTGTCCTGGAAGTGCTCCAAGCTTACAAAGTTGTCTTGTCGAGGTTTTACACAATCGTGTGGACTAAAAAAATTTCAAAATAGCTTAAATGTTAATGTTTTTTTCCAGGTTGAATAAATGGCAAGTGGTTGAGAAGTTTCAAGTGTTGTAACATCATTCCCTATCAAAAAAATCTTTCTAAAGCAGCTGTTTTTTCTTCTTCCAAAGGTCAAGAGTAAAAAAAACTCTGTGTTTGTCGATATAAATATTTCTGAATATTTGAATATAATTTACTCATCCAACTTTTATTATTACTGCAAACAAATACAAATTTTTTGACTTATAAAAGAAAAAGAGCCTTCAAATTTCTGAGGCAGGAAAAACAAAATAGAGACGTGCTATTTTAACTGAAGAGGGGTTGAAACAAGTAAAGCATGTTGCACAAAGGAAATGATTGAAACCACTTCCTTTACGGGAACAGAGAAGTGTCTACAAGATAAAAAGAAAAAAGTTTGTTCTAACATCTGCTGGTTTGTGTGGGTGTTGATGTTGCTTAAGTTTGACATAAAGTGTAGTACATGCAATATGTAACGGAAAAGTAACACATGACATGCTACCTGGTTGGTTAACAAGTCACACAAAATTTAAAAGTTTCATTTGCAGGTAAATCCAGCCAAAAAACACTTATAGGTTATGTCAAACAAGAAAAGTCACTGAATTGTTTAAACATGGTAAACGCTTCAAAATATATAATTTTCCATTCTGATAATTGTAACTCTGTAGAGTTACAATATACATTCTTTTTCTTTGTTCGGCTGTCTTTAGATTTGATTTGCTATGGATTATTTTTGGGGTGGGGTTTTCACATGTTTCCAAATTGGTCAGGGCAGCACTATTCTATTCAAGCAGAGTCACACACTGCTTTTTTTCTCTCTGTAACTTCCAACAATCTGTCCAGTTTGCTTGGAGGATGACCTGTGGGTTTTGCCTGAGAGGAGGAGGAGGTGTTGCTTCAATGCCTGGAAGCTCACCAGAGAAAAGTTAGCAATGTCTCCTGCATAGCTTTGCTTTCTAGCCTGGAGGACAAGAAAATATGACCTTACCTCCTCTGGTTGCCTCTTTTGTCCACCTGGGCAAGAGCACATGGCAATTTTGTTTCGCCTTCTGAACTGCTTTTCTCTAACAGAATGTTAGGGGGTGCCGGAGTCTATCCCAGCTCATTACAGACGAGAGGCAGTATACACCCCGAATAAGTCGCCAGTCCACACACACGCATACTGATTCCTAGACCAAATTTCATAGCAGCCAATCAACCTAACATGCATGTTTTTAGAGAGTGGTAGGAAACTGGAGAAAACCCACGCGTACATGGGGAGAAGACGCAATTCCACACAGAAAGCCCAAGGTTTCAAGCCTTGTTCCACCTGGAACACAAACCCTGACCTTCTTGCTGTGAGGCCACCGTGCAGCCCTCACACGGCAAATTGCATCTTCTTATTTTAAACCAATTTTTAAATGGTTTTAATCCATTTTTACAGCTTTTTTAAAATAATAAATTCTCTGAAATTCTCTGAGAAATAACGTTATACAACACAATCATTCTAAATTACATCATGTAAAATCTTTCAGTTTAAAAAGTACCTGCTCAATATTATGTTCAGTTTACAACCAGATGGTTAATTTATTGGAGCTTTTGGCTGCTGAGATGTGATATCCAAATGAATGACAACATTCCTGATTAGCTAACAGACCTAAGCAGCTGTTGGTTTGGTAGGTTTGTAACACTTTCTCAGTGCTATAAAACTTTTTGGCACTTTAAAAAGTGAAAAAAAATCAGCCTGCCTTGCTGGAAGAAATATGATGAATGCATTTAAAATTAAACAAAAAAGTCTGAAAATCAATAGAAATTGCTTTAAACTGAAGGCTTTCATCATAAAACTCAGTGGGGCAGTAGTTATTTCTGCAAGCCTCATATAGTAGTAGGTCAGAAAAGTGTGTTTTTCAAAGTTTAACAATACGAAATGCAAATGCCCGTGGCCTACATGGATGCATACACCCAAACACATGCACACACACACACATGCAAACAGCTGGTGAGAGGCTTAAGCTCCAGTGGCACACAACAGCTTTCTCATTAAATCCATTCTCCTCAGCTGTCATGGGAGGGCTGTAGAGAATTGTGGTCACAACCTGAAACCAGGAACAAACATCTTTGTTTGGAGTTTTCTGCTTTGCTTTCCATTTCACACCACTACCTGTGGAAAATGTCAAATCACTTCCAAGACAGGCTTTTGTGTTCACTCAAAAGGTCCAGGCACTTGATAAAATGTGCCAAATGAGGGAAGATCCGGGCCACGAATAGAGGTGAAGAAATCCTTTTGTCATTTTGGAGGAGTCAGTGGCTACTCTTAAACACAAACTGCTGACTTAAGAGAAGAGATGGAGAGTTGTTCATGAATTAAAGTTACACAAACACTTAGATTGAAGCTAACACAAGCATTAATCTTTGAATTGAGAAAGAAACTTAAGCAGGTTTGTTGTCTGATAAAAGTTAAGCATTAGTAAGCATTGAGTGATTTCTGGAGAAATGATGAGCTTTCCTCTCAGCGGGGTCTCCTACACAATACCCACCCTGCCACTCCACTCTGAATGTACATTATGTAAAAAGCATGAGAGAAGGAGGCAGTCAGCACTTTGCTCTGTATCTTTGCAAAACAGCTCGCAGCTCCACGGAGACGACGCTGCTCCAATTTATCATTTTGACATGTAGAGTTGACTAGCTAAAATAAAGAAGTTATGGTTCATCTTTTCCATCAATAGCTGTCCTTTTGCCATTTTTCCCCCCAAACACACATATCAATAAACACTTAGTTGCATGAACTGCAGAAATGAGATGACTGTTAAAAACTGACTAACCAAGAAGGGGTAAAAATGAATCAAATCAAGATGTGGGGATTTGGACCAGGAATTTTCTACATCTGCTCTACGCCTTCTTTTACGTATGTAGACATATCTTGGTGCTGAAATCACACAGCACCCAACCCTTGTAGCAAGTTACACTTCCCTAATTTAATCATTTCTTTTTGATAACGTTAATTTATTGACGTGGGTGTTCCGTCACCCTCTATTTTACACATAAAATTTCTAGACATTTACCATACATCTGGTCCAACTTAAAACTTTCTAACCTCTGATTGTGCATTTGAGAGTCTGGATTTGCTATCTTCTGTCACCAGACTCACAGGGGAGAAAAAAAAGTAGTGTGAAGTGCTCTTCTGGTCATGTTTTACTCATTGATAAGACTGTTGTGTTGGGCAGTACACAGAGTTTAAGCTCAGAGATCAGGGTGACAGCTGGTGATATCGCTGGCCAACTCAACTTTTCCTCTTATTTTTAAGCCACAGTATTTTAAAATGTAAGTTTGGCTTTCATCCAGCAGTAGATACAGATTTATTTTTAAACTGAATTAGTTCCAGCTGACATGAAGAGATGTGAACATCCTAAAGTATCAATTTGAAAAAAAAAAAAGAAAAGCTTCTTTTGTTCAGAAAATGACCCATTGAGGTGAGCATAATGTGTTGGTTCAAAAAGAAAAAAATAAATGTGATTGCACGGGAATATGGATAATTTAACAATCTAAAACACACACAATGCTAGGACATGCTCAAATACTTGTAAAGTAATTTTCTGTGTCCAAGACCATTAAAGAAAATAGACTTGCTCTACAGTTTTCTTAAACCAAGTTTATTTCTTTTCACTTTGAGTGGTATGTTTGGACAAATTTCTGTTTCTAAACTGAAACTGTCTTTTCCTCAGTGCAACTCATTCTGGATCAAACAACATGGCTGGTCTCATTACAACTGGCCATCAGACTGATGAACCTGACCTAACCCATCTCTTGAATAATCTGGACTCTTGAAAACGTTCACTCATGTACCCATCGTTTACCACGTTATCATTTTCTTTGCACTACTTTTTCTGATGCTACTTCAAATTGTAAATATTGTGTATACTTTATGCCATGACCTCAGAGCGAGAAGTTTGGGGTTCAAGGCCTAAGTGGGACGAGGTTTGAAACACTAGCCTTTCTGTGTGGAGTTTGCATGTATAATGTGGGTTTTCTCCAGGTACTCCGGCTTCCTCCCATCCTCCAAAAACATGCTTACTAAGTTGATTGACCACCACAGAATTGCCCCTTGGAATGGTTTTGCGTGTGTGGCCCGCAACAGACTAGCGATCTATTCATGGTGTATCTTGCCTCTTGTCTTAAATCAGCCCCACAATCTCGTTGGGGATGGGTGGTTCAGAAGACAAAACAAAATTATATGCTACGTATGTCTTTTCTATGCATGCAAAGTGATTTTTATTTTATGGTATATTTTTATACTATTTTATACAGCTTTTATATTTGATGTTGCAAACTGTGCCAAAGAGAGTTTCTTATTTGTGAATTTCCGTTCACAATGACAACAAATAGTTTATGATTCCTGATTTTTGTACACCATTTTTTTTTGGCTGTAATTTTTCATCTCCTTTAATCCTCATTCCTCTACATTACTCTCAATTGTTCATCCTACTTGTCCCGCACCACTCTAACATACTTAGATACATAAATAAATGTAACATAAAGAGCACATGTTTAACAAGAAATAACCTGTAAATAAAAACCCAACACACGGAGTTCTTATCGGACACTGTGGCACCAAATGAGCCACATTTGTTTATTGATGATATGCTTGACTTGCTTTCCACTGTGCAGATATTCTTTTTTTTTCTTCTTTTTAAAACACTCAGCGCTGACTCTGTTCACTCTACAGTACGACATGGAGCATAAAAAGAGGGACAACGGCGAGAATTCATAGCACTGTATATAAATATGGATTAGTCTACATGCATAAAAAGATTCAATGACAAGTTTATTTGCTACTTTTCTTTAAAGGCTGGTGCTGACGGGGGGAAGGGTTTCGAGGGCAAGGCAGAATAAACAACTTTTCAGTACAGTACTTGGTTTCCATCACATCACGGAAGGGAGAAACATGGGTTGCTATGCAGAGAAACAAAACGAAACTGAATGAGTTCATTTAGCATATAATAAAGATGTTAAGTCTAACCCTGCAGCCAACGGATCATACTTTGGCTCTGATAAGTTACAAGAAGAGTGAAAATGTTGGAAATCAAACATAGATTGAAGGTTTCAGATCCAGCAACAATGAAAAAGAGGAAATAAGTCACAATGTACTTTGAGGTTAAAAAGTACAGGATTTAAAAGATGGGTGCTATAACAGGGAACATCAGGTGGCCAGCCACAAATTACACATTTTCTTTCTCTTTTTAAGTTAAATGTCACTTTCCTTTACGTTCTTACATCACACTGTAGTATACATACTGTACAAGACCTGCTGAACCACCACTGTGTCCCCAACAGGAGTGAATACACCAGAGATGTGCCTCGAGTTTCTTACACTAACATTCAATACATAGTAAAACACAAGAGAGGGCTCACATTCAAACACACACTCACACACACATACACTCATAAAAGGACAGCGTAAAAGGTAATGCTTCACAACAATATGGCATAATGTACAGGAACTTTTATCTTACATAAAAAGAAAGGAAAATATGATACAGAAAGTTTCTTTAAAACACCCTTCAGATATTTGATTTAGCTGCTAAAAATACTGAGAAATAAAATATCCTGACATGTAAAATAGGTGGCATGATTTGTGTATTTTAGGGAGAGAGGGGCATACTTGTGTGTTCTGAGAATGAGACTGCATTGGCAGGAATGGAGTGGTCCTTTCTAAGGGCGGGAGGAAAAAAAAAGTGCCAAGGTAAAGTGAATTCAAGTAATGTGTTGCAGTACACAGGAATGAGAGGGGTGGGGAGTCCTGTGATCACTACTGGCTCTTCCTGTGTTCTGTCAGGCATCCCAACGCCTCCGTGGTTACTTCTCCATTAGCAGCTTTGGAGAGGATATCCACCCACTTGGCCTGCAGGTCTGCATCTTGGGCACTTAAGAGCAAAGTTTGCTGGGTGTGACTGAGCCGGAACACGTGCTTCACTTCAGCTGGTGTAGGTGACACTGTGCTCACCTCGAACCCAGAGAGGGGTACTATTCGTGCTCCCTTGCAATCCTAAAGAAAGTTGAGACAAAAAGAGAAAAATTCATAATTATTTTTTTATATTGAAAGACTGCATTGTGGTGCAGGGGTTTGCATGGTGGCCTCATTGCAAGAAGGCCAGGGTACAAGTCACTGAGTGGGGGCGAAGCTTGAAAAACTGGTCTTTCAGTGTGGAGTTTGCATGTTCTTCCTGTGTATACGTGGGTTTTCTCTGGGTACTCCAGTTTCCTCCCATCCTCCAAAAACATGCATGTTAGATTGATTAGCTGCTATCAAATTGCCCCTAATGAATTTGTGTGGATTGTTGTGTGTGTGGCCCCACAGCAGACTGGCGATCTGTTCATGGTGTACCTCTTGCTTAAAATCAGCCGGGGCATGCTCCGGCACCCCCCACAACCCCATTAGGGATAAGCGGTACAGAACATGAAACAAAACATTCACCTCATCTACACTGATAAAGTCTATATGATGCATCTAGAGTCAGCTCAGGACCCTTTTTTCCCTTCCCCCTTTTCATTCGTGAATAATCAGGAAATTTTTATCCAACTTCCATTAATCCTAATCTTTGGAATGGCAGCTTTATGCACTGGGATTGGGATATTAGTCTTGGAAATGAAACCTAGGGAGGCTTTTACAATTATACCACACTCTGGTATCATCTGTTGCAAGAGATGTAGATTTATGGAAACAGTTTACATGTCAACAAAAAAATAACAGACACACACGTTATAAATTTATCTATTAATATAGCCATCTATTTATATTTACACATGCGCGCACACACACATACGTCTAATATGTGTGCAATTTGTGTGAATGTAAATTTTCATCCTGAGATGTTCATGTTAGCACTCATTACTGGGCACAAAGATTCCGTTGCTGTAGTGTTGTTTTTGTCAACGAATAATAAAACGAAATGATTTAGTTGACGAAGCATTTTTTTATGACGTAACGATAACAAAATAAATGCGACAATTTGGTGATGAAAATGTGACGAGACGTTTGCAAGTTTTTGTTGACGAGACGAAAATGTAAGGAAATAGGCGTCAGACTTTCACATTTCTGTCTGTGAAAAGAAAAAGCACAGCGGCTGAATGTGTCTCTCACGGCGGCACGCCTCCCACAATGCTGCACGTTTACACCGTCTATACAACACACCTTCAGCTATGATGAAGTCACAAACCATGGTGAAAACAGCAGCAAAGGAGCTTGGTGGTCAGAAACTGAAAGTTTTCCACATATTTTACGCAAACAGCATACTAACTTCAAGCTAATGCTTGCTTGTCGGCACTGCTATCTTCTTTAGTTTGCTAGGTTGCGCTAACGACTGCTTTAAAGACACAATGCAGTGTTTACTTTGTTTACAGGGTTATTAAGAGGTTTCATTTTTAAGTATGCATAAGTTACAACGTTCCTCACTAACTGAAAAAATTATATTTATTTTACGTTGTTATCTATGTTTGCTGTTTTTGCGCAAGATAAATCTCGGCAGAGTTTTTTTTTTTTAAACAAATATCCTGCATCATTCTCAGTAATAAAGACACGATTGTTAAAGTACGTTTTTTTTTTAACACTAAAACTAGACTAAAAACACTCTAAGTATTCCCTGACGAAAACTAGATGAAAACTCTTGGTTTTCGTTGACTAAAACGTGACTAAAATGAAAATATAAAGAGATGACGAAAATGTGACTAAAATGAAAATATAAAGAGATGACGAAAATGTGACTAAAACTTAAATTAATATTTGTCCAAAGACAAAGACTAAAACAAAAACTTAGATGGCAGCCAAAAACAACAATGCTTTGCTGCTTGATCAAACTAAAATGCAGCAGGACTGACAGGAGCAGACTGACATGAGACTGACAAACTGACATGAGCTGCATCTGAGGTCAGTCTCAGGTTATACAAATCCTCCTGGCCCAAATCTACACGTAGACAGACAGAGCATATGCTTCTTGGAAGAGATTGTATAGGACACTCAGACAGGTATAATGAGGACAGGTCATCTTGTTTAGAAGATACACTGAGCAAAACGGACTCCACATTTAAACCCAGATCAAAACCTGATGCTGATTTATAAAAGTGGGGTTAATTCAATTAAGTATTTCTACCAATGTCTTAATTGAGCAAATTATTTTTGTCCCAAAACTTAAAATGATCTTTCTCTGCAGGAGTATGTTTGTGTTAAACTGTTACCTGTCCACTACTTTGCAGGTAAAGCATTAGCGGCTCAGCCTTGGTTACAGCCGCCCACATCTTAGTCCAACTCTTCCCCTTCTCCTGAACTTGGAGGTAACTGCTCAGCAAGCAGTGTTCTCCTGTTAGAGATGTCTGCCTCTAAAAAAATTAGAAGAACAACGGTCAATAAATACCTGACTGACATAAACACAGAAAACATGGGTCAGTCTTTTTTCCCCCTCACTTCATTGACCGTAGACTAGCCTGTGCAATGAATCATGGCAGACTACTGGTACACTAAACATCTTTGTTAAAGTCTGGTCTTTGTCTGTGAGAACAGCTCTCCATCTATGGATGTGCTGGACTCATACAGACAAAACACTCACAGAAAGGAGCTCTTTATTTCCACATGTAATGTCTGCAAGTCTCTTCATCCAATTTATTCAAAATTTAACACTGAAAGATTTTAGGGATTTAAAAATGATGAACAAATGATTATGTAGGTTGACCTGGGTGCACGTTCTTATGTAACAGCAATGTAGGACAATGAGATTTGTAGACGAGCAGGTACTTAAGCTGACGTACATGATGAGTGGATCAGGAATGGCCAACGGTTCCCTCATGTGGTGATTAACATAACTACATGTGGATGCATTTTCTCACCTTGGTATCTTTAGGAGTAAACTAGACCCAAAGTAGAACGATAATAAATTATAAGAAAATAACTCAACCATGTTAAGTCATTATGTGGCGTGTTTCATCCCGTCCAAGTAAGTACAACAGACTGCTCCTCTGACTCACAGATAGATGCAAAGACACTTAAAGCCAACAGACTGTTGTATCAGCAGAGATGCTGGGTTTTCTTGAGACTAAGATCTCATAACCATATTAGTAATTTTGAACAGATTAGCTGATCTTTGAGTGTGAATCTGTGCACATTTTTTTTGTGTGATAGAAGTGATTTAGAGCCAGCAAAACACCAGACTCTCTTATACGTCAGCATTCAAGTGTGTCAAAGCACCAACAGTAAATAAACTAAATGATGGTGTTTGGATCCTCTTCTCACCTCAGGTGCTGCTTTCCGTCTTTGTTCTCCACCACAAAGGTTTTCCAGGCTAAGACTGGCTTCGAAACATTCAGGGCACACTCTGCTTGTTTTGTTGTCCAATGTCTTTGAACATTTTGCACAGATGGCCTACAAAAAGACAGACAGCAAATTATCAGATGTAAAAAATATCCATGTGTCCCATAAAAATTTTGTCCTTCACGATACACAAATTTGTTTTGTTCTATTTGTCCTCACCGCTCCGCAGGACTTGCAGTGATGTTTACGCTTGGTGAAATTAAAGCTCTCGTTGCAGCCCTTACACGTTTGTTTCTCTTTCTCTTTTTTCTTGGAACTCTTCTGAAAATAAAACAACAGAAGGTTTAAAGGTCTTCAATCTGTTTGAAGCACAAGTTGAGCATGAGGAATGTCTGACAGCTTGTCTGTGTGTCTTCCTTTTCTATCATCACACACATCTAGGATAGAAATATCCACACTATTTCCTGGCAAATTATAGATGTGTATACAAAGGAAGAGTGGAACTGATTCGATCTTTCTACACAAGAGAGCTTGTCCCTGATAATTTAAAATGTTCTTCCTCTAAGGATGTAATAAGCAGATGAATCCATGGCTCAGGCTCAAGTATGTACGTGCATATTTTAGATCTGAAACTCAACTATTCAATACAATTAAAGAAGATTATAGACTTAATGACACAGCAGAGACTCTATACTCCAGATTAGTGTGACTGTATCTTACCCTTTCATGAAGCCTTTCTCCGTCTGAGTCAATGGATGTGTTAGACCAGGGAGTCTGAAGAGAAAGAACAAACACTGATTCATTTGAGATCTTTCTTGAAGACATTCACTGCTACCACTAGATGCCAGTCAAGATCTTTCTAACTTCTTCTTTCTGGCTTTTTTCATCCAACAATTTGGCTGGGGTCCAGCTCAGGCCAGCCTAAAGTAGTTCAAAGCAGATCTGTAATAGTTCTGTGTAAACTTTGACTTGGACTTTCCCTATTAGGTCATGAGAGAGCTCTGGATGAAGAGACTTGCAGACATTACATGTGGAAATAAAGAGCTCCTTTCTGTGAGTGTTTTGTCTGTATGAGTCCAGCACATCCATAGATGGAGAGCTGTTCTCACAGACAAAGACCAGACTTTAACAAAGATGTTTAGTGTACCAGTAGTCTGCCATGATTCATTGCACAGGCTAGTCTACGGTCAATGAAGTGAGGGGGAAAAAAGACTGACCGGTGACTCAGGTACGTGGTCATCTTCACGAGAAAAGGAGTTGTTAAAAGCTTTATTGAAGGTTTCGCTGTTTTGTTTGTGCCGTTCGATGGTGGCCTTGATCACCTAAGATGCAGAATACAAGTAAAACAGAAGGATGAATGAAGGAAGAAATGGAAAAACCTCATTAAAGTAATACATACAGTATGGAGATGTGTATGTGTCTCCATATACATAGAAATATACGGATGGTCGATTTTTTTTTTTTTTTTACAAGATATTGAGTAATAATGATCATCATGGATCCAAATAATATCCAATTTAAAAAACTAAGTTAATTTGTTCATTTTATTCTAAATAATCTCATTTGACAGATGGTCAACTAGCTTGTGTGCTCATAATGTGTGTGGATGTGTTACAGTGTGATTTCTTGCCTGTATCCAGTCTTCCTTTTCCTCTGCCGTCCTAAACAGTAAAAAAAAAAAAAAAAAAGGATTATTTTACAGAAATGAAATCAAACCACAAAAACAAAGAATGCTAAAGCTTTAAGTAATGAATCAGAAAAATATTAAGAAAAAATCACAACATCATTGTTTTAAATGTGTTTACCTGGCTTGTAACTCCAAGGAACGTTGTTTACCAATGATGGCAAATGTGTGAGGAAGATTTTGCTTCACATTTTCCTGGACCTGATGTGGAAAGGAATAAATTATAAGTTGATTTCAGCTGAATGACTGGAATATCTGTGTAGATTAGGAGGTAAATATCAATCTAACTGTATAAAAGGGGAAGGTGAATCGTACCTCCATGCCAGCGATGTCGATCCTCTCTCTGACACTGAACTTTTGTCCCATTAGTCGGAGTTTAGGCACGCAGTATAGCACCATATTGTTAAACTACACACACGAAGAAATGAAAGTAACACACAGTTAATAGGACATATAAAGATATTTTATAAGAGTATTTTATATACATGCACACTCCAAATGTATCTACATATTTATTTCTTATCCAAACTAGATGCATAGTGCTTAGATGTTGTGTTTTTTACTGCTTTCTTACCAGGTAGAGGTATCGATCTTGTGCAGTTCCATTTTTGGCTGACATCTTTTTTATATGTCCCTCTTTAATGAGCTCATTTGCAGGGTTAACTATGTCTTCTTCCCCACCGAGCCTCTCGTAAACTTCCAACAACTTGTGCATTTTTTCCTGCACATCAAAAACAAAATAAGAGTAAGGATCAGGACAGCAAACAATGGAAGAATAATTAAGCACCATGAAGTTAGACAAAAAACAAACTTTTCTTTAAACTCTAAAGAAGTGATTAATTTTAAGTGTCATTAGTATTAGATTATTAATTCAAGGATGTGACAAATTCTCTCTTTTTTTTTTTTTTTTTTACCCCCTAAAGGGTCTATTTAGAGATATGAAAAAGATGTGTAAAAAAGACTCCAGCTTCTACATGTCATGACTTTCTAGGCAGGAAACAGTAACTTCCTGTCTGTGTTCAAGTAAAGTTGCTGACTGGAACGCTGGCAGCAAGTCAGTCTTTGATTGGTGCATTAGTGGCTCTTAAAAAGGGCAACCAGACAGGACTGAAGAAAAAAATTGTGTGTATCCAAAAAAAAAAAAGAGGGGAGACAAAAACAAAGAAACTGAACAGGGATTTGTGATTTAAAAAAGAGTAGTTTACCATTTTTCTGATGGCTGCATTTGAGTGGTTTGCTGCAGTAGAGATCAACTCCAGGGCCTCTGTAAGAATTGCACAGATCGAACATAAAAAAAAGTCTGGGGTCATAGAAACAATGTTACCTTACAGATAAAATAATCTGAAATTCACACCTTAAAATCACACTAGTATGACTCTATTATTTAATACTCACATGCACAAACAAGTTTAAGTGCTATTAATCATTAATACAGGATTAATTTATTACCAAGGGCTGTAAATGAATTTTGTTACATTGATCCAATAAGGTCAAAAGCTGAAAACACACACTCTTAATGTGAACTGCTGTGCACATGAGACTTCTTTCTAACCAATAGGGAGTCAGGTACAAGTGCATGTAAGCACCTGAGTCAGCATTATTAATCATAACCGAGATAAACAGAAGAGACACACAGGCGGGGAATTGAGGTCAAAGCAACTGGGATGAATTGCATTTCATCAGGAGTGGAGAGAAAAATCCTTTTAGTGCTCTGAACGGGATCGTGTGGTGTATCTAAAGCTTTGTGTGAGGATGAGGGAGGCAATGACCTCATATGAGGAGTATAATGTATAACATAATAGATGTGCAATGCACGTCTTATTTTTTGTACTTTTTGATAAACTAAAATAAAAAGGTACTGATAAAATACTTTTAGTTTTCATTTGTAGGATTAAAAAGTACAATTCTTAATCTGAGTTTAAACATTATCAGGAGAACTGTTCCAGATTTTAGCTGCATTAAAATTAAAACCCTGCTCCACTGAGTTTAGTCTTGAATCTGGACACCAGCATATGGTCAGTCCCTGAGGTCTCAGAGTCCGAGATGCTTCATATGGAACTAACATGTCAGAGATGTATTTTGGTACAAACCAGAGGAGAGACTTTTATACAAGATGTTTCAAAATCTCTGAGCTGCAGGAAACCAGTGTGGAGACCCATTGTCAAGAATATTTTGATATTTAAGCAAACAATCTTATGGTACATTTATTTTTTGTGGACATAAATCCCATTTGCTGTATGCCATCATTTTTGTCATTAGCTCAACAAAACAGTTTCTTTCTTGAATTTGACTTAATGAACATTCTCTTGACTGTATTTTCTTTCAAATAAATAGTTTGAAGAGCCACTGGAAAATTTAGATGTGAAGAAAATTTAATAAAAAATAAAAGGATCTATGCAAAAAAAAAAAAAAAAAAAAAAGAACATACTACAAACTAAATCTTGCAATAGGATGGTCATCAAATCTCAGACTAATTAGAGAATAACGAAAATACTTTATTTATCCCCAAAGGAAAATTTACAAAAGAAGAATTTGAGAAAAGACTTTTTTTTTTACATGTAAAACACACAATTTTATTTTGAATAAGGCCTGCTCTAAAAATGAGGACATTCAGTTATAAAATGTGCAGTTTAGATAAATGTTTCTCATTTTATGTGATGAGATGTGAATTTATGATTTATTTTGATTCAGTAGCTTTACATACACCTGAAAAGTTTGCAAAAAAATCTAACTTTTTAAAAGTTTTTCAAATGATGTATAAGTTGGTATGTTTATATTTATCATTCCTCCCTCCAAAAACATGGATTTTAGGGTTAATTGCCCCTGGGAATGAGTGTGTGGATGGTTGTCTGTGTGTTGCCCCGCAGCAGACTGGCACCAATTTAGGGTGTATCCTGCCTCTCGCCTGAAATCAACTGGGATAGGCTACAGCACAACCCGTAACTTCATTAGGACTAAGCGGTTCAGAAGACAAATTGAAATCAATTAGATTATCTATTTAATTGCTGTGTCATAAAATTTCTCAAAATGAATTAGTTTTCACAATACGATGTAGCATGTGGAATGGGCCATCAACCCGATTAGGGATAAAGCAGTTCGGAAGATGAAATTAAATCACATAAAAATGGGAGTATTTGATTGTGCTGCAATCAGAAAAGTATGTTTTGTATCTCACTTTCTGCATCTTTTCTGTCGAGGGCATCATCGGGCAATTTCTTCAGGTAGTCTTTAAGCAGCATCTCATAACGAGGAATCCTTTGGACTGGTTCCAGCATGTGGTGCTGCAACGTCAAGTTCCCACACACATCTTGTTTCTGTCAAGTAAAAGACAAGAAAACCAGGATTAGAATTTATTCATAGAAAACCCAAGTGCATCACTTCCCGATGGATAAACTCTCAACTCAACACAATGGAAAAGAAATGATCAGTAAAAACAGTTACAAACCTGTATGTTCTGGACAACACTCTTAAACTGTGAGGACCTCTGTGTCCAGGTGTTAACCAAGTCCATGGCTCGATCAAAGTTCTTCACATATTCACCGTACATCTTCATAAATGGAGCTAATTTCTGGAGGATGTCTCCAATTCGGGGGTTTGAGTTCCTACAGTGAAGACAGGAATATTACAGGCTTAAAAATCAGAGGTGTCAAGTAGCAAAGTAAGATTACTTCGTTACCTTACTCAAGTAGAAAATCTCGTTATCTTTACTTTAACGAAGTAATTATTTTTTTGTCTACTTTTCACTTTTACTCACTACTTTTTTATGCAATTATCTGTACTTTTACTTCGTTAATTTTTTAAAAAGTAGTCGCTACTTTCGCCATTTTGTCACCGTTAAAAAGCCGCGACTGTTTGTCGGAGTTTTTTTTTTTTTATGAACCCTGAATGCATCAAACAAAGGAACAGATGAATGATTGGCTGAAAGGTCCAGTCAATCATTACTATGGGCCGAGTAGCCCCGCCCACAAACCTTTAAGGAGCAGGAACGTTAGTTTGCGTGTTTAAAAGACTTGTTGCGGGCTCGGAAATCAAAGTGTTTCTGATGCTGCAACACTGAACTTTGAGTGAATTATCAGGTTTTTTTTTTTTTAAAAAAACAAAAGCAAAGAAGTGTTTTATTATTATTATTATTTTCAGTCTGCAGTTATTGTAAACGTCTTTGCTGAAAATGTTGTAGATGGTATTTTTATAAAAATAACTTTGATCTGTGACGCACTATTTTATCTTTAGAAACAAAGCTAATTAAACTAATTAATCCATAAATAGTAGTGGTGGTGAGGGATGAAGTATTTGTGCTTAAAAGCATCCAAAATGTAATAACATTTTGGATTAGTTTATAAAGACTGACTGAGGAGATTAAAACTACACATCGCTTAGATTTTGTATCATGTAGATGTTTGGGCTAACATTAAAAAAAAAACCTTATATGTACACATATATATGTAGATATGTATATATATAAATTTATATGTACCGTCTCCTAAGTCCCGCCCCTACTGGTTTCTTTCTGGGTTTCTTACAATCTTAATTCCCTGGTTATTTTTTTATTTTTACAGTTCTTAAAATTTTAGAAAAAGAATCCAAGGATTTTGCCTCCTGTGTGTTTCCTTCACTCCCACTGCCTTACGAGTGCATGTAAAGGGTGTTATTTTGTCAATGGGCGTGGTTTTACTGGGTGTACGATATTTTTTGTAAAATACAATCATTTTACGTCATTAGTACGATAATCCAGCACCTCCCACCTGGCAACGCTGCCCAGGCTGTATGTGGCACTCCCATACTTACCAACTTGTTAAAGACTATTCAGTATTGCCTCAAAGAACTTTGAAAACTAGCTGCCTTCAAGGCTTAAAAAAGCCTTTTGGTCATTTTTTTTCATTTATTTATTTTTTTAACATTGAGTGTGTTTGTGTTTTTTTACATTGAGTGTGTTTGTGTCCGCTGAAGTTGGTTAAATTAGGTGATGCAGAGTGAAGCTTGATAGCTGAAGGGACGTTACATATTGCCCTGCTTATGATAATACATTTGATTGTGTTCATTAATCGATTTCCAATAAAGATTATTAAGAAATAAATGTTTCTGATTCATAAAGTTTAACACCAAAACACTTTCATTTATTATCATATTTTCTGCTCCTTAAAGCATGTGATAATAGTTAAAAAATATGTTCATACGCTTTTGTTAACAATATTCCTTTTTTTCTGAAAATTACTTTTACTTTTCTACTTTAAGTAGTTTTAAAATAGGTTACTTTTTACTTTTACTTAAGTAGAAAACTTGAGTTGATACTTCTACTTTTACTAAAGTAGTTTTTTAACTTGGTATTTATACTTCTACTTGAGTAGGAAATGTTGGTACTTTTGACACCTCTGTTAAAAATACAGTTTTAAACATCATAGCTCGGCGACACAGAAATATTTTGCTGTCATTTAATACCCGGCTAAGAAAAAATTATACATAGAAGAGAATCCTCTCTTGAGCATCGTTGTCTCATTAAAAACAATATGTAATCCCTCACAGTTTCTCTCTCAGGTGTATTTTTCTGACTTATGCTATAAATGTGTGTCGCCGTGTTTAAAGTCTTTTAACTTGAGACGATACATTTTAATGAGCTCTTGAAAATAATAAGATAAGACAATGAATGTGACAGTTGATTCCTGTCAACGAAGCCCTCGATGGGAGTCATTATTTGGTAAGAGGAGCCAGTGGTGTAATATCATACACTGGAGAAACATTTCCTGCTTAGTTTTAAAGAAAAAGAACTCAAACTTGAACCTCACATGAACAAACATAGAATACCTAGCAACACAACACCTCTAAAACTTTAATAACAACCCTCTGATGGATCCCTGCTGGGTTGACAATTACATCAAGAATAAACAGCCTTGCTGGTAGCTTCTACGTAGTTTCTACTTCTACGAGAGGTCCATTGTAATCTGTACTTCTCACCATTCTCCAATAATCCGTGTCTTCAGCTCAGGGAGCAGGAATTTATCATGGAAACAATATATGGAGGAAATGTTGGAGAAGATCCCTGTAATGACGTCCTGTGGGATTCCAGCTTCTGTGAGCTTAGTGCAAAATACCTGCAGGGTAAAAGAAAAACTCATGTTAAATAAAACAGGACTGGCTTCTTATCAAAGTGCTGGGGATGAATGATGAAAAACTTTCAGCATGATTATTCTGGTTCTTAGCAACAACACATTTCATTCAGATACACATACAGTAGGTTTCACCAATTAATCACAATGATCTGCCGTATATATTTCAAGTGCCAACAGAGTTTTGTCGAAGAAAAAAGTTAATATTCACATCTAAGAAGTTAAGAGAAATGTAAAAAATGTTCCCCTACTTTTTTCTTTTTTTTTTTTGTGCGAGGTTAAAACTTGACCACTCACACAGAGAAAAATGCAGATTCATATGTTGTAAACATTCTCAAGAGGGAGTAATGAACCCTGATAACAGTCTGAATCATGTCTCAGTCAGTACTCGAAAATGTCACAGTAAAAATGTTCAATTTTAAGGGAACCCTGAAAACCCTGGAGTCTAGAACAAAAACCCAAAATGAAGTACAATTCAAAGGCAAACTACCTAAAAAAAATGTATTTATATATTGGTTTGTTTACCAGATCAATGTATGTTCGGTAACATGCTGCAAATCCACCAGAATTAGTTGAATAGTTTTCCTCTCATTTACAGGTTAAGTCAACCCAAAATCAAGCTAGAAATTCTTCCCATTAAAATAAACATTTCATAAAATATGGAGTTTATGTACATGTTGAAGAGGAGTTAGCTCAGTGGTAAAATGTCCATCCTTGGACCGAGCCCACTGGGTCTATGCCTAAGCT
The DNA here is from genome assembly GCA_902685375.1 of Neostethus bicornis. Classification (NCBI taxonomy): domain Eukaryota; kingdom Metazoa; phylum Chordata; class Actinopteri; order Atheriniformes; family Phallostethidae; genus Neostethus; species Neostethus bicornis. The sequence goes on from LR738550.1 coordinate 9,247,514, forward strand.
TATCCCCTTTAAATGCCACCATTACCACTATCATGGTTGCCTGCTGCAGTGAAATGCACCACAGAAATTTTGTCATTTGAGGGATCAATGCAGTACGTTTACAAAAAAAATGATAACAAAAAAAAATCTATATTCTGAACAGATCAGTTGTAGAGTGATTAATTAAACCTCCTTTTCAGATAAAATTTTCAGATTTAAACTACCGGTAGATTGAAAATTTTAAGCATTTTATATCTGTCAATTTGTGGAAGTCAAAAATTACTTCTCACTTATAACACACATTTAATATTCAAATGGATACATTTTCTTTCCCGAATCATAACAATGAAGAAATACATCATTCTGTCAGACTTTATACAAAACCTGCTAACAAAATATGAACATAGCTACAGTGAAATCTCCTTTTGGTTTGTTGATGTTTTAAAGTTTTAAATTTGTTACCTGTTTGCCACTATGTAAAGCATGATAATAAAAATATGAAAAATTGTCTCAACATATTCCTCATTCGGAATGATCCATCGTAGAAAGGATTTTAAAGTTGTCTTCCAGACAGTGTATATTTGATGATCATGAACATCATCATGTTCATGGTCATGATCATCATCATCATAAACAACGTGATCAATCATCAAATTGACTGAAACTCTTTGAAACTCTTTTTACGAGGAGAAGTCTCAACATAGTTTATTCTTATAAAATGTTATGTGGATCGTCATGTGCTTGTAAAACATCAGTGAAAATGTTGGCCTCCTTCTTTGCAGAATTCTATTAAACCAGGAAGTGAATTCAGAATATATCAATCAGCTTGATTTCCCACCTACTTAGTAAAATGTGCCACTTAAATCATTCAAAATTGAATTATTTTGCAGCTATTGTTGTGTCCCAACAGCAAAGTGAATTATATATCTAAATGCCTGATTTGTCATGCCTTCAATTAACAATTACCTTCATTAAACTTAGCTCCTTATCAAACAATTAAGCATTCTGACTCTGAAACAGAGGTGAGCTACACTAGTACCATGGAAATAAGTATGAAAGCATCGAGACAAAAACAGGAAGTTTACTATGATAATTCTCTGCCCTTTGTGGCAAAAAACACCAAAAGATGCTCCGTGATAGGGTAACTGTTCTTCTGCTCTACCACATGAACAAAGCAAAGAGGAAGAAGACCCAACCACTAGCAGAACATGCTTATCAAAAACACAAGCCAACTTTAATGCACTACTGGGTGAAAATGCTAACTATGCTATTAGTCTGCTGTTTTGCTGGATGAAGGGAGTTGGTTAAAGATTAAACTTGTGGTTTTAAAAAGCAAAAGTAGGACAGAAGCATTTAAATTTCTTTTTTTAATCAGTTTTAACTTCATCTAAAAATTAAAAGCACAAATGTATTGCAATCACAACATAGCTTTAGAGCTTTACAGGGGTGTGATACGTACACACTTACATGAAGAAATACTACTCATACACACCCTAAAGTAATGCTGTCCCAGATGTTTGTTCACCTTACCTTTTCTAATCCAGTCAAATAAATTGCTGTCAAACAGATTATAGTTTTAGTTTTAATCCAGTCCTTTATTATTTCACCACTAGTTCAGCTTAGTGATGCAAACTTTTAACAGCTCCACCATCATGATTACAGTAATCAGACAGTGGTAGATGGAGCATTTTTTACATAGGCCTTCAATAGGTCACCATCTGCATCGAACAGCCCCATATTAACTATTTTATGGTTATAAGTTTGTCTTATACAAGATAAAAATAGCATGAGTATCACAGATGAAAACTTGCAATAGACAGCTACACTCAAACATTCCAAAGGTAAAAAAAAAGTATCCTTTGGTGCATACATACAGGATCTGTGAATGATCCCTAAAGACCTCATAAACATTAGTAATACAGTATATAGCATATACTTATACATGAAGTCCTTTTTTTTCTTATGTTAAAACTTCAGCTTATTCTATAATATTTCTGCATCATTTTTATTTTGCCAGTATGGACACCTTCTATCTATTGGTGTCCCATGCTACTCCAATTTTTTTACTTCCATCTCACAAATGACATGGAAAGTAAATCAGCAATCAATCTTATTGTTTTCCTCCTTCAGTTGTTACTTGCTGATTTAAAAAAAATGACAACAAAACAATTTTTCCATTTTCTGTTTTAATCTGTGGCCGTCAACTCTGCAAGTTTGAAAATGCCAAATAGTAAGACGGCTTGGGTCAATGACCATGGAGACAAACTTTAATCTGATTAATTGACGCAAACGTTTCCTTGACATTTACCCTGTTCATAGCGAGCCAATAGAACAGACTTCGAAGGTCTTTATGGAAACTTTGGAAATTATAGCTAACTTAGCAACACATGCTGGCTGAAATGTGATTGGTCAAAACACACATTTGGAAGTAGTCCAGCCTTTAAAAAATCCATAAAAAACAGACAGACAGTTTGGAAATAGATATTTACGTATATGTATTATAGGCTGAAATATAATTACAGCCGTTTGTAATTCAGAGATTTTTTTGATTACTGCGAAGGTCTTCAGGGTGTGCTACTGTTATAAGGGGAATATTACCTGGTCGAGGAGGTTGAGTCTTTTTACATAGGCCTCTTCAGTGTGGAGAAGCTCTTTGGCGATGTTCAGGAGCTTCTGAGCCTCCGAGCACTGAGGGGGAAAACATTACTTTAGAAGTGTGTAAGAAATAAAAAGGACAAACATTCCCTTTACAATTCAATCATGTAGTTACAACATTTAATTTAATGAGCTTTTATAATTTATTCTTCAGTTTGAAACAAAACATAAGGCAGAGAGAACAGTGCCCCCTCAATGCAGCTGTTTATCTGCAGGGATGCAAGCTTAAATCTCCTAATTACAACACGGAGGGGTAGCATGAGGTGTTAACATTAGTGCCCAAGATTTGGACAGGTTTGAACACTAAGCCTACAGCTTTGACAAGGCAGACACAGCCAGGCTGAAAAATAAGAAATTTGGGTGCATAGTAAAAACCCACATTCCTGCAACCTTTAAAACAAACACAAGAAAATATAGCAGTATGTGTAGGTGTTGTAAGTTTGACAACTGGAAATGGTGGTAATAATGTCAAGAGTGTGTGTCTCCAAAAATGATGATGGAAATTATTAATTTGGTAGCCAAAGAAAAAGAGGCAAGTCCGATGTTGAAGTTGGAATATGACATTATTGTGAATAAAAAAAAAGGCCTGTTACTGAACGGTTTGGGATCTTCTACATAAATTAATTGCAATGGATTCTAAGATACAGGAGATTGTCTTATTTTGACAACCACACATGAAATCTCAAGAACTCATTTCCATAATTTTCTTATTATAATTTGCTAATGAAAGCAGAACCCTGGGATCTGTTCATTGAGAAGATCACAAAGAGTCAAACTAAAGCGTATAGACAACAACAAACATGAACTCCATCCATAGACACATTTCTCCAACTATGTTATTGTTGCTTCATTTCCAAAATACAGAATGTTTTTTTTCCAATTAGTTAAAAATTATAATGAGAACTTTTATGTCCTGCAAATTAGCAATAACCGCTCACTATTTACACTTGCAGCAGTGTGAAGAGTACAAACCACATGTTTCCTGCATTTTACTGGAAAGCGTCATGGTGTCTTTAGTGCTGCAAAGGTAATTATATTAAAATTAAATTAAATGAAGCTCAAACTGGTTTCTTTTCACAGTTAAGAATATTTGAAATTGTAAATCTACAATAGAGAGGAAAAAAATATACCGGTAATCGCAACAAATGATACCAAATGAGTCGTAAAAAACAGGAAGAAATTCAATAGTAAAAGCTTAACTTTACATCAACACCTCACATCAACATGTTCACATGACAAGCAAGTACTCCAGCTTGAGAGGAGTGACCATTTTAGTCAGAAAAAAATTATTTACAATAGTAATTGTGCAAATAAAAAAACGTCAAAGTATCTAAACATTTCAGTTCTCCTTATTTATAAAAGATCTTATGAGAAACAGGACTTTAAAGTTTATTTGGACGACTTGTTCAACTTGACTAAACTTCCTGAGTCACCAGTCATCAGGATAGTATTTTTATTATTATTATTATTATTATTACTGTAAATAACTATTTTTATTTGAACACATTCTCAAAAATTAAGTTCTTTTGATAGAATACACTGAGAAAATCAACCGTTATTTTGTATTGTGTTCTTTAAAACGTGCATACTGATTTTTTTGGGGATTTTATGTAACTTTCAGCTGCACCTTCTCAGCTGTCCTGTTGCACTGCACAAAACAGATAAAACCCACATCCTCTGTGACGAGGTTCCCATCACACAACCATCAACATATCAGCTAGAGCGTTAGACACTCACAGATGTATAAAATACCAACAATCATAGACGCACACACATGTAGCAGGACACCCTTCCTCTGAGCAGCAGGGTTGGTATCAGGAAACACTGATGAGCAGAAATACACTTTTTCCATAAAAAAAACAAAAAACTGCAGGGTGTGGACAGACAGACAGTTCCTGCAATACTGTGATATTAGCACAAAAGCATGAGGAAACTGTATGTTTTATTTACACTGATACTTTTGTTAAAGATGTGTTAAGATCTGTTAGAGCTAACAATGTAAAAACTTTGTGAATACCAAACAAGTAAAAAGACTGAGTGATGAAAAGATAACTTTTTAATTGCAAAATAATATCATTGTTAACTATTCAAAAAGGTCCAATCAAATTATTTGTGAGAGATCTCGGTTTATCTCCAACTATTAGAACTAATTAGATGCCAAAACCAAGAAGCTGCAGTGATTGACTGACTCTAGTCTAGGCTAATGATTTTTGTTCTCCATATAAATATGACCGGCATTTTCAACGTCCCAGAGTCATTAACGCACACCAGTTTTAAGGGTTCCTGTTATCTTGCTATTTAATTTAGTCTGTCATTTTTCTGCCTAGGGCAAGAGTGGGCAAACTTTTTGACTCGAGGGCCACATTAAGTTCTTACATTTGACAAGCGGGCCAGATCAGGAGCATATACTGTAGATGGCATGCTTTGGTAACCCCTAGATTAGACCGATAGAGTGGTGCGCTAGATTTTAAACAAGTGCGCTAAATGTTACATCAAGAGTGTTATATTGCAAATCTAGTGGCGCTAAGTTTGAAATCTAGTGTGCTAGCGCTTAAAAACGTGCAGTTAGCGGCACTCAGTTTAAAATCTATACGCTTGATGTAACATTCTGCTTGTTTTATCATCTAACACGCTTATTTACATGCATGTATTGGGCCCGATGGCTTTTCATATCTGTGCACAAGGTTTATTATGAAGGTGTACACATCACGGAGACACACACATTTTGATGGGAGCAGTGTTGTTGTTTTCCAATATGTCCAGAATGTGCCATCTAGTGAAGAAACATCAGAATTGCTGGGTAAATAAAACTAACAAGGTTTATTTATTCAATGTTTTAAAAGTTCGGCGGGCCGGATTAAAGCGTTTAACAGGCTGCATGTAGTTTGCCCATGCCTGGACTAGGGACAATGGACTCTGAATTACAAGTAAAAATGTGTGTGGATTTTGTGATGTGAGTGCTTTGTACAATCAATAGTCATCTAGAAATCTTAGGAGAGCTGTGGGAAAACTTCTGTGGGTGAACTCTCATGTAGCATGGAGCAACATCTCTTGTTACAGCTTCTGGGCAGGTATTCATCTTTTTATGTGTGGAGAGAGAGCTGCTTTTAGATACAAGTCAGCCACTTATGACCAGCAAACTGAGGCTATAATAGAGTCTAGTGTTTCATGATTGGGTATTCTTTGAAACTGCTCACCCAAGCTGAGATAATAATAGACACAAGCTATTTTTTTCCTGCGTTACATGAAAGGCAGTCTGAGATGAAGCTTTTCAACTTGTCGGCAAGAAAAATTCCCAGAGTTCACCACATGGAAATTAAAAAGTGAGGAATTTTTAGAGGCAGACATAAAACGACTTGATGGGCATAATGAGGAGAAGGATGTCAGGTACTTACTTTGTGCACCTCTGTGTGTGTATCTGTCAGATATCCAGTTTGTGTGTCTGTCAGAGAGTGTATTTCTCCACTGCTTCCTTCGTCTAAGTCACTGTCTTCATCTTGCGTTGAGTCTCGTTTGTTTTCCTGGGTAACACAGTAAGACACACTCTCTGTTTCAGTCACACTATCACAATGGTCCTCTTCATCAATGGCGTCCTCGTTTGGAAACACTTCTTCTGCAGCACACGACGGGCTGTCGATGCCACTGTCCCGGTTGGGAATTTTCCCATTTTGTTCTGAAGAGTCTGGATTATCCAGGAGTTTATGAGAACCATCATCTCGCTTTGTGATGTCATCCACTATGCAGTTATCTAGCGTAGCATCATCTGAACCGTCAATGTGCAATGAAGCCAGATGAGAAAGTTCAGACACTTCATCGGTCTGGTCGGAGATGCCGAGTGCAAGTTTGTCCAGAGTAGAAGAGTCCCCGGCGACTTGTGATGTGGCGTCTGGGCCGCAGGGAGGGCAGATGTCAGGTGAAGTGTCCATTGTCAGGCACAGGTGCAGCTGTGAGCGTGGGACCACCCCGAGAATGGGAACCCTGGGAGAAACACAAGCATAATCACAACCAAGTTAAACATTTTTTTCTCTGAATAATAAAACTGTAACACATCAAACTAACAGAATAAAATAAGAAAACTTAAAGAACAAAATCCTCTCTTACCTTGAATTTTCAAACCTCTCAATGAGCAGTCCAACTTTCTGGACTTCTCTTGGTGGTGGTGATACCGGCCCAAGACTGGTTAAACAAGGCTTTGGTTTAGGAGGAGGAGGGGGCGCCGGCAGTGGTCTGGATGGTGCAGGAGGGATCCTCTTAGGTTTCTTGTCTTGCCCAAGGGCAAGCAGGTGTGCAGGTTTAGGGGGCACTACAGATGAATGGAGTCAAAGAAAAGACAAAAAAAGCAGAGCAAGACAAACGTGTGAGTCTGCTGACATTACTAAAACAACACGGATCAGATCAAAACCAAATAAAGGTCAGGTAGCGTGAATAAATCCAAGAGAGAAAACCTCCATCATTAAGTCTTCTGAGCTCATTTAAAAATACCAACAAAAAAGTTAAATAAAAAAGTTTGAATTAAAGCAGCAGAGCTCAAAAAAGCGACTGCGAGTTTCTGCAATCTACCAACTTCCTTATTACAGAACAGGATGCTGTGACCAGAGTGTACGTAACTCACCAGACTTACAGAAGACACAAAAAGAAGAAACACACACACACAGCACGGTTCGAAAATGAATATCACTTTTTTTTATTGAAATGCAACAAACCCCAAACTTATTGCCCAGCTCAGTACATTTAAATGTATCCAGTTTTAGGAAACGTGATTGTTTGAAAGTGGGAAATGGTATGTCACAGTTGTTAATTTTGCACTTCCTCTGTGTCTGTGTTTGTCACTGTCTGATAACACAACACACATCAGAAGAGTTTTTTTTTCTCGTTGAGATACGCTGACAGGTTTATTAAAGTGCCTTCTAGGAGTGAAATTGATGTCTCAATTTCAAATGATGAAACGCTTTCATCTGTTATGGTAATTATGTAACATGGTCATGCATAAAATTTTGTCACAGCTAATTTAGGGAGATAGGAGGATGAGATGAGGAGCTCTGCCATCTGGGAGGAGCTCGGAGTAGAGCTGTTGCCCCTCCAGGTCAAGAGAAGTAAGACGTGGTGGTTCGGGCATCTGGTTAGGATGCGTCCCAAACACCTAGCTGGTGAAGTGTTTCCGGCATGCCCCACCAGGAGTGACCCAGAGGATTCTCACAGGTGAGCTGAAGGATGCAGCTGGGGAGAGAGAAGCCTGGGTTTTTCATCTGAGGCTGTTGTCCCAGCGACCAAGTCCCAGATAATTGGAAGATGATGGAACAGACGGAATGAGAACGAGAAAAACTCACAACATCCAGCCTTTCTTTCAAAGTCAGTTCTTTTAAAAAGCTCGAAGCAGCTAACTTAGCAAGAAATGTACTATAGAGTGACCTTTCAACCTGACATGCATATTTTTGGCTAGTGTGAGTAAGCTTGAGTATACCAGTGAAAACCGAGGTATATGCATATTCCACAGAGAGGTTAACATTTCAAGCCTCGTTCCATTTGGTTTTAAAACCAGAGATGTGTGAGACGTGGGGTAAACCACAACACCAGTGTGCAGCCCTGATAAAATATACATGTATCACGTTTCTTTTTCTTCAATATTTCATTGCACGTGATGCCAAAAATAAATATCTACATCCAATAACGCTCAGGATCAAGAAACCTCACTTGAACAACACAAAAGAAGACGACGGTAAAAATCCGGCTTAAAGGGAATTTGCACTATGAATTTGGGATAGATTTTTATCAATAAATAGACATTTCAGTATCAGACCAAGTCCTTCGAGTCATCTTTCTGAATAACTCTCTGAACATACCGCATGTTTGATTCTATTTTGCATCCTTCAAATGCAGCCTAAAAACAAACACTTGGGAAATCACTGGCCTGCTTTCCACCAGCCTCCCACGCATAGGTGACCTACAAAGCAGTGTGAGTGGCAGAGTGGGGGCAGATCGCTGGCGTGCACCACACTGTGGAAAAGTGTTTGTCAGGTCAAATTTAAATAGAGCCTAACAGCAGGGGATGTGATCCTGCAGCATCTTTCAGTCACACCCCTAAAAGCCAGGAGAGATTTTACCTTGAGGTTTTGGTGCGATTTGTGGTCTGGGAGAGGTGGAGGGCTGAGGCCGCGGTTTGATGGCCGGCCTGTCATGACATGGTCTGGAGGCAGGGTCTTTCTTCACCAGCTGAGGAGAGCACAGGCAGTTTGCTGGTCGGCAGGAGTATGGCACAGAAGAGCCGGGCAGGTCTAGATAAAAAACACATACAAAACACTGGTTATTAACTCGTCTGCATCCTAGCATAATCCTCCCACTGCAGTGTTGTGAAGTAATGTAGTAGTGCTATCAGGAAATGACCCAGAATGCAATGTTTCAGTGGTGGTGACCTCACGCAGGGAGCTGGGAAAACAGAGAGATGAGGAGAGGATCTGGAGCATCAGTCCTGCAGAGAGCTGCTGGATGCATATTAGTTTTTTTCTGACACTCTGAAGCTTCTGAAAAAGAACAGCAGATCTGCTCTGAAAACTAAAAATAGACAGCATGTATGTGTATGAAGGAGAGAGAAATACAGATAAACAGAAAGAAAGAAGGACTAATAAATGTCCTGATGTAATTCAGACAATATATATCTGATCTAATTACAACACAATAACACATCTTTCTAGGCCTCCTGCGGGATCAATAGTAAAGTTTTTAACTTGTTCTGTCTGACAAGACAAAAAAAAATCTCACTATGGTTGATGAACTCCTTCTTTGCCAGTTTGTATAAAACAAAGAATATCCTTGGCATCTTGTTTCTGTGAACACAACGGCTGTGAATGTGCTACAAAGGCCACGGGAGACATGAGGGCCATTTTTAGTCCTTGGATAAGACATTTTTTGCACAGACAGTCCGGACTGCAGATGTTCTGCAACTTCTAGTCTTAATCAAGATTATGTACTGTATGAGCACAGATACAGTTACTACAATTCAGTTTTATTTTTGTCCATACATGCACAGTTTCTAGCGAACAACTATTATTCCGAATTAACTGTTAAGTAGATTAATACAAACCACAAAAAAGTTCAGTGTGTGTTTAAAAACAGCATGTTGAGCTCATCAAACAAGGTTATTCCTGGATTGGATGAACCTAATTTGACCTTTTTTCCCTCTGAATGTTGTGTTTCCACTCAGATTTAAAGTTATGTAACCATCACAAATCAAATGTTGCAATGACCTTAACTAGAAGTCATCTTTAAAATCTTGTTAAAGTGGAAGGAAGTTGGTGTTGGCAAAACAGTTTTAGCTGGAGCCACTGATGTGTTTATGTGTGGGTTCCTCTCCATGAGCACTGGATGTACTTTGCTCTGGTTTCGTTTATAGCTGAGACCACAGCAGCACCTGTGTGGATATTGCTACTGATCATTCATACAACATGACATCACCTCAAGAGGCCATTGGTGCAAAACTTTCTTCACAAAGGCGTACAGGTTCCAGTAAAGTGAAGTCGGGCTGTAAACTGGATAACAGGCCAAGTTTGCAAAGAGCACAGACAAGAATGTTGGCAGATCTTGTTAGTGTTTTCTTTTTCCTGTGCTCCAGGCAATGGAAAGAGAAAATTTAGTCAGTAATGAGTCCTGTTAAACTGTTTGACAAATGCGACACAGTGGAGACTTCTCCATCATCTTTACAGCCTGAAGGAAACCAGTAAAGACGATCAATACCTTCAACTAACTTAACCAGATGACTTATGAGTCAGAGGTAAAGTTTGAACAAGATGTCTAACAGCCTAACAACTGCATGACGATGAATATTTTGACCCAGAACAAGCTGCAGTTTCTCCTGGGAAAAACTAACAACAGGGGAAGATGAAAAGATAGGGGCTAGTATCCATAGAAACCCAGTATCACTATGGTTACCTGAAGGCAAAACCAAACTCCCACACCAAGCTGTTTAATGTCAAACAGAGATTTGATGAAGCAGCAACGACAAAACTGCTTATTCACTCAACTTTTTTAAAGGCAAGGTTGCATTACAGTAAGAAACAAGTCAGAAAACATTATTGTTTTGAAATGAAATCACATGTTAGAGAACGTTACCTTTCCTTGTAGCTTTTGCATATCAAAATCCATACATGTTCAAGACGAACAACCAGCACACAACCCTGGGAAGCTCACAATAAATCCTGCCCTCCCGGTTTTCCAGTTGCCGCTGACAATTGTCTTTTTGGAATACAAACAAACGCACACACCCTAAAAAACAGTCTTTCAAAGCTCGATCCTGCTTTGTGCCTAAACACGCACATTTACTGCTCAGGTCTTCTTATGTTCACGGAGCTACACCTGTCTGCTCACCTGCCAAACTTGATCTAGGTACCTCCTCCTAGAGGCCGAGCGACAGAACAATGTGTCACTGTGGAAAGCCAAGAGTGGGATCAAAGCCTGTAAATGGTGAACTTTGCCCATGACACACAATTACTCAAACAATGCAGTATTTGTCGTTTAAAAGGAACTCACCCAATGTTAGAAATGTAAAGGGTCTCAAAAAAACGTATAAATTGAAAATAATTCCTGTACCTTTCTTAAAGTAAACACGATAACACCTGATCTCCTCTCATAAGTCATCCATTCGCAGCTGTGCGATGACTTTTCAAGCACCTGAACACAAGGCATTTGTGATGATTTGTAACCAGAAAAACTGCATTACAGCTGGGAATGTTACTTCCAGTAATATTTGATTAACTTGAGGTATTTAGAAAGATTATTCATGCAAAAAAAAAAAAACAACCACTCTGCACCATGTGACCGTCATAAGAAAAAAATATGATTCTGTTTATTCAAACTTTTTTATTTTTTATGAACTAAAGTTGGTGGCACGGTGGCGCAGTGGGTAGCACAGTGGCCTCAGAGCAAGAAGGTCGTAGGCTTGGAACACTGGCCTTTCTGTGTGGAGTTTGTATGTTCTCCCCGTGTTTGCATGGATTTTCAGCGGGTACTCTGGTTTCCTCCCACCCTCCAAAGACATGCATGCTAGGTTAATTGGCCACTACATAACTGCCCCTAGGAATGAGTGTGTGTGTGTGTGTGTGTGTGTGTGTGGTTGTATATGTGTGGCCCCGGAACAGACTGGCGACCTGTTTGGGGTGTACCCTGCCCTTTGCCTCAAATCAGCCGGAATTGGCTCCGGCAACCCCCAAAACCTCGTAAGCCATTGACAGTTAAGAGTCACTATCACTTTAGTCTTATGGACTGATTTTATTTTTGTGTCATTGTTAAAAATTTGCTTAAAAGTAGTTTAAGATAAACCAAGTTTTTTAATCTTATAAATGATCTGTGCAAAAAACTATTTTTATATTCTTTTCACCAAAATCTACAAAGACTTCAAGCAAACTCAAACTCTATAAATGTGACTGCTTGTCAATCCCAATCAGCCTCGAGGCAACCCCCCCTCACCATCATTTATCACCCATCATCCCAGGAGTACAGTTCCCCCTTCCCAGTGCTGTCTGGGAGACAGATCACTCAGACTCAGCAGTCTTCCCACTCAGACAGACAGTCAATCAGTCTGTCCTTCCGCCTTCAACCCAAACCCTGGTGGCGATGAATTGACAGTCACACTCTAATAACTTCAACAAACCCCCATTTCCCAACTCAACACCAGGGCACCCCATTTTCTTTCCTCAACCCACTGGCACCTCATTATTTCTGCTTCTCTGTCACCTTTCCTGGTTTGACGTCCTCCCTGCACCAATTTTACTCTTCATTTTTCAACTATATTTCTATTGTAAATCATATTGATTGGTTTTGAACATTCATTCATTTCTTTTTAGATTTATGACACAGTTATTGACCCACAAACCAACCCGTCCTCACAGACGCACATCAGGCATGTCTTGCTATTTTTCCACAAAATGAAGAAAACAGGGCAATAAAAAGAGGGATGACAAAGAGATCGACCGACACTATTATTTTTAGAACCATTTCATTTACCACTACATGTGTCCAATCCTCCTATCCTCTTAACCCCTCTCATCTCTCCTCGTACCCTCTGCAGCAGGGACAGTAATAGGCGCTCTGACCTTGATCTACTTCACTTACTGTATCGTTCTAATGGTAAATGTTTTGGGTTTTTTGAGAGTTTGTACCATTTTTTCTTGCTGTTTACATCATATTTTGTTGAAATGAGTGCACAGATGAGGTGGACTGGAGGCTGACATCGGTCTAAAGAGGTCATTTTGAATATTTAACACTAGATAAATCAAAATTTTAAGACAAATATGTGATAGAAACAAGAAAAAATTCTGAACTGTGGACCCAATGTATGAGTTTTTTTGTATTTTGTGCTTACTAACAAAACAAAAAATATACTTTAAGTGATTTAAGGATTTTTTTTTATCATTTAATGCTTAACGTACGGAGAGCACACAGTTCATCAATGCATCCCGAAACACGTTTACCTGCTATTTTTTACCTACTCAAAATTAATTTGTTGTATCTGTTTTGAACATACGTGCAATCTGCTGGTGCAGGATAATTATATTCACAACATTTATGCTTGACAGAAAGTAGAGCTTCTCTTTAAGAGGATCATCCTCCCGTGGATGCACATACACACATGAACACACACAAACTGAAACAAAAAATATGTGAAAAGCCCAAATAGGAAATAATGGTGTCAAAAAATGAAACAGCTGCTCCACGACTCTATGACAATGATCAGATTTTACTGATAAACTACCAAAGCTCCTGCTCTTAGTTCACTGAGGGGTCTTTCTGCACGCACACATTGATACATGAACACCCAGCCATGCATGTACACAAACACAAAAGGGTAAACTGGCAACTATTAATCTGCAAAGAGGCAGTAGCAGATCACAAATCTATATTATTTCCTCTTCTTATTCTTTTTTTATTAACACATTTATCACTGTGGGGTCCTCTGAATAAATATTTATTATGTCGTTCAGTATCTGGTGGTGCTTGAGGTTACCATGGTAGCAAGATTTCCCACAAACAGGGGGAGGCAAATCATCTTGTTAGGTCTGTCCCCACTCCCCTCTCTATAATTCAGGTCAGTAGACACAGCAGGCACAATAATAAGTCTCTCATACCAAAGTGGGAAGATTCCACTTGCTCTCTTAAACTAATGACATATGATTTTTGTCTCCTCATGTGTGAGGTTTTGGAGATGATCCATCAAAGTGGTGCGAAAGAAAGCTACAAAAAATAGAAAAACATACTCTGAATACAAAAACACAACTGAATAATGAGAGGAACTATTTAGAAGCTGAAGCAAGTTGTCAAACGTTGTCAACAAGCTTTGATGGGCTCAGAGTTCACATTCCGAAAAACAAGAGTTTTACCATTCAAGACAGAAAGCAACAAGTTAATTCTAGATGTTTCATCATGGAGATTCCCAAACTAAAGGTAGCTACACAAGAATGTGTGTAAGCACCGAGAAACCAAATAAAGGGCAAAAACCATGGCAACTTTACAGATTTATGGATCTAATACTGCTGTTGTGTTTAGAGTAACTAAAAAAAAAAAAATCAAAACTCTTTTACATACAAAATGAAGACACTGTTAAGAAGCTTGCAGAAGAAATAAAAGAATAAAACAAACGTGTACAAAAGTCAGCCGATATCTTCAAAGCTATGTTTTGTCCTTATTGTCTCGTCATACAAAACACCAAGAAAGATAAAGGATGTATTTACTGAGCTTTTTTCTGCAGAATGACTCTAAGGTTTTTATGGTTAGCAAAGGACTTCATATGAAGTGCAAGTCACGGCAGAAAACTCTGAACCACATTCATGTCAGCGGTAGACTCACAGTCGAGTTGAAATGTTGGATTTCTTTTATTCTAAATGTGTTTCAAAAACACAGCTGCATTGCCAACCCCCTTAAATTAAAAGAGATGGTCCAGCAAAAAGCTACTGGTTTGAATGAATGGAGGGATTTATCAGCCAAGCTCATTACTGGAATAGAAAAGTGAACAGATTGGCAATTATCACACATAAATGAAAATGTCAGTTTACACACTTATTTGTCTAGATAATTACCTAACTGTTCCAAAAACTACTGGAGCTTTACCGAGATTCACTGTAGCCATTCACAACACCTCATATTTTCCAGAAGAGTTCCTCTTTTCCTCTGCTGGTGCTGGAAAAAGTACGCCAAGGCTTAGCATTCCCACAGGAGATGGACAATGTGACAAACACAAGTCTGCTTCATGTATCATCATCAACCAAAACCAGAAATAGAATCCTAATAACTAATTCCAGTAATTTATTTTCCCAGAAGAGGTACAATGAATTGGTTTAACATCTAGTAATCTTCTAGATTTAGGTCTAATCTCTCATTTGTGCTGACTAGGTGCTTTTTAAGTGGAAATGTATTGATTATTGTGCTGCGTATTGACGAGTTGGAAAGAAATCATTGCTGTAACAGGAGGACTGTCTTAATGACTAAGTGAAATTTGCCTTACTCTCCCACTAAATGCATTATTCATACATTTCAATCTTACGTGTGTGTGAACATACACACTTTTATATTACACAACCTGCATCAGCAAATTTGAACTTTGACAAAGAACGCAAAAAACAAATCTAATAGATTACTTGTGTTAACATCTTAACTATAACTATGATCTGCAGGATGTCAAGTGTTTCACTGCAGCTACAGAAAAACACTCACAACCACACCGTGCACATTCCCAAATAAAACGTTACCCACATGGAGCAAAGGCCACTTCACACTGCCGCAGAATTACATCTTTGTTAAAAACCAGTCTTCCTTTAACAAGCAACAAGAGGAAGAGTGGAACAGTGCGGGTCCACTCAACACAACTTTTCCAGCTTGTGTGCAATAATATAAAACTGCATGGCTAAACAAATAAAAAAAGACAAATGAGGACGTACTTTAATGTATTGATCAATTTTGGGTATTTAAAAAAGTCTGGAGAGGAGTCTAAGTTTGAGGGGTTCAGTGGTAGAATGTCTATTCTTGGACCGGCAGATTTGGTTTGATTATCATTGGGCTCATGCCTAAGTGTACCTGGAGCAGACACCTAATTCCCTAGTTGAACCCACCATCCCACCAATTAAAAAAAAGTCTGTTTAAGTTGAACATTGTTTGGAGGATTACTGTCCTGTTTTGATAGAATGTTTTTCTGAATTTGTAATTGCTTGTTTGAATTCTGTTTCACTAGATGTGCATAGACGTGCATTTCACAGCTAAAATGAAAAGGAAAGTGTACAAAACCGTGGGGGGACCGGCCATCCTGTTTGGTCTAGAGACAGTGGCACTGAGAAAAAGACAGGAAACAGAGATGGAGGTAGCAGAGATGAAGACGCTGAGGATCTCTCTGGGAGAGAACAGGATAGACAGGACCAGAGGAACAGCACATGTTAGAGGTTTTGGAGATAAAGTCAGAGAGGCCAGACTGAGATGGTTTGGACATGTGCAGAGGAGAGACACAGAGAGAGTACATTGACAGAAGGATGCTGGGTTGGGAACCACCAGGAAGAAGACCTAGAGGAAGACCAAAGAGGAGGTTCATGGATACAGTGAAGGAAGACATGAAGATAGTTGGCGTGACCGAAGAAGATGCAGCAGATAGGGTTAGATGGAAGAAACCAACTTGCTGTGATGACTCCTGAAAGGAAATTCCGAAATTAGAAGAAAAAGATGTGCATCTATCTATTTTCTGTAACCAATGTTGAACCACTGGGTAGTAGACTAAACCATGTCAGTGTGAAACATTTTTGTATGGGTACAAATAATCTAAACAGCTTTTGGATTGTGCTTCACTTCCTTAGCTGCTGTGTTATTGGAAATTTTGAGAGTAATTTAACACACTTCAAATAAAAAAATTGTAGAAGTTAACGTCCAAAATAATACAAAGTCAAGCATTAGCTGTTTGGTGTGTTCTTGTGTGATACTTTGATTTTCAAGTTTGAGCAGTAATGACCTAACTTTGCAGGAACAGCCACGAAGAGCAATTTACTGCACCACTTTAGCAAAAACCTAAGGTGGCATGGATCCAATGGGAAGAAAACGACAGGTACTTTCAACTGACATGCTTTTAGAGGTATTACAAGAATATAGAGCAAATACCAAGAAATCCAACAGCCAAAAGAAAGCCAAAGAGTTTGTTCCACAAACTAGATTAGGAATGTGTCCAAGACACATATTAGTCAATTTTGTGGGCTATGATATACAAAATTTTTAATGCACAGTTCTCATGACAATCAAACTAACATTCACAACAAAACATGTGTAATTCAAATTAATTATCTACTATATCTTTTTAGCTGTACCACCCAACACTATTTTGCGTTTCATTCACTCTCCCACCACCTCTATTTCCTAGATCTGTGTGTGCTTGGTAATGTGGAAACATACCCAACACGCCATCCTACATTTGTTCCAGGAAGGATGGATATCAGCATGTGCAGAGGTGTGTCTGTACAGCTGCTGACAGTAAGAGTCCCAGAGTGGGCAAACCATTCCCGGTGTGGGGCAACATGTTGCTCATGTGCTCCGGTTAAGTTTATCTAATCTTGAAAAGGGTGTGTGTGAATGTACAGAGTTTGGTTGATGGATAAGGTCGAATGTCAAAACCGAGCTGCCAAACCTGTGTCCATACAGATTGGATTCTCACCAACATACACACACAAAAAAAGAGGTCATTGACTTTCAATAACGGCACATGTTTTTTGACGTCAGAATTCATCTCAAAATGTCACTTTGTTTCTGAGTAACAAAATGGGCAAATAAGAGAGTTCTTTTGAGTCCAGCCCATCTCAGAAAAGTCTCACCTCTGAAAGAGTGCCTGACTTGCTCCCAGTATTTTCAGGATGAATTACTTAAACTTTGAAACTTTAGAATACCTTTAATTGACTCTGGGAGAGACGCCTAAATAAATATGTTGAGTGGAAAACCCTTGAAAGGGAAAAACTGGAATAACTGATCCCTCTTTAAGTTGAGTTTTCTGGAGAGCAGAATTAACCAGGACACAGTTTCAGAAAAAGCCAAGAAGTACATGAAGCCAAGACAACGTACAAATTATTGCACAAGGGAAGGCTTGTTATAGAAGCCAGGTGTACAGTAGACAGACTAATAAAGTCTCTGACTTCCTCTCTAATGGCTTCAGTATTTCTCTTCACAGCATCCCACAGCAGAGCTCAGCTCAGAGCAGTGATTATGTTCTCACCGGGGCAACCGGACCAGGGCTGTTGGGGATGGCTTCAAAAAAATCCAATATGTGACTGAAAGAGATGTTGAGCTGCATGTTACAAACTATTGAAACCAGTTTTGCATGACAGTGCAGAAATCCAGCCGACTTTAGTCTTCACTGATTTATGATCGTCACAATACACCAGCTCGTCTACTACAAGCCATACACCAGACATAAGTGATTCTTTTTGGCATTTACTGATATAAAATAAATCCAGTTTGGCTTGGAATGGTAATTTAACTAAGATAAAAACACAGTAAAGGAAAGATGCAGTAAAAGAAGGTAAAGATTGCACCAAAAAAATGACAATTAATGTTTTTTTTTGTCTTTAATTCACACAATAAAAACTGATCAGTTTTCATAAGAACTTCATTTTTCCATACATATGATAATACAAGCTATTTTTGAGGGTCAATGTCAGTGTTACACAGCATTAAATAGCTGGTTATTGTCCTTCATCTTAGCAAAAAATATCTGGAGTATAATTTCTTCAGAAAAGACTGCAGGGTACTGAGTTACCCACTGTAGGCGACTCGTCCAATGAGTCATCTGTCTCCTCTTAGTTTGTCTCTTGCTGAGTCTAGGTAAAAATAAACTGCTAAAGATCCACTCCTACTAATACTTCTTGGTTCTGAAAAGGTCAACATGAAGGATTCAGAAGAAAATCCAAACAGAAGCACTTTGTCTGCTTCATTGGACGTTTGCGGAACATTATTTATTTCTTATTCGAGTGTAGTTAAATCCCAGCCAACGTGACCTCGCTCGTAAATGCAACAAGATAATTTTCTTCCTTTCTCCCCCACCTTCTTTAACTCTCAGTGTCAGTTGCTGAGAAACATGAGTCAGACTATACAAAAAGCTAAAGTGGAGGATCACAAAGAACAGATTACTGGCCTGAAATTGTCCATTTATGGTAGCCTTATGTGTGTACAGGTACCATCGTTATGCTCGACTTGGCAGCATTAAATCCTTACCCTATCACATCTTCAGATGTTAATGTCACTAGTCAAACATTAAATTGAAACATAATTTTTTTATATTACAAGATAAGCATGAATGTATGAATTAAAAACATGTTATTTTTATACACGCACACTTGCCCTGCAGCTGAATCTCATTAAACAACTTGTTATTAGCCTCAGGGAGCCATTGCTCGTCCTTACCAGAGCAGCAGAGCATAACTACAAAGCCACTTCAGCAGTAGTGCTGAAACTCTCTGCGCTTTTGAAGTTAGCTGTAATTTTCCAACAGGAGGTCACAATTAGAGCCAAACGGCCTATTCCCTTCATGGAGGTCACACTAAGAGATGCAAACGTTGCTCCTGAGTCTGATTGAGTTTGGCGAGGAGGAGATGTTTGCGTGTGACCGGTCTATTCCTCCGTTCAAATGCCAAAGTCTCGTACAAAGACAACAAGCATGCTTCAATGGAGACAAGAGAGCACCTAACACTTTCCGACTGGCTGCCCACGCCCAATGAAGATGTAAAAGAAAAATGCATCGATGTACATGCAAGAAAACACATCCGATGCTAGAAAGCAAAAACATCCATCTTCCTGCAGCGTGTACGAGTTTAAGCTGAAAGTTCAAAATCCCACAGGATGTTTGCTTTATTTAGAGGTCTGGATGATGTGCTCCACATGCACCAGATCTCAGGACAGTAGCAGGAAAGAACCCTTTCATCTAAACACTTCAAATTTCTTTCAGGAGACTCATTTAATTATCATAAAAAAAATCCAGCCAGCTCCAACAAGTAGCTGTTCCCAGGTGCCCTGGGAGAAAAGGAAGTTGTGGGTGTGATTACTAAGGTGACGGAGAACACTAATGAGGACTACTGGTAAACACTGCGGGTCTCTAAGCGTCCTGTTTGTGTGTTTTGGTCAGTGACACCACAATTCCTCCATCTCTGACCGATGTATAAACTTCCTTCCTCTTCTGTCAATTGAGGAATGGAGTGTAGACCACAAGATGAGGAATTTACATCGAAATGAGATGGACTAAATAAAACAAGTGGTTAAAA
Organism: Neostethus bicornis; assembly: GCA_902685375.1. Taxonomy (NCBI): domain Eukaryota; kingdom Metazoa; phylum Chordata; class Actinopteri; order Atheriniformes; family Phallostethidae; genus Neostethus; species Neostethus bicornis. The sequence goes on from LR738550.1 coordinate 9,267,406, forward strand.
AATACCCAAACTGGTGGTCACAGAGGAAAAACATTTTTAGAGAAAACCAACAAAAACTCCTCAAACATTAGTGTTTCTGAAATAAAATACTTTATGAAAAACTGACACAAATTATATCTTTTTTTAAAAAAATAAACATAAATCTATTGCAAATTCAATTAATTTTCTGTAAATATATTCAGTGGAGTTGTAGAAGACGTTATTGTAGATCATTTATAGATTGGGGGACATTTTCAATCAATTCTGATGGCACTCAGAGAAGAGGAAGAGCTCGGAGTAGAGCCGTTGCTCCTCCGGGTCGAGAGAAGCCAGATAAGGTGATTTGGGCATCTGGTTAGGATGCCTACTAAACGCCTTTCTGGTGAAGTCCCACTGAGAGGAGACCCATGTGCAGATCATGGACCTGCTAGAGAGACAATATCTAACATCCAGACCAGGAACACCTCGGGATCGCCCCAGGTGAGCTGGAGGATGCAGCCAGGGTGTGAGAAGCCTGGGTTTCCAGTCTGAGGCTGTTGGCCATGCGACTCGGCCCTAGATAAGCAGAAGACGATGGAACAGAACATCGAGCAAAACAATAATAAAACTCTTTTAAAAGTGATATTTGCTCAATTTTTTCACTACAATTCACGCAAATGACAAATTGTAAACATTCTTTTTTTGGTTGTTTAAGAACATTAATGTTAAAAAGTCCTTTCTTAACCACTTAATTTTATATAATGGCATAAAAACATTAAATGAAATGAACCATTTCAAAATATTCCAAATTTTCTTCATTTTCATAATCCATTTTTGCAGCAATCAACTCAACACAGTAACATTAAACACCTGACTTTGGAGAAAGAAAACCTCAGAAACCAAAGCCCTTATTACAAAGCGGATGTATCTTATCAGTGTGATAAAAACTTCTCTAATTCAAATGGACCAAAGGTCATACATATCACAGGTTAGTAGCAGTATGGACTCACACAGCAGGCTAATGTTCACATGAGTCAGCTGAGTGCAGACAACCTTGTTGGCAGGAGTGATGTGTAAAAGGAAAGCCTCCTCCCATCCTCAGTCCACTTATCACTTCAACTTTAGACAAGTGGAAACTGACTAATACACTTTAAAACCAAAAGAGTGAAAGATTTATTACGGCTACTTTATATTTAATTATGAATCCTCAGAAAACACACCCTTTAGCGTTTTTTTCGATGTTCATTTTGTGTCGACAGACGTTGGCAAGTTGATTCTGCAATGTTAATCTAACAGAGTAGCAATTTATGATGATTATATATTTTATTCTTGTTTAGTTCCGTCTTCTTCTGCTTACCCGTGGCAAGATTGCGGGGGCAACAGCCTTAGATAGGCTTGTTTAGTATCAGAGATAATTTTACTTCCAGGTCTTGAACAATTTTGTTTACACCTTTATAGTAAAAATAATCTAGGGAATGTTAGATTCCAGAGTGATGAACTTAACTTCGCCACAGAGTTGCTGCCCACTTGGTAACAGATCCACGCCTGGATTAAATACTTGTGGACACACATCTTTTCCTGTGGTTTCTCTAAAAGTAAACCTGCTCTGAATGAAGGAAATTAGTGCAATATGACTGACTACTTTTCCACTGCTCAGGAATTCTGAGACTTCGCCTTTAACACAAGGTTACTGTGTGAGCCTTTTTAGCCTTGATTAAACGAAGTTTTAACAGTCTTTCCCCAAAATATCAGCTTGTGGTGTTCCTGGCTGCTCTGACATGTCATGATTAATCTTTGTTGAGACTGTGATATTCAGAAAGTGACTTATTTTTCCTTAAAACTCCAAACAAAGACAGATTGTTCAGTTTTAAAGGAAACTTATGTAGTATTTGCCACTGAAAAAATTCTTTTTAGTGGGATTTGTCCAAGCACGGTGGCCTCACAGCAAGAAAGTTGGGGTTCGAATTCCCAGTGGGGACGAGGCTTGGAACACTTGCCTTTCTGTGTGGAGTTTGCATGTTCTCACTGTGTATGTGTGGGTTTTCTCCACGTACCCCGGTTTCCTCCCACTCTCCAAAAACATGCATGTTAGGTTGATTGGCCGTCGCAAAATTTTCCAAAGGAGTGAGTATGTGTGTGGTTGGTTGGTTGTGTGCGTGTGTGGCCCCGCAACAGACTGGTGACATGTTCCTGATATACCCTGCCTCTCGCCTTAAATCAACTGGAATAGCCTCGGCACCCCCTGTTACCTCGGATAAGAAGATGAAATGAATGGATTTTGAATGAATGAATTTTGCCCATGTAATGCATGCAGAAAATACATATTAAAAGTATATATATTTAAATATTGCCTCTTTTAGAAATCCATCTAATGCACATGCTTAAGTTGACTCTTATCAACACTTCCACACCACAGTAAGAGGATCAGACCACTCTTAAACCAGTGAAGCCTGAACAGATCCTTAAGATGTAAGCAACTACAGTATGTAACAACTGTGATGCAGAAAATATACATCCATCCCAGCCAGACTCGATGGTTACTCGGCTCAGCATCGTCGCATTGATCCGGGTCAAAAGGTTGTTGATTAGACTAAGTCTCAGAGTCTCTAGGCAATACCATGGTGTCTGCTACACATTCGGCCTTAGCGCCCACAGCTGCCACCAGTCACCATGGAAACACTCGGTCTCCCCACTCTTTAACACAACTCCCTAGTCAGCTAAAATGTAGTCTGTGGAAAATAAGACATTAAACACAGGCTGGATGGTAAAACAAACTAACAAAGTGGCAGCTGTGCAGACAGTTTAGCTTTTAAATCATCTGTTACGCCGCCTTGGAAATGACATCATTGTGCTAGTTGGGTCAAGTCAGTTGCCGTGCAAGTGACTTTCCATTGATTGGAATTTGAGTAATTATCAAATGATAAAAGACTGCCTAATTAAAGTGACACCACAGGAAAAGGAGGCTGTGTTACCGCTGGCTGCTCAATATATTACTCACCCCACATGGCCGGTTCAAGAAGCCAGAGGGCTCAGCTTTCTCTCCCAATTACCCACTGCAGTGTGGATGAAAGAGAGACCCAAACAAACTAGAACTAAACCACATGTACGGTGTGCTACTTAAAAAAAAGGAAGAAAAAATAAAACACAGCAGGGGATTCAAGAATCAAGGCAGCAGAAAATTGCCCTCAATGTCGGTTCTTAATAAAACATGCAGACTCGCATGTATATTTTAAAGGATTAGCCCAAATTCAGCAGACGGCTTCAAGCCCACACACCCAAACATATTGCACACCAAGGTTTGGTTTGGAGTTAGAAATGTGGGTTTTATAAAGCAACACCTGCAGGATGAGATCACACCGTTGATATAAAACATTTATAACAAAGCATTGGACATTTAAACACAAGTGTGCAATTGTTCGTGTTCATAGGTGTAAGGTCTGCAGCAGAGATGAAGTGCCAAAAGCAACTCACCAGCCAAACTCAGTTAGCCATCGACCTTCAAGATTTCACTCAGTTTCCACTCCTTCTTTGGAGTTTTTTCCCAGATGCTTCCAGCTGTGTAACAAATATTAGGAAAGAAAAGCAAATCTAGTCCAGCATGGAGGCTGTTGGAATAGTGTGGGTGTTGGAGTTGCACTCAGTGACGCGACATGAGGCTCCTGCTACTACCACTACTCCAGTTCTCTCATCGACTCTGTCTACGCACCACGCTGCCTCCCTCTCCTCCTCACAGCCTCCTCCTCTTTTCCCTCCTCCCCTCACGGTCCACAAACACACTGTCCCTGCCCTGAAAAAAAAAGAGAGAGAGATGCGTTCCTCCTGTCCTGATCCCCACACCATTTAGAGCAGCGGGCTAAACAATGCCTGTGCCACCGACCCTCTGAAAGGAGCCCAGGAGCAGATCTCAGCCGGCGATGCCTCCCCAACTGTCACCATGGAAACAAATGACGGCCCTGGCTGGTTGAGTAGAGGGAGGGTGAAAAAAAGAGAAAAAATGAGGAGATGTCGTAGGAGGGGGAGCTAAGAGGAGAAGTGGTTGAATGAACGATGGGGGAAGTGTGTGTACGTACAAGTGGGTGTGATTACACAGTTGTTGCTTGAGTGTGTGAGGATATGAGGAAACCAGAAATGAGGAAAGGTTTGGAAGGAAATACCTCAAGGTTTTTTTTTTATTATTATTATTTTACTGGATAAATGGTTCATTTCAAGAGTGAGAAGGCCTTCGATTTATATTTCAAAATTGAAAGAAAATAGATTCATTTTTTTGTGAAACAATTAAAAACTTAACCATCCTTTTAAAACAAGTTTCATTTCCTCTTTTTTTTTTCTTTAGAAATAAAAAAAATACCTCTGGGGGAAAAAAAAAATTTCTGTTTCATAAAACTTGTTAGAAGAAAATAAAAAATTTTGCAACCACAAATGTCTTAACAAAAATTGGAAAGTCCATCCCTGTCCCTGTGTGACTGCCCCCACTGACATCGATCACAAAAGCTGGCAGAATGACGCTCCAACCCTCTTCATATGCACATATAATTACAACTCACCCCCCACTCTCTCTTCAGTATCTACCAACCAAACACTCAATACTTCAGCCTGAAAGACGTGCTGACACTGCCCAACATCAGCTCTGCACCCACAGACGGATGCCTGAGATAACCATGGAAACGAGGCTGAATATCCTCCGCTCCAAAACGATAAAGGTGCATCAGAGGTTGGTGTGGGGGACATGAGAGAAAGTATTGATAGAGAAGATAAGGTGGAGAGAGGCACAGGGTTGATTTTTGATTGTGTTTAGCTTGGTTTATGAATAAGAGAATCATAGATAAGAATTAAAGCAAGGTTTAGAGTTATTTGAAGATAAAAAGGTGCCGGGCTGGACCTCTTGCCTTCCTTTTTAAGCCACACTAATAAGATTTGTGCAAACCTTTCAGTATCTTTTTACACCACCTCTTGATGAACTGATTAAAATATTGAGCACTGTACTGAACACATCACACCTGGCTCACGGAACAGGTGCCACTTCATACCGTGATGAAGCTGGTTATTCTCTCGTATGAAGAAGAACCTTCTCACATGAGGAAATATCTGATAAACAAGCAGAACTGCAGGTACCTTGTAGGGAAAACAAGAATAGAGATTGGATTCTATAGGTTGAGCCATGAGGTTCATCGTTCATCTTTACACCGTAGGTTGCCACGGTAACCAATATTCCATTGTGCAGAGCCAACTATTATTTGTAACTGCCATCCAGCGGATGTTTCAACTTTGTTCCACCAAGCGGCTCTTCTGCTCCTGCTCCATCCTCCACCCAACTCGGCGCTAACCAGCAGCTATTTAGAAGTTGTTTGGAGCGCTCTTTTAAAAATGCTTAGAGCGCTATTTGTTTGTTCCATTCGTCGTCTTCTGGTTATCCAGGGTCGGGTCGCAGGGGAAACCGCCTGAAACAGGAAGCCCAGGCTTCTCTCACCCCAACTGCATTGTCCAGGTCACCCAGAAGGATCCTGAATTGTTCCCTGGGCAGCTGTGAGACATAGTCTCTCTAGCGGGTCCAAGGTCTGGTGGGACGTGCTTAAAGCATCTCACCAGTGAGCGGCTTGGGGACATCCTGACCAGATGCCCTAACCACCTCATCTGGCTTCTCTCAACCTGGAGGAGGAGTGGCTCGACACCGAGCTCCTCCGGGATGGCAGAACTCCTCACCCAATCTCTGAGTGAGAGCCCAGCCACCCTGCGGGGGAAGCAGGGTGGCTGGGCCGCTTGTATCCTATGGTCACAGCTGGTGGCCTTAGGTGGGAGCGCTATTGGACTCACAAATTTTCCTAGCAGCGGATTAATAAAGTATATTGAATAAATTAAACCAAAGGAGAAAGTTACTGTATATAATTTTTCTTGTACAGCACGCACTTGGAGGGGAATGTGTTTAGCATATCTCCGTCTTTCTGTCACTTTTTTCTGTTCACAGTAATCACAGCATGAATCTCCATCCATCTGTTCTATTAAACACAAGTTTGTGTGCTTGTTCGCAGCCTCTGTTGGACACAAACTCTACTAGAATATCCTCAACCAGCAGCAATCTAAATCTGTTTTGTCCCACTGACCTATGAAGGGCATCTGTCACACATCTGTCCAATGGGATCACCAACACACTCTTTACGATCACTGAGATCTCAGTAATTTCACAAACATGGAAAATCTTACCAGCTTTGAGACTAATGAAGGAGTTATGTTCAACCTGTTTTTTATTAAGATATTTTCTACTTTGGTCTGGGAATTTCAGTGTTCTGATTTTTATTGCCGTGTTTTGTTTTTTTTTGCCAATGCTATTTTAGTGCAGACAGCATGAAATAATTTTTAAAAAGTAAAAAATAACAAAAGCCAGTGGTTCTTGAGTGCTCACCCAACGACAGTCATTAATCCCAATCTGAATAGATGATTTAATCCTTTTTTTCTATCTCAGGGTGAATTTTGAGACACTCTTGGTTTTGCAGTCTCCAAATGCACCCTGCTGATGAAAGCCGGAAAAAGGAAACTAAGAGGTTGTCATGGAGACAATTCAAATCGCACCACATGCTGACCCAACTTCAAGACTTTTCCAAGTTGGCTTTTCACGCCCACACAGTCGCGTATGCTGTACAAACTCTCATTTGGATAAATCAGACATAAGTAGCAGACATTTAATTCATCTAAAAAAGTCATTTTCTCATATTGACATTTCTATGAAGGTCCTGGAGAGCCAAGAAGACACAACAACCCATATGGAGTAAGAGATATAAGTCCTGTTTGTGACACTCTATAAGCTATCCAGATCAGCTTTACATTAGACAAACTGTAATCGCAAAGACTTAATAGAAGGACCAATTAAAACTCCCAGAAGATTATCACTTTGCACTGCAGCTATAAGTAAAACAGGTCAGCTTAAAAATTCTACAGCCAAACCTTTGTCGTTTCAGTCTAAAACATCTTTAAAGGTGACTGATAAATACTGTATCAAGCAAGTTAAAAATGAAATCCAACAACTATTTATACTCCAGACACGGTGCTGTTCGACATCAGAAAGAGCATTTTAATGAACTTAGATTAATCCTCCAACGAGCACACCATCACCCCAGCTCTCCGAGGAGCATCTCTTAAGATAAGGTCATAAATATTTCACTCACAGGACAATTTTTTAATTAATAATTCAAACCTCAACTTATCCACTGCTGGAAAAAGATGCCTTATCTGAATTACAAAGTGTTTCAAGCTCTGGTTAATCCATCCATCTCTGAGACCCCCTGATTGAAAAGCAACGCGTCAAAACTCCTGAGGCGGCGCCAGCTGGTGGAAGTGAGATGTGGAAAACGTGCTTCAGTTCAGGTCTCCTGCTGTGCGTGGAGAAGCTTAAGCCCTGGAGCAAAATAAAAATTGTAGGTGCGATGTTTGAAAAAGTTTTTCTATTTAAAAAACATCAAAAGAGGAAAATTCAGGAGCTTTAAAAATGGGAAAGATATCTTCAAGCTTAGCTGAACAAAAGTGTTGCTTCAGTAACACCAACTGTGTCTAAAAATAATAAGATTAAGAATTTTAGACAGAAATACAAACACCCCTAAATTTATAGAACATATGGTTAAGAGCTTGTTTTAAAAATACTGTAGATTTATTCACTTCTGAAAAAATATGTTTTTGTAATAAAAGATTCACTTCCTAATTTTAGAAACTTCTGAGTCATCTTGATAAGGTTTGATTTTGTAACGGATTTAATTTTCAATTATGCATGAACACAATGACAGAGAGTATTGTGCTTTTGTGCATTTTCTAAAAAAAAAAAAACAACAAACAAAAAACAAAAACCCAAACTGCGATTAAGTATCTGAAAATAAGATGTAAACCAAGTTATTGGCTGTTTTTATGCAACGAAGTTAGAGAACATCCAACAGCAAGCAAGAAAGTATCAAAAAGACAAATGATCTTGTGCTAAACTTGTGAATCCATTGTCTTTCGCTTCTCATGGTCTGGGTTATGGGGGCAACAGTCTCAGAAGGAAAACTCAAGGTTCTCCCACTCCGGCCAGCTGTGAGAGATGGTCCCTCCAGCACATCCGGGATCTGTGTGGGTCTTCTCCTGGTAAGACGTGCCCAAAGCACCTCACTAGAGAGGTGTTTGGGAGGCATCCTAACCAGTTGCCCAAACCACCCCATTTGGCCTCTCTCGACCTGGTGTAGCAACTGCTCTACTACAAGCTCCTCCCGAATGGGAGAACTCTTCGCTCTATCCAGAGGTGTCAAGAAGCGAAGTAAGATTACTTCGTTACCTTACTCAAGTAGAAAATCTCGGTATCTTTACTTTAACGAAGTAATTATTTTTTTGCCTACTTTTTACTTTTACTCACTACTTTTTTATGCAATTATCTGTACTTTTACTTCGTTCATTTTTTAAAAAGTAGTCGCTACTTTCTCCATTTTGTCACCGTTAAAAAGCCGCGACTGTTTGTCGGAGTTTTTTTTTTTTTTTTTTTTTCAACCCTGAATGCATCAAACAAAGGAACAGATGAATGATTGGCTGACAGCTCCAGTCAATCATTACTTTGGGCCAAGTAGCCCCGCCCACAAACTTTTAAAGAGCAGGAACGTTAGTTTGCGTGTTTAAGACTTGTTGCGGGCTCGGAAATCAAAGTGTTTCTGATGCTGCAACACTGAACTTTGATTGAATTATCAGTTTTTTTTAAAAAACAACAGCAAAGAAATGTTTTATTATTATTATTATTTTCAGTCTGCAGTTATTGTAAACGTCTTTGCTGAAAATGTTGTAGATGGTATTTTTATAAAAATAATTTTGATCTGTGACGCACTATTTTATCTTTAGAAACAAAGCTAATTGAACTGATTAATCCATAAATAGTAGTGGATGAAGTATTTGTGCTTAAAAGCATCCAAAATGTTATTGATTTGTTTATAAAGACTGACTGAGGAGATTAAAACTACACATCGCTTAGATTTTGTATAATGTAGATGTTTGGGTTAACATTAAAAAAAAAAACAAAAACCTTATATGTACACATATATATGTAGATATGTATGTATATAAATTTATATATACCGTCTCCTAAGTCCCGCCCCTACTGGTTTCTTTCTGGGTTTCTTAAAATCTTATTTCCCTGGTTATTTTTTCATTTTTACAGTTCTTAACATTTTAGAAAAAGAATCCAAGGATTTTTCCTCCTGTGTGTTTCCTTCACTCCCACTGCCTTACGAGTGCATGTAAAGGGTGTTATTTTGTCAATGGGCGTGGTTTTACTGGGTGTACGATATTTTTTGTAAAATACAATCATTTTACGTCATTAGTACAACAATCCAGCACCTCCCACCTGGCAACGCTGCCCAGGCTGTATGTGGCACTCCCATACTTACCAACTTGTTAAAGACTATTCATTATTGCCTCAAAGAACTTTGAAAACTAGCTGCCTTCAAGGCTTGAAAAAGCCTTTTGGTCATTTTTATTTATTTATTTATTTATTTTTACATTGAGTGTGTTTGTGTCTGCTGAAGTTGGTTAAATTAGGTGATGCAGAGTGAAGCTTGGTAGCTAAAGGGACGTTACATAATGCCCTGCTTATGTTAATACATTTGATTGTGTTCATTAATTGATTTCCAATAAAGATTATTAAGAAATAAATGTTTCTGATTCATAAAGTTTAACACCAAAACACTTTCATTTATTATCATATTTTCTGCTCCTTAAAGCATGTGATATTAGTTAAAAAATATGTTCACACGCTTTTGTTAACAATATTCCTTTTTTTCTGAAAATTACTTTTACTTTTCTACTTTAAGTAGTTTTAAAATAGGTTACTTTTTACTTTTACTTAAGTAGAAAACTTGAGTTGATACTTCTACTTTTACTAAAGTAGTTTTTTAACTCGGTATTTATACTTCTACTTGAGTAGGAAATGTTGGTACTTTTGACACCTCTGGCTCTATCTCTGCCCAGGCACCATGCGTAGGAAGCTCATTTTACCCACTTTTACCCGAGATCTTGTTCTTTCGGTCATCAACCACAGGTGATGACCATAGGTGGGGGTAGGAACGTATATCAACTGGTAAATCGAGAGCTAAAAAAACATTGAACAGAAAGGTTGGAGAAAGAGGTGACATATTTGGCTGTAGTTTGAAATTTGTAAAAAAAAAAAAAAAAAAAAAAGTCTACTAATGTGCAACATCTTGTATGTTTTTTACCTATATTTGCATTTTCAAATTTTCATTTATCAATCCATCACCAAATGAGCTTCATTTTTGAAAACCCTCATTTTTGTTCCAATTAGTTTTTTTCCTATTTAAATATTATTTACACAAACCTTTCGACACATACACACACACAGCTTAATGCTAATGCTATAGTTGACTTGGCATAACTTGTTTGAACTCTTGTGCTTCATATACAGTAGTTATTGCAGCAGGGTGGTGCAACATGTCACGAAGCTTAAATTATCTCCGACAGCCAACTTGATTGTGACATCAAGCTCAATGTCTAACAATAACCTCTATAAGCAACAGGATTTAATGTAAAGGAGGAGCCAAAGAATGCACGATCCTCATAACTAAGCAAGATCTCTAAGAAATAAACATCATTCATATTAAGAAAAAGACAATTGCATAGCTAGTTTGAAACATTTTAAAGTGTAAAACTACAGTATTATTTTCTCGTATGATCCATTTCCCCACAATCAGCATAAATTAAAACAGTGGGGAAGGGGTTGGAATAAAGCAGCAGTCAGCATTTCCCTAATGAAGCTTTGTGCGGCCCATCACAGAAGAACTCCAAAGAATCCACATGACAGCAAAGCAATATTCAAAACAGCTTACAATAAAACAGAGAGCAGACTGTGTGAGATGAAGGCTTCTCTGGAGGTCAGATTATTGAATTTCTAAGCTTGTTTGGAAAAAAACTGAAATTATGAAGCCCTACTATTTCCACTTCTTTTATTCAGGTGGATTTGTCATTGCTCACATTTGTCCTCTGTCTCAGCTTGAATTTCTCTGACCCTTTGAAAGTACAGCAATCAGCCTGCAGGAGATCAATACTAACAAAGCTGTATTGCTAATGTGCAACGCCACACCAAGCAGTTTTGTTTGGATCAAGCGTTTGTCCTTGGCTGAGTTCTTGAAAGGTGTGATAGATGTGAACAACCACATGAGAGCTGGTAACTATTAGAGATTGGGTTGTGCGTGTGTGTGCAAGTGTTCACATGCACATAAACACATAAGTGTGTACTCACTCAGGGTGGGTTTGGTCATCTGATGAGCTGCAGGCTCATCTCTCCCTACAGCGCCCAGATGGTCTGTGATTATAAACGGCTCAGTAGAGATTATTGTGCATTGCAGATAAAGCAGAAAAATAGTTTTAAAATATAGATTAATTTATTTATTTGGCAAAAAATGGGCACATTTTTTTAATTAAGTTGATAGAGTCAAAGAAATAGAGTAATGTCAAGCTGGTGCAAACGTGCATTTTACTTCTCAGTTGCAAAAACAACTACAACCAAAGTCATGTGTTCATGTTTTATCTCTGGAGCTATCGTCTAATATATGTCTCCTGTGTCAGGTGGGACTATTTTACCAAGAAATTCACATGGGGGCATTTGTCATCACCAGCAATGTGACATGATGGATCACATATGGGGCAAATAACGCACACCCCACAGAGCAAGTGAAAAATGACCAATGCTCCATTGAACCAACACCGTTTAACCTCTCAATATGTTTATTGTTACAACTCCACCCAAAAGGGAGGAATCAGCATACATTCATTAGTGAACCATGTTATTAAATTAATATATTTTGCATGTTTTTGCAAAAAAATGAAGATTTTATTTTAATAAAAGCTCCTTTACATGATAAAGATAAGAAAATAAAGTAGGACTACAAATAAGATTAATCACAGAGTCCAAAATATCCAAAGAATGGCATGCATGGATGAGTCAACGAATAACTATTACAAACACTGAAACCAGTCTTAACCCTCACATTTCTTCAACTGGATTAGAAGCAAAAATGATGCAATGTTTTTCTCAGTTATTTGAAGAGTTCAACTCTAAAGGCTACTCATTGGAATGAGCTTGAAGCTTCTTCTGGTTTTAGGTGATTTTTTTTCCCCCAAAGGTTTTACTGGTTCAAAATGACACAGCAGCGGGACGTCGCTGCAGAAGGTCACCATTAATGTGTGTGTCCTTGTTTAATGAGACTCGTCATTCACTTTGAACAGGCCACAGTTTGATAGGTGGCAGCTAAATGACTTACAATAAAAATGTTCTTAACGGGATGCTTTTTAAAGAAATTACAACTATTTAGCTGCAGGCGAAGCTGAGGCAAGCTTTTCAGGAAACCAGCAAACACACACACAAACACACAAAAGCATACACTTATGTATGCACTAGAGCACAAATGTTAAGCTGCCTGCAGCAGTTTGTTGTATTTTATTTTGACCTTTCAGAAACTAGGTAAATCTAATGAGGGACATGTAGGTGTTACAACTAAAAGGATAAAAAGTGGGGAAAAAAAGAAATCCTGAGATTGCTGTTTCAGGAAAATAATCCACTGTGAGCCAAAGAAACAGGATCCATCTGTGTGGATGTAGCTCTCATCTCCTCATTAGGCACAGGGTGTTATGGCTGTCCTGTGATGAGAGCTGGAACACGTGCTCTAGTCTGGAGGACATCTAAACACTCATCACTGTATGATGTCCTAAATCAAACCAGGGGTATGGGTGGCACATCTTAAAATGAGGGCAGAAATTTTAAAGCAGGTGAAGCCCTCTAAAATATCTGAAATAAAATGTGTGAACCAGGGTGCAAAACTCCCTCCCCATGAAAAAGAGCTATTTTGTTTCACAAACTCATTAGAGAAGCAGGGCATGATAAATGGCCAAGGGGCAGTTGAGACTGAAAAAGCAAGGAGAAGAGAAGGCTGTGGAAAATTACTCTGCTATTTTCAGGGTGACCTTCAATGTGAAGACCCTGATGTTATCCAGAAAGCTGACGGCTCCGTTGTTTGAGCTTTGGCTCCAGCTCCTTCAGGCTTTCATGCCAGCAAAAATCACTGTCACTGCCCAGAAAATCATGACCTGAATCTGTAAGTGTCATAAATTTCTAACTATTCAGCAGCAAAAAACTCGTGAAAAAAGATTAAATAAACCAGTGGCTATTCATGTACTCTGTATGGCACCGATCACACCAGTTTATATCTGCTGAAAACACCTCAGAATGTTGGACTACTTTTACTAAATGTACATGTCTACTTACAGTATGTCGGGAATTATTTCGTGTATATTTTTTATTTAGCATTAAACAAGTTTCAAGAGATCCAGCTACAAAACACTAGTTTTAAAACATTTGCATGTCAAAATACAAAAATTGTCCCCAGGAATGAGTGAGAGTGTATGTGGATGGTTGTCTGTGTGTGGCCCTGCAACGGACTGGTGACCTGTTTGGCGTGTATCCTGCCTCTCGCCTGCAATCAGCTTGGATAAGCGCCGACATCCCAGTGGTTAAGCAAATCAGAAGACGAAACTAAATGAATTGTCAAGCATTTTATTTGAAAGTTAAAACATTTTTAATAAATCTGTTTTCTGTCTTTTTTTAGTAACAAGACAATCTCACACTGCCATCTAGTGGACTCATACCCACAGTGCATTAAAAATGTTGCAAAAAAATAATATTTAATTCAATTAATATTCATGTATTTGGGTTTTTGTGTAATTTTAAGAGGTGAATAAAAACCAGTTTATCAGTTTGTGAAGTGGAATATGATTGATTTAAGTAAATATAGATTTTCCACTTGTTTTTCCGACACTTTTAATAAACAACTATGAAAAAAGTTCTGATGACAAAATACCTCACAAACCAGTTTTGTAGGTGCAGAAAGATTTGTCCTCAAAACAACTTATAATGTTGTTTCCACAAGTCAAAGAAAAATTATTCATTGATATTGTTGCTATTAAATGTACAGATCCAAGATAGAGAGGCTGTCTTGAATCTGGATGTGCTTTTTTACCCACTCTCTGCATTTTACAACACTAAATAAAAGCTCTTTTTAAAACAGCTGTGTCATTTAAAAAGGAGCTCCTTGGTGATAGGCGAAGGCTGGTAGAGGGCCCGAGGGACTGGAAGAATAGACCAAAGAAAAGTTTAGAGTTTCCTGCTGACTGACGAACCTTGAGGTTATGTGCATGTACGTCCCACAAGTTTTTGATGGTAATTTTTTAAACATGCACAATGCTTGCTGAGTCAAACAAGTGTTAGTTTGAAACATCAGACTTTTTGGTGCATCAAAATCCTCAAACCAGAGAGGAAGGAAGAAGAACAGAGAGACAATGCCTAATCACAACAAAACACCAGAATAGGAGGGGTCGGGGCACCCAGGGGAAAAGAGAGAAAGAAATGGAAACAGACTGGCTTTGTTGGCTGCAATCAGCCAGACTAGGAAGACATTTACAACATGGTTTATGGCTGTATCAGGTGAGCACATTTGAATGGAGGAGTGTGTCCTGATTAGAAGGAGGCTGAGGGTGATTGAAAGGCAGGGCACAGATTTGAGGAAAGAATATGAAGGAAAATTCTGCAGGAAAAATGTTAAGTCTATCATTTATTTGTACAATACTAGACTTCCAATTTCCGTGTGGCAAAGAAGATAACCACAGTCTGAAGGAACATTTAGTTCTTTGTGAAGCCACACTAGTAAATGTGTATCACATACTTTGGGTGGAAAGTATCTGAACTGATTCGCCACTTCGGACGACTCAGTATAGTCACACCAAATAAAGCAAAAAGTAACATGGAAGACTGAAAAGCTATTTTATTAGATCATATCATTTTGAACCCTGTAATAAATAATCAGCGTATCAATCACAAGGGAGAAACTAACTTGAGAAAGATGCCCTAAAGCAGGGAATACACTATCCAAGTTTTTTACAAGCGCAAATTAAAAAGAAATCCATTATAAAAGAATCATGGGTGTAGTCTTTATTTGGTTGTGATTATTTAACTAGAAGATTTTATTCTACGGAAAGTTTGGATTAACATACTGCATAAAGCAGTAGAGTATCTCTATTATCTATAAACCAGAAAATAACAAACAAATACAAGAACAAATTGATGATTGCAACATTGTCTTTTTCATGATAAAAAAAAAACAACTTTGTTACTCTAAAGTGTGATTGTGATTATTTTTGTGAGCCATTTGCTCTTAATAGTTTTTGTTTCGTCTTCTGAACTGCTTATCTCTAATAGAGTTGCAAGGGGGTGCCGGAGCCTATCCCGGATCATTTCAGGGAAGAGGCGGGGTACAACCCGAATAGGTCACCAGTCTGTCGCAGAGCTACACACACAAAACCATCTGCACAAACACAATCATTCCTTGGGGCAATCAACCTAACATGCATGTTTTTGGAGAGTTAGTACTTGGAGAAAACCAACGCATTCACGTGGAGAACATGCAAACTCCACACAGAAAGGCCAGTGTTTCAAGCCGAGCCCCCACTCCAGGATTCAAACTCTGACCTTCTTGCTGTGAGGCCACTGTGCTAATCACTGCTCCACCGTGCCGCCCTGTTCTTAAAAGTGGAACAATAAAAAAGTTATACACTTGAAACATTAGACAGGCTACTTAACAAGGAAGCACACACACGCTACCACTAACCCAAATGAATTCAAATACATCTGGGTACAACATTTTCCTTATGAGTTGCATGTTTGTGGGTAAAGATAGCTATAGGCTGTAATAGTTCTCTCCTGATGTTTGTTTAGGAAGTGGTGGTCAATGAGCATGACGCTTCTTTTTTTCACAAGAATGAAAACCGTTTAGTTCTGCAGATTTTCCTTTGGTTTTCTCATAATATTTCCATGTTACTTACATCCATCTTTTTAAACCATGCGCCAAATATTACATTTATCCTTTGACGCTGGTCAGCACCCAAAAGATCATGTCCAGACATTAAGAATGGGAATCTTTACCATCCAACAACTGTGACGGAGCTTAGCTGTGATCAGTGAGAATGTAGAGTGCAATGATCAACATGACTTCCATGTTAGTATGAAATGAAATTCTAAGAATTACATGGAGATAAATGAACACATCAAAATAGTTGGAAATATGTCTGCGGAAATCTTGTTTGGTTGACGTGTCCTCCAGCTGTTGTTATGACACTGCCAAAAACCTTATAGCCTGGAAAAAAATTCTTTTAGAAAGAGTAAAACTCCAGCCATGGATTATAGATTTGGACTCGATGAAAAATGATCACATTTCAGTGTGCATGTAAAATAGCAGATAAGCCAGTTGATTAGAAACGAGGATGAAAAATAAAATAAAACTTGAAGCTTGGAATACTTTAAACCTAAATATTGCCAAGTTGGCAATAAATGGAAAAAACAGCTTGTATGCAAGAAGTAATTTAAAGTGACACCAGCATGCAATGCAATGATGTATTTTGTAGTTTTAGCACAAAGAAGGATGTTTATGGCACACATAAAGTAAATACATCACTTTTATGCAGACAATAAGACATTTCTATGTTCATTTTTGTTGGCATTTGCAGAATTATGTTAGCAATCACTTTCTGTTTATAATATTTTTTTCTTTGTTCAACAACATAATTTCTAAGTCTTGACAAATGCATTGACTTTTAATTATTTTTAGAATATTTATTTCTGGGCTGCATGGTGGTGCAGTGGTTAGCACAGTGGCCTCACAGCAAGAAGGTTGCGGTTTGAATCTTGGGAGGTTACAAGGTTTGGAACAGTGGTCTCTCTGTGTGGAGTTTGCATGTTCTCCCCATGTATCTGCAGGTTTTCTTTGGGTACTCAGGTTTCCTCCCACCCTCCAAAAACATGTATGTCAGGTCAATTGGTCACTATGAAATTGCTCCTAGGAATGGTTGAGTGTGTGAGGCCACCCAACAGACTGGCGACCTGTTTGGGGTGTACCCTACCTCTTGCCTTAAATCAGGCAGGATAAGCTCTGGCACCCCCATGACCCAATCAGGCATAAACGGTACAGAAGATGAAAATAAAATATTCATTTATATCATTCTGAATCCAGTGTGTTGATGCTCCTTTTAACCCAAAGGTGACCCCCACCTGGCTCTGGCTCTCATTTCCTTTTCCCACTTCCCTCCTTTCTAGATCATCCTGCCTCACCCCAGTGTGTACAGGAAGCTGTAATTCCAGAGAGCCTGCTCTTCAGATGATCAGAGAGGAAAAACACAATGCTTTCAGTGTGCTAGAAAAGAGCTCAACTCATAAAATGCACACATACACACACACACAGAGGAGAGAAATAGAATGGAACATGCTTTCACTATTAAGGCTGGGTTTTTTTTTACTTTCCATATGACTTTCCCAGGAAAATCCCCCTCATCGGGGAAGGTTCAAGCCAGACAGACAGCAGACTGGTGAGGACTGATACAGATACACTGACACAAAAGGCTTCAGAGAAATTCTAACCTTATAAATGAGACCCACATTTGCAGGATGAGACAAATGACTAATCTGGGAACAGATCTTGAGACTAAAACTGCAATTTAAAGTTTTTATTTTAGTTTCACCGTTGCAGAAGTAACTGTCCTTAGGAAATATTTCTCAGACGAGCATATTTTTTCAAATCTGCACCAATAACCAGGAGATGATTAGCATAGCCTCTAAACTGGTCATCAACATCTCACACAAGAACTTATAATTGGGTGACACTGTGTTCTTCTTTTCATTTCCAGAAGGCCTCAACAGTTGGTATCATTTAGGAAAACTAGGTCACTTCCGGCTTCTGTGTGTACGTGTGTTTATGTGCCAGAAGACCTCCTAAACCAGAAGACCTCTAGAATAAATAAGCAGAGCAGAAATAACTGCTTCGACAATGAGAAGCTCTCTAATATTAAATTGCATCTTCCTGATTGCTTTTTCTCTCCTGTTTGTAAAGTTTCCTGCAGACTATTTATATAATGACAAAAACACTCCAGCAACATGAGCTGCTGATAGACATCTGGTTAGTTACAGCACTGCCTAACAAAATATTGGATCGTGAAAAAGAATTCTTTCTTTGCTAAATTAATTTATTAAGATAAAGTGAGGTAGGTTAATTGGCCGCTACGAAACTGCTCCTAGGAATGAGTGTGTGATTGTCTGTGTGGCCCCGCGTTAGAATGCCAACCTATTCAGGGTGTACCCTACCTCTCGCCTCAAATCAGCCGATATAGGCTCTGACACCCCACCATGTCCCGAGACCCCGTAAGTGGTTCAGAAGAGGATACGTTTAAATTTAAAATATGGCAACACATATATGGTCGCGTGAGGAGCTCTGCCATCCGGGAGGAGCTTGGTGTCAAACCGCTTCTCCTCCAGGTCGAGAGAAGCCAGATGGGGTGGTTCGGGCATCTGGTCAGGATACCCCCTGAGCACCTTCCTGGTGAGGTGTTTTGAGCACGTCCCACCGGGAGGAGACAGAGAGGCAGACCCCGGACCCACTGGAGAGACTATGTCTCACAGCTGGCTCAACAGTTGGGATCCTTCTGGGTGAGCTGGAGGATGCAGCTGGGGTGAGAGAAGCCTGGGCTTCCAGTCTGAGGCTGTTGTCCCTGCGACTCGGCCCCGGAAGTTGTGAAAGACGACGAAACAGTGACACACATAGATATTCTACAGCCTTCTGTAGCGTGTAACCGATTAGGTTGTTCAACCCATACCTTAGATTGTTTAAACCAGATGGGTAAAAATGTCATATCACAGTTTTGCCCACAGCTTTTTAAAAATTTGTCTTGACGTCACCAGATTAAAAAATAAAGTCATCTGCTTATCTGAGAAAACAGATAACCCCAAACTGTGGGCACCCCACAAACTTGTTGACTTCATTTCGTCTGAGTCATTACACTCTGTGGTTGTCCAAAGAAACCAAAAAAATACCAAGAAAGGGCAAAAGTTTTGCTAAAGCAACTGTTTTACAAGAAAAAGTTGATGTGACTAATGACTAAAATGATTTTAAATATTATTTTAGATAAGGCATTGCTGACCAATTGGTAGCTTAATGCTTTTACAGGTGGGTAATACTAAGTTCTTGCAAGTTCGCAACTGAAGTGAACCAAATTATTTTTGATGCATTTGATCACAGCAATGGGGGAAACAGAAAATCAACAAGAAAAAAATGTATAACTATTTTTATTTTACTGTAATATATTTATTCCTCATGGGGAAACTCCTGTGCTGCATTGCACTGCAGCAGGCAGCCATGACGGTGCCAATGGTGGGAATAACTGGGAGTTAGGTGTCTTCTGGAGGGCATGGACCCAGTGGAAATTGAACAAGTTTCTCCCAGACATTCTACCACTGAGCTAATGCCTCCTTAACACCTTGATCGTTTTGATTAAATTGTATAAGATTGGACATGTCCAGAGTCAGTCGTGTCTCTCGTATGAACGTTCTAGAAAGGCTCCGCCCCACCCGATCAGAGAATTAAAATAAAAAGTACAGAAAATAAATAATACAGTCTGGCTTCTTATTTGCAACCTGCCTTTACAATTATAAGACTAACAATTTTCCTGAGTGTGTATTATCTAGTCACTTAATTATTATTAATTATTGAAAACAATAAACCTCATCGTTCTAGCCACTACTGATCCGAGCATTTGGGGAATGATGACAATGTCCCCATGGCAACTTTGACATTTGATGGCATCCTTTGTTTAATTAAATTGGCAGGTTTTGATGCATTCTAGAAAGCACTCCTCCAAGAAAAATGTGCACATACGATAGAATAACCTGCTCAGCAAGAGTCTCAGTTGATTCTTAAGTATACAGTCAGCAGAGACAATATAAAAGAAAACCAGTTTTAATTCCATCCTGTTTGTGTCTACGCTCATGAGATACATTTCATTGTGTGAACACCCTAGATTTGTGTACAAAGCGTTCTCTCATAACGTGCAAGGTGCAATTTAAAAATAGTTTGCATAAATATCTAAGGAGGTGACAGATACTGGTATGATAATTGTTCACACTTGCAATGTTTTTGTCAAAAGTGAATCTCTAAATGGCTTTAAGAAACAGCTGGATTATCTAAGACGGAGAATCTGTGTCAATGTTCATGTTAAACATTTATTCCTGTTTCAAAATTTCTTTCATGTATCCATAAGAATTTTTTTAATCCCACATGAGGCCACTTTTATCTTCACTGACAGTATCTTCACTAACAGGATAATAGAGCCATATTGGTAAAATCCTCCCAATAGCAGATCCCCGTCATGAAAAAGCATTAGAAGACAAATGGTTTTGGGTAGTAAAAAATGATTAAGGTACTACATTTCTCCTTAAAGTGACAAAGATGTAAACACGTACGTACTACATGTGGAGCTGCTTTTTGCTTTCTGAGCCAAACCTTTGTGGCAACTCTGGCTATGATTACAATATTAATCATTTAATATGACAAATAATCAATAAGTACTTTATCTTTTACTTTCACACGAGGTGATCTATGCATTTTTTTTAAGTATTAACAGAGTCCGTCCATGTGAAAATAGTTCATGCATCAGTTTCACACATTGGTGGTTTTAGTCGGTCACCATGAACACACAAGTTGTTAACCAGGAAATAGTTCTAAAAGGCACAGTTTGAACTTATTCAACATGAATAATGAATAGCATCTTCTGTAAACACCAGCTTCCTCATTAATCAGAATCAAACTTGACATCTAGTCAACTCAAAAATCAAGGGAGGGATAAATACAATAGTCTGATTCCAGCTCTTAAATTTTGTATTTTGCTACAGAACCAGGTCAGTTACATAAAAAAGTTTCTGTAGTCATATTTCTGTGAAATAATTAACCTGCAAAGAATCCAACTAACTTAATTCGGTTTCATTTTGACGAATATTTCGATTACACCTGCTAAACTACTTGGCTTTATGACAATGGGTATTGTTTCGGTCTTACACAACATTATGTGGTCGTGTTTGCGGAGTCTGCGTCTGGCTTGACTGCTGATGTTGTGTGTGTGTGAACTTCTCACCATCAGTTTTTTTACACAAAAACTGTGCTGGTGACCTCTGACCACAAAATTGTTCTTGAGTAAATGCACTGTGAGCTGCAGTAATGGTTTTAATTTATCATCATCTACAGACTGTAGACTTCTGGATAAACAAGAAGAATACCATCGGGACTGGAAGTTTTTAGCTGACTGGCATGTTCCCCTAGATTGTATTGGGCTCCCCATAAACCCTCGGGAAAATGGTGACCCCATGACTGTTGGGGGATAAAACACACAATACATTTGGATATATGGTTAGTGTTGAGGTCTCCATTAACGTCACTTAACAACTAACCTAAACAATGCTTCTGGCATATGCATAACTGTGGCCACATTTTTTGTGCTCACCATCCATTCTCAGACCTCTTTAGTGTGTGTATATAATGCAGAGAAGAGATATTTAGAGGGGCTCAGTGAAACCCAGACAAGCCCGTATGTGTTTTGTTAATAATAAATAATCTAAACAACCAGGACTTCCACCGTGCAGTATATACGACTTCACAAGGACTTTGATTGTCCCACACTTTTAAGAAAGCCCCCTACTTCTGAATGAGATTCTCAATGTTAAAGAGTGTTAAAATGTGCATAAAGTCTGTCTGAAGAATTTATGGAAACAAGTCGGAGTGGCTGTGGCAGACCTCAAACTGAGAGGCATGCTATCTATCCTACCGCAGTTTATTTGTGATGTGGTTTATTTTAATAGATTCTCCAATGATTCAGTGCTAGCAGCCTACAACCTCTTTGACCCTCCCATCGTAAATACAAAAATAAGCATTAGAGAGTACGCTAGCTGGTTTAGTTCCCATGTGGAAGTAAAGCTTAGGGAACACCAGATAAATATTTAAAAAAACACATTAACAGCAGATAACTGTGTGTTTGTCTGATTTCAAAAGAACTTTAATCACTGAAGCGCAGTGAAGAGGTTGAAAGCTGGCATGAATGAGGTGGCAGCCATTGATCTGGGACAGTGTGGGAGAGAGGGACCAGCAAAAACAAAAGAAAGAGAGAGGGAAAAAAAGAGAAATAGAGGAAGAGAAGGGGCCTTGGGAGTGAATACGTGTGTGTGAGAGAGAAATGATACACTGCTGAACTGTAGGAAAAAAGAAAGTCAGTCAGGATGACGGCAGATCGATTCCTCCCCTGTGTCCTACAACAAACACCCTCTTTTCTCTCTGTGCATAGCTCACCTCTCCTCCTGCCGCCTGATATCGTCCCATCAGCATTTCATCTCTATCACTCTCTCCTGTTTATACCCTTCCTCCTACTTGGTCTGCTCACTGGAGCCAATTCATGCTTTCTAAGGCCAATGTCAGACCGAAGCCAGGAGATGGAATATAGATCTATTTACTGTACTTTTTCACAGCTTGGTGGCATAAAATTAGGCAAAGTGCCACCGATGTGATGTCTGAACACAGAATGAAAAACACACACTTTGGTCTAAAAATGGTTTGGAAAGAGAGGTAGGAAAAATGAGTTGTGGGTAAGCTATACAAGACAGGTTCCCATGAATTTATCACACCATTAAATTAAGCAACAGAGGAGAGGAAGCCACACACACACACACACACACACACACACACACACACACACACACACACAAACACACACATACACACACAATGATCAGACCTTTAGTCATCCTCCAAGACTGATGGTCATGCTTGAACTGACTTTCTGCAGACCTCCAACTTCATGAGTTCTGCCTCACAGTCTCACTCCTCCACTTGAATCACATTCCTCACAGGGACACAGAAAACTTCACACACACGCACACACACTCACACACAACAGGGAGGAGGGAGCATGAGCTATCTGCTTATCATCAGAAACTGTGGTTACTGTTTGATATCTGGTCATGACTTGGTTCTGCAGAGATACCCAGCATGTTTCTCAGAGGAAGAGTTTGGGGACAATCAGTGATGTCAAGGGGTCTTTTCTTTTCGGGGTTCCACTCTCATCTGACAGATCAAGTGATCAAATAGATAAAGTTTTATTTTCTCTTTTTAGTTGTGCTTTTGAAGGCGACTGAAGAGTAAAATAGCTTTTCTAAATGGATGTGCTGAGTGGTAGATGTGGGCCTGCAGCTGCCCCGTTGACAGCTGGCAAAAGCATTTCAGAATCCTGTGCGTAAAACTGCACACAGTCATTTGGAAACATCTTCTTTACCAAAGATCAGAGTTTAGTATCAAGACAAAAGTATAACGGGTGATGTTAAAGACTTACCAGTTGTTGAAACTCCTTGCATTTTGCACAAAGTTCCAGTCAGATGTTTCTCTGTTGAAGCCGTTTTTTCTCGGATAGTCGCGGAGTAAACTCAGCGCAAAGGAGCGTCTGTTTCTTTATGGATCGATCAAAACAAAAAAAAAAACTTACAAAACTATTGAGGAAAATCCTAAATGATCCGGGAGATGTTGTACGGGTGTGTTTTTGTGCAGAATAAGTGCAGCATATTCCTTCGTGTAGCTCTTTCTCCTCCCTGTCTCTCTCTCTCTCTCTCCTCTCTGTACCGCTGGAAAAAAAACACACAGAAAGGAAGAAATGCGCGCTCCCGTCACTCTGAGGGCTGTGCACGACTATCTCATTCATTGAGAACTTGTGTTGTTTCCACCAGATGTGCCAAATAAGATTTAAATAGTAGAAAACATTAGATGGGTTTGAGTCCCGGGTGGGACGAGGCATGGAACACTGGGCGTTCTGTGTGGAGTTTGCATGTTCTCCCCATGTATGTGTTGCTTTCTCCAGGTACTCCAGTTTTCTCCCATCCTCCAAAAACATGCGTGTAAGGTTGATTGGCCGCTGTAAAATTGCCCCTAGAAATGAGTGTGTGTGTAGATGGTTGTGTAAGTGTGGTCCCGCGACAGACTGGCGACCTGTTTGGGGTGTACCCTGCTTCTCGGCTTGAATCAGCAGGGATAGGCTCCAACACTCGCCGCAGCTCCGTTATACATAAGATGAATGAATGAATGGATGAATGAATGAAAACATTAGGTGCATTAGATGCCATAAGATACCATTACGCAGCACTTGAACGCATCATTTTCTGCCCTGGTTTTTTGACCCATCAGCATAGAGGCATGACATGAGCTGTCACGTGGAGTTATAATATGAATTAGAGGACTGTCCCAGAAAAATCCACATCAGCCCATTAGTGTGCAGAGTTATCCTGCAGTGGGTTTCTGTGTCACTAGGATTTCTCTTCATCTCTGATCACCATGACTTTTCCTTGATATGAAGATGCTGTCTCTGTGGATCATCCAAGAAAAAAGTTAAGGATAAAAACAGAACATATTCAGAGTAAATATGCACATTTTCTCCCCTGATTTTTTCCAAAATTGGAAATAGGTTTTATTTTACATGTTGGCTTAAAGTCACATTTTTCTTCAGTCGCTAAAACAAATGCATTCCACGGCTTTCAGGAAATTAATTTCTTTGTAAATATTTTTTGAAAAACAATATGTGTGTGAGGTCTGTGTGTGTGACCTTGCAACAGACTGGTAACCTGTTCAGGGTGTTCAGGCCTCTTGACTGACATCAGCTGGGTTAGGCTCCAATTAGGAATAAGTGGTTCAGAAAATGAGGCGATATCGCTCTTTTTTAAAATTTCCTCTAAGGATATTTATGTTACTAATAAATCTGTGTCTCAAAAGATATTCGTTTGGAGGTTCTTGACCTAAACAAACTGTTCTTTCTTTACTTAAACCAAAAAAAAAAAAAGATCTTGTGAAGTAGGATTTAGAATATTTCCTTTTGCTTTGGATCAGTTATTTAAATCACTTGGTTACATCATTACAACACTTTGAAGGTCATTCAAACCTAAAAAAAAAAACAAAAAACCCCCACTTTTTTCTGTAAAATATTTGCTGAAACTCCAACTTAACTGGATTTAAGAGCAAATCTATAATGTGATTTAAGATTTCTAGAAAAACAATAACTTGACATCTTTTTTTCTTTTTAATTTAATACTATTAAAGCTTTGATTGAACTTTTCAGCTCGTTTTAAAAGCATGTGGCCAACCTTCTAGAACCCTCTTTGTGTCTATTTAAAGAAGCCCCCACCTCGAGCCCCTGCACTGCCTTCCCATCTTTTTGAAACTCATGTCTATTCAGATATGCACCATTAACCCTTTTGTTGTGGCACGCTTCTCACCAGACTCCATTCTCTTTAGACAACAGCAGGGTTACTGAGGATGGAGGATGTCTCGCTTTATGGCTGTTCTCCAATCAAAGGGAAACTTTATTTAATCCACTCATGTTTTTTAACCAAATCTTTAAGACAAACAAACTACTTTTCATTTAAACTCATTTCAAATACTAAATCTGAGCATACTGTAGATTGTGAGTAACTAACTGTTTATTGGGAGATCTGTTCAAAGGCTCCGTCAACCATTGCTGGAGCATGCTGGTCCATAGAAAGCAGTAAACTAAACACCCCTCTAGGATATATTTTCTGTTCCAAAAACAACGAGCAAACCCAAATGAAAGAATACCATTTATGCGAACAATGGAGGGAAAGAAGGAGATTATCAGGCGAAAGGAATAGGTGAGAGACTGCAGAGAAGGAAGGCAATCAGGGCCTTTCCAGGTGAAGTCAAAGGTGAGCATCCAAGCTGAAAGATGAGTGTGAAAGCTGACAAGTCATCCCCATTTTTACACCTGTCTGAAAGTATCGTTGGGTTATTTCACCAATCAGTTGACAAATCACACTCCATCGAGAAGTGTCAGCCTTTATTCCCCCATCTCTTTGTAGGTGTAAATTAAAGTCTCACACTGTTTGAATCAACACTCTGGATCTTATAGGAGTCAGGCGTAGCTGTCATTCTGGGACCAACAGCTGCGTAGAGATAAAAGACAGTAATATATTCATGGGAATCTCACACCCTGATTTCAGAGTTAGGATTTTAAAACAAAGGTGGAAGATATAATGTTTTAAATTGTGTATTTGTGTGTTTTTTAAAGCTCTCCATGTAAAGAATGAGTGCTGATTGGTGTTGTTCCTCCAGATCAGCTGATCATGTCTGTTCCTTTGGGCTCCACATGGACTTATCACATGACTCAGATGGCTGGCACACATGAAGAGGACTCTTTGTGAGCGCAAACACACACTAGGGCTCTTTTTTAAGGCAAATAAAAGCCATTAAAGTTGCTCATCAGGGGTCAAGCTTCTCGGAAAAGGAGCTAGAGTTGGAATACAAGGACCCCAACTGGTGAATTTTAAAACTGCTGAGAAAGAAACAGTTGCTTAACCTCAATGAGCCAAATCTGTTCAGACCGAAGCCACTACATATCTGTATTAAAAGAGCAGAATGTAAGAGTCCAAGGGCACAAAAGCTCTCCTACAAATGCTTCAGTAATGTAATTAGTTGTCAGTAAAGTGAACAGTTTCCTTTGACTCATGTTCGGCCTTTGGCCTTTAAATGAAATCATCCTTAACATATGGCGAGTGTGCAAAACACAGGGGTGTATGAAGGTGACACGATGGATTCTTTATTTAAATGATTTCAGGCTCACAGTCTGAGGACATAAACAACTAGTGAGATTCATAGAAAGCATGAACATAGTTTTATATTTTCAGTCATTTTTTGTTGGACTGTACAGTTTGTCTTCTGTCATTCAGCATTTATTTGTCATATTTCTTGTGGGGTTTTTTTTGTCTCATTCATTCCATTAATAGTTCCTGGAAGTTCAAAATCAGACAAAAAGTTTCTAAATTAACCAAAATGATTGTGTAATGTTCTGTTTTAATTTAGTAACACAATTGTTTAAATGCTTGTGTTTTTTTTCCCCTCAAAAGCTTTTAAAAGTATTATTTTCTTCTTCTTTCGACATTTCCTTTCAGGGGTCGCCACAGCAAGTCAGTTTCTTCTATCTAACCCTATCTGCTGCATCCTCTTCAGTCACACCAACTATCTTCATGTCTTCCTTCACTGTATCCATGAACCTCCTTTTTGTCTTCCTCTAGGCCTCTTTCCTGGTGGTTCCAAATCCAGCATCCTACTTCTGATGTACTCTCTCTCCTCTGCACATGTCCAAACCATCTCAGTCTGGCCTCTCTGACTTTATCTCCAAAACCTCCAAAAGATATTGCGCTGTATAAATATAATTGAATTACATAAAGATTAATGCTGCTTTCATTTAGTCGAGCTGATGTTGTTCAAATACATGTTTAATTTACTCCATTTTTTAAAAAAGATTTTAAGTTGCTTTGAGTTTCTATTGTTCTAGAGTTTCTGAAAGCTTATCCCTTTTAGAATATTAATAATCAATATTTGTCTTTAGAAAATATGTGCATCCCAACTGCAACCAATAATCATTGTAAAATAAAAAAACTCCACAATGAATAGAAAATAACAGAATATTTTTATGATCTGGAATAAATTTGAAGGAAGTTAATTTGTATATTAAGCTATTCTTTTGTTTTGATTTCTTATTTTGTGAACTTGGATGTGAACATTGTGTTATGCCCACATGGTCTCGACCACAACTATGCAGCCAAGAGGAAACATTTAATCTTCTAAGTGTGTATTTATATTTGCATTCAGACTGCCTGAATAGGCAGAGTATTTGTGTATTTCCTTTGTATCTGTGGTTGAAACATCTACAAATCACCTCGCCTCCCTCGCAGATCACTGCAGCAGTAATTGGTCAGAGAACTGGTCTCTAGAGAGTGAACAGGAAATTCTGGGTGTTCCAAGGGTCAAAATAAAACCGGGTCCAAATGGTGCGTGGGCGTGTTTTCAGACAGAAGGGAGAGGGGTAGTGGTTGATGAGGGGGAGATGGTATGAAACAGACAGAGGGCCAGGGAGTGAGAAGGGGGTTGGAGGATTTTTTTTTGTGCATTGTGTGTAATGTGATCATGTCCGGCAGACAGCTGGGAAGTCCCCCTTCCCCTGACTTCCAGCTGGGAACACTGACGACATCAGAGTTGCAGAACTCCTACTCCCTGTGGTTAACTGGTTGTCTCTCTCGCTGTAAATAATGACACTGAAACAAAGTGGAACTTAGGTCACATTTATTGATTTTAGTCAGTATGACTACCTTTACACAGCCCTATCACCTTTCAGCTAGAAAACAAACACTTTCATAGGATTAGTTCAGCAGTAATAAATCCCTCAAAATTCTTGGATTTAAAAATGTTCCCATTTTTTTTTTTCAAACATCTTGATAAAAGGTTGACATGTTTGTTTTCTCCCTGTGTAAAAGTCCCATGACTGAGAAACATGCATATGACATTTAGCTGTAATCAATATGCCACTAATCATAATGCACATTATTGATAATAATACAGTACTGCATGACAAGTCAAATAAATACCAACATACAGGTGAAGTCATTATTTTATATAAAGATATCAAACTCTTATTATGGATCAATACTGAAACACAATTATGACAATAGTTTGCACAGCTAGAACTTTTATTATCACAAAGCTGTGGCTTCCAGCAAACAGAAAACTTTTTTTTTCCTTTTATAATGTAAAACGGTATCAGAATTGCACTTTTATTTTTCCATCTTCTTTTTTTTTCATATTGGTAACTTTTAACGCCTCAACAAACGAGTATTGGCTACGATGGCACATATTCAAGTTTGTTGATGCACATTTTTTTGTTTTCTGTTTCCTGAAACAAAAAGTAAATGTCAAAGATGATGTAGAAAAAGATTCAATAATAATATAAAAACAAACAAAAACTCAAATTTAACAAAAAAAAAGTAAAATGAAATGCGCTCTCTGCACATCTTTTTTTTAACAACGCTATAGATATCACATTACCTTCACCAAACAAAGCTAGATACATAGATGTTGTCAGTATACTGATCTACCCCAACACACTGCAGATGCGTGGAGCATTTTGTTCAATAAAAGGAGGCCAAAGAAATTCTTTTGGTTCCCAAAGGTTAATTAAAAAAAAAAAAAAAAAAACCTTTTTCTTATCAATACCCCTGAATTTTGTGATTGGATCACTGACCTGCACAATTCAATACAATATCAGTGTTGCTGAGCTAATTTCAAAACTATTAGCCTTTGCTAAAGGGGACAATTCCCTTTGCATTTATTGCTGCTCACAGTTTGTTTTAAACCCCAAACTCCTCACCTAGAATAAAAAAGAAATAAAATTCTAATCTAAAAATTCTCCCTTGAAAGAATTAAAGGCACTACTGGTCAGAAACGAAGAACTAATCAAACCAAAAAACAAAACCTGGGCATTCAAAATGAAGAGCCCGTAGAAGCCCCAGTAACGCCATTTCTCCGACGGCTTGTCTTCTTTCTGATTCTCGATTCTTTTTGACCTAAATGGTGTGCCAGGATTTGGCACAATAAACGAAGAGAGAACAAAGCAATTCCAATTTGGAATTTAAATTTCAACCCTTGCAGAGAATTCTGAAGGCCAGTGATCGTGTTTCAGTGGAACGCCCTCAGTAAGATGCTAACTGGGGAAAAAAAATGGCGCATCACTCACCTTTTTCCCCCAAAAAACACAACTTACCTACTGGAGTCGTTGTCAAGTTTCATTGTGTCATTTTGAACTATTCCTAGGAATAATAAATACATGAAAAAAACCCCAGAATTTTGATCACCCTGGATTTTTTTTTGTCGAGAACATGGCAGTAGAACAAACATAAAAAAACACAACATTACAAAACAATTTCAAACATAATAATCTGATGAATAAAGTGTTATGAACAGAGCTATGAAAGTACGTTTGTGGTTTGTGTAGCATTTACTGGAGAAAATACTCTCCATCGTTTGAGTTTGGACCAACTTTAAAGGATGAAATTTTAGATTTGTAACATATTCCAGCTAATTCACAAACCAAAGTACTACCATGCTTTGTTTTTAGGTTAATAATAATACGTTTACTCCTATATAATGAAAGTGCACTGATTAAGTAGACAAACTTAAAAAAAAAAAACAGATTAAACTAAATAAAATAGAGTTGATGTACACAGAGAAAGGACCACATAGCATCCCTTGGCTTCTGGTTGGATTGGCCGAGAATCATAATCTTAGATTCAAATAAATGAATTGAACTTTTGAGAAATGTGCTTCCAGGACAATTTTAAAAAATTAGCAGCCAAATGCTGTTTTAGCATCTACCACATTTCAGTGTTTAAAGGTAGAAAGCTGCCCTTTTTGTATGTTTTCAAGTCCAAATTGCTTTTAGTTTTCCAACTTTTTTTCTCCAAACTCAATCAGCTGGAAGAGAGGACCATGTGTTGATGCGTCATCATCCGCGGAGAGTTACTGTAATTTACTGCAAAATGGAGACACAAACAAATGATGAGGATCATTAGAATTTCGGTCAATTTAGAGCAACTGTCCACCCAGATGGAGAACATGGCGGGCGGGGTTAGTCAAAGCAGCAAAAAGGGTGTTAGGAACTCCAAGCACACACACGCTGTTGTGTCATGAGCTTTGATGTCACATCAACATTGCTGACGTGAAAGCAAAAAATTGTGGGTGCAGTTAGGAAGCAGCAGATGACTCCCAAGTGTCGGAATTTGTAAGCCTCATCCCGTCACCAAAGCCAAAAGAGTCCAGTCTTTCTCATGTGACATGCATATATAAAAAAATTGAGTTATGTTCAGACATGCAGGCTTTAACAAAATAAATGAAACACATAATGTGTCATGTGAAGTTAAACTCGTAGATGACGAGGGCGTAGAATGCTGGAAGAGGTAGGAGGACCTATATAGGTGGCATCTCGTAATGACACCAGAAAAGCCAGACCTTGATTTCAAAGTTGTTGGAGGGAATTGATTAATCTAAGGTAACATGAGAAGTCTGGTCTCTAGAACATCCTGAGATCTATCTACTCTGTTGGGACTCCACAAAGCATATACAAAGAGAAAAAAAGGCTAAAGGTTCCTAAAAATTGAATCAATGTCTTTATGGTTGATTAAACAACCACATGTCAGGGTTATTTTTTCATTTCCTGACTTATTTGCTGGTGTTTTTTTTTTTAATTCACCAACATGTCTGACCTTATCGCCTCTCTCTCTTACAACAGGAGTAGATCTTCCTCTTCTGCTCCCTCAAATCTTTTTCTAGTCAGTGCAAACGGATTGAAGCTGAATGCATCTCTTGTATGTTAAGTGAATCTTAAACATAAGAGTGACCGGCTTCTAAGGAGGCTGTTTTTTACAGATAATAGCCTCGTCTCCATGCTGTGTGCTGCGGTTACTTGATGCACACGCAAGCAGGGTTGACTCATGGCATCATTCCATTTTATAAGGAATAGATGCTCATTTGTGGAACACTGTAGCAAGATCCTGCAAGATTATAAACCTGAAGAGAATCGTCTTAAGAATATAGAGTTTAATATATAGCTTTGTTGTTGTAGAAAATGCTCAATTTTGAAAAATCTTGCAGGATTTCATCACATCAACCCTACTTTTAGCATCGTTCATGTATCTATGATCCACAAGCGGTATATGGATTAATAAACACTAGCCCCACTTATATTTTTTTTACTATTTGCTTAATACTAGCTTGCGAAAGTTTAAAGCTGTTGTCAATATTAAAAACAGTATGTCTTTTTCTCCTCACACACCAAACAATAAAGAAAAAAAAATGAAATGAAAGGCCCTCCATTTGCAACGATGGCTATAAACACAAAATGCACGCAGGGGCCTTTCGCGTCAACACTGAAATTTACACACAGGCAAAATCCGGCCAACACAGCATACGCAAATACTTTACCTGACCAAAATATTATCCCCACATTTCCTCTTTTTTTAGTTAAAGGGTGAGTGGTGATGCTGGGGGAGCAAGCTGCTGACAATCTACAAGAGAGAAAGTCGCAACCCAAGCAACAAGACACAAAATAAAGACATTAGGAAAGTTGGTTTTCAGCCTCATAACCTTGTGAAGTTATTTCTCAGCTTTGAGCAACTGCCCAAGAAAATCAGGGGTGGGGAAGAGAGAAGTAAACATGTTAGCTCGAGTTATAAGAACAGGGCTTTACACAAACAAATAGAGAAATATATGATTAGACATATATTCAACTGTTTGGGTCGACAGGCACTTTTGCCGAGTAGATCCGTTGTGTGTGTATGGTATCGTTTAGCTTATTTGTGCTCTTTTCTGATCGGTTTGATAGTCAGATAAAAAAGGAATTGAGTAAAACTAGATTGTAACTTTGTTTACAGTGATTAATTCATCCGTTTGAGCTCGAGTAGTAACCTGAGGCACCTGTATTGAAGTGCACTTAATTTAGAAGTAATGATAGATTTGTCAAACTTTCTTTTTGTAATTATGGCTCGGGATGAATCCGCTGTGACACATCAAGTCACATGGAATTCATTTTGTAGCCCTCCCGTATGTCACCATACACCAATTAACTCTATTAACAATGTAGAGCCCTGCAGCACATGAGTCGATTTCATACCGCGCACTCGACGAGAAAATAAAAGGTTTAAAAAGCTTGAAGCGTTTCCAGCTGAAAGCCATGCGAATCTATTGATCCTAAGGTATTGGTGTGCTAGCATCACAGCTTTAAAAATGATCCTGAAAATAAACACCTGTGGTCACAGGTGCTCCTTTTCTGCCCAAACCATTCCATTAGAAAACCATGAACCTCCTGTCTGAGTTTTGAAATTTTATATTAGAATTACATTACGCTCCCTTAGCCGCTAAGCAGAAGGAACTTGCATATTTTGTCTTATTTAACTTGATGTAAACATTAACGAGTCATGTGATTGAAAAGTGACCTGCGTGTTGCAGGTCAGTCCTGGATCAGGACAGGAAGGAAGGGGGAAAATGGGGGCTTTTTTATATAAAGGAGCACCAATGCCAACAGAGAAGCCAAAAAATAGAAGATGTCATTAGTAGTTGTGAGACTATTAACGTGACATCATCTTTTTAAGCCTCAACCCCCAGATACGTGTTTTCTGTCACCAGGCAAGCTACCCTGGGGGCCGGAACAAACAAGCACAAAAGCTGCCACCTTTTAACATCATCGTACGTACAGCACCGTGACAGCGGAAAGAATAGACACTTCGTAACACCCACAACCCGCCACCCCCCCATTAAAACAAGGGCCCTTTAAACCCACATGCCGAATATGTCTACTGCAGTCCAAACGTCTAGTGCACACTATACATGGATCTGCATTCCCCTAAGCGTTTACACTAGCACACACGAGCAGCCGGTTAGTAACACAGCAGTTCCTAGAGGAGCGCAGGCCGGCCAGGGAGCTAAGCGAGCAAGTGGGGCTCTTTAACACTAGGACAGGGAGGGTTAGCCACCCTCCCCTCTGTACACAGCAGTCCATGCCGGCATCTTTCAATCGCAGTAGATCTTGTACTTCTCACTGCAGAAGACGACAGGGCCTCCCATGATGCCGCTGGGCATGGCATTGTTGAGCTCCGGTCTGCCGGAGCCAGAGCAGGTGAGACTCTGACTTACGTGGGGGTTGTTGGCGGCGTTACTGGCAGCCTTGCTGCGAGCTTTAACCCGGCTCGCACTGCCTCCCCGACGGATCTGCTCGTGGTCAAACTCTAGGTCTTCTAGACGCTGTGTCAAGGCCAACTTCTGCTGAATGGCCATTCGCAGCAGAGAGTTCAGGGTCTTCTTTTCATCCTCGGCTGCAGCCAGCTGTCTCTGCATCTCCTCTAGTTGGGTAACATATTCATCACAACTGCAAAAATACAAAAAGAAAAATACATGCATGAGTCTGGTTGATTTTCATAACTTTTATCAGCTTTTTTGTAAATGAAGACAGCCTAATTTGCTCACAGCAGAAGACATAACTTTTTTGAATGAATCCTAACTCAGATAGAGGAGGTGACATCGTCATATTTATGTACTGTAAATGAGAAAATCCCACTAAAAATATTTTTTTTCAGCACTGATCTGAAATAAGGACATTTTCTGAATTTTTAGTTTTTGTCACCACCAGATGGCGCTATAGTTCCACTGATTTCCTGCAGTATTTTTAACTCTTAAAAAGTCACAGTTTTTTTCAACAACTATGTATTTTCAAGCCATTTATGTGAATAACTTCCCAAATAATCCCAAATTTGCCAAAAAATGGCAATTATCTTACAATTTATCAACTGAATTTTGAATTTTATGATGCTCTGGATTTTAGGATGCTCTGGATTTTAGGATGCTCTGGATTTTAGGATGCTCTGGATTTTAGGATGCTTATCAAGACAACAGAGCCTTTTTGAGCAGGAGAAACATCTAAGTTCAGCTAGCACCTTCTTTGAATAGTATCAGTATAAATATACTGTGGAAAACTAGATCCAATGCACAAAGGATGAAAGCATTAACCCTAAGGTCAATGCGTAGATCTTTTCTGCGTCACCTGCACAACAGGCTGTAAGAATAGAGGAATGTTAAAAACTGCTTCAGGAGATCTTCGGACAGACTATTACCACAAATCCAGCATTCCTCCCCCAATCTGCCTTCCCTGTAGAGGATAATATGACGCCTGTCTTCTTGCTGCTCCTACTGCACTGCAGCATTAAAACCCCCACTCCTTCCCCGCCCTTCACCCCCTGCCTTATCACATGTGAATACATTTATAACCAGACACATATGAAAACTGGGTCACCTGACAATTTTACAAGTAAGGTTTACTATCTGAACTCTCCATCTGCTGCTGTAGTGCTCATACTTCATTTTTTCTCCTCTTTCTGGCATCTTATCTCGCCTCACAAGCCCCATTTCGTCCTCATTTCTGTTAATCCAGCTACCTGCATCAGTCCCTTTCTCTCCTCTGCTCCCCTTGCTCATCCTTACTTTTAATGCAGTTGACAAAGCAATGAAAGTCATTTTTGCGGTAATGATTTGCGCTCCTTAAATGAAGAAGTGAGCGATTATGATCTCTTCCCCTCAAGCAGAACGGTGCAAATTGAAGTGGTGCACAGCCTCACCCTAACTTGTGTCTACCTGGTAATTAAATGTTTTTTTTTTTTCCCACTTTGAAACATCCTTGAAAACCACAAGACATGCCAAAAATCCCAGTCCAGGTTTTTCCCTCAATAACTTTTAAAAAACATTTTTTGTGGCTTTTTTTAATCAAATCAAGTGATTTAAGATAAATAGGTAAAATTAAAAAAAGCACCCCAAAATACAAAGAGATCTGAATAACTTTTTCAAAGACAATCTAAACCAACATCTGCAAAATTGAATGTTTTTGTTGTGCCGTGCTGCACGTGGTTCTGAGCCATGTGAACTCTGGCCTTGCTGGACCACCATACGAATGTAAACCATACCCCCCCTTTCTTGTGTGTGCAGCTTGACTGCCTGTGGGACACACACCCAGACAAAAGGGATCAGTGCTACTTCATTAAACCCCGTATGAGATCTGGGGATGACAGCGGGGGGGTGTGGGTCTCCGATGTAGTTCAGTTTTTTGTGGGAGAGGGAAGACCTGCGTTTTTCCCGGGAAAAAAAGAGGGGTTCATTCTTTGGAGTTGAAGGGTGTACAATAGCAGTCTTTTCAGGGTGGCGGGAGACAATAACTAAAGAGAGACGGGAGGCGGCTGCTGGTTTGATAAGTCGTCACATTCACAGCTTCTTCTTTTTTTTTTTAAGTACAATTTTGCACCTTCTGAGGCAATTTACGATGGATCATTTTGCAACATTAGTTTAAAAATATCAGTCATGCACAATAATATTATAATCCCAATTACAGCCAACAGAGACTGTCTGCAGCTCAGTTTTTTGTTGATGGAATCCCCAAGGGATTGTAGCCTCGAGGTTATTAAGAAAAAAAAAAAAAAGAAATTTCTGCATGATAGGATATAAGAAAGTGGGCATTTTAAATGTGACTCAGACTGATGATTGCAGTATTAATCAGTAGGTGCAGAGCCTGCCGAGGCACGCTTGAGGAATGTTAGAGGCCGGAGCTTACAGTAAACACTGCAGCTGGAGAAGCACAGAAAAAAAATGACTAAACAGGGCCCTTTTTCTGGCTGCAACTATAGCATGAAGCTTAGACTGCAGTGTAAAGTCTCATAATCGCTCATGTGAAAACTTAAACATTATTTCTTTTCCCCTCTACGTCTTCTTTTTGTGTAGAATCAGACATCATTTGTATGTGACAGAGAGAATCCACTTCTCTATACAACCAGAGGTAATTACCGTGGAAAACCGTGCTCCTATCGAGGACTTTAACTACAAGCCAGCTCCTTCCTCTCTTTCTTCTCCGGGCAGCCAGAGAAGCAGTGTTTTGGTGCTGAACGGAAGAGGACGGGGGGCTTGGAGGGGGAGAGTGTGGGAAACTTCTGTCAGGCAAGTCCCCCAGTCTTTCAAAGAGTTCCCTGACCCAACTCGATGTCTTATAGGAGTAATTTACATACCAATGCATGAATGCCATAAACGGCCTGAATGTAAATCTACCATAGAAGAAAAGAGACAGTGTTGCTAATGTTGGTATTCTCAGCGAATGATGGGAAAATAATTGCTTTTTATAAAAGAAAGTGGGATTTAAAATTTTAAAAACCTTAAGGCCACTTAAGGCTGTATGGATGGATATGATCCATACATAAGCAATGTTTTTAGATGATGCAAAAATGAGTAACATCTCAGCCTAAGTTGCATCCAAGAGACTCGAGTTCATCAAAACTTGAGGCAACACACAGGAGTTTTCTTACGTAACTAATTGATTGGGAGCAGCAGGTATATGGGGTTTCTTTACTGAGTGCACTGCAGAGGTAGGATATTGGATTTCTTTGTAAGATGAGGAATACGGAGCTGCCACAAACTTTCCCATTATCTTCATTATGCAACACCTTTTGTGACTACTTTCTTACTTTTTCTTAGCATTGTGGAGTCAACTAAACAAATATAGAAAAAAAAACTGGTTTTACAATTGAATGCTTGCAGAAACAGGCAACAGGGTAAACACTGCTTGGTGACTAATGTGGCCAAAAATGACGAAATATGACCCTGCAAAAAAAAAAAAAGAAAAAACTACACTTCGGAAGGTTGCTTTCTTTGTTTGAGTCGATAGCTATGCATGCAGACATACATATATATATGAATAAACAAGCAATGTGTGAGCATTTAGCACTATGTACTGGGCGTTTAATCCAGACCAAGCTGAGGTAGGATTATGGGTGAAACCTTTGGCCGGCTTCTCTTTGGGAATCAGAAAAGATTAGTTAGTGTGTCGGCCTATCTGAGCAGCTCATACTTTAAGTCACTGCTTCAAAACAATGCCTAAGTGACACAATTTAGTCAATGCTCTGATTACACACCCCTTCTGTGTTTACTAGTCAGTTTACGTCTTAACACAATTTCTTCCTGATCATTAGTGAAACAATCATGTTGCAGTAAAACACATAGACAGACTCAACATATGGTCTGTATGGATTATAACAATAATCCTGTCTTTAGCTACCTGGTTATGGTCTATTTGGTTGTTGCATATTCTGGTTGCGTGAGGACTAAAATCCAGTCTGCTTTTTTAGCCTAGCAACCTAATCTATAGAAATCCCAATCAGCTCGGAAGACAATTTAGTATTTGACAAATCCAGTGTCAGTAATGAACAACTGCCTGGATAAAAGCTTTAATATGCATTGCATATACTCAAAAAATAATGAATGTAAAGCTACGTTTAAGTGTGATTTGTGTTTTTAGTTGTTTTGTTCCTCACCGTGTGGCGAACATAGCTCTCAGAGAAGAAAAGGTGGCGGCATCTTCTTTTAGAGCTTTCAGCTCATTCCTCAGCTTCATCATGGTCTCTGTCACCATAGCCTTCTCATTTTCATATTTGCTCTTCAGATTGGCCAGAGCGACTTCAGCTGTCTGTAAGTGGACATAAAGAGAAATAGTTTTAAGCAGCTGGGAGACATCAGAAAGGCGTCTTCCTGTCCTGACTTTATTTTCATCATGGCTAAGTCACAAAAAATTTCCAGAGATCTATTTGTTGATGTGAAACCAATGGCTGGTTTATTAGGTATGGTTCCATATTTATGTCTTAATGATCATTAAATAACTTCACACATAGTTTAAAGGGCCAAAAGAACAACTGGCTGTATTGTAGTTGCAGTTTTTCGTGCTTTGTGTGGCTGTTCCTGTTTCTGAGCCACACAAAGACTTGGAGCAGCTGACGCCATCTGGCTACTGTCTCCACTGGTGTTTGTTAAAGATCTTGTCTGCAAAACATTTGCTGCAGCAGCTGAGAGGATCTGAAATAGCTCACTCTTCCTCTGGTTCTATTTTTTAAACATTTTTTTAACAATTTCAGGCTGAAGGAGGAGAAAATGACTTGCCTGCTTGTTAGCCTTGAGGACGGTGCGCAGAGTGGCGATCTGCTCCCTTTTGGTGCTGAGCAGCGATTTCAGTTTGAGGATCTCCTCCATGCACGCTTCTTTGTCCTTGTCGGCCACGGTGCCAAGTTCTAGGGAGGCCACTTTTTGGCGTGACAGCTCGGTGGTGCGATCCACAGCCAACTGCAGGTGCTTAATCTGGTCTCTGATGATGGCCACCAGGTTGTAGATGTTCATGGGCTCGCGTCGGTGGTCAGACACAGGGGAAGGTACGGAGGAGATGGGTGAGGGAATTCCTTCGTTAAGATCAGCTTTACCGGGCTCCGGGAAGAGACCCTTGGTGAGCAGAATAGGAGAACGGCGGCCTCGGCCTTCTGGGCTGCTCCGACCACCTTTCCCCTCTTTGTAGAAATCAAGCATGACGCGATTAGGTGTCTCATTGTTGCACATGCAGACGTGGTTGTAAAGGGTTGCTAGTTCTTCACTGAACGTTACCAGCTCATCCTGTGCAACACTCAGACTGCCCTGTGATTCGCCTGCTACGTCGCTCAACTACCAACACACACACAGTGAAACGAGTTTAGAAACTACAACAAAAAAGTCAAATTTAAGAATAAAAAGATCAGGAGGAACATCTCACCTTCTGCAGCTCCTTCTCCAGTTTAGCTTTCACTTCTCTTTCTGCATTGCTGCTCTTCTCCAGAGATGCCAGTTTATCTCCCAGAGTGGTGACATCGTTTTCCAGGCGGTTGCGCTCCTCTTCATAGCGTGACTGACAAGCTTGGTATTCAGCTTTCAGAGTCTTCAGTTCCTCCTTCAGTTCTCCTGCCTCAGACACGGCCACCTAGCAAGCCCAAACACAAAAGAAGTTTAAAAAAAATGTAAAGACTGACATTTTCACAGCCCGCCCGCTGCAACCTGTCACCAATTACCTTGTACTTGCATTCCAGGATTTCAGGTCCATTGATGTCCACTTCATAATAGTCTCCGTCTTCATGGCTGTCTCTTTCTTTCTCGTTGTCCAAGGCAGACTGGCGCTCTTTGCTAGCTTGGAGTTTACGCATGGCATTGAGGTTCTCTGTGAGGCGGCTGATCTTTTCCTGATGTTCGGACATGGCCCCGTTAGCTTGCTCCAGCTGTTTCTGAGAGTCCTGCAGGTTGGACAGCAGGTTGACCTTCTCGCGTTCCATCTGAGGAAAATGAAATAGACAAGCAATCAAAAATACTATAAATGTAATTTACTGTTCATTGTTCGTATTTTTGTAACATTGTAATGTAAAAGTAGCATAAGTTAAATTAGGACGATTTTCTTCCTGGAAGTAACCGTATACAGTTCAATAAAGTTGCTGGACAATTAATGAGGAATTATCTCTTAGCTCAGCATCACAAGCCGGATGTCCTTGACAATTTGCTGGACTCAGTCCGACTCAAGCATCATATAAACTCTGCATAGATCGTCTTACACACATGAGCAGCTGCACGTGCATTTATTCTGAGGTATTCTGGAAGATGATCTTTAAATAATACATAAGTATCGCCGCAATGCTAAACTGGACAAAAAAAATCTTTTAATCAAAGGGCATAATTTCATTCTAAATACGCTTTTTGTACATTTTTATCATGTTAAAATGTTATTACCACATCAAAACATACTCAAAGTGTTTGTTTGTTTAATTCATTTATATTTTACAAATTTTCAAGCTCTCCCCTGCAATGAAAACTACTTGAATACCCAGCTGTTCTCGGCCACACCTTAAATTCTCTGTCACGCCCTCATTCTAACACAAGCAGGGAGTGTTTTTTACAGCATGTAGCTCTCTACTCACATTCATCCCCAACAGGAGACCCATTTTTATGTAAATGCACCAAACTGCAAATGTAAAAAGTGAAGCACGAGGTCTGCTATCTTGATGTACTTTACATTGTATTTGCAGCCCAAACAAGGTTTGCATTGGTTTTGAAGTGTCCAGAGGACTGAACTAAGCAGAGAGTGAGAGGGAGGGGAATTCAGCGTCAAAATAAAAATGAACCTGAATAAATGGTAATGAAAAATGGCTCAATTATATCCCATAAAAACATTAACAGATTGCATGCTTAATGGTGGATTCTTAAAAACCTGTCATGTTCCAGGGTTGCATTGATCCATTCATATTCTCCCATTAACGTTCATGTCCAAAAGCTAATCAGAGGAACAAAAAATTTCTAGAAGATAGAAATAATTGTCTCTTAAGGTTTTATTAATCTATCTGGTGACTTTGGTGCTCACACAGGCACGACCTGTGACTCGTGATGAGCAGATGGCCGTCCCTCTGTTGCGGCCACCCGCTGACATGAAGACCTAACACACGCTGGAGGACATGCGTCTTCCTCTGGATTAACTTTACTTTAATGGGATTTAGATTGTTGCAGCAGACTGGAGCAGAACGCAGCAAAACACTCACATTCTATCATATCTTTTTGTTATTTCATTTGAGAATCCTTCATAGCTCCACACCAAATACGCTCTGTTTTCACACATCAAGAACTTTTATGGCCACATAAATTAAAAGCAAAATCCTGTTTTTAAGGTGGACCACACAATAACGAAGTGACATTTAACATACTACCCTAAACATGAGGACACAAACCTGCACCAGCTGCTGTTTGAGCTTCTGGATCTCCGAGATGTTAAGTTCACTGAGCAGGTCGTCAACCAGGCCTGGTGCTGGACAAAAAAGCTCTTCTTTCTCAGACATGGAGATACGGTTGTCTTCTGCGATTGTGTTGGCCAGTTTTGCAAAACCATTTTCATATCCAAGTAGAGCTTCATCGTTGTTAGGTTCAGTGGACGCATCGTCGCTGAACTTCAGGCCATCCAGAGAAATGCTAAAAAGATAATAAAGAAATAAAAATGTTGGAACTGTCTAAACCTTTATATAGTTAGCAATTTCAGCTAGGAATGTTTTAATTACCTGTGGTACAGGCTATCTCCGATGTTCATGTAGTGGGACAGCTCTTTCCTCAGGGAAGTTTTCAGCTCGCGCTCGGTTTTGATGGTTTCCAACGCTTCACTCAGCTGGCGTTCGGCGATTTCCTTAAGACGGATGGCATCTTCCAACTGGCTGTTAAGAAACTGGGTGTCCTCCTCCAGACGTCGGATCTCATGCTTCAAACCCTCAAACTCCACCTGAATAGAAACGAGAAACAACATCTTTTATGAAATAATACACAAAAAACATGCCCAAAGATAACTGGATGATCCAACACAAATAATGTGGCTTATTATATGGGTATAATAATACTGTATATCTATACTGGTTAGCTCTATCTTTCGCTTTTTAAATGGCTTTATTAGAATTAGAGTTAGACTGTCACAGCTCACCGTAATTTATGTGTAAAGTATTTGGACTGTTTGATCTTATAAGAAACAGAGGTTGAGCTTGTTTAAAACTGATAATTACATGACTGCTACGTGACAAGCTGCTTTTAACTTTCTTTAATATTTTTTTTAAAAATATGTGCATAAAATTTTTTCATTCTTACAAAAAAATTTTTGACATAAAACCGATGTGTGAAGGTCAGTGCTCTATTGGGGATCGTTTACATATTTATGATCATATGTGAACCCTGGGGACTCCTAGCAGGAATTAAAAATTACCCAAATTATGAATATTTTATTCATTTTTATTCAAACAACCCCTTTTTTTTTTTTTTTTTTTTACACTAAATCAATGTGATGTTTTTTTTTAATGCGGTTCTTACCTGACTCTGCTTGAGCACCAGCACTTGTTTCTGCAGCGAGATGTTCTCCTCTTCCAGCTCGGTGTAGTCCTGCAACAAACGACTCTCCCTGAACTTGTACTCCTTGATGTCATCCCGTAACTGGTTCCTCTGGACCTCCACCAGTTGGTTGTTCTGCAGATTAAAATCAGGTAGAGATGAATGATCAGTGATGCTCAGAGATTCAATTTAACTACATGTGTGAAAGCTGGTGTTTAATAATTGATAGATTAATTGGTTTGCTGCTCAAGTGTAAATGTTGATGTCACATCACCTCTCTAATGCTCTTAAATCTTCCCACATAGCACCGGGCTGCCATCTGGCTCAACTGAACCTGAGAGTGATGCCTTACGTAGTGTGCTTGTCATAGAGGCAGTAGCCAGGTGTCTATCTGGGCAGTGGGCCACCAGCACTCGTCTGCTGGCTGTAATCACAAGATTGAAGCCCGCTTATCTCTTTCTTAGGAATAGATATACAAACTTTGTAATAGTGTCATTTTCAGAATGAGATTCTCATTAGGATAAACTCACGTATCACAGGATTATTTAGTGTTACTGAGAAAACAGCTAAAACAATGAAGCAGCAAAAAACCCCAAAGAGATACCAGAAGCTTGTTGCAAGTAGTAGCTCATTTTATTTTTTTAAAAAAGCACATTGGGTTTGAGCTTATAATGTCATCTCCTAAAAAAAAAAAGCAGAATTTGCACATATGAGTCACTAAGAGGATCAGCATATGGTCAGGATTTTGTTTCGCTCTCCTCGAAGAGTTGGCAGAGATGAATTAATACACAAACGACAATTAACCTTCTAACTCAGGGGTGCTCAACCTTTTTTGTCCCAAGACATGCTTTTCAAATATCAAACCTCCTGAGATCTACCTGTCCGATGTTACCGTCACAAAGCCCCAGAGATGGTTCTAGGCAGCAGTAAAACTACCCTCACAACAACATTAGACATCATATTACAAACACACCCTCTTTCAAAAACACACACAAGCAAATTCCTCTCTCGCAAACACAAACACACAGACAAATTCCCCCCTTTCAAACAGACAGACAAGTTCCTCTCTCAAACACCTACAGACACACACACAGATATGTTTCTCTCTCAAACACACACAAATGCGCACACAGAGACAAGTTCTGTCACAAAATCATCACATCATACACACACACAGACAAGTTCCTCTCTCCCAAACACACACAGATACACACCCATACAGACACATTCCATCACAAAATTAATTATCTGCCATCCAGGAGGAGCTCAGAGTAGAGCCGTTGCTCCTCCGATTTGAGAGAAGCCAGATGGGGTGGTCTCGATATATACATATATACGTTTGTAGTAATGCAGTTAATGAAACATAAACTAAACAAAAACTATTTGTGTTCTTGTTCTGCATCTAATAATTAGCATTTTGCTTTAGTGCAGAAGCAATTGTTCAAACATGTTGCTAATTAACTGTTGATTGAGCACAACGGCGCTTTGGTAATTCTGTGTAATAATGAATCATTACACACAGAGCTAGATGGTGCCTGTCTGCAAAGTTTTGATAGATTTTTTTTTA
Source organism: Neostethus bicornis (assembly GCA_902685375.1). NCBI lineage: Eukaryota > Metazoa > Chordata > Actinopteri > Atheriniformes > Phallostethidae > Neostethus > Neostethus bicornis. The sequence continues at coordinate 9,310,945 of LR738550.1, forward strand.
TACAAAGCCCTGCACATGTCTGATAGGCTTGGATGTTTTCCATAAAAAAAGCTTTTTGAAGGTGTTATGCGAGGGAATGAGCACACTGTCTAGCAAATGAGTTTCTGTGCAGCAGAACAGACTCTGGAAAGCATATACGAGCTGGCTTTTCGAAAACTAAAAGACTTGGGAGGTATTGAACAATATAGATATGAATAATTTCAGTGGCTCAGGATATAATCCCATCATCGCAGTAATCCCTCTCTTTATTAGAAATAAACTCAACACAGATGTGCCAGCTGGTCATTACCGGTAGGTCTGTTCATGACAGAGGTCATTTGTCTCAGCTGGAGGGTGAGAGCTGTTTGGTCCAAATGAATAAAGGCTGCAAACAAACCCGATTATGAAGCTACTTCAGTCTGATTAAAATGCACACAAACCTCATGACCTTTCCTCGCCTCTGCATCTCCTGCTGCCGTGAACCCCTCAGAGGAGGGCGACTGACAGGGTCACAATGGGATCTTGTTAAAGACACACAACTGTTTGTAATTAATTCAAAACTGGTGTGTGTGCCTTTAAGAGTATATTTATGATCCACTTAGAACAATGAAGCAACGACACCCGTGCTCATGAGTTAGAAGTCACTCAGAAGGTCGGTGAGTATTACTTGTGTGACCACGGGGGATGTGTGGACAGCTGCCTTAACACGCCCACACACAGACAAAATGTGTCACTACCCTGCGCAGCGGGAGGCAACACGCACATGTTGGTTCTGTCTCACCGGAGAAACTGCAGCATGACACGCAATTAAAAAACGGAACTATTGTATGCATTTCTCATTAGGGATGCAGTAGCTAAGATCCTTCAGGTTTATAAACTGGCATCAAAAATCCCCTTCCAATTAAACTATATGAACTTTTATATATGGGAGGCGATAGCTCAGCGGTAGTGTCCGCCCTTGAACCAAGAGAAGCCAGTTCAAATCCCACTAAGCTCATATCGAAGTGTCCTTTAAAACACACCTAACCCTCTGTCTCTTCGACCATTGGCGCAATATTGGCTGCCTGCTGCGATGCACTGCAGCATAAAAATTTTCCCATTGAAAATGAATATAGTACATTAAAATAAAAAATAATTTATTTTTAAAATTTCAACACTGCTCATCATCAACTCAAAATGTGTTCAAATCAGAAGCGATTGAATCAACAACTAAGAAACAGTTCCTGTTTCAAACAAAGATTTATTTGAATGAATGCTTAAAAAAAGCTGCAGCATTCCCACACAGACAAATTCCTTTCTCTCAAACACACACAAAGACAAGTTCTGACAAAAAATCATCACATCTCTCAAACACAAAATATAAGGATAAAGATAATTGTTCCATTTTAACATCCATTCATCTATTTTACAAAATGCTTCCTTGAAAATAGTAACATGGATGGTTGGCAGGGTCTTAAGATTAATATTTTCATAATCTGCAGAGTAATTTGATTTGAATGACATTTCCTTTCAATTCCTTGACCTTTATTTCATTCTCCCCTCTTTGCACTTGTGTAAAATGCACTCTCCAACAAGGAATCCCTTCAAAATTTGAAAAGCTCCCAGATGGCACGGCAGAGTGCACACAATCCTCAACAGTATTATTTATTTATTTTTCACCCCATTTTTCCCTACCACTCCATTTCATAAAACTGACCTCCATCTTGCCATTTCACCAACCCTGCAGTTCTAATCTTCCATTCCTTCTTCTATCCCAATCTTCTAAGCATCAAACTGCTTTTATGTGCCATGCATCAGTCACAGTGGAGTTCTTTCCACCACCCTGATGTTTGGATCTGTTGAGTCTGATAAACAAAGCAGGGCAGAGCAACCTTGGTCGCTTCTGTTGACAGATTCTTTGCGATAATTTGACACAAGACATAACCTTGTTGATAAGAGACGACAAAATGTTGAAAAGAAAGTCAAAGACAAGTCAGCTCATGTTAAATGTAATTTTACAAGCAAAACTTATTCAGTTTCAGTCAGTGGGAGTTGGTTAAATAGCTTATGCATTGCAGTGTTAAAGAAGCGTAATGAAGCCAGGCGGTATGACGCCGTACAGGAGCAAGAAACAAGATGAAGAGAGATTTGCTTTCATCTCCTTCTGCGCTGTAAGCAGCTGCTTTTCAATTTGGCCAAACCAGAGTCCATTAAAGAAAGAAAACACACCGACAAAGGAGTAAAAAACTGACAAGTGAAATAAAGGATGCTATTATGGTGTCCTGTACGTGACCATTGAAAAGCCCAGAGGGTGACAGTATGGCTTCCTGCACTTAACAGTGAATCAGGATTTTTAGGTCATTTGGATGAGTGGAGAAACATGTTGACACCCATTAGTGAAAGTGATTGTCTGAACCATGGTTTGTGTGTGTGTGGATTTTATTACTGATTTATTAATATTCATTGATCAGAAACCCCGTTAGTGCATCGAACCTGAGGCCTCATTGAAAAACACCTATTACTGGCATAATATTGGATCAATAAAAGCATCTTGAATGTATGCTGGAAAGGCTTTCTGTAAGTAAGATCAATCTTCTACACGTTGTAGAGGAGCTGGTAGCAGAATAAGATGACCCAGATGTGTCGTGGATCACTTCTGACAGTAGCATTAAGTATACCTGACATTAAAAAAATATAATCATCTAACTGTAGAGCACTCTTACTCTGAACTCTTTAAATCATATTTGACCGTCTTTCTTAGTCATTCCCTTTAAAGAACCTTTTTGTCCTCTCACTTTACTTCTTCTAACCATCTAGCATAGAAGAGAAGGTGATCTATCTTGGCATTAATGTCAAAAGAAATCAAAAGGCAGCCGACATCAACACCTCAAAGCCCTACAGGCCTCGGAGTCCTATTACCCAGACGGTGGATGATAATAGGAGGGAACAAAGAGCAAACTTCCTTGGATCTCTATTCCACTCAACTCTAACCTTTCTGACCTTCAAGGTGAAGTTTTAGCACTACTTTTACACCCATCTGTTTGACTTTTTCAGAGTCAAACCCCTGAACTTCAGTTTCAGCTGTGCAACCAGATAACCCCTAAAAACAATGGTCTTTGTTTTAATCTGCTTCAACACCTGTCCCTCAAAAAAATATTTCATTAACCCAGATGACTCTTCCTACTTGGGTCAGGTGTTTAAACCAGCCAGTAAACACTGTTAAAGATTAAATGAATGGCTTTATGGGTGGAGACGGTGGCCGCGTGGTTAGAGCGTTCGCCCGCGGACCGGAAGGTCGCGGGTTCGCGTCCCACGGAGAGCACATCTAGGGTCCTTGGAGAAGACATCTAACCCCCGCTTCTCCCAACATTGGCGCCGTTGAAGGGCAGCCTGCTGCGGTGTAAGGAGTGCAGCAAACAAATTTCCCCGGTGAGGGATGAATAGAGTAATTCATTATTTTTTTTATTCTGAGAGGTTTGTCTACAGAGGTGAAAAACATACTAAACCAGCTATATTTAACATGTGAACAGTTCTCGATTACTGACAAGAAGAAGGAATAATTAAATAAATACATCAATAACATTCGGCGTAAACAATGTGTGAAAAACAGCCCGAAACAGTTTTTTCCAGATAACATCAGCATGTGAAAATAGTCACAAATACAGGATCCAAAAACACCCTGTGTGACACAAACAACAAAAAATAACTCATGCAGTGATAATGAAGAGAAAACAACCGCTGAATGTCAAGAAAGTCTGACGATATCTGAAGTACACCGATAAGATATTTTATCTGAGACTCTTCAGTAATTTCCTGAGAGGCTACCATCCACGCTCTTCATTCTGCGGATCATTGTAAGCACATTTCTCTGAAGACATGAGATTGAATTTAATGAAGTCACGCCTGTTAGACAGCACCTCCTTACAATGTTACTGGTTCTTTGTGCAAGTATAATCCTATAGACTATGCTGCAGCGGTGAAACATGTCTTATCTGTGCTCTGAGCCAACATTTCTGTCTTTGAAATGAGACAGAGAGCATATGCCCAGAAGCTTTTGGCTGTGATATGTTACAAAATGATATGTTAAAGCCAAATTAGCTTGTAGTATAAGGGAGAAAAAAAAATCAACAGTCTTTTGTCATTGGTTTGTCAAAACTAGAAAATTAGGATTTTTATGACATCTCTGCTTTTATAAGTTCTTTCCATTGTTTTATAAATTAAGCTGGCTTGGTTTGGTTTTCATTCACATGAGCTTGAATCATAAAAGCTTACGATCCAAGCGTTATAAGCTTTGCCGGGACGTGGAGGCAAAAACACACTCCTTTTCAAATACAAACAAAAGGCTACAGTTGCAGCCCAACCGTCACTTGAATCCCATGATAAAATTGAGTCATCAAGTTACTTGCCTGACTCTAAACAATTAGCTTTGCTCGACGAAAAAAACGATAGAACGCAATTACTTTCAAAGTCTCTTCTTCTCTAACGAATTTTGGCTCTTCATTTTTTTCTTTTGTACCAGCCTCTTTGGCTTCCTACGCCACCTTCTCTCCCTCACTGAGCTTATAGGCTAATTTGAAATCCTGTAGACAAAGACTTCTTTCAGGTCTGTGGGTTGGGTCACAATGCCAGCCTCAGTGCCCGGGGTTTTCTCCATTTGACCGCCACACACACACACACACTCTTTGTACCCACTAAAGTGCCACTGGAGGGGTGTCATTATCTCGCAAACATTGAGGCAATTTACACCCTGGACCTTTTTATCCAACCAATTAGACTAGTCTGGGAGCCACTGCAATGCAGCAGGGTGTTCAGAAGAGGAAAGGCCTTGGCAGGAATGCCAACGTGAGGGGCACCAATGAACCACTGTAAAATCACAACCTCTTTGGTTGAATATTCTTGAGAAAAATGTCAGGATTTATTAACCTCAGATGGTGGATTAAGGGGGTATAATGTGTGTGTGCAGTCTAATCGTGTTCAAGTTAATACTTGATAAATGCCAACAGCTGGGGGTGTATTTACTACCTAGGAGCACTGGGTCCACTGGTTCCACAGCAATGTCCGCCAAAGCACATCTGGCATCCATAATACACAACTTATACCAACATAGATTAGCAGCAGCTGACCTAATTATGGTGGAATTTAAGGCTTTTCCAAACTTAGTTGTGAGAGACGTGCCATTTTTAAGTTTTTGCTAATCTGAGAGACGTACTGCTGACATCTGTCTCAATTTACAATACACAAAAAGCAGCGATTAATACTGCAGCTGTCTGCTGTGTTAAGAAAAAGATCTTTTATATACATATGTAAATTTTGTTTCGTCTTCTAAACTGCTTATCCCTAACTAGTCGTGTGGGGTGCCGGAGCCTATCCCGGCTGATTGAAGGCAGGAGGCAAGGTCCCTCCCCGCCGTGCAGGTTGCCAGTCTGTTGCGGGGGCCACACACACAACCATTCACACATACTAATTCCAATGGGTTTTCATAGCGGCCAATTAACCTAACATGTATAATTTTGGAGGATGGGAAGAAACTGGAGTACCCAGACAAAACCTATGCATACATGTGGAAGAACATGCAAACTCCACACAGAAGTGTAGAAGTGCAGAGCAGAAACATGGTAAAAATGGGCGTAAGAGTCTCACAGGTAGAAAAAAGAAAAGAATTAGGCTTAAAACCAGACAGCAGAGAAGTACGTCAGACACATAATTTAAAGTAACCTTGATTGCTGTACAACTTTTGAATGAAGATGAGTAATCATGTGAAAAAGGATGTCAACGTTTGTTTTCAACCTTTTGTGCACATACTGTAGCTTAGTCTGAAATCAAATATATATGAGGCAAAAAAAATAACATCAGTGGTCTGACCGCTCTTTTCTAATAATGAACTCTTCAAAGAAGCCGCTACCTAAAACTCTATCTTTATTACTCAAGCTTTGACTCTACTGTCTAGGGAACATCGACTGCAGTATCAAAGAAACCTCTGTGAAGGTGAGAGTCTATTTTTGCTTTCTTCTCACATTTTGTTCATTTTTCTTCATGGCTTTATGTTAAAAAAAAGCACAGAGATCTTCAACCACCACCTAAACATGCACTCCTTTCTTAATAAATTAGTGTTGTGACTACAAGTGTCTTTACACATGACTGCACATACAGTACACGACTACTAGCAAACCCACAAGCCAGGCTGTCTCTTTTAATGAGGTCAATTAGCTGTGAATGTATGTAAATGGAAATCATGAAAAAGGTCGGTCATTGTCACAAGTGGGGCACCAACAATAATGGCTGAATTATATTTAGACAAAACTAAGAGCAAAGAAATAGTTTGGTTATGTCTCGTCCAAACAGTAGCATGGTTGTCTGAGTTGGAGCTTTTTTGCTTGACAGATGGGGTATTAATCTGATACCACAATTTTAGCATTGTGCAGTGAATTATTTGTGCTATTTTGCATAACTTTAAGATAGTGATAGATCAGTTATTAATGTTGGAAATAATTCTTTTAACATGGCATTCTGAAAGTGCAAGTCCACCAACAATTTGTACATTGTGCTCAAGGGTAAGGTGTTGTTTTTTAGGTATTACACGGAAATTCATCTTGTCTGAACTAGGCTAAAACACAAGAGTCAAGAGTCCCGGCTTGAATAATAAAGATAAAATGTCACGTGTACTGTAAGTGCAGTAAATATTTACAGCTCAATCTCAACACGAGTGTATATTAGTCTAAGGACTTCCGATGGTAAATAAACTTTACTTACACAGCGCTTTTTTATCTGCATTGGCGCTCAGTGCTTTACAATGTAGCTCAGATACACTCATTCATGCACACATTCTTAGCTAATGGTGGAGGCTTCATAAATCAGTGAAATTTCAAAATTATTCTTAAAACAAAGTTCCAAAACCCAAATTGTGGTTGTTTATATGCAAAGAATACAATGAGAAATTAGATATTTTGCACAAGACCGGATCTTTAAAAAAAAAAAAAAAACAAGTAAACAGAAAAGTGCTTTGACTTTGATTTTAAATGTCTTCCTTTTACCTCTTTCATTTCTTGGGAGATGGCATTAAGGCGTTCATTCTCAGACTGGGTGTTGGTGAGGATGTTGCGTGTCTGTCGGAGGTCGTTCTGCAGTTCTAGGACCCTCTGCTCATAGTATGCTTCTTTACAGGCTGATTCCTGAATCAGAGACTCTTCGCGGCTCTCCCCGTCTGCTGCCACCTTTCTGTGGTTGGAATAAGCTTGTCCGAAGGCCTGATGGTACAAAAAAAAAAAAAATCCCAGTGGTTACCATTTCTACAGTTTATATAGTCTAACAGAGTGTTAGGAGTGAGTTCATGGGATTGAATATAATATCCTAATGATCAGATTTACAGCATGAATGTTTTCTTGTGATTCTTCCATTTTTATGCAAGACTGATCTCTTCATTTAGGGTCTAAATGAGGACTGGGGATCAAAATCTCCAAAAACACCACTGCCATTCAGCGGAGATTATCAGTTAGGCTCCATCTGGGCAGCATCAGAGTGTCTTCCCCCTCCCCCCACCTCTTCTTTTCTTTACTGAATGTTGGCCTTGGCTGCATGTGCTTCTCATTGATTCCACAGATGGAAAAACCAAACAGGAAAAGTAGAGCAAATGGACTAGAGTATAAGTAATCATAGAACCTTTTTTCAATGCTCTTAATACCTCAAAGCAGAGTAAAGCAAAAGGGTAGACCCCGAAATGATGAGGGGATGAACTTTATGAAGATTAAATAATCATGTCAGGCTTAGAAACTTGGGTTTTTAGATTTTAGATTAAAAGGCACTGAAAGAAAGTATGAGCGTGAATTATGAAAACCTCTTTCATCATGACTAATGCATCCTTAATTCCCACCATAATGTGGTATTTGCCTATAAGGCAAATATGAAAAGAAGTTGTTAATGGAGATTTGTGATAACATTTACCTCAATAGATTCTGTGTAAAGACACACTTTTACTTCCCGAAATAACAAACTTTAAAACAGATTCAATTTCCAATCCTGTGATCGGATTGAAACACTGATTCTCATCTTGCCTCATTGAACAACGGCTGGCAGTAATCTGAAATCACCTGAGGGACTGAATCCGACCTTGTTTGGTTGCTGCAATGCCCTCATCTTTCTGTCTGACCGCCTGCCCCATTACAGCGCACGTGACTGGCTGCTGCAGGATTTTCTCTCTTTGCCTGAGTGTTGAATTAATCCCAGTAATTCCTTCAAAACGAGAAAAATAAAAGTGGTTGTAATTGTGCTGCATTGACCTACTTGTAGAACTTAAATGGAATATGTTAAGGTTTAAAACAAGTTTACTGGGTTAAAGACATCTATAAAGAAGGGAGGTAGATGTAAGTTGGAAAATACTATGAAATCATTAGAAGATTTCTTTGACGTTAACATTTTAAAATCTTTAGGTGCGTTTGGGGATTTTAGTACATTTTGTAGAATATAGTTTATAAAGTACATTTCTTTCACAAAAATGGCAAAATGATTTTTAAACTCAAAAGATTTCTTCTGCTTTGTTACGTCAGATGTTAGGGTTCCATTGTTGTAAACCCAAAGAAAATTTTATGTCTGCCATTCATAGAACAAAATATATTCCTTTTTTTAGGCAACTACTATTGTCACTTTTAATAAAAGCCACAGTCAAATACTTTTCACCCATCTGTCCTTTAACCCAAAATCTGACATCAATCAGTGAGAGGTTATATTTGATTAAAAAGTCATTAAAAGAGATGGGATTACCCAATCAGATTGTAGGGAGATCCCACCATTATCATTATAATGAGTTGGTGTGGAGAGGATGATCAATCTTCACAGACCTGTTCTTTAAACAAACAACCTCTTGCCAAAACCCACTGACCCAATGACTTTAATCGCTCCCCAATGGTGGGTTTATGGAGGGGCGAGGGATGCATATTAGGGACGCACGCGACCAAACCTTAATCTCTCCGAGAGAGGCCTACTCAATTTATAATTCATCTTTAGCAAGCCATATGCTGCAGGGTTTTTTCTCAATATCGGACATGTGAGTGTGGATTATTAATCTATACAGCTAATCAAAAGCAGAACATCAATTCTTAATGTCCTGTCCATTCATCTACTGTATATCTCCATCTCTGGATAACTAGGGTTCTGAAGTAGAGGTAAGAAAGTCTGGACTTTCTTTTCCCACAACTTACTTTTTTCTGACGATTGAAGAAGTTTACCTCCAATTAGATAATGTTTGTGGCCTTTCTTTTTGGCATGTCTAAAACACCTCACCAGGAATTAGTTCAAGCCTCACATGGATGGTATAGCCCTTCAAAGTTTCTATTAAAAGAGGTTCTCAGCGGTTAGATACCATCAAAAGTCTCCAGACTATCAGGTCACGATAGTACAGAAATCGAGTGGTAATTTGTGAACCTCTTCTTTCAACTCAATTCCTCTTTCGTGGATCAAATGATGAGTCTAATGCAAAATGTAAATCTTGCTCAACTAAAGTTAATCTATGTTTGGTGCTCAATCAGACACTAGAGTTTACAAATATTGTGTTATGAAAGGTTGAATAATTCTTCTAATAATTTGTTTTACTTTCTTCTCCTGCCAAAAAAAATGAATTCACTAAAAATTTGCCCAAATCAAAAGAAGAAAATGTTAGTTGTATCCATTTAAATAAAACATTTCAATTTAGTGTTCTTGTATTTTTAGTTGTACACGGCTTCAAAACACTGGTTTTCCTGTCAATGATTTACTTTGTGTAACAACAAATTGGCAAACAGAGATAACGACAGATCAAAAGTTGCCATGAAGAGCATCGACTTTAACAATGTTTGTGGGTTTTAGTGAAACACGTTGGACTACAACTTGTTCAGTGTATTCTCTCCAAATGTGATGAAAGGCATTACCTCGAAAGGCAAACTCAATTGATTAAGAGATAAAACAAATCAGGACACTATTGTTCTTTACAATCCCTATTTAAGAATGGTGTGTGAATGCAAAGCAAAAGTTGGTGAAAACAACAGCTCCGTGGAATTGTCTCACCATGTTCATGCTTGGAATAGAAAATAAGTGTCAGGTTATTGAGTTTATTCTGGTTCTCTAAGCTCAGTTCAATCCAGCGAGTCAAGAAAAAAAAGAAGATTGGGCTTTGAGGCCCGCATGGACAGCAAATAGATCAATACAGTTGGTCTCAAAGGCACTGCAGAGCCAAGTACACATGTAAAATAAGATTTTCAGCCCTTTTGTTGGTGGAAGAGTGTTTTCTAGCATGATGTCAGAATGCCAAAGTGTTACTAAAAATAATGTTACTCATTTAGAAAAATAAAGGCAATAGCGAATTATGGTTTGTAAAGTAAGGTAATAATGGCTAAAGAATAGTGATAATTCTATACTAAGCTGTGTTCTGTTGCATTGTCTTCCGCTTATCTGGGGCCAGGTTGCGGGGGCAACAACCTCAGACGGGAAGCCCAGGCTTCTCTCCCCTCAGTTCTATCCTCTAGCTCACTAGGGACGTTCCCGAGGTGTTCCCCAGCTAGCTGTAAGACATTGCCTCTCTAGCTGGTCTGGGGTTTACTTCTGGGTCTCCTTTCCTCTCCAGGAGACCCAGGAGACGCCAGGACATGCAGGCGTTCGGGAGACATCCTAACCAGATGCCCGAACCACCCCTTCTGGCTTCTCTCAATCCAGAGGAGCAATGGCTCTATTCTGAGCTCCTACCAGATGGGAGAGCCCCTCTATCTCTGAGCGAGAGCTAGCCATCCTGTGGCGAAAGCTTATTCAGCCAGCTGTATCCGTGACCAACCAGCAGCGGGGCCATGGTAATCAGACCCTCAGCTCCATAGGCTAAGTGGTGTTTTCATTTGAAAAATCAATCAAATTGTTTAAATTGATTGATATCTCATTAGAAACTGGTAATGGTTTTTTCCCACTAATTTCTCTAAAGCCTTGCTTAAAAAAATCTAGCCAGATATTTCTTAAATGGCCCTTGTGACAAATTGCAGTAATTTTGCCAGTGATAGACTGTTAGGAATTCTCCACACTAACCCAAGTGTCTTTCAGATTAGCTCAGCTTCTCATAAACAAAAAAAAGGGAAAGCTGGAATTCACCCTGGATTCCAAAGCAGTGATTCAGCACTGCTGACGGCTGGTCAGTGCTGGGCTTGTCATTGTCGGCGCATATAGAGGACGAGAGGTGGAGCAAGAAGAACACAACACACAAACTATCTCACAGTGAATGACTTGATTTTCCTCGTGGATCACCGCTCACGTGGACTAGCAGTTTGCAATGACAATTGCCCCTGTTTTCACAACGCCTATATTTCCACTTCCAGGCCACTGTGTATTAGCAACTTTGAGATGACAAATTGCTGTAAGGGTTTTGTTGATTCTAAATTTATCTACTGTATATACAAAACTCTCGGGGCGCAGGAGATGAATCCACTGACATGTATGACCTAATAACGGCGAATAACCCATTACATTGCACATTTCATCTGACTAAAGCTAAAAACCTTTCATGTTTTTCTGTGTAAACCATGTCACAGAGGACTGTATAACACATTTATCTAACTCACTTCTCTTGGAACACAAAAGCTGATCTAAAACCCACTAATATTTATTTTAATGAGTAACATCATAGCTAATAATTTACTCTACATAGAACTAGTCCTTTGAGCCGGCTGGATGAAATGAAAGGACATTTCCATTACTTTCATCCTCTAACAAATTTATGGGGATTTTTGATTAGCTCTACAGTGACGTTTTTGAGAATAATGCTGATCTGACTCACATACATAGCTCAGCATGTCAGCTTTTTCAAACTTAGAAAAATATTTGTGCAAAATGAGGTTTAAAATGGTCAAAGTGCTTATAGATTATGTATAAGCTGTTAAATCCAAGCATTGCATGCGAGGAAATTGCATATGCAAAAGCGAGATGAGAAAGGAAATGAATGTAAAATGGTGGAGAAAATGCAAAGCAGGGAAGTAGAGATGCCACATTGATTCACTGTTCAGTTGAGAGCCATTTGGGCTCTGAGCCATCAAACACAGGCCTGTGCAATTTCACACACTCAACACACAGATAAATGCCATTTTACAAGTCCACCATCATGCCCTGCAGCCAGCCATGCTGAAGCACCAGATACGTTCCAAGCTGAGGCTTGCCCTTCCATTTGAGAAAGGAAGAGGTGAATCTTCATGTCTCACAGGAGCTCCGCCAGCGCAGAATCCATGTTATTAACACAAACAAAAACTACTAAAAAAGAAGCAAGTCAGCAAAGGTCAGAAAAAAAAAGCCCTGATTTTTTTTTTTTTTTTGCCTGAAGAAGTCTGAAATAAAATAGTATTTTATTATGAGACATACAGGACATGAGCTATCTATAAAATAAACTACAACAAGAAAAAAAAAACCCTACAAATTTGAACAAGACTGTGAATCTATTGTGCTACAAACAGGAAGGCAGAGGATGTAAAGGGGGATGGTGGTGCTGGGAGGTGATGGATGCAGAGGAATAACACCCACACACATCCATGTGCACTCATAGAATCCTGTACGTGTGTAGTACTAATCAGCCTCATGAGGCTTTTTACACGGCTAACTTGATCTCAACCAGGAAAATAATCTAAATGGAATAATTGGGCTGGGGGAGCTCAGTGATGGCAAGCTGCGATACAATTTTCCAGCTTTGAGACGCTTGTAATGATGAAGTATTGTTCAGTACTGTCTACTATGCTTGTCTTGAAACGTATGTATTTAGTTTCTAAATCTTTTTCAACTTGGCGAGGTAGAAGTTCAAATGAGAGTCAATCCTGGGTTAACTTAAACTCCATGTTGAATCATGAAACTGATTAATGTTCTTTACACAAAACTATAAAAGAGAAACATCTGCTAAAGTGACACAACCCACCATTAGATGACTGTTTCAGGTCAAAGGCTTTAGGCTGTGTATGTTTTGTGGCGTGGCTTCTGGTATCACATGGTAAAAATAGTTATTAGATCCACAGCAGCTATAGTTTAAAAATCTGTCTGAGGTTCCAGAGAAAATTATATCCCGGGATATACTTTATTTTAAAACATTTTCTGCGGCTGAAATGTTGCCTTTCTATATTTTTTGAGGTTTGCCTCAGCTTTGATAACTGTTTTGTATGTTTTATTTTTCGTGGTCAGAAAAGAAAAGTCTATGTAAATGTATATGACCAAAAAGGAAAATCCCAATATCTTTTGTCTACATTTCTGTGGAGCAAATCATAAGGAAGCATCTGTTTATCCTGAACTCTCGGCTGGGTCTATTGTTGAACTGCCAAATCTGCTACAGTATAGTTGAAAAAAGACCCTCAGGTCTTTGGGGTGAGTTGTAATTCAATAGGCCCGTCCACACAGCACTACCAAACTGGGGTCTGAATTCAAATCTGGTTTCTTTATCACTCTTCATATCATTGCCGTGCACCCTGCCAGCAGCAGCTTTCTATATTCACAACCTCTGTCATTAGCAATGCAAAGACAGCCTTATCTACGCCGGGTGGTAGTCACCCTGTCAGTTCGTTCTTCTGCTTCACAATCTGCCTGAATGAGATCTCCCAGGTCCACGCGCCTGCACCCGGGGGACGATGGTGTTGTTATGGTTACTAGGCCAATTACAGTGACAGAGTGAGGCGGCTAGTTCAGGCAAGGCAAAAGATGGTACAGACACAGATGGTTGACGTAGAGCTCAGCAAGCACAACCTGCTCTCTATTCTGGTAGCTGTTAACACCTATATCTTACTTTTTGCATCCACAAAAGATAGACTCAACTCAAATAGCTTTTATTCTTTTTTTCTAACTCTGATTTTTATACCTTTGGATTTGAAATAAAGTCATAGCAAAAATTTAGTGAACCATATAATTTTTTTTACGACTTTTTCCCCAAAGGATTTTACTCCCTCAGGAACTTTCATATAAGATCTCTGCAACAGCTGAACAACCTCTACGGGCATAAATGACCATTATGTGGGACAGCTGGGCCATGCACACATTTGCATACTGATATAGATTTACATTTATGGATGTAAAAATAGAAGCCTTTGTTGTTCAGCCTGATGGACAGATGAGATACATATACAAGGCCTTGTTTTTCAAATCATCCTAGACTCATCTGTGAGTGGCGAGACATGTCTAATCTATCAAGGTGAATCACAGCCAGAATGGGGGGAGGAATAGCTGAAAATTGATTAAGCAGCTCACCATTTCAAGACATGGTTTATAATGTCACCTAAATAAAATTTATCACTCCATGCCCTCTACTTCGGTAAGTTATTCCTCGGCCTTGCCCATGTATGTCTTTTATCCTCTCTCTTATCTCCCCATTCGCACCTCAAAGGATTTTCCCTCGGGAAGGGGCTTCCACAATCTGTCTGTCCAGACGCATAATAATACCTTTCTTTATTTCATTACAATAATTAAAATGCATATGTGTTTATGTAAATATTCTCAGAACCAATAAAGAAAATAGGCATTGTCTTCCACGTGGGATGAGTTCAGCCATCCAATAACAGGGAGGAGAATTAATTTAACTCATTATTTTGTACACAAAAGGATCTAGTTGTATATAAACCACAACAAGATACAAAAGAGCATTTGTTTAAATATTTTGCTTGTTTAAGTGATTAAAAAATGCAGAGTCGCCTAAAATTGATCAATTCCAAATTATGTCGAACGTCTTCGTTCAGCACAAACGAAAGACTACAGGACTGTGTCATACTTCTTAGGTCGGGAGTATCCATAAATATTGCTGGGTAACCTTTTAAACTCATTAAATCAGCTGATAGAGGAACGCCTGTTTGTTTACCATTAAAACCAACTCGCAATTTCCCACAGGAAGTCCTTGCACTGCCCAGCACCCCGCCCTCAAAATCTATCTCGCTGTGTCTGTCTCCTTTTCACATATCCCAAGGACCCCTGAGTCTCTGGCAAACATCCAATAATAAACCCACCTCCCTATGTTTCCAACCCCAAACTTTGATGTCATTATATTTGTACAGCCCCCCCGCCCTCCCTAACTTCTTCCCCTCAATTTACTCTTTTCCAACTCCCCTCTCTCTTCTGATCAGTCATGCCTGGGGCATTTAAAGTGTGGGGCTCCATAAAACTTGGATATGGCTGACTGCAACATGGGAGACCCAGACCCACTAACCTATTAACAATAGGGGTCTGGGTAGACGAGATAAATGAGGGGGAAGTGAAGAAGGAGGCAGCTAGTGAGTATAATGTACTGACTGTAGATATACTGCTGTGTAGGGCAAGGGGGAAATATCCACTTATATTGAGTTGCTAATGTTTGAAAAGATTGCCGAATAAAAAGCAAAGAGAAAAGCTTTTAGCATCTGACCTTTGGTTTAATTAATTTAAGTGAGATAAGAGGCATCGTTTGGCATGTCAGCAAATAATTGCATGTGGAATTTTAGAATAATTATCTTATCAGAAAGTTGAATTTATTTACATCTCGATCTCAGCATGCTCGGGTGAGCTTTGAAGATAAAAAGCCAACCATCCACTGATAAATGAAAACAGAACTTTTCATCAGGAGGAGAGCATGGGCGGAGAAGATCAAACCTTTCAGATGTCGGTCTATTTAAGGGGTGGTGCTGGGGATCACACCATCTGTCTACTTCCAACCACCCCAAATTTATTCTTTCTAGCCACATCAACAGACTGCGCATCCCTATCTTTTCTTTTAGAGGAACATAGAGTTACATGCAAAGACAAAAAAACTCAGGAGCTTAAAGGTTTCTCCGGTGAGGTTATTAGGCATTTAATAATATTAAAATAGAAACTGTTTCCTGTCCAAGAAATCTTCATTTTAATAGCCGAGGCAAATTTGATTTCTTTAACAAATCAAAACTAAATCAAACATTTAAGGCTGAACAAATTTACGTCATTTAAAAATAAACTCAATTTTCTGAGAACTATTTAAAGATGAAACTCTGCTGATTAATCACTTTCAGTCACGTCTGGTTAAGTTAAATGATACTCGACCAAATTTCATTCACTTCCATTCTGCTATTAAAAGATTTTGCACAAGTAAACAGGAAGCAGAGATGCGAGCTCAAGGAAGTGGATGCCTTATTACAATAGAAGGAAGAAGAATGATATGATGGAGACTTACAGTCTTCATGATAAACTTTAGACTCTTGACTTTAAAGTAAAATAAAGTTGTAAAAACAGCTTTAGTCGCTAGATATGCTTCAGAGTGTTTGTGATGTTGTTTGAACTCTGGGTTTGGGGCAACCAAAGACATAAAACTCTTCATCATTGGAACCTTTATAAGGAATAATGCAGACAACGTTTTAAAAGTCTGAAACGTATGATTTAGCCACATGTTCAGCCGACGAATCTTTTTATGTAAGCCAGAACAGAAACCAAATGAGCAGCACTCCACAGGCCCGAAGCGAAGGGGATTATCAGTAAAACAAAGTTTCTACCACAGCACATTATGCAACATGAAACGTATTTATTACCCGAAGCTTTAAAAAATAAGATGCTTTCCCTCACGCTTTCCTCAGCTAACCACGTCATTACAAAAACCTTTAGGTAATAATTGTATACTAATGCAAAACAATGGAATTACAACTTATTTAAAAGTAAAATGACTAATTAGTTGTCATTAAATCAGCTTTCGGAAGCTGCAGTCATCCAAGAAACAAAGTGAGATTACATAAAGTTAAATAAACACAGATAAGCGAAGAAGTAAGAAACTGTCTCTAAGTTTTGTTCGTTAATCACCCTTTCTTTTCACAAGTTTGTAACCGCTTATGGAGAATTCAGAAGTTGAACTGGAACCTAAACTTTCCTGAATAAATTACATTGTCTGAGCTCTGCAGTGCCTGTACTATGACCTCATCTTCTGCTTTTAGCCTGAACTCCTCCCTGATCTGGTCCAAGTCTTTGATAATTGGATTAGAGTAGCAGAATCATGACCCTGTTGGGCTGCTGTAATACCTACAGACAAAATCTTCTGACTTCTGTGAATGGTCATGTAAGTGTTCAAAGAGCATTCGAAAGCAGGAAGTTGTTTTCAACTAAGCTATAAGCTTTGCTCATTATCAATCTACCGAACGTGCTGTGTGATTGTGTGTGAGAAAGCCCATTCCCTACCAAATGGTAGTGAAGGCATGACCTCGCGCTGAACTGTTTAGTGGTGTTGATGTTCATCTATCCAACTGATGGACTTTTAAAATCATCCAGGATTAGTAATAAAACTGGATGACGGTATTATTTTATCGCGTGCCATACCATATGGTGGTCCTTTTGTGACGTAGAAGGCAACATCCATCTGAGTAAATCATTTCTCTGTGGATAAACCAGAATTTAAATCTTCAGGGGATTAAAAAAAAAAATCTATTTTAAATTCTTAGGCCTCGTTATCGTTGCAATATATAGACATATATATGTATTTAGGGGATGTTCTCAGCTTGGCGTCACCAAGAAACGGACTGTTTGGAAAGCTCCACAAAGAGCTAATCAACCAGACGTAAAAAAGCAGAACATCAGACAGGCTTTGCAGGACATTACCCCAAAGACCCCGTACCTGTACACCACTATGGAAACTGCTTATAAGTGTGGAAGGACCTGGCAGACACCCAGACTACCGTGAGCTTTGCACACTAGGGCTGGAATACATCCTCTTAAGACCAAAAAGGTTGGGGATTTGGACTTAATTTAGTGTCATTTAGAAAAGATTACCCCTTAACTACAGGCTTGCCCTTTGGAGGAAAAATGACTCCCAAAATAACATCCCCAAAAGGATACAAAACATTTCTGTGGATGCCATGTGTTGAGGTTATTTTGGAGCATTGTTCAAAAGTCTGTGGAAAAGTGTATCAAGCAAACTTAGAAAATTGTATTCTAAGATGCATTTGTAATCCAAAAGTGGCTGTAGTTTAAAAATACAGTCAAATTTTGAAGGTGAGAGACAGAACTTGTAAATGACTAATAGTTTTTTTTTTTTTCGTACTCTATTGAGAAATTTGAGTGCTGCACTATTACACCGCAGCAGGCTGCCACGACGGCGCCAATGGTGGGAGAAACAGGGGGTTAGGTGTCTTCTCCAAGGAACCTAGATGTGAACTCAGTGGGAATCAAACCCTAGAACTTCCGGTTAACCGAGGGCGAATGATCTACCACTGAGCCACCATCACCACACCGGTGTAGTGTTTCTATTATTTGGTCATTGGCTTTATTTGTGAGTCCTCATTTCAAAAGTGCAGATGGGTTTTATGATTTCTTCAGAATTTTTACTGCCATACATTCAGTAGCCAACCCATTTAAAACAAAACAGACTTGAAGTCAGGCTGTGTTCCTTTGTTTTAGGACACTACAATATATTCTTTAGCGGTTTACCATTTTAAAAGCGACAAAGTAAAAATCTTTTCAATGGTAGCCACAATGAAGCGTCTCTGTCAATCTATTCTTTGTCATGCACTGTGTTCTTAGGCCATTTAAACTTCTCTACATCTGTCTCACTCAAAACCAGTTAACCTCAGTGGGTGAAACCAACAAAAGGCCAGAATACAAAGCTTTAGTTTTATTGAAGACGACAACTTTTCGTGTTGATTGTTCAGTTTAATTTCACAATGAATCACACAGCTTTTGGTTAACTAATGAGAGAGGATGGAAAATGTTTGTAAGGTGGTAGTTAACTGAGGCAGAGGAGAAGAACCCAAATTTTTTGGGTGGAGACGGTGGCCGCGTGGTTAGCGCGTTCGCCCGCGGACCGGAAGGTCGCGGGTTCGCGTCCCACTGAGAGCACGTCTAGGGTCCTTGGAGAAGACACCTAGCCCCCACTTCTCCCACCATTGGCGCCGTTGAAGGGCAGCCTGCTGCGGTGTAAGGAGTGCAGCAAACAAATTTCCCCGGTGAGGGATGAATAGAGTAATTCAAAATAAAAAAAAAAAAATAAAAAAAAAAATGAAGCTGGATGTCTGGTGTCTCAACCAGTAGGAACCAGTTTTATAAGTACATAAATAAAAATAGACAATAACATGTCTTTTGTCTTTAAAAAAAAAAGACAGCTGTGTAACCAATCCCATGACACTCACAAAGACTCAGGGAAGGTAGGACTACAACCCCGAGAGCAAATGTTTGCAACAAAAATCTTAGTCCTGCTGCCTTTCATACTGCAAAAACCT
This sequence comes from Neostethus bicornis, assembly GCA_902685375.1. Taxonomy (NCBI): domain Eukaryota; kingdom Metazoa; phylum Chordata; class Actinopteri; order Atheriniformes; family Phallostethidae; genus Neostethus; species Neostethus bicornis. The sequence goes on from LR738550.1 coordinate 9,330,057, forward strand.
GAACCCCCGTGGGGTCAAAGGTGTGGCACACGGGTGTGAATAGGAGCATCAAGACATGCTGCTAGACTGTCACAATATAGCAGACTTGACCAGCCCTAACACGTTCAATCAACATTCCTTTTTCTTAAAGTTATACTTCCGAGGGTGATATCTTGGATTGTATTCACAATGCCAAGCAAATACGTAAATAGAAACCCTATAAACCTCGAATTCAAAATGATGATGCCTACTTCAAGAGTACTCAGTTTGTTCATGCATTGGTGCTTCCGGGTAATTGCCTTGTGTGTGTAAGCTATATCTATAATATCCTGCAAAATTCCCCCACAAACATACTTAGACAGTAGCACCTGCTGAGAAAGCAGAACGGCTTTTCAAATAAGGTCATTGAGTACAGTTGTTACTAAGCAACAGCAATGGACAGAATTCCACCATCTTCCTGCTTCAAACCCAGCGTAGGGGGTGTTGGGAGTGAGTGAAAGCAGCCAGTTAAAATATGGACAGTGCAGTGAGAAATGACTATTTGGCAGTTATTTGCTTGCCAGGCTCATGTATGCATTACATGTATCTAAAAAGCTTCTAAAGTTGTGTTTGTGTGAGCTAGTAACTGAGGTAAGTGGTTTATGGCCAATGGATAGGATCGTACTGTATGTTTAGTAACTCTGTAAATCTCTGAGACAATCTATTCAGATCTGTCTGAGTCTGAGTCTTTAAAAAAAAGCAGGGATATCTAAACATTGCTGCCGTTGGTGTAAACAGTGTCTGTGTACCCATGGCAATGTGACATTTACACCTGACCCACGTTTAACCATCTCACATTCTTTTGTCACTGGTGGTCAGTCTAATCAACAAACCCTCTTACAAATGATATTTTGAGATGTTAGATTTCTGAATCGTCTGGACTTTAAAGTTCATAAAATCTGAAACATATCAAAGCATAAAAGCATTTACTTTGTTGTTCTCGACTGCTTCTTTAAAAGCCACAAGATAAAATCCACTATATGTAAACAACAGAAGGCGTGTTGAAATGTGTTTGTGTTTATCTCTTTCGTGATAGAATCTCGTTCTTTTAAGTGGAGACTGGCTCATGGGGTTGGGTAGTGGGACGAGCAAGCATAACTGTGGTCTTCACAAAGACCGTAACTCTACCCAGGAGTAAACAACTCTCAGGAGACTCCTGTTTCTTACACATATGGAGGAAAAGTTGGGTTCTATTAATAGATAACTGACAAAAACATTTTCCGTTGATTTTTTTTTTATAAGACTCCTGCTTAAGTTGAGGAAATCTCTAATCTTTTTTTTCTTTTAATTAGCTCCCAATTTACAGCCGTGGTAGTCTTTTTAAATTGTTTCACATTTTTTCCACCACTTTTAAGTGTTTTTTCCATTCTCCTTTTACAAAGCTGGTTCATCATGTCAAGAGTATGTAGAGAAAAAAAAAATCAAGTAGGAATTGCTGAGACAGCTTAGAGACCTCCTTCTTTCATTTTAACAACCTCTAGGGAGAAAGCCACAGGAAGACAAAGACAGCAGGGAGAAGCAGGGAGCTGGAAAACATTTCAATGTCTCTCCAAAACCCAAAGAGGCAATGAGAGTTTTGGTGTGGAACAAAGGGGGATACGATGAAGCTGACTTTCTCACAAGCCATTGGCTGTTTAGCCTTGTTGGAGGCCACAGGAGGAAGTTGTACATCAAAGGAGGATGTAAGCAACCATGAACAAGACTGTCAAAGCTGGAATTTGCTTCTTTTTTTTTTTCTCCCATGGCGTTACGAATGAAAAACACCAGCTGATGAGGCTATCATTTTACTTTCCCTTAAAATCGCACATCTTCTCAGTAAATCCCAGTAGAATGACAAGCTGGTTCTTAAGTGAAGAGAATTGGAATGACAATGAGAAATAAGTTGGACCGTTGTTTAGAAAAACAGACACATCCTCTATTGACTTTGGACGTCTGCTTTAACCCTCGTTCTCAACATTCCTTCCATTCCCCCAAGCATGTGACTTGTCAAACCTCTTCTGTAAGTTGTTTAATTTAAGCGGGAGGCTTCAAAATTTAAACAAACTCCCGCCCTCTCTAACTGAAGAAGTCTGTGTAATCCCTCATTCTTCCAGGAGTGATGCCTCATAGAAAAGGCTTCAAAACTGTCTTCTGGACAGTGTATTCGATGATCGAGACATTTCGAGTTCCATCCAGGAAATCATTTTTAATCCGATAGTTGACAAATGATTTATGGATGGAAGCCGAAATGTCTCGATCATCAAATACACTGTCAGAAAGACAACTTTGAAGCCCTCACTAGAACTGAAAAAGAGACATTTAGAAAATTGAGTTGTTTCAAGACAAAATTCTGAACACTACAGTGCCATAAGTGACAACACAAATGTATAATCCAAAAATAAGTGTTTTTCTTTTTTCTTTTGTTTTAAACCCATCGTACCCCACCATAGTATTGATAAAGCAAATAGTAATGATCATGTAATCAATGATCAATGCAATCAGCTTTTTTTTGGTGACAAACGACAACCACATGGAAAGATCAAGATTAGTCAACACCCAGCCAGACAGTGGTCTTTGAAAAGAAGCTTTTAGAGATGCATAAATAAATAAAGGTAGCACTGCAGAGGGGACAACCTGATTGTAGAGGGGGTTGGGAAGAAAGCATCCCCTCCTCAACTTACAGTTTTGACCTTGTAGCATTAAAGACAAATAAAATAGATGTTTGTGTTTGACATCAGAATGACATAATCAATGCATCTGATCATTTATTGTAACAACTCATTTATAATTGATTGCATATTGATGATCAACCTACCTCTTTGAGCTGATCGAGTTCCTGTCTGATGGCTTCATATTCTACCTCCAGGTCATCATACTGCTGTTTGAGCTGCTGCTTCTCCTCCAACACCACCAGACCATACTCTGCTGCTTGGATCTTTTCGTTGGTTGTCTCATTCAGCTCCTTGGAGAGACGCTCGATCTCAGATCTCAACCACTCAGGTCCGGCCTCCATCAGCAGCACAGCATCAGGATAACCCTGCTCGTCCACAGACATCATCGCGATGGATAGAAGGATGTTGGGGCGTCTTCAAGCGATGTAACCTTGAAGAAGAGCTTGCTCAAATTGCATGGTTATTTGTCATCTGTGGTTTTTCTTGTTTCTTTGGTCATGTAGATGACTGTTAAATCAAAAGTTGCTGTTATCTCCTAAAATTGCTCCATCGTTAAGTCCCTACGTTTTCCTCCCCTCTCTCCCCGGCTTGTTGGAGGAATTGAGCCGGAGTCGAAGTACCATCTGCAAGTACAGTAAAAGAAGAAGATCTACTTCCGGCAATTAATTTCAAAATAAAAATATAATTTCTTAAAATAACTTTAAAATGCTTGCAAAAACTACACCTCATTTTTAAATTTTTTTCTATTAATATAAATTACGTAAACTGGAAGCAAGTTTTTGAATAGATCTTTAAAAAACGAAAGGAAATCTCGTTAATAGTTATTTTATTTTGAAGGAAAACACCTTCTGTTCCAGAAGTTAAACGAACATATTCAAGACAACTTCACTAAAATGTTCCGCCCACGCAATCAGCTGTTCAAAACGCTGCGCCACGACGAGTCATTATGGGAAATGTAGTTTCTAGCTGTTCCCGGTGAACAACCTGTGTTAAAAAAAAAACTCATTTCCCATGATGCTTTTCAAACTGCCTATGTGGAGCGCGGAAATCCTTTCAATGAACGGTTAGTTGTCACAGAAATGAACGAATAGACGACCTCTTCCGGTGTTGCGTGTAAATATCTGCCGCCATCTGCCGGAAAATACTGAATTTCAATCTTATAAATTCAGGCGCTTCATTTCACATCGCTTCATGTTTTTATGAGCGATGATAATAACAATTCGGCAATTAAAATAATTTTTATATGTGTAGATGTTTGTATTTAATAATAAAAATAATGACGCATAATACAGCTTTTATACAAATTATTATGTTGCCAGATTGATGAGAAAAAACAAAAAGCATTTCAGATTAAAAATACACATTAATCCCGTTCCGCCGTCTTCTGCTCATCCGGAGCCGCGTAAGTTCGAACGTCCTAACCAGATGGCCGAACCTCCCCATCTGACTTCTCTCAACCCAGAGGGGCAACGGCTCTATTCCGAGCTCCTCTCGAATGGCAGAGCTCCTCACTCTATCTCTGAGTGACAGACCCGCCACCCTCCAGAGGAAGCTCATTTCAGCTACTTGTATCTGTGATCTTGTTCTTTTTTTGTTGTTAATTCCCTATAGGAAAATATGTGTGTCAGGTAGTGCTCTGGAGTCCAAGAGAGAGCTACAAAACATTTTCACAACAGCTGCTCGGTGGTGCCAAGTGTGGTGAATGGAGCTGGAACAGCTGCTTGGTGGAACAGAGGTGGAGCAACCACTTGGTGGAACAGAGTCTTGTTTCTAGAGTTGTTGTTTTTCCAGTAACATCAAGCAAAAGATACAGATAAAGTAACTTGTAAATAGCTGACAATAAAAAGTAAGCATTAAAAGATAAAAACTCAAACATTGATGTAAAAATCACAATAAAACGTTTTTCACTGTAATTAAAAATATTTTACACCTGCATTTGTGCTTTCGATCCTGCTTACTGTCTGAGATTTTCTTCAAGGTTCTAATAGATAAACCTATTTCTTCTTGTTCAAATAAGGCCAGCTAGCTTCAACAAGTTCACTCTTAAGCCAATAAGTTATCAGTTTGTAGAAGCACGTCAAGACTGCTTACGTTTTTCAGTTCTAAATATATTCCCAACAATATTGAATGATTTTTTCACATGTTTAATATTGAATCTGTGGGGCAGATCAGGTGGTAAATGATAACATTCACTTGCAAACACATTTACTTTGGCTTGAAAATGAGATTTTCTTGAAGAGTGGACACTTTCCTTTTTTTAACCTACACATAATAAGATTAGTTGTTTAATCTTGGAGAAGTTAAGAATAGGCTTGTAGTCCCTCCCAGCAAAAGAATCAGTTCATGGAGCTCATTAACATAGAATTTTCTATTCCTCTTTTTACATTTAATTGTGTGCTTGATCCATTATGTTACTTTGTTGTCCCAGTAAAACAGTAGCAAAGAACTTATATGATCCGTGGTGGACTTTAATCGTACAACCCTAATGTGTAGAGAGAGCTAATCAGACACAGTTCCAATCAGCAGGGTTACAGGATTGACTTTTCACTGAGCTAGAGATGGAGAGACCACGTCAGAGCTCCAAGGCTGGATGTCAGAAAGATGCCTTCTGAATCTACAAGTCTTTTACAGATTTAAAGACAGTGACAACAAGCATCCCATCTGAACTGCTGAAGGTAAACTATTCCTTTTGTTGTTGCTTATTTAATTAAAATTTAGTGATAAAGTGATTGTGTTTTTTTCCTGTGGCTATACATCAAGTTTTATTGTCTGATGTGTCTCTATGAAGAACAATAATTAAAGTCAAAACACCAGCTCGTGAACACTTTCAGAGGGATTATGTGCACTTTATGTTTGATCTGGTCTAATTTGTGATGCTCTTTTCCATCTTTGCCTTTAAATTTCTTTACCAATAAAATTTTCCTAGCCGGTTTTGTCTTGAATAACACTTTGATCATTTAGGCTCACATCGGTACTGTTATGAAAATTTAAAGAATATGATGTTAATTTAGAAAAATACTATTCAGATTTGAGGTTGTTTGTTTGTGATTATGATCACAATTTCAAATTAAGTATGGTGTAATTAAACTAGTTTTGTGTGTCCAGAATTGGCTATGACTGTCAGCCAGAGCGAATGGTCAGATGGCATCCAATTTAAAAACAGGTGGATCCCTGATGGATTTCAGTAAGTGCAGTTTTTAAACTGTATCTGATCATTTTTTAACAGTTTCAATCTGGTTTTGTTTGTTGTGTTTCTTACTTGGCAAACTATTCAACTGAGAAGCACGTAAACATTTGAAACATCCCACTAGTCCATCTATTTTTACTGTAATACTCTAATAGCAGAGTTGCAGTGCCAAACAAGGATTAGACACTTCTTAACTCTTTAGGTGTTACAGTACAACCTGGAGTTGTCTGAGACCCTACATATGCAAATAATAAAAATCTATCTGACATTTTTTTTAAAAAATTTGCAATAATTATCATGCTTGTCTTCTCCATATATTTTCCGTTACGTTACAAATTAACAGCAACAATGTTATAAGTTTATATGTATTATCAAGGTAGACCATTAGTCTTAATTAAAGAATATTTAAAAAATTAATAATACGTTGCATTCAATACTTTTTGGAACTTTTTTAATGCACAATTTCTCGTTAAAGCTAGCGCACTGATGTAATTACAGGACACACTGAGCTTTTACTAGGCAACACTTGTCATATCATTTAAATGTGATTATTTCTCAAGTAATTTAATCCTTGTTATTTTTATTTTCTGTTTCTCCTTCTTAACTACAGTAACAGCCCCCAGACCAAAATATACAATAGTAGGAGAAGCAATCCGGTTCATGATCCCTGGTCATATGCAATGCTCAATTGGCTGTGGAGGGCAAACCTGCAAGTATGACAGTCCAAGTTATTGGCGTGAAGATCAACAGGCAATAAAAGGCCTCTACTCGTCATGGTACTTGATGAAGCTTTGTCATGTTTCTGTCATTTGTATTCTTACTGTTTACAGGTATATTTACGAACTATTAATAATTTTTCTGTCATTTAGGATTACTGAAAATCTTCTCGCCATGGCCAGACCATCAACAGAAGTCATTCAAAATTACAACATCATTGATCAGTTCAAAAGGTAAAGGCTTTTTTTTAAAAAAAAAAAAAAACCTAATGGTTTATTTTAATTTTCTAAGAAAGTACAAAGGATGTGTAAGATGTATTAACTTTGTTGTGCTCTATATGTGTATTTGCTTAAAGGAATGGTATTAAAACAGTGATCAACCTGCAGATACCTGGAGAGCATGCAAGCTGTGGGAATCCTCTGGAGCCAGAAAGTGGGTTCTCATATCGGCCGGAGGTCTTCATGGAAAATAACAGTATGTACATGAATGGATCATTATAAGAAGTTTAGTTTCATTTAGTCTTCTGAACCGCATATCCTTAACACGGTCATAGCGGGAGCCTATCTCGGCTGCTTTAAGGCAAGAGGCAGGGTACACCCTGAACAGGTCACCAGTCTGTTTCAAGGCCACATACTTACACCCATTCAAACACACTCATTTCTAGGGGCAATTTTATAGCAGCCTATTAACCTAACATGGATGTCTTTGGAGGGTGGGAAGAAACCGGAGTACCCAAAGAAAACCAATGCATACACGTGGAAGAACATGCACACTTCACACAGAAAGGCCAGTGTTTCAAGCCTCGTCCTCTCTCTGGGACTTGAACCTAGACCTTCTTGCTGTGAGGCCACTGTGCTAACCACTGCAGCCTATTTTAAGATGTGTCGTTGTTAAAGATGACATGGAAGATTTTTGTAAAAACTTTTTTGTAATGTTGCTTAATCAAGAATCAAGAAAACCTTTATTTGTCCCACAATTAGATCTGCTGTTGTGATTGAACTTCTTAATAGGTCCACTGAAAATAAAGATATAGGAAAGAATTACCATAAAAGTATATACTCTGTGGAACATTAAAAATCTCAGCCAGTGACTTTTAGAAGATGTTAAAAAAACTTTGACCCACAGCCTGTCACTTCAACATCCCAGTAGTTCTATTGGTTGGATACGCATACCCAGAATAGACCAATGCAGGTTCTAATGCTTACCCAGCTCACAAAGTGTAGCTGGGCTACCACTGCTTGGAAATCTTACATCCTGTCTTCTAAGAGGGGATTGTGTAGTTGTGGGGTGATAATTCTAATTTCAAACCATAGGTAGATAAACATGGTACCTTTTGTTAGCTCAGAAATGAAATATTCCTAAAAAAAAAACTTGAAACGTATTGATTTAATTTCACTTCGATTTTGGCAGAGAATTATCCCCTCCTCTTGCTCCTCACTTAGCCCCTGCATGAGACAGGGTAAACATTGTTTGAGGGTGCACATATTGTATCAAGTTGGCAAAGCTAGTGCATATTCTTTTTTTGATACATTTATATAAAAATGGCACTTCCTGTCGTACATTCTTACACATAAAATGCATTTACTACTGTTGCAAAACACTTCCTGTTTTTGCTGCAGCAGTGGGCGTGATAGAGAACAAAATCCATGGTCAAGAGCAGTTTGGTGTTCTAATAATATCCGAATGCTCAGTGGGAGAGCCCACTAATTACTCAAACATGCATGAATAGAAAAGCCCGTCAGGTATGTTTTTGATGTGATAACAACATACAAACATGGTAAAAACCTCTAAAAAGTTTATTTTGCACAGCACTTCCTCTTTAACTGATTTGCATTATGATTACAGTTTATTTCTACAACTATGGCTGGGATGACTACGGGGTGGCCAGTTTTACCATCCTGCTGGACATGATGAAGGTGATGGCGTTTGCCCTGCAGGAAGGAAAGATAGCAGTCCACTGCCATGCAGGTCTTGGCAGAACAGGTAGTCTCATCTCTCTACAGATCTACAGAGGAACATCAGATCTTACAAATGATCGTGATTATTTTTCCTTCCAATCTCTCCAGGAGTGCTTATAGCTTCTTTCTTGGCTTATAGTTCAAAAATGACTGCTAACGAGGCTATTTCATTTGTACGAAACAAACGGCCCAATTCTATCCAGACCCGAGGTCAACTGCATTGTGTTAGAGGATTTGTGCAGTTCTTCACCCCTCTTAGAAGTGTGTTTTCCTGTGCATTCCCTCAAACCAACCGGGTCACCTTGTCCCAATACCTGAACCGTCAGAGACGTGTACTGCATGGCTCTGAGAGGAAAGAGCTGAGACACCTACCAAAGATTGTTCAACTTGTATGTAAGCTGCTAGTGGACATTGCAGAGAATCGTGAGGTGATTGAGGAAGATATTCTGGAAGCCCCGGATGTCCAAGACATTGAAATGACTCTTAGTATCATTGAGCAAATGGACCCTGAAGTTTTAGGAAAAAAGCCTCGCTTACCTGGTTTACCCACCTTACCGAGACATTTTAATGAGCCACCCATCTTTTACCACCGCAAAAGTCTGAGCTACAGTGAGTCTGACCTAAGGCGGCTCGGCTCAGAACTAAATATCCTCACACAACCCCTGACGAACATTTCTAAATCAGAAGCTGCTCTCCCAACAATGTCCAGTCAAAGCCAATTAACCAACTCATCTGAGGTGTCATGCGGTTCCACAGGATCACTCTGGCAAATCAAGAATGAGGAAAGCCAAAAAGATGGAACGATTGTTTTAAAGAAACTAAAAAAAAAGAAAATCCAACGAAGCGAGTCAGCAGGAAACACTCAAATTGCTAAGAAGAAGGGAGGCATGTTGTCAAGGTGGAAGGCAGAAAAGAGAGAGGAACAAGCAATGAATGGTACAAATAAAGGTGTGGAAGAGGAGCAGTCAGAAGTTCCCTTCATCACCCTCCAATCAGAGCTCTCTCTGGAGGCCAGGAGGTTGCTGGTGGCACAGGCATTAGCAGTGGACCTTTTAGTCGATGGGCAGGAGGAACATAAGAACAAAATGCTGAGCTGGCAGGTAAACAACAGAAATGATTTGCAGTATTCATTTCAAAATGTTCAAGAAATGAACATTTTTTATTTTTCAATAGTAGTTTTGGATTCAGTGTCTAATCCAGATGTTAAAATGTTTGCAGGCTGAACTGAATCAAGGTGGTTCATGGGAGAGGCTGTGCACAGAGCGAGATCCATTCATCCTCGCCGGACTCATGTGGTCATGGCTGGAGCAGCTCAAAGAACCAATTATCTCTCTTCAGGATGCCAAAACCCTAAACCCTCACAATATAGACCCTCAAACTGTTCTTGATCCACTAAATCAGGTCAGTTTTCTTTATCCTGCCAACCAAACTCTGTAGAAAGTGTACATTTAACCCTCATTGTGACCTCAGGCCTCTAAAGAAACATTGACTTGCATACTGGATTGCATGGCTCATATGATGAAAGTGTCAAAAGAAATTGAAGATGCATTTCTGCATCAGACCATCAAGGCTTGTACATGGGTAAGAAAAAAATTACAGAAGATTTATTCACAAAATATTTTTTTCTTCAATAATTGTGACTCTCATCTGCATTTTAACAGATCAATATTAATTCTGAAGAAGGAAGCAAAGTGCATGAGTGTGTTTCAACAATCTTAAGATGTGTGCTAGAAAACATGAGGTTGACGATAACCACATCCGAAGACGTTCCTGAACCCACCTTGGCTTATTACGAGTCAAGTCGAGCTAGTGCGACTTACAAATAAGTTTAAAAAGCCTTATTGCCTTGTTTAAAAATAATTTTAATCAGTAAAAAGACACATTTTTAATTGTGAACCTAATATATGAAGTTGATTGTGGTAGACTAATGACTTTCTTTAGCATTGTTTATCTCAACAGAGAACAAAAGTAAGAATTTGGAGACCAATTAGACAGGTTTATTTTATTATGCCTTAAATTTGGTCAGCGTCAACACTTTAATACCTTACTGCCAAAATCATAGATGCAGTCATTATATTTCTTTATATTTAACTATATATTTAATACCTAGCAATTTGGGCATTCTTGTCTGTTTTTGCAAAAAAAAAAAAATTGAAGCGTATGTATAACTGTTCATAATAAAATCAAGTATTTATTCTTTTGATTGGTTGATTTATTTGGACGTAGAATTTTTTTCTGTATTGCTCAGGATGTAAAGGAATAAGCTTTGAGGACATCTTTTCCGTCTTGGCCCTCAACTGAAGCCACAATAGTGGAGTAGTCGCAGGCAATGTGAGTGAAGCCTCTACAAGACAAGGACAAAAATACGGACAGAGCTGGATTCAATTTTGTTCAAATTAAATTAAACAAAGCAAACACTTTAGATCAAGTGGGTATTAGTTCTATTGATCAAGGTTAATTTTATTATTAAAGCTATTGAAAGAGTACATTCGATTGTACCTGAACATGGTGTGAGAGCCTCCTAGTAAATGATACTGACTCTGAAGGTTCAAACCCAAATTTCTTTCTTTCTTCCATGTCAATACTCGCAAAGAGAGGTCACGAGATGCCGTCACCACACGGAAGTTGTCCTGCAAAAACAAATCCAATGTAACAAAAAAATTACAAATCGCACAGATGAGTCTTTGAAGGGATTTGAAGGTGATGAGACCTCTGGAAGATGAGGTAATGCGCTCACAGGAGCGTATGTGTGTGAGAATAGTACTTTTCTTTTAATTTGACATCAGACTAAAGAAAAATCTCCTTGAAGGTGACGTCAAAACACTAATATTACGTCTATAATAATTTCTAACCTAAGTGAAGCTTTTCATAAATCACCTCCTTTGTCAAAAGTAATCAAGCAGAAGTCCACTTGATTTATTAATAGGTGCTTCCTGACAACTTATTGATCACACATTGTTTTGAGCTGCAAAGAGTCGATTCTCCTCTATGGTTAAAATAAAAACATCTTACCACACATATGGAGGAGATGGGCTGAATGTGATCGTCAAAGCTTGCAAGCAGTGCTCCTTTCAGTGAGTAGACAAACAACTGCTTTCCAGCTGCTAGCACAATAGAGTTACTGCTCTTGGCCTCTAAGAGCACTGTTGAGGACAGGTTGTTCAAAGTCAGGTGGAAAGTCTCCACCTGCTGGACTGAAAGTAGAGAGGTCCAGATTAGTCTTATTAAAACACAAGTCAAAGTTTTTAAAAGTAACATTGGTTATATAATGGACACACTTTCCTATTGACTAACGTTTTGTTAAAAATATCCGTAAACAAAGAAAGGCTCTGGCCTATTTTTTTCTAAATGACTCATGACTTTGCTATTTTTTAAGTAATGATTCAAGATCAGCTGTGAGACACATTGCACATCCTCTGCATTGCAAGCCTCACCCAAGATCTCTGACTTGTACTTCGTCTTTTTGAGGCTGAGATCGAAGACAGAGACTGCTTTGTTTTGTGTGGAGTGGTGGACGATAGCCAGTCTGGCCAGCTGGGTAGGTATGAAGACAGCAGCCTCGCACTCGATGATTGGTACAGACATACAAAGAGGATCTTCATCTTCAGAGGGAGAGGTCAAACTCTCGGTGTTGATCACCTGGGGAGAACCAAATGACAAGTCTTTAGAATCAGAATGCTTTTATTGCCATGTCAGTGAAAAATATCAGAGACTAGGAACTTGTTTTGGTACTGGTGTGCAAAAATATAAAATAAAAATAATAAAAAATAAAATAAATAGAAATAATAATTTTAACAAAACTAAAACTAAGAGTGCTCAGAAAGAAAAAGAAAAGTAGTGCAATGTCATAGAAAATAGTAGAAAATAATAAAGATAGTAAAGTGACAAAAGGGAAGTGACTAAGAGATGTGGGGATCCAGGTTATAAAGAGTTCATAAGTCCAACGGCAGAAGGGAAGAAGCTGTTTTTGTGGTGGGACATTCTGGTCCGAATGGACCGGAGCCTCCTGTCCGAGGGGAGTCGCTCAAAAAGTCCATGTCCAGGGTGGGAAGGGCCAGCTGCTATCCGACCTGCACGCCCCCGAGTCCTGGAGACGTACAGGTCTTCGAGAGATGGAAGGCTGCAGCCGATCACCTTCTCTGCGGAGCGCGCAATGTGCTGGTTATTTTTTTATGGTTATTTTTTATGGTTATTTTTTTATTTGCATTTTTATTTTTTATGGTTATTTTTTTATTTGCACCAATTGCAAAATATTTCATAGTGGAGTTACTTTAACAGAGGTGGAGCAGTAAAAAAAAAAGCACAAATGTTAGCCACATTTACCTTTGGACTGAAATCCCTCATGTTGCTGGTTCCAGCGACGATCCATTTCTTGTCAGGTGAGACTCGAAGTATGTCCACCTTAAAGCTGTCAAACACTGTCATACTGGACTTTTTTGTTAAAGTAGTATCAGAGAAGGTGCACACTGAGCCTCGACCCGTTCCAACCTGGAAGAGAATACCAATATATGACCAGACGTTCCTCTAAGAAACATTTTAAAAGTGGAAAACTTAGAAGTTACTTACAGTCAGGAACCAATTGTTATTTATGTTGTATTGTAGCAATGTACAGTGTGATGATGAAGTAGCATAGGAAGCCACCTCATGACCAGTCTGACCCTGCCAGACCTTAATAAGACCAGTAGAGTCTGATGTAATGACAACTTCATGCTTCTCATCACATATAATACTTGTCAAAGGATTCTGCACAGAACTGGACCACAAGACTTCACACTGGGGAAAGAAGGAAAGACCCTGCATAAGTATTTACTTACAAGGAGATTTTCTAAGTTTAAACATTTTGTTTGTAGTTATACTGATGAGGAACATCTGTGGGAATTTCAGATATGTCACAAATGTTATTACTTTTATTTTATGAAAAAAAAGTGCTAAGACTGACATTTTTTATGTCCCACGCTCGGACTGTACCGTCAGTAGAGGCGCTGCAAACGATGGGAGTGTTGTTCCACACATCTGGGAGATAACTTGAGTTCCCCCGCAGATAAACAATACCAACCACCGAACCTGATGTGACAGAGGTTTTCAACATAGATGAAAAGTTACATCACATTAAAAAAAATTTTTGGTTAAAAAAAATAGAAAAATCTACCTTTATGTCCTCTCAGGCTTTTACAGGTGTAACTTCCAGAGTGGCCTTTTGTCATTTTTGTCTCCAGGTAGCATCTTCGCAAGTAATACTTCTTCCATGATTGATTCTCGTGCTCACTTCCCAAAACAGCAAGATTGCAAAAGTTCCAACGCTCCAAGGACATCCTCCTATAGGGAACACACACAGATGTTTGTCTTATTGTTAAAGTGTGTAGTAGCAGGTGGAGTATTTCATTGCATGTTTTTTTAATAGTTTTATTCTGCATGTTTTAAATGTCTTGTGTTTTTAGCATGTTTTAATGGTTTGACCTACTTCACCTGCTACTAATCAGTGATGCAGTCCCTGAGGACTCGATAAGAGGCATCTAGGGATGAGGCAAAGGAGAAGCAGCCAAGAGAGACACTAGGGAGCCCGCACGAACAGATGGCGGAACGGCGGTGCGTCAGCCTGCACGGCAACGTGCTGCGCGGAACGAGGCTCCCCTGAACAAAGTCATCAGGGCTAATCACGCTGAGCCGTTGAGGCAACAACGGTGGTCTGGGCGAAGTTGTTCCCGCAAAAGTTGGAACAGGCGAGGCGGTTAATGTGAGTTGCGGTCAAGGCAGGGGGTTTCTCCAGGTGGCGGTACGGGCCAAAGAGGGAGCCTGTACACTGAGGATATGGGACGTCGAGGACCCTGCCTGGAGAAGTGAACTTTATCTCTTTTTGAGTACCGCTAGCAATTTATATTTGAAATAAATAATGTTAAAACTGGTCTTATTGTCTGTGCATCTGTCTTCCTGGCGCTCCCTGCCCGATCCCGAACCGGTGGTCCAGTTTTAAAAGTTAGTGACATTTCAATGTTCAGATGTATATAACATGCAAAAAATGAAATAATTTTGAATGGGCTGGATGGAACAGTCTTTTTTGTTTGTTTTTTACTAATTGAGGTTGTACCTTGTTGTAATAATTTTTACAACTCATATTTTTACGACTATAAGGCGTACATTAAACTTTTAAATTTTCTTCAAAATGTGCGGAGCGCGTAGGCTGACATAGTAGAGAACACCATGAAGGTGTCCTAAAGGGGAAGTGTGGATTGTATATAAAAGAACGGTTATGTGCATTATGCAGAACCTTGTTGTTTTAAACAACCCCGAAAAAGGCAACGAGACACCATTTCAGCTGAAGGCCATCAGTTACGCAGAGAAACATGGAAATCGAGCAATCGCAAGAGAAATTAAGATTTATTTATCGATGTTTCGCAAGAAGAGGAAGCTGGAAAACGATCTCCGACATGTCAAGTAAACACAGCTGAGTTTCCGCGGACATATGGTGAAGTGGCCTGAGTTGGAGGAAAGACTCGAGCAGTGAATATTTGAGCAAACAAACGAGTTCGAGAAGCGTTTCAACGGTGACCATTCAACTAAAAGTAGTAAAGATAGCAGACTCGACATGAAAATTGAACATTTCTGTCTTGGTGCTTCCGTTTCACACGGTGCCATTTTTCCATCCGGACAAAGATTACGGTTGCGCTCTGTTTTGTTCCGTGTCGATGATTGATTGATGATTAAACTTTGTAATCAATACTAATTGGGTGGAGACGGTGGCCGCGTGGTTAGAGCGTTCGCCCGTGGACCGGAAGGTCGTGGGTTCGTGTCCCACGAAGAGCACGTCTAGGGTCCTTGGAGAAGACACCTAACCCCCCGCTTCTCCCACCATTGGCGCCGTTGAAGGGCAGCCTGCTGCGGTGTAAGGAGTGCAGCAAACAAATTTCCCCGGTGAGGGATAAATAGAGTAATTCATTTATTTATTTAACATAAATCACAAACAAAATCAGTTTTGCTCCCGCTCTATTTTAAAAACCATATTCGTATGCTTGTGTGTGTTGTTATTGAAAGGTTTCACCTTATGTGTTTAATACGGTAATGGCACACATAACTGAGATTGCGCCTTTTAGTCCGGTGCGACTTGTGGTCGTGAAAGTACGGTAAATAATAGAATCTTAAAATAGAACATAAATAAAAGCTTTCCAATTATTTAAATTGTCAACGGTCAATCTAGCTATTTTTAAGAAATTTTTAAAATAGATTTATTCTTTACACCTTTTTTGTGAGGTTGGAGCAGGGGAGGGCAAACTTGCCACATTGAGTTCTAACATTTGACCAGGGGGCCGGAACAGGAGCAGATGGATGGCATGCGTTGGTAACCACTAGATTAGACCGATACAACGGAGCGTTAGATTTTAAACAAGCATGTCAAATGTTACATCAAGAGCGTTAAATTTAAAATTTAGCGGCGCTAGGTCTGATATCTAGTGCGATAGTGCTTAAAAACGTGCATTTGGCGGCGTTAGGTTTGAAATCTAAACGCTTGATGTAACATTTTGCTTGTTTTAACATTTAACACTGCTTGTCTACATGCGTGCATTGGGCCCGATGGCTTTCCATACATGTGCACCCTGTTTATTTTGACAGCATGCGCATCACGGAGACACATACATTTTAATGGGAGCAGTGTTGTTGTATCTTTGGCGCCATCTAGTGACGAAACATCAGAATTATAGGAAAATAAAACATTAACAAGGTTTATTCATTTAAAATTTTAATGTCTGGCAGGCCGGATTAAAACGTGTAGGTCTGCTTTTTTTTTATTTTCTTCTTCTTCTTTTTTTGACAGGTACAAAGACTTTGTTTGTTTCATGCAGATTAAGTTCAAATAAGATCAAAACGTCAAAATCAAGCCAAAACTTACCTCCATAACCAGGGTGTTTCTGCTGCATCATGCCAATCCTGAAACGTACATATTTAAATACTTTTTTCATTTTGATTTGATCAAGATTTCTTGTATTTCGCAAATAAAAAAGTCTCACCTTACACACACAGGAAGCGCTCAGTAACTCTTCTTCTGTCAGAAACGTGAAAACATGAATCAGGCAGTCCGTAATCAGATGGGGGAAATGAGTATCCATAGATAACTATTGATCGTAATGATATTATTATGTCTTTTTTAAATTATTACTTGGGTCTATATTCTATAAAGTAAATAAAAAAGGAGTTTCAAAATCTATGGAAAGCAAGCAGGAACAATCAGCGTGATTTGCTTTTAATTTGCAATGTCTCATTTTGGCCACATGATGTCACTGTTTCATAAGTTTTTGATCCAGATGCGCTGAGCGTAGGGGTGTATGATTGGCAAGTGAGTGCTCCCCTTAATTAATGATGTGAAATAAAATATGAACTTCAAAAAGACACAAAAAAATATATATCTAACTGCATTCATATTAAACAGAAAATTCCAACAAATATCAATGCATTTTTTCTTTAAAATCTGTCATTTCACATTTTTTTATTTTATTTTAATTGTATGTGTCCCTTATTAAATATTATTTAAAAAATGTATGTGTAAAAATGTACATGTGTGTGTTTGTATATGATGCATCAGCATGCCTAATTGCTTAATAAAGAGTCAGGTCTCATAAGTGAAGGTGAATTCTCTTTAGAGGAGTGTGTAAACCTGTGTGTGTGTGTTTTTTTTTTTAGTCCAGGCAGGATTCTTCAGCAGGGGCCCATGTCTCCTGTGAACACGCCCCAGATAGATGAGGCAGATATATAGCAAAGACCTGCGGGTAGCAGAGGAACTGAGACAGAGATAATCGCACTTGCTCACCCTCGAGGGTTACCTGTGACACCCTCGCAATGACAAGAGGGCCCAGCTATAGGGGGCCGCGTAAAGGCAGTTTGGATCATATCATTTTCATCAACTTGTAAAAGTTGTTCAAATCCAGTGTTTTTGATGCTTTTGGACTTTTCTTGGAGTTACCTGTGCTGTGATCGAGCGGTGATCTCGAAGGAAGCGCGTTTCTTCTAATCAGCTCTACAGATCGGTGTATGAACCTGAGATCTGGGCCGCAATGAGTCGGAGAACACGACGCTGGATTTTAAGAGTTTTGCTTTGTTTGGGGATTCTTTACCTAAAAATTGGGTGAGCTGCGTTTTTTCTTAATTTTTTTGGACTATTTAGTCCAAAGAGAGAGGAGATCAAAACTGACAAACTTGGAATTTCTTATGCGTCTCATATTTCCTTCTGAGCAACAGTTTAATAAATAGCTAATAGAACATTTGTAGGGATTATTGACTCGTGACAGCAGGGTGGGTTTACCTGTACCACACCTTGAAAGTATCTAAAAAAAAAAACTACCTTACTTCAGTTCTAAACTGGTTATGATCTATTATATTAATATTTCATATAATTGTAGTAGATTAATAAAGGCTTGATGGGTTCTGTTCTACTCCGATCTTCTTCATTCCAGTGGCTTCTCATCTGTGGTGGCCCTACGTGCGAGTATAATCTGTAATCAGATGCCAGGTTTGGCCCCCAGACAGCGGATTATCTGCCAAAGTCGCCCCGATGCCATTATCGTCATCGGAGAGGGAGCCCAAATGGGCATCAACGAGTGTCAGTTTCAGTTTAAAAACGGGCGTTGGAACTGTTCTGCTCTTGGAGAGAGGACTGTCTTCGGAAAAGAGTTGAAAGTGGGTATGTTGCTGTCTGTTAACATTTGTTCACAATTTAAAATGTATTTTTAATAAACATAATTTATTATCACTTTATGACATCCTATCTACAACCCAAAAAAGTACACCTTCTTATTTTTCCTAAATTCCCTTTCTGGAATGAATGCAGTTATGATTTAAAAAAAAAAAATCATTGGTCACTTTCTTTTTTTTAAGTTGGCATTCATCATCTTTTCTTTATCTATGTTGATATTTGTTATCTCCCCATAAATAACAGATTATCAACCGCCTTGCCTTCCTGCACCTGCACCATCCCTAAAGGAATCTGTGTCATTTCCATCAGGCCTAGTTTAACTCCAGACCTTTTTCTCTTAGTGGGACTTTTCCGGCTATGTTCTAAAAGCTATCTGAAGCCAGAGTTGTAACAAAGCTCTTGCAGGCTTTCTTTTCAGCTCGCAAAGTCTCTAGAGGCACATTTTCTCTGGTCTTTATCCTGTCTTGTGATGGGTGCTGCAGTTCTCACTGTAAGGCTGTAAACCTTACCACGGGTATAAGTTACAACAAAGAGTAGCCAAAAGGAAAGCAGGCCTTAAAAGAACAAAATTAAAGACACAGTTAAATCTAAATCATCGTTCTTTGTGTTGAGGTGGCTTAGGGTTTTGTTTTAAAGTTGTGGGATTTTGAAAAGATGTGGGAATGATAGTTTTGTGGTTTATTTCTTGTTGCATATACATTATAATAGAATAGATCTACTATAAATCAAAATATAAGCAATGACTAAACTGTGTTTCATCAAAAAATACTGAACTAAAATCTATTTGTAATGCCACGTGGATTCTCAAAAAGTGGTTTTCTCAAAAACCCGCTCATAAAAATCCACTTTTTCGATAAACATAAATATATATTTCTTGTTGTAGATTTAAATAAAAATGAATAACATAATAACAATAAAACAAAAGGCAACAGCTAATCCTTCACACAATGGTTATTGGCTTGGACCAGCTGTTTGAGGCATTGTTGCCTGCTGCTGTTGGAAAGAAAGGATTATCTCTTCATGCTACTACAAAGCAAACAGTGCTATTTGACAATCTGGTCTATTATGAATGAGCAGTTTTAGCCAATCGAGAGTTTTCGTTTTCTTTAAAGTCTGTGGCTTGGACAGCCGTGCCAAATAGATTGGTTTCACAGATCAGATTAGCGAAGCCGGCTTTTAAATGAATAAGCTTTGTGGATGCACAGGCTGAGGGAACTCTGTTGCTTGCATTTGTTCTTAAAGCTAAGAAAGAACTATCATGGAAGTGACGTGATGCTAATGTGGGGTGCACCTTGCATGTTGAGAACATTCTATACCCTAGCCATTCACTTCTCAGTCTCATTTCAGTAGCCTGGACATGGAGAAGTATATGACTTCTGCTTCCTTTTGAACTTGTTCTGGCAGTTGATTTTTTTTTTTCTTTGCACTCTTTCAACTATCCTCCATCTCTCATTACAAGGTTATGAAGAATTCATATTATCTCTTGTGGTGAACCCATGCACTCAGCACTAAAGAGGAAAAACTTAACAACGGCACAGTTAGAACAGACACACCTTCTTTTTTTTGGCGTGGAGCCTGTGTAGTCTATAAAAATGTCTACATAATAGATGCGTAAATATGATTTTTTTTTTTTTACCCCCCGCCTTTTTCAACAGCAAAGGCACAAATCCAAGATGTTTATCGGAAACATGGCAGCTTTACATAGTGAACCTTAGTGGCAGGAGGAAGCACAAAGAAAGCATGATGTTTATTTTGAGCAAACAGTGACAAGAGGAGTTTATTTACTTATAGATATGATTGATGCTGTAATCAGCAGTTTCCTGTTTGTTTAGTAATGTATCACAGACTAGCAAATACATCAAATACTTGCTGATCAAGTTGAAGAATTTTTACTTTTATTTGAAAGATGAAACCATTCTTTCGCAGCAAGCGAGGTTTCAGATAAGACATTTACAGAACTTTCTCTTGGCTCATCATCTGGATCGGAAATTTCACTGCTAGCTTAGCCTATGTCTACGAGTCTAGTCAGATTAGTCTTTACTTATTCGTCGATACTTCTGTGTGTGTAAATGATTTGTGAGCTGGACTTGGGGATAGATAACAGCCGAACTAAGATTCGTACCGCCTGATGAACGTACACACAATGTAACAGCTTCTAAGTGGATCAATAGCCCTTCCTTGTCGACAGCCCGCTTATTCATACAGCTTTGTTGACTATACCGTCAGCAGACATTTTGGTTCACGGGCAGGACAGTTTCCAGGTCAGGTTTCAAAACACTGCGGCTCTTGAGTGATATTTCAGCAAGACTGTGATGTAAGCAGACTTTCTGCTAATTATTTACCTCTTAAGCTGGTTTAAAAACACGATATTACATTTTATTTGTTTCCATAATCTAATTATTCACTGGAGCTTATTAACTTAGCCCTTTTCTTTCTGCTTCCACAGGCAGCAAGGAGGTTGCGTTCACCTACGCCATCATCGCTGCAGGGGTGGCACATGCCATCACAGCCGCCTGTACACAGGGTAACCTGAGCGACTGTAGCTGTGACAAGGAGAAACAGGGTTTCTATAGTAAAGACCAAGGATGGAAATGGGGAGGCTGCTCAGCAGACATCAGATATGGCCTCGGTTTCTCCAAAGTATTTATTGATGCTCGGGACGTCAAGCAGAATGCAAGGACGCTGATGAACCTTCATAATAACGAGGTGGGACGTAAGGTAAGTAAAGAGAAACAATATATTTTTTTCTTAAAACATTTTTTGAATAGCTTTAAATGCTTATTGGAGGAAATGAAAAGATTATTTGTACAGTTTGTTAGCAGTCTCTGTCATGGTTTAGTGCAGGGGAACCTTGCCAAAGAATTGTGTGGTGGGGCCAAGCTCAAACAAGAAGTAGAATAAAGACTTGCTTTTACAGAGGAACTGTCTAAGTGGCGAGATTTGATTACAGCCCAGATCCCTCGACTGAAAACAGATTGACACTGTACGAAAAGGCATTAGCCCAGTCCCCCTCATGTTTTGCACCAGTGGGACTGTATATAGTTACCACTATAAAAATCCACAGGTTCTCCTCAATTGTGCACCACAGTGTACCACATACCACACTCAATTTGACTCATTTAAAAAGAATTGGTCATTTTTATACAATAAAAATATATCATATTAAAACATAAAATTGCTGCGCTAAGGTTGAAATTGAACTAAAATGTTTTTATTCAAAGGTTTTCTCGCATGCATGGTTGCAGAACACTGCAGAGTGACAGGGACTCCAGCAAATCTTAAAGTCAAAGACTGGATGGGAAAATGTGCCAAAGTGAGGCTTAAACCAGTAAAGAATAAAGGGGCAGCATTGCCTAAGTTACCCGATATCCGCTCTGTGTCTGACTCTGCCTCCAAAAAAATACCCCAATTTACACCACTAACACGTCCGACACAGCCTTTGAAAAACTTCCTCACTTAGAATTGCGTGGGGTAGATCATTTCGACGTGTATTTCAGAGCCGTGAATTGAATTTGGCTTATCTGGTCAGCTGAATCGCCACAAAGGTTGTAGTTGTGGATTCAAACTTGGAACAGCCTCACTTATTTCCCTTTTCTTTCCGCTAATAAATAGACCTTCTGTTTTGATAGCCACCCCTCCTTTATTTATGCTAATCAAAAGCAGTGACACTAAGCAGGAACGGCGTTCACAGCTTCTCTGTGGAAGATGTGCAGACAATGGCTGTCACAAGTGTTAGTCACAGAACAACTGATGGATTTGGGAGTAGAAGCCAAGGTTTTTATGAAGTAGTTTGTGCACGGAAAAGTTTTTTTTTGGGTCCCTATTTACACATTTGTTTTGGAGGTTTACAGTTGCACGTTTCTTGCCAAGAACACAAACATAAATCACTTGTAAATGGCTTTAGAAGCCCATATTGCATACCTAACTCTGAGCATTTTAGAAAAAGGGAAATTGTAATTGACCTTGTTGCTAAGGAGAGCGCCACTGGCACTTCTCATTGTCATCAGCTCAGGGTTTAGCTGTAATCCTAGTCACTCGGCGCCTTGTACAGTCACTCTTGACTTTTGTGGGTTGTGTGTGGTAACTACACACACAGAGTATGAAATCTGATACATTATTTTGGCTTCTGTGTGTATGGTATTGCACTGCTGTGTGGTGGGTTTGAGTTTAATCCCTGCTATTATGGGTTTGTAAGTCACATTGTTCAATAACATTGATGTTGTCACTTTGAGTCAGACTATTGTACTTTTTAGAATTTTAGAATTTAAATGTGACTTCTGGTTGGATTCAAAGTGTTAGACCAGACATTAAACATTTAACTGTGAGTTTGTGACATTAAAAAAAATGATGTTTTGTTTTGTAGTCAGACAATTTTATTGTCTAACCGACTTGTTTGTCTGCGTCTAGGTTCTAGAGAAGAACATGCGACTGGAATGCAAGTGTCACGGCGTCTCAGGCTCCTGCACAACCAAAACCTGCTGGACTACACTTCCCAAGTTCCGCGAGCTTGGCTACATTCTCAAGGAGAAATATGCCCATGCAGTACACGTGGAACCAGTCAAAGCTAGCCGAAACAAGCGTCCTAAATTCCTCAAAATCAAGAAACCTTACTCCTATCGGAAGCCCCTGGATACAGATCTAGTGTACATAGACAAGTCGCCTAACTATTGTGAGGCGGACCCTGTGACCGGGAGCCTGGGGACACAGGGTAGGGTGTGCAACAAGACAATGATGCAGCACATCAGCGGCTGTGACCTGATGTGCTGTGGTCGGGGATACAACACACACCAGTACTCCCGCGTGTGGCAGTGCAACTGCAAGTTTCTGTGGTGCTGCTACGTTAAATGCAACACCTGCAGCGAAAGGACAGAGGTGTACACATGCAAATGAGAATATTTATTGGATAATGTGTCTGTGTGCATGAGTGAAGATGTATGTGAGTGTGGACGTTTTTGTGTGTTTCACGGACACATTTTACAAAAAAAAAGGCTGCTTTTGGAGTCTTTCTACTCCTAAAGAGAAACTACTGTGTTGCGTAGGCAAGAAGCTGAAGATGGAGCATCGTGATTCTTTTGCACATAAGGCTCTTCAGCCCACCCTCTCTCCTTTTTGGAACAGTCTCTTATAAAACAACACTGTCGTGGGAAACTTGTAGCTTGGCCCATGGAACTGGGTGACCACAGTCTGAGTCACTGAAACAAAATATCAGGACTTTAAGCTATCCACTGACTTTTTCACTGTTTGGACTTTGCTAATTCATTTGAATTATTGCGGATGCGATGCTGGGCAGGACACACTGCTGAAGTATTCACTCCCCTGTGCACAGATGAAACAACACAGCCATTTGAAATATTTAACATACTGTATTTAGAAAATGAGAAATATTAATATTAATTTATTTTATAAAGAAACTACTGATTTGGTCCGTTACGGATGAAAAATAACTACTTGTCATGATGTGATAGGTCATTAAACAATCAAACATATCCATAGTTAACACACTGGATTTGAATCTGCCTGGAAAAAAATGTCAGATAATATAGTTCTTTTTCCAGAATGATCCACTATTCTTATTGAATTTGATCTTATTGTCTTTACATGAGGTTGTCTTTCCTGTTTGCTGCTAGTGTAGAAAAAACCCTCATTTGGAGGCAGAAGGCAAAATGCTGTACTGACTCTCTTTACTGACTTCAAGTTGATTTAACTGGGATAAAAAAAGAAAACACTGGATAATTTATCACACTTGATAAATATTGGTTAAAGAGTATATATTTGTAAAAGCCTATTTTTATATGAATGTTTTATTTATATCTTTTATTGAATATTCAGTGTCATGCGCAGACCATGAGATCTGTTTTCAAACCCCAGTGGGAAAAAAGTAAAGACAAAAAGTTGATAGTAGTAAGTCGGCCCAAGCTGTCACTTCCATAGGTGTGTATTGTAAAGGATAGAGACTTTTTATGTGTGTCTGTGTTCAAACATCTGTGTTTACTGCGTTTCATGACTACTACTGATGGAATACAGGAGCAAGAATAACACTCAAAAGAACTTTTTTTCATTATTGCCTTCTTGCACGTCACCTAAAAGACAAGAAAATTGATGAAATAAAAAAACAACAACACATGTTTAAAAAGTGCAACTAAATCTAAAAAAGAATGACAAATGATAATTTGATCAAAAACAGATGAATACTTTTAACTTTCAAAAACTATAAAGCAAAAACTAAACCTTCGAGCAGTGTTGTACCACCTTTGATGTACCACAAGATAAAGATGAGTGCTGCTGGGCATCATGCAGTCACCATGGTGATAAATCAGCCCTCAGAAGACAAGCACAATGTGTGGTATACCCGGCCGAAAGAGAGATGTTCTTTGAGAGGGGAAAGTTATTCAGGCTTAATTGAGGGCCCATCTTGCAGACTGGGAAGCAGTTGAATGTGTGTGAGGAGAAAAGTGTTTGTGCTATAATGGTAGGGTACCGTTGTAATTGATGAGGCTGGTTGGGCAGACGTGTCACAGTGATGACTTGCTCAGTTGGGGGAGTGGGAGCTGTCAGGTGATAGATGACTCGCACATCTGCTTCATTCACTCCTGAGCCACTAGTTGCTACAACAACTCCTGAGCAGCAGAGAAAATGCAGGGCGGTCTCCAAGAGAGGCCGGCCAACGTGTCAGGGAAATGTTAACGACACTAAAGCCCACAGTCGTTACAGATTCCTCTCCCATCAGCCTGGAAGAACAGCGAGGAGACGGGGTGTTGAGGTGTTGATGGAAAATTTGCTCCCAATAATCTCCTCGAACTAACAAATGTAGCTCATAAAGTTTTCACCTGTGTTGGGTTTTGGAACATTTTCCCAGAGAGAGCATGCCTCTTTTGTGAAAAAGTTCAGAAACTGAGCTGAGAATTTGGGTTTAACTTACAGTAGATAAGCCATATCGTGTATCAGTGTCACTGATAATCTACCCAGAAAAGAGGGAAAAGGGCGTGAAAGGATAATAACAGAGGCTTGTCTCTGTCTGACAAAAGCTTTCAAGCTTTCATAATATTGATACAAAAGACTCGTATAAGAAAAGGCAGCTGCTCAAAAAGCTCCGGTTAAAACTAAACTAGGGTTTTGTGCCATGGACTGGCATCACCATTGTCTCACAAACAACACAGTTGCTTCACAAACCCCTTTTGATGTGTCATCGTTTTGCTTTCATCCATAATAATCCAACGTTTGAATGACAGAAGTTGAATCTCGATCGTGTATGAATAGTTTTAACCCAATACTTTGAAGGTCCAGTTTCTAAGTTTGATCTTATCCAATCTCTTTAAGATAAGCCTTTAAAAAAAAAACCTAAATATGATATTTAGCTGCAATTCTGATAATCCACCTGCAGTGTTTCACAGCCAGGTGTAAAGCGCTACCACACAGAGTCCAAAACTACTTCATCCCAGTTGAGTCATGACCACAAAATGCCACCTTCTTTGATATTTCAGTCTATGTCAGACAGCCTGAAGGATCACTAAGATGCTGATTATACTCTTAGCTGTGTTTTTCCATAAACAGGACCAAACCCATGCCAAGATGTTAAGGGGTGTAATATCCATGTTGCTCTGAAGTGGGGTTGAGCTACCCTTTGGAGTTTTGTTTATGAAGACACACACACACAAACTTGTACTCATCCTATCACCTGCAGTAGTTAGAAATCAATTGTAGTAGCAGTTTTATGGTTGGTAGCTCACTCCCTTTGCTATTGCTGGCACTCCGCCATAGATTCCCTATCTTCTGCTCTGGCCTGTCACATCAAGGCTGCCCAGCACTGTGCTCCAGCCAGCTATTAGCGTCAAACCCGACAATGAGTCTTTAAAACACATCTAAGCAAGACCTGTCCTGTTCCTCTATTTTATCATTAGATCTGCCTTAACAGAATGAGCAATCAGATTTATAGCTGACACTCAAATTTATTTAATAATGCAGGCATTTGTCGAAACCAGTGAGTTGGGATTTCTTTTATTACCAACTACAAAGTGATCAGGTTCTTTTGTGAAGCCTACTCCTATGTTGTATTTGCGTGGTAGCAAGTTACACATGAAGCAGATAACATCTTTGATTTACTTCTCAAGAGCAAATCTGTGAATACTGCAAATGCTAGTGATGAATAAGGAAATGACTCATAGTTTCAGTCTGAAAGAGCTGTTAAATAATTCATCTTATCAGGCTTTCATTAACCCATCGGTCTGTGTGTGTGTGTTTGTGAGAATTACTCTGTTTCAACAGTTTCCAACATTATAGTCTAACAAGTGGACGACACTAAAGACAATAATTTGAAAAAGGAGGAGGAGCAAGAAAATATGCTCTCCAGTTTTCCCTCTCCCCTTCGCTCTCTCTGACCATAAATCTTCTGACATATGATTATGTCAGTCATACTTTTGTTTTTCCTCTGGTTGAGACATGCACAAGCACCTGAGCTCTGCACACTAAATTGTAGAGCACAAGGTTGTCTTTATGTGATTCCAGAGATACTGTAAGGGCGCACGGCTCATTCATGCACTCTCTTAACTGCGTGCTGTTTGAGAATCTGCGATGGAAGCAAGAGATAGTCAACAATATCCACTCCCCACAAGAGAGATCTACAAACTGTTTGGCCCTCACAAGATCTATCTAACGTCTATCTGATTTTACAGGTAAACACGTGGTCAAATAGCTCCGGGGCATTGTCAGTGGCATTAAGGTTAGAAGGGGGTGAAGAAAGTTCTTTTGGGTGGGATTTTGACAGACATTTTCAATGATTTAAGCAGCATACCAACCAGCTTACCTGCTATTAAAAGCTTCGGAAATATTGAGATATGAAACAGTGATGTATCTGATAAAAGGGGTAATGTGAACTTTGAGTGAGCTTGTCAAAATCTGCCTTTGATGGTGTGTATCTCCAAATGATCTGAGGACCCCATATGATACTTTTCATGTTTTTGGAGAGGTTTGGAACGAGAAAATGGAGGGCCCTCATATCTGCTCCCCCACACAAGACGTCACCTAAGTCAAGCTTACAGTAATCCTCTAATGTCTCAGGCGTCCTGACACGGGATGTTTTGAACAAAAACACCAAACTCACTACAACCTTGTAGGACGCTTTGGAAATATCAAAGAACATCATCCAGCGTCATGTGCCTGTCAGCTGGTTTGGTGAATTCTCCACCTGGCATGCTTCTCTTGCCCTTCCAAAGAAAAAAAGCTAGCTCTTTATTATCCCTTTCGTATTGATTCTTGCTGGATCAATAAAACCTCACCTGTGAGGAAACACTTTCCAATTTATAAATCAATCACAGAAAGCACAGAAAGGCCAACTCTTCTGTTCCTTTTGCTTTCGAGATCCATAACAAGTTACTGGAAATAAACATTCTGTGTGTATTTCTCTGATGGTGTCATAGCTTCCAAGCTTTTGACTCGTGCTTGAGTTCAGAGGGAGTTGCAACAAATTCTCTCCTTGCATCTTGTAACCTGTCCAGGCACGCTCCTAAATGTATCATTGCAGAAAGCCATGAAACAATTTGAGCTGATGCTGCCAGTTTAAATAACTAAACAGTGTGGTCAGAGCTATTATACCATTAATCTTCTCTAGCTCTCCACTCATGCTTTGCCAAGACTTGGAAACACCCTCACCTTCAACCAAATCGAGGTAAGGAGATACCTGAAAGTACTTCTTTTGATATGTATCCCACAATGCAGGTGACAAAAGCATTTTGAAGTCTGTGCTTCAGACCTTTTCAGTCACGTTATCTTCATTTCATTCCCCGCTGTCTGATTGAAATGCATATTCCAGAAAGGACTTTGAAAGGAAAAGATCTTGCTATGACAACGAACAGAAAAGGTGCCCAACACAATTAACCATTTACTGTATGGGTCACAAATCCAATATGACAATATGGCTAATTGCATTCTTCGTCCTTAACACTGATGTCATAGGCCGTAATAACTACTTATATGGGATTTTTATGTCTGCGACTCCATGTAAATAATAGTTCATGTTGGCTGTAAACAAACCTCCTGTCTGGAAGGTGGTATCTCAGGTCATTTTGCTCATTTCTCCAAACCAAATATTTTCCATTCAGTGACTTTCTGCTTCACAATGCATCACCATTAAGTAAAAACCCATTTAGAAAGCGAAATGCTGAATTGACTCAAGTGGGTAAAGTGCAATGGGTGACCTCCGATTTGTGCAGGTCGCTTAGTGACAGTGGTGGATGAGGCTATGACAGTGGTAGATGATCCTACAGTTCAACACAGGGTCAGAGGCTTGTCTGTAGGGCAGGAGAACACAGCTGGATGTTCTACGCAGAGGTCAGCTTCAGAGATGGTAATGAGATAAAGAATGGAACAGACAGAAGAAAAGGCAGACGGAATAAAAAGGCCAGTGAAGGCGAGCTCACTTTCACCCATGTTAAATGATTTGAAAGACGTTATTATACCTACAGTACATTGATTTATGGTTATTGTAATGTTATATTGCGGTTGTTGGCTAAAATAAACAAAGCACTGGCAATACAAATAGTTTTTTTTCTCATTTAACCATTCATATGTGAGTTTTTTCTTCTTGCCTTGTGACACACAAAATAAAAGCCTGATGGACAGCAGCTCTAAATACTGCACCAGACAATAATAAACATCCTTAAGGGTTTTGGAAGGAAGTCTTTACATTCTTTTCTCCTTTCCTCCTCCTCCAAAAAAACCTTTTCATAGACTGACAATAATATCATTAGGCCAAGTAGAGAGCAAATGGCTCCACAATGGTAAAACTGAATCTTGGTATTGTGTCCGCCAACATTTGGACAAAAAAGAGCAAAAATATGATCCTGGGACCGATCTGATGTCACCTATGTGACCTGTGGCGAGAAAAAAAGTAGCAGGAACATTGTCAGCTGGCACAGATACCACAGTGATCACTTCCATCATAAATCACTACTCCTCAAAAGAGTAGGTGTCTGGTGACAGGATGAGTCGAGTAGGTTGAACAAAGCGATGTCTGCCGTGACAGAAACTCTCACAAAGTGGAAGTGGTTTAGTAATGTCTTGAGTTGACAGTTTCTGCTGAGAAAATACCAACATAGTAGACTGGGAGACTGAAAACAGATTCCAAGTATCTGCTCGTCAGATAATATGTTGAACAAGCCTTACTCAACATGGAAGACAAATATTGGAAGACGCTGGAAATTTATGTAGATTATATTACTTGGCATTTCTATTATCTCAAATATTTTATTTTCAAGTCAATTTAAACGAGCAAATTAATATGATGCATGAATTGATCATGCTAAAACAGTTACTCCGCATAAGCTCGAGTTAAAAGAGTTTGACAATCAATGTGTTTTTTTATGTGTTCGGTGGCCATAAAATAAGAAAAATTCAATAGCATTAGAGGCAAATTTATTGATCACACGGGGGCAGTAAAAACTATCTGTGTACAAGATAGCTTTAAAAATGCTGATGTGCATGCTCATTTACTTAAAAAAAAAAAAAAAAAAAAAAAAAAACCCAAGCGATTTGGAAATTTTGTATTTCAATTCAGTTCAATTTTATTTGTATAGCCCTAAATCACAGAATTTGTCTCAAAGGGCTTCACACTGCAGATTCAGAAGAAAAGCAAGAAAAAAGAGGAATGTATAAACACAAATATACTGCAAGAAAACTAACAGATGCCAACTAAACAATGTTAGCACATTCGTGCCCTTAGACTCTCCTTCACAATGAGGAAAAACTTCTAAAAAAACCCATCAGTGGGTAAAAAATGAGAAACCTCGTGGGGAACCACATGGAAGAGAGATCCCTTCCTCGGGACGAGCATCCAATGTGTCTAAGACTATTGTTTAAATATCAACTTATTCTAATCTACAGCTAAATATCTAAAGAAGTCAATACATGTTCTTCATCCTGATGGAAACACGGGGGTTTCCGTCATTTGTATCAAAGTTTGCTTTAATTTTCCGTCATTTGTTTTGAATTTTGCCCAACACATTTCACAAACCATGTTTCTTTAGAAGAAAGATGAATATGATTTCATGAGATGACTCACGCCATGAGTCAAGTAGAACACATTGCAGGCGGTAGAAGCAAAGCAATCGGGAAAGAGTGAGCGTGAGTTCTTTTGGAGCTTGATCTATTTTCATAAATGTACGTATTGATTTCAGCTTCTATGTACGTATGTATGTGTATTTATAAAAGCATCAAAAGCTACATAATTGACTAAAGTAGCAGCAAAGAGAATTTCACCCATTGACAATAGACCAAAAGCCACCAGTCATTGAAAAGTCACGAACGCCCTGAGAACCATGAGGTCTGTATAAAGGTACAGTTCAGCTATTTGTAAATGTAACGTGCAGACAGACTGAACAAGCAAACATGCTAACACAGCTGCAGTTCAAATATTTAGTAGGATGTGGATGTTTCTTGAAGGATTTATAGCTTAACTTTTGACAGAGGGAGTATGTGGATGTTTCGGAAAAATATGGCTTCATTGATGAAATCTGAGTGATATATTCTGAGTTATGAAACTGAAAAGGTCAACTCTGTCCAAATTTTAAGCCGTTACACAACTTGACTTAATTTTAGATTGAAAAAAGTTTAACAAGATTGAGCTGGAAATCAAAACTTTGAATCTTTGCTGCAATGGATTGAATGCAATTCATCAAAGTGGACACTATATCTTTAAGAAGAAAATAAAAGGGAAAGATGGTCAGAACGTGATAGGTTCCTCTGTGCCCTAATGACAGGTTTATCTTGAAGAGAGACAGAGACAAACATTACCTCAGTGCTGCTGGAGACCTACCTTGCATCCAAAAGCAGCGTCAGTTCATCGAGTCTGCACTGATCTGTCCTGAGGGAAATTCCTTTCTACGACTGTCCCTCTTTGCAGCAGACTGTAGTTGTCAGTTTTCAGTCACACGATGATGTATTTGTGTGTTTCAATAATGGAAAAGTTCATTGTTGAGAAGAAATTCAGAAGTAGAACTTATAACAAGTAGATGAGGGCTGGAAGTCAAAAAGAGCGTAATCATAAGCTCATCAGCCAGGGGAAGCACCCTTGTAAAAGGAAACTTTCTGATAATTTCGTCTTGAACATTTGGGCATGTAACAACACAATACCATAAAAGACATTAACAAAGATCTTAGATAAGCTGCTCTTCTGCCCATCAATCTAATGAGGGTTAGAAGGTCATTTCAAAATAATCTGGTACTAGCATTTCACAGTAAAAAAATTAATCAAAAACATCAAAGACAATAGCCAATCTTCCAGTAATGCTTCACATTTCTAAAATTACAAACACATAAGATTTGTAAACTCTTCATTCGCACTTAAATTGTAAAATTTTGCAGGTTGCAAGAAAAAGATTGAATGAGCTCAGATTACTTCAGAGGGAAAATGACTGTCTGCAAGAGTTGTATCTGTATGATCTTAAGATCAATTTTCTCACTGTTCGTCGGACATATCAAACTAGCAATGCAATCCATTGCTTAATGTTTGATAGGTAACAAACCCAGCCTTTCGGCACAAACTTTGAATGTCAAGCATGGAGGTATAAGATAATGGTCGGGGATTTCTCTTAGAAATCTGTCAACACCTTGCATCGTGTAGGAGCGATCCAACGTACTAAAAAAAAAAAAAACACCTCACTGTTTGAATCATTCCTCACGTCAGTCACGCATATGAGAATATTTTGGATTGGTAGGAAAAAAAAGAACAGACTGTTGACTTTACACTACTGTTGTGATCCCCTTCGCCTGCTGCCAGAGGGAGCCCTGGATATTCCTAATCAACCTGATTAGGGTCACCTGAGGATGATTATTGATTCCACAGATCTGTGCCCCCGGCCATCTATTTAAGGGAAATCACCCCAGACTTCCTTGTCAGGTCTTACCATCCCTTCCAGCCAGGTCACTCTAGATGCCTGACCATGTTTGAACTTTGTTATTATTTGGACTTTTAAAACCTTGAGTTAACCCTGTGCTTCTTGCTTTACAGACTTACCTGAATTGAGTTTGTAAACTTTGTTTGAAGTCCTGCAATTGGGTCGTCCTCCTTCCACATCTTAAAACCCTGACAACTACTATTTTCATGACAGGAGTGGTTCTCATTTCCCAAATGTTCCCTTCTCTTGCTCATGGAGATCTGGTGTAATCTTCAGTCTTTAAAGGATGTGCAACAGGATGTTTGAAGGTGACTTAATCACTTTCACAATGTGTTTGAAGCATTTGGTTTGCACAATTGAATATGGGCTTCCGGGCAAGAGAAACTTGATCACGGTTGTACTCTTCATGAGGAGTTTCTGAGCAGTGCTTTGTCTGGTCCCCACCCAGGGACCAGACCAGATCGGCCAAAATGAGCTTTCGCTGCAGGGTGTGTGGGCTTTCACTCAGAGATGTAGTGAGGAGCTCGAAATAGATGCGTCTGAGACGAAAGAAGTCATATGGGGTAGTTCGGGCATAGGACCCCTTGCTAGTGAGTTGTTCCAGGCATGTCCCACCGGGAGGAGACCTACAGGCGCGCCGCGGACTCACTGTAGAGACTGTCTCATAGCTAGCCGAGGACCATCTCGGGACCGTCCCAGGTGAGCTGGAGCATGCACCCGGTGAGAAACACCTGGGTTTCTCATCTGAGGCTGTTGCCCAGATGAAGCTATTGTCAGATTGTGCAGCAAGACACAATCGGCTAGACAATTGAAATCAAACCTCCATCCTCACTGTGTGACTAAATTCTCTATGATTTTAAGCTCAACCTCACAATTTTAGCCCACACACAGTACAATCCGATAGGGTGCTTTATTCACACTGTACGAGCAAAATCAAACAGAGTTTTTTTCTTGAAGTTTTGCCTCCATGCTCTGTCAAAGTGCAAGTTGCCACGATTATTGGATCTACGTGCAACATAAAGACATCAGAACCAACCGATCAGGAGAATGCTGCTTCTACAGTGCAATATTTCCATGAGTCACATCCAAAATTCAGACATGCCAGAAACTTGCTCAACCGTCTAAATAATAGACGGGAGCAACAAATTGCTGCTCATAACCTCCTGTACACAGTGCAACCAAGATGCATGATCACGCTAAAATTTGTCCTGATCTTAAAATAGGTTACAACCTGAAATTGGGCTGAATTTGGGCTGGATACAGCACAGTGAATGCCCTTCAGTGGCTTTTTAAATGTCGTGGTGATGTAGCAGACCTCACTTTCATTTCTGTCAGTGAAACACTAACATGCTGTTGCTTCAAAAGCTTGATGTGTTTCTACAAGCATGTTCCACAGAGCTTAATCATCGTCAAATCTACAATTTTCTTTCCTTTGTCATTAAAT
Source organism: Neostethus bicornis (assembly GCA_902685375.1). Lineage (NCBI taxonomy): Eukaryota > Metazoa > Chordata > Actinopteri > Atheriniformes > Phallostethidae > Neostethus > Neostethus bicornis. Next base: position 9,363,597 of record LR738550.1, read on the forward strand.
AAATCAATTTAAACGACATGGGTTATTAAAGTTCTTCTACCTTGACCACACTATGTATGAACTATTGTGTGCAGAACTTCCTTACTTCTAAATCTGGGCATGGATCACCTGTGAGTCAAACTAAAATTTTCAATCCAAATGAATTAGAGATCTGTGATGATCCATTGCACCACTACCTTGCACTTCTTTGAACCATGATCATATTGTACAATTTCTGAAACATCAAGGTAATTCATGAAACTTATAATTGAAGATAGAGAAGTTACCAACAGACCGAGGATACTGAGCAAAGCACCAACTAGATACCATATGGTGTGCCTGATTTCCAAATACACTACTTCCCTAAATTCCATTAGTTTTAGTTAAATGAATAATTAGGCGTAACCCATATACTTAATTTTGTAAGGAATTCGTCCGCATTAATTGCTGAAACAATAAAGGTGTATGAGGATGTATTTTCTTAGTGACACATCTGTTAAAACATTGACTCAAGTAGAATTTTCCATTCAGGGTTTTTTTTAAGAAAAAAAAAAAAAAAAAGGACAAAACTGTGGTTGAGAAAGTACCAGACTGAACCGGGCAGTCCAGTAGCATACCTAGAAGTACCCCTCTGATTGCCAACAAAGCAGACTGCTGACCTGCAAGTGACACTATCTTTTGCTAGCTGTGGTTAGATGTTCCACAAACTGTAAGAAAGACTTTTTCTCTTGCCTTACGAGCTGCCTCAAAGCCAGTTAGGCAGGTTTTCTGTAATTACTTGAAAAATGGTTTTGGTTCCTCCGGGGGTTTGGCGAAGTTTAAGAGACAAAAGAGATGTTTTTGCATGCAGACAGAGTAAAAATAAAAAAGGCTGTGTGTAAACTTGAATGGTCATCTTATTTAGTTTCTAAAATGATGCTAATCTCCTGCCAACATTTCTTTGATAAAGAGCTCATAAAAACAGTTTTTTCACCATCATCAGCAAAATCCCCAAAACCCCACATCTGTCAAAGCCATTGACAAGACCAGCTGTACTGTTGAAGACTGTGTAAAACTCTAAATGCCACTGGCATCAAGCATCCTTGTGGTTTACCCTTGCAGTCTTTTATGATTTGTGTTAAATTGTGTGAGATTCCTCCCTAAATCCTGGTGATCAATCAAAACCTTTCCAAAACATGCCTTGAGCAACATATTCAGGAAAAACCCTGCTTGTGGGAGAGCAGAGGAGGAGAAGCTGAAGATGGTGTGAACCCCAACCACTCCCAACACCACCTTCTATTGGGCGAATTTATAATTAATATTAGTTGTGTAAACAATGTGGCCATTTTTACCTATAAAGGAACAAACTTTAAAATTCACAATGTTATCGAACTAGGCTAATTTGTAGTCCAAAACAGTTGCTGTCTATGATTTGATCAATTTGGACGAGAGCACAATCTGTCTGGAGTTCCAAAGCCTGCCAGATGCTTCTGTATCAACACCTCTTTTATCACCTGAAGAGAGTCATCCTGCCAACTATGACAGTAATTCCATTTGAAAGGCCCACACTGACAGTAGGATGATACCAGCATGGATGAGTGGGATTGACTGAAAGCACACATTTACATGTGAACAGTTGTTTTTTTTCCTCCAAATTATTCTTTAGTGTGATTGGTGTTGTCAACCGATGTTTGGATTTCCTGAAGTTATGATTTTTGTATAAAATAGAAGAGCACCGCATTCCGTCAGAGCTGCGTGTGCCAGTCTGTGAAAGTGTGAAGTTAACGTTTGATGTGTGGGAGAGAGGCATTAAAAATCAGCAATGATGTCAGTTTAATCCTGCATGAACACTTGAGAACATTATGATTTTACATCAAATCTCCAGATATTATTTTCTGATAATACTAAAACACCACCCAATCAACGCAAAGTACTCTTGAGTTTTTTTTTTAACAATAATACTATCAGTAGGTATAAAGAGCTGTACGTTTGAAAAAAACTAAATAAGGCTCTACAAATAAAGAACCATTTGATTTTTGTTTGGAACTCAAGTAACACAAAGACTAGTGACGTGTGGTTTAGAGAATGATTAACTAATCAGCAAAATACTGCATTAAAGATGCCAAAATGCCACAGTTAGCTTGAAATAGCTCCAGGGGTTCAGGCAGGTTGCTCAGTTTTATTGGAAGATTAAGGCTCCATGCACACTGTCAGTAACTAACCATAAAACTGAATAAAAACATTGTGAACTCTTCAATTAATTTGTCATCCTGCATATTTTTACGCTTATGAAAAGAAGTTTTTCAGGCAAATAGGTTGTTTCCACTTGCAACATCTCAGTTTAGTAGATTGGTGATTTATAACAAAAAATGAGACCAATGTAATCCTAGGAATAAAGCAGGAATGCACCAGATTTCACTACCCTTTAAAAGGAATAGTAGAATTTATTCTTATTTCAGTAAAGTAAGCCCTGCTAACTCACCAACTATACACAAACATCACTTTCAGCCGTGCAATTTTTGGATTTTGGCTATTTTCTCTGGCAGAGTTTTTGCAAACACTGGAAGCAAATCCCTCTCCATGTTTTCTTGTGAGTACAACATGCCACAGCACAGTCCACATCTGCATGACGATTGCAGCTTGAAGAGAAAAATGCCTTTTAAAAAAACAAACACTTGAAGCCAACTCATTACTTGGGTGACATTGTTTCTTCCAAGACAAGCCTCAACTCTTCATCATTATACAACTCCACCATTGCTCACACAGAGAAAATTTATTACCCTTGCTCAAATCCACTTAGAGCAGACAGTATGCATTCCATAGCTGGTTGGTTGTGAGAGCCAAGCAGTCTGAGAGATTACTTGCACCAGCTGAGGAGATGCCAGGTATGAAAATGAGGCCACACCTCCAACACTTTGAACCACAAACGAATCACTGCTATTTATTGGTGCGGTTTTTCGAGGACACGGAATATTTTTGTCTGTATGCAGTAACAGCAAAGCAGCAAGTACAGTGCGTTTTGGTACTTTATGGGCTAGTTCATTTTCTTATTGCACAATTTATACGTAAAATAATTCAAAACGCTTCACAAAAAAGACAAAAATATGAAAGAAAACATACAAATTGTGAACAGTGGAAATTTTAAACAAAAGATGGCTGATGTTTGATTGAATGCGTTTTTCTCAATGTTAACCCCAGCATATTGGTGTGTTGAATGATCACTGATGTCATGACATGGATGCAGGTAGAAGGAGGAGGACCCAATTGCAGACAAGAAACATGATTCTTTGAATCAAGTCCAGTATTGCTGTAAAGAAAAACACATGGATCAGTGGAAACGTTATTGTTCAAAAAGTATATCATGGTCAGCCAGCCAGGAAGACCTGGCTGGAATGGAAAGTAATCACCCGACACCTGAAGAGAAGACAGACTGCTTTTTTAAGTGGAGCTGCACAAAGACCTTCAGGTGTCAGAAATCAGGCAGAGTAGGGAAAGCCCTGGGTTCTCTCTGGTGGTGGGCGAGGGAACCATGACTACTGAACAGAGATGACAGCCCATCATAGTTTATTTAGAAATTTCTAAAAGTATTTTTTGAGCTTCTAGAGATCTTGTTTTATCTTTTGAGCTAATAGTTTTTCCATATTTTTCTAGTGTATTTATGATATAATATTTTACTACTTTCTCCGCTAAGACAAGCAAAAGTAGAGTTTTAGAGCACCAAACCATGTTTAATCAGAAATGGTGTGTGTTTCGGTAATTTTTTATTATTATTTATCAATCCAAACCTTTAAACAGTTTTAAAAATTCCTGTATGTCTAAGGTGTCTCAGCTAACATGGCTGAGTGAAGACTAAATTGTGCCGTCATCTTTAGCAACTAAGTTCATTTTACCAACTGGTGCCAAAGCTAAAAGATATTAAGCATTGGGGTGGTAACAAAAAGGTCAAAGGATCCCTGTGATAAACCAACTCTTTCTCACAAAACCAACTCTTTTAAACAACATTTTTGTTTGGACCATCTGAAAATTTCTTCAAATTTAAGTTTCTCTCAGCTCACTTTCGCCTGTCCACTCCAGTTCACTTCGGACGGCCACTCAACAGTACTTCATACAGTAGAGCCTCATTTTATGTAATGTTATTGTAAGACCAAGTCGGGTTTTTGTCCGATCGACTCGTCTCATACATTATTCTCACCCTGACTCAATCAATCCATGCTTTTATGTGCATGGTTTGGTCTGTATCTCAACTTCAGAGACACAGCAAAGGAATTTTTGTGCCTTAGGTCAGAAACTTTCAAAGATCAGATTTTTAATCTTGGATGCTACTGCATCGTAAGTAAGAACACAGCACTGATCAGGTTTTTCCCACATGTAAATAAGTGTCTTAATACTGAATTTGTGTTAATTGGATAGAGACACATCATTACTTTTTGTGGACTGGTACACACTTTCCACAGGAAATTTTTAAATGGCTTGCAATAACAACTTCAACTAAAGTTTTTTTTTCTCCCTATGGCATCAAATCATAAATAACTCTCTTCAATGACTTGGAAAATTTAAAGGAATTTTTTTCTCTTATTTTGGACTGTAAAAATGTTAATTTTTATCATGCATTTCTAAAATCAATTTGAATCATCTACTCATGTGGGAACAAGTCTGAAGATAACCCATTCAGGAAGCCCATATTAAAGTCAATGAGCCAGAGTAGAACTAAAACACTGAAAACAGCCCTGCAGGTAGAAATACTGCATTGAAGAGGAAGCTCAAAACTGCCTGAACGGACTGCTATGTGCGAACAAAAGAGCAATGTTGTTAAAATATCTGCAAAGCCAAACTATATTTTTTCCTTCTGAATAATAAAGCACCTGGCTGGTGCTCAGACAGAAAGAAATTGCATCACTCAGACTAAAGAAACTTATCATGATCCATCAAGTTGTTTGGCAATAAAGATCCTTTTATCATCCCAAATTACTGCAGCGAGGTCACTTAAATTCAGAAGTGCAGACTAACATGAGAAAATAAACAAATATATTCAGGTTTCGAAACTTCAAAGACAATCTGAGACTGATTTTCTGATAGTCACAGTTGCATATCCAGGATGTGACTTTCAGAAACCTTTTTCAGGCCACCCAGAACTCTGGGATTTACCGAACAAATATCACAAGTGAAGATAAGCATCCAAAGTAAAAAACGACTACATGCAATTTCTTTTATTTTTTTGTAACACATTTCAAATTGTATTTTTTAAATAGCTTCTGTTTTGGCTTCACTAGGACAGGGGTGTAAATATGAGTACAGAAAAGGGATTTAGTCTGCTTTCCATGGCCATGAAATAACTAAAAATGTATAAATTGTAAAATGACACATAAAGACCGCTGCGTCATGCTATCTTTTTTCTCATACTGATAAGCAGAAACAGAATGTCACAATACTTCTAAATACAATCAGACTGCCTCTGAAAAAAAAACTAATTTAATATAATGTCATGTAATTTAATATCATATTATATTATTGTTTCATTTCCTATCAGTGAAGACAGAAACAAGAACTATCATTTGGAAAACCTGAAGTAGATCATCATTAGAATATCTCGCTTCCTTTTCCTTTTCTAGCCTTCTCCTCCTTTTCTTATCACAGATGATCCAGATTTGTGTGGAACTGCAGATCAAGACCTACAAGTCTGAATCTGCTTGCACTGCAGTTTTGCTCTGCCTGGCTGCTTCAAATGTTTCACATCATTCAGACTGCATCCCATTTTAGGCTTCACTGTTACCAAAGCAAACACAAGCTTTTAACATTAGATTGTGTTTAGTGAAGGCTGAGAGGTTTTTAGCCTCTGACTGACCCAAAAATTTCCATAATATCAACAACTGTAGTGGTGCAAAGACATTTTGGGGTGTTTGCACAATCCATCAGGTGGCTACTGCTGTTTATGTGATCAGTGTTTAAATTTGAGTTCAATCAGGTGTTTTCAGGACTCAAAGCTGATATGCATCTGGAGATTCTGGTCTCAGTGCAAGGGTTCATTTCTTTTGAATATTTGGCTCAGGGCTGCCCTCTCTGTGCATACCCATGTTTGTGCAAGAGGCTGCATGTTTTCTATTTGTGTGTGTGTGTGTTCATTTCTCACAATTTAAATGCATTTTTTTCTTGGAGTGTACACCATGCAAATGCAGTCTTAAGATCCTCAGTGAAAATGTTTTGCATCATTAACTATCTAAGTCTGACCTACTACTGCCTTTTGAAATGAGTTTTCTGCTCCATTGCCTGGAAACAAACCTGCAAAAAGTCTGCAATAAATGTACATTTTCAAAAAGATCACATGACTCTGAGTTTTTATGGTCATGGAATGTCTTCTGCTCTTCTCTGATCAACTAAAACCTCTTAAAAAGTGGGACTTCTCTTTTAAATCTGGCAGAAAGGAATGCACATTTACTCTTTGGCTGCCTGAGGGCCTTCAGCTTGCATCAAACATGTTTTTTTGCAAAGAGAAAACTGATAGCACCTAACTGGGGCTTCAAAATTTATAAAGCTGTATCATAAACTGTTATTATAGCTCACCTCCAGCTCTTTTTATGTCAATCTTTTTGTTTATTTCTTGCAAAGTTATCTAAATTAATGGATTGGCAAACAGTTTTAGTTGATTCTACTACAAGGCAACTACTGATTAAGTTGGTTCTTTAGCAGAATGAGGAGACTAAAGGAATTTGAATTTGTAATGCGTTGCAAATTCAACATTATTATCTTCATGAATCAACCTGTAATTGTTTTTTGTGAAGATTTTATGATAATATTTCAAAAGACTTATTCTTTTTCCCAGGTTTGACTTTTTAAGCCTATAATGAATCTGTCCTTTAATTTCAAAGTCGGAACTAGTGCCGTCTTTTCCTTTGTTATGTTTGCTCTTGTGTGTGTGAACACACACATACAAGTGGAAGCTTGAACATGGCTGTTATATTTCTCCATTTGTTTTATTTATGTATCTGCCCTTTTTTTGTGCGACCAGTAAAATCTCACCAATTATCTCAAACATGAAATGAAGAGCAATAAATTAAGGGCGTCTATTTAAAACTTTTCACTCTAAAACAAAACGGTTCAACATAAACTTCCCACACTCTTTTTTTTTTAAAAGCTGTCACACTTTAATTCTTCAAAGATAAAAAGCATCAAATGAAAGACTTTCTTAATGAGGCAATGATTAAGGTTCTCAAAAAAGGGAAACCCCTCCCTTATTAAAGTTGTTTAGGCAAAATCCACTGCATTCATCAGCCTCTAAGTTATGTCAAAACAGAGGGATTCTGCAAAGTAACACACACACTCAGTTAAAATACCGTGTATATAATTGGAATAATGACAATAACAGGGGCACAACTTAATGTCTTGTGTGTTTTTCGCTTAGAATCTGACGGATGATTCCATCTCTAAATAAGTCAAAATCTCTGATGAAAAAAAAGACTGAAAAGCTTCCAAAGCTTAGCCTTAACCTTAATAGTGGCACAGTAGGGACACCTAACATAGAATTAAATGCAATTATAAAAAAACGTTTCCAACCCCAAGAGGTGCCTGTGAGAAGGAAATCAGAGAGGCTGTATTCATTTAACACCAGCCCCAGGTGCTGAGAGGATATGGTAGTCCTTTTCATATTGGCAGCTGTTTGATCAGACTAACTTTGCTCCTTGGTGATACCGTAGCTTCAGGTCTGATCTACAATTCTTGTCAGATTCAAAGGAAACACCGCGTTTCTAATGCACTCCGGGCTCTTTCTATAAACACAGCTGAATTATTCTTTTGCAAGTACCTGCTTTAAACCGCCATCTTTTTGGGAAGATAAAAATTGTATTATTTTAACGTTTTGCTTTTCTCATGTAAATATGTGGTAGTTTGTAATCTCATTGCTTGTAAATGAGTAACATCAGATTACGGTACTTGTTTTTTGGCAAAAAGTGCCAGGAAATTGAGATCTGCGGGACAGTGAAAGAATTCACCAACACTGATTATCAGAGTTATACAACAAATGTTAACAGAGGTGTTGTGTTGTGTTGTGTGTGTAAGTGTTTGTATGCGGTGCTTCGATCTGAATGACTGCACAACAAAGACTCTGAATGGATTTAGTCAAAGCTCAAACACTGATGCAGCTGCATTCCGGCAGGTTTATGATGTGAAACACCAAAGGAAAGGAAACAATGATCACATTCATGAGATGTCATTTTCTTCCACTTTTATCTCAGGAATTTGTTGAGTATTTTCACCATCTTTTTCATAACGTAATTCATCCACCTTATCCCGAACCGCCCTTTGTTGAAAGGTTTTGTTTGAAAGTTTGACCTCATTCTCACTAATAGGTGCACGACAACTACCTTGTGATTACCTGACATAACACTCGAAACATCCAAGGTTCATGCCATTTTAAATAAATGTATTTGAGATTCAAATTTGTATTTAGAGAATCCTATTTCTTTATATGCATTACTAACGCAGCCAAAATATTTCAATAAAAAATTACTGTCAAATGAGAAACATTTCAAAATAAAATTTTGAAACTTTATTGAACAAACTGGAACTTATTAATCGGGAAACTTATCAGTGTATTTAAAGTTTGAAGTGAGAAATAGAGCTATACATTTGTCTGTTTACTTTCTGTTTACTTTCTAGATGATGACAATGGAATAATAAAGTCAACGTAAAACACAAAATAACATTTATCTCCAAGTTGCTCCTGCAGCCCTTGCTTTTTTCCTACTAATCTAGGAGTGGGTCACAGGGCCAACAGCCTCAGCCCAGGCTTCTCTGCATCCTCCAGCTCACCCGGGAGGATCCAGAGGCGTTCTCTGTCCAGCTATCTAACATACAGTAGTCTATCCAGTAGGCCCGCGGTCTGTCTCTGCATCTCGTCCCAGTGAGACGCACCACTCACTTCACACTTCACAGGCAAGGTGTTCAGGAGGCATCCTAACCAGTTGCCCAAATCTCCCCATCTGGCTTCTCCTCCTTCAACCCGGAGGAGCAAAGGCTCTATTCCGAGCTCCTCCTGGATACAGAGCTCCTTACTCTATCCCTGAGTGAGAACCCAGCCACCCTGCAGAGAAAGCTCGTTTTAGCCGATTGTATCCTGGATCTCGTTCTTTTACTCACCACTCACAGCTGGTAACCGTAGGTGAGGGTAGGAATGTTGACTAACTGGTAAATTGAGAGCTTTGCTTTACGTCTCAGCTCTTTCTTCACCAAGATGAGCCAATGCAGGATCCTAATTGTTGCAGATGCTGCACCAATCCGTCTGTCAATCTCCTGCCCCATACCTCCCTAAGTCATGAACAAGAGCCCGAGAAACTTTAACTCGTTCACTTGGGGTAGGACCTTGTCCCTGACATGCAGGGTGCACTCCACCCTTTTCCGGCCAAGGACCATGGTCTCAGCTTTGGAAGCGCTGTGGCTCTTCGATTTCATATTTACGAACCAAGCTCTACAGTTCCAGCTAATGTTATGTAAAAAATGGCAAAAATGCCCATCACAAGTTTTAGAACTTTAAGGTTAACAAAATAGTCTTGAGCAAGAATGAATTAATTGCTGTCTGCCAGAATTTGTGTTACTAGTATTTAAACTCAGTGCCGTAAGTGAAAGGTTTTTAAATGAGCTAATCTTTGCTGTGCACAATTATTTTGTGTACTGTTTCTTGTGTCGTCAGCTACGTCAGCTCTGTTTTTGCTCCAAAATATGTATTTCAGATACTTTAGCTGATCCCAAATGCTTGACTGTGCCAGCTCTACTTCACCCTCCTCGTTAATAAATTTTTGCATATCTACCAGATTCTCTGTACCATCGTAATCTGAGGCCCTGCACAAACTGCCAAACATCAGAACCAAAAAAATAGCACAGAATTCCTCACCGGCATTTGAAAAAAGATTAGAACCATGATTGGTAGGTTTCTGTGAGTTTTTTCAGGGGTGATTTCTGGAGTCTAGCCCAGTTACTAAGCATGAGGAAGGTTGACAGTTGATTGTGAGCCAAGGAAGAAATAAGCGAAAGAAGTGAAGAGATGGAGCTTGTGGAGGTGATGTACTTAGCAATCTCTCATTCAAGGAGAAGAAAGCCCAAAATCTCAAAATCCGGAGTGTAGTTAGCAGTCGGGTGTGAACACGTTCATAAAATACTCAGCCAATGACAGCAGGGTTCTGCTTTTTTGCAGATGATGTCGTCCTTTTGCTGTTTGCTTCATCAAATCACAATCTTCAAATCTCGCTGGATCGATTTGTTGCCAAGCGTGTAGTGGCCGAGGTAGGAATCAGCACACCAAATTGGAAGCTCTCAATTTACTGATCAATCTACAGCCCTATCCTGAATTATGATCACTACCAGGGGGTAGTGGCTGAGGGAAAGAGATTCCGAATACAAATGATCGAAAGCTGAACTGGCTCTTGACTGAACATTTCTTTTTTGTCAGTGGATTCAAAATTCTTTTTATAAGATTCATTGGCTCAGTTCATCACAACCCCCAACAAGAAATTTCACAGATTGTTGTATTGATCATCACAACACTATACAATTTTTTTTTTCTCCATTGCATTGTCCTTCGCTTATCCAGGCCTAGGTCACAGGGGCAGCAACCTCAGACGAGAAGCCCAGGCTTCTCGCACCATGGCTGCATCCTCCAGCTCACCCAAGAGGATCTCGAGCATTCCTTGGCCAGCTGTGAGACATGGTCTCTCCAGTAGGTCCGGGGTCTCCTCTTGGTGGGACGTGCTTGAAATACCTCACCAGCAAAGTGTTAAGGAGATATTTGCCCAAACCATTCCATCCCATCAGGCATCTCTTGCCTTGTAGGAGCAACTGCTCTACTTCAAGCTTTTCCTGTATGGCAAAGCTCAACACAATCATTTTTACAAAAAAAAAAGTGTTTTATTTTAGTGTTCTGTCATCTTCCGCTTATCCGGGGCCGGGTCGCGGGGGCAACAGCCTCAAACGAGAAGCCCAGGCTTCTCTCCCCTCGGCTGCATCCTTCAGCTCACCCGGAAGGATCCCAAGTTGTTCCCCGGCCAGCTGTAAGACTTAGTCTCTCCAGCGGGTCCGGGATGTGCCCCTCGGTCTCCTCCCGGTGGGACGTGCTCGAAACACCTCAAATGATGTTCATTTCTCAATTCAAATTTTAGCTCACCAAATAACCTTTTTTATTTGAAGAAAAAACAAGCAAAACGAGAAGCATGTAGCTAAATCTTTATGCAATTTTGCAGTTGTTTGGTTTGAATGCATGACATATTTAGGGCTTTGGTGCACTGATTCTGAGCGTTAAGTAAAACATCTGAACCGTTAAAAAAAAAAACACACACAATACACAGTATAAGATAACATGTCCTTAACCAAGTCAACTTTTTTTTTACATATTTAAATTGACACACAAAAAATCTTTAATTAAAAAAATAAAACGAGATTTGCAAGAAAGCAAACACCAAGATACTTTGTACCAATACCACAGATAAAATACCAAGCTACCAACAATGACAATCCATTTGGATGAAGTGATGTTTAGATTTGATCACTAAAAGCACACCTGATGTTATTGTTTCCACCGTCTCTACACCATGAAGAGAATTTCCACTGCAGCTATTTTCTCAGTTAAAAAAAAAACCAAGATGACATTTGAGATTTATGTCACGTAATATGGGAAATGACCAACTGTATGCCAGATGCAGTGAGGGTAAAGCTGGGATCCAATCTGCCCCTGTGTCATGGTAAGGATAGCTGGGGAAGTTTCTTCTGCAACAAGACCATTATGTGGGCGTGCTACCTGTGAGTCATAAGTGTGTGCATCAGTGACAAGTTAGACAATTAGACAGAAATAACAACAAATCAACCTGTCGTTGAAATAATATTTCTTGAAGCGTATAAAGAGCTGTGAGTGACATGATTTATGCTGATTGCTGCTTGTGTTTATGAATAAGAATATGGAGCAGCTGTCAGTCAGTACTAAACTGCTCATAGCCACTTGAGGCAGGAGTTAGTCCAGTTAAGCACACAGGCATCAATCTTTTTAAGAAAACACCACAGCACTCAGGTGGTGGACAAGAGAGTGAAACCAAATGAGCGTGTTTGCTTTAGTTTGGCAGCAAAAAAGATTCAACATGAATATTGTGATTTTATTTCTTAATCCGTCATTTTCTTTGCTCTCTATAGAGAAAAAACTTGACATAACAATACTTTGCTTCAGGGGTAAACACAAACAAATGTACATTTACCACAGGAGTTTTAAAGACGACTTTTATTGGAAAAGGAACACAGAGTTTTCTGAGCTGCTGCCGGAGGGAGCAGAGATAAAGAGAGTAATAGTTAGACTGTGGTCACATTGGTATGCAGACGGCAATGAAAGCAGCACAGTACCTGTTGCTTCTTGCAAATTCATCTACTCAATATTGTGAAATTTCACTCTTTAGATTGGAGAGCAACCTAAAGGATTAATAAAGCTGATGAAACGTGTTTCTTTTTAATGATTGTGGTCACTCTCAGTTTAATTGTCCATACACTTTTAAAAAGGTTATTGGACTCACGCATTTCAGTTAAAGTCAATCTGTAAAAGAGACTAGAACTGGCGTCATGAAAGAATAATTAATACTCCCCACTTTTTTTTGTTTTAGAAATTTTCATATTAAGAAGGCTGCACGGTGGCCTCACAGCAAGAAGGTCAGAGTTTGAGTCCCTGACTGAGTGTGAGGCTTGACACACAGGCTTTTCTGTGTGGCTGCTTTTCTGTATGGGATTTGCATGCTCTCCCTGTGTATGCATGGGTTTTCTCTAGGTGGCTCCACCAAACCTCTTGATAAATGGCCGCTATCAAAGTGCACGTAGGAATGAGTGGGTGTATAAAATTGTGTAAAAATTGTATAAAATTTAAAAATTAGATTTACTTAGAAACTATTTAAGTTTCTAAAAACTCAAGAATTGAGTTTAAACTTGTGTTTTATCATGCAGGTTAATGGTTTCATACATAAAAAAAACATTTTTTTTTCTTTTTATGACATGAACATTTGCAGTGCAAATAAAATAAAACATATGCACATATGTTTTCTGAACATAATGACCCATTCTAGAATGCAAATGCAAGCTTCTACCGACAGTGAGTGAATTGACATTAAAACTGAGCATTGTGCAGATTGAATTCGTCCGTCTGTTCCGTTCCGTTGGCTTAGCTCTTTCTTTACCACGACATACCGATGCAGCGTCCTACTTATTGCTGACGCCGCACCGATCCCCCTGTCGATCTCCCGCTCCATCCTTCCCCCACTCGTGAACAAGACCCCGAGATACTTAAACTCCTCCACTTGGGGCAGGACCCTGTCCCTGACCTGCAGGGGCATTCCACCTTTTTCCGGGCGAGGACCATGGTCTCGGATTTGGAGGCACTGATTCCCATCCCGGGAATTATAATTGAATTATTTTTTAGAAAATCTTTCCATCTTACAAGAGTCTTTAAAATCTCCAAATTATCTATTTGCACAAATTCTATTAGCTGACAACTTTACAATTTCCAAAAGAACACAATCAACAGAAGGAATGAAAGTCTTACAAGAAAGTTTATAAGTTATTATGTGCACATTTATAGTTTCATTTTAGAGTAAACCTAATTTTAGTGGGTGGAAAGTAGAAGACGGGGTCATTGGTGTCAATAGTTGTACATGCCTAAGATGTTTTGCATAGGATTCCTCCAGAGAGGCCGCTAACAAAGTAGCACCTCATCTGGGACCCCTCTCTTGTTGGTCAGAGAGCTTTGTTGCCTAGGTTGTTGACCTGTGATTAAAGCTCCAGTAAATCTTCCCACCCATGGAGAATCGAAGAGAACTTTCCATTTGCAGCCAGTCCACTCAAGTAGGGATGAGACTCTCTTTCCTTCTCTGCCCTTAGGGGTGTATCTGCTAACCTGGAAACTGTTGTTTTTCAAGGCGTTGCTAGACTTTATCTCACTCTATTTTCAGAGGTGGAATATAAGGTTCATGGTGCAATATCTCAATAACTGCCATAAGATGACACCTATAAGCTATCAAGTGCCTCAAAGTGACAGGCAACCTCGCATACCTTCCTTTATTTTCCTCTCAGGCAAATTCCTCTCCTTCTGTCTCCTTGTTCATGTCTCCCAGCTCTTCTTTCTTTTGCTCCTTTTTGTTCTTTTCCTTCAGAAACAAAAAATGAAATATACATTTTTCCTGTACTTTTTTTCCTCCAGATGTTTTTCTTGACTTTTTGAGCCAAAAACACTTGATACAAATTAAATCACATTATGTTAGTTGTGGAAATGCACACTTGTTGACAGTAATAAACATTTACCTCCTCATAGTTTGTCATTTTTCCATTTTAAATCATGACAAATGAACCTTTTGTAGTACTCATATACTAGATAATCTGTTTCTTGGCACCTTGCTAGAAGAGGCTGGGGATTCTGTGCACTCTGCTACTGTATGAAGTGGGTTTGACTGCAGGTCGTTTGCCCCTGCTTAATCTAATGATGCATACTTCCCCCTGTTTACGGCAGCCAGAGAAGACGGAGCACTAGCCTGTGCTTGTCTGCTGCTGAGAATGCCCATTAATGCTCTTTTTCCCCTCCGGTGATGACCACCTGAGCTATCAAAGACAAGCTTGTCTGTGACACCACCCTCGCCTTCCTACCCCTCACATCATACTCTATCTCAGCCCCGCCTTTGCTTCGACCTCCGCCCAGACACATGCTGTACTTGCACACATCCACATCAATTTGCTGCTGATTTCCCAGGTAAAAGAAAGGACACAGATCTTGTAGAACAATGTCCATTTAATCTATTTCCTGTTAGAAACATTTTTTTTGTGTCCCACTGACCAAAAATGTGCAGATAGATAAAAAAAAAAAAGTATAGAATTTTTTTTCAGGTTTTCTTTTCCAAAATGTGTTTTTTCCATGGCTGTATTCAATTGGATGTTGCATTTATTAACTTATTTTGCAATCAAATAAAGCAGCATCAGTTTGAAGAATGTCAAGTGTCCTAGAAATTTTCTGAAAAACTGAATGATCTGACCAAATGATAAGAACAGTTTGCAATAACATTGTGTACCTAGAATTTCTTAATTGTTTTGAGGAAAATGTCTTGTGTTTTTTAAGTTTCCGTAGGGTTTAAAGGTCCCATTTATTATATATCTAGAAAAAAAAAATACATAAAGGACTTGAAATAGACATTCATATTTTTATAGAGTCGGCCTTTTGAAAAGTGTAAAATAGATATGATCTTTACTGGCACAGTGACATAGTTGCACTGAAGCATGCATGGGAAATCACTGACATGTAGGCTGCAATCTTTCCAGTTTTAAAGACCAACCATGGGTGGTGTAGCTCAATAGTACAGAATTTGTCTTTGGACCAGAGAGTGGCAGGTACAATATCTGACATGAGCTCATGAAAATGTGTCCCTTGAGAAAACAGATCATCCCCCTGCTGCACCCAACACTGACGTCAATAATGAATAAATGAATGTTGTGATTATGTATGTACGTACGTTGACCTGAACTCTGAGCATGACAGGTGGATAATAGTTATTTTTGGATCCGACAGAAAATTATTCTATCAGATTGAAAAATGACTTTTGGATGAGAGTCGAAACGCCTCAACCTTCAAATATGCTGTCCAGATGACAACCTTGAAGCCCTTCAATGAGTTACATTTTATTGTTAAAAGATGTTTACACTGAGTTCCAAATTATTATGTAGATGGGATTTTTATGTAAAGGTTTCTGCAGAACTGGAAGCCTTTGGAGCATCCTGCATTTGGATGTTGGTGGTATTTCCTGTTTCATGTCATTTTAGCAGCTGCTCTCCTAATCTGGCGTATTTGTCTGGTTGAATCCTTCCTCATCATGCCTTTACCAGCACTGCACAGTGTGAGCTCTGAATCAGACACAAATCTCTTTAAATGCTCATGGTTTTTTTGTAAAATAATGACATAGAATGTTTTCTTCCACCTATTACTTGCTTTCCGGGACATGGGATCATTTTTCTTTCCCAGATTGCAGCAAATATTGATCTGCTTAATAACGTGGAGTAACTTTTTGGAGTTTTTTTCTTTAATTGGGTTCGACTGGCAAACTGATTATCACATTAATCCCAAAAATTCTGAGACACAACACAATCCAACTAAACCAAAGGAAAACTTCTAGTGGCACTTAGATTCCGTTGAAAAATAATTTGGAATGCATTGTATATCTTCAAGCCTTTTTCAAGTGAGAGTAAATCAAAGTTTAATCTGATTTTTTTCCCCCTATTTGTCGTTTTCCACTTATCTGGGGCCGGGTCGTGGGGGCAACAGCCTCAAACAGGAAGCCCAGGCTTCTCTCCTCCCAGCTGCATCCTCCAGCTCACCCAGAAGCATCCCGAGTCGTTTCCCAGCCAGCTGTGAGACATAGTCTTTCGAGCGGGTCCGGGGTCTGTCTCTTGGTCTCCTCCCGTTGGGACGTGCTTGAAACAGCTCACCATTGAGGCGCTTGGGGGGCATCCTGACCAGATGCCCGAACCACTCCATCTGGCTTCTCTCAGCCTGGAGGAGGAGCGGCTCGACATCAAGGTCCTCCCAAATGTCAGAGCTCCTCACCCGATCTCTGAGTGAGACCCCAGCCACCCTGCGGGGGAAGCTCTTTTCGACCGCTTGTATCTACAATCTCATTCTTTCGAGTGAGACCCTCACCTATTTTCCGTGACCTATTTAGAAAATAGGTGAGGGTGGGAACGTAGATCGACTTGTAAATTGAGAGCTTTGCTTTTCTGCTCAGCTCTTTCTTTACTACTACGGACCGATGCAGCATCCTAGTTATTGCTGACGCCACACCAATCTGCCTGTCGATCTCCCGCTCCATTCGTCCCCCACTCGTGAACAAGACCCCTGATAACCTGATTGTTAGTGAGTGTTAAATGTTGTTTGGCTTTGTTTTTTTATTTTAGCAATTTTTAAAACTACCGTCATTGTTATTACTGGTACTGGACTACCGGGGAAGTGCCATGCACTAGTAACCTGTTCAGGGTGTACCGTACCTCTGCCCTATAATCTACCAAGACAGGTTCCTGCACAGTTTATACAAAATACTACAACTCAAGACCCTAAACGTACATTTTGTAAACTGATACCCAACTTAAGTTCAGGTAGTTTAAAATTAGAATCATTTCTCATCCAGACGTTTCAAAACTTCCTACCAGTGTCTCCTAATCCTTGATAGATGGATAGATTTTCCCCTGTTTGGGATGCAGAATTCAGTTTCCCTGAAACACAAAACCACCTAATCTTCAAGAGCAGATAAAGCTAATTAGAGGAAAGAGACATCAGTCACCACAGCAAGTCCATTTATGTGTTGAACATACCGACAGCAGCATCTCAGACCACTGGCATTTTGAAAGCTTGAATCACACATACACACATAGCTATTATCATGAGTTATGTCCAGAGGAAGACCTCAGACACAAAGACTGGGAAAGCTACATTGACAACTTCCTTCTTGGTTCTGAAGTTAACAAGCTATTATAGTTTTTACTGAAGGAAAATAAGGCAGGAGATTAAAACGACAGAAATTGTCCTGTTTTCTTTAAGAAACCTTTGACTATATAACTTATCTAGAGGAGCAGAAAACTGGCACGAGATGATGTTTGGATGTGTAATACACATTAATACAGCTGTCATGAAGAGACACACACCCATCCCAGTGATTACAGCAGGTCCACAAGTTCATTGACGTCAAGTTGTTTAGTAATCAGAAACAGAAATTATTTTAATGACATTGTAGTTTTTCTTGTTCAACTTTTACTTTGTTTTTTACTTTTGTTTTTTGCACAGGAAACATTTTCATGTGTAGTAATTCAGTCATCCTGCAGATGGAAGTATGAGACTACAACCTGTTAGACCTCAATACCATACACATCAGCCATACAGGTTCGCCTTCTGACATCCCTAACGAGGTTGAGAAGGATGCTAGAGCCTATCCTGGCTGATTTCAGGCAAGAGGCAGGATACACCCCAAATAGGTCGCCAGTCTGTTGCAGGGCCACACACACACTCATTCCAAGGGACCATTTTGTAGCATGTTAAGATATGCATGTTTTTGGAGAGTAGAAGAGACCCGGAGGAAATCCACGCTAACACAGGGAGAACATGCAAACTCCACACAGAAAGGACAGTGTTCCAAGCCTCGTCCTCACCTGGGATTCGAACTCCAACTTTTTTACTGTGAGGCCCCTCTGTGCCATCGTGCAGCCCCGGCATATACCTATTAACTCATATCTAATATAAAACATTCTCAATCACTTTCCACACAAAAAAAATCCCTCCGTTTACAGCTTGAGCAGTTCCATGATGAATGATACTCGTTTTGAAATTATAATAAATTGTGGAATTGTATGCCCATGTGAGCATAGGTGATAAAGTTTAATATCTCACATTATCCATCATCTTAGATCTGTGTTAAGTCAACTGGAAAAATAGATTAGAATTAAACACACTTTCTTCTTTAGTTTTCTTTCATATTTTATTAAAATATTTTATTGCCATTTGAAGCATAAAAATATGATACATCCATATCCATCCATCCGTAGCACGTCTCATTACAGGATACAAAAATACATAAAAAATCGCTGAGTAATATTAAATTATTCGTAAAGTACTTCAAAGACAGAATAAAAGCAGCAGTGCAGGTGTTTTGAAATGGAAACAGAAAAAATGGTTTTATCACAAGTTTCAATGTAAAAATTTCATCACAAAGACTGCAAATTAACAAGTAAATTCTAGTTGCTTACTTTTTTTTGCCTGTGTAATGTCAAAATGTAAAATTATGGTGCCACCTTATGCTTCCAAAATATATATATATTGTGTTCTGCTTTGAAAAAAAAGCAGAACTTTCTTTGCCTGAGCATTGAAGCAATACTGCTTCAATAGGTAGGATTCAGAAGCACAGCAAAGTCCAACCAGTTTATTGAGGAAAGGAATCAGGGACCAAAGAAAAGATTAATCTCGTAGCCAGATTGGGTAGGCTTGGATCCTGGGCAGGCTTGGCAAAACCGGATGTGGATTTCCCAGGCATTAGAACAATACAACAGATGACCTAACGTTCATAGTATATTAGAGTGGGGCAATCATGATATAGCGTGAAGAATCAGGACAAAGGACAGAATATGGGGGAAGGAAAAAGGGGTCTGAAGGTGTAGAGTCATGACAAAACAAGTGGCCTTGTATTCATGCATGCAGTCAAAATGAACTTTTCTGTTTTACCAGATACATTTTAATATTAGCATTGGATAATTAAAGCAGGAATAAACGTCCAAACCGTTACAAAAGACAGTAGCTTTGTTAGATAATGTAAAGAAGATTCCTATGAAACTTTGCTAAGGTCCATGATGGCCACAGTTAGAGCAAGTTGGCCGTGATGAAGACGTAGATCTTGGCTTGGAAAGTGGTAAATGTCCCTTGTCTCCAAAGTTTCATCTCTACAGTGATTAGGAAATCCCTCGGACCCTGAACCTGCCGCTGTAAGTACACAGCGCCCGTGTAGGTATTCAGCTTCCTTGTACTGAAGTAGTTTTCCTCGTTTCCCTCTGTGATCGTCACAATAACGTTGTCGCCTGAGTAAGCAGGAGATGGTCCAATCCGGAAAATCTGAGCTGGGATGATGATGTTTGACTGGAAGCTGAGGTAGTAGTAGGTGATTCTCACCGGGGAGTTTTGACACTCTACATTGTTGGGACAGCTGATTCGGTCACAACGTCTATACACACAAAGAGAAAAAAAATATTTTAAAACTATACTAAATATACAAAGATTTATATCAGTTTTTACAATGATCTTTTTATGGTCTGTCTTTTCTACTTCATGACATCACTACCTCATGGCAACACCCACTTTCATTTTAGTTTGTTGAATCACTTCATTATAAACCTCCCTCTTTTTTGACATCTTTGTTTTTTGCGTGTTCGTCTTTGGTTTTTCATCTGACTTGTGGAACATCTGATACTATTCATACTGTATTATGCTTTATGAGACAAACATAGAACAAACTTTCAATTTCTAAATCTGTGCTTTTCTCATTTTTATCTCATAGCGTCGAATAATAACCACGGCACCTTTTTTGAAGGAAAGAAATGCAATATTTGTTAATAAAAGCTAATAATACCTTCAAATTAGTTCCATTCTCAAGCTCAGGAGTCATAAAATCAAAGAAACATCCATCCTAAATCTTTAAAAGATTAGGGACCAAACAAGAATGAAACGTCTGAGATTTACAGCAACATTTCAGTTTGGGAAGAAACTTTTGTTTTGTCTTTTGAATTGTTTATCTATAATGGGGTCGCGGGATTTTAGGGTGAGTGGTCGAGTACACCTTGAGCAGGTCGCTAGTTTGCTATATACACACAACCCCACACACACTCATGCCTAGGGACAATTTTGTAGCGGCCAATCAACCTAACATGCATGTTTTTGGAGGGTGGGATGAAACCGGAGTACCCAGAGTAAACCCGCATACACACAGGGAGAATATGTAAACTCCACGCAGAAAGACTAGTGTTTCAAGCTTTGTCGCTCTTGGAACTCAAACCCCTGACCATCTCGCTGTAAAGCCACTGTGCCAACCACTACGCTGCCGTAGAAACCTCTGTAAGGAAATTTCTAACTCATAAATGCAGAAAATGTTATTATGAAATTCTGCTTGGTGTCTCATGTCGGGCTAAAGTTTCTCATGTCTTTCAGATTTAGTTTATTAATATCTGTAACTGTCCACAAAGGAAAGAGAAGATCGTTTCTGGGTTGAATGTGACTTGTTGTTGAAAAAGAAAGTCTGCTGTGACATCTTCAAACTTACGTGTCTGACACTTTGTGGTAGTTTATTGGGCAACTCAGAGAGAGGCAGCGGTACCCTCCTTGGATGTTGTAACACGTTTCAGCTGAGGAGCAATTGTGGGCTCTAGTGGCACACTCATCAATATCTAAAACACACAAAAAGTTTAGAAGGTCAGTTTAGTTGTGGGTGGTCATCACACGAGAACAGCTCTAGGAAATGGAAAAATGGCTTGTTTTATAAGAAGATACTTTCACTTAGCAAGAAAATATTCGTAGCCAATAAAGTTCCATTGAGTGTACAACTACTGTATGTAATTAACTAGAATTAAATAGGTGCTGAGCAAATTTCAAAAAGATTTGTATAGGAACTGCTGAAGATCTGGTTGCTTATCCTTGCGTCTACCTCTACATGATCGTCCATTTGGTGACATGGTGTAGCCGTACTCAGGACAAGCACACTGGTAACTTCCTGGTACATTCACACACTTATAGGTGCAAAGAAGACCGAGGCTCTGGGAACATTCATCGATGTCTGAGTGACAAAGAAAATCCTTTGGGTCAAACTGATTTATGCAATTTTGCAAAGTTGTTTTTGTTGTGTAACAAACCGCACAACGTACCTTCACAGGTGTGGCCGTCCTCCCTGAGGTAATAGCCCTGTCTGCAGTAGCACTGGTATGAACCGTAAATATTGGTGCACTCCTGGCTGCACGGGTTAGTCAAACATTCATTCACATCTGAGAAATGAAAGGTTAGAGCTGATTACTGTCACAATTCACATGAGAAAGGAATCATCAATCTTTTAATCCAGAGATATTAAAAGAGGTGTTATTATTAAGCCAATTATGTGTTTAGTGCCTCCCCCATCAGGCGTGGCACTGTGTGCAGCATAATACACTAATCCAATCTAATCACGCTTTCAATTTCAGCTTTGGCCTGTAAAATAGCATCATGGAAAACATGCGAGCCTGGTGTCCCATCAAATGCACGCACACAAACATATTTTCACACATAAATTCACAGAAACAGGCATCAACGTGCACATGTCTTTGCTGACTGACATTAACACAAACACACCTTCACAGTTCTTGCCATCACCAGATAAGCGGAAACCAGAGGTGCACGAGCATTCGTATGAGCCCGGGGTGTTCTCGCAGGTCTGGGCACACAGTCGGCCCGGGTAGCGCCAACACTCGTTTACATCTAAGAGGAAGAATCATCAGCATAATCATTGTTATCATCATACTTTGGTAAGGGCCTTCAACGTTTGTGTGTTTGCAGCCATGTGTGCAAAGGCGCAGTGCAGGGAACTTGGTTTGGCTGGCTTGTTGGCCTGCATAGCTGTGTGCATGTGTGTGAGCGTGCATGTCAATGGTAGTGTGATGAGGAGGGATTATGTACGTGCTGATAGTCTTAAAACTTGAAAAGATAATTATAACAGTCACAACATCACACATGGAATCTCAAAAAGAGGGAGCTCCAGCGAGAGGGGCACGAGATGTGATTGCTAACTGAGTGGCTTTTATACAACAGCACAAGCTCTCAGAATAATAAGCAGGAGGAGGCAGACAAAGCAAAGGGATACTGCATGAGATTGAAAAAGTGATGAAGCATGGGGAGAAAGGAGAGGGCTATTATAGAAAACACAAAACCAAGCTTTTCTATTACGATTTAGCAAGTGTTGCTACTGAGATGGTGTGTACAACAACCCCACATACCAACACACATCCTCCGGAACGTGTCGTACTGGTAGCCTGTTTGGCACTCACAACGATAGGAACCTGGTAAATTGAGACACAGCTGGCCTTCTCCACAATGAAGCTGCTTGTTCTCACATTCATTTATATCTAAAGAAAAAAAAACACCCAAAAAGAACACTTGGAATCTATTTTTTTAATACTAGACATATTCTGCTTCTGTCAGATTGTGGTACAACCAAACTATGCATCTTTCTCCAACAAAGCAGATTTGATTGTACATGCGGGAAGTTTGATTTCTATCCATACCGACACATCTGGATCCATCAGGACTGACGTGATAACCACGACTGCATATTAGCTTCCTGTTGCACACGTAGGATCCGGGTGTGTTGACGCAGTTGAAACCTGGACCGCAGGGCTGGGTCAAAGCACCACACTCATCAATGTCTGGTATAGAGAGAAACATTTAAAGAGTGAGATAAAGGTGAAGACAGTTAGAAGAGGAGGAAAACCCCACAGGCTCTGAGATGAGGTATTGAGGAACCAGAGGGCTTCTCTTCAGCCACACTCTTCTATCATATCAAAGCAAACACACTTCACACACACGCTTTCCCCTAGATAACTTTGTTGTATCCAAGCGTCTGACATTTTCTTCATTTAGTCATTTCTCAGAGTTTTCTTTTACACTCATTTCATAGTGGTGCATTCTGCCTCAACATGCACTAGTTCCTGCCCCTGGGGGCTAATTCCACAGCATCAGTCTGTACTGAAGAAGGACATAGATTTGGCTTTTATCCTCCCCTTTGCAACCCTAACAGCAACCACTCTGATCTCCTGTCTGTGTGGCATTTAACCCCTCCGTCTCTGCTGATTCATCTGCATACTGTACACACGCACATTTCCACAGTGATTCATCAGTGGGGAAATTTCATTACTGTTTTCCTTCTTGTTTGGAAATGAGATAAGAATCTGTAAAGCTTTCTGCTCGTTTAATTTAAACTCACTAAAGTAATTACATTGACTCTCTATTTTCTAATTAAAGTGGCACTCCTTAAAATGCCCATTTGCTTATAAAAATAAATGGAAAAAATGAGCTTTCTCATGACTCACCAAATACACAACTAGTGTATTTTAATTGAATTAGAAGAGTAATTGTTTTTTTCCAAATATCATATACAGTATGTATTTTCTTGGTTTTGGTAGAACATGCATCTCTGCTTGGGTGGAAAATTTACACGTCAGCCATAGATCTAAGTTTCAAAACAGATCATGGAGACAATAAATCTGAACATGAGCAAATACAATCAAGAGGAATTAAAATAAATATGGAAACTTTTCATTTTCTCACCGACACAAGTGCCTTGCGAGTTCTGATTAAACCCCTTAGGACAGTGAGGCTTGGGGTTACATCTGAATGAACCAACTGTGTTCACACACTCAAACCCAACTCCACAGTTGTGGTTCTGCTCACACTCATTGATGTCTGTGGGAGAAAAAAAGAAAGCAGTACACACCAATGATCAATTGAATTTTTTTTACATGCAGTGTTATTTTATTTCACTAGATGGCCCTGTGTCCCAGAGCTCAGAGCCTTGGAGTTTTAACTTGACCATTCAATCCTATTACAGGCCAAATTACACAGCATGGCAACATGTTAGTTTAATTAGATCCATTTAACTAATAAGACAAACAACACAAGTCACAAGCATTCATTTTACTTTGCAAAGTGTCACAATTGATCCGTTCAAGTATTGCAGAACCCATTACCACTTGTCTTCTAGAGGATTGTTGTTTCTGCCAAGCAGCATTTAACAACTGCAACTAACCTGGAGGGGTATGATTATTTCAAAAGATCACTCAAATGTGTGTGTTTGTGTTCTACTAGACCTTAAATGTCTTGTGTTCTCAAACAGGTTTGCAAAGTTTTGCTACTGTAATTGCTGCAAAGACCTAAACTGGCTTTGACAGACAGCCCTGCAGAAATAGGTCTCTAAACAGAAGATTGTGATTGAGAATCTTCATCCTGACATAAACCTGGCAGAGTTTGCCAGAAGCTGAGTGAATCTGACACAGATGAAGACGGAGAGAGAAAACCAGCAGGTAAGAGAAGAGATTGAGAAATTGTCTGTGAATTCCCCCAGCAGAGAAACTCAACATTCCTAAAAAACTTTGTTTCTTTGTGTTGTGGACTTGGACCTGTTTGAAGTTCTCAATGTGCACATACTTTGTGGATGAAAGTCATTTAGATCAATCTGAACGGATGAGAACGGATGTTTTAAATTATGTTAGCGCACTAAGTGCGCCTTTTGGCAAACTTGTTTGTGGAAAACTTGTTCTGGGTTTGACAAAATTCTTATGAAATAAAAAAATAAAATTCAGATTTGAATTTCTTTAACAAGGCCACGGTGTTCTGTTTTGTGCTTAGATTGCCTCTTTCTGGTTGCCGCTAAAGAGCTAGACCTGTTCAGAGTCTGTAAGAATTGTTTTACAATTCTTTGAAATAATCAGTTTTGCATCATGGAATTAAATTATTCTGTGTAAATTATTCTCCGTTATTCAGTGTCACACTGCAGTCACACTAGCAAGGCGATGGGTTCTATTCTTTTTTCTGGGTGGAGACGGTGGCCGCGTGGTTAGCGCGTTCGCCCGCGGACCGGAAGGTCGCGGGTTCGCGTCCCACGGAGAGCACGTCTAGGGTCCTTGGAGAAGACACCTAACCCCCACTTCTCCCACCATTGGCGCCGTTGAAGGGCAGCCTGCTGCGGTGTAAGGAGTGCAGCAAACAAATTTCCCCGGTGTGGGATGAATAGAGTAATTCAAAATAAAAAAATAAACAAAATAAAAAAAATAAATAATTCTCAATTTTCCTGTGAGCAAAACAAACAAAGTGAACTGTAGTTGAAACATATTAAAATGAAGAGAGTGAGGACCTCTGCCATCCAGGAGGAGCTCAGATTAGAGCTGTTGCTCCTACAAGTCGAGAGAAGCCAGATGGGGTGTTTCGGGCATCTGGTTAGGATGCCTCCCGAATGCGTCACTGGTGAAAGGTTTTGGGCACGTCCTACCAGGAGGAGACCCAGAGGCAGACCCCGGACCTGCTGGAAAGACTATGTCGCACAGCTGGCCGGGTAACGCTTTGGGATCCTCTCTGTGAGCCACAGATTGCAGCCCAAGTAAGAGATGCGTGGGTTTCCCAACTGGGGCCTATATCCCCGCAACCTGGCCCCAGATAAGTGGAAGACAACAGAATGAAACAAATCTATTTAAAACGACATCTTTTAGATAAACAAGTTTAATAATGAAATGTCATTACTGTGATAATCATTCTATTCAGGACAGAGTAAAAAATATCAGAAATAAACACAGCAAGTCAGTTTCTTCCATCTAACCCTATCTGTTGCATCCTCTTCGGTCACGCCAACTACGTATCTTCATATCTTCCTTCACAATATCCATGAACCTCCAATTTGGTCTTCGTTTAGACTTCTTTCCTTGTGGTTCCAAACCGAGCATCCTTCTGCCCATTCTTCTCTCTCTCTCGTCTGCACATGTCCAAAACATCTCAGTCTGGCCTCTCTGACTTTATCCCCAAAACCTCTAACATGTGTTGTTCCTCTGATATATTAATTTGTAATCCTGTCCATCCTGGTCACTCCCAGAAAGATCCTCAGCATCTTCATCTCTGCTACCTCCATCTCTGTTTCCTGTCTTTTCCTCTGTGCCACTGTCTCTGATCCGGGGTGGCCAACTGGTGGATCGCGGTCTACCGGTAGATCGCGAAATGATCTAGCGTCGACCACGAGACGTGTTGGAAAAAATTTTTGATAAAAATGTTTTGTTTTGGCTTTTTTTATGATTGAAAGTCAGTGTTGCCAGTTTAGCGACTTTGACGCTAAATTTAGCGACCACTGAGCCGCTCAAAAAGCGACTAACGACAATCTAGCACTTTTCTTGTATCATAGAGCGCTTTCACCCATGTCACAAAAACCCGGAAATCCGTCAGAATGAAACTATCAAAGCAGTATTTTTTTTTTTAATCTTAAGGTAATTGAAAGGTGCAATTGATTTTTCACATTATTAGCATGATATGGCTGAAAAATTGGTCTTGGAGTGGAAGAAAAGAGATATTTAGAAAATCTTTAGAAAACTACTGTTGATTGGATTCTCATGTGACATGGTTTGCAATGTTGCCGCGGGACTGGTAGATCTCAAGAGGTTGGCTACTTGAAAAGTAGATCTAGGGACAGAAAAGGTTTGTCCCCCCTGCTCTAGACCAAACAGCATGGCCGGTCTCACCCCGGTTTTGTACACTTTCCCTTTCATTTTAGCTGAAACTCCTCTATTTTTAACTATTTTTTACTCTTAGTTTTTAACTGAACAAACAAAAGCTTTAACAACCAGAAGCTGAAGAACTCCATCAAAAGTAAAAAAATAAATAAATTAGAATTATCTCCAACTCACAGAGACCTTTTTTCTGAATACTGTTGCAGTCTTATGAATGAGCCTTCTGAGAAGATCCGAATTTCGAAGCATGGAAATAATGAGACACATTGGGAGATTTACTATAAGCAGCAAAATTTGGACACCGCCCACAAACACAAGCCAGGCAGGGTATGTTTGAGTTAACAGCAATGGAAAAAGTTGAGTAAGGTATGTTGTTGAGTAAATTACTGGCTATAAATGTCTTTTTTAATATCTATCTCTCAGGGGTATTCAAAGTGTTCACTCTCAAACAATGCCTGTTTCTTCCATTGTTTTGCATGTAGCAGTACAAAGTTAATTCACAGTTGGTGGAAGTAAGCATGTTGATGCTGTTCAATGCTGATAAGCTACAAAGTACCTTCACAAATATCATTGTGGCGCTTGTATCCAGGGGGACAGGTGATCACTCTTTGACAGACAAAGCTCCCGACAGAGTTTATGCAACGCTCATTAAGCTGGCAGGCACGTGCAGACAAACACTCATTTACATCTGGAGAAAACAAAAAAATCAAGACAAACGCAGAGCATAAAAACAATGGACAGAACTCAAATGATGAGAATGGTTGAGGAAAGCAGACAAGATGTTCAATGAATGTCAGGTTCAGCTCTGTGTGTGTGAGACAGTCACCAGTTAGGAACAGATTAAGGAGACAGGTTGAAGTGGGAAGAGAGATTAGGGACAGCACTTCTGGGAATAACATCGACACAATGTGGAATTTGTCACCACATTTAGTTGTTCTGTGTGTCACTGCTACCGGAGATTATTCCTGTCTAGCAGAAGGCAGACCAATGGTTATGGATTATGTATGTATTCCCTGAGAGACGGCTTAGACTCAAAGTGGTGGATGATTAACCTCATGATAAAAACCCAGTCCTCCTACATTCTGAAGAGAAAAAGAAGGGGATCTATGGTATGTGGTGACTGAGATATATCACGATAATGCATGGATAGTTTGGATAATCCCTTTGCTATAGACTTTCCCCACTGATGAGAAACAAGATGAAAACTCCCACAGAGGATTAGGGCTCTATCTCCTCTGCAGATCTAGAGGCGCTGATTAGTGAAAGAAGACAAATCAACGTATGAAAGTTTCTTCAGCTGGAACCAAAGTCCTCTAGCTGAAGAAGAAATCTAGGATATGGGCAAACATTTTTCACCTCCATCATTGCACATAAGTTCCCTCAAAAAAAAATGTGATATTGGAACATTGGTTCATTTTAACAATAGTTTCTGTCCATACCTTCGCAAGAGCGCCCATCAGCTTTGAGAGAGTACCCCGAAAAGCAGGAGCAACGTGCTCTTCCATCCACCAGAATGCACTGTTGCTCACAGATGTTATTTCCTGAAATTAACACCATAGGTCACATTAAACTCACTGTACCATTAACTCACATCATAATGCTCCTGCAGAAATGGAGCAAAGCTTGAATGTCTCCATAAGAGAGCCATTGTTATTTCTTTTGTTTTATGTATGATTTCTAGCAAGACCATGTTCTGTTTTTCATTTATGGCTAACCTTACAATAGATATCCACCCTGGAGCATAAGAAGGGAAATATAAAAAGCCCCTTTTGTTTAAAATTTGCGACCCAGTTTTATTTCTTGGCAAGTGTGAGATTAAAAAGCAAACCTTTAAGCCTGTCACAGACACAGAGTCTGAGCCTTCATTTTTAAGCGACATTTTAAAAAGCGCATTTTGTTCTATGATGAAAACATAGTGATGAATAAAGTGTTCATTATGAGTTGCATGCCCAACCTTCACAGGGATTTGCTGGGACAGTTGTCAGGGTGGGAGGCGGAAGTGGTGAAGGGGTCTCCCCAGACTCTCTGTCGGCCTCCCTGAGTTTATTCTCCTCATCCGCTGCTTCTGCTCAAACATAAAAATTGTCAGCACAAAAATGATGCATTGAAGTGTAATAACTAATTCTACCTCTCCATCACCCACAGCCTCCTTAGTTAGAGACTTGTACAATCCCCAAACATTCAATCAGTGATATGAGGCTAGTGGCAAAGGATGAAAGTTGAGGTGGTAATGAAGGTGAGACAGGAAAACGTACAACCTGCAGACATTTGGTTTTTATTAGTGCACCCGAACCTCGCTGTAATTTGCAGAGAGCTCTGACTTTAGAGTCCTGTTGAGACAAGCTTGAGTTGGTAAAAGCCCTTGCTGATTACATTCGGGCCTGTTGCGATGCATCGTACATAAATTTGTATTAGCTGTAAATTTAGATAAATGTTTCAAAAGGAGATTAGCTGAAAGGCTTTAAAAAAAAAAAAACACTAAAGGTGTGAGTAGTCTAATCCAGGAAAATAATTTCAATGCAAACTCAAACTGTATGTATCATTAGTCTCTATAGGGAAAAACTCAAAAGAGAAATGAAAATGCATAAAACTAGCTTTTCTGACATGCATGCAGATGAACATCATACTCTAGATTGGTAATGGAACAGAGGGCCTTTCCCATACATTAGATGCTGTGGAAATGTCAGCATGACAAAATATGATGGCTGGTTTAAACTTTTACCTTCTAAACATGTGTAGGCGTCCTCCTGCAGCACATATCCGGGAAAACACTCACATCGGAAAGAACCGAGTGTGTTGACACATCTGTGGTGGCAGATGTTGCCCTCATATATCAGGCACTCATCCATGTCTTCCACTTCAATGGGGCCCTCCACAGCATTCCCTCCATCCCGCTCCTCACCGATAGAGAAAGCCTCCTTAGGATACAGGCTGTCTAACACTGTGGCAAACAGAAAATGATTTTCAGAATAGCCTTTGTTCATTCAGGCAATAAAATGTACAAAAGAAAATATGTTTTCAATACACATGTAACTGAACGAAGAACCTTGTTTTGCCAACACAGTTGAATTTTTTTTTGCTCGTTTTATCTTGTAGTGTTTATTCTTTACACTGCCACAATAAGTACACACAATAAAATCTCCCATCATTTATTATTTAATAGTTTCTAACCACAAAACACAAGAGTATGATGTCTTACTTCAAGAATAAATCTAAAAAATGTTTTTAGCACCAAAAAAAGAATACACTTAAACAACAATATTGAAAACAAGTACATCTTCAAACCAGTTTGGAGGCTGAAATTTTGCCACGCTAAACCCTTTCAGCAATCAAATTGTGTATGGAGCTGAATCAATACCTTTCCTAGAAGACACAAGGGACTGGATTAGTGAGAAATATAGGGTGTAAACATGGCTGGAGTATGCATTAATTTCCACCAAGATGAGTGAGGATCTTTTATAGCGTATTCATCCTTTCATTTTCTGAACCGTTCGTCCAACTCTGGGTTTCAGGAGCGATGTAGCCCATCCATGATAGCATCAAGTGAGATGCAGGGTACACGCTAAGTAGGGGCCTCATTTATAAAGCGTGCTAGCACCGAAATCTGTGCTTATGCCCACTTCCACACCAGTTGAGCAATCTATAGGAGAAAGGCAGGACTTGTGGACAGAAAATGAACTTCAGGACACAAACTTCCTATAGTTCAGCAGCTGGTCAACAGCTGGTGATTAATGACCAGCTGTTTTCCACCCAGCTGCTCAATCACCCTTTTACCACGTGGACAGCGAAATGAAGCCTTTAAAACAGCGAGGAAACGATTACAAAACACACATGTCATAAGAGAAATATGCCACGTAACATAAAAGATTATCAAGTAAAATGAATGTTTTAAACTGTTGTGCATCTTCTTCTTTGCACTTTTTCACACTCAACAAAAAACAATTAATAATAGTAACAGTATCATTAAAGCATGTTGCTGGGAACTATGTGGACTACCTCTCGTGGTATATATGGATTCGTGGTGCACAGTTACTGTAGTTTGATTTTTGTCACTACTTTTAAGGTCAGCTAATTTTTTACTTAATTTCCCAGCTAACAATTTTACGTTGAGGCAACATTAAACCAAAGTTGAACAGTATACTGCTACATTCTTGTAAATTTATTCGTTCACTTCAACGTGGCTTCAACTTTACAAATAAAGTGCTCAGATAACACATTAACGGCATTGTAGCCAAGTTGCATCAAAGTGTCTGCAATGTTATGTAGCAATGTTATTGTAATGTAATCATGTCTATTTCCTCCAATGTTGCAAATAACATTGTCAGATAAGCTTTTGACAACGTCACAACAACAATGGTTTTCAACGTTTCTCTTAAACCTATGAGGATTGTATTCATGACCATGAAGCCATTCATTTGAATATTTCTTCCCAGATTTTTATTCTTTATTAAAGTTTTGTAGATAAAATGAAAACATACAAAATGGATTTTAAAGTTTGACCAGGCAAATTTTATTCAATCCTTTCCTTAAATTATTTTATTCTTCTCCTGAGATTTGAAGCCTGGTGAAAAGAAACAGATGCTAGTATGTCAACGTGCTCTGGCACCTTCATTTGAAAGAAAGGGGGAGACTGATTCAAAAGGTTTTTATAAACCCTCTTCACCACTCAGAATGTCCCCCAGCAGATGATAGATATTTTTAAGTTTCTTCAAGGTAGCTCCTATAAAAGATAAAAGATACCATGAAACAAGCTCCAACGAATGTAGAGATATGCCAATGGTGTTTCTTTACTTTTGTCTAAAAAGCAGAGTGTCAGGCTGGTAAAGAGGCAGGTTGGGCTGCAAACGAAGTCAGGCAGAGACAAACAGAAAGCACAAAAAACTCAAGATGAGGCCAAATATTGTTACCCAAAGATGAACAATAGTCTAGTGTTGGCTAGAGATCCATCTGAATAATACATCATATTCTTGATAGGGTGAAGGTGTTGCTCAAGCGTCAGAGGAGGGCACACCCACAGAATCACAACTCTTTCTTCAATGCATGTTGGACTTTATATTTGCTAGCTTGACTAGCATTTAATTACTTACGTTCTGTAGCTTAAAAAGAGGTCAATATAACCACACAAATTAATCCTAAAGGCCAGGTATGAGGCTAAAACAGTTTAAACCATCTTTAAAATGTAAAGAGTGGAGTTAACTTCTCACTCAACTCTTTGAAGTGGATCTTCCAACAGGCTGAGCATGTATGCTCATAAAGGCCTCTACAAATCACTGACGCAAATGTAACAAGAGGATGTAAAAATAAAACCCATCAAATAAAAAGGTACTGTAATGTACCTAACTATAAATACGTATATTGATTTTGATGTGTTATAATACTTCCAGTGATGAAAGAAAGACCGTCACATAAGGTGGTGAACATGTTTTACTTTTTGCAGAAGGAGACTGGAAATTTATTATTTATATGTATTTGATGTCAAAACATTACCTGACGATACTGTTTGCAACATTGCTGCCATGTTCCAGGGAATAGATACAACGCACATTTACAATGGTACAAATTTACTGTGTAACATCACATTGTTAGCCTGCCTCCTATAAACTTACAAAGGGGATCAATTTGGTAAAATGTTTTGCCCAACATTGCCAGAATGTCTATGCAAAATTGTTTCTGAAGGAATTAACCTGCAATTCTCTATCTTTTCTTTAATGAAACGTACAATACCTCTTCTTCTTACGGCATTTCCCTTCAGGGATTGCCACAGCAAGTCAGTTTCTTCCATCTAACCCTGTCTTCTGCATCCTCTTCAGTCATGCCAACTATCTTCATGTCTTCCTTCACTGCGTCCATGAACCTCCTCTTTGGTCTTCCTCTAGTCCTCTTTCCTGGTGGTTCCAAATCCAGCAACCTGCTTCCGATGTACTCTCTCTCTCTCCTCTGCACATGTCCAAACCATCTCAGTCTGGCCTCTCTGACTTTATCTCCAAAATCTCTAACATGTGCTGTTTTTTTTATGTACTCATCTCTAATCCTGTCCATCCTGAACACTCCCAGAGAGATCCTTAGCATCTTCATCTCTGGTACCTCCATCTCTGTTTCCTGTCTTTTATCCCGTGCCACTGTCTCAAGACAAAACAGCATGGCAGGTCTCACCATGGTTTTGTACACTTCCCCTTTCATTTTAGCTGAAACTCTTCTATCACACATCACAGCTGACACTTTTCTCCACTCTTTCCAACCTGCTTGCACATGCTTCTTTGCCTCTTTTCCACACTCTCCATTGCTCTGGACTGTTGATCCTAAGTACTTAAAATCTTCCACCTTCTTTATCTCTTCTCCCTGTAACCTCACTTTTTCATTTTGGTCCCTCTCATTCACACACGTACTCTGTTTTACTCTGAGTAATCTTCATTCCTCTTCTTTCTAGTGCAAACCTCCACCTCTCCAGATTTTCCTCCACCTCTACCCTCCTCTCACCACAGATTACAATGCCATCTGCAAACATCATTGTCCATGAAGTTTCCTGTCTAATCTCATCAGTCAGCCTGTACATCACCATAGCAAACAGCAAAGTACTCAAAGCAGATCCCTGGTGCAATCCCACCCCCACACTGAACTCCTCTGTCTCACCTACAGCACACCTCATCAATGTCTTATACTGTAGTCCTCATACATGTCATTTACCTCTCTAACATACTTCTCTGTCACATCATACTTCCTTATAACATCATTACTGTAATCCTCAAACATTGTATCTGTAATGTTTTTTATGAAAGATCCGATCTACAACTTTTCTGCAACATTGCATTTATTTTTTATAGCTGGGGATTGGTATTTGTCACTCACTTTGCTTTCTTTTGTTTGTGGAAGATGTCACCACGGTTCCACAGTAAGACAGACACAAAGAGAATTTACAAACTATACCCAGAAAGGCCAGTGTTTCTGGCCTTACCAAAGAGATGTCTAATCCAACAACCTTCCTGTTGCAAAGCCACAGCGCTAACTATGGCTCCACCATGCAAACCCTTTAAAACGGCTTGAATAGAAACAAATTTTCTTCTCCCCAAGCAACAACTTTGCATTGTTTCTTTATTCTAGATGATGTGTTTGTAGAGGTGTTAATCACAGAATTTATCATACCTTGTCTTGGTCCTGGAGTAATCTCCGGAGGAGGCCTTTCTGTGATAGTGTGCCTCTCCAGTTTACCCTCACAGCAACTCATGAAAATATGTTGGCAGTGAAAACCAAGGAACTGATGGGCTTTACATTGATGCCCATTTTTCTGGAATAGCAACCCCAGGGAGCAGCAGTGACAGCAGTCCTGAAATCAACAAAAACAGTTTGAATAATCCGGTCGTAGTCTTTTGAATATATAGAGGATGAATTAACTTCTTTACATGTGAGTATGATGTCAGACTGGTTTTTTTTGGCCAAAGCAAAAATCCCAACATGCAATTATAATTTACAGAGTTCCTGGCTTTTCATCTTGGTGGGTTTATCTTCAAGGGAAAAAGTTCTCACACGCATGGCTTTGATTTCAGCAAGTTTAACACAGCAAGTTTGTGTGAGTGTGGCAAAAAAGCAAACCTGAAATGAAAACCGGTGTCACGCTGAGTGACTTGTAGAAGAAATAATATTACTGAAACTTCAGGGGTCCCTTAGAAAGGTGGTAAAAACCAATATTCAACTGCTGTATTTGACAATGATGTCAATAATTACTTCAAGATGTTAAAATAATTTCTACATGGCTGAATTTCTAAAATCAACTGCAACAACTTAATGAGAAAAATAATGTAGATTTTAAGGATAACATTTTATTTTCTCCAAAGGTGAAAAATGATTGTGACATCTAATTTGATTTTTTTCTCTGATAATAAAAGAGTTAGTTAAAATTATTCAACTTAATTTTGTACGAAAAGAGCCATTGTCTCTTCTTCTTTCCCTTCTGGGGTCGCCACAGCTAGTCAGTTTCTTCCATCTAACCCTATCTGCTGCATATTCTTCAGCCACACCAACTATCTTCATGTCTTCTTTCACTGTATCCATGAACCCCCTCTTTGGTCTTCCCCTAGGCCTCTTTTCTGGTGGTTCCAAACCCAGTATCCTTCTGCCGATGTATTCTCTCTCTCTCGTCTGCACATGTCCAAAACATCTCAGTCTGGTCTCTCTGACTTTATCTCCAAAACCTCTAACATGTGCTGTTCCCCTGATATACTAATTTCTAATCCTGTCCATCCTGGTCACACCCAAAGAGATCCTCAGCATCTTCCTCTCTGTTATCTCCATCTCTACTTTCTGTCTTTTCCTTAGTGCTACTTTTTCTAGACCAAACAGCATGACTGGTCTCACTCCGGTTTTGTACACTTTCCCTTTCATTTTAGCTGAAACTATTGTATCACATGTCACACCTGATACTTTTCTCCACCTGTTCCAGCCTGCTTGCACATGCTTCTTCACCTCTTTTTTTACACACTCTATTGCTCTGAACTGTTGATCTAGAGCAATGGAGAGGGACCAGAGCTACCCAAGAGAGCAACAGTGACAATAGACAAAAAATCAATTGTCTAAATAGACTATAATAAAACACGGCATTCAGCAATGCAACCCCACCCCTCTCAAAAAAAAAAAAAAACAATATTGTGTGTTACATTCTTTTTTTTATAGCCGAACAAGCCTTTTGCTGTATCACCTGTTCACTAACACTTACCTTATAGGAATCGATCTCACATTTAGGACTGACATGGTCTTCACAGTTGTTTCCTGCTTTGGCCGCGTTCACTCCAGCCAGGCACTGTCTTTCTCTCAGGGAACTGATGCAGCATTGGTGCTGGGCAGTCCTGACCAAGAAAAAGCACACGTTAGAAACCAATTAGAAAGGATTTGGACTGTAACTGGGGCCCTAGCAGGAATCTTTTTTTACCCACATGAGCTCCCACAGACTTGAAAGAAATGTGCTCTCAAGTTTCTTAGAGTTTGATTACAAGAAGATGAAATGTCAGCATTAATAATTAAACAGCCCCAGCTTTGCAAAGCACCTACCTTTAAAATATCGAATGAATTTAAAAGTTTTTATCATGATAGTTTTTTTGTGTTAAATGCATTGTTTTTATTATGGTCTATAAATTGTTACATAAAGGATTAAATTTGTAATAATGTGTTAAATTAAAAGAAGGTCTGTGGGCTCACCTGCAAGAGTAGTCTCCATCTTCATGTGTTTTCATGTTGTTGCAGTTGCCCACTTTCAACCCCCATTCCTCTCCTTTTTCACAGCAAGTATTCACCAGGTCTTTGAAAGACACTGTAAAAAAATACAGACATTTTAATAGAATGTTACTATTCACTTCTGAGAAAACAAAGAAAAAATGGTCAGAACCTGATTAAGAAAAAAGTAATATTGTTATATTTTCTTATCAGCCTTCTTCACGATACACTATGTGAGGTGCTCAAACCACTTCCATGTTCAGAGAATTAGGCACCTAGGCATGCAAATAAGTCATTCCCAGAAGCTCAGTGCATTCAAGCATGGAACTTTAAAAGAATGTTATCTATGCAAAAATCCCAATTTTTCCCTTCTAAATGCTACACTGTGAACTTGTTTTCAGAATGTGACAGTCCCTCAGAATGGTGGTAACTTAGGTACGAAATGATAAGTCACATGAACTGAGGGAACAGGGTCAGTAGATGCTGAGAAGAATAGTGCAAAGAGGTTCTAACTTTCTGCAGAGCTTTAAACTTTGTGTGGCCTTCAGATTTGCTCAACGACAAAGCATAGAAAGATTATAGGAGTGAGGTACAACAGCCACGCAGCAGCATCCATACATCGCCAAGTGTACTGCGAACCATCAATGCAGTGAAGACATTCTTTGAACTGAGGAATCAGGCTTTACCTGACTATGTGATGGATGAGTCTGACTGTTGCAGTTAAAAGAGAACAGTAACTGTCTGACTGCATTGTATCCAGTATAAAATTTTGGTTTAAGACTTATTATGGAACAGGGTCATTTTTCAGAAGTCAAACTTGGCTTCTGAGTTCCAGTGAAAAGAGCTAGAGGCTTCAGCATAGTAAAATATTTTGACGACAACTTGCTCCTAATTTTGTGGGAGCGGTTTGTGACAGAGTACTTGTACTTTCAGTTTTCCAACATGGCTTTGCACAAAGCAGACTTTGTAAAGACAATGAGGACACATTCTGGAGTAAATGAACTAACCTCACCCAGAAAGAACATCTTTGGCAAAAAATCTACCAATGACAGAAAAACAGACT
The DNA here is from genome assembly GCA_902685375.1 of Neostethus bicornis. NCBI lineage: Eukaryota > Metazoa > Chordata > Actinopteri > Atheriniformes > Phallostethidae > Neostethus > Neostethus bicornis. The sequence continues at coordinate 9,400,612 of LR738550.1, forward strand.
TTTTCGTCTAACATCAGTTGAACACACTCGTGCTTCTTGAATAACACTAAAAAATCTCATAAACACACAGTCCCAAACCTTGGGGAAAGAATTCTCAGCAGAGTTGACTCTTTTATAGCTGCAAAGACTAAAAAAAATCATTGGATTCGTTGGAACAAGAATGGGATGTCACTTAAAATTTAATTCGTATCAACGAGGGAGAGCAAATACTTGCGCAACGCAATTAAATTCTTAAATTCTTAAGTTAGTCATAGTTCACATGGGGGGTTTTAACTGGGTGTTTGTATGAGGTTTCTTAACTGGACTGGTCTGACCCAAGCTGTGTGCTTTTCTTTTCTTTTTTCTATTTGACTATTTAATGGAATTTTTATTATCTTTTGTTTTTGTGTTGTTTTTATTGAGATGTTGTGTGGTGCAGTAAATTGCCAAGGAAAGTTGTAACACAATTGCCCTCTAGGGCTAATAAAGTTTTCTGATTCTAATGTCTTGAAATGTAACAGTTGCATAAATGGTGAGACCCTTTGACAGTTGAGACAGTTGACAGTGTGTTTTCTTTGCAGAGTTATTCACAATGCATTCATTTTAATTTGCAAGAAAACATTTGAAACCCAAAGCTCCATCAAATTGCCTTCAAACCAAAACTCTTCCTTCTTTTTTCTTTTTTTAGAGAAAAAAGTTCTATTCCAGTTCATTCTGGCTGTAGTGATGAGAAAGGGTTACATATTAGCACCTCATTTCCCTAGTGCAGGAACAGACATGGTAATAATACATCAGAGCAAAATGCATACAGTACATGTTCTTCCAATAACAGGGCAGTGCATTCCAGGTTTGATTTGTGACTCCTGGATCACTGTACAAGACACAACTCAGAATAGTCATGTCTCCTTAGGTAGTCAAAACATAAAAGATCAAAAAGAAGAAGCACTTCATAAAACATGAATGAAAACAGCAGTGGTCCAACAAACACCTCTACGTTTGATTTTAAAGGTATTTATCGAGCAGCATTCAACTTAGAAATTGCCATTGCTGAAGCAATCCCACTAGCATGGTCAGAAAATAAAAAAAGAAATATGAACAAACTTCCTGAGTTCTAATTGGTCTCTAACTGTAGAGCTTGTTTGAATTTAAGCTCTAAATGAGGGCAGAGGTCACATAAAGGAAAATGTAAATCCAGAAGTCGATTTTAAATATGGTACTCAGCAGCAATATGTGAGAAAGCCTGAGGACTGTTTAGCTCACATCCACTTGTTTTAACTGAAATACCTACATAATGGGACCAAAGCAATTACTCAAAGCAGAGCGGGTGAATCTTGCAGTGTGCATAATTTAAGGGTTTAGAATAGAGAAAATCTCAACCTTGTGAGGCACAATGTCTCTTTGATACTTAACTACAGTATCTGAGCAAGCTGTGCAGTTAAAGAAGTCTGTTTGAACTTGAGGGAAACTTTATGAAAGACTTCATCAGTCTTTTGCCTCCTATTCCTTTTCTACCAGAAAATCAGTTATCTTAAAAAGAATGAACACAAATTGTCTCCATCCGTTTGGCATTGTGTTTCAATGAGATGTTTTCAGTGATTCTAAAGAGATTTTGTTTCTATAAAGGACAAAAACAAAGACAAACTAGCAAGTTTGATCTAACCTAACCTTGTCTTTTCTTTCGCTTTGATGCTTCCTATAGTTGACTCTGCTGAGAAGTGTGTTCCGTTCAACTGTTCAATTCCTAAACCATCCTGATTTATTGTTTCTTTGGAGGTACTGCATTTATTCATTGTATTCGATCAAGGAGCCAAACTTGTCATTACATCTGCTTATTAGGCTCGCAGCAACACCAGGCACTTTGGTTTGGTCCAAAATACAAAATAGGTGACATCACAGCTTGAAAATATAGAGCTAAAGCAACAACCAAAAAGGCAACTCTCAACATGCCTGAAAATGCAAATGCCCCCTCCCACATCATTATTACTGGACGCGACATTGATTTACAATACAAGTAAATTGAAAAGAATTTGACCAAAAATTATGTTAAAGTACAAACTAAAGTTATTCTGAAACCAATGGCTTAAAAAAATCTAAGCATGTGCATGCATGTTGGCGCACAGTTGAGGTGACACCCTCAATATGACTACTTATAGAAAACCTGTGTGTTTTAAAAGGCGTAATAACCCTCCGAGAACAGCTGGCAGTGACATCACCGGGAGGGCTTTCTCAAAGTGACCATGACTTCATTTCCAGAACGCTCAACTTCAACCACGAACAAGTCTTGCTTGAAGTTTTCCTACAACAGTGTGCCAGTATTCATGTCAAATATATGTTTTTTATTTAACCATAAATGATCTGAACGTTGGGTGTGAGAAGATCTGAACCCTTACTATTTGTACTTAAGTAGGTTAAACTGATTATATGCAATGCAGAATAAATTAAATGATCAGAACAAACCCCAATTATTCACAAGTCATAACTGTTCATTGCTATTTTAAATTAAAGCAACTTGTGTTTTAAAATATATCACTCATTTTCTGACACAATTGTTGAGCTGGGTCCCGCCACCGGCTTGTGACCTGTTTGGGATTTCAGAATCAGAGTTACTTTATTGGTCTCACAATAAACTCATTTATTAATCCACCAGACAGGTGTATCCCGCCTCTCGCCTGAAATAAACCGGGATAGGCTGCGGCACCCCCACTACCCAACTAAGGATGTGAGCGGTTCAGATATACTATATATATTTTTATCATTACTGAGTGATAAGCTGCGGCTGATGGGTGCTGGTACATCCATCGTCTCCTGGATCACTGATTACCAGACGGACAGGCCACAGTTCGTCTGGCTGGGCAAAGTCCTGTCTGCTGTGGTTCTGAGTGGTGTAGGAGCCCCACAGGGCACTGTGCTCTCTCCATTCCTCTTCACATTGTACTCCTCAGACTTCCAGCACAACTCCGAATCATGCCACCTACAGAAATTCTCTGATGACTCTGCAGTTATGGGGTGTATAAGTGGTGGGCAGGAGGAGGAGTACAGGAGGCTGGTGGATGGATTTGTGGTGTGGGTGGGAGAGAATTACCTGCTACTCAATGTAGACAAGACCAGAGAGATGGTCTTGTCTACATTGACTTCCTTCTTATCTACAGGGAGATTGACTTCTGGAAGAAGAGGACTGCTTTGCAGTCGCTCTGCATGCTGGGTAGTGGAAGTGGTGGAGGAGTACAAATACCTGCGAGTGACCATCGACAGCAGACTGAGCTGGAGGAGCAGACTCTTGGACGAACAGCGGAGCTCCTTCTCCAAGAGGTTCAGACAGCTCTGCTCGAGAACATCTCGTTACCGGATGTCTTTCTTCCCGTATGTGATCGGGCTCTACAACGACTCACTTAGCAGATAGGAAGTTGTTGCTGTGACACACAAATTTCCCATGTGTGGGATTATTAAAGTATATTCTGATATATCAGGTATATATCAATACTATTTTGTTTATTCATCATCAGCACTGCATATCCCTATCAGGGATGCTGGAGGCTGTGCCGGCTGGTTACAAACGAGAGGCAGGGTACACCCCACTGCTGAACCCTGCAGGTCGACAGTCTGTTGCGGGGCCGAATTATATCAGTATATAAAGGAATATATACACACATACAGTATATTTACTCAAAGAGGAAATACTGTACATCTACATCTTGCTTCCATAGCAGATGAATTTAAATAGGTTTAAGTATTGAATACTACCCATCTGGTTATGGTTTTTATTATTATTTATTTTACAATTTTCTATTTTCCACAGAACAAATTTATCACACTGATGTTTCAATAAAAGTTGTATATGATAATTATTGCGTTAAAGTTTTAGATTAATGTCAGATCACTTTTTCACCTTCTATGTCATCCTCTCCAGTCTGTATAAAGCCCTTGTAGCACATCTGGCAGAGCATGGACTATGTTTTGTAGATTTAGATGAACAGATTTTTATCAATAGTGAGTCCAAGGTACAGACTGGCTGATGATGTCCCCTCCAACTGGTTCTTTGTGAGCTTTCTACCTTTCCCCCCATAACAGGGTTTTTTTTTAGAAATGTTCCCTTACCAAGAACAAGGTTTATTTTAGCTTAGTCATTATATCTATATTAAATATAGTTGTGTGTGATTTGTTTGATTGAAAGTGTCTGAAGTCGTTAGAAACAACTTTACTGTGGTACAGGATGGGTAGAAATAAAATCCAATTGAACTTTAATCATAGAGTGAGTTTCTAAGAGCAATCTTGTGCATCTGGAACAGATGTTTTTTTTCAACATGTGCACTGGGAGGTTTTCATTAGGAACATGTTGAGAAAAACATAACATGCTAAAATTACTGATGATAACCCAGAAGACACCCTGGATCACACAGAGCAAACGATCATCTTTAAACCCATCTTTATGATAGCGGTGGAAATGAACCTTTGCATGGCCATCTCTGGAATTCACCCTCACGCCCATTTCATCGCAAGGAAAATTACACATCAGCTCAAACCCATTCCCACATGCAACATGTTGGGACAACCTTGTTGATGAAAACAAGTGCTTATCCAGTTTATTTCAGCATTATGTTTTTAGTTTGAACTATATTTTTGTCACAAATAATTTGCTATCATATATGATTGCAAAATAATTGGAGGTATGTGTAAAATGAAGTTATTACGAAGGAGATTAGGAAATAAACTGCCTCATGGGAGACGATAAATCGCTGTGACTCGCTGTGATGAGAGCAGGGAGGAGCATCTGGCAATCAAGCGATAACAGGACTCTCATTCATCACATGAGCATAATGTTTCTGCTCACAGGTACAACCCCCTTGACATCCAATAGCAGGTCAGCTTACCATTGCAAAGCCTAAACAATCCCATCCCCCTTCTGTGTACACACTGCCAGAATAAAGAGGGGGTTAAGGAAATGATCTTGAGACATGCTCTTCTGCTAAAAGCAACTATTTTTCTGATTAAAGAAAAGGACCATCCTCTTGTTATGCATACTTTCTCTTTTCCTGTGCAAATAACTTTGAAATTCTCTGCTAAGCTTTGATAACAACATTAGTTAACCTCCTTATCGGCTGGTTTGTTCCTGTTTGTACTTTACATGTCACCACTTTGGAAATTTTGCTTCCAGTAAGGAAAACTCTCTGTGTCATTCTACCCTGCAAGCTGCACACATTAAGCGCCCTCACTTAAAAGGAAAAAAAAAACAACATTTATAGTTGGGATTGAGTAGTTCAAACCATCTTACCAAGCTATAAATTACAAATAATTTTAACCTTTTTGCAACAGACTTGTGGAGAGCTTGAAAAACAACCCCAAGTAAATAAAATGAGACATTCGCTGACATGTGAGTGAGTTTACGTCTGAATTCCCACCTATATAGACCAAGTCTATTTTTCTAGGTCCCTGTAGAAGTACCTCTTGAGGTGTATAGAAAAGACGTGGTATACGTATTCACATACCTGAAGGGACAGGGCGCTGAAAGAAAAGAAAAATCTTGACAGGTCTCAACAAAAGTTATGGTGCTGTAAAGCAGCTTCATGGTGCACAGATTACACTTTCCTGGACAAAGCACGTCTTAAAAAAAGACTTTTAGAGTCTAGAAAGAGTTTCCTTTGTCATTTATACTGAAGTGCTTCAAATGATAAAATGGCATAGCTAATAATTGAACTTATTTATTATTTAAGTCACTCATAACTAAGAACCCTTTTGATATAGTGAAACTACCTGTGCAATAAAACTTTAAACTACGCTGGATTTTATTGTTTGTTTTTTTTTTTTTTTTTTTACAGAATCTCGTCTGATATTTAACACTTGTGAATTTACATAAAATTGCAAATTTGATTGTGTTATAAATGTAAATAACTATAAAGCAGTTAATTAGAAATAGGTAATAAAGTTAAAGGAATCCTGGTGCTTTTAATCTTTAAAAAAAAATCATGTCCAGGCAAAACCTGCATGACTCAGACATGTAAAACATCATCACATGGTCGTAAAATGTTGCTCCCAGTAAGAGAATTACAACATACGTCCTTGTATACAGTAAACCAAAAGCAAAGAAATAAAAAAGTGAGAGTTTTTTAATTATTATTAATAGCAAATTACCTGGATATTGTACAGATAAGATTATAATCTGTGGATTGTTAACAAGGTGTTTTTGTGTGTCACAAAATACATTTTTCAGCCATCATTCCGTCATAGTTCAAGAATTCTGGTATTTATAGATACAACTTACTTTTTCCCCCTTTATAATCTGTTCAAATCTTGGTTTGGTCTTTTTAGGATTTGATTATGATAAAATTTTACATGCAAGCTAAGGTCTGTGTAAGAAGGTTTTTTTTTTTTTTAGTTATTCATCAAATCACCACCCCAAAATCTTATATGAACTTAGGTGAATATCTCCACCTGAGCAAATTGGCAGCTGATTGGAAAAATTCACTTTAAATGACTTTAATGTTTGACGGATTTAATTTTTTAGTATTTTTGCATCGCTCTTCTAACTTTGATCGACAGTAACAAAAATCTCTTCTAAGATCATTTCAGATGGCACTTCTTTTTAATATTTTTTATGTACAGTACACACGAAAGCTACAGATTAGCACATTAGAAGCACCGGACTGCTAAATATTTATCTTGATTGGTACAGAAGTGGGATCAGCATGTAAGGAACAAAAGTTTTTCGTTTAAAAGCTTTTAAATGACGTAAATGTGAAAGAATAGTAATCTAAACAAAAGTGCATTAAAACAATTATAATGCAAACTGCTTTTTTTTCTTTTGAATAAAAGAAGTAGATCTTATCCTATCTCGTGAAAACAGATTTTACACAAACATTTTGTTCACCTCCATCTGCCGGAAGAAAATAATGATCAATTCTTCTTCACATGACAGGATGTTAGAGGAGTACAATGTGCCATTTTATCATCACACAATGGAAATGAAGCAATCAAAGCTCTTTTATATTTCTAATTTTTTCTCAAGAAAACTTTCGAAAAGAAAGGAGTCAGGGTGATGCAGATTGTGAAAGGTCAGAGGTAAATTTACCTTGTTGATTACTCCCGGTATGACTACTATGGCCATGTTTGTGCTGGTTGAGGCGCTGGTGGCTGGGGTTGTTATGAGTAGGATATGCCATGTCTTTTAAAGCCTCTTGTCCTTCTCGTTCTCTGCCACGATTGAGCATCATGGCTCTTTCATCCACTCTCTGTTTCAGAAATGTTTTCTCTGTGGTCCCAATCTGCGTGGTTCCAGTTGTAGGTGATATTAAAGCCTTCCTACTAGTGACCACAGTGATTGATTGTGCATTTTGTTTGATGTCATCCTCAATGTCCTTTTTGGAGTTCGGTTCTGTTTGACTTTTCTCAAATTCATCTGCAGCATCATCATAAGAAAAAAGAGTAGTAGAGCTCAATTTTGGGGGATTTGGAGCAACCACAGCGGAATCCAGAGGTGGGGCTGCATTTTGATTATTGGAAGGTGTCGGTTCTGCTAATCTGGAATGAAAATCCTCTGAGCCAAAACTGGGTGGCTCCTGCTTATAGAGGGGAAGAGTGTTTCTCAATGCAAGCTTGGAATACGGTTCCCTGTGGACTCTTTGTAGGATGTCAAGACCACCCTTACTGTTTCTCAAAGGACTGTTGTTTTCACTGGAGGTCACCGGCATGGCTTTACGGCCACTGTGAAGGTTACAACCAGGAATGGGGGAGCACATTAACTCTCCCCCTTCATTTGGACAGTGACATACCTGGCACTGGTCTGTCTGGAAGGAATGCCCTGCTTCATACTTTTTGTTTCCATGAGTACATCCGACCCGGCTACATTGTTTACATCCATCTGCAGGTTGTAAAACTTCAATACAGTTTGGAGTAATTTCAGGGCATGGAATAAATTGGCAGCTTATATTCCCTCCTCCCTGCGGACAGGAGCATTCAGTGCTCCCGAAATCCACAAAGTAGGACATTCCTTCTGGGACTTTCCCAGTCTCATATCCCGCATTTGCACAGTCGTAGTACTGGTAACCCTCACAGGTGCAGCCTATCTGTATACATTGGGGACAACAGGCATCTTTTTCCGTCTTCGTGTCAATGCAGTTTGGTATGACAGGGCATTTAGACTCCATGCAGTCTGGTTCGCTCAGACAGATGTCTATCCACAAAGTTATTACACAGAAATACAAGCTTGCCTTTAGAAAGTGCATTTTGCTTAAAAAGTTCCAATGAGGTCAGTTTTTTTTTTCCCAACGTCTATAAATCAAGTTCAATTTTAAGCCCAGCAGGAAGGTAGTGGTGCGCTTGAGCCTGTAAAAATACATTAAAAACAAAACAGAGATTAACAAGATTTTTACTGTACAGAATCATTTGGGATAAAACAGATAAAAATCTGATTTTCTTTTTCAACCTGTCTGTTCTAATTTGATAACAGGCTTGATACCATAGGGGATAAAGAATATGTCAAATGGAAACTCAGCCAACAGGATGAATAAAAAAAATATTGTGGAAAAAAAAAAGAACTTCGGTAACATAATATTTTGGAAATATAGCAGGGAAAAGAGATTATGAGATTTGATTAAATGGCAAAACCGCCTCAAATAGTTTTATTCAATATATTGTGTTAAAGATTTTATAAAGGTAATCCTTTCAACCTCCTCGCAACAGACTGGTGACCTGTTGTAGTGTACAATTGGTTGAGCACAAACTGCTTCAAAATCCATTTACAGTATATTGTACAAATACTAACTGGCAGAGGCTGAACACAGTACTTATAATGCATTTGATTAGATCCCTGGAGCTTACTCTGGTATGAAATACCATTGGGAGATGGACTGAAAAACCAGCAAAAGACAGTCGAAAGTTTGAGTAGGTGATGTGACTTCAAATCAGAGCATCTACTGAAAACCAGGTGTTTTCTATTCAAGTTTTCCTGTTTGTTCCGAGTGCTTTTCCTGATGCCAAGAGCAACACTTTTGACATTTAATCCTAAGCTTTTTGTTTAAATCAAGAAAATAACTTATTAATTTGTCATGAGAAATTTCTCCGTGAATATTTAAAAGGTTAATGTATTCAAATCCTAATTTTGTTAAATAGCTGGCATTTCTACAGGACAATATGTTTTAAAATAGATTTTCCAAAAGGAAGAAGCACTTGTTAGAATATATATTAAAAAAAACCATGACAACATTACACGTCTTCTTCACACTTTTTAATACAAGATGTAAAATATAACAAAGTAGCACATTGCGTATGCAGTCCACATCAGGTCACCAGAAAAAAAGCTCAACATCTGTTCCTCTGTCTTTCATAGTTCAACCACAAAACATCACAAACTGAAGCCCAGCTCTATTAAGGGAATCAATGATGTCTTTGTGCACAGAGGGTACAAAATCATTTTACCAGATCTTGCAGTCCTAAACTGGCATTTGGCCACTCCTATGGTGCTTTAAGAGTTCTGACCTAACCTTAAAAGACTCTCACATCCATATTACCTCTGGATTGCCAGTTTAGGGAATAAACACTAACAAAAAAAAGAATCTGGTGATCAGAAATCTATGCATAAAAAATAGATTCAGAAAGAAATCTTAATCTTATTTCTGTATTTTGAGCAGAAAAAAATAGTTTGCATTGTTTGCTTGGCTATCAGTAAACCCTTCCAAAAAAAATCCTGACCTTTATCCTCAACTAGCAGTGACACAAAATCCAAACCCACGTGCAAACTTTGTTTTAAGGCAACAGAATCTCCAAAATGTTAGATTAATTTAAAATGGGATTAAAATCTTTACTTTTAAATTGCTTATTTTATTAGTTTGACAACAATGTGAAACAAAAATAAAATATTTCTCTCAATAAATTAGATTGTTTAAAAAACAAAACACAAACAAGCATAATTAAATTGATTTTTCAAAGTATTTTCTGGGTATTAGTGCGCATCATACATTTTTTAAAGTATGCCAAATCATTAGATTTACCGTCATATCTGAATGATAGATTAAATCAACCTGCATGCAAACCCCCCCCCCCCAAAAAAAACCCATAAATATATCTTCTGACGTTTCTTACCTGAAGTCCGCGATCAGTGAAAGCTTGCGTGTGTGTGAAAGAAACTTGTGCGTGAAGTTAATGCCTTTGCATGGGAGGATGGGATCGCCCGTACTGCCTCTGAGGGCGGGACAAACTTTCATTGAAAAACTTCCAACACATTTACAGACTTTTGGGTTTTTGGCATTAAAAATGTTCCGACCTAAAAAATAATCAGTCTAATTACTGTGCTGATCAGGGAATAAAATGAATGTAAAATTGTCACTGTTATAAAACATTAATAACACTTAGAATAAAAAATAATTAAAGAATGAATCTAGAAAATGCTCATAACAGTTACAGTTTCTGAAATGAGCTTCTCCCGCAGATTGGCTGGGATCTCCTTAGAGATAGAGTGAGGGGCTTTGCCATCCTGGATGAGCTTGTTGCTCCTCCAGACCGAGAGAAACCAGATGGGGTGTTTCTGGCATCTGGTTAGGATGCCTTCATATTGCCTTGCTGTTGAGGTATTTTGGGCACATCCCACCGGGAGGAGACCCTGAAGCAGACCCCGGACTTGCTGGAGAGACTGTTTCACAGCTAGAAAGGGAATGCCTCAGGATGCTCCCAGGTGAGCTGGAGGATGCAGTTGGGGGGAGAGAGGCTGTTACCCCCATGACCCGGCCATGGATAAGTGAAAGACGACATAACGTTTCCAATTTATTATCCAACTCATCTGATTGCCTTCTTTACTTTTGGGAAAGCAGAAAAGTCACTGTGATCAAATCAATATTCAAACAGATATCACATGCAGTCTGTGATTCTCTCTGTAAGAGGTTAACTGTAATATATCTGTCATGACTTCAATCAGATCTTCCATCCAACATAAACTGTTCTAAATGCACAAGTGAATCTGATCCAACTTCTTCCCTGGTTTGATCTTAGGGGTCACTGAGTCACTTGTGAGAGGAACCAACAACAAAAGCTGCTCAGTTGGCTGAACAGACTTATCAGGCTGACTGAAGGGCGATGGGATGAGTGGTGACTTTCTCTGGGTTTCCTTTAAATGATCAATGACATATCTTAGTCTTTGGACCCGTTTTTAGTTATCTCAATTGTATTTGAATATAAATTAAGCAGCAGAAGTTACATGTTATGAAAGACTCCCCAGGTCATCCTAAAAGGTTTTATGTCACATCCTTTCTCATAATACAATAAAGTTCTGTTTTGGCAACATGAGGAGCAAACCAGTGAAGAACTTAAAAATTCTGGAACATTTAAACATTTTACAAAAATGTGGGATTGATTTCTCCTGTTTATTTTGTTTATGTCGGAATCCCTGGACCTTCCTCATCACCCTGAATAGACACCTGAGGGTGATTAGTCAGATGACACTCAGCTCTGGATCCTGGTGCCTATTTAAAGGCAGTGTCCCCTGACTTCCATGTCGGGTCATCTTCATCCTTCCCAGCCAGGTCCTTTTGGCTGCCTGACCAAGTTTATCTTTGAACTCCTTCATATCATTTAAACCGTTTGATCCCGAGTTAATCCTGTGCCCTTTGCCTTACAGACTTACTTAACTTCTGTTAATAAATTCTGTTTTGTTCTGCATTTGGGTCCTCCTCCTTCCACATCCCAACAAAATGACCCGACCACGAATGAAGCCTCCTCATCACCCTGAATAGAGACACCTGAGGGTGATTAGTCGGATCACACTCATCTGTGGATCCCGGTGTTTATTTAAAGGCAGTCTCCCCAGACTTGTCTGACTCCTGTTGAAACATCCTGTTTTGCTGTGCATTTGTCCCCCTCCTTCCACATCACAATAGTTTATATTTTGCGGAGACATTCATCCCACAACTTGCCCTTTTATAAGATCATTTATATCCTGATCTAATCAGCTGAGGGCCTACTCAGTCTGTACACAAAAGACAGCTGTTGTCATAATAGAAGACTCGCATACGGGAAGACAGACATCAGAGTCATTTTTTTTATGACCAGTTAAGGATTACATTCCATACACATCCAATGATCACTTGCTGGCATATGTTTATTAAAAAACTACAAAAAGTTTTAGTAATCACATCAAGATTACTGTGTGCTGTTTCACATGCATGTTTAAAAGTTGAATTCTCCAGTACACTTTCAACATTAATCTAATTTGTGTTAAAAAAAAATCTGAAATCTAAGACACTGATTCAAGAGAGGTGTTCTTTTGGCTGAAGCAGCCACAAAATGGTGTGTTTCTTCCCCTCCCTCTTGAGCATTTTACCCTTCTTGACCCTCCAGAGGCAATAGACCCTCAGTGTTGTAATGGCTCTTGAGTCTGTGAGATAATATCATCTGACACACACCAACGCTGGAGTACTAATTGTGCCTAATTCTTTTGTAATTCCTCAATCATGCATGCTTGAGTAGTGACCTACACCACTTCTGATAATCCCGCTGTGTAAAAGTTTAAAACACCATGTTCATCGTTTTCTCTTGTGATTAAGTACAATCCTTTCTAGGGATGGGTATCGAGAATCGGATTCTTTCGGAAACGGTTCCGCGGTCGTCATTTTGACCAAACCGATAGCAGAATGTACAATGTGATAGCAAGTTTGGCTTTATGTGACCAAAATCGATGCAGACAACGCACGTTAGCTAAAGTGCAATAAAGTAATTTCATGTATAGGTGGAACCACAAGCAATTTGTCCAACATGCTGCCAAAAACCACGGCATTCAGACTGATAGATGCACTGTGTTTGACAAGCATGTTGAAGCAGCGTCAAGCAGCTCCGAGTCTGATGCAACAAGTATGCTAATAAATAACGGCACAACCATATTTGAAAACGCACATGCTTCATGTTTTATCGTGAAGAAAACAATAAAACTACATTAAAAAAAAGTTTAAACTTCTGTTTTGTTTCCACCACCAACTTTGCAGAAATTGGGAGAATGCCTGCCTCCTTATTGGATAATAACAGCAAATTCACAGAACACAAGCTGTTAAGTAACATCTATTGTTGTTATTGTACAACTTAAGTGTGCAGATCTTTCAGACATGTATAGATGTAACGCTGAAAGTACTGTGGTCTTGTTTTATGTTCATAATACTTATTTGTTTGTTTTTTGTTTCTGAAAATATTGATAAGAGAATTGTTAAAGATCCGGCTCAATTGGCGGTATTGATAAGAGGACTAGTAGCGATAATTTCTTATCGATACCAATCCAAAATCTGAAGTTACAGTATTCAGCATCACGACCAACCTGCTGGATTATCTGAGGGGAAAAAAAAGTACAAACAAGAGTTTAAACCGGTGATAAAAGCTGACACACACAACAAAACCTTCTAGAACAAATGATGTACAACACAAACACATGTTACTAGAGTTATAATGATATTGGTTGGGAGCCAGGAACATAGCGGACAGTAAACAGTGTGATCCAGTGTGCAAGCGGGAGTGAAAGTACATGCATGCTGCTTATTAGGACCAACAGATCCTCAGCAGCCCAAAAGACTGGAACAAGGGAGGCAGACAAACACACAACCCTGGCCAGCGGCCAACCAGATCCCAGGACCCTGAGGCCTGGCCGAGGACCTGCCCACCCACCCAGCCAGGCGCATGAGAGAAACCCCTGCCGGGGCCAGCCCAGCACCAAGGGGCATGGGCCTCCCCCATGCCAGGACCCACAGGCTGCGGGGCAGACGCGGCAACCATACCCCATGGCCTCAGGTGAGCCCGGGGGATCTCAGAAGCCAAGGCCCGGACCGAGAGGGGAGTACTCACCCCAAGGGCGCAGGGACCCCACTCCACCAGGCCAGGGCCCAATCGGAGGCCCAGCAGGGCCTGGCCACCTTATATGCAGGCATCACAGCCCAAAACACAGCCAGGTGCCTGACCCAGGCAGCCCAAATACCACCTCTGCACACCTAATGTCCCTCTTCACTACCCTACCCCCTCACCTGTAGCCCTGCCAAATCTCTAATGTTGCTCGCCCCAGTGAACCTCTTAACCTCAACTGGTGACGAGGGGCCCCGGCGGGGTCAGGCGAGACCGCCCCCGGGCCTGTCTCCCAAAAGAAACACACAACCGCATTTCTGGGTCTCTCCCACCCCCCAGCAGCGGGCAACACAGAGGTGACTGGCCTACAAGTCCCGCAAACCCAGCCCCTCTCCAGGCAGCAGACCCCCATGATCCCGGCCGATCCGAAGGGACACAGACGGGTGAAGACCAGCCGCCCTCCCCCGGCCCACTTGTGTATGTTTGTGCTGCAAATGAAGTGGGTGAGAGAGCGCTTGCGGGTGGCGGGCCATGTTGCTGCCAAGTGACATTGCCCCCTGGCAAGAGGACCTCTCTGTGTGTAGTTTAATTAGGAATGTGTGTGGCGCCATTGTGCCATGTTCAGTGTCTAAGGTGGGGTTTAAAATTGAGGGGGAACGGCATGAGGGGAGTGCAGGTGTCTCCACTTGGCACTCCCTCTCCGAAATACCCCTCAAGACCTTATGTGAATATAAATGAATAAGGTGGAGTGGAGGATGGGTGCAGATGGGGACTCAGAAGGGGGGTCATCCTCCCCAAGCCTCGTCAGTGTGCCCCACCCATCCAGACTCGCGCCCTAAGTGACAGTGAGCATGTGGCAGTGTGGAACCAGGAGAGGGCAGACAGATGGGAACAGCCGGGGGGAAGGAAACATCCCACTGGGCGACCGGCTCCCCAGCTGGACACAGTAGGCATCAGAGGCCCTCCGACTCGGCGAGGCAACCACGAGGCAAACAGCTTACCCCAAAAAGAGGCAACTGTGCAGGACACAGCCACCGAGACAGTGTCCTGCGCCTAGCTTGAGGAGCAGGAAGCCCTCGATACCAATTATTAATCCTTTCTGATTTTTTTTTCTTCACTCAATTGGCTTCACTTGTTTTCCTGGGGTTTTCATTGAACTTATCCGAGACTAATGACATCATTGTCTAAACCAGACCTGCCAGCGGTGATGTCTTTTTCTCTATTGTGTGATAATTGTGCCCCTCTACTTCCTTTGTTTAAACAGGTGTGTTAGATCATGTTTGTTGTGACCTTTCTTGGATCTCAGAGGTGGAGTGTGGTTGGACAAAAAGTAAAAAAGAATAGGTTTATGAAGATCTTAGTGTGATGGAACCACAAAAATATCTTCAACCGCAGATTGATCACAATGTTGTGCAACAAAAATTCCAAACCTCAGCAACTGGCTCTCATGGGCTAAACAAACTAAACCTGTGGTTGGGAGTGCTTGCTAGTAACAAATACCACATGTGGGTTGTAACCATTTAATAGAGAAGCAACTCTCTCAATGGTTCCAATGGTAAATAATTTGTGTATGTTTTTCTTTAAAGTGGATGTATACCAGAGTTTCTGTTTTATTGCACTGCTGTTGGTCCATAACACATTGTGAAAAGAGGAAATCTTTAACACAGAGCAATGGAGGCAGAGCATCTAACTCTGCAGGAAGCTACGCCATGGGAAATTTGGACCCATATATAATATGCTGAAAGTGACTCCCCACGTGTCTTGTAAAGACTTTCCAGGCTGTAGTTAATAGGTTTAGTCTGCTGGTGGGTGTAGTACCACACCAAAGCGACTTTTAGGTTAAACTCCAGCTTGCTAAAGTCTGCTTTCTGTATTAACTGAATATTTTACAGAGAAATATAAAAACAAGAATAACAAAGGCATAATTGTGTAAATTTACAAACTGAACATGCTTTTTGTAATAAAATCACTTGTGTTAAAAAGAATAAAGAGTGAAAACAACAAGCAGTACATCATGGAAAATAAAAGTGGTTAAAGTGGAATTGTATTACCAAGATTATACTTTCAGTGTCTGAAAATGCAGAGCTTTTAAGAAGGGGAAGAAAATTTAAGGCATGTTGCAGATTGTGTAAACTGATTTAATACTTACAGTAAAGCCGTGGACAAGCCACTCTCTTCCAGTTTTATTTTATTTTTTTATTTTAATATACTTAATTCATCCCTAACTCGGAAATTTGTGTGCTGCATTACATCGCAGCAGGCTACCACCTATGACGGCGCCATTGGTGGGAGAAATGGGGGTTAGGTGCCTTCTCCAAGGACCCTAGAGTTTAACTCAGTGGAATGCGAACCCGCAAACTTCCGGTTAACTTCCAGTTCACAGACGAACGCTCTAACCACTGAACTACCGTCTCCTCCCATTACATTCTGAGAAAAATCTTATGTTGAGTGTTCATAAAAACAGCACCTAGCGTAGAATAAAAGAGAAAATGAAAGAATATGAGACTTGTGGGCTTTTTATTTGTGAACTGTCAGTCAGTCAGTCAGTCAGTCAACATCTTAACTGTCTATCCCTCTCGGAGATTCTGGGGGTGCCAGAGCCTATCCCGGCTGATTCAAGGTGAGGGGGAGAGTACACCCCGAACATGCAGCCAGTCTGTCGCAGGATTTGTGAACTAAAACATGATAGTAATTTAAGCTAGTTCAACCTACGTGGCCTTAACATTTCAAACCTCAGGAACATGCTCCCTGAACCGGGCTTCATTTATACAGTAGAGTGTGCTTGCACCAAAATCTGTGCTTATGCCAACTTCCACACCAGTTGAGCAATCTATAGGAGAAAGGCAGGACTTGTGGACAGAAATTGAAGTGAACTGAGGACAGTGAAATGAAGCCTTTAAAGCAGCGAGGAAACAATTACAAAACACATATGTCAGAAGAGAAATATGCCATATAATAAGAAATTTTCAAGTAAAATGAATGTTTTTAACTGTTTTGCATCTGCTTCTTCGCACTTTTTTACACTCAATAAACAATAATAGTAACAGTATCATTAAAACATGTAGCTGGGATTTACGTGGACTGCCTCTCATGGTTGGCATGGATTCCTGGTGCACAGTTAGTTTGATTTTTGTCACTACATTTAATGACTGCTCATTTCTATCTAATTTCCCAGCTAACAATTTTACGTCGAGGCAACAAAAAAAAACAAAGTTGATACAACAAAATACTGCAACGTTGTTGTATATATATTTGTTCCATTCAACGTGGCTTCAGTTTTGCTAATAAAGTTCTCAGATAACACATTAACAGCATTGTAGCAAAGTTGCATCAAAGTGTCTGCAATGTTATGTAGCAATGTTATTGTAATGTAATCATGTCTATTTCCTCCAATGTTGCAAATAACATTGTCAGATAAGCTTTTGACAATGTCACACCAACCATGGTTTCCAACGTTTCTCCTAAACCTATGAGGATTGTATTCATGACCATGAAGCCATTCATTTGAATATTTGTTCTCAGATTTTTATACTTTATTCAAATTTTGTAGATGAAATGAAAACATACAAAACGAATTTCAAAGTTTGACCAGGCAAATTTTATTCAATCTTTTCGTTAAAATTATCTTATGCTCTTCCTGGAATTTGAAGCACAGTGAAAAGGAACAGATGTTGTAATGTCAACGTGCTCTTGAACTTTCACCTGAAAGAAAGGAGAACATTGATTCAAATGGTTTCTATACACCCTCTTCACCACTCAGAATGCCCCCAGCAGATGATAGATATTTTTGAGCTTCTCCTATAAAAGATAAACTTCTCCTATAAAAGATAAACAATACTATGAAACAAGCTCCAACGAATGCAGAGATAAGTCAAAGGTGTCTAAGGTAATTATTGGTGAAAATGCAGTTTGAAAAACAAAGGTAAAATTCCAAAGACAAAGCTCTCAAGATGATCCACCATCTTGTTAAAAAACACAAAGCACTGGATCTTGAAAACACCATTCATCCTAACAATTTTTGTAGGAAATTTCCTCAGTATGATGTCTATAATCATGTTATTTGCACACCATTAGAACACTAGGCGAAGTGGCACCTCAGCCTGAGGGGAGGGGCGAAAAGTATATATTTGGGGGAGATTTTTCATTTGGGGGGGTTGAATTGGAAAAATGTTTGTGTATATGAACAGATTTTTGCATTTGTTGGCATTAATATTCATAAATATTTGTAAAAAAAAGTCACCATAATTATTCATAAAGCATTATAACCCAGAATATCAACAATAAACACCCTCACAACAGAAGCACGACTTTGCCTGGATTTGTAAATCAACGACCCAAGTCACACATTGTGAATACACTCTCTACTGTGAAATGCAAGTGAAAAACGGGATCCAACCTCAAACATGGCTTTTCGAGTGAACACACAGATTAATTTCTGACGAATAGTAAGAAGATAACTGGAAGAAGAACAGACAGCCGGGTTTGCAGGTTTGAGTGTCAGGCTGGTAGAGAGGAAGGCTGGGCTGAAAACAAAGTAAGGCAGAAACAAACAGAAACCACAAAAAAATTAAGGATGAGGCCAAAGATTGTTACCCAAAGGTGAACAATAGTCTGTTGTTGGCTGGAGATTCATCTAAAGAATAAATCAGATCCCTGATGAATGTCTTTTAAGTGATGTCTTTTATATTTTTATCTATTATTCTTTTTATTTTGCTGTACAGTGTCCTTGAGTTTCTAGAAATGCGCTTTTAAATAAAATGAATTATTATTATCATAAAGTGAAGGTGTGGCTCAGGCATCAGAGGTGGGCACGCCCACAGAGTCACAACTCCTACACCAGTGCATGTTGGACTTTATATTTGCTAGCTTGACTAGTATTAATGACTAATGTTCTATAGCATAAAATAGGTAAATGTAACCACACAAATTAATCCCAAAGGCCAGGTATGAGGGTAAAACAGTTTAAACCATATTTAAAATGTAAAGAGTGGAGTTAACTTCTCACTCAACTCTCTGCAGTGGCTCTTCCAACAGGCTGAGCATGCATACTCACAAAGGCCTCTACAAATCACCAGCACAAATGTAACAAGATGACGTAAAAATAAAACCCATCAAATAAAAAGATACCGAAACGTACCTAACTATACATATATTGATTTTGATCAGAGGTGTCAAAAGTACCAACATTTTCTACTCAAGTAGAAGTATAAATACCGAGTTAAAAAACTACTTTAGTAAAAGTAGAAGTATCAACTCAAGTTTTCTACTTAAGTAAAAGTAAAAAGTAACCTATTTTAAAACTCCTTAAAGTAAAAAAAGTAAAAGTAATTTTCAGAAAAAAAAGGGATATTGTTAACAAAAGCGTATGAATATATTTTTTAACTATTATCACATGCTTTAAGGAGCAGAAAACATGATAATAAATGAATGTGTTGTGATGTGAAACTTTATGAATCAGAAACATTTATTTCTTAATAATCTTATTTGGAAATCGATTAATGAACACAATCAAATGTATTATCATAAGCAGGGCATTATGTAACGTCCCTTCAGCTACCAAGCTTCACTCTGCATCACTTAATTTAACCAACTTTAAGACACAAACACACTCAATGTTAAAAAAAGAAAAAAAAATGAAATAAAAATGACCAAAAGGCTTTTTTAAGCCTTGAAGGCAGCTAGTTTTCAAAGTTCTTTGAGGCAATACTGAATAGTCTTTAACAAGTTGCTAAGGTTGGGAGTGCCACATACAGCCTGCGTGACACCTGGAACCAGCGTTGCCAGGTGGGAGGTGCTGGATTATTGTACTAATGACGTAAAATTATCGTATTTTACAAAAAAATACCGTACACCCAGTAAAACCACGCCCATTGACAAAATAACACCCTTTACATGCACTCGTAAGGCAGTGGGAGTGGAGGAAACACACAGGAGGCAAAATCCTTGGATTCTTTTTCTAAAATTTTAAGAACTGTAAAAATGAAAAAATAACCAGGGAAATAAGATTTTAAGAAACCCAGAAAGAAACCAGTAGGGGCGGGACTTAGGAGACGGTATATATAAATTTATATATATACATATCTACATATATATGTGTACATATAAGTTTTTTTTAACATTAACCCAAACATCTACATTATACAAAATCTAAGCGATGTGTAGTTTTAATCTCCTCAGTCAGTCTTTATAAACTAATCAATAACATTTTGGATGCTTTTAAGCACAAATACTTCATCCACTACTATTTATGGATAAATCAGTTCAATTAGCTTTGTTTCTAAAGATAAAATAGTGCGTCACAGATCAAAATTATTTTATAAAAATACCATCTACAACATTTTCAGCAAAGACGTTTACAATAACCGCAGACTGAAAATAATAATAATAAAACATTTCTTTGCTGTTGTTTTTTTTAAAAAAAAAACTGATAATTCAATCAAAGTTCAGTGTTGCAGCATCAGAAACACTTTGATTTCCGAGCCCGCAACAAGTCTCAAACACGGAAATTGACGTTCCTGCTCTTTAAAAGTTTGTGGGCGGTGCTACTCGCCCCAAAGTAATGATTGACTGGACCTTTCAGCCAATCATTCCTCTGTTCCTTTGTTTGATGCATTCAGGGTTCATAAAAAAAAAAAAAAACTCAGACAAACAGTCGCAGCTTTTTAACGGTGACAAAATGGCGAAAGTAGCGACTACTTTTTATAAAATTAACGACGTAAAAGTACAGATAATTGCATAAAAAAGTAGTGAGTAAAAGTAAAAAGTAGACAAAAAATAATTACTTCGTTAAAGTAAAGATAACGAGATTTTCTACTTGAGTAAGGTAACGAAGTAGTCTTACTTCGCTACTTGACACCTCTGATTTTGATGTGTTGTACTACTTCCAGTGGTGAAAGAAAGACCGTCACATTAGGTGGTGAACATGTTTTACATTTTGCAGGAGGAGACTAGAAATGTATTATTTATATGATTTGCTGTTAAACTGTTACCTGACAATACTGTTTGCAACATTGCTGCCATGTTCCATGAAATAGATACAACGCACATTTACAACGCTACAAATTTACTGTGTAACATCACATTGTTAGCCTGCCTCCTATAAACTTACGAAGGGGATCAATTTGGTAAAATGTTTTGTCCAACATTGCCAGAATGTCTATGCAACATTGTTTCTGGAGGAATTAACCCGCAACTCTCTATCCTTTCTCATATGGAAAGTACAGTACCTTCCAGGTTAATTCCAGTAGGACTCAAAGGACCGTTGTTTTCAGCAGAGATAACCGGCATGGCTTCACGGGCACGTCTGCCAGGCTCACAATCAAGAATGGAGGTGCATATTAACTGTCCCCCTTCATTTGGACAGAGGCATACCTGGCACTGGTCTGTCTGGAAGAAATGCCCTGCTTCATACTTTTTGTTTTCATGAACACATCCGATCCGATCACATTCGTTACATCCATCTGCAAGTCGCGAAACTTTAATACAGTTTGGGGTAATTTTAGGGCATGGCTTAGTTTGGCAGCTTATGTCTCCTCCTCCCTGGGGACAAGAGCATTCAGTGCGCCCGAAATCTTTAAAGTAGGACCATCCCTCTGGGACTTTTCCACTTCCAAATGACAATCCACACACGTCACTCGCACAGGTACAGCCTATCTGTGTACAATGGGGACAACAGGCATCTTCTTTCAGCTTGGTGTTAATGCAGTTTGGTATAACAGGGCAATTTGCCTCTATGCAGTCTGGTTTGCTCAGACAAATGTTTATCCACAAAGTTATCACACAGAAATACAAGCTTGCCTTTAGAAAGTCCATTTTGCTTAAAAAGTTCCAACGAGGTCAGTTTTTTTTCCCCACCGTGTATAAATCAAGTTCAATTTTAAGCCCAGCAGGAAGGTAGTGGTGCGCTTGAGCCTGAAAAAATACATTAAAAACAAAACAGAGATTAACAACATTTTTACTGTACAGAATCATTTGGGAAAAAACAGATAAAAATCAGATTTTTTTCAACCTGTCTGTTCTAATCTGATAACAGTTTTTCTGCTTTCTTACCACAGGGGATAAAGAATATGTCAAATGGAAATTCAGCCAACAGGCCGAATAAGAAAAATATTGTGAAAAAAAAAATTGGGGGAATTTTTTTGGAAATGTTGCAGGGAAAAGAAATTATGAGATGTGAATAAATGACAAAACCTCCTCACATGGTTTTAATTCAATATATTATGTTAAAGATTTTCTAAAGCCAAAAGTTTCCACTGCCCCGCAACAGACTGGTGACCAGTTCAGGGTACAACCTGCCTGTCACCTTAAATCAGCCGGGATAGGCTCTGCCTCCCCGCCCCCTCCCCAGGGAATAAGCAGTTCAGAAAATGAATGAATGGAAAACCATTTCTACCGATTTTCAAATGTAATAAGTAGATTATTTAAACAAATCTGGCAGCCCTACAATTGTGCCTGCAATTTTATTTGATGTGACTGCAAATATACATCTAATTGGTTGAGCACAAACTGCTTCAACATCCATATATATTGTCCTAACTGGCAGAGGCTGTACACAGTAGTAATGATGCATTTGATTAGATCCCTGGAGCTTTTTCTGGTATGAAATACCATTGGGAGATGGACTGAAAACCAGCAAAGGACAGTCGAAAGTTTGAGTAGGTGATGTGACTTCAAATCAGAGCATCTACTGAAAACCAGGTGTTTTCTATTCAAGTTTTCCTGTTTGTTCCGAGTGCTTTTCTTGGTGCCAAGAGCAACACTTTTGACATTTAATCCTAAGCTTTTTATTTAAATGAAGAAAACAACTCATTCATTTGTCATGAGAAATTTCTCTGTGAATATTTAAAAGATTAATAAATTCAAATCCTAATTTTGTTAAATAGCTGACATTTATAGAGGACAATATGTTTTAAAATAAATTTTCCAAAAAGAAGAAGCGCTTGTTGTATATTAAAAAAAAACTTAGAAAACCATGGCAACATTACACGTCTTCTTCACACTTTTTAAAACAAAATATAAAATATAAGAAAGTAGCACATTGCGTATGCAGTCCACATCAGGTCACCAGAAAAAAGCTCAACATCTGTTCCTGTGTCTTTCATTGTTCAACCACAAAACATCACAAACTGAAGCCCATTCCATTAAGGGAATCAATGATTAGTTTGTGTACAGAGGGTACAAAATCATTTTACCAGATCTTGCAGTCCTAAACCAGCATTTGGCCACTGCTATAGTACTTTAAGACATCTGACCTAACCTTAAAAAACTCTCACATCCAATTTGGCTCTGGATTGCCAGTTTAGGGAATAAACACTAACCAAAAAAAATCTGGTGTTCAGAAATTTATGCATGAAAAAATAGATTCAGAAAGAAATCTTAAAATATTTTTTGTATTGTGAGCAAAAAAAAAAAAGTTTGTTTAAAACTTTGTTTTAAAGGCAACAGAATCTCCAAAATGTCAGATTAATTTAAAATGGGATATAAATCTTTACTTTTAAATTGCTTATTTTATTAGTTTGACAGCAATGTGAAACAAAAATAAAATATTTCTCTCAATCAATTATGATTGTTTAAAAAGCAAAACACAAACAAGCATTATTAAAATGATTTTTTAAAAGATTTTCTGGGTATTAGTGCGCATCATACATTTTTTTAAAGTATTCCAAATCGTTAGATTTACTGTCAAATCCGAATGATAGATTAAATCAACCTGCATGCCAAAAAAATACACAAAAATATCTTCTGACGTTTCTTACCTGAAGTCCACAATCAGTGAAAGCTTGCTTGTGTCTGAACGAAACTTGTGCATGAAGTTAATTCCTTTGCATGGGAGGATGGGATCGCCTGTACTGCCTCTGAGGGCGGGACAAACTTTCATTGAAAAACTTTCAACATATTTACAGACTTTCGGGTTTTTTGGCATTAAAAATGTTCCAACCTAAAAATGAATAGATAGCTTCATCACTCCAAGTACTGTGCTGATCAGGGAATAAAATGAATATGAAATTGTTACTGTAATCTTGGGGCTCTGCTGCCTGGAGGGGGGCTGGGTTGGCAGGACTTGGAGGTCCCAGTCACCTCTGTGTTGCCCGCTGCCGGGGGGCGGGAAACACCTATATATACGGTTGTGTGTTTTGGTGTTTTTGGGAGATGGGGCGGTCTTGCCTGGCCCTGCCTGGGCCCCTCGTCACCAGTTGGGATTAAGAGGTGCACTGGGGTGAGCAACACTAGAGAGTTGGCAGGACTACAAGTGAGGGGCTAGGGTAGTGAAGAGGGACATTAGGTGTGCGGAGGTGGTATTTGGGCTGCCTGGGTCAGGCACCTGGCTGTGTTTTGGGCTGTGGTGGCTGCATATAGGGTGGCCTGGCCCTGCTGGGCCTAAGCTTGGGCCCTGGCCTGGGGGAGTGGAGTACCTGCGCCCTTGGAGTGAGTGCTCCCCTCTCGGTCCGGGCCTTGGATTCTGACATCCCCCGGGCTCGCCTGAGGCCATGGGGTATGGTTGCCGCGTCTGCCCCATAGCCTGTGGTTCCTGGCATCGGGGAGGCCCATGCCCCTTGGTGCTGGGCTGGCCCCGGCAGGGGTTTCTCTTATGCGCCTAGCTGGATGGGTGGGCAGCTCCTCGGCCCGGCCTCAGGGTCCTGGGATCTGGTTGGGCGCTGACCCGGGTTGCGTGTTTCTCTGCCTTCTTCATTTCAGTCTTTTGGGCTGAGGATCTGTTGGTCCTAATAAGCACATGGTTCACATCGGCAGCATGCATGTACTTTCATTCACACTCGCACACTATATCATTCTGTTCACTGTCCGCTGCGTTCCTGGCTCCTAACCAATATTATTATAACTCTAGTAACATGTATTTGTGTTGTACATCATTTCTTCTCGAGGATTTTGTTGTGTGTGTTAGCTTTTATCACTGGTTTAAACTCTTGTTTGTACTTTTTTTCCCCTCAGATAATCCAGCAGGTTGGTTGTGATGCTGAATACTGCAACTTCAGATTTTCTCTTTACTTTATCCCCCTTTCTTCTTCTTCTGTACCCTATTCCTCCTCTTTTTCACCCCTGTCCCACCCCTCTCCTTAGTAATTCCTGTCAGGTCCAGCGCAGAAAACACAGATATTTTGATTGTAAAGCATTAAAAAAAAAAAACTGTTACTGTTATTAAAAATTAATGACACTTAGCATAAAAAAATTAAAGAGTTCATTTTCAAAATAGAAATTCTTTCTTCAACAGTTTCTGAAATGAGCCTCCCCCGCAGGGTGGCTGGGATCACCTAAGAGATCGAGTGAGGAGCTCTGCCATCCTGGACGAGCTTGTTGCTCCTCCAGGTCGAAAGAAGCCAAATGGAGTGGTTTGAACATCTGGTTGGGATGCCTTCCAATTGCCTTGCTGTTGAGGTTTTTCGGGCACGTCCCACCGGGAGGAGACCCAGGGGCAGGCCTGCCTCCTATAAACTTATGAAGGGGATCAATTTTGTAAAATGTTTTGTACAACGTTGCGAGAATTTCTATGCAAAATTGTTTCTGTCATTGGAAGAATTAACGTGCAACTCTCTATCCTTTCTCCTGTGGAACGTACAGTACCTGCAATGTTTTTTCTGGAAGATACAATCTTAAAAAACAAAGAAAAAATGGTCACGAAATCATTAAGAAAAAAGTAATGTTATAATTTCTTATCAGTCTTCTTCATGATACACAATGTGAGATGCTCAAACCACTTTCATGTTCAGAGATTTAGGCATGTAGACATGCAAATAAGTCATTCCTAGAAGCTCAGTGCATTCAAGCATGGAACTTTGAAAGGATTTTATCTATGCAAAAATCCAAATTTATCTCTTCTAAATGCTACACTGCAAGCTTGTTTTCTGAATGTGAAAGTCCTTCAGAATGATATGTAATCATGTCTATTTCCTCCAATGTTCCAAATAACATTGTCAGAAAAGCTTTTGACAATGTCACAACAACCATGGTTTCCAACATTTCTCCTAAATCTTTGAACATTGTATTCATGACCACAAAGCCATTCAGTTGAATATTTGCTCTCAGATTTTAGACTTTGTTCAAATTTTGTAGATGAAATGAAAACAAACAAAATGGATTTCAAAGTTTGACCAGGCAAATTTTATTCAATCTTTTTCTTAAATTATTTTATTCTTTTCCTGGAATTTAAAACCGATGAAAAGGAACAGGCGTTGTTATGTCAACATGCTCTGGGACCTTAACCTGAAAGAAAGGGGAGACTGATTCAAAAGGTTTTTATAAACCCTCTTCACCACTCAGAATGTCCCCAGCAGATGATAGATATTTTTGAGTTTCTTCAAGGTGGCTTTCTATAAAAAATAAAAGTTACCATGAAAAAAGCAGAGATAAGCGAAAGGTTTCTATGGTAATTATTGATGAAAATACAGTTTGAATTGCAAAGGTTAAATTGCAAAGGCAACGCCGTGAAGATCATCTACCATCTTATTAAAAAAAAAAACACAAACCACTATATCTTAAAAACATCAGTCATCCTAACAATTTTTGTAAAAAAATTCCTCAGTATGATGTCTATAATCATGTTAGTTGTACACCATTAAAACACTAGGCCATTGTGAATACACTCTCGGCTGTGAGTTGCAGGTGAAAGGCGGGATCCAACCTCGAACATGGCTTGTTGAAAATGCAGTTTGAAAAACAAAGGTGAAATTGCAAAGGCAACGTTCTCAAGATGAGTCACCATCTTGTTAAAAAACACAAACCACTGGATCTTAAAAACATCGTTCATCCTAACAATTTTTGTAAGAAATTTCCACAGTAACATGTATTTGTAATCATGTTACATGACATGATTACATGTAATGTTATTATGTATTTGCGCACCATTAAAACACTAGGTCATTGTGAATTCACTCTCTAGTGTGTGATGCAGGTGGAAGGCGGGATCCAACCTTGAACATGGCTTTTTGAGTGAACAAACAGATTTATTTCTGACGAATAGTGAGAAGATAACTGGAAGAAGAACAGACAGCCGGGTTTGCCTGGAAAGCAGAGTGTCAGGCTGGTAGAGAGGCAAGTTGGGCTGCAAACGAAGTCAGGCAGAAACAATTATAAAGCACAAACTAACTCAAGATGAGGCCAATGATTGTTACCCAAACGTGAACAATAGTCTAGTGTTGGCTGGAGATCCATCTGAAGAATAAATCATATCCCTGATGAGTGTCTTTTAAGTGATGTCTTTTATATTTTTATCTATTATTCTTTTTATTTTGCTGTACAGTGTCCTTGAGTTTCTAGAAATGCGCTTTTAAATAAAATAAATTATTATTATTTCGAGGTGAAGGTGTGGCTCAGGTATCAGAGGCGGGCGCGTCCACAAAATCACAACTCCTTCACCATTGCATGTTGGACTTTATATTTGCTAGCTTGACTTTTTTAAAAATACCTAGATTAGAACCCTGCATTTGGTTCCATATCAGTCGAAAATATTTCAATCCAAATTTTATGTAAATTAATTAATATTTAGAGGTTACTCAAGACACTTGAAAATTCCCCTTAAGGGCCAATACTATATATATATAGCGAACCAATTCCGTACGTTGTATTCAATTAACGTGTCACTTTATTCTGAAAACACAAACTAAAACTTGCATAAAAATCACTTAGAAAGTGCATAAAAGTTGCTTCGAAAAGTCCATAAGAAGTTACTTAGAAAGTCCAGCAACCAATGTGGCTTTGTTGGGATCACAAAAGATGTGCCTGTGCTCACTGACAACTTGGAGCAGATCACTCATCTCCTCTTCAATTTCTGCTTGGTTAAGGGCATCACGCCGCTTTTGGTGGAACCTCTGAATCTACCTTTTCCATAATATTACAAACCATCAGTTTCTTTTGCCCTTCTGTAACACTGCAGTTGAAGAAGATCAGGCCAACCATTTCTTCACTCAAGTACCATAGATGTCGGCTGAAACCTGTTGCTTTCTTGACTATTGAATTTTCAGGCTGTGACAACTTCTTAAGGAATACCAAATTATTTGCAGGAGCTTTCATTGGTGATGGTGCTTCAAACCATACTCTGATGTAGAGTCTTGCATCTCTTTAAAACTAGGACCACCGCAGTGGTCAAATTGACCACACGTCACTTTAATATGCCAGTTAGAATAAATAAAACACAACCTTTAAGGCTGACCTTTGATCTTCTTCTTCCATCAATCCCCTTAAAGGGTCGCCACAGCAAGTCTGTTTCTTCCATCTAACCCTATCTGCTGCATCTTCTGTGGTCACACCAACTATCTTCATGTCTTCCTTCACTGCGTCCATGAAGGAGGGTGACCTTTTATGACTTTTAATATCAACATCTTTTTTATTTTATCATTTAGTTTTTGTGTTCTAAAAATGAACGTTTAAAAATTTATGAGCATTTTTTCTCCTCCAACCGGGGCACAGTAGCTGGGAGCTGAACGCCATTACTGAAACATTTTAGAAAGGTTGAGTGAGATAATATTGAAGAGACACCATGAAGAGAGTAAGAAAATTGATGTTTGAATAAAGTATGCCATGTTTTCTAGATAAGTCTTGAAAGTTTAGGTTAATGTATTGGAATATAGCAAATAGCCAATTTATAATGAGGTCAGGACGGTCATTGGGTGGTCATTAACGAGGTCATTGACGGTCATAGCGCTTGTAGGTAGATTTAGAATGCAGCAGTCCTAGTGTTAAGGGTAATCTGTTGGCTGTATCTGATGATTCAAAATCTTAGCTCATAGAGTCTGAATCAGAGCAAGAGATCACAGCATTGCTGCAGCTTGCTCCATGCTGCTGCTGCTGCTGCTGCTGCTCCTCTTTTGCCATTACTCTGTGTCAGAGGTAAGATCTCTCTGTATCTATTTTAAACTGGTATCCCCGATATGAAGGAGTAAGAAGTTAAGGATAAACTAAAGGCAGGAAAACTGAAAAGACAAACACGCACCACTAAGAGTGAGGTGTGGGAAAACTTCAAATTGATTGTTCAAAATGGATGTAGTCGATGTGTCGCTTTGCTTTCGTACGAGAGCAAAAAGACTGGCACCTCGACGCTGAGAAGGCATTTAAACAGCTGTACTGGCAAAAGTGATGATCGTCAAAGATCTATTTTATCATTTGTTTCGAAGACTGTCCCTCCTCTTCGTGCTGAGCTGGCCATCACAGACAAGTGTGTTAGGGGTCCGATAGTGTGATTTTTTTTTTTTTTTAATTTAAAAAGCGTTATCCTGAAAATGTCCCTTTTTATAAATAACCCTCCTCCACCCGAGTCCTCACAAATAAAATATGACATTTCGGGCTTGTTTGGGGCTCGGGCCCACAAATCAAGTTAATTGGTCGGGCTCGGGCCGGGTGGGTTTTAATACACGCGGGCCGGGTAGGGCGGAATTTTTTGAGCCCGATCTCACCTCTGCTCTGTGTCTCTCTAAACTTTCTTTTCTCTTGCTTATCATATCTTTCTTTTGTGCCCATTCTTTATCCTCACTGTCATGTAACCTTTGTAACCTAGTCTTTGGTTGGTGAGGAATTTTCGGTCTTCTGGTAGCGCAGTCAGTTTGTTAGCATCTTGATATCAAATTATTCCGTTTCCAAGAAACTTTATGCAGCTTGAGCAACCTCTAAAACATCACCTTTTTCTTCCAAATTTCTTCCTATCACATCTTTTGGATGGTAAAACATAATGCAGGGTTCTAATGAAAGATATCTAAAACTTGAATTTTACCATGCCTTTATGGACCACCCTAGTGAACATGTTAACATTTTGCAGAAGGAGAAATGTATTAATTATATGATTTGCTGTCAAAACGTTACCTGACAATACTGTTTGCAACATTGCTGCCATGTTCCAGGGAATAGATACAACACACATTTACAACGCTACAAATTTAGTGTGTAACATCACATTGTTAGCCTGCCTCCTATAAACTTACAGAGGGGATCAACTTGGTCAAATGTTTTGTCCAACATTGCCAGAATTTTTATGCAACATTGTTTCTGGAGAAACTTACCTGCAACTCTCTATCTTTTCTTATATGGAACGTACAGTACCTGCAATGTTTGTTCCGGAAGGACTCAAAGGACTGTTGTTTTCAGCGGAGGTCACCGGCATGGCTTCACGGGAATGTCTGCCAGGCTGACAATCAGGAAGGGGGGAGCACATTAACTCTCCCCCTTCATTTGGACAGAGGCATACCTGGCACTGGTCTGTCTCAAAGAAATGCCCTGCTTCATACTTTTTGTTTCCATCAGTACATCCGACCCGTTGACATTTTTTACATCCATTTGTAGGTTGCAAAACTTGAACGCAATTTAGGGAAATTTCCTGACATGGAATAGATTGGCAGATTATAGATCCTCCTCCCTGGGGACAAGAGCATTCAGTGTGCCCGAAATTCATAAAGTAGGACCATCCTTCTGGGACTTTTCCATTTTTGTATGTATATCGACACGTGTCACTCGCACAGGTGCAGCCTATCTGTGTACATTGAGGACAACAGGCATCTTCTTCCAACTTGGTGTTAATGCAGTTTGGTATGACAGGGCATTCAGCTTTATTGCAAATTGGTTTGCTCAGACAGATGTCCATCCACAAAGTTATTGCACAGAAATACAAGCTTGCTTTTAGAAAGTCCATTTTGCTTAAAAAGTTCCAAAGAGGTCAGTTTTTTCCCCAACGTGTATAAATGAAGTTCAATTTTAAGCCCAGCAGGAAGGTAGTGGTGCGCTTGAGCCTGTAAAAATACATTAAAAACAAAACAGAGATTAACAACATTTTTACTGTACAGAATCATTTGGGATAAAAACAGATAAAAATCAGATTTTTTTTTTTCATTCTGTCTGTTCTAATTTGATAACAGTTTTTCTGCTTTCATACCACAGGGGATAAAGAATACAATATGTCAAATGGAAATTCAGCGGAAAAATATTATTGGAATTATTTTGGATATTTTGGAAATATAGCAGGGAAAAGAAATTATGAGAGGTGAGTAAATGACAAAACCTCCTCACACAGTATTAATTCAATATACTCTGTCAAAAATAAAAGATTGGTGACCTGTTTACGGTATACCCTGCCTCTCACCTTAAATCAGCCGGGATAGGCTCTAGCAACCACCCACCAGGGGATAAGCAGTTTAGAAGATCAATGAACGAATAACCATTTCTACAGATGTTCAAATGTAAAATATAGATTATTTGAACAAATCTGGCAGCCCTACAAATATGCCTGCAATTTATTTTTAAAGTGACTGCAAATATTCATCTAATTGGTTGGTAACAAACTGCTTCAACATCCATATGTATTCTATTGTCTGGTAGAGGCTGAACTCAGTAGTTAAAATGCATTTGATTAAATCCCTGGAAATACCACTGGGAGATGGACTGAAAAAGCAGCAAAAGACAGTTGAAAATTTGAGTAAGTGATGTGACTTCAATTCAGATAATCTACTGAAAACCAGGTGTTTTCTATTCAATTTTTTTTGTTTAG
This sequence comes from Neostethus bicornis, assembly GCA_902685375.1. Taxonomy (NCBI): domain Eukaryota; kingdom Metazoa; phylum Chordata; class Actinopteri; order Atheriniformes; family Phallostethidae; genus Neostethus; species Neostethus bicornis. Next base: position 9,431,867 of record LR738550.1, read on the forward strand.
TCCGAGTGCTTTTTTTGATGCCAAGAGCAACACTTTTAAACATTTTATCCCAAGCTTTTTATTTAAATCAAGAAAACAACTCATTAATTTGTCATGAGAATTTTTTTTTGTGAATATTTAAAAGGTTAATGTATTCAAATCCTGATTTTAATTAATAGCTGACATTTACGGGACAGTATGTATGTTTAAAATAAATTTTCCAAAAAAGAAGCACTTGTTGTCATGTATGAAAAAAAAAACATGGCACCGTTACATGTCTTCTTCGCACTTTTTAATTCAAGATGTAAAACATAACAAAGTAGCACATTGCATATGCAGTCCACATCAGGTCACCAGAAAAAACATCTGTTCCTCTGTCTTTCATAATTCAATCACAAAACATGTGACTAGGGATCGTTCCGGGTGAGCTGGAGGATGCAGCCGGGGTGAGATAGGCCTGGGCTGCCCATTTGAGGCTGTTGCCCTCGCGACCCGACCCCGGAAGATGACGGAACGGAATGATGCCTTGTTGCACAGAGGGTACAAAATCATTTTACCAGATCTTGTAGTCCTAAACTGGCATTTGACCACTACTATGGAGCTTTAAGAGTTCTGACCTAACAGACTCTCAATTTGCCTCTGGATTGCCAGTTTAGGGAATAAACACTAACCCCAAAAATCTGGTGATCAGAAATCTATGCATGAAAAATAGATTCAGAAAGAAATCTTAATATTATTTTTTTATTTTGAGCAGAAAACAAATAGTTTGCATTGTTTGCTTGACTATCAGCAAAACCATACAAAGAAATCCTAACCTTTATCTTCAACTAGCAGTAACACTATAATCCAAACCCACGTGCAAACTTTGTTTTAAGGCAACAGAATCTCCAAAATGTTAGATTAACTTGAGATAGGATTAAAATGTTTACTTTTAAATTGCTTATTTTATTAGTTTGACAAAAATGCAAAACAAAAATGAAATATTTATCTCAATATACTGTATTATATTGTTTAAAAAACAAAAACACAAACAAGCATAATTAAATTAATTTTTCAAAGGATTTTCTGGGTATTATTGCTCATCATACATTTTTTTAAAGTATGCCAAATCATTAGATTTGAATGATCTGAATAATAGATTAAATCAACCTGCATGCATCCCCGTAGTCCTCAACCCCCAAACACCCCCCGTCCCTATAAATATATCTTCTGACGTTTCTTACCTGAAGTCTGCGATCAGTGAAAGCTTGCGTGTGTCTGAAAGAAACTTGTGCGTAAAGCTAGTGCCTTTGCATGAGAGGATGGGATCGCCCGTACTGCCTCTGAGGGCGGGACAAACTTTCATTGAAAAACTTCCATTACATTTACAGGCTTTTGGGTTTTTTTGCATTAAAAACTTTCCGACCTAAAAACTTATGAATAGCTTCATATATTCCCTGTGCTGATCAGGGAATAAAATGAAAGTAAAATAGTCATTGTTATAAAACGTTACTGACACATAGAATAAAAAAAATTGAAGAATTAATTTTGAAAATGCTGCTTTTTTTCTTTAACAGTTGCAGTTACCCTACAGGGTGGTTGGGAGCGAGGAGCTCTGCCATCCTGGATGAGCTTGTTGCTCCTCCGGGCCGAGAGAAGACAGATGGGGTGGTCGGGGCATCTGGTTAAGATGCCTTGCTGTTGAGGTTTTTTTGGACACATCCCACCAGCAGGGGACCCAGAGGCAGACCCTGGATTTACTGGAGGGACTGTCTCACAGCTGGAAAGGGAACGCCTCCTCCTGCTCCCGGGCGAGCAGGAGGATGCTCGCCCGGTTTCCTGTCTGAGGCTGTTGCCCCCATGACCCGGCCCTGGATAAGGGAAAGACGACATAACGTTTCCAATTTAAAATCCAACTCATCTGATTGCCTTCTTTACTTTTGGGAAAGCAGAAATGTCACGTGATCAACTTAATGTTCAAACAGATATCACACGCAGTCTGTGATTTTTTTCTGTTGGAGATTAACTGTAATATTACTGTCATGACTTCAATCAGATCTTCCATCCAACATAAATTGTTCTGAATGCACAAGTGAATCTGATCCAACTTCTTCCCTGGTTTGATCTCAGGGGTCGCTGAGTCACTTGTGAGAGGAACCAACAACAAAAGCTGCTCAGTTGGCTGAACAGACTTCTCAGCCAGACAGAAGAGCGTTGGGATGAGTGGCGACTTTCTATGGGTTTCCTTTGTATAATCAATGACAAATGTTGGTCTATGGACCCGTTTTTAGCTATATCAATTGTGTTTGAACATAAATACTGCAGCAGAAGTTACATGTTATGAAAGACTCCCCAGGACATTCTAAAAGGTTTTTATGTAACATCCTCTCAGTGGCGTCTGGTGACGTGGGGCGCAGAACCTTTCAGCCCCAATAGGTTTCCTCTCTATACAACTTGCGCACAGAAACACTCACTCGCCTTTCACTCTCTCACACAATTCACGCAAAAACGCTTTCAACCGCTTTCAAACACTCTGTACTTGTGTTGGTGAAATCCTAAAAACTAATAAATCTGTGTGTGCATGTGCGACTATGTGTTGGTTGAATGTGTGTCTGTGTTTTAAGGGACGCCTAGTAATGGTCTGAAAAGATAAATATGATCTTATTGTGTACAATAACTACTGTGATTATATCCCTGTAACTCCCTGAATAAATGCAACCCTATTATATCTTTTGACTAATTGACCGACCCGCCCCTTCAAACTAGCTGAGCACTTTGACACCTAGCTCCACTTGACAGTAGCTTGAGGATTCGGTCGCGTGATGTTTGACATTTCGACACACAGAATCAGAGAAATTCTCTCGATACCTTTGTGTCAGTCAGTTCGAGCAGAAAAGCTCGAGCTGGTCATCCCTAGATTACATCCCATACACGACCAATGATCACTTGTTGGCATATGATTATTTAAAACTACAAAAAGTTTTAGCTATCACAATAAGATTTATCATCCTGTGTCCTGTTTCACATGCATGTTTAAAAGTTGAATTCTCCAATACACTTCCAACATCTATTTTGTGTTAAAAAAAAAACAACTTATGACACTGATTCAAAAGAGGTGTTCTTGTGAGTGAAGCAGCCACAAAATGATGTGTTTCTTCCCCTCCCTCTTGAGCATTTTACCCTTCCTGACCCTCCAGAGGCAACAGACCCTCAGTGTTGTAATGGCTCTTGAGTCTGTGAGATAATATGTCAATGTTGGAGTACTAATTGTGTCTTATTCTTTTGTAACTCCTCAATCATGCATGCTTGAGTGGTGACCTACACCACTTATGAAGTGTTCCCTGACTGTCCCTTTACATATCATAATCTACCTAATGGACATTTTTTGTAGAATCCCGCCATGTAGAAGACATCGAGAATTTGATTTTTTCGGAACCAGTCACGTGGAGGTAATTTTACCGAACTGATAAGCACTAGTCCAAAGGGATCTGCTATCGGTTCCGGTCGCACCGTGCTGCAAAAATTTTTGCTACAAGCAGAAGCTCCTCGCTAACACTGTCTCCTCACTTAGCTTTATTTGATCAAAATTGATGCCGACAATGCCCGTTGTCTAAAGTGCAAAAAAATAATTTCATGTATAGGTGGAACCACAAGCAATGTGTTCAAACACATTGCCAAAATCCACGACATTCAGACTGAAAGATGCACTGTGTTTGACAAGCGTTATGAAGCAGCGTCAAGCAGCTCCGAGTCTGATACAATGAGTAGCTATGCTAGTAAATTACGGCCCAAGCATGCTTGAAAATGCACATGCTCCATATTTTATCATAAAACAACAATTAAAAAAGTTTAAAGTTCTGTTGTGTTTCCACCACCAACTTTGCAGGGAATGGAAGAATGCCTGCCCACTTACTGGACAAAAACAGCCAATTCACAGAACACCGGCTGTTAAATAATAATTATTGTTATTGTTTAACTTGTTTAACTGTGCAGATCTGTCAGACATGTATTGGTTTAAATGCTGAAAGTATTGTTGTCCTGTTTTATGTTAATAATACTTATTTGTTTGAGGGGTTTTTTTGTTTCTAGAAGTATCGATAAGAGAATTGTTAAAGAGCCGGACTGTTAAGCAGTATTGATAAGAGGACCATCCCTAATCATTTCTCAGTTTTTTCTCATTGAATTGGCTTCACTGTTTTTTGGGGGGTTTTCATTGAACTTATCCAAAACTAATGACATATTGTCTCCCCCAGACAACAATATACTGCAACATTGTTGTAAATATATTCGTTCACTTCAACGTGGCTTCAATTGTACAAATAAAGTGCTCAGATAACACATTAACAGCATTGTAGCCAAGTTGCCTGAAAGTGTCTGTAATGTTATGTTGCAATGCAATTGTAATGTAATCATGTCTATTTCCTCCAACGTTGCAAATAACATTGTCAGATAAGCTTTTGACAACGTCACAACAACAATGGTTTCCAATGTTTCTCCTAAACTTATGCGGATTGTATTCATGACCACAAAGCCATTCATTTGAATATTTGTTCTCAGATTTTTATACTTTACTCAAATTTTGTAGATGAAATGAAAACATACAAAATGGATTTCAAAGTTTGACCAGGCAAATTTTATTCAATCTTTTTCTTAAATTGTCTTATGCTCCTCCTGGAATTTGAAGCCCGGTGAAAAGGAACAGGTGCTGGTATGTCAACGTGCTCTCGCCCCTTCACCTGAAAGAAAGGGGGAGACTGATTCAAATGGTTTTTATACACCCTCTTCACCACTCAGAATGCCCCCATCAGATGATAGAATGTTTTGAGCTTCTTCAATGTGGCTCCTATAAAAGATAAACAATACCATGAAACAAGCTCCAACAAATGCAGAGATAAGTCAAAGATGTCTAAGGTAATTATTGATGAAACTGCAGTTTGAAAAACAAAGGTGAAATTGAAAGGCAACGCTCTCAAGATGATCCATCATCTTGTTAAAAAACACAAACCACTGGATCTTAAAAACATCGTTCATCCTAACAATTTTTGTAAGAAATTTCCTCAGTAACATGTATTTGTAATCATGTTACATGACATGATTACATGTAATGTTATTATGTATTTGCGCACCATTAAAACACTAGGTCATTGTGAATTCACTCTCTAGTGTGTGATGCAGGTGGAAGGTGGGATCCAACCTCGAACATGGCTTTTTGAGTGAACAAACAGATTTATTTCTGACGAATAGTGAGAAGATAAGTGGAAGAAGAACAGACAGCCGGGTTTGTCTGAAAAGCAGAGTGTCAGGCTGGTAGAGAGGCAGGTTGGGCTGCAAACGAAGTCAGGCAGAAACAATTAGAAAACACAACATAACTCAAGATGACGCCAATGATTGTACCCAAACGTGAACAATAGTCTGGTGTTGGCTGGAGATCCATCTGAAGAATAAATCATATCCCTGATGAGTGTCTTTTAAGTGATGTCTTCTTTATTTTTATCTATTGGTCTTTTTGTGTTGTTGTACAGTGTCCTTGAGTTTCTAGAAATGCGCATTTAAATAAAATGAATTATTATTATTATGAGGTGAAGGTGTGGCTCAGGCATCAGAGGCGAGCACGCCTACAGAATCCCAACTCCTTCACCTTTATAAATATAAAATATAAATGTAAATATAACCACACAAATTAATCCCAAAGGCCAGGTATGAGGCTAAAAAAGTTTAAACCATATTTAAAATGTAAAGAGTAGCGTTAACTTCTCACTCAACTCTCTGCAGTGGATCTTCCAACATAAATGCTCACAAAGGCCTCTATATATCACTGGCTCAACTGTAAAAAAGATGATGTAAAAATAAAACCCATCAAATAAAAAGGTACTGAAATGTACCTAACTACAGTATGTTGATTTTGATTTTAAACAAAACGTTACCTGACGATACTGATTGCAACATTGCTGCCATGTTGCAGGGAATAGATACAACGCACATTTACCATTGTAAATGTGCGGTACAAATTTACTGTGTAACATCACATTGTTAGCCTGCCTCCTATAAACTTACGAAGGGGATCAATTTGGTAAAATGTTTTGTCCAACATTGCAACATTGTTTCTGCAGGAACTAACTTGCAACTCTCTATCCTTTCTCATATGGAATGTACAGTACCTGCAATGTTTGTTCCGGAAGGGCTTGAAGGACTGTTGTATTCAGCAGAGGTCACCGGCATGGCTTCACGGGCACGTCTGCGACGGTCACAATCAGGAATGGGGGAGCACATTAACTCTCCCCCTTCATCTGGACAGCGGCATTCCTGGCACTGGTCTGTCTGGGAGGAATGCCCTGCTTCATAGATTTTGCTTCCATGAAAACATCCGACCTGTTGACATTGTGGACATCCATCTGCATATCCCACAGTTTTAATACAGTTTGGGGTAATTTCAGGGCATGGAATAGATTCGCAGCTTATATCTCCTCCTCCCAGGGGACAGGAGCATTCAGTTTGCGCAAAATCAGTCAAGTAGGACATTCCTTCTGGGACTTTTCCATCTTCATATTTCATTTTACACCCGTGACTCTCACAGATGCATCCTATCTGTGTACATACGGGACAACAGGCATCTGCTGGCATGTCGGTGTGAATACAGTTTGGTACGACAGGGCAAACTGACTCGTTGCATTCTCCAATCATGCTCAGACAGTTGTCCATCCACAAAGTTATCACACAGAAATACAAGCTTGCCTTTAGAAAGTCCATTTTGCTTAAAAAGTTCCAACGAGGTCAGTTTTTTTCCAAATGTGTATAAATCAAGTTCAATTTTAAGCCCAGCAGGAAGGTAGTGGTGCGCTTGAGCCTGTAAAACACATTAGAATCAGAATATACTTTAATGATCCCACATATGGGAAATTTGTGAACTTTAAACTTTTGTGAACTTTAAACTTTTGTGAACTTTAAACTTTTGTGAACTTTAAACTTTTGTGAACTTTAAACTTTTGTGAACTTTAAAATTTGTGAACTTTACACTGAACATTAAAAACAAAACAGAGATTAACAACATTTTTACTGCACAGAATCATTTGGGATAAAAACAGATAAAATCAGATTTTTTTTCAACCTGAGATAACAAATTTGAAAAACCAATTTGAAAACATTTTTTCTGCTTTGATACCACAGGAGAAAAAGAATATGTTACATGGAAATTCAGTCAGTATGCTGTCTATAGAAAAATTGTGGATTTTTTTTTTTTTTATCACATAATACTGACCCGTTTTTACCGCCCCGCAACAGACTGGTGACCATTTAGGGTACACCCTGCCTCTTGCCTTGGATCAGCCGGGATAGACTGTGGTACCCCCCACCACCTCGTCAGAGAATAAGCAGCTAAGAAAATGGATGAATGGCTAACCATTTCTACCGCTTTTCAATTATCAGTCAGTCATCTTCTTATTCGTATGTCTTTCCCTTTCAGGGCTGCGGGGGGTGCCAAACCCCATCCCGGCTGATTTAAGGCGAAGGGCAGGGTACACCCCAAACCGGTCGCCAGTCTGTCGCGGGGCCACACACATACAACCATCCACACACACACTCATTCCTAGGGGCAATTTGGCACCGGCCAATCAACCTAGCATGCATGTCTTTGGAGGGTGGGAGGAAACCGGAGTACCCGGAGGAAACCCACGTAAACTCCACACAGAAGGGAAATTGTTCCAAGCCTCGTCCCCACTCGGGATTCAAACCCACGACCTTCTTGCTGTGAGGCCACTGTGCTACCCACTGCGCCATCGTGCTGCCTTTTCAAACATATTACATACAGTAGATTATTTGATCAAATCTGGCAGCCCTACAATTATGCCTGCAATTTTATTTGACATGACTGCAAATATACATCTAATTGGTTGAGCACAAACTGCTTCAACATCCATATACTGTACTAACTGGTAGAGGCTGAACACAGTAGTTATAATGCATTTGATTAGATCCCTGGAAATACCACTGGGAGATGGACTGAAAAAGCAGCAAAAGACAGTCGAAAGTTTGAGTAGGTGATGTGACTTCAAATCAGAGCATCTACTGAAAACCAGGTGTTTTCTATTCAAGTTTTTCTGTTTATTCCTAGTGTTTTTCTTGATGCCAAGGGCAACACTTTTAAACATTTTATCCTAAGCTTTTTATTTAAATCAAGAAAACAACTCATTCATTTGTCATGAGAAATTTCTCTGTGAATATTTAAAAGGTTAATGTATTCAAATCCTGATTTTGTTAAATAGCTGACATTTATACTGGACAATATGTTTTAAAATAAATTTTCCAAAAAGAAGAAGCACCCGTTATCATATATAGAAAAACTTAGAAAATCATGACAACATTGCACGTCTTCTTCACACTTTTTAATACAAGATGTAAAATACAACAAAGTAGCACATTGCGTATGCAGTCCACATCAGGTCACCAGAAAAAAAGCTCAACATCTGTTCCTCTGTCTTTCATAGTTCAACCACAAAACATCACAAACTGAAGCCCAGCTCTATTAAGGGAATCAATGATGTCTTTGTGCACAGAGGGTACAAAATCATTTTACCAGATCTTGCAATCCAAAACTGGCATTTGGCCACTAATATGGAGCTTTAAGAGTTCTGACCTAACATTAACGGACTCTCGCATCCAAATACCCTCTGGATTGCTAGTTTAGGGAATAAACACCAATCAGGACAATCTGGTTGATCCATATGTGCAAAAATAGGTTAAGAAAGAAATGTTTATCTTATTTCTGTATTTTGAGCAGAAAAAAACAATTTATTTAAAACTTTGTTTTAAGGCAACAGAATCTCCAAAACGTCAGATTAATTTAAAATGGGATTAAAATCTTTACTTTTAAATTGCTTATTTTATTATTTTGACAACAATGTTATTAAAAATAAAATATTTATCTCAATAAATTAGATTGTTTAAAAAACAAAACACAAACAAGCATCATTAAATAAATTTTTCAAAGTATTTTCTGGGTATTAGTGCGCATCATACATTTTTTAAAGTATGCCAAATCATCAGATTTACCGTCAAATCCGAATGATCTGAATGATAGATTAAATCAACCTCAATGCAAAAAAAACCCCAAAAAACCCATAAATATATCTTCTGACGTTTCTTACCTGAAGTCCGCGATCAGTGAAAGCTTACGTGTGTGTGAAGCAAACGTGTGCGTGAAGTTAATGCCTTTGCATGGGAGGATGGGATCGCCTGTAATGCCTCTGAGGGCGGGACAAACTTTCATTGAAAAACTTCTAAAACTTTTACAGACTTTCGGGTTTTTTGGCATTAAAAATGTTCCGACCTAAAAATTAATAGATAGCTCCATCAGTCTAATTACTGTACTGATCAGGGAATAAAATGAATGTAAAATTGTTACTGTTATAAAACATTAATAACACTTAGCATAAAAAATTAAAGAGTTAACTTTCAAAAATAGAATTTTTTTTCTTTAACAGTTTCTGAAAAGAGCTTCCCCCGCAGATTGGCTGAGATCTCTTTAGAGATAGAGTGAGGAGCTCTGCCATCCTGGACGAGCTTGTTGCTCCTCCAGGTCGAGAGAAGCCAGATGGAGTGGTTTGGAAATCTGGTTGGGATGCCTTCCTATTGCCTTGCTGTTGAGATTCTTCGGGCATGTCCCACCAGGAGGAGACCCAGAGCCAGACCCTGGACTTGCTGGAGAGACTGTCAAACAGCTGAAAAAGGGAATGCCTCAGGATCCCCCGGGGGAGCAGGCGGGTGCAGTTGGGGTGAGAGAAGCCTGGGTTTCCCATCTGAGGCTGTTGCCCCCATGACCCGGCCCTGAATAAGTGAAAGATGACGTAACATTTCCAATTTACTATCCAACTCATCTGATTGCCTTCTTTACTTTTGGGAAAGCAGAAAAGTCACTGTGATCAAATCAATTTTCAAACAGATATCACATGCAGTCTGTGATTCTCTCTGTAAGAGGTTAACTGTAATATATCTGTCATGACTTCAATCAGATCTTCCATCCAACATAAACTGTTCTAAATGCACAAGTGAATCTGATCCAACTTTTTCCCTGGTTTGATCTTAGGGGTCACTGAGTCACTTTTGAGAGGAACCAACAAAAAAAGCTGCTCAAATGGCTGAACAGACTTATCAGGCTGACTGAAGGGCGGTGGGACGAGTGACGACTTTCTTTGGGTTTCCTTCGAATGATCAATGACATATGTTAGTCTTTGGACCCGTTTTTAGTTATCTCAGTTGTATTTGAATATTAACACAGCAGCAGAAGTTTTATGTTATGAAAGACTCCCCAGGTCATCCTAAAAGGTTTTTATGTAACATTCTTTCTCATAAGACAATAAAATTCTCTTTGTTTGTGAACTGTCGGTCAGTTTGTCACCTTCTTAACCGTCTATTCCCTTTCAGGGTTACTGGGGTGATAAGGAACAGGTGCTGGTATGTCAATGTGCTCTGGCACTTTCATCTGAAAGAAAGGGGGAGACTGATTCAAAAGGTTTTTATGAACCCTCTTCACCACTCAGAATGTTCCCCAGTGAATTAAAGATATTTTTGAGTGTCTTCAAGGTGGCTCCTAAAAAAAGTAAACGATACCATGAAACAAGCTTCAACTAATGCAGAAATAAGCTAAAGGTCAGTCAGTCATCTTATCCGTCTGTCCCTTACAGGGTTGCGGGGGGTTCCGGAGCCCATCCTGGCTTATTTAAGACAAATGGCAGGGTACACCCCGAACAGGTGTGTGCAGAACCACACACATACAACCATCCACACACTCATTCCTAGGGGCAATTTTGGCACCGGCAAATCAACCTAGCATGCATGGCTTTGGAGGATGGGAGGAAACTCACGCAAACACAGAGAGAACATGCAAACTTCACACAGAAAGTACAGTGTTCCAAGCCTTGCCCCCACCTGGGACTTGAACCCACGACCTTCATGCTGTGAGGCCACTGTGCTATCCACCGCACCACGTGCTGCCCTAAGCTAAAGGTGTCCATGGTAATTATTGGTGAAAATGTATTTTAAAAAACAATGGTGAAATTGCAAAGGCAACACTCTCAAGATCACATCGTTAGCCTGCCTCCTATAAACTTACAAAGGGAATCATTTTGGTAAAATGTTTTGTACAACGTTGTGAGAATTTATGTGCAACATTGTTTCTGTCATTGGAAGAACTAACCTGTAACTCTCTATCCTTTCTTTCATGGAACGTACAGTACCTGCAATGTTTTTTTCTGAAAGATACAATCTTAAAAAACAAAGGAAAAATGCTTGCAACCTGATTAAGAAAAAAGTAATTTATTGATATCTTCTTATCAGCCTTCTTCATGACACACTGTGTGAGATGCTCAAACCACTTCCACGTTCAGAGATTTAGGCACCCAGGCATGCAAATAAGTAATTCCCAGAAGCTCAGTGCATTCAAGCATGGAACTTTAAAAGGATGTTATCTATGCAAAAATCCAAATTTCTCTCTTCTAAATGCTACACTGCGACCTTGTTTTCAGAATACGAAAGTTCTTCAGAGTGATACGTAATCATGTCTATTTCCTCCAACGTTGCAAATAACATTCCCAGTTAACAGTTTTACATTGAGTCAACAAAAAAAAACAAAGATGCAAAAACAATATAATGCAATGTTGTTGTAAATATATTCTTTCTCTTCAAAGTGGCTTCAACTTTGCAAATAAAGTGCTCTTTAGCCTTAAACCTATAAACTTACAAAGGGATTAATTTGGTAAAATGTTTTGTAAAACATTGCCAGAATGACTATGCATCATTGTTTCTGGAAAAACTAATCATTGTTGTTTTTGGCAGCCATCGGAGTTTTCTTTTTAGTCTTTGTCTTTGGAACGAAAATAATTAAGTTTTAGTCAAGTTTTCGTCATCTCCATATATTTTAGTTTTAGTCACGTTTTAGTCGACGAAAACCCAAAAGAGTTTTCGTCAGGGAGACTTAGAAAGTTTTTAGTCTTGTTTTAGTGTAAAAAAATATATATATTACTTGAACAATTGTGGCTTTATTACTGAGATTGATGCAGGTTATTTGTTAAAAAAAAAAAAAAAAAAAGGCAGCCCTGCCGAGCTTTAACTTGCGCAAAACAACAAACATTGTAAAACAATGTCAAATAAAATTCTTCGGTGAGCGAGGAACATTGTAACTTATGCACAGTGGTGGATGAAGTACTCCCTTTTTGTACTTAAGTAAAAGTACAGATAATTAGGCAAAAAATTTACTTAAGTAAAAGTAAAAGTACCAATAAAAAAAATCTACTTAAGTAAAAGTACAAAAGTAGTTGGTGTAAATTCTACTTTTTAAGCAAAATGTAAAAGTATTCTACCACAATTCAAATGTTATTTTTTTGTGCTATAGGGTGTCACCATGGTAACCAGGATAAATACTCTGCAGGGGTGTGACCCCCCCTCTCCCGCCTCTTTTGGGCCACAAAAAAAATAAATAAATAAAATAAAAGGAAAGGGGACAAGTCAAGCTATCCCCGAGAAGGGCCAGTGAATGGGCTCCAAAATGGAGGAAAATGACACTTATTTTTTAAAATGTTTTGGGGGGAGGCCCCCAGTCACTATATATTGGCTTTTTCAAAGGCCCACCCCCCTTTGGAAAATTCTAGATCTGCCCCTGCTCTGTGTAATGATGGCTCAACTTTTTATTTAGAAGTAAACACAACGAACAACGATCTTCTGACTCTTTTTAATTTGTACTATATTTGATGTTGGGTTTTTGAATTAATGCGGAAAATGTTTCTCGATTCATAACTTCTTCTCCCGATCAACTGCTTCTTTTGATTTTGGCGATGCGGCTTCAAGATGCACTAAAAAAAAAAACTGTGTATTTTTCAAATTCTTGAACGAAAATGTAACAAAAAATGTAAAACACACTTTTAAAAAGTAGCGAAGTAAAAGTACAGATATTTGCTCTAAAAATGTAGTGAAGTAAAATTAAAAGTACCGGTCTTAAATTTTACTTACGTAAAGTACAGATACACAATTTTTTTACTTAAGTACAGTAACGAAATACATTTACTTTGTTACGTTCCACCACTGCTTATGCATACTTAAAAATGACATCTTTCAATAACTCTGTAAAAACAAAGTAAACATTGGAATGCATTTAAAGCAGTCGTTAACGCAACTAAACTAACTAGGAAGTTAGCAGCGCCAGCAAGCTAGCATTAGCTCTAAGTCAGTATGCCGTTTGCACAAAATATGTGGAAAATTTTAAGTTTCCGAGCACCAAGCCCCTTTGTTGCTGCTGCCGCCATGGTGTGTGACTTCCTCGTGGCTGCAGGTGTGTTGTGTAGACGGTGTGAACGCGCAACATTGTGTGTGTGTTTGTGTGTGTGCGTGTGTGTGTGGAGGGGGGGAGGCGGACGTGCCGCCATGAGAGACAGAATGCACCCACTGTGCTTTTTCTTTTCACAGACAGAAATGTGAAAGTCTGACGCCCATTTCATTACATTTTTTGTCTCGTCAACAGAAACTTGTTATCATTACGTCATCATCATAAAAAAAAAGCTTCGTCAACAAAATCATTTCGTTGTCGTCATCGTTGACGAAAACAACACTGGAACCATCATGCAACTCTATCCTTTCCTCAATAGATAGGAAAGAGAACAATCCTTTCTATCCTTTCGCAGTGCTTTTCAGAACCAACTTCCCTTCCCTGGTTAGATCTTAGGGGTCACTGAGTCACTTGTGAGAGGAACCAACAATAAAAGCTGCTAAGATGGCTGAACAGACTTATCAGGCTGACGGAAGAGCGGTAGGATGAGTGGGGACTTTCTCTGGGTTTCCTTTGAATGATCAATGACAAATGTTAGTCTTTGGACGTGGTTTTGTTATCTCATTTGTATTTGAATATAAATACAGCAGCAGAAGTTATATGTTATGAAAGACTCCCCAGGTCATCCTAAAAGGTTTCATGTCACATCCTTTCTCATAATACAATAAACTTTTGTTTTGGGATCACAAGGAGCAAACCAGTGAAAAATTTAAACAATCAGGAATGTACATTTAAACATTTTACAAAAATGTGGGATTGTGTTCTCTTGTTTATTTCATTTACGTCGTGATCCCCTCGCCTGCTGCCAGAGGAAGCCCCGGATCCTCCTCATCACCTTGAGTAGAGACACCTGAGGGTGATTAGTTGGATGACATTCACTTGTGGATACTGGTGCCTATTTAAAGGCAGTCTCCCCTGACTAACCATGTCGGTTCATCGTCATCCTTCCCAGCCAGACTCATCTGACTTCTGTAAAAACATCCTGTTTTGCTTTGCATTTGTCCTCTTTCTTCCATAACACAACAATTTATATTTTGCGGAAACGTTACGACGATCAGCTGTGGGGCTGCTCAGTCTGTACACAAAAGACAACTGTTGTCATTATACAAGACTCGCATACAAGACGACAGACATCAGAGTCATTTGTTTCTTATGACAAGTTAAGGATTACATCCCATACACGTCCAATGATCAATTGCTGGCATATGTTTATTAAAAAACTACAAAAAGTTTTAGTAATCATAACAAGATTTATCAACCTGTGTGCTGTTTCACATGCATGTTTAAAAGTTGAATCTATTTTGTTTAAAAAAAAAATTCTGAGAGGCGTTCTTGTGAGTGAAGCAGCCACAAAATGGTGTGTTTCTTCCCCTCCCTCTTGAGCATTTTACCCTTCCTGACCCTCCAGAGGCAACAGACCCTCAGTGTTGTACTGGCTTTTGAGTCTGTGAGATAAAATAATCTGACACATCATCTTGACTGAAACCGTTGGAGTACTAATTACTCCTAATTCTTTTGTAATTCCTCAGTCATGCGTGATTGGGTGGTGACCTACACCACTTATGATTGCAAGTGTTCCCTGACTGCCCCCTTCCATGTCATCATCCATCTAATAAACAGTTTTAGGAGAATCCCGCCGTGTAGAAGTTTAAAACACCATGATCATTGTTTTCTCATGTGATTAAGTACAGTCCTTTTTAGGGATGGATATCGAGAATCGAATTTTTTCGGAACCGGTCCTGCAGCCGTGATTTTGACCGGACTGATAAGTGCTAGTCCAAATGGATGTGCTCTCAGTTCAGGTCTCACCGTGCTACAACACTTTTTGCTACAAGAAGAAGCACCTCGCTAACACCATCTTCTAGCTCGGCCGACCAAAATCGATGCCGACAATGCCCGTTGTCTAAAGTGCAATAAAGTAATTTCATGTATAGTAGGTGGAACCACAAGCAATTTGTCAAACCCGTTGCCAAAACCCACAGCATTCAGACTGAAAGATACACTGTGTTTTACAAGCGTTATGAAGCAGCGTCAAGCAGCTCTGAGTCTGATGCAACAAGTATGCGCTGAGTCTGATGCAACAAGTATGCTAGTAAATTACGGCACAAGTACACTTGAAAACGCACGTGCTCCGTGTTTCATCATAAAACAACAAATCAAAAAAAGTTTAAAGTTCTGTTGTGTTTCCACCACCAACTTTGCAGAGAGAGGGAGAACGCCTGCCTCCTTTTTGGATAATAACAGCAAATTCACAGAACACAGGCTGTTAAATAATATCTATTGTTGTTATTGTATAACTTAAGTGTGCAGATTCTTCCGACATTTATTGGTGTAAATATTGAAAGTACTGTCGTCCTGTTTTATGTTCATAATTATTATTTGTTTGGAGTTTTTTTTTTTTTTTTTTCTAGAAGAATGGGAGAATGGGAGAATCGTTAAAGACCCGGATCGTAAAGCGTTATTGATAAGAGCACCATCCCTAATCTTTTCTCAGTTTTTTCTCACTGAATTGGCTTCACTTGTTTTTTGGGGGTTTTCATTGAACTTATCCAAAACTAATGACACATTGTTTACACTGGACAACAATGTACTGCAACGTTGTTGTAAATACTCTATATTCGTTCACTTCAACATGGCTTCAACTGTACAAATAAAGTGCTCAGATAACACATTAACGGCATTGTAGCCAAGTTACATCAGTGTCTGCAATGTTATGTTGCAATGCAATTGTAATGTAATCATGTCTATTTCCTCCAACGTTGCAATTCAATTTAAATTTTTCCATTCAATTTAATTTATTCACACATAAAACAACAAAAAAATTAACTAATGGCACAAATAAAAATACACAGTCTGAAAAGGAATAGGCAGAAGCAAAGGGCTTATAAGCGCTTACCCCCTTTACCCTAAACATTTACATGCTGCTACATTTATATGATAAGTTATCAGTTTGTTTCTATGTATGATTTCACAATTTTCTTTTTATATAAACTTATGAAGCAACTCAGTCTTCTGCAGTCTTTGATGTCCTGTTCTAATCTGTTCCATAGACCCACCCCAACAGTAGAGATACAGTGTTGTTTTGTATTAGTTCTGACCCTAGGCTTTTTGAAAACATCAGATCCCCTCAGATTATGGGTACTCTCTCGATTTTGAAAAAAACTTTGGATCTGATTTGGTACTTGTTTATTTTTAATAATATACATGAGTTGTGCGGTTTTGTAATCTATTAAGTCTTTGAATTTCAATTTGAATTTCAATGTGTATATAGAGTATGGATGAAGAGTTGGTTTGCATGTGCCCTGTACAGGGTTTTATTGACAATTATCTGACAATGTTGCAAATAACATTGTCAGATAAGCTTTTGACAACATCACAACAACCATGGTTTCCAACGTTTTTCCTAAACCTATGAGGATTGTATTTATGAACACGAAGCCATTCATTTGAATATTTGTTCTCAGATTTTTATACTTTACTCAAATTTTGTGGATGAAATGAAAACATACAAAACAGATTTCAAAGTTTGACAGGCAAATTTCATTCAATCTTTTTCTTAAATTATCTTATGCTCCTCCATGAATTTGAAGCCCGGTGAAAAGGAACAGGTGCTGGCATGTCAACGTGCTCTGGCACCTTCACCTGAAAGAAAGGGGGAGACTGATTCAAATGGTTTTTATAAACTCTCTTCACCACTCAGAATGCCCCCAGCAGATGATAGATATTTTTGAGTTTCTTCGATGTGGCTCCTATAAAAGATAAACAATACCATGAAACAAGCTCCAACGAATGCAGAGATAAGCCAAAGGTGTCTAAGGTAATTATTGGTGAAAATGCAGTTTGAAAAACAAAGGTGAAATTGCAAAAGCAACGCCCTGAAGAATATCCACCATCTTATTAAAAAAACCCACAAATCACTGGATCTTAAAAACATCATTCATCCTAACAATTTTTGTAGGAAATTTCCACAGTAACATGTCTATAATCATATTATTTGTACACCATTAAAACACTAGGTCATTGTGAATTCACTCTCTAGTGTGTGATGCAGGTGGAAGGCGGGATCCAACCTCGAAACATGGCTTTTTGAGTGAACAAACAGATTTATTTCTGATGAATAGTGAGAAGATAACTGGAAGAAGAACAGACAGCCGGGTATGTCTGAAAAGCAGAGTGTCAGGCTGGTAGAGAGGCAGGTTGGGCTGCAAACAAAGTCAGGCAAATAATTATAAAGTATAAAAAACTCAAGATGAGGCCAATGATTGTTACCCAAAGGTGAACAATAGTCTGGTGTTGGCTGGAGATCCATATGAAGAATAAATCATATCCCTGATGAGTGTCTTTTAACTGATGTCTTTTATATTTTTATCTAACATTATTTTTATATTTCTGTACAGTGTCGTTGAGTTTTTAGAAATGCGCTTTTAAATAAAATGAATTATTATGGGGTGAAGGTGTGGCTCAGGCATCAGATGCGGGCGCACCCACAGAATCACAAGTCTTTCTTCAATGCATGTTGGAGTTTATATTTGCTAGCTTGACTAGCATTTAATGACTAATATTCTGTAGCTTAAAAAGAGGTAAATACAACCACACAATTTAATCCTAAAGGCTAGGTATGAGGCTAAAACAGTTTAAACCATCTTTAAAATATAAAGAGTGGAGTTAATTTCTCACTCAACTCTTTGCAGTGGATCTTCCAACAGGCTGAGCATGTATGCTCACAAAGGCCTCTACAAATCACTGGCACAAATGTAACAAGAGGATGTAAAAATAAAACCCATCAAATAAAAAGGTACTGAAATGTACCTAACTATAAATATATTGACTTTGATGTGTTGTACTACTTCCAGTGGTGAAAGAAAAACCGTTACATAAGGTGGTGAACATGTTTTACATTTTGCAGGAGGAGACTAGAAATTTATTATTTATATGTATTTGCTGTCAAAACGTTACCTGACGATACTGTTTGCAACATTGCTGCCATGTTCCAGGAACTAGATACAACGCACATTTACAACGCTACAAATTTACTGTGTAGCATCACATTGTTAGCCTGCCTCCTATAAACTTACAAACGGGATCAATTTAGGAAAATGTTTTGCCCAACATTGACAGAATGTCTATGCAAAATTGTTTCTGGAGGAATTAACCTTCAATTCTCTATCCTTCTTTATATGGAACGCACAATACCAGCAATGTTTGTTCCGGAAGGGCTTGAAGGACTGTTGTTTTCAGCGGAGGTCACCGGCATGGCTTCACTGGCACGTCTGCGACGGTTACAACCAGGAACGGGGGAGCACATTACCTCTCCCCCTTCATTTGGACAGAGGCATTCCTGGCACTGGTCTGTCTGGAAGAGATGCCCTGCTTCATAGATTTTGCTTCCATGAAAACATCCGACCTGTTCACATTGTGGACATCCATCTGCATATTCCACAGTTTTAATACAGTTTGGGGTAATTTGAGAGCATGTAGATTGGCAGCTTATATCTCCTCCTCCCAGGGGACAGGAGCATTCACTTTGCGGAAAATCAGTAAATAAGGACATTCCTTCTGGGACTTTTCCATCTTCATATTTCCTTTTACACGCAGGAATCTCACAGGTGCATCCTATCTGTGTACATACGGGACAACAGGCATCTGCTGGCATGTCGGTGTGAATACAGTTTGGTACGACAGGGCAAACTGACTCGTTGCATTCTCCAATCATGCTCAGACAGTTGTCTATCCACAAAGTTATCACACAGAAATACAAGCTTGCCTTTAGAAAGTCCATTTTGCTTAAAAAGTTCCAACGAGATCAGTTTTTTTCCAAATGTGTATAAATCAAGTTCAATTTTAAGTCCAGCAGGAAGGTAGTGGTGCGCTTGAGCCTGTAAAAATACATTAAAAACAAAAAAGAGATTAACAACATTTTTACTGCACAGAATCATTTGGGATAAAACAGATAAAAATCAGATTTTTTTCCACCTGTCTGTTCTGATTTGATAACAGTTTTTCTGCTTTGATATTACAGGATATAAAGAATATGTCAAATGGAAATTAAGCCAACAGGCTGAATAAAGACAATATTTTGGAAAAAAAACAATTTTTTGGAATTATTTTGGACATTTTGGAAATATAGCAGGGAAAAGAAATTATGAGATGTGAATAAATGACAAAACCTCCTCACATGGTTTTAATTCAATATATTGTGTTAAAGATTTTCTAAAGCTAAAAGTTTCCACTGCCCCGCAACAGACTGGTGACCAGTTCAGGGTACAACCTGCCTGTCACCTTAAATCAGCCGGGATAGGCTCTGGCACACTCCCCTCCCTTCTCTACCCCCCCCGCCCCCCAGGGAATAAGCAGTTCAGAAAATGAATGAATGGAAAACCATTTCTACCGATTTTCAAATGTAATAAGTAGATTATTTAAACAAATCTGGCAGCCCTACAATTGTGCCTGCATTTCTATTTGATGTGACTGCAAATGTACATCTAATTGGTTGAGCACAAACTGCTTCAACATCCATATATATTGTCCTAACTGGCAGAGGCTGTACACAGTAATAATAATGCATTTGATTAGATCCCTGGAGCTTTTTCTGGTATGAAATACAGCTGGGAGATGGACTGAAAAAGCAGCAAAAGACAGTCGAAAGTTTGAGTAGGTGATGTGACTTCAAATCAGAGCATCTACTGAAAACCAGGTGTTTTCTATTCAAGTTTTTCTGTTTAGTCCAAGTGTTTTTCTTGGTGCTAAGAGCAACACTTTTGACATTTTATCCTAAGCTTTTTATTTAAATAAAAAAAACCCAACTCATTAATTTGTCATGAGAAGTTTCTCTGTGAATATTTAAAAGGTTAATAAATTAAAATCCAAATTTTGTTAAATAGCTAACATTTATACAGGACAATATGTTTTAAAATAAATTTTCCAAAAAGAAGAAGCACATGTTATCATATAGAGAGAAACTTAGAAAACCATGGCAACATTACACGTCTTCTTCAAAGTAGCACATTGCATATGCAGTCCACATCAGGTCACCAGAAAAAAAGCTCAACATCTGTTCCTCTGTCTTTTATAGTTCAACCACAAAACATCACAAACTGAAGCCCAGCTCTATTAAGGGAATCATTGATGTCTTGATGCATAGAGGGTACAATATTATTTTGCCAGATCTTTCAGTCCTAAACTGGCATATAACCACTGCTGTGGAGCTTTAAGAGTTCTGACCTAACATTAAAAAGACTGGTCATGTACTGTCAAATCTGAACGATCTGAATGATAGATTAAATCAACCTGCATGCATCCCCCCATAAATATATCTTCTGATGATTCTCACCTGAAGTCCGCGATCAGTGAAAGCTTGCGTGTGTCTGAAGGAAACTTGTGCGTGAAGTTAATGCCTTTGCATGGGAGGATGGGATTGCCCGTACTGCCTCTGAGGGCGGGACAAACTTTCATTGAAAAACTTCCAACTTATTTACAGACTTTTGAGGTTTTTTGGGGGAGGGGGTAATAAAAATTTTCCGACTTAAAAAGTAATGGATAGCATCATCAGTCTAATTACTGTGCTGATCAGGGAAGAAAATGAATGTTAATTTGTTACTGTTATAAAACATTAATGACACTTAGAATAAAAAAATTTAAGCATTAATTTTCAAATTAGACATTTTTTTCTTTAACAGTTTCTGAAATGAGCTTCCCCCGGAGGGTGGCTGGGATCACCTCAGAGATAGAGTGGGGAGCTCTGCCATCCTGGACTAGCTTGTTGCTCCTCCAGGTCGAAAGAAGCCAGATGAAGTGATTTGGACATCTGGTTGGAATGCTTTCCAATTGCCTTGCTGTTGAGGTTTTTCGGGCATGTCACACCGGGAGGAAACCCAGAAGCAGAACCCTAACTTGCTGCAGAGACTTTCTCACAGCTGAAAAGGGGAACGCCTCAGGATCCCCCCGGTTGAGCTAGAGGGAGCAGTCGGGGTGAGAGTAGCCTGGGTTTCCCTTCTGAGCCTGTTACCCCCATGACCCAGCACTGGATAAGTGAAAGACAACGTAATGTCTCCAAATCAGATGAGTTATCCAACTCATCTGATTGTCTTCTTTACTTTTAGGAAAGCAGAAAAGTCACTGTGATCAAGTCAATATTCAAACAAGTATCACTTCCCAGCTACCAATTTTAAGTTGAGGCAACAAAAAACCAAAGTTGCAACAACATTATACTGCAACGTTGTTGTAAATGTATTTGTAACCTTCAAAAGTGGCTTTGTGGCTTCAACTTTGCAAATAAAGTGCTCAGATAACACATTAACGGCGTTGTAGCCAAGTTGCATGAAAGTGTCAGCAATGTCATGTTGCAAAGTTATTGTAATGTAATCATGTCTATTTCCTCCAATGTTACAAATAACATTGTCAGACAAGCTTTTGACAACGTCACAACAACCATGGTTTCCAACGTTTCTCTCAAACCCACGAGGATTGTATTCATGACCATGAAGCCATTCATTTGAATATTTGTTCTCAGATTTTTATACTTTATTCAAATTTTGTAGATGAAATGAAAACATACATCAAACTTTGAAAATGGATTTCAAAGTTTGATTAAGCAAATTTTATTCAATCTTTTTCTTAAATTATTTTAGTCTCCTCCCGGAATTTAAAGCCCTGCGATAAGGAACAGGTGCTGGTATGTTAACATGCTCTGGCACTTTCACCTGAAAGAAAGGGAGAGACTGAATCAAAAGGTTTTTATGAACCATCTTCACCACTCAGAATGTTCCCCAGCGGATGATAGATATTTTTGAGTTTCTTCAAGGTGGCACCTATAAAAGATACTGTGCAACAAGCTCCAACGAATGTAGAGATATGCCAATAGTGTCTATGGTAATTATTGGTGAAAATGTAGTTTAAAAAACAAAGATGAAATTGCAAATGCAATGCTCTCAAGACCACATCTTCAGCCTGCCTCCTATAAACTTACAAAGGGGATCAATCTGGTAAAATGTTTTGTACAACATTGCAACATTGTTTCTGTCATTGGAAGACCTAACCTGCAACTCTGTATCTTTTCTTTTATGAAACGTACAGTACCTGCAATGTTTCTTCTGGAAGATACAATTTTAGAAAACAAAGAAAAAATGGTTACAACCTCATTAAGAAAAAAGTAATGTTGTTATATTTTCATATCAGCTTTCTTCATCATACACTATGTGAGATGCTCAAATCACCTGTATGTTCAGAGAATTAGGCATGTAGGCATGCAAATAAGCCATTCCCAGAAGCTCAGTGCATTCAAGCATGGAACTTTAAAAGGATGTTATCTATGCAAAAATCTAAATTTCTCTCTTCTAAATGCTACACTGCGAGCTTGTTTTCAGAATGTGAAATCCTCTTGGAATTTGAAACCCAATGACAAGGAACAGGTGTTGTTATGTCAACGTGCTCTATCAGAGTCTGGATGCAAAACAATTTTTTCCAACTAAACTCAGACAAAACAGAAATCATTGTCTTTGGCCCACAGAAACAAAGAGAAAGTGTCATCAGTTACCTCCAATCTCTCTCTCAAGAACCAACAAATCAAGTTAGAAATCTAGAAGTAATAATGGACTCAGACGTTAACTACAACAGTCACATCAAATCAATTACATCAGCAGCCTTTTACCACTTTAAAACATTGCCAAATTCAGAGGTTTGGTTTCTAAAACAGACTTAGAGGTTCTTATCCATGCATTTGTTTCCAGTAGGTTTCGTATCATTGCAACGGTCTACTTACTGGTCTGAACAAAAAGGCTTTAAAACAGCTGAAGTTTATTCAAAATGCTGCTGCTCGAGTCCTAACAAGAACTAGAAAGTATGATCATATTAGTCCTGTGCTCAAGTCTCTGCACTGGCTTCCTGTGGCTCAGAGAATAGACTCTAAAGCTGCTCTGCTTGTGTTTATGTCTCTCCATGGTGGAGCTCCAAAGTACATCTGTGATATATTAGTACCTTATGAACCATCTAGAACTCTGAGGACCTCTGGGGCCGGCCTCCTGCTGATGCCTAGAGTCAGGACTAAACACGGAGAAGCTGAATTTCAATTTTATGCTGCAAAAGTCTGGAACAAACTTCCTGAGGCTGTGGGACAAGCCTCTACTGTG
Organism: Neostethus bicornis; assembly: GCA_902685375.1. Taxonomy (NCBI): domain Eukaryota; kingdom Metazoa; phylum Chordata; class Actinopteri; order Atheriniformes; family Phallostethidae; genus Neostethus; species Neostethus bicornis. Next base: position 9,455,258 of record LR738550.1, read on the forward strand.
ACAATGTTTAAATCTAGGCTGAAAACAGTTCTGTTTAGCTGTGCATTTGATTAATTACTCTTTTTATCTGTTTTAATTATTTTATTTATTTATTTTTTAAACTTTTTGATTCTATGTTTTGTGAATTCAATGCATTTCTTTTTTTTTCCTTCTTGTGAAGCACTTGGAATTACATTTTGTAGGAATTGTGCTATACAAACAAACTTGCCTTGCTTGCCTAAAAAGGTACTGAAATGTACCTAACTATAGACATATTGATTTTGATGTGTTATACTTCCAGTGGTGAAAGAAAGACTGTGACATAAGGTGGACTGGAAATGTATTATTTATTGTCAGGAACCAACAATAAGTAGGACTCAGATGCAGAGATCTTTACAAAGGTTTAATCCAACAGGCCGATCATGAACATAATCCAAAACACTCTGACACAGGACAAGGGGAGACAAGGACTATTTAACACAGAAGGAAGGGGATCTCAGGTGGAAACAATGAGGGACAATTAGACATACACAGCTGTGGGAAAAACACTAGGGCAGGAAGTAACAAACATGAAACAAGAGGAAAGTTCGTTTTCACAGGAAGTGCAAAACACAAGACATTACAGTACCCCCCCCTCAAAGACCGGCACTGGACGGTCCAGGACCACGAGACTTGTAGAAGTCCTTTAGGAGAGATTTGTCCAAGATGTACCACTCTGGAATCCACTCCCGCTCCTCAGGACCATACCCCTCCCAGTCCACCAGAAACTGACGCCCCCGACCCCTGCGACGGACATCCAGAATCTCCCGCACAGTGTACACTGGGCCACCCCCGATCATTCTGGGCGGCGGTGGGGGCACAGTTGGAGGGACAAGTGGACTATCCACCACTGGCTTCACCTTGCTAACGTGGAAGGTAGGATGAACACGAAGGGACCGAGGCAGACGAAGGCGAACAGCGGCCGGACCAACAACCTTGGTAACGGGAAATGGACCCACAAACCGTGGAGCCAGCTTTCTACAGGGCACTTGTAGGTTGAGATCCTTGGTGGAGAGCCACACCCGCTGTCCGGGTCGATAGATTGGGGCAGGACAACGCCTACGATCGGCAGCCTTCTTAACACGATCTCGTTGGCGAAGCAGAACTTGGCGGGCGGCAGCCCAAATGCTGCGACAGCGCCGAACTAGGGCAAGGGCCGATGGAACAGAGACCTCCGGCTCCAGGTCTGCAAAAAGGGGAGGGTCATAACCAAAAACACACTTGAATGGAGACATACCCGTGGCTGTGGTAATCAAGGAATTGTGGGCATACTCCACCCAGACCAGGTTCTTGCTCCATGTTGAGGGGTTCTGGGAGACCAAACATCGGAGACCAGTTTCCAGCTGTTGGTTGAGGCGTTCAGTCTGGCCGTTGGATTCCGGATGATAACCAGAGGTCAAGCTGACCCTGGCGTCGATGAGTCGGCAAAACTCCCTCCAGAACCGGGACACAAACTGAGGCCCCCGGTCAGAAACAATGTCCTTAGGGAAACCATGATATCGGAAGACGTGGTTCATCATTATCTCAGCCGTCTTTTTGGCCGAAGGCAGTCTGGACAGGGGAATAAACCTGACCATCTTTGAAAACCTGTCAACAACAGTTAGTACAGTGTTGTTACCTTGAGAAACCGGAAGCCCTGTGACAAAGTCCATGGATATCTCAGCCCATGGGCGAGAGGGAATGGGAAGTGGTTGAAGCAGTCCCATGCGGGCCCTGGATGAGGTTTTGTTTCTGGCACAGACTGAACATGCTGCCACGTACTCCCGGACCTCCTTCTCCATGCACGGCCACCAGAATCTCCTCGAGATGCTGTACATAGTCCGCCGGACGCCTGGATAACAAGAAAGTAGTGAGGCGTGGGCCAAATGAATCACCCTTGAGCGTAACGCCGGAGGAACAAATAGACGATTGTCCGGACATCCAGTAGGCAAAGGCGTCCCACTGTTGGCCTGCTTGACCTCATTCTCTATCTGCCAAGTCACCGCTCCAACCACACAGGTTCGTGGAAGGATAGGCTCTGGTTCCTTGGCAACAGGCTCGGGGTCGTATAGACGAGACAGGGCATCAGGCTTGATGTTCTTGGACCCCGGCCTGTAAGATAAAGAGAAAGAAAACCGGTTAAAAAATAACATCCACCTGGCCTGGCGAGAATTAAGTCTCTTTGCATTGCGGATATACTCAAGGTTCTTATGGTCCGTCCAGACAATGAAGGGATGGGCCGCTCCCTCCAGCCAATGCCGCCACTCCTCCAGAGCCACCTTAACTGCCAGCAACTCCCGGTTGCCAACATCATAGTTACGTTCAGCCTTAGACAGTCGCCGAGACAGGAAAGCACAGGGGTGGATTTTGCTGTCGATTTCTGAACGCTGGGAAAGGATCGCACCAATCCCCTCGTTAGAGGCATCCACTTCAACCACGAATTGGCGGCGAGGATCTGGAAGTGTGAGCACTGGAGCCGAAGAGAAGCGTTGCTTAAGAGTCTGAAATGCTGTCTCAGCATCAGGTGTCCATCTGAACAACGCTTGACGAGACGTGAGAGCATGGAGCGGAGCGGCCACGGTGCTGAAACTTCTGATAAACCGTCTGTAGAAGTTAGCAAAGCCTAAAAACTGTTGTAGTTTCTTGCGGGTCACAGGCGTTGGCCAATCCATCACAGCACTCACTTTGGCAGGATCCATCTCTACCTTACCGGCTGACACTATAAAGCCGAGGAAGGAGATTGTCGTGGCATGAAACTCGCTTTTCTCAGCCTTGACGTAGAGGTCATTTTCCAAGAGACGCTGAAGGACCTTAGTGACATGGATTTTGTGAGACTCCAAGTCAGGGGAATAAATGAGAATGTCATCCAGGTAAACATAAACAAAGTGATCCAAGAAGTCTCTTAGGACATCGTTGATCATCGCTTGAAACACTGCAGGAGCGTTTGTGAGGCCAAAAGGCATGACCAGATATTCATAGTGACCCCTAGGGGTATTAAATCCGGTTTTCCACTCATCCCCTTCCCTAATCCTGACCAGGTGGTATGCATTGCGTAGGTCAAGCTTGGTAAACACCTGGGCCTGCTGGAGCTGGTCAAAGACAGATGACATGAGAGGAAGGGGATATCGATTCTTTATTGTAATTTTATTGAGAGCACTGTAATCAACGCAGGGTCTGAGAGATCCATCCTTTTTCCCCACGAAGAAAAATTCCGCTCCTGCTGCAGAGGAGGACGGACGTATAAGACCCGCTGCAAGAGATGTGTCGATGTATTCGTTCAGTGCGTCTCGCTCAGGAGCGGAGATTGAGAAAAGACGCCCCTTTGGAATGGTGGAACCTGGAACCAGATCTATAGAACAGTCATATGGGCGATGAGGTGGAAGACTTAGAGCTTTGGACTTACTAAAAACTTCTCCCAGATGGTGGTAGCAGACTGGCACCGTACTCAGGTCTGCGGTTCTTGGACCTGAAGTGGGATGAGCAGAGACTGGATTACTAACAGTAATGCATTGTTTCAGGTTAGTGAGGCAATTATGCTGTTTCTCACAATCTGGCCCCCATCTCAAAACCATTCCTGTATTCCAGTCTATCTGGGGATTATGCTTGCACAACCACGGGTATCCCAGAATCAGAGTCTTAGACGGACATCTGAACAAGTAAAAGTTCATCAATTCTTTGTGTTTCTCAATGGAAACCAGACGAGGTTCAGAGACGTGAGTTATGTTAAACAGTCCTTTCCCATCGAGAGCTCTGGCCTGGATGGGTTTTCTTAGCAGTTTAGTACACAGTCCCAAACTGTTAGCTAACTCCCAAGACATCAAACTCTCATCAGCGCCAGAATCTATGAGTGCTGGTAGTTCTACGGTGTTGTCGTGGTGAGTTATCTCTACAGACGTGAAGCTCCGTGTGGAATGAGCAGTAGTGGAAAACTGACTCACCGTTGTAGATTTCTTCATCGGACAGGAGGAAACAAGGTGATTCCGCTCCCCACAGTAGTAACACCGACCTTCCCGCCGGCGCAATCTCCGTTCCTCAGTGGACAGTCGTGCCCGACCCACCTGCATAGGTTCTGTTTCATCCTCCCTGGGTGAACGACGATGTGGGTTGACTTGAGAATGGTGGACTCCTTGTTCAGCTGAGGTGTGAGACAACTCCACATCAGTAGATCTATAATGCTGTTGGCGAGACAGCTGGCGTCCCCGGTTATCTGTACGTATCGCGAGTGTGATGAGAGAATCCAGGTCCGGTGGTAGATCCAGCGGCACCAACAGCTCCTGAATGTGCCGAGCCAGTCCCTTCAGGAAGGTATCATACAAGGCAGTGGGACCCCACCCGCTCTCCGACGCCAACGTGCGGAAACGAATGGCGTAATCACAAACCGTTTCCTTGCCTTGTCTTATCCCGGTGATTTCTCGACCCTTCTCCCGGCTGGTGGACACCGGATCAAAGGTGTTCTGCAGGGCGGTTTTGAAAGCAGCAAGTGATGAGCAGAGTGGAGAATCGCGAGCCCACTCCGTCATGGCCCAAGAACGAGCTCTTCCTGATAGGTAGGAGATCATGAAGGCAATCTTCGCTCTGTCAGATCCCAGGCCTTGAGGAGAGTGTTCAAAATGTATTTAACAAGCTGTTAAGAACTCCTGGCAAGATCCCGGCTCTCCAGAGTAGCTCACAGGAGGAGCGATCTTATCCTCAACATACCTGGTAGACATGGTGAGAGGATGAGCTGGTGCTGCTGAGGAGAGACCCGGTGGACTGGGATTCCATAGCTGACCTGAAGGAAGATTCTGGACGTGAGAGGAAATCTGGACCATATGGGATGCCAGGTTCTTCTGGTAATCCTCCTGCTGCGTAAGGCGGGCTTCCAGGTTTTGCAAAACAGCAGCCAGTTGCTTATTCTCTGCTGAGTCCATGGTGGTCAGAGTGTAATGTCAGGAACCAACAATAAGTAGGACTCAGATGCAGAGATCTTTACAAAGGTTTAATCCAACAGGCCGATCATGAACATAATCCAAAACACTCTGACACAGGACAAGGGGAGACAAGGACTATTTAACACAGAAGGAAGGGGATCTCAGGTGGAAACAATGAGGGACAATTAGACATACACAGCTGTGGGAAAAACACTAGGGCAGGAAGTAACAAACATGAAACAAACAAGTAACAAACGTTTTCAAAATAAAACAGGAAGTGCAAAACACAAGACATTTATATGTATTTGCTGTCAAAACGTCACCTGACGATACTGTTTGCAACATTGCTGCCATGTTTCAGGGAATGGATACAACACACATTTACAATGACAAAATTTACTGTGTAGCATCACATTGTTAGCCTGCCTCCTATAAACTTACGAAGGGGCTGAATATGGTAAAAGGTTTTTTCCAACATTGCCAAAATGTCAATGCAACATTGTATTTACAATGATGTCAATAATGGCTTCAAGGTGTTGAAATAATTTCTACATGGCTGAATTTCTAAAATCAACTGTAACAACTTAACAAGAAAAATAATGTAGATTTTTAGAATAGCATTTAATTTTCTACAAAGGTGAAAAATGATTGTATGACATCTAATTAGATTTTTTTTCTCTGCTAATAGAAAAGTTAGCTGGAATCATTAAACTTGATTTTGTACCAAAATTCTAAATAGACTATAACAAAGTAGTATGAGAATGAGATCACGTATACAAGCGGCTGAAATGAGCTTCCTTCCTCTCTCACCCAGAAATTGGGTGAGGAGCTCTGCCTTCTGGTAGGAACTTGGTGTCGAGCCGCTCCTCCTCCAGGTCAAGAGGACCTTAATGGGGTGGTTCAGGCATCTGGTCAGGATGCCCCCCGAGCGCCACCCTGGTGAGGTGTTTCAGGCACGTCCCACCAGGAGGACAATAAAAAGCAGATCCCGGACCCGCTGGAGAGACTATGTCTCACTGCTGGCTGGGGAACAACTCGGGATCCTTCCAGGTGTGCTGGAGGATGCAGCTGGGGTGCGTGAAGCCTGAGCTTCCTGTCTGAGGCTGTTGTCCCCGGGATAAGCGGAAGACGACGGAACAGACTTTAATGAAACAAGGCATTCAGCAATGCTAAAAAAAAAAAAAGACCAATATAGTGTGTTACATTTTTTTTAAAGCCTTTAGCCGTGTCACCTGTTCACTAACACTCACCTAGGAATCGATCTCACATTTAGGACTGACATGGTCTTTACAGTTGTTGACTTGAAGACCTGAAAGAAATGTGCTCTCAAGATTCTTAGAGTTTGATTACAAGAAGCTGAAATGTCAGCCGTAATATTTACCTTTAAAAAATCGAATGAATTTAAAAGTTTTTATCATGGTAGTTTTCTTTGCGTGCTAAATGTGTTGTTTTATTATTACCTGTAAATTATTATATAAATGATTACATTTGTAATAATGTGTTGAACAAAAAGAAGGTCAGTGGACTCACTTGCAAGAGTAGTCTCCATCTTCATGTGTTTTCATGTTTTTGCTGTTGCCCACTTTCAACCCCCATTCCTCTCCTTTTTCACAGCAAGTGTTCACCAGGTCTTTGAAAGACACTGTAAAAAAATACAGACATTTTAATACAATGTTACTATTCAATTCGGAGAAAACAAAGAAAAAATGGCCAGAACCTGATTAAGAAAAAAGTAACATTGTTATATTTTCTTATCAGCCTTCTTAAGGATACACTATGTAATGTCTTGAAATGTAACAGTCGCATTTATTGTGAGACACTTTGACAGTTGACTAATAGTTTTTTAGAATACTTGTTGAGAATATTGACTACAGAGGGTGTTTTCTTTGCAGAGTTATTCACACTGCATTCATTTTAATTTGCAAGAAAACATTTGAAAACCAAAGCTCTATCAAATTGCCTTCAAAGCAAAACTCTTCCTTCTTTTTTCTTTTCTTTAGAGCTCTATTCCAGTTCATTCTGGCTGTAGTGATGAGAAAGGGTTATACTGTATATTAGCACCTCATTTCCTTGGTGCAGGAACAGACATGGTAATAATACATCAGAGCAAAATGCATACATGTTCTTCCAATAACAGGGCAGTGCATTCCAGGTTTGATTTGTGACTCCTGAATCACTGTACAAGACACAACTCAGAATAGTCATGTCTCCTTAGGTAGTCAAAACATAAACGATCACAAAAGAGAAGCACTTAATAAAGCATGAATGAAAACAGCAGTGGTCCAACAAACAGCTCTACGTTTGATTTTAAAGGTATTTATCGAGCAGCATTCAACTTAGAAATTGCCATTGCTGAAGCAATCCCACTAGCATGGTCAGAAAATAAAAAAAGAAATATGAACAAACTTCCTGAGTTCTAATTGGTCTCTAACTGTAGAGCTTGTTTGAATTTAAGCTCTAAATGAGGGCAGAGGTCACATAAAGGAAAATGTAAATCCAGAAGTCGATTTTAAATATGGTACTCAGCAGCAATATGTGAGAAAGCCTGAGGACTGTTTAACTCACATCCACTTGTTTTAACTGAAATACCTACATAATGGGACCAAAGCAATTACTCAAAGCAGAGCGGGTGAATCTTGCAGTGTGCATAATTTAAGGGTTTAGAATAGAGAAAATCTCAACCTTGTGAGGCACAATGTCTCTTTGATGCTTTACTACAGTATCTGAGCAAGCTGTGCAGTTAAAGAGGTCTGTTTGAACTTGTGGGAAACTTTATTAAAGACATCATCATTCTTTTGCCTCCTATTCATTTTCTACCAGTAAAATCAGTTATCTTAAAAAGAATGAACACAAATCGTCTCCATCCGTTTGGCATCGTGTTTCAATGAGATGTTTTCAGTGATTCTAAAGGGATTTCGTTATTTTGTTTCTATTGAGGACAAAAACAAAGACAAACTACCAAGTTTTATCTAATCTAACCTTGCTATTCTAGCAGCTTTGATGCTACATGTAGTTTACTCTGCTGAGAAGTGTGTTCCATTCAACTGTTCAATTCCTAAACCATCCTGATTTATTGTTTCTTTGGAGGTACTGCATTTATTCATCGTATATGATCAGGGAGCCAAACTTGTCATAACATCTGCTTATTAGGCTCGCAGCAACACCAGGCACTTTGGTTTGATCCAAAATACAAAATAGGTGACGTCACTGCTTAAAAATATAGAGCTAAAAACAACCAAAAAGACAACTCTTAACATGCCTGAAAATGCCCCATTCCCCATCATTATTACTGGACGTGACATTGATTTACAATACAAGTAAATTGTAGAGAATTTGACCAAAAATTGTGTTAAAGTGCAAACTAGAGTTATTCTGAAACCAATGGCTTAAAAAAATCTAAGCATGTGCATGCATGTTGGCGCACAGTTGAGGTGACACCCTCAATATGACTACTTATAGAAAACCTGTGTGTTTTAGAAGGCGTAATAACTCTCCGAGAACAGCTGGCAGTGACATCACCGGGAGGGCTTTCTCAAAGTGACCATGACTTTATTTCCAGAACGCTCAACTTCAACCACGAACAAGTCTTGCTTGAAGTTTTCCTACAACAGTGTGCCAGTATTTATGTCAAATATATGTTTTTTATTTAATCATAAATAGTCTGAATGATGGGTGTGAGAAGATCTGAACCCTTACTATTTGTAATTAAGTAGGTTAAACTGATTATATGCAATGCAGAATAAATTAAATGATCAGAACAAACCCCAATTATTCACCAGTCACAGCTGTTCATTGTTATTATTATTATTGTTAATATTATAATTAAATCAACTTGTGTTTCTAAAAAAAAGTCACTCATTATCTGACATACAGTAGTTGTTGAGCTGGGTCCTGCCACCGGCTCGTGATGTGTTCTAAGTGTATCCCGCCTCTCACCTGAAATAAACCGGGATAGGCTCCGGCAGCCCGCAACCCAATTAAGGATAAGTGATTCAGAGAAACTGCATATATCAGTTACATACCTATTTTGTTCATTCATCTTCTGCACCCCTGATCCCTATCAGGGTCACCTGGGGTGCTGGAGGCTTTGCCGGTTGGTTACAGGCGAGAGGCAGGGTACACCCCACTGGTGAACCCTGCAGGTCGACAATCTGTTGCGGGGCCGTATCGTATCAGTATATAAATGAATATATACACATACTGTATATTTACTCAAAGAGGAAATACATCTTGCTTCCATAGCAGATGAATTTAAATAAGTTTTGAATACTACGCATCTGGTTATGTTTTTTTATTATTTCTTTTACATTTTCTATTTTCCACAAAACAAATTTATCACACTGACGTTTCAATAAAAGTTGTATATAATAATTATTGCGTTAAAGTTTTAGATTATTGTCAGATTACTTTTTCACCTTCTACGTCATCCTCTCTTGTCTGTATAAAGCCCTTCTAGTATACATCTGGCAGAACATGGACTATGTTTTGTAGGTTTAGGTGAGCAGATGTTTATCAATAATGAGTCCAACGTACAGACTGGCAGAGGATGTCTCCTCCCACTGGTGTGATGATGCATGCCAGATGAGATGACTCAAGACAGGACTGCAAAGCAGCTTCAGTTATTTTCAGAAAATATTTCATTTGGAGCACATGGCTTCCTGCATTATTTTATATCTTGGAGCAGGAAAACTCTCACATGTGGCATGTTGTGGTGCACAACCAGGCAAAGCACAGAGCAAAGTGAAATAGAATACATATAGACATATTCGGGGAATAATATTGAACAAATGACAAGTAATAAAAATAGCATAAGAATAATATACACACATTCAAATATTCTTTGAAATAGATAGAAAGAAGAAACTCAGATGCATTAATTATATTGCCGCTGCAATGAGTTCAGTCTTGTCCACTTTTTTCTTGAACACCTGCCTTTGTGTAGTAAAGTTGCAGAGCGTGACATTCAGGTATTGTTTTCCATGTTAACAGACATTACCTCATTCATTCCTTGCATAAACTCTACTTTGAACACCCAAAAAAAATACTACAAGGATTAAAATTAATCTTGGACTAAAACCTTTGTTTTTAAGACGTTTCAGTTGTTTGAGAGCACATGAACCTCTTCTAAAAATAATTATTTTTTTGTTATGTGTGTGTTTTTCTGTGTGTGTGTCATTAAGCTGGAATCATCTCAGACTGGTTTCTTGAACATGACAATGAGTTCACTGTACTCAAATGGCCTCCACAGTCACCAGATCTCAATCAAATAGAGCAACTTTTGGATGTGGTGGAACTGGAGATTCGCATCATGGATGGGCAGCTGACAAATCTGCGGCAACTGTGTGATGCCATCATGTCAATGTGGACCAAACTCTCTGAGGAATGCTTCCAACACCTTGTTGAATCTATAACATAAAGAATTGAGGCAGTTCTGAAGGCAAAAGAGGGTTCCACCTGTTACTGGCATGATATATTTAATAAAGTGGCCAGTGAGTGTATGTGGGATCATTTCCATCACATGTGCGTATTGCTGCAGTTGCATTTTTATAAGTCTTTTATTAAAAGCAGCAGATTGGAACGGAGGCAGTGATTGTTTTTATTTTTTATCGCTTATGTCTGTCAACTCAAGCAACCTCCCACATTTGGCCCTAAGCAGCTCTACTGTATGTAAAATAGTTCAAATAGGTCTAGCTTCGGCTTATGAAGCAGTGCATCTCTCTATTCCTACGAAAAACAAAATCTTGAAGGAGCACTACAGTAAAACTTCAAACCAGATGAAAGGATCAGAGTATATAAAAAAAATGTTAAAAATTCATGTTTAAACTCAAGAATTGCTGTAATGCCAGAAAATGATCTCAAACAAAGGCCAACTAGAGGGAATTCATCCAGTATTGTAATTATTAATGTCATCATTGGATTTATTTTATACCTTTTTTGGGTTTTATTTGGAAAATGAAAATTAATTTTATTTTGGCAGGTGTCCCAGGTCAGAAATAACACAGCCTACACTACAGTTAGCTGTCACTGACATCTAGAGGTGCACACTTGCACATTGCACACCCCTCACAATTCCAGTATCATATACAAAAGCAATACAAAAGCAATACTATTTGTGTAATCTAAAATCACACACACAAAAAAAAAGTCTCAACAGGCTTCATTGCAGGTTGAAAAAAGTACTAAAACAAGGAACAAAAAAATGTGTAAAGACAAATACACAGCTAAAAGCTAACTAACAAAAGGTAGCTAAACAATTTCAGCACATTCCTGCCCTTAGAGCCTCCATCAGGGTGAGGAAAAACTCCAAGCAGTGGGGAAAAAAGAAGAAATGTCGTGGGGGATCCAAACGAAAGAGAGATCCCTCCCCTGGGATGAGCATGCAATGTATCTAAGACTATTATTTAAATATTCGCTTATTCTACTCTATATCTGAAGAAATCAGTAGATGGGCTTCATCCTGATAGAGACAGGATGGTTGAACAAGCATAAGGACCTTCTCGGTCCGGCAATGCAGAGGGCAGGAACACAGAGAAACCATCAGAAATCTGAAACAAAACCTCTCTCACAAGGAAGAGGAAGAGAGACATGGACAACATGTGAGTGGTATTGTACCGTCTACTGGTGTAAAAGTAAAAAGTGACTGTGGATAAAAAATTCTGACTTAACGCATAGGATGTTGTTTGAGAAACTTGTAACCAGATGTTATTAAGATTTCTCTTATAATGTTTTTTGAGGTCATTTTAAGAACAAAATGTGCAAGTTTTCTTCAGATTCTTGAACAGCCAATCAAGAATGTTGGCTGATCATAATGATCCAGCCTTGAGCATAAAAACTTTTTAAAACCTAATTATTGCCAGGAGAATATTTTTTAAATAAAAAATATAAATATGAAACGTGTTTTTGATTTAGGACATTGTTCTTTCAGTGTTTTGTTGATTTAAAGTATGAATCAATCTTTATTGACCCAACCCAAGATGTTTCCTCGTCCAGCACCTTTTCTTTGCTCTCCACTGTCTGAGAAGTTCACTGAGCACCTTCTCTGCTAGGGCCTGGTCTTTGTTGTACTGGTGGATTTGGGACGTTTCATCCTGGATTGTGGAGATCACACTCACATAATCCTCAGCCTCTTTCCTTGCAGCTAGTGTCCCTTGGTACTCAACTTTGGGAGGAACCTTCCATGCATGGTGAGGAGCTTTCTTGTCTTAACAAGATTTATATAGATTCATGTAATCTTTTTGTATCCCTTATCCCTGACGGGGTGGCGGGGGGTGCCACAGTCTATCCCGGTTTATTTAAAATGAGAGGTAGGGTACACCCCGAACAGGTCGCCAGTCTGTCGCAAGGCCACACACACAGCCATCTACATACACTCATGCTTACGGGCAATTTCCCAGTGGCCAATCAACCCAACATACTGTACATGTTTTTGGAGGGTGGGAGGAAAACAGGTTACCTGGAGAAAACCCACACGTATACGGGGAGAACGTGTAAACTCCACACAGAAAGGCCAGTGTTCCAAGCCCCTTTTGATTTTCTATTATGAATAATGTTGAGTAGGGGATAGAGCCTAAAAGTGTCAGTATCTATTCCTTTTTCAAAATTCATTAAAACTTAAAACTTTCTGAAAGGTTTTGTGAAGTTCTAAAAAAGTTGTACACAACTTGTGGATCCATACAAACATACATGTCTGTGTGGATGATTGTCTGTCCTTTGTGTGTGGCCTCCCAACAGATTGGCGACCTGTAAGGGGTGTACCTTGCCTCTTACCTGAAATTGGCCAGGAAAGGCTTTGATATACGCTGCGGCCCCATTAGGGACAAACGGTCAAGAATATGAAACAAAAAAATTGTGCGTTCATGATTTACATAAATATTCATTTGAATAAATATATATTTTTTAAAAAATAAAAATGTGAACAGTGTCCCTTTAAGAGCAGCACCATCTTCTATGACGTCACAAGACTCCCAGCGTGCTCACGGGAAGTCAAATTGCTCCTAATGGCGGGTTTTCTACAAAACATGACATTGTGGGCTAATATTAGCTAAATCCTCTGATATTCTGCTTCTAAATCATTTTAAAATTCAAACCACATTTTATTTGGAGCCTTCTAGATTCAAAAGAAAGCTCAAAATCGAATAAAAGCACCAGGAGACGTTGTTGCTGTTATCATGTGGCGGTCCACCGTTAACAATCATATCAAAGTGAAAGTAGGTAGTTTGACCGAGTGGTTTGTATAAGTAGTGTGTTAACTTTATTAAAAATTAAACTAGATCAAAGACGCCTTTAAAGTCAACACTTGTGCTCAAATAGTCAACTTAATGAAACAAAAGTCAAGCTAGTGAATAGTTTTTCATTCATTCACCTTCAGTCTTAGAGTGAATCTCATGCTTTAAAGCAAAAATGAATGTATTTAAAGTGTTATTTTTGTTAATATCCGTTAGTCAGGTTTACTGTACATCTAAATTAAATATACCCAAAGTGTTGCTACCACTGGCTAGAAGTACAAGGATTAACTTCACATTGGAAACTACTGACGGCTGCTACAAATGGTGAGTTAAATGAGGCCACATGGCTATATTCTATCTACATCAGTGTTTTTTCTTTTTTTATGCCAAGCTATATTTTTCAAGTGCTTATATTCGTTCTGAATATGATTCAATCAACAAATTAAAACCCATTTTGTCTTTTATGTTTCTTCTTTCAAATAAAAAACGCAGTTACTTTTTTCTCTTGAATGCCTTGCAAAAAATGTGAGATTTTATTAGAATCCACTTTTTTATTTTCCTGCTTTCCAACGCAACCTAAATTGTCTCAACATGTCTCAAAAACATGTAGAAAATATGATCCACTTGCTGGTGTAGTTTTTGGAAAGGATGGACAGCAGCATGCCTCAAACAATTACAGAATGAGGAAGAGTGGGTTGCTATGGTTACATGAAAGCCCAACCTGTCTCTTAATAATATGCAAGATTTCAAGAATCAAGAAAACCTTTATTTGTACCACAATGGGGAAATTGCTGAAATTTGTACTGACAAACATAAATAAATACACTTTAATCTTTTTTTTCTTTTTTTTTTTTTGCACAAATACCATGAGATCAACCAAAACAATCTTTGGGAGCTATGGTAGATCACGAGATGAGGTGAGATAGAATAATTTCCCACAGCACACCTGACAATATGTCGCAGCATCCTGCTGGTTGAAACTGGGCAGCACGGTGGCGCAGTGGGTAGCAAAGTGGCCTCACAGCATGAAGGTTGTGGGTTCGAGTCCCGGGTGGGGACGAGGCTTGGAACACTGTCCTTTCTGTGTGGAGTTTACATGTTCTCCCCGTGTTTGCGTGGGTTTCCTCCGAGTACTCCGGTTTCCTCCCAAAGACATGCATTTTAGGTTGATTGCCCGGTGCTCAAATTGCCCCTAGGAATGACTGTGTGTGTGGATGGTTGTATGTGTGTGGACCCGCGACAGACTGGCAACCTGTTCGGGGTGTACTCTGCCCTTCGCCTTAAATTGGCCGGGATGGGCTCCGGCACCCCCTGCAACCCTGAAAGGGATAGACGGATAAGAAGATGATTGACTGAAATATCATGAGATCAACCAAAACTATCTTTGGGAGCTACGGTAGATCACGAGATGAGGTGAAATAGGATAATTTCTTACAGCACACTTGACGATCTGTGGCAGCATTCTGCTGGTTGAAAAATGCTGCTTTACACAGCTCAAAACCAGTTCCATCTAAAGAAAAATGAGCATTCTGACCTGCTTTATGTAAAAAAATATGTGGTTTGTCCGTTTTTGTAATTTATCAATCAATTTAAAAGTGTTTTAGAATAGACAACTTTCCTTCAACAAGTCTCGGACAGTACACAAATTAAGCAGACATAAAAACGTTTAAAATCCCCCGCTAATAACTTAAGGAAGGATTATTTCGTATAGATTTATTTTTTTTTGTTAATGGAATTTTGTTAATGGAATGAGGAAGGGTGTATTGCAGGATCCGCACAGACTATCCTGCTTAACTTGTGCTCAGATGTGTAGTTAACTCCATTTGAACAATCACAACAAGTGCACACATATTTTTCATCATTTAAAATAATCTTTGTATCACAGGTCTTCCACCAGACCAGAGGTGGCAAGCATCCAGCCTGTCGATGAAGACTTTGAGAAAGATTGTTCAGGAAAAGCAGTTCTTCAAGCTCTCTCCACCCAGTCCTCCAGACTGACCAGCATCATTTTTGCAGAAGATGTTTGTAAGTAATTATGGATACAGAATTTTAGCAACATGAGATATAACATTTTTTAATCATACTTCTAATGTTGAGTCTGTTTTAGCAATTAGTTTTGTAAAAATGAACTGAAAAAAGCAACAAAAGAGAAACACCTCTTGATTTAGGTAAATGTTAATATTTAGTGGGGTTAGTTTACCCAGTTAGCTACTGCCTAGTTTGTTAGCTTATGAATTTAAGTATTATTATTATAATTAAAGTGGTTCTCCTTTTTTTTACTGGGGTTGATGTTTGGAGGGGGGAGGGAGGGGGTTCTCTTTCATGGTCACTGTGTGTATGTGAATATAACATTCTCAAATACAAAAACTTTGAGGAGTTTCATTATCCATGCTTGGTCACAGCAGTCTGATTGTGTCATACCACCGATTTAATGGTGCATATCATTCAAACTGGCATTTTTGCGCAACTCATTTTATTCTTCCTCTTTTGGTGTTGTGAAATGCTTAATGCCATCTGTTGCCTGTGGGAGTGTCTTTTGCAATAATATTGGAGGTTCATCTTTGCTTTGTAATCAGTGAAGTCTGGCTCATTACTTCTCCACAAGCTTATCGTAGGACTATTAAAAATGAAAATGATTTTCGATTGATTACTCCAGATAAGCCAAATGGTTGCTGGTCTGAGTCCCAGCTGCTTCAAAGCTTGATGCACTGGTGTTTCTGCGTGGGCTGTGCATCTACTCCCCAAGTATGCATGGGTTTCCCCTGGGTATTCTGGCTTACTTGCACCAGCCTAAAACTTGATGTTAGGTTAATTGGGTTTGTAAATTTCCCCCAGGAGTGAGTGTGTGTGATTGTCTGCCCCTGTGTGGCCTTCAGATAAACTAGCTACCTGTCCATGGTGGATTCTCTCTTGCCTGCTTAGTAGATAGGATAGGCTTTACTACTCTCTCTCCTGTCCACCATTCCTGCATTGGGGAAAGTAATTTAGAAAATGAATTGATGGGCAATTTAGACAAAACCACTTGGTTTTAAATGACGCTGATTTTTTACCAGAGATGTTTTATGCAGTTATTGCAATCTTGTCTGTTATTTTTTAATTGTCCAATTGTTCAGATTGCTTGATAATTTTCCAACATTTCATTGTCTTTTAAAGCTTTTTCTGCATGAATGATTAAAGTACGATCTGTTTGTAATGTTGACCACCTTTATTATTTTCTTTTTAAGTTACGGGACAGGTACTACGCTGTGATGCCATCGTCGATGTTGTCAGTGAAATTCAGATTGTGTCCACCACCAGGGAGCTGCATCTGGAAGAGTCGCCCCTGGCACTCAAAATTCATGCACTCGATTCTGAAGGTAAGATCTCAACTCGTCACAAATTTCTCATTCCAAGCTGTTGTTAATAAGTAAACACTGCCTTAAGAAAAACCAACACGTAAAAAAAAGTATAATTACTCAGTGTGCCAATAGCTGGGAGTCCACATTATACTGTTTGGTACCCTAAGAACATTTGAGAGTAATGACTTTGCCAGCTTTAGGCAGCCGTTTTTTTTTCCTCTTAGGCGACCACTCTGAGGTGGCTGTTTAGTTTTGTGCCACTGGTTTAATTTACGAGAGGCACTCTTAGTTTAATGAGCTGTGGCTACAACCTGATTCTTTCTGATGATGACTCCGGGGTGTTTTGTTTGCTTTAGCATACAAAGAAATTTTGGCTCACTAAAACAGAGTAGATTGCAAAAGAGTGCAAAATACCCTGTGGGTGAATGTCTCTTGGATTTGTTTTTTTAACCAATACAGTTGCCAGAAGCTTTCACTAAATTATAATCAGCGGGCATTACACATAGTGACTCGCAATGACCTACAGCCCAATCTTGAAGTCTCGTATCGATATTTTCTGTTCCCTACAGTCTTACACTCTTATAAGCCGTCCTAATTTAAAACCTTCTTTTGTTTTCAGGAAATACGTTCAGTACACTTGCGGGTCTGGTGTTTGACTGGACCTTAATGAAAGATGTAGATCTGAATGGCATACCTGATTCATACAACTCATTACGGTAAGCTGCTGCTGTTGTTAACTTCCCTTTGATGCTACAAATATAAGTAGTCTGCTGGAGTTTCAAATAAAAACTTCCTTTTAAACCCACTTAGTGTTTCTATTATAAATTATTTTGTAAATATTTACTAATAAAATGCAAAATTTCTTCCTCTTTTGACTGTTTTTGCTGCTGTTGTTCCCTTTTGTAGGATTCTTAAATTTTCTGAGTCCACCTACACTCCGCCAGTGTATATATCTGAAATGGAGCGTGTAGGAAAGCAAGGCGACATGATTCTTGTGTCAGGACTGAAAACAGGACATGCAAAGTTAAAGGCCAAAATACAAGAGCCACTGTATAGGGTGAGGTACTCTTTGAACTAAAAACAAACTTCATGTATGATGTTTTTTCCATGAATTAAAACATTGTTCTTTAATTTGTACTAGAAATTATTTTTTTAAAAAAAGTAGTCAAAATAAAGACTGCTATATGATGTCACTTCCGCCCTAGTTTTTTGTTGCTGTAATTTGGCTACATCATTTTTTTCTGGATTTTTAAAGAAACTAGAAAAAAAAATATTTTAACATGTTACAAATATTGAAACTGCAATTGTGCGCATTTAGGTTTTTTAAGAATATGATTACAGTAACCCTATTTTTGACCTTGGATTTTCTAAAATTTGTCATTACAGGAAGTTGAAATCTTTTTTTAATTGTCTGTGATTATGGTTTCGATGTGACAGGATGTGGGTGCTGCAGAGGTGAGGCTGCTGATCTTAGAGAACATCTTGCTAAGCCCAGCGCGGGACGTCTACTTACTAGCGGGAACATCCATGCAATACAAAGTCCTGAAGCTAAAACAGGGCTCAATCACAGGTCTCTTTGAAAAGTCATAAAGTGCTTAATTTAATCTGTCTCAATTCTATGCAGTTACAGAAAAAATGTTGATTCATCATTTTGTGTTATATGATCATTGATTTAGATTGCTGAAAGCAATTTATTTAGAGAAACACCCTTTTTGTTGGAATTTTTTTTCTCTGCTTACATGCTAATTTATTGCATTGATCTTCTTCTGCGTAGAGCTTCCTATGCCCTGTGATCAGTATGAGCTACGCCTTCAGAACAGCTTGGTTGGGCTCGGTGGAAACCCGAATGTTGCAGTGGCCAGTCTGGAACGAAGCACCTCGACAGTCACAGCTATTCAGCTGGGACACATCAACGTGGTTCTAAATCATAAGAGTATCCTTGTAACTATAAATGCTCGAGAAAACCCGTACCAAACAACAGTTTGGTTAAAAAAAGTTTTTTTTGTTTTTTTTCTTTATAAGGAATTAGTTGTCATTGTTTAAGTTGTTTTAAATACAAGGTGGTTTCCCCCTATCATCCAGCTGCTTGAGTTAAGAAAAATAAATACAAATGACCATTTTACTATGGATAAATCACCCCAGACATTTTCAGGTTAATTTTTCCTAGTATCTACATTTGAAGGTCTACGAATGCAGGGAGTATCACGACTGCCAAACAGCACACTTTATGTCGTTGACCCAGGATATTTAGGTAAAAATGATTGTGCTTCGTATCTAATCTTATGTTAACTAACAGCTGACGTCTGATTAATTTTTTTATTTTTTTTGTTCAGGCTTCAAAATACGTCCAGGAGACAGCTGGGTTGTTGAAACAGGAAAAGAATATGACATTTTCATTGAAATATTTGATAAATCTGGAAACGGTATTCACATGTCTGATGTAAGTATATTCGATAACCTCAATCCACCAATTTCAGTTTAGAATAATTAATATATTTTGCAACAAATTTTGGCACAATTTTCATGCTATTAATGCTACAAAATAATTACTTCAATAATTCTCCATTTTTTGTAGATTACGGAGACTTTTTTTAAATATTTGTAGCAATTACTGATCAATTTCTGACATTTTTATTTATAGAACATTCGTATCGAGACAATTTTCTCTGATGAGTTTTTTGAGGTCCTGAAGTCTTCTCCGAATGGATCATATCATCATGTCAAACCTCTTAAAGATGGTCTCACTGTTATTGATGCTACACTCAGAGCTGTTGAAGATGAAGTGGGTTCATTTGCAGCTACGCCTCTAATTTTATTACAATGTCACTTTTATTAGTGTCATAACTTTCGTAAGCTTTCTTATAGAATGGCACATTTTCTTTTTCCAACTTCTGATTTATGTTTTGTTTCAGAATGGAGAGCTCCAAGTTCTCACCAATCCTGTCCAAAATGAACAGGATGTGGAAATATTTAACCCTATAAGTCTCGTACCGAGCATGCTTACATTCCCTTGGCAGCCGAACATTGGACATTATCAATATACAATAACGGTGACTAGCCTCTCTTAAACTTGAATACGAATGGCTTTGATGCTTTAAAGGGATGAAATTTGGAATGTAAAATATGTATTTTGCACCTGCTAAAAAATGTTCATTTACTCTTAATGACCTTCCGATGTCTTGTGAACACAGGCGAATGGAGGAAGTGGGAATTTCAGCTGGACGTCATCTAATACAATCGTCGCTACTGTCACTATGAAAGGAGTTATGACAACAGCCAGCGATATTGGCGTCAGTATCATTTTTGCACATGATCTTCGTAACCCACTGCACTTTGGCTATATGAAGGTGAGATATTGTAGAAAACTGTTGTAAATAAGGGGGGATGTGTATTGTGTTGTAATTGAAAACAAGATGAGCAATTAAATTACAGAATTTAAACATGCAAATATTTTTTGTGAGGTAGAAAACTGTCTTTTTTTTTCCCCTGCAATGTTTAAATTTTTGCCCAATGATCAATGTGTCTTAGGTGTTTGTTGTTGAGCCTATTGCCATGGAATTTGCTCAATCTCCCGTGGAGGCCAAAGTGGGCAACAGTTTGGCACTGCCCCTCAGGATCTTTGGTTGGATAGAAGAGGTGGAAAAAGAGCAGGTCATGCTGACTGACTGCACCCACTTTGATTTTTTAATTGAAGATGAGAACCCGGGTGTCTTTGAAATAGTACGCGGTGAGTCTTGGAAGAAACATGCACAGAAGAAGTAGAAACAAAAACTTTAAAGAGCTTAAATTTAAATGTGTCACATTAACGCTGCATAATTCACATTGATTGAGCAGAATCAATGTGTTAATGTTCATACAACATCATAAAGATAAGACAATAATGTGTTTCTTGTAACTAGAAACGATGTATCATGAGTACGAGTTTCAATCATAAAAAATTGAAGTTTTGTTTTGTATAAAAATTTGTTGTTGGTTTGACCGCTTTCTTAAAAAAAAAAATTGTAATTCAGCATAGCAATCTATCTGCTTCTAATGTTTATTTGTTAATAGCAATTAAAATTACAATTTGTACTTTTTCTGTTACATTACAACATGGTTTCCAATAATTCGTACTTTCAGCTTTACTTTTACATTTGAAAAAGAAAATTTGAAGTAATAATTAAAATATGATGGAACAACAGAACAAATTAATAATAAATATTCTGTTAAATCATTCCAGTCAAGAATCTTGTTTGAATTTATTAGTTTTTTATGAATTACAGATTGTCATTACAGCAATAATCTTTTTGAAGATTGCTTAATCTACAAGATGTCACAATTCATTTGGATTTTCTGTCAATGATATTGAGCAGAGAAGAATAATAAGACTTTTCTTTGCTTTGATTAAGAAAAAAAAAGAAACATAACTACTCTCTTCAAGAAATATTTTGTCGGCCTCCTGCACCCTCCAAAAAAAAAAAATCTCTTTTAGTTTAAAGTATTATGTCTTTGTGTTTTTTACTTTGTGTTCTTCTTTTCCAGGAAGGATGGGTCCGGGTGAGGACCACTGCACTGGCGTGAAAGCCAAGGCCATTTCTCCTGGTTACACCGTCCTAACGGTCAGCTACGCTCACCGTGAAATTTTCCTCAGTGCCAAAATAACCATTGCTGCTTTTCCTCCTCTCACAGTGAGTACTTATTCCTCATCATGTTTGACATCTAAGCATGTAGATTGTTTGAAAGTAATTTGAGCCGGACTGTTATCTTTTTATCTTTTAACTCAGTTTAAAAACCTAATTAACTATTGTTGTTCTGATAAACAAGTGTATCCATTTATACTTTAATCCAGTTCTGTAAACTGACTAGCACAGCTGGTTTTGAAGTGTTGACAATCGGCATGTGTTAATATTTCTCCATTCTAAGGTTTCCTCTGTGCATTTTAATTATTCATTATATACTTATTGCACTTGAACGTCTTTTTAAATACAGATTTTGATGAGACAAAATGAAAAAGTGTAACACAATACCGAAGGGATGTGTTTCATGAAAAGGTGATCTCGCTCATCTCAGCATCTTGTCAGTCCTGAGAGCCAAATACTTAAGCTCAGTTCGTTCTAATCCCTATACTATTTTCTTTGAAGAATTTCTTCTTAGACTAGGTCTTTTTTCATCACAACTTTGAGTGGTAGTATTCTGAATATTTTAAACCTATTAGAAATGTTTCTTCTCTTGCTTTGGCCTGGCAGCTAGATCTTGACCCAATTTTGTGGCTGTGATGTGTTGCACTGAAGATTTTTGCAAAACATTTCATGTTGTCCATGATTTTATTTAGTTGGAGAATAGCAAAGTATATGAAACATGCTTTAATCATGTTTAAATTTTATCCAAAGAAAATAGCATTTCTAAATTGTTTTCAAAATTTATTTTATACATTTCTTTAAGCCTTAAGCTCTTTTTACTCTCCACAATTTCAAGTATAAATATCTAATCTTGTGCAAAAACATTTGCAGGCAGTAGACCCCGCATTTGTTGCTGTGGTAACTCTGGGATCCTACAAAGAATTATTATTTGAAGGCGGGCCGCGGCCTTGGGTCTTGGAGCCATCAAAGTTCTTCTGCCATATAGAAGCCGAAGACGAGTCCAAACTGAGCCTCTCTGTGACAACCCCCTCATCTCATAACTACAAAAACCACATTGTCAGAAGTACATGTAAAGCTCTTGGAGAACAGGTAGAGAAAGCTGCTTTCTTTAATACCATTACTTTGATTTTAATTTGAGTAAAAGTCAGACTCTTAAACCAAGTGCAGCCTCTGAAAGATCGCATTTATCTTATTTTTTAGGTGCTGAAAGTGACTGTGGGGAATAGAGTCAGTGTCACCAATTTCTTTCCTGTTGTGGAGATCGCAGTGGTCAAATTTGTTTGTGCTGCTCCATCACGTCTCACCCTAATCCCGGTTTATAGCAGCCCACAACTGGACCTGGCCTGCCCACTACTGCAGCAGAACAAACAAGTGGTATGTAAACACAGTCTATTAGCATGCACTCACTCTAAGCTTAGTTTTCGTATACCGGGCCCAAGTATGTCTGCGGTGGTTCACAGCTTTCCCACTTCCAGTTGCTTAAAAGGTGTGTTGTTTTATAGCAAGAAGGGGACGTCAAAAGTCCCATTTCATGCTCCAACACGGTTCACGCTCACACTACATGCAAACCACACATCCGTGTTGGACAATAAGTCCCACCCCCTGCAGGACACTCTGTCTGCACTGGAGAGCAGCTTCAGCAACAGACTGCTCCACCCTCGCTGTGTGAAGGAGAGACTCAGGAGGTCTTTTCTGCCTGCTACTGTGAGACTCGACAATTAACAATTCAAATCATGTGCAATATCTCTAAATCTCTGTACAACAACTATTTATTTTCTTTGATGACCATCTACTTAAAAACCGTGCAATAGCTCTTTTATTATCGTTTACTTAAAAACTGTACCATAGCTCCTTATAAAATACATATTTTACCTATTTTTGTTATGTATGTACTTGTCTTTTTGATCTATTTGAACTCTTCTTTCTGGACCTATGCTGTTGCATATTGCATTTTCCCCATTGTGAGACTAATAAAGGTATTCTTGATTCAACTGAGCCATGCTCTGAAACACCTCTTCCAAGTGGGCTGGGGATGGCTAGATAAACCGCCCCTTACCTGACTTGAAAATCTCATCCTAGTTAAACAAACCATCATTAGTTGTCAAAATAACTCTGGCACGGTTCAAACTGCCAAGTGTGAGTACACCCATAGTATCCTGAATTCCGCTTCTAATGGCCTGTTGCTTTTTGACAATAAACTTGTGTAAACTTTTGTCAGCTTTATATCGTGTATCTTGATTTTTTTTTTTTTAAACTTCTTTGTTTTTTTTTTTTTCAGGTTCCTGTTTCAAATTATCGTAACCCCATTTTAGACCTGGCTGTATTTGATCAGCAAGGAAGAAGGTTTGACAACTTTAGCTCACTAAGCATGTTTTGGGAATCAACACAGAAGTCACTGGCTAGCATCGAATCTAACACGCCCATGGAGCTCCTGCAGTTTGAGGAGGGCAACACCAGACAACTGAAACTTCATGGTAAAATATCTGCTGCAAATGAGACTTGATATTTTATTCTAAACAATATTTGTGATGAAGGTTGTTCAACGATTATTTGTTTAATCTTTTTTGCATTCACAACAGGTCGACAGACTGTATTAGTTCATCAGCAAACGGGAATTGCTGGCATCACAGTGACCAGCTATGAATACCACATTTTGCATTTAGCAGCGGCCCAAGTTATAGTTCCTGTAAGTAACAGCAAAAGTTTAGTTTTGTGTTGAGTCAGAAAAATTTAAGAGTCCAACTGCAAAGGCACTGAATTATACATTATTAATTTAAAAAAAATGAGTTTATTTTTTCTGTCCGAGGGAGATTTTTTTTTTATCTGTTTCTCAAATTATTAAATGTTTTTTTGAGAAGTGGTGTCAATTTCACTTTTAAAGTGATTAATCAGACCAGTAAAATTAAAATTTTTGGGCTTTTTGTAAATGCATATAGTCTAGCATACAGCTTGATTTTTTTATGGGTTAAAGTTTTTCTGCAAATTAATAGATTATCGCTTTAAATCGGTACATTTTTGTTGTATTTTATTAATAAAATTTTAAACTTGATAGCATCCAATTTAAATCTTGTCTTTCTGCCATCATCAGTATGAATCCCTGAGTCCACTCACTGCCTCACTTGACCTGCTGTTAGTTGAAGATGTGAAAATTTCACCTGAAACTGTGACTATTTACAACCATCCTGATGTGTGGGTAAGAAACAAACTATTACAATTTTAGAAACAAAGTTGAATAAAAAACAATCTGAAGCCAAAGTTTTTGCCTTGTTCCACAGAAGAAAAATTAAATTTCAGGACTAAGTGTTTTCTTACAACCCTTTCAAAATGTAGAATCTTTAGATTACTGTTCAGTATATTTTCCTCTTGCGTTCACCCAAAGTTCTCTAAATTCCCTAAGCATTTTTAAGAATGAGGAGTAAGAACCATGAGCAAAGATGAATATCTGGATTGCTCTTTTATTTTCTGTTTTGTAATTTAATTTATTATTATTTAACGTTCTGTATTCACCCCTCAATGGGAAAATTTATGTGCTGCATTGCACCACAGCAGGAAGCCACGACAGTGCCAATGGTGGAAGAAACAGGGGATTAGGTGTCTTCCCCAGGGACACCTAGACATGAGCTTAGTGAAATTTAAACCGAACACGCTACCACTGAGCTATTGCCTCCCCTGATTATTGAGTAATTTTAAAATTCTAAGACTTGCACAAGTTTAGAACTTCACAAAAAATATTATAAGGTCATCTATGCAAAATGGGGAAAGATTGCTTGGGGGTCTATAGGAATTTCAAATCTCCAGCGGTGAGAACAACTAGAAAAAGTCAATCTTAGTTGGGCTTATGGAGTAAAATTTAGGGATAATCTAAATCCATCTAGAAGCAATGCTTAACAATCTGACAATTTAAATCAATATGTCGAAAAATGTGTAGATACAATTTAAAACGGAGGAAAATGTATGGAAAAAATAGGGCACCAAAAATATGAGCGATCATGGTGGGACAAAGACACTGAGTGCAAGTGTATAAATTGATTTGAATATGTTTAAGGGGCATGGATGTGCTTTTGATAAGGTGTAAATATATTTGGAGGCAGAAAGGGGTTTTTGTCCAGGGGTTAAAGCTCATTAAACAATGTTTGTGTTTTTAGACAAATCTTTTTCTGCGAGAAGGTTCAAGCCACTTTTTTGTTAATACCAGTAGAAGTGGGGTTGTAGACGTGGTATTCGAGGAGACGCAACGAACAGTTAAGGTAAGCATTCCATTGTTTAACTTGTTAATTTAAAAAAAAAACAATGATCCAAAAAAGCAGCATAGTTTGTTTTTTGTTTAAAAAGTAAGAAAGAAATTTCTTTTAGTGCCATTTATTTTTTTAGTTTTTGATCTAACAAAATGCTCTCATTTGCTGTGAATTGGAATTTCTTGTTTTGCTTACTCAGGTTTCTGCGATCACTCAAGGCACCGTGAAGGTGATGGTTCATGATCTTTGTCTGGCTTTCCCAGCACCTGCTAAAGCCACAGTTCATGTGTCTGATATCCTGGAGGTTTATGTCAGGGTAGTCGACAAGGTAAGGTTATATATTTTTTAATATATTTTCTTAATTTAGGTTCTTCTTAATTAGATAAACTCAGTTGTTTATTTAAGATGGTCCTCAACTTTAAGATTTAAGTGTTGTTTTTACTTTCACTTTTTTCTTTTCTTTTTTTTTTTTTATATATATTTTTTTTTATTAAACAAAGTCCGCTATTTAAGCTAATAGGCCTCATTGACCAGTAATATTTTCCTGAGATTGATGTTATTATTTTGTGTTTCAGGTGGAGATTGGCAAATCTGTAAAAGCTTATGTCAGAGTCTTGGATGAAAATAAAACGCCCTTCTCAGCCAAGTTTTTTCAGTACATGGGTCTGAAACTTACAGCATCTTCTGCAGTAGTCACAGTTCGGTAAGTTTTAGAATTAGTCTCATTTAGGTTGTGAGAAAAAAAAAACTGATCTTTTTTTTTCTGTGGTTCCACAGACAGTTGTCAGAGTTCACAGAAAATGACACAGCTATTTTCATGGTGAAAGGTGTGACCATTGGTCAGACCTCTCTGTCAGCTATTGTTGTAGACAAAAGTGGGAGAAAAATAGCTTCTGCTCCCCAGCAAATTGAGGTATGAATTGTATGAAAGCTTATGCAATTTTATGATTTTAGCTCTAGTTCCTATTATCGATGTTTAAAAATATTTTTCTCCATAGGTGTTTCCACCGTTCAAACTCATCCCAAGAAAAATGACTTTGTTGATTAGTGCAATGATGCAGGTATGGATATTATGGTGTTGCTAGATGTGTTCATTAAGTCCTTAATTTGTTTAGCAGGACAGTTTTTCTAGAATATATTGGCATTGATTTAATCTAAACAAATTAGTTTTCTCAATCTGATTAATTTATTTTTATTGTCATTGAATTAGACAGTAAGGATTTGTTTGAAAGAACTATTTGCACTGAGGATGAGGTGAACGTGCGTGTACAATACATACATTCATAAGTACCAGAAAATGCCAAGAAAAATCGTAATTGGGCTTGTAAATATTCACTTAACCTCTCAAAGAGCATGTTCAGACCGTGATGGCACTTTTTTTAAATTTATTTTATATTGACCCTATTTAGTGTTTCTTGTGATAACTTATACAGTATTAACTACATTAAAAAAAACAACCCTTTATTAAAATTAATATAAGATTACAAATAAAAGTCAAACAGCAAAGTGATGTTTCTGCCAAAAAAACGCTCATTTTGCTTAAACGAGTCTGATCAGTCTAAATGTTGATGTACAATGACCTCTTCATAGTTAGTGAAATTTAGATCAAATTACTATTTTTCTGTTTTAATAAAACAGAAAAACAATAGCTTTGGGTAATTTAATACCAACTAATTCTCTTGCAGGGTGAAGTATTATTTAATATTGGTAACCAGCGTTCGTGTCCTATAAATCTATTTGCTGTGGTTAATACAAATTGGGATTTTTAAAAGACAAAAGAAATTTCTACTTGAATTTGATTTCTACGTGTTGTTTCAAACAATTTTCTCCTTCTTTTGAAATGAACTGTAGATCACATCTGAAGGTGGTCCCCAGCCACAGTCGAACATCATTTACTCCATTTCCGATAAGAAGGTTGCTTCTGTTAACCCTGTGGGTCACGTTACGGGTCTGCGTGTTGGTAATGTTACAGTCATCGGGATGATTCAGGCTATTGATGCTGAGACTGGGAAGCTAGTTGCTATATCAAAGGTAATTTACCAAGCATATAAAGTAATGATATATAGATTTATATAAAAATCTAATTGACATCTGTTTTCAGGACCAAGTAGAAGTTGAGGTTGTGATTCTGACAGGTATCCGAATCAAAGCAGCTGTTACTAGGATGAAGACGGGAACACAGGTTAAAAAAAAAAAAAAAAAAAAGCTTTGTATTTTCTCCTAATTTAAGCAGCCTCTACTGGGGTAGATATTATTTTAATTTTAAAATTAAACTGCAGTGATGTGTGTGCTTTGAAAGTTTTAATTCTCAAACCAATTTCTACTTTTATTGTTTCTAGATGCCAGTGTATCTGATGGGGCTGACAAACAGCCAAACCCCATTTTCATTCGGCAGTGCTGTACTTGACCTCACTTTTGAGTGGATCACCACCAAGAGAGATGTCATCGAAATCCAATCCAGACACACTGAGGTATTAACTCTTCTTTTAAATGCACTAGCAAAAGGCTACATATGGGCAAATGTTATTTTTTTTTTAAGTATTTCATTTGAATGTTAGTTCACGAAAGTATTCTTAGCTCATTTTTTCATTTTACTTGCTGTTTTGTCACAAACCACAAAAAGATTCAGTCCGTTGATGCCTCATGCAATATCGTCCAGTAAGCCGCTTATATATTTAGCTCTTTTTTTTTTTTTGTTTAGTATCTGATAAACTTCTGTTACAGTACTGAATGAAAAGCTAGAATGTCTCATCAGCTTTTTTTTGTCATTCTCACTTTTGTATGTTTTTTGGTGCTACTGTATTTGATACTTTTTTAAAGATCTCTATTTTTTTGTAGGCAAACGTTGAGCTGAACTCTGAGCACAACTTTGGGATGATGGTGACGGGAAAAACAAGAGGGCGGACGGGATTGAAGGCTTATCTCAAGGGGATTGATCGTGCAGCAAAGCAGATTGACGGAAACCTGAAAGAGCTTGCAGATGAGATCCAGATCCAGGTATGGCGCTATAATTCAAGCTGTCTATGAAGATCTGTTTTAGGTAAACTAATTGTGTAACTGCTTTTATAATAGCTTGTGTATCATGACTGTATCTTCTGCTCTTCCTTTTTACTCGAACTGTTACTCGATTCGGGAGTGCACTGAATTGTGAAATGATGAATAATCTTGACTTGTCAATGCGATAATACAGCAGATTAGTCGCAGCTTAATGCACTAAGTTTCAAACTGTATTAAACTATGACATGTCACAAGTACAACATCATTAGAGTATTAAGGGACGTCTAATTTGAGTCTAATCCTTCTGCTTTGAACTAGGTCTATGACCAATTACATGTGCTTAATCCTCAAATTGGAGTTGACGAGTTATGGATGGCTCCAAATACAGCTCTGAATCTTCGGACTTCCAGGTGAGATGAAAGTACCTGCACTGTGAGATTTTTGCTTTTTAGATTTCAGAACTTTTACTCAAATATGACACAAGGAACAGCGTGTCATTTGCTTTGCTTTGTTTGTTAGGGACGGCATTGCAACTCTCTCCTTTGAGATGCTAGAGTGCCCCGACCAGGTTCCAGTTGCTCAAGTTGATAAGAATGGCTTTCTGTCCTCTGGTTCTCTCACTGGTATCTCTTCTTTGATGATCATCTCGCAGGAAAATTTTGGTGTCAATCAGACTCTTATCTTGACTGTTAAGGTCAGTAGGTCAGACTTTTTACTAAACACGTTTTAAAGTGAAATACAATTTTTAACTAATAGATTTTAAATATTCCGGTTCTGATTCCTGTAAAAAAAAAAACAACAACTTTTGTGCATTTATGTTATGCTCAACAATAACTTTGATTGTATTGCTTCCCAGAGTTCTGTTGCCAGCACAGGCTCTGGCATCACAAACTTTTTCCTTTATTTTTAAGGTGATGCCAGTTTCTTACATCCGCCTCAGCACCAGTCCGGCGTTTTACACGCACACCAATGAGAGCTTGAGTGCCTTTCCTCTGGGAGCGCTTCTCACTTTCACAGTTCATTTTTTTGCCAGTTCTGGAGAAATCCTGCACTGTTCCAACTCCATTCTTACATTTTCAACAAACAGGTTTGTCACTATGCCATCTTTAACACATATATATATTTATTATCTAAACCATATTTGGGGGGCGGGGGGTTAAATCTTGTCATTTCATCATGATGAAAAGAGCTACTTTTTGCTCACTTGTGCAAAGATTTGTGTTTTAAATATGTATCAACAATCGAGCTAAACAATTACTATTTTCTCTGCTGGTTTTGCCAAATTTTTAATTTGGATCACTTATTTTGCTGCTTTGTGAATAAGAACTTTGGCACAAAACTTATCACTTGATAGTGGAGGAAAATATGTAACCTGCAATGCTTCCGGGAGGAGACCAAGGGGCAGACCCCGGACCCGCTGGAGAGACTATGTCTCACAGCTGGCCGGGGAAAGACTTGGGATCCTTCTGGGTGAGCTTGCGGATGCAGCCGGGGTGAGAGAGCCCTGGGTTGCCCGTTTGAGGCTGTTGCCCCCGCGACCCCGGAACAAGCGGAAGATGACGGAACGGAACAATGCTTCTGGTGTACTTTTAAATCGGAGTTGTCGTGTTTTGTACCGTCAGTAATGTAATTCGGTTGTCTAAAAAAGATAAAAGACGTAATCATTTATCTCATAATTTTCATCTTAATTTTCTTTTTAAGTTTTGGATTTCTCTAAATAAACTACTGTGACAAATCACAGGGGGGATAAATAAAGTATCTTATTTTAATAACTAGGGGAGTAATAGCACATGTGTTTCGTAAAATTTTGGTACAGGACATTTGGTTCGCTGCGCACAAATGATTATGACCCACCAGTTTGTGTGCTCAGCTTTTAACACATGCACAAAGCATGCTATTTCACTTGTGCATTGTGTAGTTTGTGAAGCACGGTGTTACATGATGTGCCATCATGTGTGATGTTTTATTTTGCACCCGATTAGCTTTATTTCCTCTGGTGTGTGTATGACACTTGTGGCATAAATGTGGCACTACTGCATAGGTGTCAAACTCTGGCAAGAGTTATCTTACTGTAAATAAACTACCTTAGGTACAATACGAATACATCCTGGCTGCAGCCTTGTTTTGTAAAGAGATCTATATCATTGAAAGTGTTGAATTAATTCAGTGTCAGGCCAAATCAGAAGTTTTAGAATTCAAGTAATACAATACTATCTTTCCTTGTGTAGGTACATCTTAGAAATAATAGAGCGAAAAGAGCTGATGTATCGATTAAACACAATTACTCAATTACTTAATTAATCTTGGGCAAACTGAATTTACTTGTAATGTGAATAGTTTACTTTTTTATGGCGCAAGTAATGTAAAAATTTGCAGTCTTTCTCTTACTGAAGCTGTGTAGTTGCACAATTTCATTAGGAAATGCAAATTTGTTAATTGGAGAAACGAGAACATTTGTGGAGGCAGTACAAAAGCACGTCATTGGCCTGGGGGAAATCCAAAAACAAATGAATGTTTACTTTTGCTTTACACTTTGTCCTGATTGTTTTTTTTGCTAATGTCTGTGAAATTTTGACGTATCAATTTTGATTCAAACATTATTGAATAAGTGCAATAAGATTTTTCACAAGCATATGGATTTTTTCATGTGCAAATTCATTTCTGGCACAGACCAACAGACAAAATAAAGTCACTGTTTGATTTGTGTGTTTCCTCTTTCTGCAGAGATGACCTTGTGCAGGTGGGGGCGGGGCCCA
Organism: Neostethus bicornis; assembly: GCA_902685375.1. Classification (NCBI taxonomy): domain Eukaryota; kingdom Metazoa; phylum Chordata; class Actinopteri; order Atheriniformes; family Phallostethidae; genus Neostethus; species Neostethus bicornis. The sequence continues at coordinate 9,486,335 of LR738550.1, forward strand.
GTAACAACACTGTAACATTAAAAACAGTCAATGTGGGTCTCACGCTGCTTGGCGTTTGGGACTCAGAAAACACTGGTGTGGCTGACTATGTTCCAATTCCTGTTGACCACGTCATCAGAATCCACAATGACGAAACACTAATGCTTGGGGATGTGATCTGCTTTGATGCCCTTATTGTAGATGAAAATGGTTAGTAAACCACATTGACAAATTCATATGTAAAGTCTTAAGACTTGTAACTTTTTTTGTGCATATTTTACAAGAACTTTAAACTCTCCTACTTTCTCTAAAGGGGAATTTGGTATGTGGTCTTCCTCCTCAAATGGCATTCTTCAGATAGAACCTAAAAGTGGTGTTGCTGTGGCCAGAGACTCCGGAACAGTCACTGTGTACTATGAGATACCTGGAGTTTTGAAAACGTACAGAGAGGTAAATGATACATCAGTCCTCCTTCTGTTTTTTTGTCTTATTGATAAACTTCTTAATAAATCATAGAGGTACAGTAGTTCTGATGTGTTTGCTTCACTTTGAAATGAACTTGTGATCAATGGGATATAAGTAACAAATGGGCTGCTTCTATGATGGAACTCCATGGATAATTTTTTTGTTCTACTTCTTGACACTTCTGCTCTCCTATCATTTTTATTGGGTCTTCTAAAGCAATAAATAAAAGTAATGCATGATTTGGAGAATAATTGCGTGATATAAACAGATGTGTACCACATCCATCACCTCTGAGAAACACGTTATCTTTGCCTCTTCTTCGTGCATGACAGCGCTGCTCTTGAGACTTTAACATTATGGTGTGTGGAAAGGATTAACAAGCTCTTTGCATATTGCCAACCAGTTATCCCTCCGCATGCTCATGAGATCAATACACCCAATAATTTTAAATGAATAGTTTCCTTTGTAAAAATGAGAGATAATACAAGTCTGTGCTGAATATTTTAGAATGAACAAAAACACGCATGCATTTTGACAAACTGATTTAAGTCTGTTTTTTGAATGCACAAAACATTTTAGGAGGAAATGTTTTTTTTTAATTGATGTTTAATATTTGTATGGAAAGCATATCTTTGGAATTCAATATTTTTGGCTTATTTCTGTATTTTTATGTGTATGTATGCAGATAATTGTGGAAGAACCTAAAAAGATGGCTCTCACGGTACAGGCCACACCTGTGAAGATTGGCCAGGAGACAAAGGCTTTTATTGCAATCAGAGACAAAGGAACCAATCTCATTGGTATGGAACACAAGAAGCAGAGTGTAAAAACAAACTTTGCACTTGAATAATTCTTTTTCTCTTTAACTGTGTTCAAGAATTTTTATTATTTTTTTACTGGATTATACCTGGAGGTTTGAGCCTCATACGTTAGCTTAGATGTCTGCTGGACGCAACACAGCACCTCTGGGGACCGCTGACATTTAATTTATTGTGCCGTCCTCTGCCATTTAACTGGGATTGAGTCTCATCAGTAGCAACCTTATTAAAGAAGCCCAGACTTCTGTCACCCTGGCCACTTCTTCAAGCTTATTCCACAGAATCCCAAAGCATTCTCTGGCCAGCTGTGAGACATTGACCTGCCAACGTCAGTGCTGAGTCTGCATCTGGGTCTCATTTATTGAGACATGCCCTGAACACCACCAGCGAGGCATACTGCAGGCATCCTAATCAGAGGCCTGAACCACCCCATCTGTCCAATGAGAGTTAGAGATCATAGTCCAATGAGGCCAGCAAGACCTCATTATTCTCTAAAAGTAGAAGTCCAATCGTAGGGCCCATGGAAATTTAACCTCTATTTCATTTAATTTATTCTCTTGCTATATTGAATTTACAGGTTAAAATCAGTGCTTTCAGGTACAAATAGAGCTTTAATCAGACCCTCTGAGTCAGCACAAGACGCATACTTTGTTCTCTGTACTCTTAAAGCAAATAAGACAGCTAGAAAATACTATTTGAAGCAGGTTTTCACAATGCATCCAAAAGTGAAAATGAGAACTGAAAAATTTATATTAACGTTTTTTACTAATCATTTTAATAACGTGTGTTGTTGTGATAACTGTTCTCCACGTTGCAGGCACATGTTCTTCTGCTCAAATCGAAGCCATTCCTCTGCTGCAGCCAGAAACATCTGTGAGTTGCCATCTCAGCTTCACCAGTACAACTGTCGACTTCTCTGTTAACGAAGTCTTCAAAACCACATCCAACTTTGACCCTAGCACTGGTAAGACTGATTTTATTAGATTATTGTAAACCTTTTTTTTTTTACTCAAATGACAGGGTATTCATGCCCTGCTATTTTATAATTTCCAAAAAAAAAAACTAAAATCAATTTTAAATGTAACTTTAAAGACTGTTTATGTTCCAAACTTTACATTAAGGGCATAAAAATAATGTCTGTTAGAGTCTAATCGATACTTGTTTTTCTCATGAAATGAGTTTAGCTCTGCCTATAAAAGATGTCTAACTGATATATTGAACTGAGCCCTTGTTGCTTGAAAGCTCTGATCTAATTGTGTTTTGAGGTTTAAAACTACACACACACACTAGTTGCTTTTTTCATCAAAGACTAATTTCATATGAAAGGTTTGTCACGTCATCCAGGGTTTTTAACACCACATAGATATCAAATAATAGTCCTTATTTTTGCTTGTCTTACATCACTGGCTTCTTTAGTGTTTTTACTAAACTGAATAAATTATGAATCATATCAATGGAAGCACTGTGAGTACTAACTGGACAGGCTGTTTATGTTTTGCGTCTTGGTCCACTAATTGTAACTGTTCATTCTTCCTGCAGGCCTTTACTCATGTTCCATGACATTACAGCCCAAGACTGACCAGCAGACGCGCACTCTCAGCATAAGCATGACTAATCTCTTGGTGAAACCAGTTTTGGTTGGTGCTGTCTTCACTGGGGAGCAAGTCACAGCCAAGCTGCCCATAGAGCCGGGCTTGTACTCCGACCAAAATGAGATAAAGCTTTCAAATCTCCATCCATCTGCTGAGTTTACAATATATGGACCTACAGTTGTCCTGTCCGACTTGGAGGTCAGGCACTATGACAGTGTGATACAGAACAAAAGTATTTTATTGGTAAATTAAAATTGTAATGTAAATTTGTGGATGCTCTTCAGGTGGTGTCCATGTCTTCTAGCCTTATCATTCAAGAGAAGGAGCTCTACCAAGGTTTCCCAAGTTTCTCCAAGTATGCAGTTAAATCTATAGACCCTGAAGCAGAAGGTACAGCTTCTATCGAAGTGGTCAGTATGTCTTCTGGTCAGAGGCTTGTCATCCCGGTCACTTTGATTCATGTGGCTGACCCCAACAGTGCTAGACAAGGTTGGTCATCCTTTAGCAGCACAAACAAGTTTTCAGAAAGTCATGAGTATCTGTAATTCTAGATATATTTAGCGGGAAAGAAAATATTGGCATCTTTCCCAAGCAAGGAATTTTGTTACAATCACGAAATGAAAAAAAAAAAGACTTTAATCAAATTCATTCAGTTAAAGTGAAATTTTATTTCCTTTTATTGAAAGTTGTTGTTCTGAAATTTATTTTATTGTTCACTTGGGTGATCATGACTAATTAAATCAAATTAAACATTTAATACAGGAAATTAAACCCATGTTTTTTTTTGGTGCTGTAATTTGAATGAGATCAACCAGTCCTTAGTCTATCATAATTTTTCTGGTTTGTTTAAATTAGTTATTATGGTGCATATTGATGTTCAAACAGTGACTGTATTAAAATGATTTCCCTGCAGTATGTTCTACTGACCATATACCGCTATCCTTTTTGGAATGTGTTACGTTTAGTTTGCCTGAAAGCCTCTAACTGCTTGTAAAGCTTCTCACCGCTTCCTGTCAGCAGCTGTCGCACCGGTTGGGAGAGATGGGATCTACTCCCTGCACAGCTTCGTAAACAGCTACCAGATGATGTTCTGCACCTTGTTTGCTCTGCTAGCTGGAACCGCCATCATCGTCATCGGTGGGTCACGTCTCTCTTCATGCTTTGTTAGACTGGCTGGAGGATTTTTTTCAAACGAGTTATCTGAGTGAAGACTAATCATGTCAGGTCATGATCGAGAAGCCTACAGACCAAAAAATTCTGTAATAAGTTTGAATTTTTTTTTTGTTTGGTTTTTAGAACTAAGATAGATTAAGACAAGAGCACTCCAGAAGTTATTTGGTTCAGATTTTTTTTTTTTATTACTAATTAATGAATTGTATCTTTTACTAGTGGCAGTAAACAAAGTAAAGTCCCCTCACTTTCTGCAAAGATCCCATCATAACTTAGCCCCTGCACACGTAATATGTAGCACACCAGTACAGCGAGACTCCAAATATGTTTCCCACTTGTCATCTCACTGGTTTTAAACTAACATGACTGGCAAGTGGGCTTTTGTGGGATCTTCTTCCACATGTTACTGTGATTAACTAAAAATAATGATGTAATCCTCAGGCGAATACTGAGCTTAATTCAGTGAGTGAATGAATGAACAAATAACGGAACCAATTAACAAATAAATTAGCTCATTATTGTTTGATTTCATCATTAGCTGCATTATCTAACGTTATGGCAGTGTTGTGAGTGGTGATGCATCATTATGACGAATAATCGCTGATACAGTGTGGAATCTTTACCCTACTTTTGAATGAATGATGTCACATCCTCACCTATCGGCTGTGGTTCAGGGAGACGTCCCGTCTGCTAGAAATAAAATCACAATGAATTTATGACTTTTACATATTCTAAAACAAGTGATAGTTTTTGGGGCAAAGTCAAGCTTCCTTGAATTGAACCAGCAATGTTTTTAAGAAGGATTTCTGTCAGAGCTTTGGAGGGACTGATCAATTTGATGGGGTTCTTTCATGATCTGTCAGGATTTTATTCATCACCACATTATTAATATCTCTACATCAACCTTTGATTGATCTGCTCCCATGAATGGCTCCACTATTAACCTCTGTCTGAGATAATAAACAGACACAAAGATAAAAAAAAAAAAAGCCTCATCTTTCCATGTCGAGTGTTAAGCAATGACATTTTTTTTTAATTAGTTGTCTGAAAAAAGCTGCTGTGATGACAGGACGAGCATTGTAAAACAGTCCTCTCAGAGGAAGTGTGTGGCAAAACAGAACAAACCCTCTCAGATGTGCTTAATACACTTTACCTTTTACCATATATGTGGGAACTTAGAAAGTTGGTTTCATTTCGTTGTCTTCCACTTATCCGAGGTTGGGTCGTAGGAGCAACAGCCTCAAATGGGAAACCCAAGCCCCAGCTGTCTCTCACCCCAGCTGCATCCTCCAACTTAACTGGGGAGAATCCTGAAGTCTCTCCAGCGGGTCCGGTGTCTACCTCCTCCCAGTGAGACGTGCACGAAACGCTTCACCAGCGAGGCGTTCAGGAGCCATCTCAATCAGATGGCCAAACCACCCCATCTGGCTTCTCTCGATTCAGGAGACCAACAGCTGTGCTCCAAGCTCCTCCTGGATGGCAAATCTCCTCGCTGTCTCTGGGTGAGAGCCCAGCACCTCTGCGAAGGAAGCTCATTTCGGCCATTTTTATGCGTGGGCTTGTTCTTTCGTTCACCACCCACAGCTGGTGACCAGAGGTGATACTAGGAACGTTGATCGACTTCTAAATCGAGCGCTTTGCGGCTCAGCTCTTTCTTTACCACGACGGATGACCGTGATGCAGCGTCCAGACCCTCGGTTGCATAAGCTAGTTCTAGTCATTTTCTGTTTTTATTATAATTAATTATGAGCTAAATCTCATAATTATTTCTTTTTTATTAATATTAACTAAACTAAATGTGTTTCTTTCCTTCAGTCCTCCACAGCATGTTCTCTCCAAGAGACAGAGTATATCAAGGCGCTTTCATCCAGAGGACACCTCCGCCCCTCCCCGGTAGGTGTATTTAACTGAGTGAAACATGTACTTGATGTTTGATTATTTCACTGTGTACATCACTATACATTACGATGTAAAAGAAAGTAGTGAAATTTCTAAATGATTAATAACCTGTTCAAAAAAATTCAAAAGCAAATAAATTATTAAGACATTTTCCCGACTAATAAATGCTTTTTGCTTCTCCTTTAGTTTTGAACCAATCAATCGAATCCAGTTTTGACAGAACTCCTGGGATTTCACCTCAAGGCAGTCCTAGGTCACGTCTTTACTCTCCGGGCTACAGCTCTTGATGAAACTATCTTTGTTTTTATAGTTATCAAAATGCGTCCACCGCAGGCCTTTAATTTATATTGAGTGTGCCTCCGTCCCTCAGGGTGAATGCTGCAGGACATTCATCCACAGCTGGAAAAAAAAAATCAGCTCATTTCTTTAAATACTGGCACATATCGAAGTATAATTTTCATAATACTGTAAGAGTTTACAACGTAACGCAAATAAAATTCAGGGCAGTTTACATTAATGTGTGTGATGCTGTGGTTTATCTATGTGTAGACAGAGTGTGTAGACGGAGTGGACACAGTTATATACAGTTTGTATTTTGTGGTTTGCCTTAAAATTAATTTTTTTATATGAAGCCACTTCATTAACCACATTTTGAAAGGTGTTTGAAACCAGATCAGTAGCTTGTTTTTGTTTTGTTCTTTATCTTGTTAATTTTTTGTCGCCAATACTTGTATTTTTACTCATGTGACAAAAAAGAAAGTCAGTAACTCAGGAGAAACGTTCTTGTTAAACAGGAATCGTATTTATTTTCTAAGCAGAAAAAAGAACTTATTTATGTGTTTGGAAAATTTGATGTTCAGCAAAACCGTCCTGAAAGGTGCTAAACCTTTCTATAAATGCAGATTTGTAGTTTGTATGAGAATTGGTTGGATATTTATTTTTATTTGAGTTTTTTTGATTGATTATAATTTTTGACTGTTCAACCTTTCTGTCTGTGAACCACCGTAAACACAACTCCTCAAATTTATTAATGTGAAGTAGTAGAAAAATGTGAACGTCATTCATTTTTTATCTACGTTCTGCTTTTTTTTTTTCCTTCTTCTTCAAAGCACCCACATGTGACTTGGTCTGATTTCTGAATATGTGATGTTTCTCTTTTTTTGTTCTGGCATCTTGTGCTTCCAGATAGACGACTGCAGCAAAGCCAAATTTTTTGATCAGATGTTATACTGTGGCTTCCTTTTAAATTGCTCAATTTTGTAAATGAAGAACAATACTGACATTGAGAAATGTATTTTTGTTGAAAAATTGTATCTAACAATGAAGCTCTTCCTTTGAGAGCAGCTTGCTGAATGATCTGTGTACACAAAGTTATGATTGTTTGTGTGTTTGCTTGCTTTTGTTCATTAAAATTTTTACTTTTTTGTTTTAAATGTTGCTTTGATCAGAATGATTTGGAAGGGGGATGATTAGCCAGAAATGAGAAACTTAACTGCTTTCCTCCACTGAAACATTTACAAGACTAATGAGAATCATTTAAACATTTTCCTTTTGAGTAGACGGTTTAAGATTTCTAGTTTCAGATGGAGAAAATAAAAATCCTCTAAGGTTTTTGTAGTTCGTACTGTTCAGATTTGTTATTTCTTTCATAAACAGATTTACTTTCAATTCTAACTCTCGATCATAGATTAAGTATGCCTGTCTCCTTCAGGATGAGGAAAGGTCTTGGGCTACAGCTCAGAGCCAGTCTCCTGTTTGCATGTGGCACTGCACTGCTGCGGTGAGTCCCAGTCACTGGGCTCATTGGTATGCCCTCAGCACCAGCATGCACGTTGCCAAGTGCTGAACAATCTTGCTTGGCTTAGCAACCCAGGTTGACCAATATGACAAAAAATAGGGAATCCCTACACTTTATGGATGTTAATATAGCACTGGTTTTGAAATGGTCATCTTGAAATTTTCACTGCAATCAGCATTATATTTGTACATTCTTAGTGCACCATGTACACAAGTATTGCAGAATTAAATTCCCTCTATTGTAAATGCATTTTAACTTGCAGCATTTCCTTTTTATGTAAAGTAAAATTAGATTCTGGAAGAAGTTGGATCCTATTCTTTTATAAATGTACTTGACATTTGAGGCCTCTTCTATTTCCATGGTTACCCTTACATTTCAATCATTTTTACACCTTTAACATTTGAGTTGTCGTAAATCTTTACAATGTGTTAAATTTGCATTTTCTATAATTGTAATAATTTTTTGCCTTATGAATAAAGTGCTTGTAACACTGGTGCGTTTATAGTGATTAAAAGTCAAAGAACCGATCAGATTGTAATTTATAAACAATTACACAGCATAAATCTGTACTTCTGATGATGTAAACGAATCCTTAGTGAGATATAAAAACTTCCAAATAATGTTTGCATTCAATCGCATGTGCTCCTCCTTTCTCAGAGAGGAGAGGCAAAAGAACCTGAAGTCATGCTTGAGAGCTGTTTATGAGAAAGCTCTGGAAGGCTAGCTGTGAGATTTAGGCAATGTCCACACCAGGAGCTCTGGGGTGTTCTTAAGATGCTGTATGGACAAGGAAAGAAAACATTAACTACTGTGGTGTATTAGGAAACAAACTAAACTCAGCCTGATTGCTTGCTTCAGCAGTTGCTTGTAGGAGACTCTGGCAGCTCAGCAGCAGAACACTAGTTTTGATTAACTGTCCGCTTCAGTTAAAATGCAATGAAATGCGGAAAGGGAAATGACCATTTTTAATTTACTCCCATCAGTGGATGGTGGCATGTGGTGTTTAAATGTGCCTACGCGGTATATCTATTACTGATTAAAGGCAGTTATCCTGGTTTAAATGACACTCAATTTATTCTCTCCATTAAGACACACAGGTTGCACCAAACTGTTCTGTCGGTCTGCTGAGCAGATCCCCCAGTGTTAAGAGAAACAGTCACTGTTCCAGATGGCTTATAGTGCAGTTGGACTAGATGAAGATCGATGTGTTCGGAAAGCAAACTAAAATGGCAGGACTGTCAGATTTGTAAAAGTGAGGCCTTGTTGAAACGTCCATATTGAAATGAAATTTATGGTAACATCTTTGGGCCTAATTGAAACTGTACAGCAGTGTTTTTTTTAACCTTTTTTATGCCAAGGTACATTTTTCCATTTAAAAAAAAATCTTGAGGCACCACCAACCAAAATAGTTAAAAACGATTCCCTACGGCCGCCTAGTTTTATTAGTACAATATATATTTAGTTGCAGACAATGGGCCTTCAGAGGATTTACCCAAAATGCAAGAGAAACCTTTTCCACTTTAATGTCTTACAGAAATTGTAAGATTTAATTTGAATCCACAATTTTATTTATTTTTTTGCTGTAAAACGTGACTCAAAGTTTCTCATAATGTCTCGAAAACAGGTAGAAAATATGATCCACTATCTAGGATATTGTTTAAGAGACACGGACAGCAGCATGAAACAAAACAGCAGAGAAGAAGAGTGGGTTGCTTTGGTTACAGGACAGCCCTGCCTGTCCTATATAATAACAGGTTGCCATATTGATAAAAATAACACATTTTTTACCAAAATAAAACAATCTTCAGGAGCTAACAGTAGATCCTGATCACCATATGAGGTGAAATAGAATAATTTTCTATGGCACACCTGATGATCTGTCAAGGTACACTTGTGTGCCACAGAACACCGGTTGAAAAATGCTGCTCTAGAGGGTATTGGGTACATTTAGTATTATGTTCATTGATTAAAATAAATTGAGAACAACATGGAGATTTACGAGGAAGTTTGGAAACGAATTGATTTAGGCAAACTCAAAAACTTTGGCTCAATTCCATCTATCATGTTGTTTGTGGTTTATAATCAACCATGCCTTTGTGTTTTAAGGGGATTTTTTTAGGGTGATACAGTGGTCTGGTTGTAAAGGTGATTCCATTAAAAGGTTATAAAAAGGAGAGGGTATACAATGCCTCATAGTGGGACAGGTTGGCTGCACGAGGAGCTTCAGCTGGCACCTGGTTAAAAGCTTCCTGACACCCTAGAGTAAAGCAAATCTACCTTGATCACAGCTGCCGAAAGAACACTGCTCCAGAGGTCTTCTTGTCCTTTTAGATGCACCTTCAGAGAACAACACAGCCTGTCTGGCAATCCTGATAGAAAATAATTGTTATTCCTGAGAAGATCTAAGAAACACAAAATGGACTGTGTTTTAGGGAAATATTTTGGGATCTTCCTGGATGAGGAATAAGAAGTGGCTGTGAGAGGGAAGTCTGGCTTCCTTTTCTTAGGCTGCTGCTCCAACATCCAAATTTTGATAAGTAGAAGACGTTACGGTAGTATGCACCAAGAGGTTAATAATAGATGACCATAAAATGCAATCTTTTAGTCATCCATTATTAAGTTGTCACCTTGGATTACTATTGAATAAAAAAAAACTGGGCCATCATTGTCAGGAGATTTTTTTCTCTGTATTTGTATTCCTTCCATATCAGAAATAAACATCTCAAAAGGATCACACTGTGATTTGATGCTATCTGTTATATTAACCTGTAATCTGTTCAAATAAATCCCAACACATTGCAGGATTTGTTGCACTAAAACCATCTTAGTTTCTATTGTTTTTGGTTTCCTGGGTGGTATTAGGATTAGCATAGAGGGAGGTGATGATGGAAAATTCTACCCACTGTGACACTGCTGTTAAATGTTGTACAAGCCGCCATGAATGGGGTTTGTTTTTCAGTGGTGAAATAAACTTAGTTTTATTTTATATTCTTCCTAAAATTGGCTCTAAATAAATATTGAGCTGGGTACAAATTTACTGTATGTCATTAGTAATATGCATAGGTAGGTAGTAACGCGTTACATTTACTTGAGTAACTTTTAAAAAAAGTACTTCTGTGAGTATTTTTAATAGTTTGTACTTCTACTTTAGTAATTTATAAGTAAATAATGCTACTCTTACTCCGTTACATGGGGCAAAAGTTGACTTGTTAATTTCTTTCTCTTAGTACGTTTTTCAGTACAAAAAGTTTTTTTTAAAGAGCGCATCCTGCTGTAGATAAATGTAGAGAACGTTCCTCCAATCAAATGTGGTGCACACGGTCACATGACTCTTCCTGACCTATCAGACATGCCCGTGCCCGGGCTTTCAACACAAGAAAACTTGGCGCGAAAAAGATATTTAGGAAAACAAGTTGCTACTAAAGCAGGTAAAAATGGAGGCAGCTAATCTCTCTCTTGAATAAGAGGACACAACAGAAGTTAATGAAGTTGGCAACTGGCAGAGAAACTCAACACCTTCTATGCCAGGTTTGATGTCTCACTCTCCTCCCCCCTCACTGATCAACAACCTTCAGACACTTTGAAGCCACTCCCATCCCCCACCCAATTAACAACAGAGGTCACTCCAGCTGACCAGCCCTCCCCCTCCACTGCTTTCTTGGTGACAAAACAGGATGTGCTCAAGCTCTTCCGCAAGCAAAACCCTCGGAAAGCTTCGGGCCCAGATGGTGTCTCCCCGGCCACCCTGAAACACTGTGCTGAGGAACTGTCTCCAGTTTTCACAGACATTTTCAACACCTCGCTGAAGACATGCCACGTTCCAGCCTGCTTCAAGCGGTCCACCATCGTTCCTGTTCCCAAGAAGCCCCGTATCACTGGACTTAATGACTACAGGCCTGTGGCACTTACGTCTGTAGTCATGAAGTCATTCGAACGCCTGGTCCTCCCTCATCTCAAGCACTTCACCTCTCCCTCTCTGGACCCTCTGCAGTTTGCCTACAGAGCCAACAGGTCTGTAGACGACGCTATCAACCTGGCCCTCCACTTCACCCTGCAGCACCTGGACTCCCCGGGAACCTATGCCAGGATCCTGTTTGTGGACTTCAGCTCTGCATTCAACACCATTCTCCCTACCCTGCTTCAGGACAAGCTCTCTCAGCTCAACGTGCCTGACTCCACTTGCAGGTGGATTACTGACTTCCTAACAGACCGGAGGCAGTGCGTGCGGCTGGGGAAGAATGTCTCCACCTCTCGGACTATCAACACAGGATCTCCACAGGGCTGTGTCCTCTCTCCCCTGCTCTTCTCCCTGTACACCAACTCCTGCACTTCCAGCCATGACTCTGTCAAACTGATCAAGTTTGCAGATGACACCACACTTATTGGGCTCATCTCTGATGGCGATGAGTCGGCCTACAGGATGGAGGTAGACCGGCTGGTGTCCTGGTGCAGCAACAACAGCCTGGAGCTCAACGCTCAGAAGACAGTGGAGATGATCGTGGACTTTAGGAAAGTCACAGCTCCCATTACCCCCCTTGCACTGACAGACTTCTCCATCACCACTGTAGACTCTTTCCGCTTCCTCGGCACTACCATCACACAGGACCTAAAGTGGGAGCCATCCATCAGCTCCCTGATCAAAAAGGCCCAGCAGAGGATGTACTTTCTGCGGCAGTTGAAGAAAGCCAAGCTGCCCGCCCAGATGTTGGTGCAGTTTTACAGAGCCATCATCGAGTCTGTCCTCACCTCCTCCATCACCGTGTGGTACGCTGGAGCCACAGCCAGGAACAAACACAGACTGCAGCGCATTGTGCGCTCCGCAGAGAAGGTGATCGGCTGCAGCCTTCCATCTCTCGAAGACCTGTACGTCTCCAGGACTCGGGGGCGTGCAGGTCGGATAGTAGCTGACCCTTCCCACCCTGGACATGGACTTTTTGAGCGACTCCCCTCGGGCAGGAGGCTCCGGTCCATTCGGACCAGAACGTCCCGCCACAAAAACAGCTTCTTCCCTTCTGCCGTTGGACTTATGAACTCTTTATAACCTGGATCCCCACATCTCTTAGTCACCTCCCTCTTGTCACTTCACTATCTTTATTATTTTCTATTATTTTCTATGACATTGCACTACTTTTCTTTTTCTTCTGAGCACTCTTAGTTTTGTAAAAATTATCATTATTTTTATTTATTTTATTTTTATTATTTTTATTTTATATGTTTGCACACCAGTACCAGAACAAGTTCCTAGTCTCTGATGTTTTTCACTGACATGGCAATAAAAGCATTCTGATTCTGATTCTGATTCTGAAGCATCCGTGGCGTCGTATTGAAAGCATGTTAAGTTTGTGATAAAAAAAATAGCTAAAAAAAAAAAAAACAGCGACGTGAGCTGTGACGGCTGTGCGCTCCAAAGCAAACGGACATTTCTGTCTACAAAAAGTCCAAACTGAAAAAAACATGTTGCGGTAAGTTTAAATTAATACAGTCAGTCATTACTAATGACTCATTAGCGTAGGTAGCAGTCAAAATTAATTCAGTTGTCTTTTTCATCTGAGCTTTGTCCAGGAATGCTGGCAGGGGTGGATCCAGGATTTTCTAAAGGGGGCGGGACGTCTCAGAAGATGAATGAATAAATTTGTGGTCACTGCACCCATACTTACACATGCACATATAGTATCACACTGTTTCTTGTCTTGCCTTGCCTGCTGCTCCCAATCCAGAGTGTTGATAGGATACATCACATTGTCCGCCGGCCCCCCTTAATCGTCTATTCTTTACAAGCTGTGCAGGGGGTGCTGGAGCCTATCCCGGGTGATCTGAGGTGCACCCCGAACAGGTCACCAGTCTGTCGCGGGGACACACACACAACCATACACTCATTCCTAAGGGTAATCACGTAGTGGCCAATCAACTTAGCATGCATGTTTTTGGACGGTGGGAGAAAATCGGAGTACCTGGAGAAAACCCACATTTACATGGGAAGAAAATGCAAACCACACATGAAAAGACAACTGTTCTGAGCCTCCTTCGCACCCAGCACTCAAACCCACGACCTTCTTGCTGTTCTGGCAACTGTGCCATCCTCTGCACCAGTGTGCCGTGACATCACATTGTATCCTATATCATACATATTTAATTGTAAAAGATTATTTTACCGTGTCCACCGTTGTTATTTTTTCTTTCCTTTCTGTTTTGATCCTCTTTTTCTTCATGCTTTTTTGTCAGGTCTGACAAACAAACCAAAAATATGCATAAATATTTGAAAGTTATAACAAAAGAATATTTCTACATTTACTCAGGACGGGACATCGGGCTACTTTTGGTAAAGCAAATCTGTACACAAGTCCTAACACTGGAAAAGCCAGGGTTAAATAATAAATCAGCATTTAAATTTTAGGAACCCTTCTAATCAAATACATCTTTTTTTTAGATTGAATTGCTTTGAAATGAAACAATTAGACTATTCTTTTTATGACTGACAGCTTTACACTCATGAGTAATCGTTTTAAATCCACAAAAAAACACTTTATAGTTAGTGGATGACCTTTTAATCCTTGATTGATGGGCAATAACAATTGCTTCTCTATTGATTTATTCTCCTCCCTGGTTTATGTTAACACACATTTCAGTGCTCTTACTAGGAAACGACTCCCTTGGAAACTTCTTGTTTTATAGTCTTACTCCCACTTACTGATAAATCTTTAAATCAAGTGTTTTAGATCAACAACAACCACTGACTGCTTCTTACTATGTTAATCACAGTGAAAGTGATGAAGAAATCCTCATTTTTCTTTCTGCTCCTTCATTTAAGCTCAGTGTTTGGTAAACATGAGTTGGCCATAGAGTTAAAACTAAGTATTTAATATGCAGGAAAGAGAAAATAGTTTGATTCTTCCTCTCCTTCATTACTATTGATGGTGTGTTGGAGGGATAAATGGCAGCCTTTCTTTCAGTTTGAATATATAAATAACTTTAGAAAATAAATCTTTCTGTTGTATTAGCGGTCGGTCTTTGCAGGAAACCCAGAAGCACTTTAATGACAAGCGGAGGTGGTTGATGCATTGTGGCATTTCCTATTTATGAATCAACAGTTTTATTTCTTCCAAAAGTAGCACCGTTTTTCATAAATTATCAAACTAATATTAAAGCACGTTTTATCACTTTTATAAATGATCGACTTTTCTTTTTTTTTTTTTTTACTTTAACGCATCTATTTATTTTATATTCTGCAGAATCATGTTGTTTGTTTCACTCTAGGTCTCTATCAAAGTCTGAGTGACAAGTTAAAGACCCTCTATGACCTCAAAAGAAAACTTGATATTCATCATCTGCACATCATGTCCTCAGTCTGCTTCTCACTTCTCAGCTTCCACATTACAGCCACAACCTCTCACATCTCTTAGTGCATCCTTCTGGTGTTCCACAAGAAAGATAAAGTACACAGTTTTATGAACTAAGCACTAAGTAAGAAGTTTGGTTTTGGTTGGTGGGACAATACTACTTGCCAAACTGCATTGGGCTAAGTTTGGTGGTGGGAGTATTATGGTGGAAGACGTGCTGGAGGATGCAGCTGTGGTGAGAAAATCCTGGCCACGGCCCTGAATAAGCGGAAGACAACAGAACAGAAGGTATTATGGTATTGGGATGCGTTATAGAAGGAGGATTTGCCTCATCGTCTCCTGTGAAAGAAGTTCTTGACACCTCGGAATGCCAAAACATTCTGGACTATTTCACACTTCTAACTTTAGGGAACAGTTTGACCCTTTGAAAGAGTTGACCCTTTCTATTTTTAACAACAAAGCGATCTTCAGAGTGTTTGTGAACAAACTTGAATAACCAGCACAGAATACAGACCTCAACCTGATAGATTGTCGTAGGTACAAATTAGAACAGATTTCAAGATCAGGTCTTCTCACCTAATACAGTGTGACTTCACAAATAACATGGTCAAAATGTCATTTAAACATACTCCTGAACTTTGTAGACAGCCTTCTCAGGCAATTTGAAGGTACTGTAGCTGCAAAAAGTGGTGCAATATCATATTGAACCGAATGGATTAGCAATGGGATGTCACTTCATTTCATATGTGCGGGAAATAGCTGAGCAAAAACCACTCAATCCCAGCAATGGAGGGATGGCCAATGAATACAGGAGGTAGGAAAGAAGGATTTCTAGATCAGTGTCTGGAAATCCACATATCCTTTAAAAAATTCTACAAATTTCATCTTCTGAACTGCTTATTGCAAACGAGGTCATGGGGAGTGTGAAGCCTATCCCAGCTGATTACAGTTGAGAGGCAGGGTACACCCTGAACAGTTAACCAGGCTTCTGCGGGGCCGTGCACATACAACCATCCACACACACTCATTCCTAGGGGCAATTTTGTAGCGACCAATCAACCTAACATGCATGTTTTTTGGAGGGTGGGACGAAAGCGGAAGAAGCTCATTTCGGCCACTTGTATCCGCGACCTCATTCTTTCGGTTACCACCCACAGCTGGTGACCATAGGTGAGCGTAGGAACATAGATCGAATTGTAAATCGAGAGCTTTGCTTTTCGGCTCAGCTCTCTCTTTACCACGACGGACTGATGCAGCGTCCTAGTTATTGCTGATGCCGCACCGATCCGCCTGTCGATCCCCCGCTCCATCCTTCCCCCACTCATGAACAAGACCCTAAGATACTTAAACTCCTCCACTTGGGGCAGGACCCTGACCCGCAGGGGGCATTCCACCCTTTTCGGGGCGAGGACCACGGTCTTGTATTTGGAGGCGATAATTCCCATCCTGGCCGCTTCACACTCAGCAGCAAATCAATTGCGGGCGAGGTGTTTCGGGCGTGTCCCACCGGGAGGAGATCAAGAGGCAGACCCTGGACCCGCTGGAGAGACCATGTCTCACAGCTGGCCGGGGAACGACTTGGGATCCTTCCGGGTGAGCTGGAGGATGTAGCCGGGGTGAGAGAGGCCTGGGCTACCCGTTTGAGGCTGTTGCCGCCGCGACTTGGCCCCGGAACAAGCGGAAGATGACGGGAGGAAAGCGATGTATCTATAGAAAACACATGCACACTCGGGGAGAACATGTAAACTCCACACAGAAGACCTGTATTTCAAGCTTCATCCCCACCTATGATTTGAACTCCAGCCTTGCACCACCGTGCCGTCCGATTTCTAAATTGGTGTCTGTATATCCCTTTAAAAAATCCACAAATTATCAGTGTATGTGCTTTGCCTACAAAGTTTGCAGACATGAAATGAGTTCCTTCGAAAAGTCAACAGCTCTGTTTGTTTGACATTTCTGGCGGCTGCAGGTCACTCATGCAAATGTGTGAGTTGTTATTCATGCAAAAAGTCATCCAGATTCTTCTTCTTCTTTCTACAGCAATCATGTCACTACAGGGGATTCCTGTCATGTGTGTGAAATGGAACTCCACACACAGCATAGTAAACATCTCAGTAGGGATCTGCAGACTCCTTCAGCTTCATGCTGTGGATAGATATAGACATGAGAGGATCTGAAAGAGAACATTAAAAAAAAATGATAAGAGTAAAGTATAGATGCATGTTCTTCCAACAGGAGGCAGAAAGAGAGCTGCAGGTTTATAAAACTTACAAACTCCGCCTCCTCCAGCAGACAGCCTCTGTTTAGGAAAAGTCAGCATGGATCAGAAGCTAACAGAAGAACAATCCTACACGGTCAACAGACTAGGATCTGTCCGATGACGCCGGTCACATTTCTTTTATTGATATTTAAAACTCAGATGTCGTTTCTCAGCATCACGCGCTGCCAGTAGTTTTACACACTGGAGAGAATTTGGAAGTGGATTTGCTTTTTGAAACCTGTCATCTAAAAAAAATGAGACGTAAAAGACGCGATCTAGTGATTTATTCGGTTTAAAGGATCTCTTGGAGAACAGATCGTCTCCACGGAGAAGGGCGAGACGACTGCGCAGGCAGGCGGTCAGGGCGACATGGAGAGCCCCACTGAGAACCCTACCAGAGCTGCAGAATATCTAAAGGAGCTTAACAAGATCATCGAGACCCAGCAGGAGTTATTGGAGAGGCAAAGAGGGAGGATAGAGGAGCTGGAGCAGCAAGTGTCTGACTTATGTACGGAGAACGTGTGTTTGAAGGATCAGTACCAGAGACACCTGACATCCTGCAGGCTGCTGCAGGGGACCAGCAGTCCGGGTACACTGGGAGCAATCAAGGAGCATGTCACACAGGAAAAGTAAGAAATCACTGAAAGATCTCTTCAAACAACTTAAATAAGCTCGCTTTCTTTTGATTGGAGTCATAAAGGAGTGATAAAGTTGGAGATCCTCCTTGATTTAAAGGATGTTTTTGTACAGCTGTGGGGTGTTTGAGGGAAAACTGGGTCACTGAATTACAGACAAAAACACCAAACTGGATTTAGTTGGAGATTATAAAAACGGATTTGTGACTATACTAGGAAGTGCATAACGTGGACTTAACCATAGCAACCATCCTGATGATGATAAACTATAGCAACCAGCAGACAGATGGGCTGACACACATAAATCTACACACTCGCAAATCAACATCATACACTTATTCATATGTTTTAAAAGCATCTGACTCGTGTGTATTCTACTGATTGGTAACAAAGTGTTTTTTTATTAGTTTAAAATCTTTTTATTCATGTTGACATGTATTTGTGTGTGAAACTCAGCATCTGGTAAGTCAGAGGAAAAGAAAACATACTTGGGATAAATGGTAGAAAAGGCTTCTAAGTTGTCTTTTGGGCAGTGTATTTGATGATCGATCATCAAATACACTGCCCAGAAGACAACTTTGAAGCCTTATCTATGATAGATCACTCCTGGATGAATGAAGGATTACATGGACTAATTTTCCATCAGGAAAAGGATGGCGTTTCCAACAAGTTTGAAGCCCATCTACTTTTTTTCAGATATAAAGCTGTAGAGTAGAATAAGCTAATATTTAATTAACAATTTTAGATACATTTGGTGCTCGTTCCCCACGAGAGGGATCCGTCCTTCATGCAGGTCCCCAAGAGGTTTTTTTTTTTTTTTTCTCCCACTCCTGGGCTTTCAGAGTTTTTCCTGGCTGTAAAGGAGGGTCTAGCAGGGGTATACCAATCTGGTCGTCACACAGGACCAGATTACCAAAAACCTTCAGGACACCGGTCCTTGAGGACCAGATTGGTATACCCCTGCTAGACCCTCCTGCTAGACCCTAAAGGAGGGTCTAGCAGGGGTATACCAATCTGGTCCTCAAGGACCGGTGTCCTGAAGGTTTTTGGTCATTTGGTACAATGGCTCAACGACCTGGATCAGGTGTGTAGATGCAAGAACACATAAAAAACCTTTAAGTCATCAGCCCTCGAGGACCAGATTTCGAGACCCCTGAAAGGGCAGGAATGTGCGGAAATTGAAATCAGTAGACTTCAAACCAACAGGTTTGAAGTCTACTGATTTTTTCAGATATAAAGCTGTAGAGTAGACTAAGCTAATATTTAATTAACAATCTTTGATACATTTGGTGCTCGTCCCCACGAGAGGGATTCCTCCTTCATTCGGGGCCCCAAGAGGTTTCTTTTTTTCCCCCCTCATTCCTGGGTTTACAGAGTTTTTCCTGGCTGTAAGTGAGGGTCTAGCAAAGGTATCCAAATCTGGTCCTCAAGGACCGGTGTCCTGAAGGTTTTTGGTAATTTGGTACAATGACTCAACGACCTGGATCAGGTGTGTAGATGCAAGAACACATAGAAAACCTTTAAGTCATCAGCCCTCGAGAACCAGATTTCGACACTCCTGAAAGGGCAGGAATGTGCTGAAATAGTTTAGCTTGCTTTTGTTTGGTTATTTTTTAACTGTGTACTTGTGCCTATACATTTTTTTTGTTCTTTGTTTTTGAACTTTTTTCAATTTACAATGTGACGCCCCATTGAGACAGTTGTTTTGTGATATTGGACTTTACAAACAGAATTGAATTGAACTACTTGGGATAAATTTGTTTTTCAGTTGTGTTCGAGGGCAGGCAGCGGGTTTAAGCCTCCAGGCAGGCCAATGAAACAGAGCATCTGGTTGGAGTCCTACTAAAGACCTTGATACTCTGGATTACTTTCCGTGCCCTTCTGTTGTGTTAAAGCTCACCCTCTGTTAGCTCGGTCTGAAATATGCTCCAGCATGCAGACACTGAACTCTGCTTCTAACAGTCTGTGGGATCATGTGATGGTGCCTGACCTTTGTCTCCGGGGGGCATGTTGATGTCATAGAGATCATTGGCAGCAAATCAATACTGTTGACTCAGGGGCTGTGTGTCTTTGCTGGTTGATAAAACCAGACTCATGAGATTAGGACATTGACCTTTAGCATGCTTCATCTGTAAATCTCACTCGGGTAATATGAAGTGCTCTGTGTGGTTATTCTAGAAATAGTCTGTTGCTGTCTCCTGTTTGGCTCCATCAGAGAATCTAAACACTATCTGGACATTGCTTAGGAAGCAGTGAAACAGATGGAAATATGACAGCTGTCACTTCTGTTCATTGGCTTTTATGGAGAATAAAAACATCATGATGTTTTTAGTTCAGTTTGAACTCTTGTTGCCTTCAGAAAGTCCAACTCTGCTCTGCAAAGGTCATTTCAACTCCTGAGATTTGAACTGTTGTAGTAGGTTTCAGGAATAAAACTGTCTAGACCGTCAGGGTTAGGCTCATAAAAAAGAAAAAAAACAAGATAACTTTGCCTCAGTTTATTGATTTTCTTTTTCCTTTTACTTTCCTGTGAGTTTCCCTGGAATTTCCATTCTCGAAGTTTCAAAGCAGCTGAAAGAAAACTCTAAAAGCTGCGCTTACACACAAACTAAACCATAAAAGTTGCATTTTTAATATTGGCATTTCTGGTCAGAAAACTGGCAACGGTAGCTGTAAATGTGTACATGTTAATACTTCCTGTTAGCGCGTGGTTAACAGAGACAACAATCCAATAGAAAGGAGAGATCAGCATTATCTGCTAACAGTACATGCTGATGTTGTTTATACAAACACACCAGAGACCTTGGCTTAGCTTTTTTATAATCTGCTGATGAATAACAAGCAGGATAGTAGAGATATAACAGTCTTTTTAAAAGATTCTTAAGAATAAAAAAAATAAAAAATGCATGGCCTGTACAGTACGTTCACTAAATGTGAAACTGTTCAAGACTTCAGTTTGGTTTCCTGAAACAGAAGTATACTTAAATTTCAGGAAGTATCACTTTCTTCAACTCTAAAGCTTATTAAATAACAAATAGGAAGATCTGCTTTCATATTTCTGTGAAATTTATGTTAAAAGTTAGCTGAAAGTTGCATGAGCTAGACTTCTAAGTTGAGGAAATGACAAGAGTTCTGATTTGGATTAAAGCAGAGCAGCCTTTGATTGCTTTAGGACAGGAACGTCCAGAACAAAGATTGAAATATTGTAGTTCAAAACTTTGGCTTCCAGCCCAGGAAAACACTGTTTTCCTTCTTGGTGCTCCATTACAAACCAGCTAGATAACAATACACCTCATTCTTATCAAAAAGAAAAGGGGTCAAAATTAAAACAGACTGTGGTGGATTTTAATAAGCATCAAACTAGTATTACTGCAAAAGAAAAAACAGGAAATAAGGTTAAACTGACTGAGGGTAGGAACGTTAACGTCATGTTTACTGCTGTATGCAAATCAGCTCATTTGTGTTTGTTCACTTTTGGTTTCCTAAGTTGTATCAGTAAAGTTAGAAAAGTGAGGGTGTCGAATCATGAAAAGAATAAAATGGTCATTGGGGCTTTTTTCAGTAGAAGCTGTAAATCACAACAAGCTGAGTTTTATCCAGTAGCTTTATAGTCGAACCATTAAAACTTCTTTGTAATCTGCACAATTATTACATCGGGGCTGCACAGGGATGCAGTGGTTAGCACGGTAGCCTCACAGCATGAAGGTCAGGGATTCGAGTCTTGGAATGGGGGCGATGTCTGTGTGGAGTTTGCATGTTCTCCCTGTAGACTGTGGGTTTCTTTGAGTAATATTAATAATAGTACATTTGATTTATAATTGAATTGAATATACTTTATTTATCCCAGAGGGAAAATTTGAATACCTTGATGCTTCCTCGCCCCTATCCACCGGCGTCCCAGTCTGGAACTAAAACGCCTTAAATTTTAAGAAAAAATTCCTAAGTGCTATATCAAAACGCTTGATAAGGTAAAAGCAATAAAACCAATTTAAAAACCAAAATTTACATTCAGAAAACAGAGAACCTTAAAGTAAAAAATTAAAAGCCTTAATATGTAAAAATGAATTTCTTTAGGCCTTTTTAAAATGTTTCCTCACTTTGTGGGGTCCTGAGGAGTACTGGGAGCTCATTCCAGAGTTGTGGGGCAACGGCCTAGAGGGCTCTGTCCCCCATTGTGGTCAGTCTGGTCCTGGGCTGGTGGAGGCAGTGAGTGGAATTTGGGTGGGTGGTACTCTGATTTCTTCCCACCCTCCAAAAACATGCATGTTAGGTTGATTGGCTGCTATAAAATTGTCCCTGGAAATTAGTGAGTGTTTGGATGGTTGGTAATGTGTGGCCCCGTGACAGACTAGTGACCTGTTCAAGGTGTATACTGCCTCTTACCTTCAATATGCCGGGATAGGCTCAGCCACCCCCCGCAACTGCATTAAGGAGAAGCGGTTCAGAAGAAGGAACAATTATTACACCCAATGGCTATTTGCATTCATATGTTTTCTGTAGTTTTTTTTCTATAGAAGGAGCAAATTCGGCCAACTATGTCCTTTATATATCGCTGTCCCTGTGCTAATTTCATTTTACGACAAGGGTACTCTATCCCACAATTAAAGGACTAGCAAACAGCAGACACAGTCATACGTGTGTCTTTAAATCTAAAGAAGGCAACAAAATCTAAACAACAAAATGTAAATTTCTCAAAAGTAGCACCTCAGGATTTATGTTTCCAATAACTGAATTTCAAAAACAAGTTTTAAGATAAAAATGACTTGAAATGAGTGTCCTTGTGAGAGTTCTTTCATTTTTATCTTTGTTTTTAATGGACTTATCTTTATGTTTCCCAGGTTGGCATGAATGTTGAATCAGTGAATGAGTTACGAAACGTGAAGATCCAAGCTGAGCTGTTAGGGAGAGATTAGAATTAAATTTGATGTATAAATAATTTTTTTTTTTTTTTACCCAAATTGTTGAAATAGAAACATATTTGGATATCTTCTACCCTCATGTTGAATGGATGTTGTTAACTTATTAAAATACTTTTTAATCTTCTTTTGAAATTGGTCCAAATGGAGCAGCTGTCATCCGTGTTTTTGTCAAATCAGTCAAAAAGCATCACTGAAAAGCAGCCAAAAAACACTACATGTCAGCTCTCAGACAAAGCATTTTCAGACTGTCGAGCTGCTCTTATAAAATCCACATTTTATAACCGCTGTCATCTGTCAAAATAAAAATGAAGTAAAGTTTAAGTGGCTGCCTGCAGAGTGAATTTGGAACCTCTTGGAACATTTTTTTTGATTTGTCACAACCAGACTTTTCATTTTCTATCTCGTTTATCTCAGGACAAGAGTTATGATCCGATTATGGTCTGGCCCAACTGGAAGTATGTTTTGGCTCAAATATGTATGTTAATGTGGGCCATGCGAGAAAAGGTCATAATTGGCAGTTCAGAGAAGCTGGAGAACATGTGATGTGACTTGTCATGTCTCTTTTTGTAGTTTTAGATCCTGCTTAAACTAGAAAGATTTGACAAAAACAGCTGTTAAAAGACACCCGGTTTAAATGACTCACATGTTTTGTAAGATCTGTAATTGTGGGAACAAATGATGAAGTTGTTAGCCTAACAAATATGCTAAGTTGTGGTGACCATACCTCTTCTTTATGCTCACACAATATTTTACATGAAAGATTCAATTCAGTTTTATTTGTATAGCCCAAAATTACAGAATTTCTGTCTCAATGGGCTTCACAAGAAAAAGAGGAAGGGTATGAACACAAATACACAACAAGAAAACTAACTAACAAATGCTAACTAAACAAGACTAGCACATCTCTGCCTTTAGACTCTCTTTCACAGTGAGGAAAAACTCCTAAAAAAAAAAAACCCATCAGTGGGGAAAAAAACCAAGAAACCTCGTGGGGATCCACATGAAAGAGAGATCCCTCCCCCGGGACGAGCAACCAATGTGTCAAAGATTATTGTTTAAATATTAGCTTATTCTACTCTACAGCTAAATATCTAAAGAAGTCAATAGATGTTCTTCATCCTGATGGTTATACGGTGGACTCCTCAGCCCAGCGATGCGCTGGACGGGGATGAGTAGATGGATTTCATGCTGATAGAGCGGGGGGGTGGTTTATTAAAGATTAATAAAGAAATATAGGTACCTAAGTATTAAATTGCTATCCTGGCTAAAATGACGTGCTCCCATTTAAAAAATATCTGCTAAAAAAATAGAAATAAACATAGCAAGGAAGGAAGGATCTGGAGTCGCTCCCTGGCCAACTGTGGGACTTAGTCTTTCAGATCATCAACGCCAATCTGCAGCATTTTTTATTCTCGTGAGAGTATGATATCGGCTAATTTTATTGGCCAACCAATGAAATGAGTTTGTGCTGCTGCATTTTTTTATTTTATTTTTTGTTTCTTTATAATAGCACACATTTGGTCTGCAGAGACAGAGGTCACACATAATAGCTGACAAGTTCACATCTGCACAAGAGGAGGGTTAATAAGATGCTACATGTACGTCATAGCGCTGGACAGTGTTGTTTTGCAACTTACTCAAGGCTTAGCAAACACAAAATCTCATTTATGATCCTTTTACTTTTTTTCCACCTGAATGTGGTTTTCCTGGTGTGTAGATGAGAAAATTCTACAAAACGAAAAAGGTTTTTTATTTTTTGTGGAGACATTTTAATGCAAATGGGATCTAAATGTCATCCTTTGCAAATGACAACTAAAAGTTTAACCAAAAGTGTCATTGTTTATAAAAAATAAATATATCAGATTACTATTCCAATTTCTGAAGCCATGCACTAGCCCCCATTGTGAGTCACTAGTAGGCGTGTGAGGAAGGATTGGGTTAAATTATGATTTTTTTTTTTCATCATGTTTTCTCTCCTGCATATTAAAGTACACCTTCTTTTGATCCAACGGTATTGAATCTCCCTTTACAGGAATAGATAGTGGTTGGTAGGAAGAGCCTTCCTGTCCTTGCTTCACATTGCAGCAAAAGCCTTGAAGCGACAAACGCAACACTACCTCTACAGCGAGCTTTTCACGTGCCGTGCAATCGTTATTAGTTTTGTTTGTTCACTGGGCTTTAAATTTGTTGGTTAGTTATGTTGGTAAACATCACAATATAAATGGTTTTTATATAAGTTAATGTGTTTTAAACATTTAATGTACTAAACAATTCAAAGAATAAAGGAAATAGTCAAATAAAATTTAGAGGAGGCTTTAAATATACCATTATGTAAATGTGTATTGGATTTACAGACAAAACAATTATATTAAATATTTCAAATAAAAATAATTTAAAAGCAGTTACAGTTTAAGTAAATGAAAAGAAGATGATGTGCAAGAGGATGCGTAGATTTAAAGAGAGTGTGCTGTTGGTGAAACTTTAATCCACTTGTAGGTGGAGATTAAAATGAACTAGTTTGGAATGTGACGGCTAAATCTTGATTCTACATGTTTGTTGAAATCTCACAGAATTGATTATTCGCATCTTGATTTCTATTTTCTACATGTATCTCTTACATGTACTGTACATATAAGTAAGTCAGTGATGGGTAAGATGTAAGATGCTGGCTGGCAATGCCTACATGGATCGTTATAACCACTTGGCTGGCATGCATGAACATATGCACAGAATATGGACTGGAAACTCCAAGGTCAAAGTGGGAAACAACCCCATGGTGATAGAGAATAACCGAGCCAAGGTTCTGTAGGAGTTCCAGATCCATACAGACCAAATGGTAATGATGAACCAATCAGACATCATGGTGGTAGATTAGAAGCAGAGGAAAGCAGTAGTGTTGAATGTGGCGATACCAAATGATGGTAACATCAGGAAGAAACTGGAGAAGTGTCAAAGCCTCAGGGAAGAGCTGGAGAAGGCTTGGAAAGAGAAGATAACAGTGATACCAGCAGTGATCGGGGCACTCGGGGTGGTAACCCTCAAACTTGAGTAGTAGCTCCAACAGATCCCTGGAAAGACATCAGATATCTCAGACCAGAAGCGTTCATTCCTAGGAACAGCAAGGATACTTCACCAAACCCTCTAGCTCCTTGGCTTCTGGAGGTAGAGAACCTGAGCTTGGAGTGTGTGGTAGACCATCAACAGCAGGGTGAGAAGGAATTTATTTAATATGCTGAATATATTCTGAGCTTAACGTTGTCTTTGATTTGCTACATTTTTGCCAAATTTTTAAATCCATTCAAACACCAAACAGGAGTGCAATTAAAGGATTTGAAACTGATGGGACGTTAACAAATTATTTCTCCCGATCCGAGTATGTTCTGGATGAGCTATTGGAGTTTGGTGCTCTTCACAGGAAGTCCAGTTAAAAGACCATTACAGAATGCAATCTACTTGAGATGAATGTACAGATGAGTTTCTTCCACCCCTTCTGGGAGACGAAATCTCTACATCCCACCCTTTACCAAATGAGGAGTGTAAATGAAAAGTTAATGAAGTCTGAAGGAAAGCTGTAATGAAGAATTGAAACTTTTGGTCCTGAAAAGAAGATACTGAGATATTGGTTATGATATTAACCTTTAATACGATGATAGATCGGAGAAAAGAGCATGAAGTGCGAAATTTTTATGACCAATAGCCAGTTAGCGTAAAGATTGAAAATCTACCTTAGATGTTATATTTACTTTTTATTTCCATTCCTTCTTTTTTAAATGACCATGGACTCATCTTCAGCGGTCACACATATAGTGAAACATCTTGTGGTGCAGTAATACATCTCCATGGAAAGTTTAGGCCTATGGTTTTCTTTCCAAAAATAAAACAAGGTCATTTAACATACTGTAGCTCTAAGCTAAAAAGTACCCAGTCAGGTTTGAACCTTCAGCCACGTTGCCGTGAGACAAAAACAGTAAAACGCTGAGCTCATGCTGAGTTTCATACTTTATATTTATAAAATGGGACCTTGTTAGGCTTCAAAATAAGCTGTTGGAACAATGTTGCAGTCATCTACTTCTGTTAAATTCACTGGTTCAAGAGCATTACTTCCTGACACAGCACAACAAGTACAGTACTGACTATGATTAAACTGCATTTTACGTTTATATGAAGACGGACTATTGTGCATATGGAATAGGTTAGAGCTTTTATCTTTATTTGCTTCATTATATTGAACTCCCATTTATACCCTGATAATGTAAAAACGATTAGTTCTTTTGTATTGTTTGCAAGCTGCTTGTTCTTAGTTAATGTGTAAAGCATCGAGATGTTTCAGTGAGTACTGCACTAGGATATCATTATAGACTGAAAGAAAAAAAATATTCAGTGCACAGATCAACACGTGTGACAGAAAGCTCCTTTTTACTGAAAAACACATTTGCTTGTTTGCTTCTATCTGGTGTCGGCTGTAAATGGACAGATTTCTTTCTATGTTATTTCAGCCATTTTTCATGAAATGTGATGCATCACTGATAGTGAAGCTTGCGTTGCCAAGTCAACAAGATTTATCTGTGATTTCTGATGAACCAGCTCCTGATTAAAGCTGCAAGTCCCAGCATGAAACGGGTATTAATAAACATTTTAAAGAGCAATGACCCTGATTGGTTCAGTTTTTTATGAAGGGTGACTGGTGGCTTAATCAGAATACATCACTCTTCTTGTGAGTCTGACCCTATTTCCGTACTTTAAGGTGAACCTAGTGCCTGCTAGTGCTTTCACTTCTCATCTCAAAGCTGGTGGATATTCCTGCCCGAGCTGATTTAGCATTCAAACTTTGTCCCTATCCTAGACAGACACCCGAGTGTAAACAGTATTTGGGATTCTGACATGATTGCCATGAAGATAACTTTCTCAGTTATGGATGGCAAACGGTGAACGTGTCCTGTTTTGTTTTCAGAAATGGATTAAAGGATGTCATGAATTTAGTTCCTCAATGTCAGAAAGTCTTGTTTTTTAATATTATGTCGTTTTCTTTCAAAATGGATTTGTAAAGTCTACATCAGGAAGCCATATTTGTCCAAACCTTTTTCAGTCTCTTTTAATAATTTAAAAAAACCTTCTGAATCTGATTTATTAGTCACTTTAAAATAATCAATTACCGATGAGTAATACAAGAAAGAAACCATGACTAACTCCAGCTTTCATCCTTTCAAAGAACCAATGAACATTTCTGTGTTGATGAATGAGCAGTGAAGCTCTTGAGTTGTTGATTCTTTGCCACGTCTCGGTCATGACACATGCCAACATATCTCCTGCCTCGTTTTCATCCGTAAAGGGTTTTGAAGCAGACGGCGCATACTGTAAATTCAAGTGTTCACTAGTGAGTTACATTCATCACACACACTTTCAGTTACTAAATTGTAATTGCTTGTAATGCTCAAGGCTTGTAGTTTAATGGCTTAGATAAGTTGAAACAGCTGCGTAATTATGCAAATAATATTTAATTAAAAATGAATGCAAAAAAATATGTCTTTGCTCTAATCTGTGGCCGTATTTCTTAATAAATATGGCCACGGCGGTTAAGTGTCCAAAGTCTTGCTTAGCAAGTAATGTCATCACTCATTTTTATGATAAAACAACAAACACATTGAAAGTGGCCGTTTTCAATTTAAAACCAGGTGTTTTTAAAAACTAAAATATGATGGGGGTAAGACTTCCACTGTACAGGATGACTTCTTTTTGAATACTTAAAGATTGCCTGTGGATTGCCAAGGAGCGTGTTTAGGGGTTTCAATTGCAGTTATAACATTAAATCAAGACAAAGAAATCCTCCCTGCCGTCTTACATATTCAGATTCTGAATATTTTCAGAATACAAATTCAGAATACCCCTACTAGGAAAATTTGTGTGTCCGGTAATACTCCAAGCTGTCCAAGAAAGAGCTCCAAAACAACTTCAGAGTAATGGCTGGGTATTCCAACACATTGTATAAATGTATTTTCGTTTTAATGTAAAGAAAAATAGAAATAATTTTTGCAAGAAAAAAAAATGTCTGTAGGTTTTTCAGCATCACACAGCTTTAGGTTCTTGATTCCCACACAGGTTTGCAACACTTAACTCATGAGTGCTGTGTGATGGACGTCGAACAGTTTCATGCACAGAAAAAACTACGCAGCAAACCAATAAGAAGCACTTTACTAAAAATGAAGGTTCGAAGTAAGAGTTTTTTTTAAATTCGGCATAAATAACTATGATTTTTTTACAAGGCTTGCAACACTGGTCTTTCTGTGTGGAGTTTGCATGTTCTCCCTGTGTTTGCGTGGGTTTTTTCCGGGATCACCTGTTTCTTCCCACCCTCCAAAAACATGCATGTTAGGTTGATTGGCCACTACATGATTGCCCCTATGAATGAGTGTATATATGTGTTTGGTTGTATGTGTGTGGCCCCGAGACAGACTGGCAACCTGTTTGTGGTGTAGCCTGACCCTCGCCTCAAATCAGCCGGGATGGGCTCTGGCACCCCCTGCAACCTTGTAAGTGATAGACGGTTAAGAAGATGACCGACTATGATTTTGCTGGAAAGTGCTGCAGTGGTAACACAGTGGCCTCACAGCAAGAAGGTCAGGGTTTGAGTCCTGGAGTGGGGGCGAGACTTGAAACACTGACCTCTCTGTGTTGAGTCTCTCCCCTTGTATGTGTGGGTTTCCTCCAGGTATTCCGGTTTCCTCCCACCCTCTAAAAACATGCATGTGAGATTGATTGGCCACTACAAAATTGCCCCTAGGAATGAGTGTGTGTGGCTCTGTGACAAACTGATGACCTGTTCAGTGTGTATCCTGCCTCTTGTCAACTGACTAAAGAAGAAACAGTTTACAAAGCTTCCATAAAATTAACCAATAAATTCACTTATAGCATTATAAAAAATGGGTACATAAAAAATTACTTACAAAGATTCCGTTCCGTCACCTTCCACTTATTCCAGAGTTGGGTCGTGGGGACAACAGCCTCAAACGGATAGCCCAGGCCTCTCTCACCCCGGGGTCTGCCCCTTGGTGTCCTCCCCGTGGGACGTGCCCGAAACACCTCGCCCTTGAGGCGCTCGGGGGGCATCCTGACCAGATGCCCGAACCACCCCATTTGGTTCCTCTCGACCTGGAGGAGGAGCGGCTCGACACCGAGCTCCTCCCAGATTGCAGAGCTCCTCACCTGATCTCTGAGTGAGAGCCCAGCCACCCTGCGGAGGAAGCTCATTTCGGCCGCTTGTACCCGCGATCTCATTCTTTGGGTCACCACCCACAGCTGGTCACCATAGGTGAGGGTCGGAATGTAGATCGACTTGTATTTCAATAGTTTTGCTTTTCGGCTCAGCTCTCTCTTTACCACGACAGACCGATGCAGCGTCCTAGTTATTGCTGACTTTCAAAGATGAATATATATTTTTTTTTTATGATTATGTGTTTGAGAGCAAATTTTAAACACATCAAAGACTGACAGTTTGAGAACGTGTACTCATTCTGTAAAAAAAAAAAAAATTCTCAAAGGTGCTGATGACTCACTGACTTTTATTTTAATTAAACATTTAACTTCTTTAGAATTTGAACGGAACTATTTATTTTCAGTTGTCAATGTGCTTGTAGTTTTTTAACTAACTTGATTTCAGTTTTTTTTTTTTTAAAGAACCATCTTCTGTTTTTATTTTCACAAAAATATGATTTTCATTTTTCACGGTTTAGTTAACTGTCACTTTAGAAAAAAAAAGTTAGAGAAAAAATCAAAATAAGGTTTTGTAGAACTTTTCAAAGAATGACTGCAAAGTTGATTAAATTGTCATAATGTGATATGTTATTTAATTTCATTTCATTTTCTGAACCACTCATCCCTGATGGTGTCGTGGGGGATGCCAGAGTCTATCCTGGCTGATTCAAGGTGAGAGGCAGGGTACACTCTGAACAGGTTGCCAATCAACCTATTTTTGGGGGGTGGTAGGAAACAGGAGAACCCGGAGAAAACCCACAAATAAATGGGGAGAACATGCAAACTCCACATAGAAAGACCAATTTTTTAAGCCTTATTCCCACTTGGAATTTGAACCCTGAAGTCCTGTGATATGTTACCGAAATATAAATAATTTATTTTGCAATGTTTTTTTTTTTATTGCCTAGCACTGATTAATAGTTAATCCCACTTTTTAGAAGAACGATTTATATTACCGTAATTTCACGACAATAAGGCGCATATAAACGTCTTAGATTTTCTTCAAAATGAGCGGTGCACCTTGTGTGTGAGGAAAGGCGGACCTAAAAGAAAACGCGGTGCCCTTGAGGCGAGGCGGACCTGAAAGAAACGGCATGAGAACGTTAAAGAGTTAAGTGGGGGCGTGGATTGTGTATAAAAAATGTATGTGCTGTAGGCACAACATTGCTGTTTTAACCCTGAAAATGGCAAAGAAACACGCTTATGACGCTCAGTTTAAGCTGAAGGCAATCAGGTACGCGAAGGAACATGGGAAACGAGCCGCCGCGAGAAATTTCAGCATTAACGAGTCAATGGATTGTAGATGCTTGGACTAACGTGTCTGCTGGTACTGTTATCCGAGCTTTCGCAAAAGCTGGTACCCTTTCTGAGGAGCTGCACAGTACAGACAGTGACTTTGACAGTGAGGAGCGAAGTGGACCTGCTCTGTTGGATTTTGCGCAGCTGTTCAATTCCGAAACAGAGGATGAGGACTTTGACGGATTTGAATAAAGACTATTACTGGTGTTTGTGCTTGTTTAGTATCGTTAATACTTATATAAAGCACAACCAAACTCAGTTTGGCTCCCGACCTATTTTTTAATACGCACATTTGCATGCTTGCATGTGTGTTGTTGTAAGGCGGTGTGTGACTGAGACTGCTCCTTTTCGTACAGTGCGCCTTATGTGTGTGTTAAATACAGCAATGGCGCACATAACTGAGGCTGCACCTTTTCATACGATGCGCCTAATGGTTGTGAAATTACGGTAACTATTTTTTTTTCTTTTAGAACAGGGACATCAAACTCTGGTCCTGCAGGGTGTCCAGAAGGTTTACCATATTTTCTTGCCTGTAAACACCCGATTTCAGGTTATTGAGTCAACATGCCAAATTTGATTGAATGTTGATTTCACTTTACATGCATCATGTGTATTAAACCAGAAACACATGGAAAACCTTCAAGACACTGACCCTCAAGGACCAGCATTGGACACCCCTGCTTTAGAACTTCGGAATGGACAGCAAGTGGATAAGATTAACACTGTTTGTCAGGAGCTGGGTCCTTGAGCCCATAACATCGGTGCCACAGAATCACCTGAGTGATAATGGCAGTTTTGATTTAAAGACTTGAGGTTTACAATAAGAGTTTAAATCATCTCTATCTCCCTCCCTGACTGGCTCAGATGTCCAACTTCTTTTGTAAAGCACCAAGTTTTCACAGCACTTGTATTTCACATGAGAAAATGCACGACAACTTAAATTAAGTTATATATCCGTCTGTAAAATCCCTCTCTATCCGACTGTTTTCTCTTCAACTCAGATAATCAGATAAGGTCTGGATAGACTGCGAATATTCTTTGGGTTGTGTGCTACAGAAAGCTAGTTTGGCACTGTTTTTATTTCCAATTTAAAAAAAAAAAATTAAGACATCTTCGTGCTTTTCCAGACTTTCCATTCATCTCCACTGCTTTATAGTTTTCCTTGCATTTTATTATCAGTAAGTCAGAGCTAATTAGTAGAATTTCCTGCTCGGGCACAGTGTTCGCTCCAACACTATGTTGGAAAATTGATGTGAAAATAAACAAGTGTATGATGAAAAAGCAGTGCAACAATTATTTAATGACTGCTAGGGTATATTTAAGGGTTTGGGTATCTAGATAGAGATAATTCATTCTTTGTGCTCCTGCTGTGAGCCTGTTCTTTTTAACTGTCTTCATTCTGTGTTCTGACTGCTGTCGTCTGCAGTTTTACCTCTAAAACATCAAACAACAGCAAAACAAGATGAAAACACAGCCTGAATATGCAAACTTTAACCATGGTAAAATATAAGCTTAGGCAAATTGGGGTCATGTCAAAGACTTAGTTGGTGGAGATTTTTTCCACTAATTTAAATAATGTGGATGGAAAACATTGCCTGTTTTAGTCAATGTGTGGCGATGATTAATGCAGACATTTATGGGATTAAGACGTGTTTAAAGTGTCCTTAAAGATAACACGGTGAATGTTTTTTTAAGTAAATCTGATCAGTACTCTGCTGTATCTCTGGCCAAGAAAATGAGTTTAGGTACATTTACGTCCATTTCGGATATAATGGATCTAAAACAAATAGCTATTCATTATAGTTATTTTTATCTCTGTCCTTGTGAATGGCACACAATCGTTTTGTAAATGTTCTCGTCACATGTTGACCCCTTAGAGCGATATTACACATCTCAAACACACACATTATCACTGCACTTCTACTGCTATTAGACAAAGTGTTTTTCTATATCACTTTAATAGACGCATCAGGAGGCAGCGTTGGCTTTAGTGTCTTGCTCGGGGGTAGTTGTTGGAAAAAATGGATTTATCAAACCGACAATATTTGTTTTGCTTCGCATAAAATAGTCGATTGGAGAGTTTTGCATCTCCGTAGCAAATGATACTGGAATTTTCTTCCATTTGTTTATTTCAGTGTCCTGTTAGGGTCTATGAGGAAGACGTGATGTTAAAAGTTAGAGAAACAAACACGCAGATATTATTATTTTTTTTTTTTTAATTCTTTCAAGTTGCTGCTTTCAGTGCGTACGACTGTGGCCGTAAAACATTGGTGACTACATAATTACCATTTTTATCAGTATGATGACTGCGTCTTGGCATCTTAGCTGTAATTTGTATCCAAGAAGACCTCAGATGGCCCAGCTATACCCTTGAATTGAGCCTGTGAACTAGGAATTGACAGGTTCATAAATAGTTCCCGGCCAGTTTAACAGCTCTAGCACATGTTTTGGGACGCTCTCAACAGAAAATAATGGCATAATGGAAAAAGCTGGTTCTTGTGGCTGATGAGGTTCACTCATTTATTTGGCAATCTGCTGAACAATCAGTGTGCCAAACCAAATTTATGTGCACACAGACTTCCTTTCTTGAGCAAAGGCCGTCTAATGAAATACCCCGCTCTAGATTAATGTCTATACAGGAGATGATTTGCATCCACATTCACCTATAAATCCTAAACGATGGCCAAAGAGTATTTGCATTTTTACACTGAAATCATCTGCAAGGCTTTGTTGGATTGTCCTGCCCTGTATTTCAGAGAGTAAGTCCTTCTGGTAAAAACGTCCCTCTTTCACATTATTTTTATCTTTTCATTACCCAAAGTGGAAAAGATGACGAATGGAAAGATAAAAGTATCACCAAACTTTTAAAAATAAAAAGATCTTCTTGAATTTATACAACTAGGATTTACAGAATAACCTAGTAGTCTATAAACAGTTCAGTCTTAGGATTTTAGAGATAAATCGTAACTTCTTCTTGCTTTTTACTGGATCTTATGACACTTACGCTGAATTCAGACACATTGACTAAAGACTAAAAATAGAAAAATATATTTAACAATTAGACCAGTTGTGGTTACTGTGGTGATTATACAGAAAGGAAAACACAATATTTTGGCATCTTTTTAGATTGTAGGAATTAGGTAGAGGTTGTATGGTGGGGCAGTAGTTAGCATAGTGACCTCACAGTGAGAAGGTCAGGGTTCAAGTCCAGGAGTGGGGGTGAGGCTTGAAACACTGGCCTTTCTGTGTGAAGTTTGCATGTTCTCCCTGTGCATGTGTGGCTTTTCTCTGGGTACTCTGGTTTCCTCCCACTCTCCAAAACAAAAAAAAAAAGCATGTTAGGTTGATGGGCTGCTATAAAATTGCCCCTAGGAATGAGTTATTGTGTTGACTGTTGTCTGCGTGTGTGTATGACCCCCAACAGACTGGTGACCTGTTTGAGGTGTCCCTTCCCTCTTGGGATAAGTGGTTAAAAAGACAAAATGAAGGGATTTCGATTAATTTCTGATTAATTTGCAACCACATTCACCAGTAAAGGATAGATCTGAAATTTTTCTAGCTTTTTAGATGTGGATCTTTAACACACACACGCACAGTAAATATTGTGTTACTGGCAACAGACAGTGCAATTTCATCTCAGCACTTTTTAATTTTATTTCTGTTTGTGTTAAGATTAGGCATCTTCGTGAGCAGGCTGAACTTTATTTAAACAAGGCCAAAATTAGACAAACGCCTTCTTGATATGTTTTTTTTAAATAAATAAAATTACGTAACTGATTTTCAATTTCAACTGAGCGACAAGCATGTCTAGATTAAAATAATGATAATATTCCAGTCACCCTAAATGTCTATTTTAACATGATCCCTTTTGCACACATTCTATTAAAAGAAAAAAAATCCTTTTCTTTTTGTTTTTTTGAGAGTAAAATAAAATTTATTCCATATCCGTGTTTCTTTTATCCTTCTTATTTTAAAGTGGTGCCATTACTTTCTGCTCCTGTCCCTTTTTTAGTTCGTTCTTCGTTCTTGTTACACTATATAATCAACGCTCAAGCATCGCACTTAAAAAGGCCACAAGGCCAAAGTGAGGTTGGCTTGTCCACAGTTGAACCAATTATCCGCCTCGCAGCTGTCAAAACCAGCTGATGCAGCAGCTGAATCGAAGGCAATTTGTAGTGTAGTACCTGTGGAGAAGCGCTTGAAAGGCTGCCACTAGTTTTCTGCCAAGCTAGAGTACAGGATATGGGTGTGTGAATGTGTATTTTTGTGTGTGTGAATAGCTGACAGGGTGAAGGCTGAGTCAACAGCTAAACACAAGCAAGGAGCTACTCTTCACACGTCTTCTTAGTCATCGTGGCAACATATCAACATAAACTTCCTTGTACTGAGCCAGACTTTTTGATTGTCAATTTTAGAATTTTCTGTGAGGAACAGCTTGACTCGTAACTTGATCTATTTGAAATTGACTATATTGGCTTGTAGTATAACCTTGGCTTCACTCCGGTTTAATCCAGGTGGTTTCAAACAGAGCTCAAATGATAGAACACTTGGGCAGTTTAGAAGTGTGCTTGGTTTTAACTTGCAAGTGCAAAATAATAAATTGTTCATTTTCACTCAGGCAGTTGCTACCGGTCTGTGTAGCTGCTACAGTTGTCTGTAGCTGTTTATGTTTCCTATAACACAAGACGTTGCTGAAGGCTACTTTAAATCTGAGCTATATATTCAAGAATGCAGCCAGAATGAAAGCAGGATTTCTTCAAATCCAGCTTCCCATGTTTGGTGAGGTGTTTGAATTCAAAATTCTTTTGAGCATGAACGGGTGCTTTAAGATTTAAATGTAAAAGTCAGATTTTCTTAACCTGTTTCACTCACTTCTGCGGGGGAGTGGAACTACTTGAAATAGCATTTTTAAATCGAACTTTCTCAGTGGACGCCACAACATGCATAATTGAGGTGTAACCAAAGAGAAGTGTCAGAAAATCGACTAATACATGAGCAGAGGAGTAGATCTTTTGTTGTGTGAAGAATTTCATTTATTTATGATTTGAATATTTGCTTTAAATATGAAAAAGTAGAGAACTTCACCAATAATAGCGTCTGCATTTTGTTGTTTGCTGGACACAGATATTCTAGTATTTGGAACTTTAAACCCATGTACGCGTCAACGTTTCGAATATCTTATCTCATTTAACGACTATGTCTGCAGATTTGGGTGCTTCTTAGACTCTTTTTTTCTTTTAATTTAGCAACTTTTGCTGTTCAAAAGTTTTGCTTCTGTCTACTATTTTTTTGCAACATGAGAATGAGTTGTTTGCACATTTACCACAGCGGCCTCTCAGCATTAGTGTTTTGTGTGTGCGTTGGCATGTTTTTGCAAGCAAATGCAACAGTTTTAATGTCGCAATTTGGCTTCTCAGACCAAAATGTTTTATTTACAAAAAATCTACAGATACAAGAATGTAATTTTTTTTTAGCCCCAGAGCTAATCTGTTAGGAATGTCTTATCATTTAAAAATGTAAAATAAAACACAGAAGAGAGGGAGGATCTGTTAATCCCACATGGCAGCAGCCCTATTCATACTGTATCAACACAACTTGAGTTGAACTGATGCATATGAATATCTTCCATCTTTCAAAACACTATGAAACGTGTCCAATTTAATGGGGAATGTTATGATTTTATATGTTAAAGCATGTTTGCATTGCTTGTAATCTTTATATAACATGTGCTATGGTCCTAATTTCTTAAATTTATGCAATCTTGATATCATATGTAACGTTTATGCTGAAACACTACTTTAGTTTTGCGTAGCTGCTTTTAAAAGCAAGTGAGACCCACCGCTCCCATGCTTCTGTGTTTCTAACTTGTGCGACCATAGTCAAAAACACACTAGACTTTGTAACTTTGCAAATAGTTCTCCTATCAGATGTTTTTAGTAGTAGTTAAAAGAGTAGGCATGAAAGATGTTTAGTTCCAATTATATTTGTTTTATTTCTAGAGTAGCATTCTTGTGACAATTGATTTCTAAAGTCTCGGTTAGCCTTCAAAGCCGGTTGAAAACATTAGAAATAAACATACAGCAAACATTTGATGGCTAAGATTTAAATGCCAGTGAACATCATGCAGCATCATAACAATTGTACCCACAAAATATAAACAAATAAAATAATCAGTCTTACTTGTGAAAAAAGTCATTCTTGAATCCTACTTTCAATAGCCTGGCAGTTAGAACAAGAGTACTCCACACGGTGGTCGGATATTGTATCTACTACTGACGTGTCTGCAGGTAAAATGATTGGTCCAAGACAGAGGATGCCGCAGGGCCCAATGTGGGGTCTAGAAGGCTCAAGTGTGTCATTGTTTTATCTTATTTGGAGATTTTGTCTTGAAAACATGTTGTGAAACAGAATGAAAAATCTTAATAGAGCAACCTCAACCAAAACGAGGCGTTTCAGCCCAACTGAGCAGGAGAAAAAAAAAAGCCAAATTATACACAAATATCTTTGATGTTACTTTATGGCAGGGGCCAACCTTTTTTGTCCTAAGAGCTACTTTTTAAGTAGCCAACCTCCTGAGATCTATCAGTTCAATGTCCAAATTGCAGACCCCCACAGATTGTTTTCAGCCAGCAGTAACTAACCTTACAACACGTTTTGTTGTTGTTATACAACCATTAGACATGACATCACAAACCCACCCTCTCTCAAACATGCATATACCCTTACAGGCAAATTTCTCTCTCTCTCTCAAACACACAGACAAATTTCTCTCTCGAACACACATGCACGCATACACAAACAAATTTCTGTCTCACACACACAATCACTCAAACATACACTCAGGCATTTTCCACATGCACACAGCGCTTTAGGCTGGGGAGGGGTTACAGCAGATGGCACTGCTCATTTAAAACGGACTTAACAATGTGCTTTCATGTCACAGACCCCAAAAAGTTTTAATAACACTAAAAAGAAGCAGCTATAGTGTTGCTTTTTTTTTTTTTTTTTTTTTTTTTAAAGAAAAATGCAGTGGGTCTGAATTCTCGGTAAAAGTAGCGTCAACGTTACTAATTTGGCAACACTGTCATCTTGTCATTTTATTTTTCCTACACACCTGACAGTCGACTTGGAATGAGATCGACTGGTTGGGCACACCTGCTTTATGGATTGAATTTAGATTTTCTGAGTTTCTACAGCCTCCATAAACTCTCTAAAGCAGTTGTGGGCAAATTAAGGCCCGCGGGCCACATCCGGCGCTTTGTACGACCCTGTCCGGCCCGTGTGAGGCCAATCATAAACACCATAAATTAAACTTATTTTTAAACTTTTATTTTGAAATTTTATTTTATTTTGAAAAGCGTTACGTCGCTATGTATGCACGCATGCAGAGTTTTCAAGGCGATTTCAAAACTCTTGAGAGTGAAATGCACATGGTTTGTTCTCCCTTCAACTGCAGTGTGGATGATGCACCAAGTGAAGTTCAGATGGAACTCATTGATCTGCAGATCACTTCAAGTCAGTCTCACTGCTGGACTTTTACTCCGCCCTCAAAGAGGAGAACTTTCCACACCTGAGGAGGCATGCTCAGAGGATCCTTGTCCTCTTTGGATCTACCTATCAATGTGAACAGACATTCTCAGTTGTGAAGTTCAACAAATCCAAACACATATCCTCTATGACTGATGACTACCTCTCAGCTGTCCTTCGCATAGCCACTTCAGACATTCCGCCAGATTTCAATGTTCAAGCCCAGAACAGACTGGATTATTCTCACTGAAGAAGTAACATGAGGTGGAAAGCATTACAAGTTATTAACAAGTTAAAAAGTAAATTGCACTGGTTCAATAATTGTTTTTCTTATTTAACCAATAGACCACAGTTTCACATAACCTAATATACATATTTACAGAGTGCTTTATTCTTCTGATTATCAGTACCAGCTATTCAAAATATTAAAGTATTTTACAATGAAAGAAAGTTGGTGGCCCTCTGACACAATTCAGGCTTCTCATGCGGCCCCTGATAAAAATGAATTGCCCACCCCTGCTCTAAAGGGTATCTCAAGAGCTGAAAAGGTGCATTTCACATACATCCAATTAGCATTAATAATATCTGATAAATTAACATATTAATTTATGGTAGAGAAGTAAATTAGATTTTAGATTACAGCTTTTGCATTACTATTTGTTGTATGTTTTTAAAAAGTTTGCTTTCATTGCTTGTTAGTAGAAAAAGTTTCAAAAAGGTCTTCTGGACAGTTTAATTCTTCAACGAGACGTTTCGACTTCCATCCGGAAATCATTTTCAATCTGAATGAAATGGACTGGAACCTGGATCCATTTATACTAACCTGAGTAACAGGTAAAAAAAGTGTAAGAAGGGCTCGACCAATGAGAATGTTCCTTAAGATGGTCGTGAATGGCTCCTATTGTAGCCACAGACCAGTAAACAAAAAAATGCTAAAAGCCTAGTGAAAAGAGAAACCTGCTAACGAGAGGCGTGAAACTGAGTCACGAGGTGTCATCTTTAGTCCATGGCTTCAAAAGGCTGCTATAGATACCGGGCAAAACGTATCTAACGCCTCCATTCCGATTCAGTGAGGGATTCTCTTTCATCACAAAAATGGCTTCTTTCACCCCTCTTTCAAACCAACCTTTCTCTCTACTTAGAATCTTCACCTCACTGTCCTCAAAAGTGTGTTTGGTGGATTTAAGATGCAGATGTACGGCAGACTGTGGACCACTAGAGGCTTCTCTTCTGTGTTGGTAAAGTCTTTTGTGGAGTGGTTGCTTTGTTTCCCCAATGTAGTTTTCTTTGCAGCTCCCTTCACTGCACCGGATCGAATAAACTACATTGCTCTGTTTTTCCGTAGGAGTCTCTATTCCCTACGTGTCAGGACTGTCCGAGAAGTTACAGAGAATCTTCAGACAACATGACATCCCGGTTTTCTTTAAACCGGTCAACACATTACGTCAAAAACTAGTACATCCTAAAGACAAGATGCCTACGGAAAAACAGAGCAATGTAGTTTATTCGATCCGGTGCAGTGAAGGGAGCTGCAAAGAAAACTACATTGGGGAAACAAAGCAACCACTCCACAAAAGACTTTACCAACACAGAAGAGAAGCCTCTAGTGGTCCACAGTCTGCCGTACATCTGCATCTTAAATCCACCAAACACACTTTTGAGGACAGTGAGGTGAAGATTCTAAGTAGAGAGAAAGGTTGGTTTGAAAGAGGGGTGAAAGAAGCCATTTTTGTGATGAAAGAGAATCCCTCACTGAATCGGAATGGAGGCGTTAGATACGTTTTGCCCGGTATCTATAGCAGCCTTTTGAAGCCATGGACTAAAGATGACACCTCGTGACTCAGTTTCACGCCTCTCGTTAGCAGGTTTCTCTTTTCACTAGGCTTTTAGCATTTTTTTGTTTACTGGTCTGTGGCTACAATAGGAGCCATTCACGACCATCTTAAGGAACATTCTCATTGGTCGAGCCCTTCTTACACTTTTTTTACCTGTTACTCAGGTTAGTATAAATGGATCCAGGTTCCAGTCCATTTCATTCAGATTGAAAATGATTTCCGGATGGAAGTCGAAACGTCTCGTTGAAGAATTAAACTGTCCAGAAGACCTTTTTGAAACTTTTTCTACTATGGATCACTCCTGGATGAATGAGGGACTACACGGATTCATTGCTTGTTGTTTTAAATTTTTATTTTGAATTGAAGCGGTACGGAAGGTGACAACCGACTGACTATATTTACGTGCAATTTAAAGTTTTAGATTTGTTTTAACTTCACATTTCTTTGAGTTTTACTTACGCGGCTAAAATGCAGTTAGACTGCAATTATGATGAGTAACGAGGTCAATAAATTATTGTGTAAGGTCTCATTCCTCTACTGGTGCATTGCTTTCTACTTGGCATTTATCTAAATTATGTATTGAGTGGCAGTACAATGCCAACAGAAGAGGAGAAATCAAACGGAAGTGGGTGGGACACTTGCAGGATGTGTACCCTTCCTCTTGGCTGTGGCTGCTGTGATACACTCCAGCCCTTTTCATGACCCTGAATGGGATTGAGTGAGTATAGGAAATGGATGGATAAAAGTAGACGAGCTTTGCTGCATCAGATTTTTACATCTATAAAAATGTGTTCCTGTGAAAGATTGGCAACGTTATTTTGTTGGGCAGACGACCATAGGAGAGTAATGCACCAGTAGCTCATCTGAGATACATAATTTGGCAGGACTAGAAGAAGCAAACCCCTACAGAGAGCTGAACTAAGTAATTAGATCTGCTTAGCCAGTCACATTTGTGCTACTAATTAGTCAATGATTAATACAGATAATGTACAGTAGGTCTTGGGAATGTGAAGGAAAGAAATGTGACGCCCACTATGGAAGGAATGTGTGATGAATACTTTTCATTTATCCACTCCACTGAGTAAAGCCAATAAGCAAAAAAAAAAAAAAAAAAGCAGACATAAAGGCACACATGCATGCATCTCATCTGAGAAACAAGCTAAATCCACTTCTAAGATGGAAATGCAGCATACTTTATCACGACTTCAGTGTTTACGACGAAGGAAATGGATCTTATATGAAATATTGTACAAGATCGTCAAGCTCCACAGTGTTTCTCTGAAAGAAAGCTGCCAGCATGAGTGAGCTGTAGCCGTCCACCATGGGTTCAAACCATTGATCATTTCATGATGCCATGAATAGGGCCAAGTGCTGTGGAATTGCAAAGAGCACTATTTTGTTTGCTGTTGAATCTTCTGGGGTTTTTTTTTTTTTTTAAGTTGGTTTATTTCGTTTGATCAAAGCTTGATAGATTTTGATGGAAAAAGCTTGAAGCATTTCACAGTTACAGCTTAATGACAAACCGTATAACACACTGGAGAAGTAAAACTATCGCTCCTGTCTCGAGGTATTGCGCATTACTTATTTTCCCTTCGACTTGGAAGATGATTAATCTTTTGTGGAGAAAGTGTAATTAGAGAAACACACAGTCGAGTTGTGCTGGCATCCATTACAGAGGCTTCAAAGAAAGAGG
The DNA here is from genome assembly GCA_902685375.1 of Neostethus bicornis. Lineage (NCBI taxonomy): Eukaryota > Metazoa > Chordata > Actinopteri > Atheriniformes > Phallostethidae > Neostethus > Neostethus bicornis. The sequence continues at coordinate 9,528,809 of LR738550.1, forward strand.
AACAAGCCAGAATTCACTGCCAGGTAGATCGTTCTGCAGTATGCACAGTTATCTGAATCCCAGGTCTCCATCCACATTTGGCGGAAGTCACTCTCACATTATTACATGTGCTTACTGGACATTTTAATTCTGTTTAGAATTTTCTACCCTGACTAGATGATTCATTTTTGTTCTTTTCTGGTACTTGTTGAGTTCTCCAGGTTCACTGTGTAATCAGAGTTATCCACAGCACAGCTTTTAGATAACACAAAGAAATGATGTTCAGGGTTGTTACTCAGGAGATAAGACATTAAACATGATTCCAGATGAATGTCTTTTGCAAAAAAAAAAAAAAAAACACGTAGTGGCTTTTGAATCTACTGTAAATCATCCAGGAAAGAAGCTCATCTATAACCACATTTAGAAATAGTTCTTATTAAATTTGACATTATAGTAGTACATATTTGGCAAGTCCTATTATTAACGCAGATGATGGGACAGCGACAGCCCTACGAAGGACGCCCACACACACTTAACTGATAAAGAATGAACACCTAATCAGAAAGGAGGAATGTTTTAACCCTGATTATTATACAGACTTGTGTATAAATATCATGGAAGGACATTTTTAAGCTACTTTTATTCATGCTTTTATTCATGCCAACATGTTGTGAATATTTGAGATGTTGCTGCTAAACTGTGCTCTGCTGCTGCAAACATAATACTGTGATAGTGATAAAAACGTATTCTTTAACAGATACAGCACACAAATAATCACAAATAGTTGTTAAAAACACTCAAATCTACATCTTAAAACACAAGTAGACATCAGTTTGCAATTTAAAAGTGCTTTAATTCAAGTTGCAGATGGAAAAAGGCATTTTTTTAAACTCAGTAGAACATTATATCATCTACTCGATTGCAGGAATTGGAAGGAGTGGTGGAGTGGTCTGCTTTGAGTTTGCTATATCCAGGAACTGTACACAGACAAATAGGAAGTAGCTGCTAGCTCAAAAAGTTTCAACACCCACAAACTACTATTTAAAACTTGGCAGCTTTTATTCAGTCATTCTTATAAACACAATAACCCTTCTAGCTCTCTCGCCAAAACTCTTTCTGCATGGTTTTGATTTGTTGTGGGGTTTTTTTGTCATTTTTTTGTTTTTTAGTACATTTGTTTGTTCATCGCCTTCCGCTTATCCGGGGCAGGATTGCGGGGGCAACAGCTTCAGACAACGAGCCTAGGCTTCTTTCATTCTGGCTGCATCTTCCTGCTCACCGGTGAGGATCTCGAGGTGTTCCCTGTTCAGCTGTGAGACATACATAATCTCTCCAGTAGGTTAGGGGTATGCCTCTGGGTCTGCTCCCAGTGAGACATGCCCAAAACACCTCACCAGGGAGGCCCTCCGGATGCATCTTAACTGGATGCCCAAACTACCTCATCTGGCTTCTCTCGACCCAGAGGAGCAATCTATTCGGAGCTCCTCTCGGATGACAAGGTTCCTCACTCTATCTCTGAGTAAGAACCCAGCCACCCTGCGGAGGAAGCTCATTTCAGCTGCGTGTATCCGCAATCTATAGGTGAGGGTGGGAACAATATTCAAATTAAAATTTGACCAATCAGATGCCCCGATTGAAAAATGATGCGACTCTTAGCTTCATATGGGGACCCTTGACCGGATTTATTGACTGATTTTACTTAGTTAATGAAAGCAGGAAGCCAGAACATGAGCCAGACAAAATGGCAGTTTGACACTCTGCAATGGAAGTGATGTTCCGTTCCATTGTCTTCCGCTTATCTGGGGTGGGGCCGCCAACAGCCTCAGACAGGAAACCCAGGCTTCTCTCACCCTAGTTGCATCCTCCAGCTCACCCTGGAGGATCTTGAGGTGTTTCCCAGCCAGCTGTGAGACATAGTTTAAAGTGATGTGTACTTTCAAAAAGCTCACTCCTGGTTGGCAATGTGATTTTATTGTCATGCAAACACAGTTTGAAGTAACACGTGCACGTTTCCAGCTCTAAAAATGTAACATCACATCATCTATTGTATACTGGCAGAAAATGGCAACTCGACCAAGTGTCCTATGGGTAGTGTTACTAACTCGGTTCATCCTTCCTACTTTAAAAGGTCTAAACTCATCAGTGGCTCATCTTGGACTTTTTCTTCCACTCAAACACAGCTATAAACGAGGGTGGATGCCCTCCTACAATAGGGCGTTTTTAACAAGCTTCCTATTGTAACAACAATGAGTCTCATTTAGCTCTAGTCTTTACACAACTGTGTCCTTTGGAGCTTAACTGAACAGTGTACAAACATAAACTCACAATTGGATGCCAGAGCTTAGTTGCAGGCTCGAACAAAATCCATGTTTATAATTTGCTGCCAAATGGAAGTATTAAATACTTATTATAAAGTTAGGAAAAGTTTTTTTTAACTTTAGGAATTATAAAAAATATCCATAGATCATTCTGATGATGTGGTCATCTGATTAAAGTTTAAAGATTATCACCTACTGCACACGAGACAATACTAGCTTCTTCTGCTGTTGCATCATTCAGATCTTTACTTGCCTGATCTACTTTGTGCTATTTTGGTCCCTCATGTGGTTTCTTGTGTACAAAATAAGTCTTGTAGAAATTGTTTGCCCGATAGGGGTTGCCTGAATTGCCCCACATTAAATCATACTTCTACTCATAGACAAGGTTGAGTATTTATTTCAGCAATCTGTGCGTTTTAAGTTTGCTTGTTTATATCGATGAACTTGGAAAGTTAAAGCAACCAGAACTTGTACATGCATGCGTGAATCATGGCCATGCAAGAACAATTCTGTACTTAGTGTAGTAATTTGTAGTTTGGAGTAAATGAACTCATTTCAGGAGAAAAAAAACCCCAACATAATTTAAAGAAAGAAAAAAAAAAAGAGTTTGATTGTGATTAGTCACACCCGGAACAATCTGTAATTACCTTATTTTCCTTTAAGTGAGGGAAGAAAAATAACCACATTTGCATTTTCTGTCTTACGAAAGAACTTTTTTCTCCTTCAATTTCCACATTAAAGAGTGTAATTTGATAAAGTATTTGAAGCTATTTCTTCCAGGCTTTACTATAGTCAATACTTTACAATGACAAACAAATAAGGGTTTTCTAATTACACTGGAGTGGGTTGGTTCTGAAAGAAAAGAGAAATATAGAACAGCTTTGGGGAAGTGCCCTACTGATGTACAACGTCAAAGTAAACAGGTAATAGAAAGCAGGGGAAAGTTGAAAGAGCTCCTTCCACATTAAAAATGAAGATTCATATGGTGTTGATATATGAATCATTGCAGCTGTGTGGCCGGTAGTCTGATATTTCAGTTTGTTTGAAGCCAAGCTGGGAGCTATGATTAGTGCAGTCCTGCAGTCGTGTCCAGTTGCACTTACTCTTGCAGAAAGGCAGATGGATAAACTCCCGAGTCAGCATTTTTCCTGCTCTGTGTGCCCTCTGTTCTTTTCCACCCTCACAACAGGAAACAGGCTTGTCCTTGTTGCAACACATTTTCTTTCTGGGGCTTGGGCACAGAGATAAATGACAAGTTTGAAGTCACTGATATGGTGGGAACAGCCAAACTTTGAACATTTGGTAGAAGGTGTCAGAGTGAAGTTCTAATTCCATTACTGCAGGTTTGGCTTCTCTTTGGACAATTATGGGAGAAGGCAAGCTTATAAAAACTTGCTGTGGAATAATACTTCCAAAGGGATTTGGCCTTTCATGCATTATTTAAAAGGCTTTGGGAATGCACCTCAATGAGTCTCAGTAGACTGTGTTTCTGCGCAATGCAGGAAAAACTGATTAATTCCTCTATTCAAGTGTCCATCATCGTATGAATGATGGGTTTCTGCTAAGATGAGGATATAAAAGTGAACTTTTTCCCCCACACATTAAGATTTCTCTTGTCTTCAACGGAAATGAATTAGAAGACAGCTCAACGAGGTTATTCTTCTCACAAACCTTTCTTCTGGGAATCAGATGCTCAACAGAATTGGATTAAGAATATTAAAATGTGTGACTTCCTTTTGAGTGACCGTGTTTAAAATGGCAGATAATGCAAATGTTACTGAACAAATTTGTAAATCTCACCTATGGTCACCAGTTGTGGGTTGTGACCAAAAAACGAGATTGCAGATACAAGTGACCGAAATTAGCTTCCTCCGCTGGGTGGCTGGGTTCGCACTCAGAGATAGAGTGAGGAAGTAGAGCCGCCTAGATGGGGTGGTTCAGGCATCTGGTTAGGATGCCTTCCTTTCAGGCACCTCCCACCTGGAGGAGACTCAGATGCAGACCGCTGACCTACTGGAGAGACTGTGTCTCCCAGCTGGCTGTGGAACACCTTGGGATCCTCCCAGGTGAGCTGGAGGATGCAGACAGTGTGAGGGAAGCCTGGATTTCCCGACTGAGGTCGTTGCCCCCGCGATCTGGCCCCGGATAAGCAGACGACAACAGAACTGAACGTAACAGACTTTGTAAATCCAATTTGAAATCTACTAGATTATTGGGGGTCAAATATAACCCCCCCAGGCTAAAATCACCCTATCAAAGGGTCTGATTTGGGCCTGCAATAGAAAATTGGTAAATTTCTATATTTATGCCGTATTTGTTTCCGCACTTCTTGTTGAATTCTGCAACTCATCAGTTTCATAGGTACTGGTAGGAGGTATGATACACACTGGACAAGTTGTCTTACTGTTCAGATTATTATTATGCTTTCATTTTCTCTAAAGAAAATATACATTAATCAAATTGATAAACAGGATTTTTTTTGTTCAAATGTATAATGAGAATGAGTACATGATGCAAACATATTTAATCAAAGATTGAAAATAAAATGCATGTAAAGAATAGTAAACACAAATCAATTTTTAAGAGAGGCAAAGAAATCATACTGTTTGAATGTTTGTTTTTTAATCAAGGTAAAGAAAGAGATTTTAAAAAGTATGTAGATAGATAATTTTGTAGTTTAAAGTAAATGGAGAAAAGTTTTTAGTTCTTGTGTGTTCATTTGCAATTTCCTGACCCACTTAGACTAAATGTGGCTCCTGAGGGTAAATGAGTTTTACACAGAAAGCAAATGTCAAACTGCTTGATCTTTACACAATATCAGTGTGCACAAATTGCTGTTAAAATGAATTTTAAGCATGTCAAAAAGAATGCCGTATAGTTTGGCAGAAACTCAAACATCCAATGAAAGCGTGTAAATAAATCATTCATATCAGGCGGACTAAACAAGTATCCAATATTCTGTTTATGTTGCTGTAAAACAGCCTGATTGATGAATCAGCATCTGTTTGCTTGCAGGTTCCACTTGATAACTTATACAATGACTCTGTCAGCCCTGGATACACAACTTTTAAAACAACTCTTCAGTGATCAAAAATCTTTAACCTATTAGGCACGGTTCAGATGGGCGCAAAGCGAGGTTTCACATGAATAACAATGACTGATGATTACATGTGCAGGATGCATCAGGCAGTATGTTCTTTGAGTGAAGTTTGACAATGCTGTATATAAATTAAAAAGAATCACAATGTGCAGAGTTGTTGCATTTGTGTGATGGTTGTAATAGTAGTAGTTTTAACTTGAACAGGATTACAACCTAAAAATCCTTCACTTTTTTCTGATCGATGTTCTGATTAATGTATTCAACGTGGTGAGAATCAGTTTAAAGTGTGCATATGATTCACTAAATGATTTTTGATTTAAAGTTGGATTTTTTCGTCCAGTTATGTGTTGTCTACACAGCAATCAATAACTGCAGAATCTGAGGAACGTGGATATCATTTTACGGCTGCATTAAACTGATGCTCTCTTTTTTTAGACATGAAGGAATATGTAGTTTACTTGACTTTGTTTAATTTTAAAATGTAATTTAGAGGCAAGTTCAAATTTAAAAGAGACAATTTAAAGCAGATAGATTAGATTCTGCAGGTATTGATTGAGAGGACTGCAGAGCCTATACAAAAATTGGAATAATTATTGCTTAGAGTGAGGGCAGAATTGATTGCAGCTTTATGCCTTTTAGATGGGCACTATTTCCTAACAAGTTAGCATTTATGAAAACAACTTCCAGTATCTAATAGCAGAGACAACCCCGTGCTGTCTGTACCTCGTTGTTTCATCCATGTGAAAAGTGCAGAGAAGCATCATGGCGGCTCATAAATTCACCCTGATGCGGCCATGCAGTTGCTTTATTGCCCCTTAGTGCTATGGTTCGCAGAACAGGCTACATTTAATTTCTGCAGTGAGAGGAGTACTTTCCTTGCTGTTGCAGTGCTGCAGTCTTTCCCTAAACTTGTACATAAAACTTTAGCTAAATATAAAGTACATTTGCATGACGGTCAATACAAAAAATTAATTAGTGGGGTTAAATAATTAGAAAATGTGTTTTTAAAGTATTTTGAGTTACTTTTTTGATCATTTTGGTATTTACTGTATGGAACGTATTTCTAAACAAAATGATTTGGCTGGACTCATTCCAAGAGATTACACAGGGCAAAAATGTACGGTACACAATGAACAGGTCAAAACTTATAGTATATTTCATTCAATAGTCAAACTGTGAGTTGATGAACAAAAGTTTAAACGCATACTCTTAACTGTGTTTTTGGGTCTTAATTATTAGTTTTATGATTCGTGTGTGTGGTATTAAAACAGTAAAACACATTTTAATATGTGCTTCAATTCCCCTTAAATTGCTTTGAATGATTTTTCCAACTTGGTTAATTTTTTACTTTGTCTTTAGGACAAAGGACTTTGTAATGTCATTAGCTTGATTATTAATTTCTTTTATACAGCTGTACAATAATGAAAACTGCAAATTAGCTCCTGAAAATGAGCCTCAATCAAGTTCAAACTACTACAGATTTTTCAAACTGTAGAAGTGCAACATTTTCGACGCGGTGGTTTTGACAGACTTACTTGCTTGGAACTGAAATGTCACTCAGAGGTTATCCCGAGGACATAAATTACAGCCCATCTCAGGAGAGTAGACTGAACAGTTCAGAAGTATACCTCCTGTCTCTGCCAGATAGGCTGCTATAGTGGATCAAATGGAGGTGGTGGTTAGTGAGGCTTTTCATTTTATTGTGCTCATTTTTTTGGTGCCTGGCTCACACTATACAGCATCCTTGTGTATATCAGTCTTATTTTTCTTCTTTTTCCATTTCAGATCTGAATGTGATCCTTCCAGAATAGTCAGGTAGGTCCTGCTTCATTATTACTTAATGATATTTTATTTAAAATGTAACTTAACTCTTGATACAAAAGAACTTTCTTTTGTACCATTTCTTTTGGAAAAATACCTTTTTTTTTTTTTTTTTTAACTGTTCTCGAATAAAGTGCAATACCATTTCAGTACATTAAGGAGCAGAGGCGCTCTCATTGGCAGAGTGTGCGCAGGGAGCATTCACTCAGTGTTTCAGTTAATAAAGCTACCGTAATTTCACGGCCATTAGGCGCACCGTACGAAAAGGCGCAGCCTCAGTTTTGTGCGCCGTTGCTCTATTTAACACACACATAAGGCGCACCGTACAAAAAGGCGCAGTCTCAGTCACACACCGCCTTACAACAACACACACGCACGCAAATAGAAAATAGATCGGGAGCAAAACTGAGTTTGGTTGTACTTTATTTAAGTAGTATAAACAAGCACATTACCGGTAATACGTTGTCCTTATTCAAATCCGTCAAAGTCCTCATTCTCTGTTTTGGAATCGAGCAGCTGCGCAAAATCCAACAAAGCAGGTCCACTTCGCTCCTTGCTGTCAAAGTCACTGTCTGTACTGTGCGGCGCCTCAGAGAGGATACCAGCTTTTGCGAAAGCTCGGATAACAGTACCATCAGACACGTTAGTCCAAGCATCTACAATCCATTGGCAAACTGTAGCGTAACTCGCCCGGCGCTGCCTTCCACCCTTCGTGAAACTGTGGTCTCCTTCGGTTATCCATCGCTCACACTTCACTCTTTAACGTTCTCATGTGTTTTCTTTCAGGTCTGCCTCGCGGGCACGGCGTTTTCTTTTAGGTCCGCTTTTTCTCACACACAAGGCGCACCGCACAAAAAGGCGCACCGCTCATTTTGAAGAAAATTTGAGACTTTTAGGTGCGCCTTATGGCTGTGAAATTACGGTATTCTTTTTCGTGAATTAAGCCACATTTCTTTCTTTTCTACTTCTTTTATATGTTAATAAGGATACAGTGTTATGCAGGGTGTACTTATAAAAATTTAATAAATAAATGATACTATGTATAGTCATGGAGGAGTGGGTGGGTGGGTGGTGGTCAAGATGTTTTCTTCTTCCAAGGTGGGGTATGACAGGAAATAATTGAAAAGCACATAATTACCCCAAGGGGAGACTGTCTGGTTGCAGCAAAACAAACTCAGGACTCCTACTGATTCAGTGTTACTGTGAATAGCCTTACCGGTATTTTTAATGCACTTTGGTATTGTGACGTCCAATATTTTGAGGTTATATTTTATTGCAACCACAGCAATCTTGACCAATTGTATTCAGGATCTTGGCCCTTGAGTGAGAAGTTGGAATTGTAGCATTACTACTGTAATGTTATCAATAGTGACAATTCAGGTTAGCGTTTTAGTACAATTACTTAGACTATCTAGTCGTATTTGTTCAATTTGTTTTCATAAATTAGCCATAGGCTTGCCAATGTTAGCATTGATGTTGCTAACATTAATGAACCATTCAGAAGCCGGATTGTTCTGAGAAATGTCTTAAGTCAGACGCTTGAACCAATATGGCAAACCTCCTCTCTTAAAGCAGGTGGAGAAAGCTACTCCACCTCAAAAGACAGCTCTATAACAAAACTACAGTCATGATTTCACTGGATGCTTCAAATTATCCTATATGTCACTTGTATCCCTGAAGTACTCAACTTTCTCACCTACACTCCACCCGCACATTCTTAAAAATTTGTTTGGAGGCGGAGATTAGTGTCCTTTGATACTGATGTCCTTTTTTCAAGAAACCTCAAGTAGATCTCCCATTTTTTCATTAGAAAGTCTTTCATATTTTCCTTCTAACAGCGCAAATAATGCAATGCAGGGATTTTATAGATTTAGCACGTCAAGTAGCCTGCCCAGGAGCACTGCTGGGGAATGTGCCTGTCTGGGGTGTATAGGGTTATTTCACCATGGAGGGAAGTTATGAGATTTCATATTACTGTTGTTGACTGTGGGAACTTTAGTAGCATGAGATTTGTAGGAGTGTCTTGCTGACTGAATTGAAGTTTAAAACTAAGGTAAATCCATCATTGCTGAGAGCTAGATTACTTCTTTTACTGGGAAACATATTTATTGCCTGAAGTTTTTTTTCTCTTTAGGGACGCTTTGCTGAATCCGCACCAAACAGCCCCGTTTATTTAGTGTTGTGTATGGGGAACAGAACGACATCTAAACAACTAAAAAAAAGTGTCAGCGTCTGTTCTGTACTTAAGAGATAATCTTTCCAGGGTATATCTGATATTTCCTCTGGTGACTCTCAGATTGTATTTGATTCTCGAAATGTCGCTTCACAAGGATAAACCCAATCTGGAGGGCTTTATTCTGTAGCCACATGTTGTCTCAATACATTCCTCATATGTAGTAGTTTTTTAATGTGAACACCATTGGTGAACATTATTGGTTGTGAGACTAGTTGACCCTTTAATGGCATCTGAAGAGAATAAAGTGTAGCAGAAAGAAAAAAGACCAAACTTTGAGTAAGACTATTTGTGAATAGGATCCATTTTCCGAAACACTAAATAATTCAGTGTCATTTTACTCTGGAGATTTTTTCTTTAAACACCTGTGGATCCAAGCAGCTTCAGCATCTGTGATATTCTCTGTTCCTTACAGTTTCTAGTATTAATAATTAAAAACTCACATAAAATATGTATAAGAAAACACAAGGAAAGTAAATTTGTTCATTTTCGGTTTCCAAACTAAAAAAAAAGAGAGAAACCGTTCAATTTTTTTTTTTTTTTTTTTTTTGTTGAAACAGATGTAAAAACATCAAATTTACACCCATTATTATTTTTATACGTTTCTGCACTGGTTGCGATAGTCGAGTCTAAAAGCAGAGCAGTTAAAATAGAGGCCAGAACTTCAGAGGCAAACAATCCCATCTCACCCAATTGATGTTTTGATGCGTTTGGAAAGCTCCCAGATGGCAGTGGTTCACTGCATTTCTGCTACATTTGGCCACAACTCTTCACATGTTATCATTAATAAACCAGCCCCCCAAAATTATAGATACTAGACAGAGAGGGTGCTAGTTTCACAAGAATGGTTGTCATTCAAACATGACGGTTTTATTTTTAGGTTAACTAAGCATACACACCTGTGTCAAAAACAAATTAGTGTGAAACACTTTTTATTAAAAAATGTAGGCTTGATTTTCCTAAAACTTGGGAAAAAGCATGAAACTTATGTTATTTAAAGGCTTTACCTGTTAAAATGTTAATGTTTTAATCTTGTCTTCTGAACTGCTTATCCTTATTGGTGATGCCAGAGCCTATCCTGGTTCATATCATGTGAGAGGCAGGATACACCCATAGCCATCACACACCGACAACCATCCACAACAATCCAAAATTTCATAGTGGCCAAATAACCTAACATGGATGTTTTTGGAGAGTGGGTGGAAACCTGAGTACCCACAGAAAACCCATGCATATTTGGGCAGAACATGCAAACTCCACACATAAAGGCCTGTGTTTTAAGCCACGTTCCCACTCTAGGTCTTGAACCCTGGCCTTATTTCTGGGAGGCCACTGTGCTAACCAGTACACCACCGTCCAGCCCTTCAAATTTTAATGTATTTTTTAAAAAATTAATAGAAAACCAGCCTTTTTTTTTCAAAAATAAACTTTGTTTAATGCAACATCCTGCAAAAATCAAATTTCCTTTTATTTTCAAATCTGTCAATAACTAATAACACAAAACTAGATCCAAACATTTTAAAATAAAAACAGCACAGGTAACATCATGCTGAAAGACAAATTAAAAATGTCTGAATTATGACTGAAAAGGAATCCTGTAAACAAGCAAACAAATGTGGTACACTAAGACCTTCATGCAATGTTCTGCCTTCACATGCACTCGGCACAATAACACATGAAAGTACAGCCAAGCTAAAGAGCCCTTAAGTCCACAGAGCAGAACAGTAAAGTGGTTCCACAACAAAGCTGCATTCATTAAAAATAAAGGCTTATACTGTGATGAATCACAGCAAAATGGTAATTGCATTCTGTTCTATTTACAAAAATGAATTTGCTTTAATGCTATGATTCTCAGTTTGAAAAGATAAAAAACTTTATTATTATTTTTGCTAGTTTTCATTATTAATATCACTTATTTTGGGTGCATTATATAATTGATAAAAAATTTTCTTCTTTTACCACATTTCCCACATTTAAAATGAGCCGATGAGATATTTTTAAATGAACAATGTAAATAATGATGTTGCTGTGATCACATGAAATGATTTGGTATACTGAATGGTATGAACATGATGTCTATATGTACAGCCTATAACATAGCATTTATCAGTTACAAGTTACTTTCATTTAAACCTGAATCCAAATTTACTCATTAAACATCTTGCCTGTGTCCGAGTGAGGGAAACTATGTGTTTGACATAAACTACGTATGAGTGTGTGTCACAGCTGTCTCACCCTGGCTGCATTCTCCATTTCACCCAGGAGGATCCAAAGGCGTTCCCCAGCCAGCTGTGAGACAGTGTATCCAGCAGGTCCATGGTCTCTTTCTGGGACTCTTCCCAGAGGGACGTGCCCGAAACACCTCACCAACGAGGCACTCGGGAGGCGTCCTAACTAGACACCCGAACCACTCCATCTGGCTTTTCTCGACCCGGGGAATCTCCTGACTATATCTCTGAATGAGAGCTCAGCCATTCTGCGGAAAGCTAATTTCAGCTACTTGTTCTACTTGTTCTTTCGGTTGTGCAAGTTGAACATTTAAAGTCTGTAAAAATATGTTTTAAGTGGAACATGCTAACATTGTTCTTTAATAGCATCACCAGACTTTTTTATTCTTTTGTTCTTCTAAACACAGTATTCCTTTATGCAGTGCCACCTTTCTACTGCATGTCCTCTGAAGGCAAAACATTTCTTTAGCGGTCAGCTACTAGTCAAATGTCAATACCTGCATATTTCTCTTAGAAACTGAGGTATTTGTAATAAAAACCATATTCCTACCTCAGCTTTAACCAAACATCCGAAATGAAACACATGTACAACAAAAACTTTACTGTTGAAGTTTTAAAAAAGATCATCTTGTTGAATTGGAGCACAATCTATGGGAATATTTGCAGTCATGCATTCCAAGCGTGTTAAAAATGAAGCAGCTCTACAAAAGATTTATTTTTCTATGATTCTTAATTGGGGTGCGTGTGTGTGCGTTTCCTGATTGTACAATTGGTGCTGTTTTCAAACGGCAAACAGAAGACTAGTTTCATCTCACACATTGCTAATGTACAATGACATGACACTTGTAAGCACGTCGTGTCAAATGGTGCGTGTGACATGCTTTGGTTGGTTTCATTATCATTAATTTAGTGAAATCCACTGAACTAAGCTCGGGCACGATGAACAGATGAGTCCTGCTCTTGTGGGATTGCTTTACACTGGTTTATATGAGATGTGAGAGAGAAATTTACCTAAACGATGCCGGGTTATTTTCATGCTCGTTTTTTCCTCAATAGGCAAAGAGTAACAACGCTTTGGTGTTGAAATAGTCTGTTGTTGTTTAATCAGAACAGATAGCTTCATTCAGATGTGATTAGGGATTAGCGTAAATATTTGCTGAACTCTATCAATTGAATTGTTCCTCAATGAGTGTTTGATAAATCTCCAGCTCCACCTGATGCTCATCACTCATTCACAAAGCAAAAATTCAGGTAATCTTTACCTTGTGTAACACGGAAAGTAATAATACCCAAAATGGAAATGTTCTTGTTTTATTACCACCTTTTTATTCATGACTGCTGAACTTTGTGGTGATTGTTTATTCCTGCATCTAACAGTTAATACCATTTCTACATCAATGCTTATGGACTCTGTTTAGTTAGCATTTTGGGTTTGATTCAAATAAAAGCCGAGGAGGGCTTGTCATAAAACCGCAGTGTTCTGACTGACTGGAGGTGTTGTGAAAAACCCTCATTTGAGATCTGTGGCTCTTATTTTTTCTGTACCTCTCCGTAGAGACCCGTGGAAACAGAGAGGCGAGGATTATACAGCTCACGCATTATTATAGAAATGACAGTGAAGAGAATAAAGCTTTGCTGGGCGGTTGTTTTGGAGGTCAAAGCCTTTCTCAAAGTGTCTCAGGGTAGTATCTGGGAGCAAATCGTGTTAACTTAGGACAACGGATTGTTATAAAATCATTGTGAGATAATTCATTCAATAAAATTTTATGCAACAATTTGATGAGAAAATAACAATCTAAAAGGTAAAAGCATAACATCTTTTTATAAATAGATTTTGGTGGATTTTAGTACTGATAATTTAAAATGTAGGGCAAGATTTGTTTTTTCAAAAGTTGTTTTATTACGTGTAATTCATAGATGATGCATACTTGGAACTGCTGAAGGGTAGGGCATCTGTGTGTGGATTGATCTACGCTTAATTTACACAGAATGCAGCCTGAAAAGGGCTCATGTGTCCTTCGGTTCTGTGACCGTACGGTTCAGCTGATATTTGTTTGCAGCGATGGGAAGGTGACAGAGCTCCGTTTCAGAACCGCTTTGGTGCTGTTTCGCACCCTCAGCCAACGCTGTCCTCGGGGATCAAAGAATTCTTCGTCCTCCACAGACTCCCTCATCATCTCTTGTTGCCATGGAGAGCAAAGCTCAACATTGATGGGCTGGATGCTCACTGCTGTCTCTTCGTTCTTATGTGGCTGTTTTATGAAGCAAACTAGGTTTTAGCTCCAAACCAGGTGGCATTCTCAACATTTTTTTTCACGGGAATTAAATATAGCACAACAGAGGTATCTTCTGTCTACAATCCAAAAAACTAAAGATGGGAACAGCATGGGTTTACAACCCTAGAGCATCTGTGAAATGAAGAAAGAAAACACACAATTTTTCCCTGAAATGTGAGTGTTTGTAAGATGTGTGTGTGTTTGACTTGGTGGCACAAGTGGGTAAACGGATATAAATTCAAGCTAAGGCAAGGTTTATAGCTTTCAACTCAGCCGGTGCAGAGACATTTGCATTTTTTAAATTATTAATGTATTGTGTTGAAACAAAAGTAAATGGCAGTAGAGACACAACTGGCCTTTGTTGTTTTTCCCAAGCCATGTGCAGGATTGTTTTTCATGTAGACACTGTGTCAGCAAGCAGGTTTAAACAAAGAGGATAATTAAATTATGCAAAATTCAAAGGTTAAAGCAGAGATAGGATTATGGTTTTTATTACAAATACCTCAGTTTCTAAGAGAAATATGCAGTTTATTGACATTTGACTAGTAGCTGACTGCTATAGAAATGTTTTGCCTTCCGAGGACGCGCAGTGGAAAGGTGGCACCACATAAAGGGATATTTAGAAGAACAAAAGAATAAGACACGTTCTTTTAAAAATAGTCTGGTGATACTATTAAAGAACAATGTTAGCATGTTTGACTTGAAACATATTTTTACAGACTTTAAATATTCAACTTGACAACCAAAAAAACAAGATCAAAGATACAAGCGGCCGAAATGAGCTTCCTCTGCAGGGTGGTTGGGTTCTCAGTCAGAGATAGAGTGAGGAGCTCTGCCATCCAGGAGGAGCTCAGAGTTGAGCCGTTGCTTCTCCGGGTCAAGAAAAGCCAGATAAGAGGGTTTTGGCATCTGGCCAGGATGCCTCCTGAATGGCTCACTGGTGGGGTGTGTCGGGCACGTCCCGCCAGGAGGAGACCCAGAGGCAGACCCTGGACCCGCTGGATAGACTATGTCTCGCAGCCAGACAGGGAACACCTCAGGATTGTCCCAGGTGAGCTGGAGGATGCAGCCGGGGTTAGAGAAGCCTCAGTTTCCCTTCTGAGGCTGTTGCCCCCACAACCTGGCCCCGGATAAGCAGAAGACAATAAAAATGGAACTTACACCACTGGAAAACTGTTTATTATTGGTTGAGTCCTGGATTTTGAAGAAATGAGTTATTGGTAGGTACTGTTTTATTTCCAGCTGCTGAAGAAGAATTATTGCACATTTCTTGATAATGGCAAGGCTCATAAAACAGTTTATGCCCCAGAACCCCTTAGAATTTGGTAATGAAAGAAAAAAAAGTTGTGCCCAAAATATGTAACTCAATAAGCATTGCTGAATCTTTTTTAGCATATGCCGGCCATCCCAAAGTTGCATGGGAAGTAATTTCTTCAAGAACAAGCCAAACTCCTGTGGCTCTATGTGGTCCTACATGCTTTTGTGCTTCCCATTTATTCATTTAGAAAATTAAAAAATAGCACCAAACCCGAGTGATAAGCAGAATAAATTGCTTTGCATTACTATAATTGGATGATTTTTCACTGTGTACACCGCCTATCCTGCATATGCTTTATCCATACAAATGTGAAACAGTTTCTATGAAAAATAAACATCATTTCCACTCTATAAGATTTATTGCCAAGAAACATTGTTTTAATAATTAACCAAACTCAAATTTTCTTTCTTTTTGTGACAAGTTTAGTTTAGTTAAATGCATTGTTGCAAGGGTTGCTATAAATAACAGACTTGGCAGAATGATTACCAGCATTTTGCATTTAGTATATTCTGCAAAAGTATGTAATACATTTTGTTAGAAAATGTATTTGTCAAGATAAAAATACCTTCAGATTTAAAAAAATTTTTTGCAAACATATTTCAGACATGCAAAGTATGATTTTGTTGTTCTTTGTCCACAAAGTCAATTGTCTTCAATCTGCCAGCTTCTTGGATCCTGAGGTATTCCCGGCCAGCTGTGAGACATAGTCTCCCCGGCTGGCCCAGGGGTCTGGCCCTGGGACTCCTTCAGGTGGGATGTGCCCATTCAGGAGGCATCTTAACCAGATGCTCAAGCCACCCCACCTGGCTTCTCTCGACCCAGAGGAGCAACTGCTCTACTTTAAGCTCCTCCCGGGTAACAGAATTTCTCCCTCTACCTCTGACTGAGAGCCCATTAAATCTTCTTTGGTTGTGAAAATAGATTTCTTCATTTGGTAATGATGTAAAATGTCTTTTTTTTTCTTGCTTACAACTATTTGTAAAATATTAAGTCGTTTCTTAGAATTAGGTACAAAAAACTTTTCAAGTTTTTGTCTGTTTTCTCTGTGCCTGCTGTAATTTCTTTTACTTAGGTATCCACTAGGGCCCCCTCTATCTCCTTCAAATAGTTCAAAAGACTGCAGCAGTTCTCATTAGTGGTCTAAGAAAGAATGAGCACATCAGCGCTATGCTCTCCATCCTTTACCAGCTGCCTGGCAGATTTCGGATAAATCTCCCAGCTAACCTTCAAAGTCTCAAATGGCCTCACTGTCACATACATTTCAGACCTATTGACCTGGTATCTACCCTCCACAGATAATGTCCTTCTACCTTTGCACAGCAGTTTGTTACAAGCAGTTTTTTTCTAATAAACCGTTACCTTATGAAAATCGTAGACTTTTTTCACCATCATTTCATACACTTAAATCCTCTTTTTATCAAACACAGAACTTTCTACATTCATCTTGAAAATAGCTGTCATTGTGGTTTAAATGCTTGGCTCCTTTTCTTTGCTTCTATTATGAGTCAGCATCAATCTTTTTAATTAAAGTGAAGAATTCAGATTTCTTCAAAAACCTGAACTTGGTTTTTTCCCCCTTGGTTATGACTTTGCTCATACTCTGTGCCAAATTGTGTGAAACCTTACTTTCTTTTGAAAAGATAAATCACAATTAAAGAAAATTTATACTGTGGATTTATATATTTTTCACTGAAGTATGGATTTAAAACATCATAGACACAAGATGAGAAGAGTCTGAGAGAAAATAGACAAGTTTTAGCTTCACGGTTCTCTCAGAAGAAGACGTTTCTTTTATGTTTCTCACATTTGAAAAGGTCTATGTTTTGTTGAGATTTTTTATTTCTTCCACAGGAGGCATGCATCTTTACCTATTGAAACCACAGAAAATCCTGGGAGGTTCATGTCAGAAGGTTGCCGAAGAGTCGCCCCCTGTCGCAAGTGGAAGTCGGCCTCCTTTGGGTACAGTAAGATGTAGTGCTCACAATTGCAGCCATGATGTCTAATTTGTCCCATAAACCAGGCAACATATCGAGCACCAGACTGAAACGCTGTCTTAGCTCCCTCATCTTTGTCTAAAAATCATCCCAGCACCATTGATCTGCTAATTAGCCTTTCTCTGGAAGATGTATTGGTCATGACGGCTCGACAGCTGTGAACTTTGCGGCGTCCAAATGTTGGAAGCTTTGCAGCTGTTCCGCAGTCATCAACACTTTTATGGTAGTGGTCTGAATGCTGCTATTTGTTCTTCTGATGTATACATTGAACTTCTCAGGCCAAAAGGGCTCCAGGAAGAGCTCATTAAATGCAATCCTAATGAAATATGATCCCTGTTTAAATGAGCCTTCAGTGGTGCTGAGCATGGATCGAGAGTCTTTCAATAAACACATAAAGAAGGAGCAGTCTGTCACATCTGTTGGCCTCGCAGAGGGGGGCTTCAAAAGATTGGAGAGAGTTTCAGAGACGCCTCTGAGTGCTTTGTGCTTCATCATTAAAAAGAAATACACAGCCAATCCATAGCCCACTTTTAGCTGTACAACCCAAAAATAAATCCCCACTGTATAGATGGAGCATGTTCTATTTTTAAAAAGGCCTGTTCAGATTTTTTTTATGATGAGCAAGTGGATTTCGAGTTTTTTTTAATTGCCCCAGAAATTATGTTTCTTTTATTTTTCAGTTGTTAAATCCTCAAAAAATGTATTATCTTTACTTGTGATTGTTGCTCAGTTAGTAATTTTCTGGTACACCCGAAGGCTAGTTGGGTAAATGGATTGTGACATTAAACAAAGTGATTGCTGCGAGCAGAAGCTGAACTTTCTTCGCTTTGGCTGAGAAGGATTATTAGCTTGGTTTACAAATCTCTTCTCGACATGTTGGTATGTGTGGTGATAAAAATGAAAGCAACTGGCAAAACCAGCTCATTTTGCCTTTGATGATTTATTCGGATGGATTTTTTTGTAAGTGGGGGTAGTTTCACCTGAAAAATAACCAAGGAAGATTTCAAGATCATAAATTAACTTTTTACTACCGTATTTTCACGACAATAAGGCACATTTCAAAGTCTTAGATTTTCTTCAAAATGAGTGGCGTGCCCTATCGTACAGTGCGTCCTATGTTTGTTGGGAAGAAAAAAAAATAAGCAGATGAACACTACGCTTGCTGTGATTCCGGGAGCACTGACAAAGGAACTCCAACCGCTGGACATCGGCGTGAACCGGCAGCTGAAAGTAAGGCTGCGAGCGGCGTCGGAGCGATGGATGACCAGAGGAGACCACAGCTTCACGATGGGTGGAAGGCAGCACTGGGCGAGTTATGCCACAATTTGCCAGTGGATTGTAGATGCTTGGGCTAATGTGTGTGCTGGCGCTGTTGTCCGAGCTTTTGCAAAAGCAGGCATCATTTGTGAGGAGCCACACGACACAGAAAGTGACTCTGACAGTGAGGAAAGTGAACCTGCTATGTAGGATTTAGCGCACCTGTCAGATTCAGAAACAGAGGATGAGGACTTGGATGGATTTGATAAATGACTATGTGACGACTGTAAATAATATTTAAATAAAGCCAATCAAACTCAGTTTCGCTCCCGATCTATTTTTAAATATAAACATGTCTGCTTGTGTGTGTAACTAATGTTTAAATAAAAACTTGGTTTTGCTCCTGATCTATTTATAATACGCACATTTGTCTGCTTGTGTGTGTGCTGTTGTAAGACGGATGTAGTAGAGGATATGTATGTAAAACCCGCACCCTATCATCAGGTGCGCCTTATGTGTGTGTTAAATACAGAGCACACAAAACTGGGACTGTGCTTTTTAATACGGTGCGCCTTTTGGTTGTGAAAATACGGTGGATTCTAAATGTTTTGTCCTGGTTAGAAAAGTGAGGTGCATTTAGATGCACATGAATGTAAAAAACAATCCCATTCCATTGACGTAACCAAGATTTAAGATTATTCACTTTCTTTTAGTCATGCTGTGTGAAGCACATAGAAACAGAATGTCAGCAATCTCTATCAAAGCATCATCTGCAGCTCTATTTGTGGAACTTCTTTCTAAAGTATGGCTTTCTACACCTTTTCCGACCCACTTGACACAATGTGAAAAAGATTCTTCGCCGGACCACCAACCTGGTAGAAAACATTTCCACCATTGTGTTTTGTGGACAGGTGTTATGTAATCATCCCCAGCAGAAGCACAGCCAGTGAGGGAGCTTCTAAAAATGAATTTTCTTTAGCAGCACTCTCTGGAAAGAGCAGTGATGGGTTGAAATAGAATTTTTTTTTGCCATTTGTGATCAGTAGCTCCATACCCAGTAGCATGCTCATTGCCTTGGCATGTTTTAAATGTATTTGGGTTAGCATAGGGTAAAAATAAGAGAAAGCTTTAATGGTCGGGGTTGTATGGAAACTCATCAGGGAGTTCCAGTATTGACTGAACATGTTTATTTAAAAACAGGGTTAGGCTGCTGTTGCCTAATTATTTTAAAGTCATTAGTTTCAGATGGTTTTAATGTGCGCTGGCTCATTTATTGTTTCAGTTATAACCACATAAACTAAGTTAATAAAGGTAAGAAGAATGGATATGTGAGTTTTAGTGTTAGAGAAGACTATTTCACTTCAATCATTTAAAGAAAGAGAAAAGGTTTTCGTTTTTATAGATAATTATTGAGAATCAAAGAGGGTTCCAATACAGCACACGTAGTTGGAATAAACTGCAAAAATTTACTGGAATTATTCTCCACTTTTTGCTTTTTCTAGTCTATCTTTTTAATGTTTTTTTTTGGGTACTCCTCAGCACATGTTTGTTCTCTATTTATCTATCAAGCTCTTTGTTTTTTTGGCTCTGGAAATAAGGCGTCTACATTAGCAAAAATGATTTAATAAGGTTATTTGGAAATTATTTGCAGGTGATGTAAGAGCTTAGATTAGTCATTTTCTTTTACTAAATCTGTAATAAAGTATAATTCTGTTCACGGTGATAAAGAGCAAACACTATATAAAATAAATGTTCCTGCAAACAGTTTTACAATCAACAGACCGGAATGACTTATAAATGTCTTATTTATTCACAAGATAATTTAGATTGGAATGATCGGAGTTGAAAATTTCAATTCAAAGAACTGATTATTTTTGGGGCTTGTTGCGCTGTGTCCTCATATATGGATCCAGTGCTTGTTATTTAATCATACTGCATGTTTTGAAAATGGGTAGCAGACATGGCTACATTAGGTTGAACCTTACCTCGGATCTAAATGTACTTATGTACACGTTACGTATAAGTTAAATGGGATTTAAACTTGAGGGTTCTTTGTCAAAAAAAGCTTCCCTTTGTCTTTTTTGTCAAATTTCTTCCGTTCCGTCATCTTCTGCTTGTTCCGGGGTCGGGTCGCGGGGGCAACAGCCTCAAACGGGTAGCCCAAGCCTCTCTCACCTCACCTGCATCCTCCAGCTCACTCGGAAGGATCCCAAGTCATTCCCCGGCCACCTGTGAGACATAGTCTCTCCAGTGGGTCCGGGGTCTGCCCCTTGGTCTCCTCTCAGTGGAATGTGTCCAAAACACCTCGCCCGCGAGGCGCTCGGGGGGGCATCCTGACTAGATGCCCGAACCACCCAATCTGGCTCCTCTCGACCTGGAGGAGGAGCGGCTTGACACCGAGCTCCTCCCAGATGGCAGAGCTCCTCACCCGATCTCTGAGTGAGAGCCCAGACACCCTGTGGGGGAAGCTCATTTCGGCCGCTTGTACCTGCAATCTCATTCTTTCAGTCACCACCCACAGCTGGTGACCATAGGTGAGGGTTTCTTGCAAGATTTTTTGCAAGATTAAAACCTGCTTTTTCCATTACTGCTTTTGTATCACCACACAGATAAAGCAGCAGAGGTTTCATTTGTGTCCAGCTGTTCAGAGAAATAAAACAGATTATATAATGAGATTTTTTTTTCCCTAGAAATTGTTTTGCCACCACTGTAATCCTAGCGTAGGTGGTGACTTTAAATACGATGTCACAGCTTTGATTTAGTGAGATTTTGTTTCTAATCAAATGTTGTAATACTTTGAAAAACTATAATTGATAAACAAATGTCTTAATATAATAGTTTTAAGACAGTTAAGCATGTTCAGACATTGGTCAGTTTTGTTTAAACAAAAATCAAAACCAATTACAACAGGCGAAAATTTCTGAAATGCTATTGTCCGTTTAAAAAGACTGAGGCTGTTTTCTTTTTATTGGAGATTCACTGTGTGTGGTCTTCTGCTGCTGCAGCCAATCTGCTCCATGGTGCACTCAGAAGTGGTGTCAGTGATTTGTTTTAAAGCCTGGCTCTTTCAGTCCTTTTTCCTTCCTATCAACTCCAACCAGTCGAGCCATTCTCTCTGACAGAACATTTTTACCCAGACAACTACAACTTAGAGGATAGTTTCTCTCTTTCAGACAATTCTCTGGGAATCAAAATGATGGTTTGTGTGTGTAGCCTACGTATGTGTGTGAAAATCTCAATAGATCAGCAGTTTTAAAAACCTCAAACCAGAATTGCCAGGCACCTAAAACATTGCCATGCTCTCTAAAAAGAATTTTTCTCCCTTTTCTCACGCTGGATTTAAACCTCAGCCAGTCATCTGAATCATGCTTGTATACATGAGTTTCTACCAGATGATTGACCATTTGTGTGAACAAGAAATTGAACATGTGCACTGAATAAAGTGGCAAGAGAGTCCATAAAACATGTCGAATTTCGAGAGTGATTTGCTCATGCTCTGTGGCTTTCTTCATCAATTTCCCAGCCAAAGCTGAATAAAGCCAGTAGGAACATTAAAGTTGATGCAACCAGTGTCTGAATGAATGAATGCCATCGCTTTAACAGATTGATGAAGCCATTAATGTTACGTATATCATGTCTGAAAAAGGACTTGTGTGTGACTCCAGGGATTCACACATGAGCACACACAGTTATCATCACAGTTGAAAGCAACAGGCGCCATCCCGCCTTGGCTGCTATAGAATATGTGAACCAGAACAAAGGTGGCAGATTATCTGACCTCGATCAGAACACCCTCATCAAATTTATGAACATGTGCCTTGAGGTGTTTAATGTCTTTCCATTCCTGACTTGCCTGCATCACTCATGAAGGCTGTCAGTGAGAACATGGCTATAACCCCTGTAGATCTCAGAGCAAGACGGATATGAGAGTCTCAAAGCTATCTGGTTAAATAAATTATTAATAAAATAGAACCTATAGAATTTTATGTTGGAACTAGGGCTGTACAATTTTGACAAAATATCTAATTGCAATCTCTTTGTTGTGATATTGCGATATCAACCCAATTTTTTATATTTCCTACATTTTTACCCATGCTGCAGAATGCTCACTGTTGGACCTGTTGGAACTGGTTCGATTCCCACTGGGCCCATGCATAAGTGTCCTTGGGGAAGACACAAACCCCCCGTTTCTCCTGCAATTGGCGCCATCATGGCTGCCTGCTACGGTGCAATGCAGCACAGAAATTTTCCCATTTGAGGAATGAATACAGTAAATTAAAATAATATTTAAGCCTTTAAAATGACCTGATCTGCTATTGAACTACAAAAGTATGGATAAACTCACAAATGCATGGCATAAATTAAGAAGTGTTTGTTTTTTATATTCTTCTATGGGGTCCTTTTTAACATATCAAACTGAAAAGGAATTAAGAATTAAAAGTAAATTCTACTTTTTTGTTGATATTATACAACATAGCTAAAAATTAAAGCAAAAATGCAGATTTTTTGTGATTAAATCGGTGGTAATACTTTGTAATATTGCGATATTGACTGTGCAGCCTTATTTGAACGCTTCATCTTTTATCTACAAAAATTGTACATTTGATATCTTAAAATAGTATTTTTGTTGCAATTTGCTGCTTAAAATCCTCACATTTTACTATGAGTGAAACCGTTCTGGCAGGAATTGGTAAGGAGTTCTGAAAACACTTACCGGTACATACAAAAGATAATCTTGACACTTCTTTGGAAGCATCATTTAAAATGTAGTGTGTTTGTTCTCAGAATTCAAAAAGTTTTTGACTATATTTTTGACTTATGACCATATTAGTAATGAAAAATTTAGTAAGGAAATAGCAAAAGGTATATAAATTATAGAAAAAAATGCAATTTATAAATAGTTTATATAAGTGGTTATTTGGAGTGTGTGTGTGTGTGTGTGTGTGTGTGTGTGTGTGTGTGTGTGTGTGTGTGTGTGTGTGTGTGTGTGTGTGTGTGTGTGTGTGTGTGTGTGTGTGTGTGTGTGTGTGTGTGTGTGTGTGTGTGTGTGTGTGTGTGTGTGTACGTGACCTTAGGAGTGGGGGATTTTGTGTACTGCAACACTGTCTTCACAGCTGTCTTCATCTGGTTGGCCTAAGCTCTCAGATTCAGAGAACTTGTTTTCTTTTTTATGCTGCTAAAACCTAAGACTCCTAAAACAAGAGAACTTGTTTTCTTTTTTATGCTGCTAAAACCTAAGACACACTCTGTTCTCCATGTTTGAAAATGGAGCGTGTCCCAGATGAGAGGGTTCATCTTGGATCTTTTTGACTTTTTGACCCATTGGAGGAGACATTTCAAATGAATCTCCTCCATGTGTGGGAGGGTCAAATCTTGTTATATCTATCTTATCATCTTCATCTTGGCTCCGTTTGAACTTTGCCATGTTATTAAGAACTTGTGTTAAAAGCACCTCGACTAAAGCTTTTGTCACTATCCAAGCAAACCAAAATGTCTTGACAGCCTCACACAGTAGACAGAAAGCTTCACTCGTAGCAGCCACTTACCAAGAAAGAACAAAAAAATCTGATCCTTTGTTTGGACAGGATAAAAAAATGTCTTATTCACTACTAATAAACAAAGGAGAACAAAATGTATTCAATCACAGGGTTTCTGGTGTAATTTTAAGACAATATTCAAAGAAATTTGTAGAACACAGTTTAACCCCGCACTCGAACGTCTGTCCGAATAAAGCCCATGTGCTGCATCCTAAACTTCTAAACCAGGAGTGCCAAAGCTTTCTTGTGTTCCAAAATCTACTTTTTAAATATCAAACCTCCTGAGTTCTACCAATCTGGCGTTACCATCAAAAACTCTCAGAGATGGTTTGCAGTCTGCAGTAAAACTGCCCTCACATGTTTTGTGGTCACACAACCACTAGACATCACACACACTCACACACACACACTGACAAATTCCTCTCTCCCTTTTCTCTCTAACACAGACACACATACTGTACGCGTCTTTTTCCTTGTGCACGCAGCGCTTTGGGAGGAGGAGGAGCCACAACAGCAACAAGCGCTGCTCATTGATTTCAGGCTTAAAAACATGATTTCACATTACAGTCTCCAAAATTCTTCAATAACACCAGAAAAAGCTGGCAGACTGGTGCTTTTTGGGGGACAGAGTTGCCAAATTCTAGCAACTAGAGTGTCAAAGTCGCTGAGTTGACATTACTGACTTCATTTCATTTTTTTTCCCTACACACCTGGCAGTCGACTTGGAATCAGTCCGACTGGTTGGGCACCTTTATTCTAAACTGTATTATCGAACATATAAATGAGTTAAACTTTAATTTCCATTTCCAGGTTTATTCTTTCTATTCATCCTGGAACATTCAACTGGGTCTTCATAAGACTTCTTATGTTTTTTCTCACTTCTTGATTTAAGCATTTTTCTTCAGAGAAAAGCAGTCTTTCCTCTTTGGTCCAGACTGGAGTATAAATGTGCTTTTCATACAGCTCTAAATAAATCCAGCTAGAAATGAAAGCAAACAAAGATTGGTTTAAAGAAAACCAAACAGCATCAGCATTAAGTCAGCCTCAATTATTTTAAAACTCTTCGGCACTCGCATTTTTAGGAAACAATGACGTCAACACTTTAAGTGCTAAATATAATCTATCACCAACAAACTTAAAGTGGTTCATCTCAACAATTAAATATTTCCTAGTGGTTAGTTTTAAGTATGTTAATTTGCAAAGTGGTCGTGGTTTTAATTATTGTTTCATATTAACGAGCAAAACAGGGATTAGATCAAAGGTTTTACTATTTTTCTAGATTATAGAGGATTGGAAAGTTAGCGTTTGTTTATCAGAAGTATTTAATTTGAAAGTTAATTGCAGGTTTTGGTTTAAACAAAGAAATCTATTCATCACAGTCCGTTGTGGTAGTATTGCTATTTGGATTCACTTCTTGTGGTGTACAGTAACCCCACATGCTCACCACTAAACTACTGATTGATTTTCCACATCCCTCACAGGACTTTCAGTCATGGTTCATCATTGTTAAATTTCACACTGTTTCCAGCTGTAAAATTGTTTAAATCTGTAACAAAATTCTGCTGCAGAATGGAAAAGAACAATTTTACTCTATAGGATTTAATAATGTCATAGGTTTTTTTCTACCTTTCACCTTAAAATTCTTCTTAGCCAAAGTGCCGGACCTTTTTTGTCCCTTTTAGTAAGAAAGGATCTACAATGTAATGAGTTTTTTTTTTTTTCTCCCAGCTATTCGTTTTGATTTTGTATCGCATGGACAGAAGACAGAATCATCTTTGGATCACCTGTAGATATTTAAAGAAAACATTTCTGAATGAACCATAGTTTGTTCAGCTCATACTCGGATGGATCAATGGGAGTTTAGGTGTTTAGAAAACTGACAAAATCCTTTTACTTTTGCCTTTTTGTTTTGTTTTGCTTGTTTATTTCCTACCCTTTTTTTCCCAGTCACCAATATTTTTTCACCTCATGCTTTAAAATGACCCACCTTCATAAACATTGGCTGTACTTCCTGTCATAGAAATGTGATGCTGTTTGATTCCTCATGCTCTCTTGCTCACATTGAACCTCCATGACCGCTGTTTGCAGTGTGCGCTCTAGCAGCGAGAGGTGAACGGAGACAATGTGCATGTGTCAGATAGAGAGTGTGAGTCTGTAGGAGCCTGCCAGCCTGATGGGGATGAAAGATTGCACCTTTTCATAAGACAAGATTACTCTCATTTACTATCGAAGAGATAAACCAAATAAATGTGTCTAGAACTAGGAAAAAGTAGCGTTTTATGAATCATCTGTGCCACAAGGAACATAAAGCACATAATTTATTATAAACTATAGATTTGGGGTATTTCTGTATGCATTTGAAAAGGGCAAGTTTTAACTGATAGTAGTGTTGCCCGTGCAGAAGTCACTATTTTTATTGCCTGAAGCTTCCATTTAGTCCAGCCCTGTGCAGAACTGAGACTTCTCTGCACCCGTCAAGCCCAGCTCAAGGCAGAATGAATGCTTCTAGATAGCCAAGATGCTCTCTCTCCCCCTTTTTTCTTACTTCACGCTTCTCTTTTGATTCCCTTTTTTTCCTCAAGTTATTCTTCTCTTTTTTTTCCAGCCAAAAGACATCACCATGTCTGTATTTTTCTCAACTCACCTCATTTGTCTCTTTTTTTATTTTTCTCGCTCAATTATGAGATCTCATCTGACCTGATTGATAGGTATTGAGCAGGGGATTTACAGAGGTAACAGCAGGGCTTGGCAGTCTTAGTGAAACATATAAATCTCTTTTGCAAGTGTTTATACCCCTCTCTTAAGAGCTCCCTTGGTTTAACCAAAAGGTTGTAAAGTAGTTTTTTGCTTATTCAGGTTCAGGGCTCTAATTTAACACCCCACCATAGGCGTAGATCAGGACATGGAACCCCATCTCATACATAAATAATTAATAGCCTTTATGATCTTTATAATAAATGATCTTCATTATGAATCTCCAATGTAGAACAGGACCTGTGATTACCTCCAAGGCTCTAAATAATACTACTGCAGAGCGTATTGATTCCAGGGCATCTCTGTTCTCCTGCTTTCACCAGTGAAACAGTCTCTGTGTTATTTCCCTGATTGCTGGAGGCTACAAAGCTTCTCATGAGACGGGCACGCTGCATAATACGGTGCAAAGTGACAAAGTATTGCCTTATAGAGGTTCAGTTGCACGTATGAGCTCTGTATAGCTCACTGGAGCATTTTACTTCCATGTAAAGCCCCAACAATATCTAAGATCATTTGGAAAAGAGCTCAACACACTAAACCTTTTACTGCATGTGATAGTGAACCGTCGTGGGTAAATGAATAAGCAGTTACTGTGCAGAGGAGTTAGTGTTGGTTTAAAACCAGCAGTAATGGAAGTGTCCTTTGCCCAACATAAAATCTCGTCTGCTGCGTAGATTTAGTCTTTATTGAATTTTTTAAGAAATTTACTGCTGGTAATGTAACATTTTTTTTTTATCCCAGCAGATGGGAAATAACAGTGGCACAATTATTTGATAAGTCTATAAAACAGAGGAGCCACTCCCGTGATCTCTAGAAAAAGCTATCTTTGAAGTTTTCTTCCACCGTTTCGTCACCACGTTCTCTAAGAGATAATTACAGACCTCACTTTGTGCTCTGAAGCTGCATCTAAAGAAAACGCAGTTTTGATTCAGGAATGTGTGAATAGCATCGATTTTATATGTTTCTTTGACTTTGTGCTTTTCACTTGAACTTCTGATGAGGCTTCTTTTGAGTTATGGAGGACTGCATGGATGGAAGCTGTGGTGGCTTTTTTCTCCATTCAGGCATCCACACTGCTCAAGGGGTTTTGAAAGATAATGACACATTAGAGTAAAGCAAAGGGAGCGTTTAGTTAGACTGATTGGATCCTTTTTATGTGTTTGTCTTTGCACTGCCTTCCAAAAATCCTAATACATGTGATATACTATCAAATTAGCTTTTTTTTGTTTTTACAAAAAAATCAAAACATTCAAGTTATTGAAAAAAAATCAAACGGTAACTGGCGCTAAAAAATGGATTTCTTTTATAAGAATATTTCTGTTGAACAATTAGAAAAACAATTTTAAATGATTCAATTTAGTTTGAATTATTAAAAAAAATAAGGGTGTAATAAGGGTGTAAGAATTTTCCCCAAAAAGCTAGGTTTTGTTTTTCTATTTGTAAAAACTTGCATGTACAACTTCAAGTGCGATGGTGGGGTCTCGAAATTGTTAAAATTTTAAAATCACATTTTGGCATCATTATTGCTTTGCATCACAAGTAGCAACTAATTAAAAACAGAAAAAAATAAAACATTTGTTTTGTTTTCTGAACTACATTTTCCTGCTCTCATTTATGCGTATCTAACATAAACTCAGCAGTAAGCCTAACTCCTTCTGGAAAACATGCGCAGAGTCAGGATGTAGCGTCCAAGCTCCATTTTAATAAAAGACAGAAAACTTAAAGAATGTAATCTAACTCTGAAAATAAATATTCCGCACAATTATAAAGGGCAAGACACTCCCCGCCTGGTGTCTGTAAAGATGCCATATAAACCTAAAACATGCATTCAGTCCTTTGATTTCAGAAGAAGAATGACCTCGGTGACGGGCCGAAGGAATGTCTGATTTACTTCGTCCATGTTTGATTATGTGCCGTGCTGTCCTATTTTGTTATCCGATTGCGTAAGGTCTCTTTATTTTTTCAAGTCCTTTTTACTGTTACAGTCTTTTTACTGTAACAGTCCTTTTTTCTTCTAAAGTCCTTTTACAAAAAGTCTTTTTACTTTCCTGCTCTCATTTATGCGTATCTAACATAAACTCAGCAGTAAGCCTAACTCCTTCTGGAAAACATGCGCAGAGTCAGGATGTAGCGTCCAAGCTCCATTTTAATGACTACTGTATGAAAAAGATGTCTTCAGAACAGAGTAAAACTGTAAAACAGAAAGAAAATATACACTTAATATAGTGCAAAAGTATGTTTAAAGTAGCTTATCACCATGAAAATAGGCCTACATGCGGTAATAAACATACAAACTAGCAGTAGCAAAATACACACTTCCAAGCGTCCTTTCACACAAATGAGACATTAATATTGTACTTTATGAACATATAAAACAAACTTACAGACTGTGATGTCAAAAAGGGGATTAGAAAAAATAGACGAAAGGCGGTGGATAACTGGTAGCTAGCTAACTGTTATGCTAACTCACTAGCGGAAGCAAAATTGCTGACTTCTCCTCACAACTTCCTGTTTCTAGTTCAGCCTTCAAAATAAAACACAGGAAACGGCCTTCAAAATAAAAGACAGAAAACTTAAAGAATGTAATCTAACTCTGAAAATAAATATTCCGCACAATTATAAAGGGCAAGACATACATATCCTTATCAGTCAGGGTCGCAGGAGTGCCAGAGCCTATCCCAGCTGATTTCAGGCGAGAGGCAGGGAACATCTCGAACAGGTTGCCAGTCTGCTGCGGGGTCAGACACACACAAACTCATTCCTAGGGGCAATTTCAAAGTGACCAATTAACCGAGCATGCATGTTTTTGGAGGGTGGGAGAAAACCGGAGTACTTGGAGAAAATCTCCCCACACATGGGGGGAACATGCAAACTCCACACGTAAAAAAACAGTCTTTCAAGCCTCGCCCCACTACGATACTCAAGCCCCGACTTTCCTGCCATGAGGCCACTGTACGAACCACTAAGAAAAATGAAAGATGAGAAAAGTGGAAGAAATTAAATGTGTTGAATGATTTGCTTTAAAAGAACGGTGAAGTGTGGAGGTTCAGTTTATATTTTAAGATTTCATGCTTTTCTATCTTGTGGTCTTTCTTTTTTTT
Organism: Neostethus bicornis; assembly: GCA_902685375.1. Lineage (NCBI taxonomy): Eukaryota > Metazoa > Chordata > Actinopteri > Atheriniformes > Phallostethidae > Neostethus > Neostethus bicornis. The sequence continues at coordinate 9,558,725 of LR738550.1, forward strand.
TCGGCTAAATTTCTACTGTCTCGCTATGTTTTTATATTTCTCCAAAATAATATTTTTCATTTTAAATGGATAGGGTAATGCTCCTTCCGATTTTGGCTAAAAAGCAAACTTTGAATGAGAGAATCATCATTATTTTTCAATTTAACAAAATTAAGCCATACATTGTAAACTGATAGTAAAAATTGTTTACCATCAAAATCAGAAATATTAATCATAGCAACTTATATGGTTTCCATTGTGCCGTGTTAACATGCTCGCTGTTAGAGTTCTATAATAATTAGAACTTTCTTCTCTTTTTAAACTCACTATTGTAACACATATTTTCCAAAATGAATCAAAGTCTCGTCTTGTAAAATAACAACAATCATAATCGAAAAAAAAAAAAGAAAAATGCTTAATGATAATGATTTCCACTTTACGTGGTTGTTTAAAAAAGACGTGTACCTAATTGGGGAATATGAAGACGTGAGACTTCACCATGTGCAAATAGATTTTTCACTGCATCTCCTATTTACATCTAGTTTTACAGATCCTGTTTGATAAAGCCAAGAGCAAGAAATCTAACCTGTCTTTCTACATCCTATTATCATAGCAATGAGCACATTTTGTCCTTGCAGCTGCAGCCTTAAATCTTAGATTAGATAGAAATCAGAAAACCCTTCGCACTAAACAAACATGATGTTAACAGGACATGCTCCTTTAGTTGTTTTCTTTATTTTTGTCAGCAGATGTAAAAAAAAAGTAATGTACTTTAGCTGAGAAGGTGTAATGCACTGGTAGTAATTGCATCTCCACAGCAATAATAAAAAGCCTCCACACGTCCGGTTTCAGTTTGAATGTGTTAAAATTCAAGACAAAATCATCTGTGACACAAGTGAATTGATTTGGAAACCCCTAAAGCGATACAAGCGCATCCAATGCCCCTCCAACTAGCTGCAGCATGTGCATGTGTTACTTCCACTATATCAGCCACTCTCTCATCTCCTGGTGAATTAGCTCTACTCAGATATTCCTGATATTGCACATCTCCCTCCAAGCTTATCCCTTCATCAGTTCCACATTCCAGCGATGTCAGGCAAAGGGTCTCTGAGTCCCACAGATCTGTCCATCTGTCGGATTGGAGGTGATTTCATAGCACTCTGCTGGCTCACAGAGTATGGCTCATTTTCTTCAAGGAATAAAACTAGAAAGTAAGAAAAAAATGCTTTTTTCTTAGTAGAATCTAGTGTAACAGAACAAAAAAAGATAAGAAAAGGGATTTAAATTCAATTCTATTTAATTTATTTAGCCCACAACAGAGCATCTCAAAGGGGTTGACACACAGTTGATCAAACATAACAAACTATTAGAATAAACACAATCAACACTAGTAACAACAAATTAAACAGAGGCAGGGTATTCCTGTCCTGAGACCCTCTTTGGTTGTGAAAAAGTCCTAAAAAAAAAACCTGGTCACAAGAAAAATAATAATCCTAACTGAGACCCATTTCGAGGAGAGATCCACTGCTGGAGCGAACAGGCAGAGTGTACCAAGAACTGGGGCTCAAAGATGTGCTAATGTAAAACTATGACATACTGTAGTTCATGTTTGAAGGATGTAACAGATACAAGTAAGCCAGACAGGGAATCAGATGAGGTGAGAACCAGAGCCTACAGGTCAGGGGCACACACAGATCAGCAAAGGTCCAGATGTCAGCGGGCATCTGTCAGGAGCAAAAAAAGAAGAAAACAAACTGGTTGAGGGACTGTTTATGAACATTACTGTACTAAATAGGTATGTGATACTGTATTTTAATGATAAGAATTGAAATTAATAGAAGTAGAGGACAGCGGACAGCGCCCCAGTGTGCTATAGTTCCCGCTGCGTCTGGCTCCCAGCAGCAGCTTTTAGCTTGAAGGTCCTATCTCACGCAAAATAACTCTTTTCTGATCCTATGTTTTTTCCTACAAGCAGACAGAATTTGATTTTTGAACCATTCATTACACAATAGTTATAAAATCTTACTGATTTATAGAGCTTTACCACAAACCAGGAAGAGTGAAAGCTTGACTATTGCTCATCTACTTGGTCATCCTGAGAAATACCAGGCTCAGCAAAATTTGGCACAGACCCGAGGGAACCAACCATCCTCTTACCGACGCATTGAGGGGGGAGATTAGAAAGTTAATTTTGCATGAAATTAAACTTTTAACTCAGGCTGCACAGTAGTGCAGTGGATTGCACGGGGACGTCACAGCAAGAAGGTTGAGGCTCATGTCCTGGAATGGTGACGAGGCTTGAATCACTGTGTGGAGTTTGCATGTTCTCCCCTTGTATGTGTGGGTTTTCTCCAGGTACTCTAGTTTCCTCCCACCCTCCAAAAACATGCATGTTAGGTTGATTGGCTGCTACAAAATTGCCCCTAGGAATGAGTGTGTGTATGGCCCCGCAACAGACTGGCGACCTGTTTGGGGTGTACCCTACCTCTTGCCTGAAATCAGCCAGGCTCCAGCACTCTCTGCAACTCCATCAGGGATAAATGGTTCAGAAGATGAATGAATGAATGGATGGATGAAACTTTAAACTCTGTTTCTAGCTTGCCTGGCAATATGTTTTTCCAAAAGAGGAATATGTGAAGCCTAACTTTGGATTGAGAGACTGTAAAAAACAAGATCTTAATATGTTTCTCCTTTGTGGCTGTATTGACTTGTACTATGTACATGAATTGGCTATCAAAAATAGCAGTAAGTTCTAGATAATTTTGTAATTGATTTAGTCCTATGTTTACTTATCATACCATCATTAGTTTGGTTTAACTGGGTCACAAGTTTTTATTTTTCTGATAAATCTTGGTATTGGAGTGCAGATGCTTTTACTGAAATTTAATCTGAATGCGTTTCCTGTACAGTATGTACCATCAGTTTAACACAGTAGCCAACTTGTGTTACGGCAGTGAACATCTTCATCTGATGCCTGAGAGGTCAGTGATGTTTCTGTCTGTGTCTCATAGATGAAGAGAGACAGCTCTTTGTTTGTCCTGCTATGAAAAGCTTTGCCTGTCCTCTGCCTCTGATCACCTCAGGCCGAAGCAGTGACAGAAGGAGTCTTTACACTTTGCTCACTGACAGCGAACCACCAATAGGCTGGTCTGCTTGGTAACATGGAAACAGCAGGGCGGCTAAACCTCTCACCTCCTGTCTCCATAATAGGGTGGAGAAACGGGTGGTTTTCCCAGCTGCCAACATGATCTATGCGGAGTTTAGAAAAATGTTTTTGTGGAACAAAAGTTTTTTTTTTTTTATGTCTGAAATTTCAAATAGAAAACTGAACATGACAAAGCTGGAATAACAAAAAGTGCATGAGCTGGGTTTTTTTTCTAAATGTATCTACAGATAATGATACCGTTTAGGTATTGGGTATTAATTACACTTACTAAATTAGTTCCTGATCAGCTGTTGCTTTAACATGTGTCTGACAACAAACCTCCTTTTAATTAGAGGTGGATGTGGGAACATCAGAGGCTCTTTCGTGCAGATGAGAGGATACACTGCCACCGTGTGGCTCTGTCTTTCAAACACTTCAAAATAGTTTCTATTTATGTCTGTTTTTGATCTTTTTTAAAATCAAATTGACATCTCACAAATCAAGCTTGAGATTCTGCAGAGCAACTGTCTGTGACGAAGACAGTTTTTCTACCCATGCGCCCAGATCCCTGACAGGATTGATCATTCAACATGTGCAGAAGAGTCAAATAGAATAAACTGCAATTTAAATTTTTTTAGAGCATGTGACATTAAATCCTAACCCTAAATAAACCTTAAACCCTAAAATTATTTGCTAGATTGGCTTTTTCCCGCCACCCCCAGTGGATTCAACGTGTAGATTGAAATGCATTTAGTTCTAAAACAGTCTTTTTAAAATCCACTGCAATGCAAAAATACCTGCATACTGCAGTTTGTTCCTCGTGGGAAATAAAACGCAACCCATAAATAACCAGCTCATAAAAATAGATTATAAGTACGAAATAGTTTGAGCCCATTTTTAGCCGTGTTTGCATAAGAAAAGAAACTTTAAATGTCTAATTATTCATCCTCAGAGTTGAAAGTTTGACTAAAAGGGAATTGTCTAAGGTTTGATAAAGATGAATTGCTTGCAGACAGCTTTTTACCTAATACTTTCTTTTTTTAGACCCAATATCTCTGTAAAAATCTATTCTAGTTGACTCATTTATAGCTGAAGATTTTATTTGCTTTCTTAGGGCATTTTTGCATATTTAAATACAGAAATTTGAATGCTAACACGTTAATTTAAAATGAGTGTATTCGCTAAATAAATCAAATAGTAATATTTTATAAATCTATTTTGTAATTGGAATATAATATTTTTCTCACATTAATTATCAAATGTCCATTTTTTTGTCAATTGCTTGTGGGAAGCAACACTTTGAGCAGATATTTCTCTCCCCTGCTATCCATCCCAGCTCTTCTAGGAGTGTAGAAGAACTTCCTTATGTTCCAATGTGCAAGTCATTTACGCAGAATACATATGAATGTGGACTAATGGCATCTAAACTTGATACCTGAACCGCATCAATAGCCCTTCCTGCTGAAGGTGCTGAAGACAACAAAAACTAGATCATAAGCAGAATATTACAGCACACACTCATCACAATCATTAGGAGAACCAAACTGGTCTGCTATCTGTTCTTGCTGTCTAATCCAGTTAATCACCATACCCATAGAACTCCAAATATCAATCATACAATTTTTTTTTGTCTTTACATACTCTATTCAACCCTCACCCCAATGAGGGATGACTAGAGTAGATTTGTGTGCTGCACTACTACACCGAGGCAGGCTGCCATGACAGCGCCAATGGTGGGAGAAACAGGGGGTTAGGTGTCTTTTCCAAGGACACTAGACTTCAAATGAGTCGGTGCCATCTATAATTACTCATGCACAATGATAAGGAAGCGTAATTTTCACTGATGCGGTGGTGGAGATACCGGTGAAGGAGCATAAAGCATTGCTCTTTCCAAGCCACAGCAGTGGTTGTGACCAGGATGTTAAATATTGAAGTGTGTGTAAAACGGCTCACTGTTTTAGAATTAGTTCAAATGTGGCTAGTGTGTGTGTGTATCTTAATTGACTATTTTGTTCATGATGTGGTGAAATTTTTTATGCAAAGGTCGACACCGGCAGGCATTTGTTTCCCAAATTCTTTCCTTGTGAACATATAATTTTATAGTCTTCTGTTTACTTCAGGTTCTTTCCACCAGTGTTGTCTTTAAACCATGTTGTACAATTTGCATACAGCAGCTGACTTGGGATTTTTAGAGTTGGCACGCTTTAAAAGGGAATTTGTTCTAATTTGTAAGAGTGGTTCAAGTGCAGCTGCTATAGTGTTTGTAAATTTTGTGATTGTGTGATTTATCTTGAAATAATAAAGCCTCTTTTAAGTGTCAAGTATAGGCATATAATGAACCAATTTGAATCATTAACAGACCAAATCTTTACAATATAACACACACTAACCCCCACAGCGATATAGTTGATAGATCAATATGGTCCTTCAATATAGTCCTTCAAATAAACAGACAGTGTGCTACTTCTGTGTTAGTCTATTTGCACATTATTGGTTGTTTTGGGAGGGTTGTGTCTTCTTGCACAGCTCCTAAAGCTGCAGTAAAACAAGCCACATCATTCTAACATCGAGGCCAACTGGATCAAAAAGGGGCCATATGGTGCGAGAAAACTGGGAGCTTGGTGCAAGATGTCCAACATGTGCACCATTTGTACATCTAAAAGACCACATAGCAACACGTTTTGATGTGTGCACGACTGAATTAAAACAGAAAGCACAACTGCTGCTATGAGATTCTTCTGTTTGATTCCTCTCAGCTGAAAAGCAAAAACCCTAATTTTAAGGTTACTTGCCAGTTGGACAAAACATCTTGCTCACCGCAGCGCTCCTCTGTTGATGTGTGTGCTGACTACTAACACACTGCTGTGGGTTTGCAGAAACACTCTAAATGTTGAATAGAATTCAGTTTGTAGCTGGCCTTGTCGAACAACCTTTTGTCATACACACTTGCAGACTTACACACAATGAGTGCAGTGATAGGAAGTCCAGATTAGCAGGAGTGTATTTTATGTGCCAGACCTTGGTAGAATTACATGTGGTCGCTACGGAAATTCAGTTTAAGTGGCACGGTGCTGCGGTGGAAGACATGTCTTAGAATGTTAGACTATAAGCCTGAGAGTAAAGGATTGCCCTTGGTATGAGCCCAACCCTCTGCCCTGATTGTATCTGTATAAAAATTATACCAGCTTGCAGTTTTGAATACATATTGTGTTTAAAATGACAATAAAGATAACTAAATAAGACGTAATTATAGATAATCCAAATAGAAAACGTTATCTTGAACACCCAATAGGCATTAGTGTTCTCCTGGGAGGAATTATGTCCATATTAAAAACACTAATGTTTCAAATATGATGTAAAATGTTGGGCTATGCAAATTTACAAGTGAAGCAGTGTTAGCACGTGGACACAAAACACACACACACAATCTTTTGGCGACTGTGTGACATAACCAGAGGGGGGGTTATGTGTACGCTTGATGATTACAGGTCAGTGCAATTACACAGCTGATGTAATCGGTTTGATGATGTGCATCTCTACTACACAAGTTCATTAACAGAGAGACAAAGGTCGGACATTATTAGTCATTGACATTAGCTTTCAAATCATCACCAGAGCTCAGTTTCACGATGAACGATGCATCTGTCTCTTTCTGTTTTTAATGTGTGTATACACTTGTATGTTCCTTGTACTACCTTGCATGCTCTCCTACTTGACAGCCTCTCTGTTTTGCATGCATGTATTTGAGTGAGAAAGGATGCACAAATACTCTCTGTGTGCCATACTGACTGTGCGTTGCAACAAAATACAACAGGCTTCACATGATCTAAAATTTATATTTTATTCATTTTGTGTTAAATTTTATTTTCCCTTTTAAATCCAACCAGAAACTTTTAGAAAATATCCTCAATAAAGCTTAATATTTCCCATCGTGTATCTCTTTTTGGGATCACTGCATGATGTAATATCTGTGCAAACCATCTTTACGTGAGAAGATACTGTATGTATCATTTTCACACCTTTGCAACATACTACAGTATTTTACCACAAATTACTTTTCATACCTTAACAATGTCATCGCTCCTTTACTTGGGTTGTTTTTTAACTTGCAGATGTGATTCCCACCTCTAGAAGATGTCTCTATCTTTGTACAATTTTAGAACCCCATGTGTTTTTTACGGCCACTACAAAGGGAAGTGCATTGATTTTTGTGAGGTGAACAAGGTGGAAGGAAGGAGCTGGGTGTGTGGGGAAATGAGAAGAGAAGGAAAGGGAGAGAGAAAGATGAGAGCAGAAAGACAGTAGAAGCAAAAATGGGATGAAGGGAGAAGAGAAGGAATGATAATGAGCCCTACCTCTGACACATCCTCCTGTTTCTATGGAGACCAAGGGGCCAATGAGGTGGCTGTGTTAAGGACTGTACTACTAAATGCTGATAAGAGGGTGGAGAGAGATGCTCATAGATGCTTCAGTGTCTTTAAGAGGTTATTTCATAGAAATAAGTCTAGCATTAGTTCTACTCATTACATTTACACATATGTGGCGTTCCCATGTGTAAAAGATTATTAAATTTTGTTCTTTTAGCTTTGAATGGAGGTTTGATGGCTTCAGGACTCCATAGTGCCCTTCCCCACTCCTCATTCTGTATTAACAGCCCCTCCCCACCAGCTGCCAGCCTCTTGGATGCTCCTCGTTGCATCACATCCAGCGCTCTGTGGCAGCCCATGTTTGTGACTGGGAGGGAGAGGGAGTGTGAGCGAGCCCGTGTGCGCACGCCGTCCTACCACCGAGTCTCACTGAGCAGCAAACAGGATGGACAAACCGAGCGTGTGGCGTGCCGTGGTGAGCAGCACGGATCCCAGGCGAACACGAGAGTCCGGGTCCCACTCAAGTAGACCGGGCTCAGCGATGGGCTACCGGCTGTACGACATGTGAGTACCACGACCATCGCCAGGTGGATGGGATGGTCCACCTGGGCAGCACTGCTGCACCTCCTTTTGACAGGGGGAGCAGTTTGGTGGAAAGACAGTATCTGCCTCTCCACTGACCATGCTGAGTCACCTATGGCATCCAGACCTTGCTGTGTCCTCTCATGTTCTCTTCCTTCCTTTTTTGTAAACAACGTCTGTCTCCCAGGGAGGGGCGGGCACATACACTGGCGAGAATGGAATTCTTCACCTATGATGAAGATGAATTAATGCAAACATCCTTTTGTAAAGCTGTGACCCCTACATGCTGTTCTGTATGTGTATGTACAGCATTATGAGCGGGATCACAACACAGTCATGTGAAGGATGCGTTTGGAGCCTCGGGCTGCTGGGGAAATGACTCATTTCTGGATGATGCTGTGACAGCTCGTACTGGGCACATGAGCTCCTCGCAGCTTCTGCTGTATGTTTTGTGGGTGTGATTGTGTTCTTTTGTATGATTGGTACATTGTGTGTGTACATGTGGCAGTATTTTGGGATGTTGATGACTCCTGCACTCTAAAGGGAGAGCTCCCTTTTCCACTTTAGTAAATCACGTTAAAGCTCTGCTGGGATGTTAGAAGCTTGTTATTTTGTTTCTTTTTTGGGGTTAGATAGCTTTTATTATATATGTGGTTAAAAACAGTCTCCGTACTGTCTGCTGTTTCTTGATACCCAGCATTTCAGCTGAATAAGCATTTTACCATCTTATTTCTCTACCGGGGCACATTTAGTTTTGATAGTAACTAGAAGCTAGAATCATTGTCACACATGTATTTTCCAGCTGATGCGAAGCATTGAGCTGAATCCCCTCATCACGCTGTGAGCTAATACCATACATGAGGATTAGTCATTTTAATGAATATGAGACCTTCATGTGTCTCCGATGACTCTTTTACAGCCAGTCTACTTTTACTCTAGGTCTTAAATCTCTGCCTCATTTGAAATTCCAGTGCACAACACATATCAGTGCTTCCAGTTTGTAAAAGGAAGAAATATTTTATATTCTCTTTTTAGAGAACAACTGTGATTTTTTTTTGTCCCTTTGGTTTCAAGAATCATTCAGGTTTCTCTGTTATTTTTTAACTTTTGGAAAGTCTTTTCCAAAAAGTCGCAGGACACTGAACAGCTCTCACTGATGATTGTGAAAACCAATTTTGTTTTAGGTAGAAATTAGAAAATTGTGGCTCATTGACAGTATTGCTTTTCTGTCTGTCAACCCCCCCAAACTCTGTGCTTATGCTTTACTTCTTTAATGAGAGTTGGATGAACCCGGCTGTCTGTAAATGTCAATTCATCACAGCCGATAGCTCGCTGAAGCTGGAAAAAAACTCACTAATGTTAATGCACTAGAGGATGTGCAAAATCAGCATTGCCTGGTTATCGTTCAAGGTTTTTTAAACATCACTGCCCTGACCTGAAAGGGTACAGAAAAGATCAACTATTTTGTTTAACTCAGATCGGTTGAACGGTATGTATTCAGCATACTGTAATTTGGACTATATGACGAGCTTAGAATAAGTCACCAAGTTATAAAACTATGAAAACTAGGCTTTTTATTTCTTTTCTTACTAATATACTTATCAGACGTTGTTAAAAATGGTTTTAACTATATCAATGATAGCAGTTTTGCGACATTACACTATCGTTATAGAGGGAATATCGTGCTTTCATGAGGTAAAAATTTATACGTCATAGCGCATATAGATAAACAAGATATATTTTGTTTGCTCGGAAATGGGATATTTACAATATATAAGATATATGAACACCAAATTAAGAGCTTGTAAGTTTCTCAAAAAACAATAATGACTTAGAAATCACTTCAGGTATGCTTTTGATGTGGGAACAACGTCCAAACATGTTACAAACACCCTAAAAGTTGATTTAGCATAATACCCTTCTTTAATTACGTGCGTCATCATCTTTTCATGTCCCAGGCAATATTTTGTGCATCTTTCCAATCACATGTGCAGAAAAATGAAATATTTTCCTTTTAATAGAATTTGATCTTTTGACATTTATTGTTTTCTTAGAACTGTTATTGCTTTCTATATTTAGCAGTGTGCTGAGTGTGTAGAGTGTCATGTGAACAGTTGCCGAGAAACACAAATTAACATTTTGTCTGCTTAAATAATCTCATGCATTATGAGAGGACATTTCTGCTATGCATTCATTTTAGGAGAAATGCCCATTTCTGGTTCTTGGTTGAGACATCCTGAATGCACAGCTCCTGTTGGCGTGACGCCATCGCTGATGAAAAAGAGAGTGCGTCACAGACCTGTGAGGCACTGACAGCACATTCCTTCACTATGAGCCTAAATCTTTCAGACTTGCTCTGCAGAGTAAGGAAAAGCATAAAGACAAGTGCCAGTGCTGCTCAGAAAATGCCCTGGCTGCAGACAGACCATAAGATACATGGTGGCGTTGCGTAAGACGACGACTGCATGCGAGGTAGTGTGCCAACACGGAGCATGCTGTCAGTTCACATGGCATCATGGAATGAGGGCATAATGCTGCGGAGCAGGAAATTAGTCACTTTTTAAATGACTTTTAACATCTTAGGTTTGTTAAAGTTTTTATTATGATAGCGCTTTGATTTTAGGCAAGTTTGTGCTGAATATTTTTGATAAAAAATAGGGCAAAAGGAGCATGATTTAAAGGATAAGTCGATTGGAATACAATAACATTCAAAGACAATAAGCATATTTTTCTGTGGATGTTGAAAGAGATTTCTTAGATTGTTTCTTGCGTTTGCTAAAATAGAACAATTTTTGCTTAAATTACCCCAGAAAATTCAGAGGCTGTCATTTCTGCATGTAAACCTCAGTAGCTGGACATTTGTAGTTTGGCACCAGTTTCTTGTGGCTTGGTTTGCAGCTGTGTCAGCCATGTGTAAAGATAGTCAAACCAATGAGAGCTGCAGGCCTCTCAGGGGAACATCTCCGTGAGTTCTGTTGTCCTCGGGGGGGAAACTTGTGCTGATGCATCCCTGGTTAGAAATGCCTCATAATAAACCTCCGCCTGAGCCAAAAGTAACATCAGGAGCAGTAATTTCGAGGAGACTGTGGTGCTATAGGGAAAGAAGGATGCACATCTAGAACATTTTGTACCTCGGGCGAACATGAAGGCAGATATAAGGATGTGTTTATTATCAAAAATGTTATATAATTGAAACTGCACTACTTTATGTAATCTTAAAGTTTTACTCTCATCTACACAGTTTCACTTTCATGACATCGTGGCATGTGAGACGTGCTACTGCGAACAACGATTCAACATGAATCCCTTATCATCTTCATTCATGTTTCTTCCTGGTGTGGCCTTCCTTCCCACTTTCTCCTGCTTTGTGTCCTTCCTCTGCATGTTCTGCATGACCGCTTCCAGTCTGCTAATACTTTAACACCCTAGTGATGCAAGAGCGGTATTTTAATTTAAGATTCGCTCCTTTGAGCTCCTATATACACTGATATTATCACCTCCGTGGGGTAAAATGGCATAGCGTAGGATCTTAAGGTTTTTGGCTTTTGCCGTTACTGTAATAGTGTCTTCTCCTCTGATTGAAAGCATTCATTTTTTAAAGATCAGGAAGCAAATCTATAAACTGACCATTCTTGTGTTTTTGAACATATTTCACTTTATTTGGATTATTTTTTGTTGGGAAAAATTACATAATTCCCTCAAGAAAATTAAAAACGGTCACTGAATTTTTATAGAGTTTTTTTCAACGTGCACTTTTTAATGCTGATCCAGTCAGAATAAACAGAGTCATTACTTTTTCTTCGTTATCAGCAACTCATTTACTCCTTCAGAATAATTTATACCACATTTTTCCACCAGGAGGCGAGATTTTCAAACATTCTTTCAAACAGATTCCTTCACACATTAAATTGATCTATTCTGTTTTAAATTATAGATACATCAGCATGTATAATTTGAGCTAGCCTTTAACCAGCTGATTTGCAATGTGCCTCAGCCAAAATTTAAACGGATTACGAGCAGAATGACCTTGTCTAGTCAGGCTGCAAATTGCCAGTGCAAAATCTTCCATGTCCTTTCTGCAGATGTTCATTCCTGTGTTTCACAGTGAATGAAAAGGATTCACTTGTCTCTGCTGCTTTTCTTCTGACTCCTTGGCTGCTGCCTCCTCTGCAGAAGGCCATTTTCAATTGATGCGTGTATTGACTGGACATGTCCTGCATAGAGGAGGAAATGGTGAACATCTACAGAGCGTTGACTGATTGGATCAGTGATGGGAGGAAGTGCAGTCCTTCAAATTGTAAAGCATTTTTATAGGAGAGTATAGTACACCGATGGAGCATAGTCAATGAGATCTTATTGTAAGGCTTTTCAAATTGGGTCATTTGTTCAGATTTATGGTCATGCAGACACGGTCGTACGATCAGTCAGGACTTTTATTGATCCTGCTTCAGTGCAGTGGAGAAGAAATGGCCATTTGACATCATTTTATATACTTATGGTACCTTTATTTTTAAAGTGTTAGCCTTTAGACAGAATTATGACTTTTAATAGCTGATTTTGACTCCCGCTCCCACACCTTCTGGATACATTGAAAACTATTGATTCATGACTCAGTCCCAGTGGTGATTGTAACTGGAATGGCTTACATTCATCAAGTATGTCTGATGGATGCTCCAGTTCTCCCAATCCTCCTTTTCTTGCTTGCCTTTCAAATTCATTTGTGTTAGAAGAGTAATAGAATTTTTATTAAAAAAATATAGAAAGCATCCAGGATTCAAACAATCAAATATATTTGCTTCTCAAATCTGTTTTTATGTTAATTTGGCATATTTTTCACTGTCGTTTTAAAGATACGATATGACTACAAACCTAAAATTAGTCTCTTTTATTTGTGGATTTTTTTTTAAGACTTTTTAACTGACTCAAAAGAGAAAGTTGTTTTTTAGTCCTATTTGTGGTCTTCTTCTTCTCCTTTCGGCATTTCCCTTCAGGGGTCGCCACAGCAAGTCAGTTTCTTCCATCTAACCCTATCTGTTGTATCTTCATCGGTCACACCAACTATCTTCATGTCTTCCTTCACTGTATTCATGAACCTCCTCTTTGGTCTTCCTCTAGTCCTCTTTCCTGGTGGTTCCAAACCCAGCATCCTTCTGCCGATGTACTCGGTCTCTCTTCTCTGTACATGTCCAAACCATCTCAGTCTTACCTCTCGGACTTTATCTCCAAAACCTCTAACATGTACTGTTCCTTTGATATACTCATTTCTAATCCTGTCCATCCTGGTCACTCCCAGAGAGATCCTCAGCATCTTCATCTCTGCTACCTCCATCTCTGTTTCCTGTCTTTTCCTCAGTGCCACTGTCTCTAGACCAAACAGCATCGCCGGTCTCGCCACGGTTTTAGTCCTATTTGTGGTGAGTGTGTTAAATCTAATTGTCTATTTGTGTTCGATTAATCGTATGTGAAACCATTTGAGAATACTTTAATGTGACGTTAGGGTACCAACATAAACTTAAATTGAATTCCCAAACATTTAGATTTAAAGCGTGGACAGCATCTTTCCGCACTTTTGTTTTTTTACACATTTGTATAGGGAGTAATTAAACCTACTTGTTTCATCCCTCTGCTTTGTTGTCTTTAATTTCCTCTGTCTATTGTGTGTTAAAATGTTCCAACTTTTTTTAATGGCTTATAGATCTGTTTTTCTCTTGTGACTGACCCGCCCTCTTTTCATTGTCATAGCATTTAATCTCACTCATCTATCTGAGTAAAGGGAAAGTCTCAGTAATTGTTTTGATTATATAAAAACACCAATCAGGAGTAAATGTAATAATAATCTAACTGCTTTGTTCTGTTTTGTTTCATTCAGCTAACAGTTGATTTTGAGTTTGCTCCATTTAATATCTGCTTGAAACGCAACAGCCTCATACTGGCTGGTGTTGAACAAGTGGGTAGTTTCTTTTTTATTTTCCCCCTGGTTTGTGCGAGAGGAGTGAGGCGCGGGGCTGGAGACATGCAAGTGATAGTGCCTGGATGTTGTTGTTTCAGTTAGTGGTGTTTCTAGAATAAAATCTTGGACTGCCACATGGAGAATTTCTTCAGTGAAATGAAGTTGATCAAATCTCTGTTTTTCTGAATTATAGTTTATGTTTGATTGCTAAAAATAATGTTTCGTTTCATCTTCTGAGCCTCTTATCCCTAATCAGGTAACGGGGGGGTGCCAGAGCCTATAAGCTGATTTCAGGCGAGAGGCAAGGTCCACCCCGAACAGATCACCAGTTTGTTGTAGGGCCACACCTCACAACCATACACACAGACACACTGATTCCAAGGGGCAATTTCATAGCAGCCAATTAACCTAGCATGCATGTTTTTGGAAGCTGGAAGGAAACCCATAGAAAACCTACACATACATGGGGAGAACATGCAAACTCTCCGCAGAAAGACCAGTGTTTCGAACCCCACTCCGAGACTTGAATTCCCACCCTTCTTGCTGTGACGCCGCTGTTAAAATAATTTTAATGTAAAATTGAATGATGCAGTCAGCCATTGTTTTATGATTAATAAATGAGCCTACAGTGGTGTAGATCGGTAGCCATTCAAAAAAAAAAATTGAGGTTGTTAAAATTATTTCAGTGGTACTTCAGCACCCCTGAATTAGGTATAAATTCATCTCTGGTTAACAGAGTTTAAATGTCTAAAAGTTTTCTGTCTGCCACTAAGGTGTCAAAACAAAGCTCATTATTCTGATCCTGCATTTCCTTTAAACTAAAATCACAATTCCTTTTTCCTGTTTCTGATAAGTATTTGTGAGCTTGGTTGAATTTCTGTAAAGTTTCCTACAACACTCACAGACTGAAAGTACTGAATATAAATTAGAAATGAAAATCTGAAAGGGTTTTTGATCTAGCCAGACAGACTAGGAATGAGTCATCAGCAAGAGCAACAAGCTTATAAGCTTTTAGTTTTTATAAATATATTAATTATTGAGTTCTTTACTTTATTACAGATTATTGCTTTTGTCTGCAGCATTGTTTTGGGATTTTTTTTTTTCTACTTTTATCTGGTTATTATTTGCTTTTTCTTTTTGGGAAATTACAGATACTTTGAGGAAATGTTTTACATTCAGGTCAGTGAATGAATCTCAAAACTGTTTTCATGAGACAAAGATAAAAGACATTACGTAGTGTGTGGGCTGTTTTTGGTCATTTTCTTTCAGATGTGTGTAAATGAGGAGTTCCAAGCTGTGACAAAAGGCAATTGAATAGGACGTGCACAGTCTCCCTAACCTTTAAGCTGCTCTGATCTTGGTTTTTTTGATCATGGGTTTTGAAAACCAGCTCGTATCTACTCTATAAAACACTCGTGATGATTGATTCATCAGATCAGACTAAACTCCACTAACTGTGTGTAAATTTGCTCAGACTAAAACATATGTGTATTACAGGCTTGTTTGTGAGTCTGCTTGTTTGTGTGAGTATGTTTGTGAACGAGAACAGCTGAATATTGATGAGAGGCCCTTCCACGCCTGTTCCCATGAATGCTGGTTGAAAAGCGCTGCAGCATCATTCTGCATCCTGTGCAGAAAACAAACAGCCCTGAACTCTAATGCAAAAACCACTTAAGCCATAAAGTAGAGCCTGACTTTAAGTTGCTTAAGTCATGAAAGTGCATTTGATCTTAGAACCAAGTGGTTTCAAGTTTGAGATGCTCTCTGAATGTTCTGAAATCAAATTAAACTGAATTGCTTCTGTGCAGTTTTGCAACTACAAAATTTGCATCTGAACTTTGGAGTCTTCTCATTATCGGCCATAATTGAGCATTTTTTAAAGAAATCACAGGGTTTTTTTTTTACTATTATCAAATGAAGGGACGAGACTATCATTTCTTTTTTATTTTATTAAAAAAAGAACAAACAAATAAAATATAATCTGAAGTTTATTTTGAATTGGACATGGTTTATGCATAAACTCATGTGGTCATAGAAGATTGCAGCAGCCCCTCCCTGTCAGAAAGCCAACCAATCGCTAACTGCTGGGCTTCCATTTGAAGCTTCGATAGTACGGTAGTGTTGCCCGGCAACCGGAATCGGCACATTTCTCTGAGGTCCTGTGTGGATGGCAGCAGCTGTAACAGAGTGAGGGAGACTGAGAAAGAAAGAGACAGAAGAAGGGGACGAAAATAGGAGGAGAGAAAGATTCAAGGTGAAGATGGCACGGAGAAAAGTGAGAAAAGCCCCAGTCTCTGACGAAAGTTAGTTGTCATAGCAGAGGAGCAGACAGAGAAAGACAAATCGTGGAGGTGGCTTAACAGAGACAAGCAAGTTCTGAAATTCCAGCTTGCTTTGGCCTTTTTTTTCTCATTTCTCCACATTGTGTTTGCTGGAGAGGTGCAGAGCTGTGTCTGAGACCAACATGTCCCAGAGGATTCTGATCTGGCACACTATGTGGAGGGACCAGCATGGAGGACAGGCTGACTGACCTGGATTAGAGTTAAATCAGAAGCAACGAAGCCATCGTATAGCTTACTTTAAGAACTTCTCAGAAATTCTTGCTCGTCCTAAGTCTGGCTTTTTGGCTTGGTGATGACTGAGACAAGTCCAGAAGTGATGTGGTTGTTCTGGGCGGGTTAAAACCACTCAGGCTGCAGTCCAATAGCAGTGGTGAAGCTGGAGCTCAGGAGGACAGAGCTGTGGTCCATGCCAGCGATCCACAGGCTGAAGAAAGAAAAATATCAGCAGACGGCTGTGTTTTTTTGGTGCCATAATGCCTCTGAGCATTGTTGAATTCCACTACGTTTCCATCCCCTTGAGTTTCTGACCTCAGGATGTGGAAGTTCAAAGCCTTTTGCCTGGATTACTGGCATGTGCTCTGTTTGCACCCACACAGCAACTTTTACAAAAGGTATGTTAAAAAAAAGGATTTACTTTTGAGCTTTTTCTAACTCCTTGTTTTCCTCCTTTCCATGCATATTTTAACACTTAGATCATTTTAAATGTGTTCCTCCCTAAGCTAAAACACTCCAAAAGAGTTATGAACTCTACTATTTTTTAACCAACAAAAACGTAACCCTAATTTATCCCTGCTTCAACGTGTACAAGAAGCAGGGATACACCACTCATCCATCAGTTCAGATCACCATGACAACACATATGGGGCTCCTTACTTGAAGCATATGTTTGTCAACCTCAAATTGAGAAAGAATTATTTTTTTGTCTTCTGAAGAATAAATGTTTGTATTGTTTATGATGATAACATACCGTATTTTCCGCACCATAAGGCGCACTGTGACATTATTAGGCGCACCTTCAATAAATTACATTTTTAAAAAATTTTTCCATATATAAGGCGCACCGCATTATAAGGCGCTACAGTAAAGGCTGTTCAACTTTGTCCTCTAACTGTGGCCATCTCACTTTGTTCCCGTGGAAACTCTGTTTAGTCTTGTTTACTTGGCGCAGCACATCCTCTTACTTCCTCCACTTCCTCACCATTGATTCATTGATGTTAAACCCTCTCGCTGCGGCTCTATTCCCGTGTTCCACTGCGTGACCGATCGCCTTGAGTTTAAACTCTGCGGTGTAACAGTGTCTCTTTGTAGGAGCCATTTCCGGGTCTTTACACAAACGGAAATGAGACGCCCTTTCATATATCCCAGCATGCACCGTGCACTACTTCTTCTACGGGGGAAATGGAGTCGGTGGCTGCTTACCGCAGTTTCGACACCTGTTGTAGCTCAATATTAATCCATATATAAGGCGCTCCGGGTTAAAAGGCGCATCGTGGACTTTAGAGAAAATTTAAGGTTTTTAGGTGCGCCTTATAGTGCGGAAAATACGGTAGATTGAAGGTTTGTATCTCCAGCTATAATCTCAGCCTCTGGGGGGGCATAGTTCTTCAGAGTTCTTTAACAATATAATTTAGCAAACCACAACTCCAATGGTTTTTAATGTGCTCTTTTTCTGTGGTGAAAACATTAAGCTGGTCATGTCGATGCATTTGTAAAGACGCAAATATTTGGTTTAAAATGATCAATTTAAGGGGTTTATTTTCAGTGAAAAGAAAAGGAAAATACAATAGAACAATAAAATTACAAGAGGACACATTTTAGCATCTTTGAAGTCAGTGAATTATGTATTTGATTGGGTGGTTTAACGTTTAAGATGAACACGCATGCACACACAGAAATGCACTTCCCATGAGCTGTGAAAATGTGGATACAGTGTTGACAGGGTCAATTAATAATGCATCACCTATGGATTGACAGCATGCCTTCAGGGAATCCCCATCTCCAGGTACAAGTCCCAGCATCTTACACATCCAGACTTGTCACTGGTTGTCATGCTGAATTATTTATTCAGTCTTATAAATTTGAGTTCTTATAATTACCTTATTGTTTTGTAAATTATTCCCAAAAGCAGATTTTAGTTTATGCGTCAGACGTCCCTGGAATTTTTAAAGACTTTTTATTTTTTCCACACACGGCTAACAGCTCATTACGTGTCTGTCCCACAAACTAAGTGGAATATCCTGGTCACTGGGTGTAGCTCATAACGGCGCTCTTGTTTTGATGTGTTACAGATTTTTGTCCAGAAAGCATGTTGTTCAGAGAAGGTCATCATAGTAAATCAGAACAACCTCTCCCAGCTGCTGAACTGGTGTTCACCCTCCCTCTTGCATGGCTTTCCCATTGAGGGGAGTGTGATTGTTGGACACATGCCCAGTTTTATCATTTGTGCAAGAACTCTGTGATCTTCATATTCTATCGCTACGTCTGTCTTTATTTTCATTTTTAAAGTTTAGCCACAAAAAAAAAAAAAATCAAAGCTACAACCCCAGGCTCGCAAGACGCCACTGGGGAGCAAGCATCATGAAGGCATCATGATTCGAGGAAAAGATTGGGTCGGACAGAACAATAAGGAAGGAGTGTCTGCAGATGGGGGAAGAGAACTGGTGTGAGCTTCATTGTGGGTGGAGAGCTTTTGTTGAGAAGAAGGATGATTTTTTTTTTTTCTTTGGCTTTACATACTGGGCCTTTACCTTACTTGGTCATCAGGCAGCTTGCAAGGGCAGCAACTCTTGAGTCCAACAGAATCTGGGACAAGAGGAACTCAGAAAAGCACAGACAGCATAACTTTAGCAGCAGAAGAACCAGTCTCTCTGTGGGTTAGTCCATGGAAAGTGAAGGATGTAGGGTGTAATTTGTGGTTTAAAAGGGAGTAAGCAGAGACTGTTCTATTGCGTTTAAGGGGGAGTTGCTACAATTTTGTTTTTCTTGTGTGTATTTTTCAAAGTTAGCTTTCAGTGCCATGTTTGCTTTTTTCTGTGATGTCTGATGCCCCCAGTGATGTCACTGCCATATGGAATGTGATGTGGAAGTACTGCATATCCAGCCGCACTATAAGGTAGGAGACCATCTGGTGGAGATGAGGACTGATGGCACAACTCCCATAGAAAGAGTGGTGGTTGTCCTTTTGGACTTAACCGCAGCAGTTTGCGAAGATATTTCTGAAGTCTGACTGATCAAATAACATTCCTGTCTATATGCTCAGGCTCAGTGGTTTCCTCTCCGCAACCATGGAAATATTTTACCCACAGCTTAAAAAGACATTTTCAAGGTCTTAGTTTGTTTTATCTGGGAAATGGAAGATCTATGATTATAAAGACTAGAGCATAATCCGGCTTTTCTTTCCACATCTTCTTTAAACCTCATTAGCATGTTACCTTTGTCTTGCTATGGAAGAATACAGCTGAAACGTCCTCTGACAAATCTTTCTTGGAATAAAAGCAGTACAATGTGACTTAAATGCGTGTTTGCCTCTCTGGAACCCTACTTTCATTGTGTTTTTTGTACAATTCTTTAATTCTACACAAATGGTTGACCTGGAACCTGCTCATAATATGGGATTGCATAAATACTGTGTTAGGATTTACCGTCTTTAATTCAGTGTAAAATTATTTAATCTATCCTTCTATTCATTTTATTATTTGAACCAATTCACCCAACTCTGACTTACTGTGGTTGTGGGGTCTATTCTAACTGTAACCAAAGGCAGGATAGACTTGGGATAGGTCCTTGAGTTTTGCAGTAAATGTAGTCATTTTGAACAAAAAATATGGATGCATCGAAATAGACATTTCATACATGCATGTACTTTGTATCATCTTAAGTACAAATCAACATTTCCATCCTTGCTTCTGAAATCTCATCATTATTTATCTTTATAAACTCATCTGACAACAGAAACCCTAAATAAATTAAGTATTGAAAAGTCACTATCCTCTAGGTTTGGAGTGTTTCTTCCCTTCATCACATTTACAGACTTTAGGTTTATTTTTTAAAAAAGGGTTAACTAAAATGATTTTATGTTGCTTCCAGGAAAGATTGGGCCTTTGTTTCTCTCTTTTTTTTTTTTTTTTTTTTACGAATATAGATAGTCTTTTACGATGACTCAGTAATTATATATGCCCCCGCGACCCAGCCCCGGAACAAGCGGAAGATGGCGGAACGGAACTTCTAATTTCTTTTTGGAATTGTTGTGGCTATTTTTGAATCCAAATAATGAACGTTTGAGATCAAGACATCACAATCTACTTAACAGTAAAAATTGAATGCTACTCGTCAAGAACAAAAAGTTTGCAAATATCTGAATAAGAAACTGGACAAAAAGCTTCATGTTTACTGTAAAGAAATAAATGCAATTTAATTTCATAGACTAATTAAGACATGTCTTTAAAGCCATTTCCGGGTGGTTAGGATAGTGGCCTCACAGCAAGAAGATTGCAGGTTTGAGTCTTGGAGTGGGGGCGAGTCTTGTAACACTGGTCTTTCTGTGTGGAGTCTGTATGTTCTCCCCGTGTATGTGTGGGCTTCCACCAGGCACTCTGGTTTCCTTCCACCCTCCAAAAACATGCATGTTAGGTTGATTGGCCGCTATGAAATTCCCCCTAGGAATGAGTGTGTGTGTTGACAATATTCTGTGTGGGTGTGGCCCCTTAACAGACTGGTGAACTGTTTGGGGTGTACCCTGCCTCCTGTCTGAAATCAGCCGGGATAGGCTCCGGCAGCCCCGTAACCCTTTTAGAGATAAGCGGTTCAGAAGACGAAATGTAACTAAATGTCTTTAAAAGTGTAACCACAAAACTTTCACAGTGTACCCCACTGTGGACAAGAGGAAATATGAAAAGGTGATTTTTGCCTCTATTCAGATGAAAGATACCCAACATCGTCAGTCTAAATGACTTCATAATTTGTCATATCTCGGAATGTCTTTTGCTTTCCGCTCGTTTAGTCCAGAATCCTCTTCTTACCACACAACTTTACACTTGCAACTTCTTGCTGTAAAAAGCAGTTCAGAAGATAGATATATAGGTTGTTTGGTTTTTTGCTAGCTTTAAAGTTGCCAAAAATGTTGGCTTTTAAAGTCCCTGTGTAAATCATCTGACACCTCTGAGCCTCCTTTCACTTTTTCAGGTTATAGTTGTTACATTTGGTGAAATTTTTCTTTCAAAGTTTTCACAAGAACTTTTTACCTTTTTTGTCTTCCTAAAAGCATTCAGAGCCATCTGTCTTTAGTTGAGCCAGAAATAAAAAGCATTTTTATGGTGGTGCGAAGCTCAAATGACATAATTTGTTCCTTGGACAGCTTTGCTTGCTCCGAATGGTAACATAGCGACTTCTTTGTGCCTCCACTCAAACTCTTTGGCTCTCCCAGGCAAAATAAACTAAACGAAATGTGGAGTTACTCATCAGGGAAAAAATTATAATCTGTATAATTAAATTCCCCATGTAGATCCCAACAACCATATCTGGATACAGTATAAAACAAAGGAATAAAAATGAGATATCCAACAGTTAAATGTCTGAGGAATTAAAACAAGACAGCCTGCCTGAATTCATCATGAATCCTTTAACAGTGACACCCTAGACACCAGGGGGACATTTGATCAGTCTTATTCAAAAGAGTGTGATGACAAAACCATTATTTATTTAACAGCGCCTCCTCATCCCATTGTGGGTATCCATGGAGGGGAACAGTGAAAGGAAGCTTTGACAGAACTGGGATGAAAACCTCCTGACAGACTCGGATCGCTTCTTTAAATGAAGGTAGAAAAACTTTGAAAACGAAGAGTTTTTATGATCCTATCGTGACTTACTGTAGAAATATTAACGATGTTTGTTGGTGTTCTGGTTTAGCGTGCTTGCTATACAAACAAGTTGGTGCTTTTTGTAAAGACAATAAGAGTGAATCGATAGAAACGTTGTAAAGTAAGAAGCTGCCAACACAGTCTTGAAGTTCCACTGTGGTGAGTAGAGGAAAGAAAAACTTCTTTGGTTGGAAAAGCTGAGACGCGTCTAAGCAGAAGTTTCTAGTTGGAGATGACAGGATGCTATCTTATTTCACAAGACAACCGAAAGTTAACGTTTTTTAGTTGTTGTTGGATACATTACAGCTGATAATGCCTGAAAAACGAGTGTGTGAAACTAAAATGCCTGACGTAAGCATCCAAGTTTGATTCAGCAGATTTCCACTCGCTTTCTCAAACATTTTATATCTTGTCCTTATGCTTCACCACACGTTTATTCACTGGAAGATATCCTTGTGCACGCTGCGGGTGCTCTTATCCTCTCCATCTCTTTTTCAGTGTTTTTTTTTTCCTGAAATTATGATTTATTTTTTATTATGACTACATAGATTTGTGTGAGGTTTACCACTTTTATGAAGATCTTTTAAACGTTGCTTGTTTTTCCGATCTAGGCCGAAGTCACAGCCTGTATCCACTATCACTTAATAATTTACATGTGCGCCTCTTAGAGTGACAAAAGGGGCTTTCAGAGAGGTTGTTTTTTCTTTTTTTTTCTAATATATTTTTGGGGATTTTTTTTCTAGTTTCATAGTAGAATCTTCATACAAACTATGTAATCAGAACATGGATTTAAACACCTTGCCATTTCTTCAACACATATCATTGCTAGGCTAGAATGTTCCCGGGACCCCACCTCTATTTCAGATATACCCTGTTCATGCTAATCTCTGCAGGTTTGAAGTGGTAATCATTTTAGTAGGTTTGTTTACTCAAACGCTAAAAAAAAAAAAAAAAAGCCAAGCTCTTCAATTTATCTGAAGATTACACGTACACTCCATCCTTATTAACATGCAGTAAGAGAGATATATAGCATGTTTTAAAACGTCCCCCCAGCGTTCACTCCGTGTACCCATCCCGTCATGTGCGTTATTAAACCACATCCCAAATATGTTCCACTTCTCTTTTGCTCTGTGCGATCACTGGACCGTGACGGCTCAGAGGAAAGCAGAGCCGCCATCTCTTTATGAGACACTTTTTTTTTTTTTTTTTTTTTTACTCTGTTGTTTCACTTTTGATGACATATTCCTTTTGCATCTCTTCACAGCGCCTGCCTGGAGAATAATGAGGATGTGTGCTGCATTAACTTATGTAATGGCAGGCAAGAGAAGGGCTGAGTTTGAGGGGGATGGGTTGGGGGTATTTGGAGAGGAGGGAGAAAGGAGAAGAGTGATGAGCTCATGCTGCTGCACTGCAGCTTTTATATACACGCTGCACTGTTTGGAGTTAATGTCATGTGTTATTACACATGCACTGATAATTTAAACAATCAGTGCAACAACTCGCTTGTAAATCAAGAAGATTTATGTGTGGATTAAAAAAAAAAAAAAGCTGTTGCTCATTTTTGTGTATTAATCTGATTTGTCTCACTTTGGAAATGATTAGGCATGTTGTTAATATTCATTTAAAGTTGATTTGGAGTTTGAAAATAGTAGCAGACAGTATGTAGTTGCATTTTTTTATTATTAGTTTGAGGTCTTAAGCTTGCGCTCATGAGAATTTTGAGAAAATTGCATCATCGTTTATCAATTTTGAAAAAAGATTAGATTTTTTGGGTGAAATGACATGGCAACAGAGTGTAAATATTCTCCATTCTGTCATCTTCCGCTTGTTCCAGGGTCGGGTTGCGGGGGCAACAGCCTCAAACGGGCAGCCCAGGCCTCTCTCTCCCCGGCTGCATCCTCCAGCTCACCCGGAAGGATCCCAAGTCATTCCCCAGCCAGCTGTGAGACATAGTCTCTCCAGCAGGTTCGGGGTCTGCCCCTTGGTCTCCTCCCGGTGGCGCTTCCTGACCAGACGCCCGAACCACCCCATCTGGCTCCTCTCGACCTGGAGGAGAAGCGGCTCGACACCGAGCTCCTCCCGGATGGCAGAGCTCCTCACCCGATCTCTGAGTGAGAGCCCAGCCACCCTGCGGAGGAAGCTCATTTCGACCGCTTGTACCCGCGATCTCATTCTCATAGGTGAGGGTTGGAACGTAGATCGACTTGTAAATCGAGAGCTTTGCTTTTCGGCTCAGCTCTCTCTTTACCGCAATGGACCGATGCAGCGTCCTAGTTATTGCTGATGCCACACCGATCCGCCTGTCGATCTCCCGCTCCATCCTTCCCCCACTCGTGAACAAGACCCCGAGATACTTAAACTACTCCGTGCCATAACATTTTATGGCACGGATTCTTTTAATGGCAAAAGTTTTAGAATTTGTGATCACTGCTCTTTAATTTAGTTTCAGGAAGGCCTTTAAGAAGATAGTGTATACATCTTGATTCAGTGGGTAGCTGAATTCCAAAAGTTTGAATGATTACTGATGGTTTTGATTTTTTATATTTTGTCCCCCTGACCAGCAGCTTAATTCGAAACCTGTTTGTGTTTGAGTTGAGGTTGCATCTTTACAGGTCACTCTACCTCATCTGCCCTTTTCCCTGGCTGCCCTCTGAGAGTTTGACCTATCAGATCAGCTTTTTTTCATTCTCATCTGAGTTCTTCCCTTTGTATGTTATTTTTAAAATACTGTTTCTTATGTCACAAAGCCAATCTAGAAAAAATGACCATGTCATGTCTCTTTTCCAAATTCTCTATGTCTTCCCTGCATTCTTGCTTTTGGCTCTGCTATCAAATCGACCTCACAGAGCTCAAGGCTGATCATTACATTTAGTTGGCAAACTCTTTCCAGTGACGAAGCACTTCACTTTCCTGCTTGTGTTCAGATTTATGTCAGCGATGAGCGAGGCAGGGCAGGGTCGAGGGATTGTGGGAATTGATAATGGTCGAAAAGCACATTTGCGCTATAAAGAAAATGGAGCAGACCTTTTGGTGTTTGTCTCATTCAGCTCTGTTTGTGTCTGAAGTGCATGATAAATGGATGACATGTCGCTCTCAATGGAGACATAAACATTACAATATCAGTGTGTAAGAGTTGAATATCAGAGGCTAATGAATTAAATGTGGAAGTGCAAGAAGATGAAGACATGCTGTATTTTAATTGGTTGTTTCCACATTAATTGCTGTTTAAAAAGTCAAATTTAACTTTTGAATTCATTATTATTTCAACTGGATTTTCTTTTTCACCTGTTAAATTAGCACATCTCATCCCCGGAGTGTAATAAGAGTCCCGTCAGATGAGCTGGCATCACGCCTGCTCATTAAATTTAAATGTTTTGCCTTATTTAATTAATTACTTTGGGCTTCATGTTCCTGGAAACTGCAGGATATTTTTGCGTATTTTATTCAAACACGTCTGAATCTGCAAATGGATTTAAGAATTTTTTTTGTCTACTGTAGCTGTTGCCTTGACAACTAGACTGAGATTGGAGCACGTGTGCTGTTGTAATAAATCCTGTTTTCAGTCAATAAGCAGCCGCAGAAGAAGACAGAAATGCCTGCATCATCTGCAGTTTCTAATAATTACCCAGTTTATTCCTTCTTTTTGATACATTTTCAGACATTTGCAATCTTGTATTAAATTTTACCATCGCCCTCACATTTTTAACCAGGACTAGAAACTATTTCTCTTCTTTAAAGACTGGAATTGAAGTGTCATTCATGACAAATGTTGCCAGAGATCAAACCTGCTTCCTCATTTAGATGTGAATGTGCCTGCAGTTTAAATGAACTCCCACAGGAAATGGAAAAAAGTCCATGTTCCTTTTTCTGCAGAAGGTTTTTGCTAGCTTTAATATTTCTAACCCTCCCTGTACTGTTCTGTGTTATATTAGCTTGTTTCCCTTCCCCCTTCCAATAAAGATGAATGGGAGTTGGTCATATCTCCTGAACCCCTGCCTCGGAGCCCGGTATGCCACTGCCATCTGTCGGGAGAGAGAAAAAGAACAGAGTTCAGAATATAGCTCCTTAGAATTTAAGAGAAGTCCTGTATTACTATCCCTCCTGCTGAGTGGATTTTTTTTTTCATTCCAGCTGCTTATTATAGTTTTTATGTTAATGGTCACAATTAAATGATTCAAGCATTTCACTGTGAAGAAGTCAAACTAGAAAATGAAACAACAGGAGTTATTTTAGGTTAAAAAAAAAACACATTTTGCAAATCTGGATTCCACCGTGAGTCATCAGAGTGAGGAGGATAAACAAACGAAGGCAGATGGGGGTTTGTACTTTCTCAGATGCCCCGCAGAGGCTGCGATTTTTTTGGCTTTTTTTTCTTGAGAACTGACTTTTCGAAGCTTCTCAGCCAAACTTTTACTTGACTGCTTTGACATCATAATGGTTTTTACCTGGAAGCTCTTTTTTTTTTTTATTAAATATCTGTTGTTAATCATTCTTTCCTACAATTGAGTTGGGAAGCATTATTTCTCACTTGTATTTACATGTTTGTTTTTGTCGTTAAACTCTTAAAAAGAGAAGTTTTTTTATTCTAACTTATTACAGAAACAAGCTGCAAGACACAGGACTAAAAAAACAGAAAAGTGGATTTCTATTTATATGCCATAAGTGATGATCACATGTGATTCCCTGTGTCTTGTTACTAAATTGCCTAATGTGAATAAAATTCTTTTATTTGAAATATCTGATAACATGACCTTTAACGTTGTGTATTTCTGTGTGGATGTGCTTTGGGTGAGAGCTCATGTTTCCTCTCCAGCAGCACCATGTGTCCTAAAGAGGGAGTAAAAGAGAAAGAAACAATTGTTGACCTTGTGAAGCTGCAAGACACAGGCTCCAAACATGAAGCACAGACATCAACACAACAGCTGAGTAAATCACTACAGACCATGTTTGGTAGCGAGACCGAGTTGACAGCTGATGGTGGAAACAAAGAGATTGGTCAGTGGAGGAGAGGAAAAGATTTAAAGAAGGCATGTCGCTGTGAGGGGGAGGAGAGCTGTGTGCTCGGAGAACCTCCTCTTTTCATTGACGTTGGGTAGAATGTGCTGATTAGTGGAAAGTAAAGCAGTCAGATGGAGGTTTCTGCTCTGCATGTATGACTGAGTCAGTGTAGCTCTCCGGTCAGATTGTCATCAGAGCTGGGATCTGGTTTCACAATGTACGGGCCAACCCGAAGGCAGATGCCTGGAGGTAGGTGGGCTCTGTTCCATGTGTGAGGTATCTCTCTGGCTGCGTGTTGAAGTTCCTGTAGGTTCTGCAGAGGCGACAGCAGCTGTGGATGTTGTTGAGCACTGCAGGTGTGTTACAAGCTGGCATGTTGACAGACTGAAAAAAGATTCAGCAGTGAGTGGGATGAATGTTAATTTATTTGACAGAAAAACCAACCAAGATGGGATTTATTTCTGGCACATTTTTTTGTGGTATCTAATTAGAGGCTTTTGTTTTGAAGGCATCATACTAATGGACTATAAACAAATAGTTAGAGTTTTGGGGTTTTTTTTCAAAAGATGAACTTTTTGCACACTTGTTACTAAAAAATGACACGATAGTTTGTGTGATGGAGCATCTGAATAAAACTCAACATCTTCTTGATTAACTTAATTTTTTGATGACTGTTGGCATATGAGTTCCATCAAGTGGATATTTTAAAGTGCTACCCAAAATGTGATCTTTGACTGCTTAAGATCTGTTTGCACTATTTTGTTTCACATTGAGCTCGGAGCTTTGTCCACCTGAGCGGCTTCTCATTAGCCTTGTTCACAGAATAGATGGCTCAGCAAGGCCATCATTAGAACCTATTAAATGCACAGAGCGTGAGACGGCTTTCCTCTCATCAGTCTTAACAAACGTGAGAACTTTAGTTGGAGAACACAAAGCTGCACTGTGCTGAATGCATGCACACTTTGCACTCTTTGCATTGCATAGAACTCATTCCTTCTGTCTGTCCAATCCTATTAGACTCATCTCCATCATGCCTCATGCATTGTTGCTGAACTGTGATGTATGTTACAGTGAAAAAAAACCCAGAATTCTCATTTGGAATAGTTAGACTTTGTGGTGTTTTTATCGCATTATGCTCTCCAATGTTAGAAACTGTTATCTGGCTTTTTATAGATAAACTACTAATGATTTGCACGGTGTCATTAGCTCAAATCACATCACAAAGCTGGTTTAACACTCCAGGACAAACAGGCTCTTCCTGTAAATTTTTACCTTCTGCTGAACAGATGTTTATGTACATCAACAGGAGGTCCTGGAGGAATTAATGTAAGCTGCCACACTCACAAAGATCCTTCTTTGGAACTCAGAGGTAGAGTCAGAGCTGCAGGAGCTTAGCTTTAAACACGAGGCGATTACAGAATCCAAAGAAACTCATCCTGTTATCTGTACTGGTTAGAGCACGTAAATCCTTCTCCCTGGAACCACTCCTCTCGGCTGTCACACACCGTGTCGTGGTGTGCCTCAGGGTTTACACAATGTTTGAGTGAGGTAGTTGACCTTATTTACACAATGGATTTAGCGGGCAGCTGGGATGATAAAGTAAGAAAAATAGTTGACACTGACTGTATGGAACATGTTCTCTGCAAGAGTCTACATTAAAAAAACTGATTGAAACAAAGCTATTGTTTTCAGCTAAATGATTTTCATTGATTTCTGATAACTGTGCAGCAAGTATTGACCTGGCTTAAAGTTTAAAAAAAAAAAGGGAAGTGTTTCATCAGACGCATGTGAAAAGGACGACAAAAGGGAAAGAATTGCAGGCCTTTTGCAATTCTTTGCAACGCTTTAGCTTAGCTCAGCCATATCAGCACATTTTAGCCATATAGATCATTACACATGTGGAATGTTGACCTCCTATAAACTCAATTGTGTATTTTGCAGTCTTATAAACTACCTTGTTATGCAGAAATACAGCAAAAAATAGTGGTTTTAACACAGAAATATGGCTCTACAAATAAATACCTTTTTCCGATAAACATCTGTCAGTGACCAAATCTCCTCCTGCATTCACTGGCACCATACATATAAACACGAATGAAAACCTCATAAACTATAATATTTTTAAAGAAAATACATATCTGTATGATTCCCAATACATGTGCATGCGTGGCGTCACTGATGGGGTGCGTGTCTACAAATAAGCTGTTTGCAAGAAAAAAACCTGCAGGGCAAAAAAAAAAAAATTGTCTCAGTAAGGTGGGGCACCAGAACAAGCTGCACACGTGCGGTAGCACACTACTTAGCGCTATTTAAAAGGACAAAGACATGTCAGACTTGAGCTGAAGCTGCATATGGAAGACTTATTTTTGTCAGTCTTAAGCTTTGCTGTATTCAAGTTTCAGAAAAAAATGGGGTGTGCTTCTATTTGAAAGTGTACTTATATTGGGAATCATACGGTATACTATGTTTTATTTTAGAACATTTCTGTTTGTTCACCGACTTCAATGGGTACTAACCCCAGCTTCGAGCTTTCATACATAAAATTGGCTCAAAATTGCTTTGGAATACAATACCACTGACCGTTACCAGATACTGGCTCCCAAACACCTCCTGCTTTGACATTTAGTCAATGAAAAGCTTAATTCTTTCCAATCAATTTGCTTGCGGTCCTGCTTGTGAAGATACTGTTACCGGGCCAATCAGTTTTCCAGTGTTTATTACTCTCCACACCCTCTGGTTCACATATGGCCGCCTGTGTCTACAAATGGAAGTTAAATTTGATGATACACTATTCAATCTGAGGTAAGGAAAATATTGGTTTGGGCTTGTTCTGTTTGTTGTTCCAATTACTGAACTCCAAAGGGAAATATGTGTTCTTCAGTTTAAGTGCTGACACCACACCGCAACATATTTCAGTTGGTTAAATTGTCATTTTCCCAAACAGTAATTTATTTGTCAAATTTCTGCCAAGTCAGAAGCAAAAAGCAAGTCATTTTTTATCATCCCAACTCATTTCTATTTCTGCATTTTGTGGAAAGAAACTCATTAAAAAGAGAACACATTTAATTTAGCTCTGGGTGAATTTTTATCTCCGTCATAAATTGCTATGAGGGTGTGAAAATGACTATGTACAGATTTGGCGCCATGCTTTATTGACCCTTAAGGATGTTTGGAAGTTCATTTGATTAAAACGAATAAATGAGTCTGGTCTCCGTTCAATAAAAAAATAACCCAGAACAACATATTTAACATGCCAGTCTGCTTGTCATATGTTCAACTTCCTTGGAAAAATTGTGTGGGAGGCAAAAAAAAAAAAGAAGTGTTCTGGCTGCCTTCTATTTGTAGCCATGTCAAAGGTCAATTATTTTAGACATGCAGCTAATGGAAAATAAGGACGTGTCAAATCTCTTTCCAATTAACTCTGATATCTCGTAGTGTCTACTGATCAATACTTTGGTAATCTTTAGAGCCGTCAGGTTTTTATTTATTTTGAGTCGATAAACCAGTAAGCTTAATGGAGCATTTGTTAAATTTGTGCAAGAATTTAAAGGATTTGTGTTGTAATGAAAAAATTCTGGGCAGCACAGTGGCCTCACAGCAAGAAGGTTGGGGGTTCAAGTTCCGGGTGGAGATGAGGCTTAAAACACTGGTCTTTCCGTGTGGAGTTTGCATGTTCTCCCTGTGAATACGTGGGTTTTCTCTGGGTACTCCAGTTTCCTCCCAACCTCCAAAAACATGCATGTTAGGTTGATTGACCACAATGAAATTTCCCGTGGGAATTCCCCCTAGGAGTGTCTGTGTGGATTGTTGCGTGTAGGTGGCCCCGCAACAAAATAGCAACCAGTTCGGCGTGTACCCTGCCACTCGCCTTGAACCAGCACCCCCTGTCATGGATTGAGGGCTCAAAAGATGAATGAAAAAAATCTTCTTTTGTCTATTAATCTAAATGCTAATGTTACTCATTCCTTGTTAGTGATTTTGGGACTAGCTTCTCTTTATCTTGTTTTCTGTAAGATTTGCACTTTCATTGACATTCATTGTGTGCCAGAGACGATTTTATAAGCTTTAATTGTATATAAAGTAAACAAGGGATGAGCTTCATTACCATTACCCAATGGGCTGCTGCTCTAAGTTAATGTATACAGTCGTGTGTAACCTCTACTCTTGTGTGAGGCAGTGTCTCAAATGGGGGTTACAAAAGGCAGCGAGACTAATGAAACCATGGACATCGCTGATTAAGTCCTCCTCGAGGGGTTGTTATGATGAATCAGTGTGTGCTTGTTATTCTTTGAAAAGCCAGGAGTCATGTCCTGCACCAGTTTCAGCCTGCCTGAATGGATGGCGTATTGAAATCTAAGATCTGCTGACTTGCACCCACCAGGTCTTGTGGAAATGTGGTATGAATGGAACTTGCAGACTCAGGATATCTCGTTCCACTGGAATATGTCAACATGAATTCATTTCTGAGCACTCTGGTGACCTGTAGAAATGGTTTCCTCTGCTTCTTTTAGAATTATTTTCAGGAAAAGGAGCATTCATCAGGGATGACTGCTTTATCTCTCTGCTTTTGTTCTGGGATTGATTGCCTTCCGGTTAGTATGGCTTTAAAGAAAAAAAAAACCTGACCTTTAAAAGTTAAATTTAAAACACAACATTTTTCTTAAATGAGCATGCAAAAATTACATAAATATTTCTACAAATTCACACTCTGACAAGATGAGATGAATTTATTTATACTTTTTTAATGTTGTTTTCTCAACTGTAGCTTCTGAGTAATATTTTAAAGCAAACAATCAAGTTCTTGTCGTGATTGGGGAAAGATTCCCCACGCGACCTTATTATTTTCCCATGTTGGAAATAATGACTGTTTTCCACTTGGATGTGCAAACTTTTGAGAGAAAAAAAGTGGGGGGAGTGCAAGTCAGGATGTCCTTTGACGAACTGGGATCCTGACACATCAACTCTGCTTGGTGAAGTTTCTCCAACTTCTTGACTATTGAAGTGAGAATGTATCGTTTTAAGTAAATGCATTAAATTTTCATTATTATTATTTGGCATTGCAATTTTTTCCAATTTTTTTCATGCTGAAGTTGCAATTTGTATTCCTTCATTTTTTTTAAAAAAGGGTTTTCATTTTTGGGGGGAATTACTCACATAAAGACTAAACCCTATTAAACACATAAATATGCTTTTAGTTGCCCTGCATCTGCATTCAGTTCTCCTGTTTTTTTTCTGAAATATTAACATATTTTCTGAATGAGTCCTTCTCTGGCAGCCAGAGAGGGGGAGTAAACATAAATTT
Source organism: Neostethus bicornis (assembly GCA_902685375.1). Taxonomy (NCBI): domain Eukaryota; kingdom Metazoa; phylum Chordata; class Actinopteri; order Atheriniformes; family Phallostethidae; genus Neostethus; species Neostethus bicornis. The sequence continues at coordinate 9,591,245 of LR738550.1, forward strand.
ATTTGGCTTCTTCCAAATAAAGTAAAATCTGAAGTAATAACTTTAAATTTTCTCTAAGGCTTTGTAAAATACACTTTTTCAGATCATCTCTTTTGGCAGGCAACATGTGTTATTGTCACCAGCACAACCCAGCCCTTGCTGCTTCGAGTTTTGAGGAATTAAAGACTAAGAAGGCGTTATGGGACAGTTTTAATAAAAGCTGCTTTTAAATTCAGTGCCAACTCAAACAAAGACTTGTGCCAATGTGAAAGGCTGAGTTCTGAGGCGTTTTTCATGACAGCTAAATAGCTGAAGTGTTCATCCTGCAGGCACCAGATGTTTTGAAGACACTTCAGAGTTTAGGAATGTAGAAAATAAAATGGTTAAATTTTAAAGACAGCTACGTGCGCTGAGGTGAGTAGGTAAAAAATGTAGGTGGTGTTTCATTAGTTCTTCTGACACTCCTCCATGTCAAACGCTGCATGCAAATAGGATATGTCAAGAAGTTTGAATCACTAAATTTGCACATAAATTTAAAAGAACAAGTGCCCTATAAACATTTTGTTCTGTTTAAATATCTATTTAAATATTTGTATCACTTTCTCTGATCAGCTTAAACTCATGTTGTGTTTTTATCTAGAAATAATGAGTAATTTAGCATCAAAGCAATGTTGAGATCATTGCTGGCTGTAGAAGTTGAAAGGGGGAGGCGTTGGCTCAGTGGTAGGATGTCCATCTTTGGACTGGGTGAAGCGGGTTTGATTCCCACTGGGGCCATGTCTATGTGTTCTTGGAGCAGACAGCTAATCTCCTAGTTACTCCCACCATTGGTACCATTGGGGTGGTAAATCATGACATGAGATTTAAATATTAAGTTATCATTTAAAAAGCCTCATGTCTGATTCATCATTGCATCATTGATTGGTTATGTCTATGCTGGATAGTTCTTGTTGGACCTTCAACAGTTGTAAACAGTTTACAACAAAAGAATACGTTGGAAAAATATGTAGAATCAAAGGTAATCATTTATTATATAATTCCGTTCAAATCATGCATGAGTTATTTCTGAAGTATTTGGAAAATGGTATGAATAAAAAATCAATAAATACTCATGTTTACAATCCAGCATGATTTGACCTATAGTGCTGTGTAAAGCATCTGGTCTGTCTGTGTCACTTGAGACAGGTGTGAGTCTGCTGCTCCCACAAATAGATTATTGCACCACCCCCACGGCTTGGCCAGAAAAACACTGTCTTGATGCATCTCATTTTCTTTGAATAAACTGGTTACCAAATACCTCCAGACTAGCTTATACTTATTTAGAAACAAAAAATAAAAAATGATTGTGTGTGTATGGTTGTCTGTGTGTGTGGTGCTGCAACAGACTGGCGACTTGTTTAGGGTTTACCCCACTTCTCGCCTCAAATCAGCCGGAATAGGCTCCGGCATCACCTAGACCCCATTAGGGATAAGCGGTTTAGAAGACGAGGGAAAACAAGAACAGAAACAGACTTCTATAGCTACACTGAATGAAATCACTACTTTACATTTCTGCTGCTCTCCACCCTTCAAGTCAGGCTGTTGTTATGTTTCGTACCAGTTGGAGGCGATGTCACACCAACACCCCATAGTAAACTGAGCTCCATCACATTAAAGCTCTGTTTTGCAGTTCTGGCCGGCTGCTGCTGAGTTTCTGTGGTCCCAGTGACCACTATGAGTATTCATATCCACTGTGGCCTTTGCCACATTTACAGTCATGGCTACTTTGAATGTTAACTCCAGAAACCAGGAAACCTCTTGTCTTCTATCTGACCTTAAAATGTTCGATGCCTTTTAAAGATATTTCACACTGATGGGTCACAAAAAAGCAGACGACAGGATGAAATCAGCAGCTATGCTGTTGAGTTAGTATGAATTCTTTGCCTTGTTCTTCACAGCATTGTCTTCGTTAGTGTTTACCAGAGCATGTCACCTCACATGGTGCTATTTTTAGCAAGAGTGAACTGTACTGTTCTGTGTTTCTGTGCTGGGGTGGGGCTACAGAGAACAGCTTTGAAGAAATGCAATAACTAGTCACATTGTACTATAGAGAAAAACATGATGCCTTCTTTCAATCCCATACTTTCTTTAAATAATGTCTTATAAAAGTTTATGAATGTGGTCAAGTTTAGAAAAACAGCTTGGTTTGGTTTCTGCTTATTTAATTCTCAGGGTTCTGCTGCCCACTCTGTCCTTTTTTTAAAGATTTGTAGAGCAGTGTCTGGAAACTGGTCACTCTATGCTCGGATTCATATTTTACGGTGATTTATTCTCCACCTGACTTTCAAACGACTTCTAAATTTAAAAAGAAGCTAGGATACTTTTCTTTGCGGGCTGTAGCTAATCGGCTGTAACGTTTTAATTACTAAAATTAAAACTCCAGATACATGTGATCATTTGCTTTTTTCTATGATTGAAATTGTTAAAATGACAATGCAATTGCTCACATTTAAATGATCAAAAGCTATGTAATTCACCTTAAGTGTATGAGACTGACATTTAAACAGAAATAAGCTATTGGTAGAATTAAATATATTTAGTATTTATCAAAACTGATCTTAACCTATTCATTTTTCAAAAGTAAGTACCTATTTGGTTAAATAGCAAAAGACAGCAAAACTTAGTAAAAACAAAAACTACTCAAAATTTAGGCTCTCTTAAAATGTACAAAAAATAACACCTCGTATCTGAGAGCGTCGATCTAAAACAAGAGGAGGGTCTTGTACATAGTTGTGTTTGTTTGACTTTGTGCAAGAATTTTGAAGTTTGAATTGGTCTCCCCTTCGTTAGCTACGTGTTAAGTAAAGCTAGCTGAGTCTGAGAGCAGATTTAAATTTAATAGAATCTGTTTTAAATATGATATGTTTGAATATTTTTGCCAAATAATAGAATTGCCATAGAAAGAAGAGGAATGAAGATTAGTCAGAGTAAAACAGAGTACATGTGTGAATGAGAGGGATCCAAATTGAAAAGTGAGGTTACAGGGAGAAGAGATAAAGAAGGTGGAAGATTTTATATTTAGGATCAACAGTCTAGAGCAATGGAGAGTGTGGAAAAGAGGTGAGGAAGCGTGTGCAGGCAGGCTGGAACGGGGGGAGGAAGGTATCAGGTGTGATGTGCGACAGAAGAGTTTCAGCTAGAATGAAAGGGAAAGTGTACAAACCGTGGTGAGACCGGCAATGCTGTTTGGTCTAGAAACAGTAGCCCTGAAGAAAAGACAGGAAGCAGAGATGGAGGTAGCAGAGATGAAGATGCTGAGGATCTCTCTGGGAGTGACCAGGATGGACAGGATTAGAAATGAGTATATCAGGGGAACAGCACATGTTAGAGGTTTTGGGGATAAAGTTCGAGAGGCAAGACTGAGATGGTTTGGACACGTGCAGAGGAGAGAGAGTACATCGGAAGAAGGATGCTGGATTTGGAACCACCAGGAAAGAGGACTAGAGGAAGGCCAAAGAGGAGGTTCATGGATACAGTGAAGGAAGACATGAAGATAGTTGGTGTGACCAAAGAGGATACAGCAGATGGGGTTAGATGGAAGAAACTGACTTGCTGTGGCGACCCCTGAAGGGAAATGCCGAAAGAAGAAGAAGAAGAATATTATTGCCAGAACCAGAATTTTCTGTGAACTGATCAAAGTCTGTATCATGTGTACCTAGACTGTATTTTATATATATGCATGTACTATACTGTATACAGTACACACACACACACTAATTACTAGCAGAACTTCATAATAATTTTTTGTATTTTGCTTCTCTTCTCAAGCTTTTGTTCGTCTAAGCACATTGTTTTCATCTAAACTAATAATTTCTTTGCAGTTATTTACAATCATAAAAAACCATAAAGCCCTCTCAAACATTGCACTGATCTTTGATGGATCCCATAGTCAACACATCTGGTGCAGCTTTGCTGGCAGGAGATGATGAGCAGAGGCAACACATCCTTTAATTACTGCGAGTTGAGCTTTATTTATACATGTGCTGCCAGATCTTTCATATGCACATAAATGATGTTTCTTTACAGCTTAGAGTAAAATCTGTTTCTTTTTGTCGCCATCCTGCACAAAGTCTTCTGTGTTCTCAAAGATCTCTTGGGCCACTACAGCTTATTGAGTGTGCAGTTGTATCAAACTATGACATCAGCCGGTTCTAATTGTTTCCAGACTAGGCACAGGCTGAGTTTTCATTTTATTTTCCATCTTAACACTGGCTTCAGTCACAATGCTTCAACTGGGGGTGGGGGGAGATTTTGAGAATAGACAAATGATGTCATGTAGACTGAACACATACAAAAAAAAACCTTGTGACTTTCCAGGAAGCTATCCTTTTCCTTTGCTGTTTCCTTTACAATTCTTTCCTCTGCTCTGGTTTTTTTCATCTACTTTGCGAACGCAACTGGAAAAGTTGAGTTTTTTTTTCCCTGAAAATACCCAGGAGCACATCTGTGAGAATCCACCTGATTAAAAAAGAAATTTTGTAGCCGCTCTGCCAATGCTTTCCAAATCTACTGTATCTAACTTTACTAAATCTAAACAAAAGACTAATGAGGAAAAGAAGAGTGGGCATTGAAAAATGAAATAGGGCGGTGGCAGAAAAAGAGCTGAAATGCAGAGAGACCAGATGTATTGAGTTGAAGAAAATGGTATTTTATGAGCAAAGACTGGGCCTCTGCTTGGAATTCTCAATGACATCATGCTGGAGAGGTCTATACAGCCAGGGCTCACGAGATGGAGTGAGCCTCCGTCAGACGGGGCGACTAGACTGGATCGTAACACTAGAAGAGGAAGTCAAAGATGTGAAGGCAGCAGAAAAAGGGGTTGCACACGCTTACTAAGTTTGGGAAAAGTTTTACTGTTCAGGTTTTACTTGAAAATGTAATTGCGCCGTTTTAGATCTCCCCTTGATGCATGAACTGATGCTACCCTTGAGCCCCATGCTGAAACAATCACAAAGCTTGTAAACATCACATTTGCCTTCAAAATGAGGCCATGATATATTACTTAATATCTCCTCCACAAACTAATAAACTCATTAGACGCACCCTGTGGTCTCTAGTAAAACAAAACCTTTCCTGAGACTAATAGTTGGAATTATGAAGTAGAAAAGGCTTCTAAGTTGTTTTTTGGACAGTGTATTTGACGATTGAGACATTTTGACTTCCATAAGAACATATATATATATATATATATATATTCATATACATGCATCTCCAGTTCTCAGGTCCCCTTCTATCAGATTGTAAATTATTTCCAGATTGAAGTCAAAACGTCTTGATCGTCAAATGCACGGCCCAGAAGTCAACTTTGAAGCCTTTTCTTTGATGGATCACTCCTGGAGGAATGAGGTATTACACAGACAAATTATGCACACATTTCCAAACTAAATATCTGACTATACACGTCCCTCTAAATGGAAGTGTAACAAGATGATCAGATGGAAGTTTAGAGTTGTAAAGGGCTTTCGTTATGGCATTTTATTTCCAGTTTTAGCAAAATGTAAGTTGTTGAGAGTTTGAACGTTGAGTCAAGTTTCTGCACCTTCGTGAGGCATTAGCAGCTGTAGTTATCAGAGTCAAGGGCCAAGGTCTTAAACTAAAATAGATCAGTTGGCTAGTTTCTGTCTGGCTGTCTGCACATAATCATTCTGCCTGAGTAACACATCGCCAGGACTTCGTTTAGGTACTTTTTTTTTTTGCTTTGTCTATCATTCTGTGTTTTTCAATTGAAGCCTCAGATGCAAACAGTTGAGAGAAGGTGATCATTTTAAGGGTTCTGGCCTATAATTAGAAGAATCTTCTCTTACAGAATGTGAATGAGTGTGTTTCAAATGTTTGGTGTCCCTGTAAACCGGCTCCATGTGGGAACCATTCTACTCTGTTTCCTGTGCCGGTTGTCATTAGATAGAAATACTTTTAACTTGGGGGCAGTTTGCCCCAACCCCCTTTTTCTCAAAGGGGTGATTAGTCTGTGGCTTGTGAAGTCCAGAGACAAGAAGCTGCTCTCTTGGGGTCTACTGCATGTTTTTAACTGGGTAGGGGTCCCATAGAGCTTGGAGACCTGGTGGAACATGAGAAGAGTTGTATGTAGTTTAGAATTATCCATGAAAAAACAATGTTTATCTAAAGTTAGTGAAGAAAAAAGTGAGCAAAAAGTGAAGGATTTCTGCTCTTCTGTGATCTTCTACTCCAGTAAGGGGCTTAATCCCCTCGGGATCTTTTCTTAGTGCACATTTTAGCAGTTACTTTTCAGCCCTAAAGGCTCTATAAATAGAGGTGCTCTTTTCTTTGCCATCTCTACACAGTAAGGTCTTTTTTTTTCTGTATAAAAAACAAGGTTGCTGACATTCAGTCATAACCAAACCATGTTCCCTTTAGCCATTATCCATCTTTTTTAATGCCACTGTGGCCTCATTCTTTTCCTTTTTTACTGCTTTCTCATCTCTGTCCTATTCTATCTATGTACGTTTGTAAGCTGGCACGTTACGTTATTCTCCTCATCCTGTGTTACAAACATCTTTCTACGTCTCTTGTGTTCAGCTTTGGCTGTTGGATTTCTTTCAGGTCATGTTTTTGTCAAAACATGCCAAAAATAAAAAGAAAAAACACAATATTCTATCCTGCACCACCTGGATTTGTGAGATCTGTGAGCCCCATTCTGTGTAGCCATTGTTATGCAGGAGATATTTCTTTTGAATCTATTTCTCTCTTTGCTCCCCAACTCTGAGCCAACATGCCTTCACACCCCTTTCTCTGCACCCGCCCCTTTCCATACTGCTCAGAGCCTGGCAGAAATTCATACTCCCAGCCTCCACCCCCCTTAAACTCCAACCAGCCCGGCTCACCAAGGACAGAGAGGAGGAAAGACAGAAAAGAAAGAACTCAGTTTGTCTGTCAGTGATTACAGACTGCTTTTTAGCTCTAACAATGCACGGCTAGTTTTCAGAAGGAAAAGGGATGGGAATGTCTGTGAAAACCAGACGACTAAAAGCTTTGGTAGACTGCAGTTTTGAGATTTGTGTTAGTTAGATAGAAATGGGGACTTACGAAGAGACTTGTATGGAGTACTTCGTCTAGTGAGTGCAGACCATTATGTGGTGTTTGCAGTGTAACTCAGAGAAGACCCAGTCCCTGCTGGAATTGGAGTTTAATGGCTGGTAAGAGTCATGACAGAATGTAAAATGTGCATGTTTGATTAAGCATGTCAGATGTTTTCTTAGGGATGAAGAGATGTCAGAAGGCGCCGGTTTGATTTTTTTTTTAAAAAAGACTTCTTTTAAGTCGTCTCTAAATTTCAATCAGAAGATAGAAATCTTAGATTTTAAGCTGAGATTTTTAACAGAGTGGTCCCCTATTCTAGTTTTCATTCTCTCACAATGAAAACCAGATTATGTCTCCGCTCTGAGTCATTGTATATGTGTGCTTTCACAGTCTGTTTAGTCTTACTGTACATAGTCCATCTGTGAGCTAAATTGCATTGCATTCCTGTGGTCAATCTTTTTGAGGGGGTACACCTCCAACAATCCAACTAGCTTCAACTATGTACTTTTTTTGTTGCTAGATGTTTAAATGTGTATGAACTGGTGCTGAATGTTGTTTACTTTAGTCATACTATTCATTAGTGACAGATAATGACGCTCATGTTGAATCTCACCAGGAGGAGGAGCAATGCTTTGATCAGCGAGGTCGAGTTTCACTTGTCAAAGAGGTAAATTTATTGACTTTTGAATAACAAAGAAAAATGCTAATGGAGTCAGCAAACCATCAACTTAAACATCTCATCAGCAGTGATGGTTGTTTGATTTTTTTTTTCCACTTCCAGGATTGAAACAAATGACAACTATGTAGTTTGAACTTGTTCTACCATTTGTAAGATGTTCTGCCTAAAAGACAACTGATTCTTCTACCAAGAAAATTTGAACACGAATGACCACGAGCAAATCAAAGACGTAACTTAATAGCATTGCATCCAAATTTACCAAAAATTAATATACCCATGTCTTTGTTTTCTTCAGAATTTTTCAAAGTTTAGCAAAATTCTTATTCAGACCCATTCACATGTTGACACTGCATATTTAAAAAAATGTTCAAACGATCTACATAAAATAAATTTTATAATGAAAAGTTAAGTCATATCTGCTCTTGCTTAATCTATGTATTTTTTTTTTCTTTTCGTCTTATCCCTGAATGGGTTACAGGGGTTGCCGGAACAAATCCCAGCTGATTTCAGTTAAGAGGCAGGGTACACCCCAACCAGATCGCCAGTCTGTTGCAGGGCCATACACACACTCATTCATGGGGCAATTTTCATAGTGACCAATCAACCTAACATGCATATTTTTGGAGGAAGGGAGGAAACCAAAGTACCCGGAGAAGACTCACACATACACAGGGAGAACATGCAAACTCCACACTGAAAAATTAGTTTTTCAAGCCTTGTACCCTCCCAAGACTCGAACCCCGACTTTTTTGCTGTGAGATTACTGTGCTAACCACTGTACCACTGTACCACTGTGACGCCCATCAATTTACATATTTTAAAAACTTTATTTAAAAAAAAAGAACTTTATGTATAATGTTAATTTGATTGAAGAACTTAAATAGATTGGGCATCTCAAGCTTCTTGAAAACAATGATTAAAAAAAAATCAAATTAATTACAAACAACTTTTATTGATTGTTTATGATTGTAAATGAAAAAAGAGCCCCTCAGTTTATCTTTTTTTGCTTCGACTTGGACTTTGATTGTTGACTAATTGTAAAAATCCTAACAGTTAAAGTCAACATATTTACAAACTATCAACAAAAAAAATCAAATTAAAATGATAAGATTATGAGTAGATATAAGTAAAACAAAAAGCCCAGTAAAATCATCGTATAAAATAGTGCTGAGACAGAGCATCAGCGTGAGGGACACAGTTATCTAATAGAAAAGTGAGCTAGTGTAAAATTGGATAGAAAATGTAATGAATGTAGTCTTGTATCATCCACTAAGTGGACACTGAGTTCTACTATAGTCTTCTGGATTGAATGGTCTATGATGGAGATGAGTCAAACTGTGTTTGGGCTCACAATAATCCATCATATACGACTGGATGGGATTGGCTGAGCTACTTTCTGTGGTCATTACCGAATGTCATTCAGTAGTTAATCATCTGCTTACAAACGTCAGCCATCGGTTTATGCTGAATTTAGTTGCCAAGGTACAGTTTGATTGATGAAGACGGCTTAAAAAATAGTCAAACAGAAGTGCAGGACTGACACCAGTCAGCAACCATGAGTAGTAACGAGACTCTAGTGGACTGTATTCTGTCTGCTGTGTAACTCTCCAGAGCTGAGTCTGCTGGCAGGAACAGCTTTCCACTTTGCAGCTGCGTTACTCTATAAATGCCTGACTCACTGCTCGCCGTCTATTTATAACAGTGACCAAATCTTTTAGTAGTCTTGTTATCTGTCCCAAAACCATGAGTTCTCCTAAGTGGATATTATTATTATTGTGATCAACCTGAAAGATTTTTTTTCTTTCAAGCTCCAGTGTGCCCATCTGCACGTATGAGCACCATGAGTCACTTGAAAAAGAGAGAAAACATCTGCTTTTGTACAGGCTGGTGCACACACCATAGTAGTGCGATATGAAGCTGCTTTTGTTTTTAATTGAAAGGTCACTTTACTGCCTTTGCTTATGTACACACATAAAACGTAGCGGCTGTAAATGCTGAGGTTAACGGGAAGGCAATTATGCATGTATTTGTTTTTATTGGAGGTTTGCCCTTATACTTTGAGGTTTTTTTTAAAAGTTGAAAATGTCAATGTTTGTCCATTTTTTTAATATTTGGGCGTAGTAATTCATATTTCATATTGTTGAATTCAATGCAGATCTTTAGCCATTCGCCTAAATATCTTTTATCCTCAATCTCAAAGAAAGCAGATGAATATTGCTTTATGTAAATGACTTTAAAAGAATACTTGTGAGGCAGAAAGGTTATGTGCAGAGTTATTTTCCTTCTAATTCTCCCGTTTGGCTTGCAGACATTTTTGTGACTTCATTTGAATGCAACACCAGTTCCACTTTGCTGCTGTTTCTGCCTGCACTTCATTAGCCCTCCTCTGTTCCCAGAACTCCTGTAGATGTGACTCCTCTTTTCCGGGATGTAGGAATGTTTCTCCCTCAGGTCCCACTGATGTAGTGGGTTGAGGCCTGGGCAGGGGCCTGTTTGTTCAGGATGTAGTTGGAAGAGAAAAAATGAGGAAAGAGAGATTGTGTGTCATTGTTGTTCCCCTCCTTCTTCCTCCCTAGACCTCAAAGTCCCATGGGTAAAAATCTCTACCAGGCATGTGCACAGGCTTATCCAGTGTCTGCTAGAGGTGGCTAAAAAGCCACACAGACTGACAATATGGTTTCATTCTAAGTCTTTCAGATCATATGTGGTTTTTCATCATCTGTGTAGACTTCTCATAAGTTTCAGAGACATCTTTACTTCCTTCTTCACCTCACAACTCTGTTTCCACAACCCACGTAATCTACACATGATAACATGTGTTTTTAATTCTCTTCATCCTCCTATTGTTGCTGCTCTGCTGTAGGGCTCTTCTTTTGTTTTTGCTTTAGTCTCCCCTCCTCTTTGTTCAATTTGGGTGACAAACCTTACCGTAGAACAGAGGAGAACCAAACCCCGGTCTAACGACCACATGCATTCACTTATGATGTTTTAACCAGTCCTCCAAACTTAGATAAGTAACTTAAACCGCATAAAGAATATAATCAGCTTTTTTTTTCTTTTGCAATTGTCTTTTTATTAAACAGATGGCGGACTGTTAACCCGTTGACTACTGTCGAGGAGAGATGCAGTCATTTGATCGCAGAGAAATGGGCTTTCTTAATTGTTTTTACTACATAAAGAACATTAGTGTGCATTTTCCCAGTTGGAAAGTAATTCTGACAACGCTCAAATTTATCTCTCGATTAGTTTTTTTTATTTAGCTTAGCATAGCTTAGCACAGCAAAGAGCAGAACCAAAAGAATGGAAAAATGAATGGACAGAGCATCATTATTTAGATTAGATTAAATGACTTTATTGGTACCAAGAGATTAATTCAGTTTCACATCAAGTCATTTCATATCATACATTCACTCATTAATCATTTACAGCATCACATCTACTTAAAGTAATCACACTGTCTTTAACCAAGAAGATAAAAAAAAAAAAATCAGTATATACAGTAATGACCACTTATAGAGTTTCGTTTCGTCTTCTGAACCACTTATCCCTAGCAGCGTTGTGAAGGGTGCTGGAGCCTATCCCGGCTGATTTCAGGCTACAGGCAGGGTACACCCCAAACAGGCCAATAGTCTTTTGCAGGGCAACGCACACACAACCATCCACACACACACGCTCGTTTCTAGGGGCAATTTCATAGCAGCTAACCTAACATGCATGTTTTTGGAGAGTGGGAATAAACTGGGACATCCGAAGGAAACCCACGCACACACGGGTTGAACATACAAACTCCACACAGAAAGGCCAGAGTTCCAAGCCTCGCCCCCCACTCTGCGTGGCTGTGAGGCCATTGTGCTAAACAGTGCACACAGACACTCATCTGCCTTGATAAAAGGCAAATAAATTTAAAAAAAAAACTAATTACTTGTTCAAATTAAAGCTGAACGACTAGAATCTAAAATCAAATTTATTATTTATACGAGGTGATTCAAATAAGTAAGAAATTTAAAGTTCAACTCCAGCTCATAATTTTATTTTTGGGTGGATTACAGCAGGAAAGGTGGGACGTTATTTCCAGTGATGAGAGCTTTGCTGTTCGTCATAACAGATTGATGGAAAGATTGGTCCCGGTGCTGGTTATGTAAGAAGACCTTGTGCTTGGTCTGATGGTGCTCCCAAAAAATATTAAAAACTTAATTTTGTCCAGACACCATCTTTTTAGTCCAGATATAGGCTATGCGTCTCCACCCACAAGGATTTGGGAAACAATTTGGCTTGATATTTCCTATTGGCGAAGTATACTGTGTGTGTGTTAGTATTCATTCTTTTTTTTTTGTTTTATTACTTGTGACTCACTAATAATCCATCACATTTGTTTTTAATGCAGTCATCGTAGTACTTTTCTTAAGTTCTTGGGTTTCTCTTTTAATACTTTTTGATGCCAAAATGTTTCCTTAAATGGATGGAGGACAGTTGTTCAACTTTTCCAAATGTTCATTTCTGCAATAATTCAATAAAAGCTTTTAGGAAGGTACTCTGGTAAATACCCTGGACATTTCCAGGAATAAGAGATGGAAAAAAATTAGAAAACACAAAATAAATACCTTGAAATAAAGTCTTAGGGCCTATTCATATAAAAAAATGTATATATTTTTAAAGATTGCAAGTTATTGAGTGTGTGTGTTTTTCATATCAATTTAATGCAAAATATGCATCATGTCATATGCATCGTGTCAAAACCTATGGTGCTTTATGATTTGGAGACAAACTCCAGTTTTTCTCAGATGAAACTACAACTACTTTTTGAACATTTTGATCCAGTGTCTGCCCACTGGCTGTTGTTGCTAATTTGAGTCTGCCTAATGAAGGAAGTGGATTGTGTACACTACATGGGTGTGTCGAGTCCCAGTTCAAACACATTAAACTGTGAATGTGCTGTACCACAGAGAAGAGAAGTGTGATGCCATTGATCGAGCAGATCGACACCTTGTTCAGCTTCAGCTCTTTCTAAAAGATCCCCAAAGCTCTATTTACTTTCTACTCAGAAAACGGACTTTGAATCTTAAAATGGAACAGCGTGTCACCGCTCCTGGCAATATGATGTAATTCCCATTGGTCGCTGATTGGCCCTCGATTAGGAATAAACTTTGGTTTCCTGGAGGAGTCTGTGTACTCCGGACTTTGCTTTGACTGAAAAAAATGGTGGACAAGATATGGAGAAAGAGTTGGCTGCTCATAGAAAGCAGGAGGTCTTTTCACAAGAAGCAGTCCTCTGTTAAGGTTGCTGAACGTAAGAGTGTGTGAGTAACGTCTTGTTTTTAGTTTTGAAAGATTTGAGTACACAATATGTCCTTGTGTCAAATAATCTGGGAATCATTTCCAAGACTGACAGTAAATTGTTTATTTTATTGTTGATGGCCATGTCGTGCTACTTTAAGCTCAATAAAAGCTGAGTTAAACATCACTTTTACTAAACTACTGGTCTATGTGTCAAAAAAAAGAAAACACTCATTCAAACTTGTTCATGTCATTTTGGGGTTTTTTTTGTTGCTGTTGATTCTTTTCATTTTTAACTTTCCTCTTTTTTACTTGTTAATTTCTCCAAAGAACAGCATAATGTTACTTTTTTCCTGATGGTTGTTATAACTTCTTCTGTCCTCCTGTGCTTGTTGCAGTGTGGAAGGGGATGGACGGCCCAGTGACAGTGGTCCTTCCCTGGATGGTGGAGCTGTCTATGGCCAGGGTCCAGTAACTCACGGCTCAGCCATCAGCCCTGATCGGTTTGACAGCACACTTTACAGCCACGGAGTACAACCTGGGCCACAGAGACCTCGTCGGCCCAAGCTTCAGCACTCACAATCCATCCTCCGTAAGCAGGCAGAGGAGGAGGCCATCAAGCGTTCCCGTTCACTTTCTGAGAGCTATGAGCTGTCGGCTGACCTTCAGGATAAACAGGTACACCCCAAAAGTTTTGTGTTTGCAAAATAGTCACTAAACAGTTTGAGTTGTGCAGTTTCTCAGCTGATTTTCTCCTCTTATTTCCAGGTGGAAATGCTGGAGCGTAAATATGGTGGAAGATTCATTACTCGGCATGCAGCACGCACCATTCAGACGGCCTTTCGCCAGTACCAGATGAACAAGAACTTTGAACGGCTCAGAAGCTCCATGTCTGAAAACCGCATGTCCAGACGGATCGTTCTCTCTAACATGAGGATGCAGCTTTCTTTTGAAGGGCCTGAAAAAGTGCACAGCTCCTACTTTGAAGGGAGGCAAGTTTCTATGACAGAGGATGGGACTCCACTGTCTATGGTGCAGTCTGAATGTGGAGATATTGAAGTCCATCAGCAGGTGAACATGCCATCTCACCAAGCACCGCAAGCTGACCTAACAGATGCCATCACGGAGCTAGAAGACGCCTTCTCCAGGCAGGTCAAGTCCTTAGCTGAATCAATAGATGATGCTCTGAACTGTCGCAGCCTTCAGGGGGATGAAGGTCCTGATCCTGAAGCCATGGGCTGCCCAGAGGTGGAGGGCCAAGTGCCCTATCAGGTGAAGTCCCACCGAAGGGCAGCTGGACGGATGCACGATGACGCGATGGCTTCATATAGCGATGTTACTTTGTTTATCGATGAGGAGGACATGTCTCCTTCTATGGCTTTGTCTAGAGGAGGCCAGCCATCCAGCACAGAGTCAGATATACGGTTGCGGTCAGTCAACTCCTCTCAGGAATACTGGCCTATTGACCCCAAAGATGAGGGTCGTGACACAGACACAAGCTGCCGCAGCACTCCTTCTCTAGAGTGCCAAGAGCAGCGTCTCAGGATGGACCATCTCCCTCTGTTGACCATTGAACCTCCTAGTGATAGTTCTGCAGAGCTTAGTGACCGATCTGACCGCGGCTCTGTTAAACGGCCGCCTGTCTATGAACCTCACGGCCACATTGTAACCTCATCCCAAGCCAGCCCAAAACACATTTCCCACGGACCCCCACCACGTGCACCCGCAAGAGATGACGACGCACCTCTACGTCATCGACACCGTCAGCTAGAAAGCCACTTGGCCATCAACGGCTCAGCTAACAGACAGAGTAAATCAGAGTCTGACTTCTCTGATGGGGACAACGACAGCATCAATAGCACATCAAACTCGAACGACACAATAAACTGCAGTTCAGAGTCCTCGTCCAGAGACAGCCTACGGGAGCAGACGCTAAGCAAACAGACGTACCACAAAGAGACTCGCAACAGCTGGGACTCGCCCATCTTCAGTAACGATGTTATACGCAAGAGACACTACCGCATCGGCCTCAATCTTTTTAACAAGTAGGTACCTGATTTACATATGACAGATGTTCGACCGGCGATTTAAATAAATGGATTAGATAATGGAGAAGCTTCTATGGAAACGATGACCTCACCATCTTATCTTTATTAAAATATCTACGTGAGGACTTGGGTAATGTACAGTACTACATGGATACGTCCTATATTATTTTTGATTACGTATTCATCGATTAATTTGCCTTTGGAAAGAATCAATGTAAAGTTAAGAGATTTGCATTTAGTAATGATTTAATCGTCGTGTGTAGCTCTAGCATTTAGAATTTTAAAAGAAATTGTAAAAGTAATATGCTAGCGTGTGATTAATTTTTGCAGAAAGCCAGAGAAAGGTATCCAATACTTGACTGAGAGAGGATTCATCCCTGACACGCCTGTCGGTGTGGCCCATTTCCTACTTCAAAGAAAAGGGCTAAGCAGGCAGATGATTGGAGAATTTCTTGGCAATCGACAAAAGCAGTTTAACAGAGACGTCTTGGAGTAAGTGGATTTTTTTTCCCAGCTATTTCTCATTTCTTTCAAGACAAAAAGTATGAATTAAACTAATGAACTAAAACGGACATTAACAAATTTTTTTTTTTTTCTCACATGTTTATGTCCACATAATTTTTACTATAAAGATCATTTGTGCAATGCTTTGTATAACGTTGTTAAACTCCATGCAAATAGTGCAGAGAAGCTGCACTGTGCAAAGAAAACAGTCACTTCCTGACCATCATTTTATCTCTTGGTCTTTTCTTTATTTACCAGTTGTGTTGTAGATGAAATGGACTTCCAGGGTATGGAGCTGGACGAAGCCCTTAGGAAGTTTCAGAACCACATTCGTGTTCAGGGTGAAGCTCAGAAGGTGGAGCGGCTTATTGAGGCCTTCAGGTTAGATTGCACACTGACATTTAAAACTCTGACATACAGAATAAATTCAATATTAATCATAGAAAAAAAGAAAATTTTTTGCTTGTGACCTTTTCAGAGCGTGTCTTGATTTGTTGTGAAAAATAAACCATATGTACCGTTTAAAAACCCCTCAGGATCAGAGTATTAGTATTCATTTGCCATCATTTTTTTTTTTTTTTTTTTTTTTTTCAAGATGGCGCCGTCCAACATGGCTGCCTCGGTACTTCTGTGCAACCTTTTTTCTCTGTTTTTGTTGGTAAATGGTGTATCAGCGTGCTCTTACACTCGTGAAGAGCTCTTAAATCTCAGGACTATAACCCCCACGGACCTACTACCAGTTTTTTTAGCGGTTGCGGCAGATTTAGTCCAAATATTGGCTAAAAAAGTGAAAGGCCGGAAGAGAGGAAAGCGTGCGGGAGTCCTCCTTCGTCTCCGCAGACGTGGCTCGCGTACGCCTTTGCCGAGCCTTTTTCTCTCCAATGTCCGCTCACTTACCAACAAGATGGACGAGCTAGCGCTGCTAATGCGACGAAACAGGGACTTCTCTTCCTCTTGTGTTCTATGCTTCACGGAGACATGGCTCAACGAGCAGATCCTGGACTGCGCGCTTCAGCTGGAGGGATTTCAGCTCTTCCGCGCTGACAGACAGAGGGATTTCTCCGGTGGAAAAACAAAAGGTGGAGGGCTCTGTTTCTACATCAACCACTCCTGGTGTTCGGATGTGTCTGTGATCTCCCAGCTTTGCTCTCCGGTTCTGGAATACTTCTTTATAAACTGTAGACCATTTTATTCTCCACGGGAGTTTGCTTCATTCATTCTGGCTGCTGTTTACATTCCGCCATGCGCAAACGTGCACGAGGCCCAACGCGCGCTCGCGGACCAAATTCTGTGTGTGGAGCAAAACTTCCCGGACTCTCTAGTTATTATCCTTGGGGATTTTAACAAGGGAAATCTGAGCCAGGAACTCCCAAAGTACAGACAGTTTGTAAACTGCCCAACCAGGGAAAAGAACACATTGGATCACTGCTACACTACAGCCAGTAAAGCCTATAAGGCTGTTTCTCGAGCTGCTCTGGGCTTCTCTGATCACGACATGGTTCACCTCATCCCGGCATACAGACAGAAGTTGAAGCTTTCTAAACCTGCAGTGAGGACTTCCAAGAAATGGACCAGCGAAGCTGTGGACGAGCTTCGTATGTGTCTGGACACAACAGACTGGGGTGTGTTTAGAGCTGCCACAGATAGTCTGGATGACTACACAGACACAGTGACGTCATACATACGTTTCTGTGAGGACAGCATCATTCCATCAAAAACCAGGGTAAGATTTAACAACGACAAACCCTGGTTCACACCCAGACTAAGACAGATCAGGAGGGAAAAGGAAGCAGCTCACAGAGCCAATGACAGAGAGAGCTACAAAGGCGCTAAGTACCGGTTCTCGAGAGAGGTACAGCAGGCGAGATCCAGGTACAATAAACGCCTGAAGGACCAATTCTCTGTCAATGACACCGCCTCTGTCTGGAGATCACTTCGGCAAATTACAAACTATAAGCCGAAAGCCCCACATGCTGCTGATGACTTACAACTGGCAGAGAAACTCAACACCTTCTATGCCAGGTTTGATGTCTCACTCTCCTCCCCCCTCACTGATCAACAACCTTCAGACACTTTGAAGCCACTCCCATCCCCCACCCAATTAACAACAGAGGTCACTCCAGCTGACCAGCCCTCCCCCTCCACTGCTTTCTTGGTGACAAAACAGGATGTGCTCAAGCTCTTCCGCAAGCAAAACCCTCGGAAAGCTTCGGGCCCAGATGGTGTCTTCCCGGCCACCCTGAAACACTGTGCTGAGGAACTGTCTCCAGTTTTCACAGACATTTTCAACACCTCGCTGAAGACATGCCACGTTCCAGCCTGCTTCAAGCGGTCCACCATCGTTCCTGTTCCCAAGAAGCCCCGTATCACTGGACTTAATGACTACAGGCCTGTGGCGCTTACGTCTGTAGTCATGAAGTCATTCGAACGCCTGGTCCTCCCTCATCTCAAGCACTTCACCTCTCCCTCTCTGGACCCTCTGCAGTTTGCCTACAGAGCCAACAGGTCTGTAGACGACGCTATCAACCTGGCCCTCCACTTCACCCTGCAGCACCTGGACTCCCCGGGAACCTATGCCAGGATCCTGTTTGTGGACTTCAGCTCTGCATTCAACACCATCCTCCCTACCCTGCTTCAGGACAAGCTCTCTCAGCTCAACGTGCCTGACTCCACTTGCAGGTGGATTACTGACTTCCTAACAGACCGGAGGCAGTGCGTGCGGCTGGGGAAGAATGTCTCCACCTCTCGGATTATCAACACAGGATCTCCACAGGGCTGTGTCCTCTCTCCCCTGCTCTTCTCCCTGTACACCAACTCCTGCACTTCCAGCCATGACTCTGTCAAACTGATCAAGTTTGCAGATGACACCACACTCATTGGGCTCATCTCTGATGGCGATGAGTCGGCCTACAGGATGGAGGTAGACCGGCTGGTGTCCTGGTGCAGCAACAACAGCCTGGAGCTCAACGCTCAGAAGACAGTGGAGATGATCGTGGACTTTAGGAAAGTCACAGCTCCCATTACCCCCCTTGCACTGACAGACTTCTCCATCACCACTGTAGACTCTTTCCGCTTCCTCGGCACTACCATCACACAGGACCTAAAGTGGGAGCCATCCATCAGCTCCCTGATCAAAAAGGCCCAGCAGAGGATGTACTTTCTGCGGCAGTTGAAGAAAGCCAAGCTGCCCGCCCAGATGTTGGTTCAGTTTTACAGAGCCATCATCGAGTCTGTCCTCACCTCCTCCATCACCGTGTGGTACGCTGGAGCCACAGTCAGGAACAAACACAGACTGCAGCGCATTGTGCGCTCCGCAGAGAAGGTGATCGGCTGCAGCCTTCCATCTCTCGAAGACCTGTACGTCTCCAGGACTCGGGGGCGTGCAGGTCGGATAGTAGCTGACCCTTCCCACCCTGGACATGGACTTTTTGAGCGACTCCCCTCGGGCAGGAGGCTCCGGTCCATTCGGACCAGAACGTCCCGCCACAAAAACAGCTTCTTCCCTTCTGCCGTTGGACTTATGAACTCTTTATAACCTGGATCCCCACATCTCTTAGTCACCTCCCTCTTGTCACTTCACTATCTTTATTATTTTCTATTATTTTCTATGACATTGCACTACTTTTCTTTTTCTTCTGAGCACTCTTAGTTTTGTAAAAATTATTATTATTTTTATTTATTTTATTTTTATTATTTTTATTTTATATGTTTGCACACCAGTACCAGAACAAGTTCCTAGTCTCTGATGTTTTTCACTGACATGGCAATAAAAGCATTCTGATTCTGATTCTGATTTTTACAGCCGTGTGTTTCGAATCATTTTGAAAACAAAGAGAACCTGTTATAATTCTGCTTTCCAGGGATCATATTAAAACATTTTCCCATTTTAAGGAGGAATTGTTTGCATGCTACTTGCTTGTAAACCGACATTGTTCTTTTGTCTATAGCCAGCGATACTGCATCTGCAACCCCACAGTGGTGCGGCAGTTCAGGAACCCTGACACCATCTTCATTCTGGCCTTTGCGATCATCCTCCTCAACACTGACATGTACAGTCCCAACGTCAAGCCTGAGAGGAAGATGAAACTTGAAGACTTTATCAAGAATTTAAGAGGTGATAAATGAATTTAAATACTAACAAAAGCTTTTATGTCTGCACATTTCACACAGTTGTTTTTAAAGTTAATTTCTCAATGAAACCAATTTTTAAGTAAATTTAATCTCATCTTTTGACAGGGTGAATAAAATTAAACCCTAACGCAAAACTAGTCTTGTACCTCCTCTTTTTGGCTTTTAACATGTCGCTGTCAGAGAATTTTGGTCGATTTTTTTATTGGTTTGGGTTTTTGGTTTTTCAACCCAAATGCAAAAAAATAACCTGAAAAAATGATGAGTTAAAGAAGGCTTGACTGTTTTTAAATTGTATTCAGCAACTAGAACATTTTGTACTTTCAGAGCTTATTGTTCTAAAGTACCAAAAATTTCCCAAAAGCTTTTTTCAGTAGTTTGTTTGCTTCAGGTTTGTTTTAAAAAACTTTGATTTAAAAAAAGTTTATAAAAACCTTTTTTTTTTTTGCCTTTTTTAGAAATTCTGTCAACTGAAGCCTTTTTTTTTTTTTTTTGAAAACTAAATATTTTTAAGAAAAAAATGGGTCCAAAATAATGTCACAAAATATTATATTTGTGTCATGCAGGTGTTGACGATGGAGAGGACATCCCCAGAGAAACTCTGGTTGGCATCTATGAGCGGATTCGCAAGCGGG
This sequence comes from Neostethus bicornis, assembly GCA_902685375.1. Classification (NCBI taxonomy): domain Eukaryota; kingdom Metazoa; phylum Chordata; class Actinopteri; order Atheriniformes; family Phallostethidae; genus Neostethus; species Neostethus bicornis. The sequence continues at coordinate 9,611,569 of LR738550.1, forward strand.
AACTCAAAACCAACGAAGATCACGTCTCACAAGTTCAGAAAGTTGAGAAACTCATAGTTGGGAAGAAACCAGTAAGTAATGTTAGTTTCTGTTTATTTATTGGTTGTAAAAGTTTTCATACTCCATCTCAGATTTAAAATTAGTTCAATTTAGGCCTGTTTTTTTTTTTTTTTCAATTCTTGTTTAAATTGTGTTTGTGGCGTTTGTCAAAATGATTGAATTTAAGTAACAGGAGGAAATAAGCAATTTAGAAGTCATCTGTTCCTGTGGGTGTAATTACTGGACCAGGGACACGCCTGGGTTTAGACCTTCACGCTGGTGATTTTAACACACCCAAAGCCCTTGGGGAGATGCCGGCCAGTGCTGCAGTCTGATTGAAAAATGGGCACATGCTGCCATCTTGGTGCATTACAGCCCGTCCGTGGAGTGCGTTGCAGTGGAGACACCAATTTTGTAGCATGAAGCCAAGTTTAGTATTTTCAGGGTCTTATGCGTCAATTCTTTTGATATCAATCATCCTGTCTTGTTTTGGCTGCTTCTCACCTTCTCTGGAGGGAAACCAGTAGCTTTTTTGTGCTCTATTGAAGAAAGAAAAGTCTCAGCTGTATGAGTGTGTTACAACTGTGCATCATCTTTAAGCCTCATGTGAAAGATTTATTCCTTTAAATTAGACCAGATGTCTTTTTCAAATGAAAAAAAATCTATATTCCTATTAGTTTTGTTTTTATATAAGTCTGATCCAATAAGCTTGTATTCAGGTGAGGGTTACTGTTCCTCCATCTTGTGATTTCTCTTGGATCTGACAGCTAGAAATGATCCCTATCTTGCGGAACCAATGAGAATCAGCAGTAGGCAGCATGTGGAAGGAAACTACGACCTTGGTGTTAATAGCACCACGCTCTGACCGACTGAGCAGCATCCATTTTATTAGCAGTATTCTGCTATAGTACAGGGAACTCCTTATGTGCAGAAAAAATTCACACACTGCAGCATATGTCATTTGTTTTCTTCTTTATTTTCAGATTGGATCACTCCATCACGGCTTAGGATGTGTAAGTAATTTGTCATAATTTAGTTTTTTCAGACATCACACAGGCTTCTGTTTCTTATTACCCAGCAGCCTTAGGCCATAATTACCTCTGAAGTGTTGGTATCTGTGCTTTTTTAGGTGTTGTCCCTTCCCCATCGCCGGTTGGTGTGTTACTGTCGCCTGTTTGAAGTGCCAGACCCCAACAAACTCCAGAAGCTGGGTCTGCACCAGCGGGAGATCTTCCTGTTCAATGACCTCCTTGTGGTAAAAACTCTCCCCCTTTTCTACTCACCTCATATATCCTCTCGTGCACCTCCTAACTTTGGTTTTTAATAATCTCTTTGCATGATTTTTAGGTTACAAAGATTTTCCAGAAGAAGAAGAATTCGGTTACTTACAGCTTCAGACAGTCTTTTTCTCTTTATGGGATGCAGGTCATGCTCTTTGAAAACCAGTGTAAGTAGAAGCGAGACACATACAGAATTAAAGAAAGGATTCAAATATATTTTAGGCTCAAATTTGACTTTTTTCTTTTTCCTTTTCAGACTATCCAAATGGAATTAGACTCACATCTGCTATACCAGGAGCTGACATCAAAGTGCTCATCAATTTTAACGCCCCAAATCCCCAAGACCGCAAGAAGTTTACAGATGACCTGCGAGAATCCATCGCAGAAGTGCAGGAAATGGAGAAATACAGAATAGAGTGTGAGTGGGGTTTCTCTTTCTACTCCCATCCTCGTCTCCCTCAGTTGGTCTTCCTCTGATTTAGAAAAGAAAGAAATTTCACATCCATATTTCCTCCTTTTTTTTCCCTCCAGCTGAGCTTGAGAAGCAGAAAGGAGTGGTGAGACCCAGCATGTCACAGAGCTCTGGCCTGAAGAAAGAAGCTGGCAACGGGAACATGAACCGCGCCAGTCTGGACGACAGTTATGCCATGGGAGAAGGCCTGAAACGAAGCGCCCTCAGCAGCTCTCTGCGTGACCTCTCTGAAGCAGGTAAAGCCAAAACATCCATGTTGTTTTTTTTTTTCTTTTTACCAGACAGTTCTGGAGAGTAAAAGTGTTTCTTCTGTATCTCTGTGACCATATCAGGGGGATAAAAAAAATAGCAAAATGTTCTTTCACGGCACCATACATTGATTTTAGAGTTTTTCCCTTTTAAGTCCATTAACTCCTTCATGATTGGATGGTTTGGTCTGGAAGGTGTTTCTTCAAACATACATTTGGTTTTAAAGAGATGAAGACTTGTTGGGATGTTCCACAAATCATAGTCGCTGGAGAGACTTTGTTGAGGTTAAGATTTTCAGAATACGTCTCCGCAGCTTTGATTTACATCGATGGGTAATTTTCATCATTTTGGACAAGTTTCTCACATCAACATTTTATTATCATTTTATTTTTGTTGCTTAGCATATTTCAGTTTTTTTAATCCAAACACACCTCATGAAAATACATTTTTTCATCTTCACTCATCTATGAATAAAGTGCTGAAGATCTAGTGTAAGCATTAGTGTTAAGTTGTCCTACATCCATCTATATCGGTGTGTATCAGCCATTCATCACAGGTTATAAGTTATCTGGTGACTCACTTGATAACATAATGAAATCCAGTTTGGGGTCCACGTCAAAATCGGTATTCTTTTTTTTCTTCCTGAGTTTGGAAATGATAGGTCAGATAGACCAAGTCCAAAAACGTCCCCCCTGCCTTCCTGTCTCCTGTGTTTTTAAGTGCAGGATGTGGCATGTTAGTGGGGTCATTTTTATGTTTCTTTGATTTTTCCTACCATCCCTCATTCCATGTGTATTTTACTGTTCATTTCCATGAGTTATTTTCCTATTGATGTGTAATTATTGGTCATATATCACTGGCTGAATGTGCCTAACAAAAGCAGAAGTCCTCCGTTTACCCTCAGATTTGTAGATGCCAACACATTTGATGTGCAGCAGCAGCTGTGATGCTTTTGATGTTTCTCCTTTGTGATTGTTACTGAGACTGGCTTTCTTTTTCTAACTCCGGATTGTGGCAAAAAAAATTATTGTGTGGCATTATTAAAATTTAGTTGTTAAAATTTAAAATAGGTCTTATTTAGAGATGAACCAAGTGACAGAATTTTTCAACTCAGTCAGTATTCATATTATTAAAATGGATTTCACAATTTTATTAGTCAAATTTTAGAAGACGTATGTTTAAATTATTGTAATTTTAACATTTTTACGCAGCTTTGCATTTCACAGATTGAAAAAATAAAAATCACAGTACTACTTTATCAACCAGCACCTTCTCAGACCTGAGTTCCCTCTTCCCCTCCAATCACAATCCACTACACTGACCCCTATGGGTCTGGTGGGCGGCCTAAACGTTTGTAGTCGATCCAGAATTGCTGTCGATCTTCTAATCTCTGGTATTGCATGTCTCGGGCAGGCAAGCGAGGGCGTCGCAGCAGTGCAGGATCACTAGACAGCAATATGGAAGTAAGTTGGAAGCAGCTGGTATCCAAGCTACTCTCTATGTGATGATGTGCACTGTGAAACACTCCATTTATTTTTGGTCTTACACCTTCTTTGCTTCATAGACTCAGTCCATTTGTTTGGATCATTTATTTTTCTTCCTGAGATGCCTTATTATAACCTGCTTGCCTCAGTTAGTGTGCATGCATGGGTTGCCTGCCTTTTTGATCCTGCCCCTTTTTTTGGAAGCCAGAGATCTCCTGATTTGGTCATGTTATATGACCAATATACACTTTTCCCCTCAAACAAGCATGACTCCCAATAATGCCTCCTCTGATCCCTCTCCTTGCCGCCTGTCTCTGTCTGTCATTGAATCACATTCATCCGGTTTTCATTTGGTTCTTCTCTTTCGGCAGGGTGGTAGCTCTGAAAGACACTAGGAAGCTCCTCATTTCCTGCAGCCCCTCTCCTTGTCTGGGTCTTTTTTTTTTCATTCATCCACAACTTGACATAGATGCTTTGAGGTTCAGGAAGGAATGTAGACTTTTTGTGAGAAATGGGCATCACATGGACGTAAAAAGATGTGGATTTCATTCATTCATTTTACACCCATTTCATGTGTCCATGAGTTCATATGTTGAATTTCAAGTCTGAGATCCCCAGAAATTACTCTCTGCTTTCAAAGGACGTCCAATAGATCTTCTACACATCTAGAGGCAGCATCCCAAAAAAGGAGCTCTTTTTCAAATTATTTTTTAAAAGCAAGACTTGCTCACCTGACCCAGAACAGGAGGAAAAGTTTTCCGGGTGTGTTACAAAGTCTACACGAGCGTTGAGTTCCTCCCGCGCCCTCTGACTAGTTGAATGCTAATGTGTGAATGATGACTGCCTGTCGCACCTTCTGCATGTGGAACCTGGACCTCCATTGATGATACAAAGTCGGCATGTACCACGTTAAGCGGGCTTGGCACAAAAAGGAAGAAATATTTTGTTTATATAAAACTTTTTATTTTCATAGAAGTTTTTTGTGTGATTTTTCTTTTCACAGATTTACAGTTTCCACACACTTAACTTTTTAACTGCGGAGTTTGTTGGATTATTGGTTTCTTTTTGTCATCAAGTGTTTGCAGAAATATTCTTGCCGCTGCCTCCCATACAAACGTTTTTTTTTTTTTTACTTTCCCATTTGCATGCTCTATAACATTTTGCTACTTCTTTATCTGAAATTTGCCAAACTGTGAGTTCATCCTGCTGGTGCCTCTTGGTTATAGTTTGGTAAGACTCTGACAGACATGCTGTTACCTCTTTTCCATCCTGCAGGGGTCCATCATTAACAGCCCTCACACAAGACGGAGAGCCACCACGCCACGTGAGGGCGCCCCCCGCTGTCATTCCGCCATCCCTAACTCAGCGTCTTCATCCATCCTGGGGTCGCTGTTTGGCAGCAAGCGAGGGAAGCCACCATCCCAAAGCCACCCCGCTCCCCCGCAAACAGGTCACCCCACCCTCATATCACACAAGCCGCACCCGACCAACCTGCATCACACGGCGCAGGTAGCGCACGCCGCGCAGCACCACGGTCACCATTCCCAGTACTGCCAGGTCCCACAGAACCCCCCGCCCTACCACCACCACCATCACTACCACCCCCCTCCTCACACACAGTACCACCAGCACCCGGCCTACACCTCGCATGCGCTCCAGCACTCGCAGCACAGCCACTACGGCCAGCATTCCCATCACGCCTCACACTCCCAGCACGCCTCTCACCACCACAGCCAGCAAGCGGGTTCGGCACCCGGCGGGCCTAAACCCAAACACAGTGGCATCAGCACCGTAGTGTGATGCTCCAAACACACAGAGGAGAAGCAAAGAGGAACTTATTGAAAGAAGGACAATCGCTCACACCAAAGGGACTGACAGCGTGACTCTATGGCCTGTCCACTGTGTTTTAGCTGCTGTGATGGGGAGAAGATCCCACGCAGACATCTTTTTTTCCACTTCCAGGTCCAACTAATATGCAGGACGGAAATTGGACTCAAATCTTCCACTAGGGGCCTTTACTAGCTTGCCTGATCAGGGGCCCATCAAGGTTTTTGTGTGTGGGGTGTAGGAAAAGTGGGGTGGGGAATTCTGCACAGGGCGATATCTCCACGTTTCCAATACACACCAGAAAATATGTTGTCTCCACAAATCGTTACCTACTACTTCATTCCCTGAAATAAACCCGTCTCACCTTCTTCTATTCAGGCTGACCTGAGATTAAAAAATGGCTGTCTGTTTTCAGTTTCCTGCGCACAGCCTTTCAGTCTTTGGTTTGCAGATCCTGCCATCAAATGAATGCTATTTGTTGTTGCCTCCTATAGACCTCATATATAGTAAAAAAAAAAAAGAATCTAGATATAATCATTTCACATTAACTTAAATCAGCGGACAAGTAACTGGACTGAGTCAGTCATAGTAGCTCTAGTGCTGTATTTATTGTAGATGACAGCTATATGTGTTGTCTCCTAGCTCACATTAATAAATGTGCCAATTATAAATGCATATTCTATTTAGTCGAGACTTCATGTACAGTATATTGTGTGTAAGTAATTTGTAAGATTATACTTACAATTATCAGCAAAAATGACTTTTATCAGTATTATACTGACTATACGGTAACAGGATGTAGATCTGAAAGGAGTGAACTCCGATTCAGTCCAGCCTTTAATCTGTTCTGGAGCTTTTTGCCTTTCTCATGGATCAAAAAGAGCTTCTGGATGGCAGCTGTCGCATAAGGGCCTTGAGATGCTGTATGATCACAGCTGAAAACCTGGTAATTGTTTCCGGCTCCTAAACCAGGCCGTCACGGCGTTTCTCGCACAGCGGTTGCTCCAACTGCAAAAAGTAATGAACAATAAAGAGTGACAAGACATCTTTAACACTTTGAGGCGTAATTTTCTGTTACAACTGGCCCGAAAAAAAGGTTTAACCAGCTTGTCGACTGTAAAAAAAATTGAACAGCTGCTTTCTTGGCTCCTCAAATCAAAACCCAACTAAAAGTTATTAAATCTGATTTTGCCTTGTTTAGATTTTTTTTTTCACTCATCGATTATATTGACTGAGTGAATTCTTACACAGTGAAGGTTTTTTTTTTTTTTTTTTATTAAATGTGCAATATCTTTGTACAGATTTTGTACATCAAAAACAAGATAGATCTTCCCCCCTTATTTGTGTGGGTTTTTTTGTTGCGTCACTATTTATTTATTTTCATCCAGAGACCCCTGTCGAATTCTTTTCTTGGTAAATTAATGTCTAGCTGTCCTCGTGGTCCTCTGAGAGGTACAGTTTGGAGTTCAGTGGAATGTCTAGTGAGTGCGTTTTTTGCATGTGATGTTATAGATGTGAGGCTTTCCTCTGCACATTGTATAACAAACCAGTGTTACCATAGCAAGATTTAAGTGCAATCATGTTCAGAAAATGAAGACTTGAGCTTAAAAGTAAAAGTCTGTCGTCCAGGATGAGATTCAGGTGAAAAAAAAAAAAAAAGAGTAATTTTTTTTTTCTTCCTAATTTAAAACTATATAAATACTTAAACAGTTCACGACGGATACAAGAATGTGTGTATATATTTTAATAAAAAGGAAAAATGCCTCTCCTCTCGGGTAGAACAGAAATATTTTGCTGGATAAGCACATATGAAAGAACACTTTCATTTTTTTTTTCAGGAAATGAAAACGTACAAAAATGCAAGCTGAACAAAAGAAACTGGAGAAATGTAAAGATATCTTTCTACATTCTACAAATAAGTCTATTCTAGTGTGTAAATTAGTGACGGTAAACTGTTTGTTCCAATATTCAGGTTGTAAAAGTATTTTAACCTTCATAAAGAAAACTTGTGGGCCGGAAGTCGGGCTTTACACCTTTTTTTTTTTTTTTTTTTCCCCTCAGATTTACATGCATATCACATCCAGGACATTAATGATCAGTTGAATGTGTCTTTCCATTGATTTCATATTTTTGCTATAATTCAGAAATCTTGGGATGACGTGAAGCCGGCAGACCTGTTTATTTTAGCGTGTGTCTTTAGTCCACGGTCATTTCTTTGTGAGAAAGTACCCCAACAATGCACTGCATGGATCTGATGCATCACGTGTCCTATTCACTGTGAGCTGATGGGGAAGAAATCAGCCTATAAATTTTTGGGTTTTTTGATTCATGTGTAATTTTTTCTGATGTTGACGTGTTCTTGTTGTTCCACGTTTGCCTGGTAATTATCAAAAGCTCAGCATGCATTTCATCGACAAAGCCATTATGTAAATTCTTAACACAGAAAACATTGCACTTCATTGCCGAGGGCTTTCATCGTGTAAATACGGGATTTCAATGTGCAAGCTGATGAACTGCTTGGCAAGAAAAGTTTATCTTTGTGACGACTGTAAAGGGACCAAGACTGGGGTTAATAGAGATGTACATAATGTACAGTATATGATCAGTACTCTATTCTGATATCTACAGCGAAGACCAGGATGTACATACGTCACCTCATGGATGGATGTGAGGGGTGCTGAGTGAACATATCGATTGTCTCTGCCTCCAGCTGTTAGAAACTGACATTAGCTGTGCGAATCACAAACAGACTGTTAGAAAGTGTGCTGCCATTTACATCTAGATCTCTTATCTCTCAAACACACACACAATCAATGTACACGCAGACGATGTACACTCATCCCGCTGCAAGCTGTAAAGTCTGGCGTGAGATAAATTTAGAAAAAAAAAAAAAGGAGAGGACAATAATGGCCCCATTTATATGTGCATTCTGTTTGTACAGTGAGTAGTGAGTCAGTTATTGACCCCAGTTATTGTAAAACTTCAACTGTGACATTGTTGAGAACGCAAAATAAACAAATATATGACTTATGGTACATGTGTTGAGTTTCTTTGATGGATATTTAAATTGATTTTGTCTGACACTGACATTACTGGGTAACACGATGGCTTCACAGCAAAAAGATCGGGATTTGAGTCCTGGGAGGGACGGACGAAGCTTGAAAAACTGAACTTTGTGTGTGAAGTTTGCATGTTCTCCCTGTGCATGTGGTAGTTTTCTCCACATACACTTCCCTAGTTTGTGTGTGAATGGTTGTCTGTGTGTGTGGCTCTACAACGGACTGGCGACCTGTTCAGGGTGTACCCTACCTAATGCGTCGTAATTGGCACTCTCGTTTCTAAATTGTTGTTCATTTGTGTTAAAATGAAACCAGGACTGATTTGAACTAAATTAGGCAGATAAATGAAGATAAAAATAGTTAATTATTACAGTTTAAATTCATCAGAGAGCATTTAAAGTTAATCATTAACTAAATAGTTTCAAAGTATCTACCATGGGTTTGAACAAAGTTATACATTCTCTGACATTACAACTGATAATGTCAAAAATGAGATTAAAGGATTAAAAGGTTTCACCTTTTAATTACAAGGTGAAACCTCTTAAAGTCTCATTTGAAAGAAAAGCTTAATATTTTCTTCTTGAAGTTTTTTCTATGCTTTCCTCTTTTCATTTTCTATAAATTAAACATAAAGTCTCTAATTTAATACCAAAAGTTGTTCGGTTTTACCCTCTTATAAATAAAATTCCTAACAGCCAATTAGTTCAACTTTTAAGCGAATGTGTGCTTTTGGTTTGTTTCGTGTTCTGAATCACTTATTCCTAATGGGGTCGTGGTGGGTGCTGGAGCCTATCCCGGCTGATTTCAGCCAAGAGGGCAGGGTATACCCCGAATAGGTCGCCAGTCTGTTGCAGGGCAACACACACACAGACCGACAGCCTCACATAGACTCATTTCTAAGGGCAATTTGGTACCAGCCAATCAACCTAACATGTATGTTTTTGGAGGGTGGTAAGAAACCAGAGTACCCAGAGTAAACCAACGCATACACGAGTAGAACATACTCCACACAGTAAGGCAGGTGTTCCAAGTGTAGTCCCCACACAGGATTCAAACCCTGACCTTCTTGTTGTGAGACCACTGTGCTTCGGCACCACCGTGCAGCCTTGCTTCAGGTTCACTTTGAGAATCTATTGATCCTGACTGATGTCATAAAATTTTTCCACGTGTTTCTTAATTTGAGCTAATTTTTTTCCACATAAATCTATATCATTATTTTATTGCTTCAAAATATCTGGGAGCATAACTCCCCTCAAGAATTTTCCTCCCTTATTATTATTATCAACCACTTCAGGACATTTGTCTTATTTGTTCTCAAAATCTTGTTCATTGTCCTAATTTTTGTCATATTGGTAAGAAAAAAGAAAAACTTCAGCACACTAATGTATTTCCCACTCACGGATTCTGATGTTTTCCTACTGTAACATTTCCACTAGAGGGCATTAAAAAAAACTCAAGGAGAGAGTGTTCCTTTACACCACCTATGGGTAAGTTCTAGGAGTGGAAAATGAGGAATGAAACCCTGATTTCTAGGATGATCTTTGTCTCTCTTCTATAGAACATTTCTGTATCACAGCTTCTTTCGATCAGAGCGTTTCAATCACATCTTCCCCTTAAATATTCAAAGTATTTCCCACATTGCTTTATTTACAGGTTGTGTCCCCTCCAGCACTGTTGTGGAAGAAGTGGATCACTGGAGACTCCCTCACTCCAATAGATAAACTCTTATCTTAATGAAACAGATGGTTTTTCTTCATGTCATGTGTTGAGGAGCTGCAGTGTTATTAGTTCACGACTCACGTCAACATCCGTTTACTTAGTGTTTCTATTAAAAATAAAAATGAGGTCAAGTGATCTTTTAAAATACTCTTAAGCAAACAGGAATTTCAAGGATGACTGCCAACACAGGAAGTTACTCTGACTCTGAAAGGTTTGTTTTCTGTCTTTTTCAAAGCTATACTTCACTTTTATTTTTGTTTTAGAGTAATCTGACCAAACTAGGTCTCTAGATTAATCATTCTTTCCTGTTTGTCATCAACTTTCTTTTTTTTGGTTTGGTAGGATGCTGCTCTCCAGTTTAAACTTGGCTGTTTTTTTCCTCCTCAATAAGTACTGCCTCTGTTTGGCCCTCGGGCCAGTTGGACTTCATGTCAACTGCAGTTCTTCAAACCTGATGGAGCTCCCTCTTTTACCTTTAGAAACCACAGAGCTTCATTTACAAGACAACCATCTCACCTCTGTGTCTCCAGGTTATTTTGACAAATTTGCACGTTTAAAAAAAGTCTCCCTGTCTGGAAATGTCTTCCACTGTGACTGCAGGATCCAGTACTTGAGGAACTGGCTGCTTGGTAATAGAGCTCTTTTTTCAGAGGAGCCAGTTTGCTTCAGTCCCACCTCTGTGGCACAGAGACTCATCTCTGAACTTCCAGATGACTTCTTTTCCACCTGTAAATCAACAAGCTGTGCTCATGCAGCAAACACCATCATGTTAGGGGTGATGGTATGTGGGGTCATCCTAATGCTTCTGTGGTCCTTGCAACTTGCGAGAAGGTCCACCTTCATTCTGTCTTTACATGAGAGACATTCAGGGTTCGAAGCAGATTCTTTGCGCTCGCTCAGGCCCAAACATAGAAAGAGGTTGTACACTGGTGCTGATGAGGAGGAAGACTCTCTCACTTGGTCCAATGAATTAGAAAGACCACTCATCAACATGGAGTTACTGCCACAAGTACTAGATGTTCTGCACAAGAAGCACAATATAAAGATTAAAACTATCTGATAGTTTTAGTCCATTTTTAAAAGTCACACACAAGTGGCAAACTGTGCAGAAAATAGTGGAGTACAATAGATTTATTTGGGGGCTGGGGGGTTGCCTAACTGCAGCGTTTTGTTTGGTTTCATCCTGCACATTTTTATTTATCATAGTGGATGATTTGATTTAATTGATTCAAGCAGAAACTTCTTGGAAACTCATCATCAGCATGTCCTGCAAATTACTGTGAATTATTCTAAGATGCTGAGGATCTCTCAGGGAGTGAACAGGATGGAGAGGATTAGAAATTAGTATATCAGGGGAACAGCACATGTTAGATGTTTTGGAGAGAAAGTCAGAGAGGCCAGACTGAGATGGTTTGGACATGTGCAGAGGAGAGAGAGAGTACATCGGCAGAAGGATGCTGGGTTTGGAACCACCAGGAAAGAGGCCAAGAGGAAGACCAAAGAGGAGGTTCATGGATACAGTGAAGGAAGAAATGAAGATAGTTGGTGTGACCGAAGAAGATGCAGCAGATAGGGTTAGATGGAAGAAACTGACTTGCTGTGGCGACCCCTGAAGGGAAATGCCAAAAGAAGAACAGGTTTAGAACTGATTTTTTTCACCTATAAGTGTTGGAGTTAAATAAAATTGCTGTTCTGTTTGACCATCACCAAAATTTACACGTTTTTTTCTATATGTAAATTTTTATTGGCATCAAGTACCTGAAATCTGAACCCATGTGGTTCCTATGTGCAGTGCAGCTTTAATAAACTGGCATCAGGTGGTAACTACTGGAGGTTTTAGATCATTGTCCATCTGGGCCATCTGTGAAACTCATCAGAGCAGAAAGTTGATATTTGTACGCTCCAGAATTTATTCTGCTGTCTTCTATGTGTTCCAATATCATGCATACATTACCTCGCTACGTGTAAAGCTTGTAGATAATGTTTTATACTTTTTGTTGAGTCTTTTAAGCCTTTTTCAAACTTTTCTTATCCTGACAAGTTGTGTTTCTTAAGTTAATTTTCTATCAAGTTTACTGAGGTTTTGTAATGTTTCAAACTTTATTGCAAATCTATTCATTTTCTTGTGCATTTTTTTGTCACAAAAGAATTACCTTGTAGTAGATTTTGTCCAGAGATAAAGACCATACTTACTCACCAAATTTGACTGGTGAGGTATATAGTCAGTTAAAAAAAACTATATACCTTCACATCAAAGCACATCAAAGACAACTAACAGACACCTGTCTTTGATGTGCTGTGTTTGTTCGCTTCTTTCAGGAGTAGTTATGAGCAACAACCGCCCTGGAATGTAATTCTGTCAAAATAGGCAGTCATACCTTTTAAATTAGACTAAGTTCATCTTTTCTTTTAATAAAATCATTTTTAAATGGGGCGTGTAAAAAAACACAATGAAGCTGATTTTTTTTATGTCTTTTTTTATAACCAGGTGTTCGTCATGTTCTCTTTACTGAAAGAACAACATTAAAAATGACATGATCAGAATTTAAAAAATTAGAATATCCCTTAGGGTGGCTTTGATTAGACTCTAGAGAATGACCTTCTATTGGAACGTAAATTGAAAAGTTTTTTACTAGCAGACAATATGCACTGGTTCAATATTTTTTGTAATTTTAACTCATTGGGCTCCACATTGATCCTAAAAATAATTATGGAAAGGAATATTTTAATCCTTTAAAAAGCAATGGTTTCAAACTTTCAGGAGCTGTGATGTTAGAATTTGTGTGAAAACCAGAAATTGAAGTTGTTTAACGCAGAATAACGTACTGTAAATATCTTCAAAGAAGGGGAAAAAAATTTGCGGATGATGTGGTCCTGTTTACTTCGTCACAACATGATCATCAGCTCTACCTAGTTCAATTTGCTTCTGAGTGTGACATGGGATTCATGTGTGGATGGGATTCAGCGCCTCAAAATTCGAGACTATGGTCCTCGCTCGGAAAAGGGTGGAATGCCCCCTTCAGGTCAAGGACAGGGTCCTGCCCCAAGTGGAGAAGTTTAAGTATCTCGGGGACTTGTTCACGAGTGGGGGAAGGATGGAGCGGGAGATTGACAGATGTCTCGATGCAGCGTCCGCAACAATCGGGACACTGGATCGGTCTGTCGTGGTAAAGAAAGGGCCGAAAAGCAAAGCTCTCGATTTACCAGTTGTTCTACGTTCCCACAATCACCTATGGTCATGGTGAAACAAGCTTCCTCCGCAGGGTGGTTGGGCTCTCACGCAGAGATAGCGTGATGAGCTCTGCCATGCGGAAGAAGCTCAGAGTAGAGCCACATCTCCTCCGGGTCGAGTCAGCCAGATGGGGTGGTTCAGGCATCTGGTTAGGGTGCCTCCCAAGCGCCTCGCTGGTGAGGTTTTTTCCGGCACGTCCCAGACCCGCTGGAAAGACTATGTCTCACAGCTAGACAGGGAACACCTCAGGATCCTCCTGGGTGAGGTAGAGGTTGTGGCTGGGTCGAGAGGTTGTGTCTAAGGCAGTTGCCTTTGTGACACAATACCGAATAAGCGGAAGACAATAGAACAGAATGAAATACATTTTCCAAACGTGCAACTATTCTTCTTTTTTTAAAAGGTATTCACATCTAGGGCATCACCACTGAGGAGTTCTACTTTAGATCAATCTAGATAAAAGTTGCAATTTTTCTGAAACAAAATTCTGAAAGCATTGAAAAAAAATCTACTTAATGTTTACTGGCAGGAACTGATAGACATTTAACACTGAGGAAAGTTTTTGATCTTTACTCTCACAGGACACAATGTTGACAGGCAGTACTCTTTAGCAGACAATATTGCACATCAAACAGTTGCTTGTACAGTACAGCTACTACGCACACACTCATGCATAGATTGTCCAGACGAATGAGTAAAGACAAGTTCCAAATAATAAAAAAAAAACTCCTACATCTAAACACTGGCATTTTAAAAAAATAAATATAAGGTTGACTGAGGATTTGTAATAAACTAGTAACATTACAGGCTAAAAAAATTGGGTCAAATAAGGCTTTTTTTATTTTTAACAAATGTTCTTAGCGAGAAATGGTTTGATAACAACAGTCACAAAAAAAGAACGCAGATGATGTAACAGTTACACAATTTTTTCTCTAAAGTTTGACCTAAAGTTTAGAAGATGACCTTTATTTGTTCATTGCCGTGTCAGCTAAACAAAGTCCACAGTGCTGCTCTCGTACAGGTTAAAGTGGTTTATTCCTAGTTTACTGCCGTCTCTAGTTGTGTTCTGGACACCAAACGCTTCACACAACTGATTCGGCTCACAAATCTAGCGAGGCACAAACTTTTCCAGCTCAAAGATGAGGTCGACAGCTTCTGCCACGTCCTGCACAATGTGGTCCGGCTCCACCAGTGCAGGTTCGAATACAAAGTCCCGGTGCCCGTGGAACACCGTTTGTTTGATGCAGTGGTTTGCATCGGACGGCACCTCCGCGATGGGGTTGTAGACCCCTGTGCAAACAAGAACAGACTTACAGGAAGTAGCAGAGGGCAGGACTAGCTCACTTTCCCACAGGCCGTCCATCTCCTCCTCTCCAGGAACAGCAGCAGCCGTAGACCCTGTTGCAGCTGCAACCTTGGCAACAGCTTTGGGATTCTGTCTGGCGACTGTCTCCTCCAAATAGCGATTGTACATGTTGGCGCCGTAGATATCAGTCATGAGGTTATCTCTGAAAAATAAATCAGCTGACATGTTTGCACGTCCCAGTATAAGCAGGTTTTCTGCTGCTGTGTGCAACTCTCACAACTGAAGTCAAAACCGACGGCTTCTAAAAGCAGAACAACCGACAGGCTTAAATGTTGAAGTGGAACATGTGAAAATGAACCTAGGAGCTTTCACAAAGTTATTTGAAGGAAAAAAAACTAACTTTTCCATGATTTCTAGTAAAAATTTGGATTTTTTTTGACAACTTTGTTCCAGTTGGGAGTCGTTACCCTCACCTATGGTCACCAGCTGTGGGTGGTGACCAAAAGAAAGAGATCGCAGATACAAGCGGCCGAAATGAGCTTCCTCTGCAGGGTGGCTGGGCTCTCACTCAGATAGGGTGAGGAGCTTGGTGTCGACCCGCTCCTCCTCCAGTTCAAGAGAAGCCAGATGGGGTGGTTTGGGCATCTGGTCAGGATGCCCCCCGAGCACCTCGCTGGGGAGGTGTTTTGGGCACGTCCCAACAGGAGGAGACCAAGAGGCAGACCCCAGACCTGCTGGAGAGACTATGTCTCACAGCTGGCCGGGGAACGACTAGGGATCCTTCCAGGAGAGCTGGAGGATGCAGCTGGGTGAGAGAAGCCTGGGCTTCCCGTCTGAGGCTGTTGCCCCCGCAATCCGGCCCCGGATAAGCGGAAGACAACGGAACAGAATTGGAGTTGTTAATTCTATCACTTGATTTTGTTTGTTACCACATCATTTATATACAACACCGTGGTATTAGAGATTATCTTACCCTATAGCATACAGGGAAGTGATGGGATGGTTCCATTGCCTCTGCATGGCCTGGCTCCTGACGAGAAACTCTGCAAACTGGTAGGTCAGCTCACTAGGTTTTCCCATCAGAGCTTCGTATTTCAGATCTCTGCCTGTTATCTTTTTATAGATGTTCTCTAGGCACACAAGGAACGTTCCATGGCCAAATCTGAAAAAAAAAAAAAAAAAAAAAAACACTGCATAAGTACTTCTTTTTTTACAAAATTTCTCAAATATTTTTTATTTTTTAAATTATTACCGTGGTGAATTAGCTTCGGCCATCCACATGAGGTCCATGTTACAAGCTAACAAGGGTAGCTGAGGCCCTTCTTGAGTTTGGTGAGCACTGCTAAGGTTGCCATTGGTCAGCAAGACATCAATTATCAGCTGCAGATTTGTTTCCCATCGAATTGGCTCTCCGAACAAAATCACAGCTGTTGCAACAGCAAGATATTAAAATCTGATATTAAAAAATACGACTAATGCCGTCAAATAAGAGATCGACATTCTTACCTTCAACTTTAGGAAGCATGGCTATAGGATTAGTCTGAAATACAAAGAGGAAGTTTAATCAAACACATTTAATGTTGAATATTTAACTTAGGTATCCGTTTGTAACATCTCACTGGTAGTTTGGGTCTCCTGTTGTGGTCGACCATGTCCAGAAGTGGGTAGGATTCCCTCAGCATGTCGATACTGATAACATTCTGAAAGCCCACACTGAAAATATCATGACAGAGGAATGAATTCAGTCACTGAGGACAAGAAAAATATATAAATATTGAAATAAGTTGGAATACTTTTTAGCAATTTCCAGGACTGGTCCTTGTCCTGACACCAGGACACACTTGTCGTGAAACTTTCTAAGCATCCTCAGAGGGCTGTGGGACATAACGACCTGATCGAGTGTGATCTGAAACAAGAACAAGTCAGTCAGTCATCTTCTTATCCGTCTATCCCTGTTGGGGTTACGGGGGGTGCCGGAGCCCATCCCAGCCAATTTAAGGCGAAGGGCAGGGTACACCCCGAACAGGTCGCCAGTCTGTCGCGGGGCCACACACATACAACCATTCACACACTCATTCCTAGGGGCCAATCAACCTAGCATGCATGTTTTTGGAGGGTGGGAGGAAACCAGAGTACTCGGAGGAAACCCACGCAAACACGGGGAGAACATGCAAACTCCACACAGAAAGGACAGTGTTCCAAGCCTCGTCCCCACCCGGGACTCGAACCCAAGACCTTCTTGCTGTGAGGCCACCGTGCCGCCCACAAGAACAATTGTCAAAACTTATTTGATCCTTATTTCAGAGCCACTGCTGCATGCAAGGTGTTTAATTTGAACTCACGGGGACTCCCAGGATGTGAGAGAGCTGGTCCGCTTTAGTCTGTCGGAGACAGTTCCCTGCATTTGTGACGAAAACAACTGGCACCACACACTGTCCCCGAGAGTCAACCAACTTCTCAAACGCCTTTTTCGCAGCAGGGATTGGCATCCTTCCTCGAACAAGCACGCCATCGATGTCGAACAATAAGCCAAATCTTGGCTGAGGCTGTGGAAAGAGAGAGAAGGGGCAAATGATCCATCCAATCAACCAAAAAGCTAGTATTATGGGATGTTATAAACCTGTTGATGTATTTGATCATTAAATAAAATGATTATTTTTATTGTGTGAATGTATTTTATTTAGCTGTGAACAACTTGTTGTGATGTTTGATTTGGTTTTCCTCTTTTATTACTGATGTAGAACAGAGTGTCATCTCTGGTGGGTGTTTGTGACACAGCAGTGGGGTGATCTCTTTGTACCACAGATTATTTTACAACATCTGTGTATAAGATGTGCTTCTAACTGAGGGGATGATTAAAAACAAAGCAGCAGACAGCTGATCAGATTGAAAAAAACAGGGTAAACAGCATCTGCTGGTTCACTGACAGATCACCAAGAGCACATCAGTTTAAAAAGTTCCTAAAGCAGATCAGGTACATCCTCTAAGTAAATATCTGCTTTTAACAAGTACAAAGTGTCCTTTTCTTTAAGATGCATGAGCAGAAGTATGAAAAACAGCAACAGCCTGATCCGTACCTTAACAGAATGAGTTCCGCAAAACCAGCACCGAGAACCAACTGTCCCCGCTTTTAGCTTGGCTTGTCGGTTACTAAGAGCGTGAAAGCCCCGATAAAACGTCAGGATCCCCCTCATTTCTTTTGATTACAAAAATAACAAGAGAAAAAAACATGATCCATGAGCCGGCTCGTACCGGCCGAGCTGCTGCTTGTTATTTTCTGCTCAGTAACGTGACTGGATCAGACCCGGTGACGCCACGTGAGGAGAAGGAGGGTCTTTTTGCGGTAGATCTGGCGGAAAGAGACGAGCGATCGGTGGAGAAAAAGCAGCTGCATCGTCTCTGCAAGACCCCTGCTGCCATTTTAGACACAGAGGTGGAGCTAAACGGTTTTTATTTCTGTTCGTCGATGGTTTCCAACGTGCATCGATCCGTAGTTTTTACATCAAAGCGGAAAAAAAACGCTTTTAAAATGATTAAAATACATATAGAAAATCTAAGCTATAGAAGTTGTTTGGACTTTTGGGAACGTAATGTACCTTTATGTCCTCTATCTGTCCCGTTAGTTTTTATGGAACACTTCCGGTACACAGCAACACCACTATATATGTGCGTGTTAATATGTGGATATTATATCCGTATAGCGGATATATAAATACAGTTATATACGTGTTTATAATCTATAGTTATTTGGCATCCGGTCTTTAGAGACAATGGAGTCTGCACGCGGGTGCTCATCTGTTTGTACAGGGTGACTAAAAAAAGACGATGTGGGAGCTGCAACTCTTACAGCACTCGCTCCAAATGTGAAAGGTGGTATGAGTCATTTGGTAGCATATATACGTACTTTATTTTTCTGTGTGGAGTTTGCATGTTCTCCCCATGTCTGCATGGGTTTTTTCCAGGTACTCTAGTTTCTTCCCACCCTCCAAAAACATGCACGTTAGGTTAATTGACCGGTACTACATTGCCCCTAGGAATGAGTGTATGTGTGGCCATGCGACTGACTGGCAACCTGTTCGGGGTGTACCCTGCCCTCGCCTTGAATCAGCCAGGATGGGCTCCGGCAAACCCAAAAGAGACTGTGCTGCATTGCATCGCAGCAGCCAGCTAGGACAACGCCAATGCTGGGAGAAACGGGAGGGTTAGGTGTCTTTCCTCCACTGAGCTATTGCCTCCTCCAATGTGGATCTAGATATTGTAGATCTAGATATCATAGATACCCATTGTTTACCGCATGTATGGATTAAAAAAAAAGTGTTGCAAGTGTGTTTTGTTTGGATCAGAAACAACACAACATCTCCCCGTGCTCCTCCAGCTTTATTGATAGTTTAAAATTACATTTCTATGTTCTAGGACTTCAGTTGCACTTTTCCTTCCGACTTAAAAACTGAGTACAAGCAAATGGTCTTTATACAGTAGTCTAAGTGATATTGTACAAAAATAACATTTGGATTTCTGTGAAAACATTTTTCATTCCCAAATAACTCCAAATTCTGCATTTCATGATGTGATTTTTTTTTTAATAATTCATGCCAAGGTATAAAAGAAAAACCAAAAAAAAAAAAAAAAAAAAGTTTAAAATGAAAAACAAAAAGGTCTACCTTGGACTACTAAGTGATATTGAAATTGTAAACAGATTTCTATAAAAGAGCATGTTGCTTTTAATAACTCCAAAATTTTCATATCTTAGTAATGTTTTTTGTCATCGCCCACTTGTAGCTTGCGTGTAGGGCTGAAATGCATCATGTAATGAACTGTTTCCGTGTCATACTCTCTTGGCCAACTCATATTCCATTAAAACAAACCAAAATAACCACATGGAAGTTTGGTTTCCATTTACTCCCTTCTTCCATCTCATTTTACCGAGATGCACATCCACAAGCTCAGAGGTCCTATAGATTCCCATATGTTTAGTCCCATTTTTTTTTTCCATTGCTGATCACCAGTGGCTTGGAAAGGGGTTTCTTTAACAAAGCATTATACATAACACCGCTACCAAACTAAAACATTTTTGTATTGAATGCAGAAAGATTTTTTTTTTCACCCCTTTCTTTGTATTACATGTCGAGAGGCTCACTGGCCTGGGACTAGCCTCTGTTAGCCAACCTTTGGCCAGTGAAGAGGATCAGAGAAAATAATACAACCAACCATCAATCTGAAAAAAAAGGAGGGGCGACAGAGGGCACTGATTATGCGGTAGCTTCAATGGTGCACTCTTTTGCCAGGTGGCCTGCTTTTCCACAGTTGTAGCAGTTAGTCTCGCTGGCTTTACTGCAATGCACAGCAACGTGACCAATCTCACCACACCTAAAACGAGAAAAACCACAGGATAGAAACCATTTTTACCACGCACATGTTTAATTTGTTTTCTCAAGTGGTTGAGACGACACTCACCTGTAACATTTCACCTTATCGCAAAGTTTCTGGATGTGACCAAACCCACCGCAGGAGTAGCACTTCTGCTCATTGGCGTGGTCGCAATCCCGGGCCATGTGGCCGGCTTTGCCGCAAGTGTAGCAAAGCTGCTCTCTCTCTTTTTTGGGCTCCTTGCAATCCCGGGAGATGTGGCCGCTCCTGTGGCAATTGTAGCATGCTAGAGAAGAACAAAAACAGAAACTAAATACGGCTCTAGACAAACTTTAAAATATAAACCGTATCTTCACACCATCAAACTGGAATGCTTACCGTCCTCAGTCTGGTCACAATCCCTGGCCATGTGTCCCTGGTCTCCACAACGATAGCAGAAGAGCTCTGCAATGACAAGTACGCAAAGATGTTTGTGGCGTGGTTAATGTTGTATCCACTTGTTAATCAGTTCACAAAGTTTTTATTATAAATATGTGAGATTGGAGTTTATGCAAACTGCAGCAGAAATCTAAATTAAAAATTAAATTTTTTAAAAATGTGTGAGTTTTTGTGACTATTCTATCCTGGGTGTTGCCAGAATAGTGCATTGTACCCTTGCCTCGCCCCCGGCCCCTGCCACGACCACGCGCACCGCTGGCATTGGGGCAGTGTTTCACCCAATGTCCAGAACGGCCACATCCAAAGCACTCACTGTTGCTGCTCATCTCCATAACCTGAAAAGAAACAGAGAAATGAATCAATACGAGCATGAAACTGGACATCGGAAAGGTACGAAACTTTATGAGTTTGTGTACTTGTGTGATGGTGTTCTCGGACATCAGCTCACTGAAACTCATCAGCCTACAATATTTTAACTACTCTCGAACAATAATTACAGAATTTTAACAAGTGAAACTGTTAAAATTGCTTTCTTTGGATCCAAAACAATTTGTGATCTTATCCAAAGGGGGAAAAATATTCACAAGCTACTTTTTCCACTTTCAAACTAAAAGACTAAGAGGGATGTTCTACTCTACAATAGAGGGACACTTTATTTGAACTGGATCTAACATTAAAAGTCAATCTAACTTACATCCACAGTGGGATCATGTTGTGACCACCTGGTCAAGCTTCTGTTAGCTGAAGACATCAAATTAAAAAAAATTGAGTAATTGAGTATTTCTGATTGTTTCTAAATTAAATTATAAAAAAATTAACTCTAAGTTGCAAATAATCAAAGCAGCTGAAACTACTTCATATAAGTTTAAACCTCCACATCAAGCCTAGCAAGTTATTTTTAAAAATACTCAATGCAAACTGATACTCAACTTTCATTTAAAGCCACATGACGCGATCAATTTAAACTTTAATCATTTCTTTTAGAATCACGCAACAGATCAAAAGAGAAAAACTAGTTTAAACTCGTTTATTTTGAGTTATTTTGTTCATATTAACCCAGAAATCTACATTGCTGACTCGCAGAAAGACTGAGAGCGCATGCGGAGAAAGGAGTTGAGCTAACTCAAAGCTAGCTTTTTAAGGCCAGTGTTGATTCGACGTTAAACAATCTTAAAAATAAACAAACCACACAATTTGTAAACAGTTTACACTTAAACATAAGCAAGTTGCACGTGACGAATGAAAAAATACTTAACGTTAAGAATAAAAAACAGAGCGATCGCTATTATATAAAAACAAACGGTTGGAGTCAGTAACGCTGGCCTAGTCACGTTGATTTTAGTGCGTGCAACGTTGCTAGCTAGCACAAACTAGCTCACCACCACACGACCGCCACGATTAAAACACGGTTTAATCGATAATCGACTATCACTCTCGACGAGGAAAGTATCGCTTCTGTGCCGAAAACATTAAACTTTTGCAATCTAATGCTTTTTAAAGAGGATTTGAGTTCATTTCTCTAAAAAACAAAATTTCCCGCCAGGGCGCGCACACCAAAGTCGTTGTGATCAGCTAGCTTTAGCAGGCCGCAGAAACAAGCCTGGAGTTAGTGAATGCAAACTAAATCAAACCACAGCGTATCGTCTAAATACATCAAAACAAACCATCGCATTTTTATCAAAATCACTTCAAATACTCATTTCATGCAAAATCGATGCAGATAACAACTTAATCGTTAATAAATTCGTATCGCGTTTAATGCTTACCTTATGGTGGCTACCTAGCTATGTCAGTGTTTACGCCTCCTTTGCACTACATGCGGTGCCAGCAAGAGAGTTCCTGAATTGTCATTCACACTAACCAGTAAAAATCTGCTCACTGATTGGTCACATAATCTGCAAGTAACCAATAGGATAAGATCATCTCTGGACACCGCCTCTGTGTCTCAACCAATAGGAGACTTTTATTTTTTTCTTTTATTTTTCTAACCTGATGAATTTTATTCTTCCTCCAACATTTGATTTCTTTTTGGGAATAAATCAGAATTAAAAGTACTTTTTTTTTTTAATTAAACGTTTGGAATTTATTTGTTACAATAGTAACGTGAAAACTATAGTAAGTAAATATAAAAAAATAAAAGGAATAATGTGAAGGTAAGGTTCAAAACAAGTGATCATATTATAGTGATCTAATAGCAATTATATGATCATTAATTTCATCATAAAACTATGATTTAAAACGTTTAGCTCTATTCAGTGTTAATATGCGTCCCTACATGGATTCACAGAATTCCCTTTTCTGGGAAACAGAAAAGGAATTTAAATTAAAAGCATATGAATCTATAAAAAACATAAAACAAAAAATCTAAGAACTACATACATCAGATGAATAATCTTAAGAAGTTTGTCACATTATTTTTTTTTAGAAGTTTTAGAAACTTTTTAAACA
Source organism: Neostethus bicornis (assembly GCA_902685375.1). Lineage (NCBI taxonomy): Eukaryota > Metazoa > Chordata > Actinopteri > Atheriniformes > Phallostethidae > Neostethus > Neostethus bicornis. The sequence continues at coordinate 9,634,486 of LR738550.1, forward strand.
AAAATGTGCAAAATTACTACTTATAAACAGCTAACAAACTAATTCATTCCACATTAATGTTGAGTTACATCACCATATACATATGTATGCACACATATATGCATGCATAAATACATACATTGCAGCTTATAATTATTTATGTATCCTTCTGGCAAATTCAGACTAAAAATGATTTTGATCTGACAGATTTCCCATTTTGAACTAGAAAGAATACAGGTTTCTTCAAATATATTACATATATATATATGTATATATATATATACATATATATGTAAGATTCAAGGGGGTTTTTTTGGTGAGAAAAACAACATTCCTTAACCCACATTTACATTTGAACAAAAGATCTAATTACTTTAAAAAGAACTTTATTAGCATTTTTTTTTGCAAGAAACTAACCTCAGACAAAGATCCAAGAATTTAAATGCATGTTGCTTTGATTCAAATATATAAAACAGTTGAGATTTACTGCAAAACTTTCAGATTTTCAGTTGAGTTTCTGCAAAACAATCATTTTGCAATTTCTTGTTTTTTATAAATGACATAATTTTTCCATAATTTTTTTAGGGATTTAATTAACCTTATTTCAAGATTTGCAATGGGTTCATTTGATTACAAGCAGCACTGTATTTCCATACTTTAAGTTTCATTGTAAGATTTTTTTTTTTTTTTTAGCTTTGACTATTTAAAGCAAAACAAAGAACATGTTGCAAGTACAGAGAATAAGTTTTTATCCAAACAAATTCCCAATGCTTTTCTACAGCTTTCTTTGATGCATTCCTGATTTTCAGCGTTGCTCATTGCACGGCTTTTAAAATACCAGGCGTGATACAGACACAATTCATGAGAGCATGGAAGCATTTCAGCTAACTGTCCTGAGTGCTCAGTCAGATCAATAACTAGAAGAGAGGCTTTCAGCAGCCTTAAGGTGGATTTTACTGAAGGATCTTTTATTGTTTTATGGTCTTTTCTTTTGCAGCCTGAGTTTTTACAGTAAAGCTGAAAAATGCACAAGTATTTCTCATGTATTTTGAACTGATGTAGGTATTTATAATAATTTATTAAAAGGAAAAGCTTGAGTTTTGTCTTGTTGAGTGGGATACCTTAAAATTCTCCACAAAGACAAAACCCTGCCCTCATCCAGCAGAAACAGTATTAGGTATTTATGCTCCTTGTCAGATGATCATCTGTTAGAACATGTCATAGAAATAATCTTAATGCATAAATCTAAAATAAAAAATCACTTCTTTTTTTTCAATCTAGAATCAAGCATTATTATTTTATTTTTTTACTATTTTAACCACTATTTTATGAAAATAATAGATTATAAAACTACAAAGCAGGATGGGATTAAAGCTGTTTTATTCTCAGATGGTGCCAACTCCTGTTTGCTGAAAAGACCTTGAGCCATCTGTAATGAGGGGACCTCAGGGGACCCAGACTGAGGTATCACAGACATGGTGAACACATGGTGAGTGGATATGGCTAAGATTTCACAGAAATACTGTTTCAGTGCTTTATAAGGAGATCAAATATATATATTTATGTGTTTGTGTGTGTTTGTGTCAAAAATATGTTATCAATGTGTAATAAGCACAAATTCCTAAGAAGTCAATCTATGACACATCAGTTACTAGTACTCACTAGTGAGATGACCTTCCCTGGCCACTAGCGGGCAGGAGCACTCGTATACTTTTATTTATAAAGCCTTACTTGGATTACTACCTTGTTATATTTGTATTCTAATCACAAGAAGTATTGCATCTCATTCTTTGTGATCAAACGATCAGATGTTGCTCTCTGTATCTTCAACCCATACAAAGCTGGGAAACAAAGCCTTTGCCCATCTCCTCTTGCTTGGAATGTGTCACAGAAAGACATGAGACTGTCATGTTCTTGTCCTTAAAGGCCTTTAAAACTTATCTGAAAGGGTTAGAAGACTCTTTCAATACTTTGTAACTGTTTTTCTTAAAGTGTGTAATTTAACGTCTATGTGTGTATATATTTTATATTGAATTTTGCTGCCACTTGTCCAGGACTTCCTTGAAAAAGAGGTTTTTAATCTCAATAAGACTCTCCTCGTTAAATAAAGGGTCTTTTTTTCTTAACGTGGTTTAACTTTACAGTTCTTGATTCTGTAGAAGATATTTATTAATTGGCTACTTGATTTTCTTTTTGTTATTTCGATTTTTACTGTTTTTGGTTATGGTGGCATCAGCCTCAAATGGGAAACCCTGGTTCCTGTCATCCCGGCTGCATCCTCCAGCTCACTCGGGCAGATCCCGGGGTATTACCCAGCTAGCTGTGAGACATATTCTCACAGGGGGAGACGGTTGCTCAGTGGTAGATCATTCGCCCGTGGACCAGAAGTTAACCAGAATTCACGGGTTTGATTCCCACTGAGTTCATGTCTAGGGTCCTTGGAGAAGACACCTAACCCTGTTTCTCCCACCATGGTGCCGTTGTGGCAGCCTGCTGCTGTATAGTAGTGCAGCACACAAATTTCCCCGGTGAGGGATCAATAGAGTATGTAAAAATATAAATGTAAAAATATATATATACATATATACGCTCTCCACCGGCAGGTCGGAAGTCTGCCCCTGTGGGAGTCTCCTCCCGGTGGGACGTGCCAAAAACACCTCACCAGCGAGGCGCTCAGGAGACATCCTAACCAGATGCCCAAACCACCCCATCTGGCTTCTCTTGATCGGGAGAGGCAGCGATTCTACCCCAAGCTCCTCCTGGATGGCAGAGCGCCTCACTCTATCGGAGTGACAGCCCAGCCACCCTACGGAAGAAGCTCATTTCGGCCACTTGTATCCACGCTCTCGTTCTTTCAGTCACCAACCCACAGCTGGTGATCGTAAGTGAGGGAACGAATGTAGATCGACTAAATATAATAATAATAAAAGAAATCTAAAACGTTGCAATTCATCGTCTCCACCAGAAGATGGCAGTGTTGGAAATAACATACTTTTTCCCCTTCCTTTTCATCAGCGATGCTCAGATTTGTTTGCTTCTTTTCAAATCACGATCAACTATTTTAGCACAGATTTAACGCTCAAACTTTTTAAATGATATACTTTAGAAACGTATTTGTCGCTTACTTATTCGTTGCAGTCAAAATGAAATCGTGGGTTTGCAGATTCAAAGACGACGTCGGCTACAGAATAGAACTGTGAAGAGGGTTTGTTATGCAGGCATGGTAACAACAAGCGAAAGTTTTCTTTTAAATCCGTGGTAAAGTGGTTTAAATAAGTGAGAGTGTGGTTTAAATGGGAGGGTTTAAACAGTATGAGTCATGATCTCAGGTCTTGTTATGACTGCAAAGGTCTTGTTTCAATCACTGGCGTCAGATGGACGCAAGACATCAAACTCAGACTAAACAGCGGGAATATTCACGAAAAAAAACCAACAATCGACGAGAAATCAGGAAGAGTTCATTTCTTAAAACATTGCTGGATTTAAAATAAACACTTTTATTTTATTAGAAGGACAAATTCCTCTTTTTTTTAACACTTTCAACTCGATAAATGGATTAAACTTTTTCACTATTTAAAGTACAAGATTTATTTGTGACCTTCATGTTTAAAATTAACGCGACATTTTTTAAAAGTTTATAAAAAGAATAAAACGGTGATATTTTCCTAAGTTTGGATTTTTTTTCCTCCTCCATCTTTTTTCTTTGAATGCATTGTAAATATGATGATGACGTCATCGACGCCACTTTTCCCTGAAGTTATGGCGGAGCAAAACTTTTTCAACTTCTCTTGGTGAGATGATACTGTATTTTTCTTTTTATTTTAAAGTTTTATTTGCTTTATTTTTACTATTTACATGTACAACTTGCATTTAAAAACGCGATCTTCATAGAAGAGCTTTTAAAAACTAGCATTAAAGTTAACGATAAACGCTTGTGAGGGGCCTTCAGGCAATCTGACTGATCCAGGCCTTCTAAAATACTTTTAACAACTTATTAATCAAGTTATTCAAATATTAAACCAATTTAAAGCTGTTATATTTATGTCTCATTACTTTTTTTGAAACCGATCTCAAACTGATTTCTCTTTTCTTAAACTATTAACATATGCTAGCTTACTAACAATGTAATAATCTTGTTATTAACAGTCTAATCCTATTTTAAATGGTTTATAAATCACATTTTAAGACTGATCCTGTTTCTAATTCAGCTTGATTCAATCAGACTGGATTTAAGGATCATTGATCTTCGTTTTGAATCATTTGTGTCAAAGTTGACATCTTCATAAACTTTAAAAAGTTTTTTTCTGCGCAAAACACTGATTTACAAAAAGTAACTGTAAGTGAATGAAGATCTATGTGTCTGAATAAAGTAGACAGTGATGATCGGAGGGTTTTATGTGGAATAAAGTATTCATGCAGTATGAACAGGTCAGTAAAAGCTGTGTGTGTACATGTTACATCAGGGTTTATAGTGGAAACAAAGCAGATTTTTTTTAACTGTTCATCCATGTAGTGGTACAGTTTTGTCTAACCTTCTCAATTCAGTTTGAATTTGTTGGCTTTGTTTGATTAAAATCCGTCATTTCCAATTTATTATTGCAAACAAAAAAACCTGCATGAACCCATTCATGAACTACTTTGATGTGGTTTAGATTTGATTTCGTTCTTTGAAATGATGACTACACAAAGTTTGTTTTTAATCTTCTTTTCGAGACAGGCTGTGACTGAGATTTTCTCAAGTCATTGCATAACTTAAGGAGTTGAGATTACATTCAAGAATTAGACGGGACTTTATGATGCTGTAACACAAATATGTTCAATTTGATTGGATTTTTACCCCACTGACCTGAAGATATTTCTGAAACTGAATGGAAACAGGGCTGCAGGGTGGTGTAGTGCGTGGACAGTAGTCTTACAACAAGAAGGTGGGGGTTCAAGTCCCGGGTGGGGACGAGGCTCGCAACACTGGTCTATCTGTTTGGAGATTGCATGTTCTCCTGGTGTATGTGGGTTTTCTCCAGGTACTACGGTTAGCTCCCACCCTCCAAAAACATGCACGTAAGGTTGATTGGCTACTATGACTATCACTCCTAAAAATGAGTGTGTGTGGCCATGCAGCACACTGGTGACCTGTTTGGGGTGTATCCTGCGTCTCGCCTGAAATTAGCCAGGATAGGCTCCAGTATCCCCCATAACCCTGTTAAGGATAATCAGTTTAGAAGATGAAAGATGAAATAGAAAAAGTTATTTAGTTTGCTTTATAAAGAATAATAAAGCTGAATCGAGCACAAATACTACATATTTCAATTATTTATAAAATTGTGCATTTTTTCCAGACTATTTTGTGCACAAAGTTTTCTCAATGGAGCACGCTCAGGGAGTGTGGAAGAGCCTCACCAACGGATTAGGAATGAAGGACTCTGCTTTTGAAGTCCCCTGCCTTTCACCAACCATGGTCCAGGGTTTTTCCCCCCAGCGACGCTCCTCTGACGACAGCAAGATGTCAGACTCTAAGGCTAACAACACAATCCGTGTCTACCTCCCAAACCACCAACGCACTGTGGTCAGCTGATCCTCCATTTTTAAATATTTTGAATTAGACCTCACAGGTTGTGTTTTAAAAGGTGGTTTCTATGGGATTTATAATTTCTCTCTTTCAGGTAAATGTGCGACCTGGAATGACTTTGTTTAGTTGCCTGATTAAAGCGTTGAAGGTTCGAGGCCTCCAGCCTCAGTGTTGTGCTGTCTTTAAGCTGCCTTCGGAGCCAGAAAGGTGAACGTGGTTCATTTGTCACCAGAAATGAAGACACTATTTATGATGCAAATATTTATCAAATTTATTTTAACACATTTTTAGTAAAAAACTACGGATGGACTGGAACACTGACTCCATTCTACTGATTGGGAAAGAACTCCAGGTGGAGGTTTTAGATCATGTTCCTTTGACCACACATAACTTCGTAAGTTCAAGATTTATTGCAGATTTCCTCAAAATCTTCCGTCAACTCTAAATAAATCTAATCCAAATTCTCTTTGCTTCTATTTTTATTTTTCTAGGTTCGGAAAACATTTCTTAAGCTCGCGTTTTGTGACATTTGCCAGAAATTTCTTCTGAACGGATTTCGTTGCCAAACATGCGGATATAAATTTCATGAGCATTGCAGCACCAAAGTGCCCACGATGTGTGTGGACTGGAGCAACATCAGACAACTACTGTAAGTAAATAGACTTGTTTAGTAACATATTGCACATGCACGTATGATAGGAGCAAATGCAATAGTAGATTTTTGACACTCTGAGCAGAATTTAGCTTGAGCCAAAGTGAAAATAAGTAAGCAAAACAAACCCAGGTTCCACTGTTGTCTGCAGGGAAGTTTAGCTTGTTATTTTAACTTGTACATTTTGTAACCAAAGTAGAGCACATATGTATTAAAAAAAGAAGGAAGTCAAATTTAACTGATACCACATTGCTGATGGGATCAGTGCATGCATGCATAGACATCGTATCACACTCACACCATGAACAGAAAGCTTTTAGTTTTATTTTGCATAAAGAAATGTTACATGAACAGTAATTACCTGACAGTCAATGCAATCATATTTTATGTGAACACGTGCACTGCTAATATTTCTACACATAAAGAAGAGACTTTTTCCTTTCCTGCCTTCAGGTTTTGTCCAACACCTGGTGAGAGTGGTACCCTACTGCCGCCCACATCTCGACGTATGAGGGAATCCTTATCAAGGTTTCCAAGGTCAAAAACATTTGATTTCTGCTGCTTAAGTAACATTTAGAAAATTCAAGATTAAGTGACACAACAGAGAAGGAAAGCGTTTGGGTTTTTTTCTGAATTAAGCAACATAGGAAGTTTATAGACAAGAATTTTTTGTTTTCAGTGATCACAATTACAGTTTCTGTATTAATCACACTTAGATGAAGCATTTATTTAGTTCTAATTAATGCTCAAACATATCCTCTGCTTTATGGAGAAAATAATGTACCAGCGAGTGAAGAGAATCTGCAGATTTATCTGCATATAAAGAGGTTTAAGAGGGACAAGCTGCCAAATTACCCCTTGCAAAGTTTCCAGTTGTACCGTGTTTGAACTAGAAGCCCAAACTAAAAAAATACCTGTTGTGTTCATTTTATTATTATTATTATTTCATTCATGCATGTTTGTGCAATTTGTAAGCTCTCCTGTCCAATAATAGCATACTGTTCAAAGACCAATTTGTTCTTGGCCATGGATTTTGTTCTCAGCCAGGTCCACATTCTAACATAAGCAAGAAGTGTTTTAATGAACGTAAGCAGCCCAATCTTGAATTTGACAAAAGTCATTTTCAAACATTTTGTAGCACATATTTAATGTTGCTTTTCCTGTCTTCCCCGCAGTTCGGCTCACCGATATTCCACCCCCCATGCCTTTAACTACACTACATCGTACCAACCCACAGGCGGCGGTCTCTCCCAGAGGCAGCGCTCCACCTCCACACCAAACGTCCACATGGTTAGCACCACCCTGCCTTTAGACAGCAGCACGTTTGAGGTAACTACACACCATGCGGGCCCCTCTAGAGGCAGCCACTCCTAAAATATCTCATGCTGTTCTTGTCCTCCTACATATTTCTTTATGTGGTCCAACTACTTTCATCTAGCCTTCGAATTCTTTCACCCTGCACCTGAACATAGCTTCACAGATGTTATCTTTTCATCAGGTTAATTTGGTTTTTAGTGGTTTGTTTTTTTTAAAGTCACTTCCTCTTGTTTAGTTCCAGTTTCTGCTTTATTTCACTATTGTTTTTTCAAGCTCATTCTTTTCCATGTTATTTTCAGTCTTCACTGGTAGAAATCCAAATAAATTTTTTTAATCTCCTGCGGCATCCTCACCTCCCTGTCCTCTCTCCTGTTTTCTTTCTTTCTCCTTACTGGTCTGTTGTTTTGCACCTTACTGGGGAGTAGCTAGACTGCTTGAATACATCCCCCAGCTCCTGGTGCCATAGATTCTGGCTGAAGAGGAAAGTAGGTATTGTGCACTTCTCCCAGTCTTATGTTGATGCCTCAGCCGAGAGTTCAGAAAAGGTTAGAGAGCAAAGTGTGTGTGCATGCACGGCAAGCAGACTATCTGTGTTTATATTTCAGTTGTGTGGTTACACAATGAGTGACAACATGATGCAAAACAAGGTTTTAACAGCTTGGGAGAGCTCAAGTTGGCCAACGTTGTGAAACCAAATTAAAACATATTTCACAGTTGTGCTTTTTTTGCAGTGATGCATACATTTTTTTTATTGGTTCAATTTTTTAATGACAATTTGATTTGAAGTTTTTTATTTTTTGTTTGCATTGTTTTCTCTTCATTTTTGTTGAATTGTCTATTTTTATTCAGTGAAGCACGTTGCAACTGTGTTTTTAAAAAAGTGCAAAGGTATTATTATTATTGTTCTAAATGTGTATTCTTCTTTCTTTTTTTTGTTCAGGATGCAATGCGCAATCACGACTCTGGTAAGCATGCATTCTGTACATTTTTTTGTATTTTCAATTATTTTATTTGTGCATTGATCACAAAACACTATGTAAACTTTGTTTTTTAAAATGCTACATATAGCCATTATTATTCTCAATCCTTTTTTTGATGCATTTTAAATGCCTTTACACAGGGTTTGAAATAATGTCTACATTCTTTTTCTATTTTTGGATTATTAAGCTGGGAGTTCCCCCAACCAGAGCCCCACAGGATGGTCCCAGCCTCAATCCAAAGCCCCTACACCTGCCCAGCGAGAAAGAATCCCGTCCTTAAATACTCAGGAGAAAAACAAAATAGTGAGTTGTGTTGCATTACACACACAAAATCAAGCACATAATTTCCTACACTTAGAAACTTGTTGGATTTTTTTTTTTGCTTTTTAGTAACTTTGCTTTTTCTCATTCAGAGACCTCGAGAAAAACGAGATTCTAGTTACTACTGGGAGATTGAGGCCAACGAGGTTTGCCTGCTTTCCCGCATCGGTTCAGGCTCATTTGGAACGGTATACAAAGGAAAATGGCATGGTACGCAGGGATCAAACAACCCATTATTGTCATACTATACTCTGCATCTTAAAAAGACAGTGGATGCCTCATTTGGCTCTATTTTTTTCCTAATACATGCATGCAAATCTTTTTTCTTCATTTCTAATTTTGCAGGTGATGTTGCAGTAAAGATTTTAAAGGTGAAGAACCCCACACCGGAGCAGTTTCAGGCATTTAGAAATGAAGTAGCAGTCTTAAGGTCAGAAACTACATCAACAATTTAAAAACAAGACAACTTTTTCAACTAATTTTAAAAAAGAAATTCAAACTTTTTTTTTTTCTTTTGCATCCTCTTGCAGAAAAACACGACATGTCAACATTTTGTTGTTCATGGGCTACATGACGGAGGACAACCTGGCCATCGTAACGCAGTGGTGTGAGGGGAGCAGCCTGTACAAGCACATCCACGTCCTGCAGACCAATTTTAAAATGATCCAGCTCATCGACATCGCCAGGCAGACCGCTCAGGGCATGGAGTATGTTAATTAGCCTGATTCAGCCAGTAATTCACCACATTTAAAACAATATCTTTTTCATTTCATCATCACCTCTTTTTTTCAGCTATCTCCATGCAAAAAACATCATTCACAGAGACATGAAGTCCAACAGTATTCTTTTATATTTAAATATGTGTGTTTATGTGTGTGTATGCATAAACACACAAGGTGTTCGGGGCGTGTCTTTTCTCCGTGTGGTGTATCTATAAATCCTTAATGATACCACAGATATATTTTTGCATGAAGGTCTGACAGTGAAAATTGGAGACTTTGGTCTTGCTACGGTGAAAGCCAGGTGGAGCGGCTCCCACCAGGTGGAGCAGCCTTCTGGATCCATCCTCTGGATGGTTGGTATTAGTGTAAACCACCACAAGCAGATCAATGCATGTTAAACGACTTTTTTTTTTTTCATTAAACTCTTGTGTTTGCGATAACAGGCTCCGGAGGTAATCCGCATGCAGGATAATAACCCCTACAGCTTCCAGTCCGACGTCTATTCTTATGGAATTGTTCTGTACGAGTTCATGACGGGAGAGCTCCCATATTCACAGATCGCAAACAGAGATCAGGTAAACTTTGCAACATTTCCTAACATCACATGTTTGCTTTCATTTAAAGTGAAGGTTTTAACTTTTTTCTTTAAGTTTCTACCATGTTTGGAAGTTTTTTCTGCATCAAAAACCTACCAGAAGTGGTTTCATATTTTATTTGTGCAGTTTTGAGTCATTTACAAGCTCTCCCAAACAGTATTCAGAATCTTTTCAAACACCAAGTTGGTTTCAGACACGTCTATATTACCCCACGATACTAGAATATTCCCTCTTTAAAGTTTACTGTTGCTTTTAAGACGTAAAAATGTGACTCCAAACTGTAACTGTACAATTGTGCGTTTGTTAAGTGGTTGCCTAGGTCAGGGTACAAACGCAGCCCAGGAGGAGGTGAGAAGACACTGAGTTGCTGTTAGAAGGGGGTTGTAGAGCCGGCCTGAGGGCTGCCATGAAACACAAGCGGACGCCATGGAGCCACTGTCCTAATTTTAGACCCAGTAATACAACACTGTGTGAGAAAAGGGGGCACACGAGCGTGCGTGTAAATGTGCCTGTGTATTTTTGTGTGGGTGTTTTTTTTCCTCTTCGGCAATAAAATCTGACTTGGATCACATCTGGCTTTTTTTTAAAAATGATTATAATTCAGATCAGAGCAAAGTTTTGTACAAAATGTGCCCCGTTAGTTTTGTGATCCATTCTCCTTCATAATGACTTTGTGCTCAGCTGATCTGGCAGGCACACTGTGCTCCTACCATTTTTTTTTATCTCTGCAGCATCACACACTCATGCCTTCACAATAGCTTCAGTGTTCTAGATGTTTGTTACCTTAACGTCACGCACTTTAGTTATAAAAACACACAGCTGGAGTTCCCTCACTTTTTGAATGTTAAAGAGGACCCTAAATGCATTTAAAAGATTTTTTTCTCTCTCTCTTTCTTAGATTATTTACATGATTGGAAAAGGCTACCTGTCCCCAGACCTCAGTAAGCTGTATGAAAACTGCCCCAAAGCCATGAAGAGGCTGGTAGCAGATTGCATCAAGAAATCGAAGGATGAAAGGCCGCTTTTTCCACAGGTAACTGTACATGACAAGGTTTAAATTTAGAATTTGAAAGTTAAGCAATTATACTGCCGGATCGGTGCGGCGTCAGCAATAACTAGGACGCTGCATCGGTCGGTCGTGGTAGAGAAACAGCGGAGCCAAAAAGCAAACCTCTCGATTTACAAGTCTATCTACGTTCCCACCCTCACCTACAGTCACCAGCTGTGGGTGGGGACTGAAAGAATGAGATTGTGGATACAAGCGGCCGAAATGAGCTTCCTCCGCTGGGTGGCTGGGCTCCCACTCAGAGATCGGGTGAGGAGCTCTGCCATCCGGGAGGAGCTCGGTGTCGAGCCACTCCTGCTCCAGGTCGAGAGAGAGAGAAGCCAGATGTGGTGGTTCGGGCATCTGGTCTGGATGCCCCCGGAGCGCCTCGCTGGGGAGGTGTTTCAGGCACTTCCCACCGGGAGGAGATCAAGAGGGAGACCCCGGACCTGCTGCAGAGAGTATGTCTCACAGCTGGCTGGGGAACGACTCGGGATCCTTCCGAGTGAGCAGGATGATGCAGCTGGGTTGAGAGAAGCCTGGGCTTCCCATCTGAGGCTGTTGCCCCTGCGACCCGGCCTCGGATAAGCGGAAGACGACGGAATGGAACGATTATACACATAAAACAAGATGAAAAATGATCAAAACACATTCAGCAAACAGTAAGAAAACAGAATATCCTGCAAATTTCATCGACTTTGAGTCACAAAATGAACAAATAACATCATTAATAATGACAATAATAAAAAATATCTTCATGCAGAGTCTGTCAAATAGCATCCAAGCCAGCCCCCCCCAAAAAAAATTCAAACATGCAAACAAATGTTCTTATTTATATTTTAAAATGTACATATCTTAGGGAGACGTTCTTCCACACAAAACACACTCAACTGAACAATTAGTGAACTAAATCAAAGTTTATGTTTGATCTATTTTTACTTCATAAAAATGATTCCATCTAACTTGTTTTTTTCGTACATTTCATTTTAGATTTTGTCTTCTATCGAGCTCCTCCAGCACGCTCTCCCTAAGATAAACCGCAGTGCCTCAGAACCGTCTCTGCACAGAGCCTCACACACAGAGGACATCAATACCTGCACTCTGACCTCTACCAGACTGCCTGTTTTTTAGCTGCCGCCCCACCCCTCTCTCCTCTTCCTCAAAAATATACAAATGACTCCAAACAGTCACTAAGCACAAACTCTGCTTGTACAAAGCAGCAGATCCACAGACGCTCGTACATAATCCCACACTAATCAGTTACATATGGAAGGAAAAGAAGAAAGAGAGGAGTGTGTGAAGCGGAGAAGATTAACCATGGAAAGAATTGGGTCATAATGAATCGTAGCATAAAAAGGTCAACTAAAGGTAAATCACATGGTCGGAGAGACTTCGTGTTGCGTTCGTGGAATGTTGTAAATATGCACGCACACCTACCTAAGACGATGATGAATGGACGTTGAAGAAAACTCGCAGGATGGATTCATCTCCTCATGTGGGTTCAACAGGCCTTTTTGAAGCCTCACCGGTTTTTCTTGAAGACTTTTTTTTTTTTTGAGCTTTTCTGCCTTGAGAAGAAACAAAGGCTCAACTTAAGATTTTGAAAAACTTTGTACGTTTAAGTTGCTTAATGGTTCATTTCGCATTGTCTTAAAAATTTAATTAGAAGTGTTTATTTTTCTTTTTTTTTAACTGTCATTTTGAATGAAGTGTAAGCCGGTCCAGCAGCGAACGAGAGCAGTCAGTGAATCTAGTTTATCATGAGATAGATATTTGACGTGTCTTAAATATTTAAATAATTTGGAATTGTTTTTATGTCACTTTGAGGAGGTGTTATTTTGAACTTTGTGAGACAGTTGCCTTTGCAATATTGTAATAAAATTAAGTTAAATTAATTTGCCTTAAAGGTTGTACCGGTCATGTTTCATTAAAATTGGATTTGTTGAAACTATCTTTAGACGTGCAGCAAAGCGTCACATATGTAGAAGACTGTAGCAACGTGTAATGTTTACCGCATTATCAACATGGTGTAACCTCACAGGGTCCACACACACCACAGAGGGATTCTACTATTGGTTAATACCTCTGTGTGTTTCACAGCCACTAGCAAGCTTTGTGGGACAACAATCATACAGCGGGGGAGGTGTAACTGGTGGTTTGTTGTGGTATAAACATGCAGTGCTGCGTTCCTATGGGGCAGGATCGTTCTGTTCAGCTTTACTCTAAACATCAGGCTGTTTGGTGTCAGCTAAATATAGGAAGGCTCTATTTTTTCTTTTTATGTGCCATGTGAATTAAGGTCAGATGGTGTTTTGGGTTCTTTTGACAAAGACTTAATGTCATAAAGTATGAAACCTTGAGCTGACTATTTATCTATTTTTACATCAGGTTATGTTTATCTGGTTTACATCTGCATGTGAAGTTTAACAGGCTTCCACTGCAGCAGTAAATAGTGCCATCTTGTGCTTCTTCTTTTCATGAAGACATGAGAATATAATATATGAACATAATATATAAGAATAATTGTTTTGTCATCTAACTTCTTATTCAGATCGGGGGCAACAGCCTCAGACAGGAAACCCAGGCTTCTCTCACCGCAGCTGCATCCTCTAGCTCACCTTGGAGGATCTTGAGGTGTTCCCTGTCCAGCTGGGAGGCGTAGTCTTTCTAGCAGATCCGTGGCCTGCCTCTGGGCCTGCTACCAGGTGAGACGTGCCTGAAACACCTCCTCAGTGAAGACATCCTAAAAAGATGCCCAAACCACCCCATCTAGCTTCTCCCGACTCAGAAAAGCAACAGCTCTACTCCGAGCTCCTCCTGGATGTCAGACGTCCTCACCCTATCTCTCAGTGAGAGCCCAGCCACCCTGCAGAGAGGAAGCTTATTTCAGCTGCTTGTATCCACGATGTTGTTCTTTCGGTCATCATCCATAGCTGGTGACCATAAATGAGGGTAAGAATATCACTTAAATCACATAATATCATAGAGGAATATGATATTACTAAATTCTTACTCCTCATAAAGTAAATCAGGTCACTGAAGACATCTGGAGTTTAGAATTCATCTGATATCACTTTTTACGCTTCAGTTTGTGCGGAACATAATTTTAAAAATACCTTGGAAAGTATCTTTGATTTTATGAGTGTTTTAAGCCACCTCTTATGTGGCACCTCTTGGTATGCCATATTAATGGCATTATGTATCAAAAGATTTCTCCAAAGATCACTGCTTTAGATTCCAATTCATCTTTGAGGTTCATGACAGTTTAAATGTAGGGTGCACACTGAAACTAAACGGTTGTTGCTTTCGTCCCTCTATTCATAAAACATGCAGTTATAAAACATTCAGATGGTGGGTTCTGCACCGTGTGAATGTAATTCCTACTTTTGAGCAGCAGAGGGCAGTCTCTACTCTCACCAAGAAGGAAACAGTTGAGTTTTTTTTTCTCAGATTTAATGATCTTTAATCTCAACAAAGAAAAGATGAGCACTTCTTTAAGATTTGCTCAGATTTTTTTCTACATTACGAGGCACTCTCCAAAGGATGCTACGTTATATATGACTAATTTACAACTGTGTAACTCATATTTCAGTATTTCACTGAAAAAAGCTGGCAGAAGTTTAAAATATCCACATTTTAACAAAGGATTAATTCACCTCCAGCTTTTTAAATGACTCTGATCAAAAGTTTAAATGTCATAATAATTATGGACTGGCATTTTGCACAAAAGCTGACATAAAAGACGGTGGAGACGGTGGCCGCGTGGTTAGCGCGTTCGCCCGCGGACCGGAAGGTCGCGGGTTCGCGTCCCACGGAGAGCACGTCTAGGGTCCTTGGAGAAGACACCTAACCCCCACTTCTCCCACCATTGGTGCCGTTGAAGGGCAGCCTGCTGCGGTGTAAGGAGTGCAGCAAACAAATTTCCCCGGTGAGGGATGAATAGAGTAATTAAAAATAAATAAATAAAAGGAGTGAAATGAGATCTAATCGGAGATATCCTCACCTATGACCTGTTTGCTGAGCTTTTGACAAACCCAGGGGCGAATCCAGGATTTTCCAAAGGGGGGAGGAGAATGTCATGAACAAAACGAGCACCTGTGATGCTCGCCAGTAGACGGAGTTCTGGGGTCATTCCATAAGTAATTTTTCAGCAATTTGGTGCATATTTTGCCCAAAGTTTATAATAATTAAAGTAGTAAGAACACTCTTTTTTGTGGACCAAATAGGGGAGGGAGAGGTGTGCGCCCCCACGCCTGTATCCGCCCCTGAAACTTGTGTATTTTTCAGCCAGTGCCGGACTGACTTCTCTAGATTCTGGTGAAAGTAAAAGAGCTGTCACAAAACCTATCAGCAAAGAAAAAGGTCATTCCAGTAAGTGAACCAGGGAAACTGTGTCAAAGAAACTGGACATGGTAACCAGCATCTCATTAAGAAGTGGAAAGTAAGAGATTCTTGTTAAAACTAAAGTGTAAAGTCAACCAAAAATGTCCATAACTATATAAAAAAAAAAATTATTCTTGGATCCCTTAAACAAGCAAATCCCTCCACTACATTTACTTTCAAGAGAAAAATTGGTCAGAGTTTTCATTGTTTCGTTACTGTGATTAGTGTATTATCAAATAGCTGTTGCTTATCTGGATCTAAAAGATGTTTTTTGGGATTTTTTTTGTTCTTGTGACACTAAATTCAATATTTAGATTTTTAACATTTACTTTCATAATAGGTTGCACGGTGGTGCAGTGGTTACAGGGGCGGACTCCATACCCTTTTGGTCCAATAAAAAAAAAAAAAGAAGAAGAAAGGAAAGGGGACCAGTCAGGGCCAGCGAATGGGCCACCAAAATGCAGGAAAATGACTCTTATTTTTCAAAATGTTAAGGGGGGAATGCCCCCAGGCTCCCCTTGACTGGCTTTGTCAATGACCTCACACCCTCCTAAAAAAATCCCCTTAAAAAATCCTGGATCCACCCCTGGGTTAGAACGGTGGCCTCACAGCTAGAAGCTTGGGGTTCAAGTCTTGAGTGGGATGAGGTGTGGAACACTGGCTTTTCTGTGTGGAGTTTGGATGTTCTCCCTGCGTATGCATGAGTTTCCTCTTGGTATTCCAGTTTCCTCTCACCCTCCAAAAACTTGCATGTTAGTTTGATTGGCTACTATGAAATAGGAATGAGTAGGAATGATGACCTGTTCAGGGTGTAACCTGCCTCTCACCTAAAACCAGCCAGGACAGTCTCCGACACTTGAAGAATACTTTACAGCTTGCATCTAACTGTTGAGACGTGGTCCTCTTTGTGTCACTTTATTTCTGAACAGGTGGCTCTTTGCCACCACTGCTGATGGAGATTCCCTCTTTTTCAGCCATTAAAATTTAAAACTAGCCAAATTCTTAGAACATTTTATTGGGAGTGAGAGGAAAATATTTTTTTCTAGTAGATGTTGTGGATGTACAAGGTTGTGGTTAAGTGTTGTTAATGGGTTTCACTGTCTGTTTTCACAAAACTTTATCAGACCTGTGCTCCCATTAAGCAAATATCTAAAAATAAAAGCTTCTTAGAAACATATGAGAAGCATCAACCACAGACTGACTGTTTTTCCTGTTCCCACAGTACAGCAGAGGATAATGGAGAAGATTAGTGTGAGCGGCTGGTGCTTGGCGACCTTTTCTTTGTGAGAGTGGCAGATGAGGATGCTGGCTCTCAGTGGCCCTGGTCAATTAAAGCTTCCACTCTCACAGGTTGGACCTAATGAAGAGGCCGGAGTATGGAAGTGGAGGCGGGCAGGTAGGGATTGATTCTCAGCCTAGTGAGGGTACAGCTGGGGGGTGGGGACAACATGGGAAAGCCTGGGGACTGAGAGACTGCATCATCTTCTTCTATCATATATCACCCAGGGAGGTTATAGACCCATCTCAGCCCTCTTCCTCCACCTGACCTCTCAACATCATTACTTATTGTTCTTCCACTTGATCTCCAAATATCTACCGCTGGTGTGCATCAACACCGTCAAGCCCAAATTGGATGATAATGTGTAGTTGTCCCTCAGGACAAGAATAAAAACTAAACTTTTAGAAAATTATGTTGTTTAAGACGATTGTTTTTAATAAATTGTGGTCTTGACTTAGGCTTCGATTAAACTGAAGACACCGCAGCACCTCCTTGACGTAAAGCTTAATTAGATTTATTCTTAGCATTTAATGACAAATTAATGAGTCATAGCAATTTTTTTTGTCTCATGTCGACAACAATACATATAAAAAATTAGGACATGGTATGTTTTTTTTGTTGAATAAATGAATATTTGTGCATTCTTTCTATGTTCTCAGCATGCTTACTGTCACTTAAGGACTTGACAAAGGTCAGGACCGCTCTGCCTCCTTAAAGTTTCTCACAGTGTTCAGCATGTTAATCCAGCTAATTGGCTTTTCTTGTTCACGATCAGCATTTAGATGGAAAAGTGTGTAAACTCATTTGCTGTAGCGTAAACTCAGTGGGTATGGTTGGATTTTGGTGACCAAAGTAAGACTAGTGTCCAGATTTGCCAATTCATAATCAAGAATTCGAAAAAAATCTTTGCTCTGCTTTGTTGTTTTTTGCTTATTCGGGGCCGGGTCGCGAGGGCAACAGCCTCAGACAAGAAACCCAGGCTTTTCTCACCCCAGCTGCATCCTCCAGCTCACTCGGGAGGATCCAGAGGCATTCCCCGGCCAGCTGTGAGACATAGTCTCTCCAGCGGGCCTGGTTCTGCCTGTAGGCCTGCTCCCAGTTGGACGTCCCCACAACACCTCACCACTGAGGCGCTCAGGAAGGATCATAACCAGCTGCCTGAGCCACCTCATCTGGCTTCTCTTGACCTGGAGGAGCAACGAATCTACTCCAATCTCCTCCAGGAGGGCAGAGCTCCATACTCTATCTCTGAGTGGCAACCCTAGTCACCATGCGGAAAATCTCTTTGACACCTCTGAAAATGATTTTAAATCATTGTGTAAAACTTACATCACTGTTATCTACGATCTGTTTTTATGAGAATTTTTGTCGTAATTTTTTGGACTCATTACTATTTGAACAAATGAATAAAATCATGTCAATGATAGTAAATCTGACAGAAAAGTCATCCTTCACAACCTGACATTTTAGTTTCACAAGCACAGTAAAAACCGTTCTAGAGAAAGATCAACTAGTGAGTCCTTTAACTAGTTTTGGAAATGAAATCGACCTAAACCACAAGAGATGAACAGTGTATTTCTCATGAGTCAAACTTTTATCATTCCCAAGTAGAAGTAACTTCAGAATGACTTTGTTTTGTTCTGTTTTATTGAAAATCTCTGAGACATCTAAATGTGTTGCATCCTGTTAGACCTGCACAACAAAACAATAGAGGTAATTTTGTTGTATATGTAAAAAAGAAGAAACCGTGTTTGTCCCTGTAATGACTTACACTCCGACAGCCTTAAAAAATTGATTTATTTCTTCAGCTTGCATACTGCTGTGATGTGGCGTTGTCACACAGCAAGATGTCTTCTAACTTTACACTATAAAATCAGGTCCCTATTGGGGATTATATTCCTTTGCCTTCATGAGTTTTTATTTCGAACTTTGCAGAGAAAAGCAGAAGCTTAAAATGAGATATTTAAAATGTTTTATTTACTTCTAGACAATACTGAGATTGTTGCGAAACCAAAGTGAGACAGAAGTTCTTTTCTTTTTTATCTCATGTGTGTCTTACCACTAGTCACGTACAACAAATAACAGTTTCAAGTTAAGAATGAGATCTCAATAAAATTTCAAATGACACTCAGAGTGTCTCAATTGTTTGTCTGAGAACTCAAACCGAGATCTCAAAATCAAGAGCCCTCCAAATGAACTTAAGACCTCAGTGTTGGAATTCACATATACTTTGTAAAAATCAAACAGGGAAACTAGAAAGATTATTGAATCCTCAGACTTGTTTTGACAGGATCATCATACTAATTATTAAATAATTAATTATATCATATAGTGATATAAATAGCTGTGTGGAAAAAAAATAATTGATCTTAATTGTATTGGAAACATTATTTTGAGTTTTTTTAAATTTTTTATAAATCATGTGTTAAAATGGGAACACTCATGTTTTGGTAACTTGGAGCCAAATTGTTGCAATTTTAATATTTTAGCTGAGGCAACATTTAGCTTCAAAAACCTTAATTTTGCTTTCAAAGTAGCCTTAATGTAACATTTTATTGTGACTACACATTCGTTCATATCATCTTGTTAATCAGCTGCCTCGAGATTTGCAATTTCAATATTTGTCCATTAACATGAAAAGTTTCATTTTAGTAAGAAATTTAAACCAGTTGTAAAAATCAAAGGCTGTTCTCATTAAAACCAGATTTGATCTTTGTTCTTGTTTCATAAACTTAGTTGTAAAACATCAAAAAACACACAGTTAAAATGTAATGAGAACAGAAAATATCAATAAAGTACAAAACTAAAAAGACCTAGCTCCATCCGAGGTTACATAAAACCACGGTTAAAACTATAGAAGGATGTATTGATATAAGAAATTACGTGGCATTTAAATGGAAGTAGATCATACCTTCATTTAGAAAACACAATCTCGTGCATGTCAAATTTGCTCATAATAATAATGATAATAATAAGGTTTTATGCAAAAGTTTTTATTTTATTACTATGTTTGAAATCTGAAATGGTGATGGTACATTTATCAGTAAAAAGAGTGTGTTCACATGCATGCTTCTTTTCAGGCGTGGCGTGGCTCAGTAGGTAGTCTTGCTACCTTGTTATCATCAGGTCATGGGTTCAATTCCCTGCCTGTCCACCTAATATCAAATGTTCCTAAACAAGACCGTAGTTTTCTGATGTGTGTGTGGCTAGTGATTCATTGGTACATGAATGAGTTAAGGCAGGGGTGCCCATTACGTCGATCGCGATTGACTGGTCGATTGCAAAGGCATTATGGGTAGATTGCATGGCATTGTAAAAAAGTAAAAAACTTTTTAAAAAAAATCAATTGAGTCTTCCTGCTATTACTGGAGATTTTTGGACTCTGTGACGTGAAATCACGTTATTAGCCTGTAATCAATAAGCAGCCCGCAATGCTGCTGTGGCCCCTCCCCCCCATAAAGCGCTGTGAGTGTGTGCATGCGCATATGTAACAAGTCGTGTTGTAGGGGTAGTAACAGCAGGCTGGAAACGATCTGTGGGGTTTGCGATGGTAACATAGGACTGGTAGATCAGGAGGTTTGATATTTGTAAAGTAGATCTTGGGACAAAAAAGGTTGGGCATCCCTGAGTTAAGGTAACGAAGAACAGTGCAATTATATTTTTTTATAACTTAAAGTAACCAATACATTGACTGTGGTGAGAGCAGTCTCAGAAAGATTGTATGTCCTCAGATTCATGTGTTAAAGTCTTAGTCAAAAACAGACTTTAAGATACCTTTGCTGCCAGTGCGACACATCCCTCATTGAAGGATGAACAACATGAGGCCCAAAATATACATTTTCTGCACAGTCAAACAGTACATTTTTTGCAGTCCAAGCAAGGATGAACAGATGCGAGTCCTCATGTATTGATAATATTTGTGGACTTGTTTGACGCATTCAATTTATTCAACCCAGCAACAGTTGCTTGGCCTTTCAATGAGACATCTACCACCTAGCAACACAAAAGAAATCTTAGAAAAACACAGCTTTCCATTTGAATTTGGAACTCCTGCTAATCAAACTTTGGTCTGCAAGAATTTCCAATTCAAGCCTTTTTTGAAAAACTGATTGATTTTGGCTTCTTATTTGTGTGCGTCTTTTATTTGGAAAATTCCATAATACACCAATTCTTTTGTTCAATTTGTTATTGGGTTTAAAAAATTCTTTATTTCTAGATCATGCTGAATAAAACACTTTTGAGATTGAAAATTCCAAAATTAATTGGACGTCGTTTAAAAAAAAACAATTAAATACATTTTTGTATTGATAAAAATAACAAAAGAATCATCTTTCAGATTAGATTTCACTCATAAATTCAAGACATAAGGATAACAATCCGTATATAATCCACTTTCGAAGAAGTGTGGTTTAAAGATATAATTAGATTTATAAAACTTCAAAATTCTGCTAAACCACATTGTGGTGCAGTGGTTAGCACAGTGGCCTTACAGCTAGAATGTTGTGAGTTTGAGTCCTGGAGTGGGGACAAGTCTTGAAACGCTAGCCTTTCTGTGTGGAGTTTGCATTATGTCCCAATGTACGCATGGTTTTCCCAGGTACTCGGGTTTCCTCCCACCCTCCAAAGAAAAAAAAAAAAAAAAAGGTTGATTGACTATGATATTCATTTTATATTTATTTTATCCATACCAGGATGGACAGGATCAGAAATTAGTATATTAGGGGAACAACACATGTTAGAGGTTTTGGAGGTAAAGTCAGAGAGGCCAGACTGAGATGGTTTGGACATGTACAGAGAAGAGAGAGAGCGTACATAGGAAGAAGGATGCTGGATTTGGAACCACCAGCAAAGAGGCCTAGAGGAAGACCAAAGAGGAGGTTCATGGATACAGTGAAGGAAGACATGAAGATAGTTGATGTGACCGAAGAAGATGCAGCAGATAGGGTTAGATGGAAGAAACTGACTTGCTGTGGTGACCCCTGAAGGACCCCTGCCAAAAGGAGAAGAAGAAGAAGAACTGACAACGATAAAATTGCTCCTAGGAATGTGTGTGTGTGTGTATGGTTGTGTGTGTTTGTGTGCGGCCCTGCGACAGACTGGCGACCTGTTTGGGGTGTAATCTGCCTCTCGCTTGTTATCAGCCGGGATAGCTGATTACCGGCAACAGGCAACCCCGCTAGGCCATCAAGAACAAGTAGTTCAGAGGATGAACTGGTGAGAGGATGTCATTTGAGGTATCTGGTTTAGTTCGTCATGCAACATTTTTTTTAGGATTACATGTGAAACAATTATATCTCACATATCTTTTTCTTGTTTTGTTCTTTTTAAATCTTCAAAGTGAAGCCTGTTGAGACAAAAGTTTTGTGAGTTTGGGCTACAGTATACAAATAAAACTGAATTGAAATTCAATGCAATTAGCTGGAAATATTTTCAATGGGAAAAGTTTGTCTGGTAGATATTTTAGCTTAAAGTTTATCCTTTGAACTCAAAATCAAATTCTGGATCTTTTTTTTGTTATTATTGCTACAAATTGCCAAAATAAATGGCAACAAGTATTGTGGGTCCACTTGTCTACATGAAGATTTAATTTGATAGTTTTAAAGAAATCATTGTAACCCAGTTTTTTTTTTTTTACTTGATCCATAAGAAAGTAATGACACTCAATTTAAAAAACAATCTCCCATGATAGATTCTTCAACAGGTCTGAGCGTTCAATCCAGAGTAGATTTTTTTTTCAAATCTAATTACTTTTTTAATAGGGTTCACTCTGATAAGCTCTCAGTTTTTCCTATTAACACGGAAAAGGAAGGAAAATACATCACAACAAATTATATGTCTGCAGGTAGAAAAGAGAGTTTTCCTGCAATTAATCTCCTTAAAAACTAAAATGCTTCTGCAAAAATGAGTCATTCGACAGATGAAACGTTGGAGTTACTTTTCTGAAAAGGATTGTGCTTAAATGTGTAAAGATTTACTGTATAGTAATCATGTTAAAATCTTTTTCTTTTGAATTGCAATAGGTCCACATGGTCTTTCATCTACAACAACCTCCCAGATGGTTACAAAAACAGCTGTAGTCAGCTTTATCGATCTGCTCAAATCTGTGTGTCGATACAAATTATGCAAAACAACAAGAGATTCTAACTGCTGCCAAGATGTGGTCACTACACAGCACCAGGTGTCTGCAACAATATGTATACATTATCTCATCAATATCTCAACAAAAGCAGGGAAAATATGTTAAAAAATTATTGTCTTGCAGTGTTGAGAAACAGATGTGGAAAAAAAAGGAAAAATAGTTTAGGATTTAACTTGTTAAAATAAAAAAAAAAAACAAGACATTAAAGACACAATGTGTCCTTATTTTAATAAAAGTTTGTTTGCAGCATTCAATATCATGACTCCCCTGTTTAATTTTGTCTAATATGACAAAAAGAGGTATTTGATTACTAGACTAGAAACTGTATAAGAGTTGGACTGCTTGTTTGAAGGAAAAAAAACAGTGAACTATGTGGGAAATTGAATAGTTTGTGTGAGAAAAACTGTTTTTTAGCGAGTGGTGGAAGATGGTTTCATTCATGCCCTTTTAAGACATTTGATTGACTAAACTTTTCAAAAATTTCAGGCTGATTATCTTACAGACTTTTATCAAATGCAGTCTAAATGTTGTCGGACTTGTAATGTTTTAGACATGAATTATAAGAGGTAGTGTTTTCTCGATGTTTGCAGATGACATTGTGATCTGTAGTGAGAGGAGGGAAGAGGTGGAGTAAAAGCTGGAGAGGTGGAGGTTTGCACTGGAAAGAAGAGGAATGAAGATTAGTCAGAGTAAGACAGGGTACATGTGTGTGAATGAGAGGGATCCAAATGGAAAAGTGAAGTTACAGGGAGAAGAGATAAAGAAGGTGGAAGATTTTAAGTACTTAGGATCAACGGTCCAGAGCAATGGAGAGTGTGAAAAAGAGGTGAAGAAGTGTGTGCAGGCAGGCTGGAACGGGTGGAGAAAAGTATCAGGTGTGATATGTGATTGAAGAGTTTCAACTAAAATGAAAGGGAAAGTGTACAAAACCGTGGTGAGACCGGCGATGCTGTTTGGTCTAGAGACAGTGCCACTGAGGAAAAGACAGGAAGCAGAGATGGCAGTAGCAGAGATGATGATGCTGAGGATCTCTCTGGGAGTGACCGGGATGGATAGGATTAGAAATGAGTATATCAGAAGAACAGCACATGTTAGAGGTTTAGGAGATAAAGTCAGAGAGGCCAGACGGAAATGGTTTGGACACGTGAGGAGGAGAGAGAGAGTACATCAGATGAAGGATGCTGGATTTGGAACCAACAGGAAAGAGGCCTAGAGTAAGACCAACTAGGAGGTTCATGGATACAGAGAAGGAAGACATGAAGATGGTTAGAGTGACCGAAGTGATGCAGGAGATAGGGTTAGATGGAAGAAACTTACTTGCTGTGGCGACCCCTGAAGTGAAATGCTGAAGGAAGAAGAAGTGATGTGATGACGTACAAACAATGTGATGTGCCTATGTGCCAGGATTTAGTCCGGATTCCAATTTATTAAAAACTGATTTTGCAGTAAAGAACAAACACATTGATCCTAAAATTTGTCCAACAGATAAAATATATTTGTTAAACTTAACAAAACGGTGACAGATAAAATCTTTTTAGAGCATCAGGAGACATTTATGTTTTTTTGTCTAACTTCTGCTTGGTAGAAAATCAGAAGTCAGTGATCTGATCAGAGGTGGAAATAACTGGGTAACATTTTTATCTAAAAAAAAAAACATGCACAATATTTTCCTGAAACTGAAACAACCGTGATTGCACTTCCATGTGGTTTCATCAATCACCAAGAGCATTAAGTCGGCACAAATGCTAACAGGGCAGTCTTTCTCATCTCTTCTGTCTGAACTTGGCTGCTTCTAAGAAGAAGTGATGCTCACTGAATTAAAAAGTTATGCACATTACTTGGTGCTTTTCTTAGCTCGGTTAAGTTTTCCAGAAAGAATCCATTAATATTTCTATTACAAACAAAACTTATTAGAGTGCTTCAAAATGGTAATGCATTGATATTAAACTGTGATGTAAAATACAGAAATAACATCATTTCAGATCATTTCGGATGGATGTTTAACTATATTTTTCACATCCTAAATGTAATTATTATTGAGAACACTGAATAAATGTTCATGACCTGATATGTAAGCGGGTCGCTAAGGTTAACTCATTACGATTGCACAAATGTTGGATGTCATTCTACTACAAGAGCAGTTCTGATGATTGGAGTCTCATCTCACTTCTCACGAACATTTATTAACAATACCGTGGACTAAAATGAGCAATCTTGTTATAATTTACCAGTTCTATTCATTTATTCATGAATTGGCTCCTCTGGAGAGCTGCAGAGTTGCTATGGGTAAAGAGATTAATTCCCTTACACAGATAATCTAACTGAGACCATCACATGGTAGTGAGATGGGAGGAGATGAAGATGTATCATTGTGGGGAGCATTTCAAGTTCATTGAAACTCAGCCGAGAGTTTCAACTAGTTTCAAACTGGCTTGGCCTGTGTTTAAACGTTTATACACCATTTGAGAGGCAGAAAACCTCAAATCTGTATGGTATAATATAAAAAAGATCAAACCAGCTCTATAAGAAGAAAGAATGAAAAGCAGTGATTGAGAGAAAGACAGGAGGATTGTTTGTGTAGATGAAACAGACGATGTGACTCCCCTTCCACTCAGCTGATTACAGAGAGAGAGGACTCTGTGGAGTTCTGCTACAAGTTCCTGCTGCCTCAGTGTTGAGTGTGCCTAATGTTCTTTCCTCTCTATTACAGCCCTCTGCACCGCGGCCATCAGAGAAGACCACACAACCTCACTCGCACATATGTAACAACAACATCTTCATCAGATGTCATAGTGATGCCTCCAAACAATATGAGCTCCAGCTCAGCCGCTCGCCTCTCTCTGTTGTTAATCCAAAGTAATACGTAGGTGGTGGTTGCTGTCAGGAAACCATGTTAAACGGTTAGTTAGAAAACCCACAATTACTGCTCATGTAGGAAGTCCTTCTTCAAACACAAACTGAGCTGGAGATAAATGGAGGACTCTTAAATTTACACATGAAAGAAGCTCCACAGACTCAAAAAATCTATATGAAGATGGAGACTTTAGTTACAATAATGAAGCTAATGAGTGCTGCACGAAGGCGCAGTGGTTGGCATAATGGCCTCAGAGCAAGAAGGTCAGGGTTTGAGTCCTGCAGTAAGGGAGATGAGGGGACGAGGCTTGAAATATTGGCCTTTCTATGTGGAGTTTGCATGCTCTCCCCATGTTGTGAACCCTGCTCCTGCTTCTAAGAGGGTGTCTGTCTCCGTGGCAACATGCTTCCCAACTGCAGAAGATCAGCAATCAGCAGGCTACATAAGTCATCCTCCACCCGCAGCCTGTGTCAGATTGTTGAATTCCGTAACAACATTGAGCCATTAGTAGATCTTTGTCTGGCGATTTTCTTGCCTGTGATGTTATATTCTGTTTCCTTTGTTTAAGAAATCTGCCTGCCTCGGACAACCCGCCAGCCTCGAACTACCCGCTTGCTTTGAAAAATCCGTTTTTACCTAATTAGAAAATGAATTTTTATGTCTTCCTTTTCATCCTGTGTTCTGCGCTTGGATTCTACCCCACCTCTCCATAACAGAACACTCTGGCCCAATAACACCCCATGTATGCATAGGTTTTCTCCGGTTTCCTCCCACCCTTAAAAAAACATGCATGTTAGGCTTATCGGCCACTATAAATTTGCCCCTAGGAATGAGTGTACTAACATCAAATATAGTACAAATTAAAAAGAGTCAGAAGATCGTTGTTCGTTGTGTTTACTTTTCAATAAAAAGTTGAGCCATCATTACACAGAGCATGGGCGGATCTAGAATTTTCCAAAGGGGGGTGGGGTTTTGACAAAGCCAATACATAGTGACGGGGGGCCTCCCCCCAAAACATTTTAAAAAAATAAGTGCCATTTTCCTCCATTTTGGCGGCCCATTCACTGGCCCTTCTAGAGGATAGCTTGACTTGTCCCCTTTCCTTTTATTTTATTTATTTATTAATTTTTTTGTGGACCAAAAGAGGCGGGAGAGAGGGGTCACACCCCTGCAGAGTATTTATCCTGGTTACCACGGTGACACCCTATAGCACAAAAAATAACATTTGAATCATGATCGAATACTTTTACTTTTTACTTAAAAAGTACAATTTACACCAACTACTTTTGTACTTTTACTTAAGTAGATTTTTTTATTGGTACTTTTACTTAAGTAATTTTTTTGCCTAATTATCTGTACTTTTACTTAAGTACAAAAAGTGAGTACTTCATCCACCACTGGCTCTGCATTTGCAGACCCCTTAATTGACCGCTCTGAAATACTCCTGCTGGGGGACTTCATCAAAATATTCAAATGATATGCAGAAACCACATTGATTATTATGCAAAGAGCTGGAATAGGACTCTGTTTTTTAAGGCTATGATCTTAGAGCATGCCTTTCACACATCTGGAAGAGATAAATTATTCTGTAGTGGGTTGGAGGTCTGTGGGAGAGGTACCATACAGGTGGTTATCATGAAACACTTCAAAAGCATGTAAAAGTTCACAGCATAGGGGTGCCATCAAGAAATCCCTTTCGAGGTTAAAATTAAATTTAACTCAGATCTTTCCAGGCGTATGAATAATTTTGAGCTCAACGTATCTCGACATGTCAAGACTATTGAACCATGTGTTCTTCATATTTTTCTGTTGTGAGTTCTTTATGTCATTTCAGAGGTTCAGGATACCCCAGGAGAATCTTTTTGGAGCAAGTGAGTCACCCCGATTGTCAGCCTCTTTTGTTTCTTTGCTGCGTCAGTGGCAGTATGCAAGTGTCTGTTGGCAGAGCTGCAGGATGGTGATGGGTCATCTGACAGTGACCAAAAACAGGATGCTGGAGAGGCTGAAGATTAACGGAAAAGACGGGATTTTCCTGTGTCAGACCCAAAAACACATGATGGGTATTACCAAGTAGGATACCTTGGTAATGGTGTATTTTAAAAAGCACTAGATTTATGGGCTGCCCGGTGACACAGTGGATAGCACAGTGGTTTCACAGCAAGAGGATCGTGGGTTCGAGTCCCGGGTGGGGACGAAGCTTGAAACACAGGCCTTTCTGTGTGGAGTTTGCATGTTCTCCCCGTGTTTGCTTGGGTTTATTCTGGGTACTGCGGTTTCCTCCCACCTTCCAAAAACATGCATGCTAGGTTGATTGGCTGCTACATGATTGCCCCTAGGAATGAATGTGTATGGTTGTATGTGTGTGGCCCTGCGACAGACTGGTGACCTGTTCGGGGTGTACCCTGCCCTTCGTCTGGAATCAGCCGGGATGGGGTCTGGCACCCCCTGCAATCCTGGCAGAGACAGACTGTTAAGAAAGTGACTGACTTACTATATTTATGATTAAAGTAACTTCAAAAACTGTTATCTCATTTAAAAAAATCAATAAAAAATTTTTTTTCACAAAGCTTTTAGAAAACTGTCAAATGGTTCAAGCAGTTCTATATAAATTTTAATCTGAATTTAGACACATAGGCAATTTCAGCAGGCCGTGTGGCCATGGTGAAATACTGGAAGCCTTTGTCTGGGAGCAATAGAGCTGATCATAAAGCTTTTATTGATCAAATCACACAAACTCCAGATAAATAACTCGGCTTAAACACCTACTGCCTTAAGATAGGTCTAAAAGTCAAAATGAACAGAAGAATTTTTAGAAAAATCTTTTTAATCTGAGCCTTAATTTAAAAAAAAATCCATCACAGCATCATAGCATTTGAGATTTTTTTCTTTGTAATGACTAACAACTAGCCAACAAACCTATCTAATCAGTAGATTGATTACTGTGTTATTTAAGAAAAAAGTCATTATTCCGTTGTTTCTGAGCATTTCTGACCAGATGGTGTGTGTGTTCGTATGTCACCACATCACAAAAACACACCAGAAGGCACGTTCATTACAATCACTAGTCCATTCTGTTTCAACATGCCTTTTAAGTCAAATCAGTTTACTTTGTTCTCAAAAGAGAAACAAAAGGGCTGAATAAAGTCGTTATGTAATTTAGCTAGGTTACTTTTAATGAGATGCCAGATGTGCACCTTCGTTGTTTTTTTTTTTTTCGGAACTTTCCTGTCCTAAACAAAAACAAAACAACAATCAGGCATCAGTAAAACCATTGAAATGGTTAGTACACATATTCATCCAAATAACAGGTTTTTAAGATGATCAGCCAAACAATGTTTTTTCTGACAATAATTATTCCTTGAACAATAAAAAAAACACAGATATGACTTATTTTTCTAAAAGTTTCAGCAATATCCAAAAAAATAATAATACAATATAGAAGTCTTACTGTATGATCACATAATCACACAATACATTGTCTTCTTCTTCCCTAATGGGGTTGCTGAGGGTGCCAGAGCCTATCCCGGCTGATTTAAGATGAGAGGCAGGGTACACCCCGAACAGGACGCCAGTCTATCGCAGGGCCACACACACACACAACCATCCGCACACACATTTCTTCCTAGGAACAATTTTATAGCGGCCAATCAATCGCATGGGTGTTTCTGGAGAGTGGGAGGATACTGATGTAACCGGGTAAAAAACACATACACAGAGAGAACATGCAAATGCCACAGAGAAAGGCCCGCGTTCCTAGCCTCGTCCCCACCTGGGGCCTCGAACCCTGTCTTGCTGTGAGACCACTCTGCTAACCACTGTACGACAGTGCCGGCTCATATATAATTTTAGCTTTTAAATCTGTTTGGATGACTTTAACATTCATGAGGACATTACAATGTTAAGTCCTTCCTATTAGATTGTTAGAGAACTTCTTAGTGAAGGACTATTAATAATTCCAGGACAATCTTTTCCCTTGTAATTTACTTAGTTTGCAAAGGAGTGAATTGCGTTGGGATCGGATGTACACTCAGATAGTTTCAGTTCCCGTGTGACTATATACTGACTAAAGTGGGTCAGATAATGAAACACACTCACAAGCCTTTCAGATCCCTGAGGTCATCAAAGTAAAGTTTCCTTTTTATTTAAAGAGTTGGAATTAAAAAAAAAAGAGACGTTACAAGTCAGCTTTCAAGTTTGTAACATTCAGAGGAAACTTACAGAAAACAGCAGGATTATTGAACTCTGGTTTTCAAATTGATGTTGAAAGCCTTTATATTTATCACTGTCTCTTAATCATCATAAGATAACTGTTACATGACCGCTATTTTTCACATTTTTCTGTCTTAATAAATGTAAATCTACAAAATAATTGCATGATTGTTAAATCATTGCTGGAACAACTACTTTCTGAGAGCCCTTAATTACTTTTTACACTCGTTTATTCTGATGGAGAGAGATCTGTTAAAAAATGTCCATCCAGAACAATCCTGGTATGTCTGAGCTTGATTTCACCATATTGTTTCGTCTTCCAAACTGCTTATCCCCAACAAGGTTGCGGGGGTGCTGGTGCCTATTCCTGGCTGATTTCAGGCGAAAGGCGGGGTACACCCTAAACAGGTCACCAGTCTTTTGAGGGGCAACACACAACTATCCACACACATGCTCATTCCTAGGGACAATTTCTTCCCGGCTAATCAACCTATAATGCATGTTTTTAGAAGGGTGGGAGGAAACCGGAGTACTTTGAGAAAACACACACATACACAGGAAGAACATGCAAACTCCACACAGAAAGACTGATGGTTAAAGCCCCGCCCCTTTTACCACATGCTGTACAAAACTTGGGATCAATATACTGAGTGCTTTGAACATCCACTTGATCAAAGAAATGCAAGGAAATATCACATATTAGTTGAGATTTTTGGAAATTATGGTAACACCATTTTAGTTTTTGGGTACCTTGGTTCTCAGCATGTTTATCAAAGTCTCAAACATTTTGTTTCAAAGCACACTATTTTAATTTAACCACCAAATGGCACAGCTATTATTCTTTTTTACTTTGCCCCAGCAGAGCCATCATACCTCTTTCTCTGACTTCCACGGCAAAACAACTCTGGCAGGATTTCAATCACAACCAATATTACCTGCTCCTTAAATCAACTTTTTTCTTTCTGACCTTTTACAAACTCTTCAAATTGTACATGTACACAGTGTATCTTCATCTGTAGCTGTGGTAGACCAGACAGGCCTGTCAGTCCTGCTCTTTGTGCAAACAATAGTCGTGTTGCCATCTTGATAGAGCAATGATGTGGGTCTGACACAAAAGGGTTTATACGCTGATAGAATGACACTCCTGTCAAAAGGTAGCAAAGCTCGGTTGAACATAACATCTTTAGCAAAGATAAAGTTGGACAACAATGCTGGCGACCTCATGGCTTCGGCATTTACTGGACGCTAATGTAATGAGAAGAATGTTATTAGTACTGATGCAAGTGCATCTTTGTAAGCTTTGACACCAAATAAAGATTTGAACTGTTGTTTTTTTCAGGCTGTGACTTCACTGAAACTGACAGAGCAGACAAGACCTTCTGTTTCCATCTCCTGGGAATAGGTCAACAGGGAGAATCACCACCTGCTGGACGCAGCAATCCATCCTGCTTCTGCAATTCAAAAGATGAATAAGGTGGGATTAAGAAAAAAAAAAGAAGGATGACTCAGGCTATATCAGTGTCAGAATACTCAAAACTGAGATTTAAATTTATCAAGCAAAGAAGTGTAGACACGAGACACAGTAGGGGTTTTTACCCCGATGAGGTTCATTTTCACTGCTTGGATTGGTTTCACATGGACGCTCCAGGGGTCTGAATTCTTGATTGTTTCTGTCATCTTGCTGCTCACCCAGGCTGAGTCATCTTGTTCTTCCCTGTCCGATGTGAATTAGGAAGCTCTTTTTTTAAACCTGCAACACGTAAAAAGGGAGTTGAAGATTTCTACTGGTCTAACATCAGATCTGGGATCTATAGGTTGCTCAGCAAGCACATCATTTGCACCCCTTTCTTATCTCTGTTGCAGACAAAAATAACCAAGCTAACATGGTTCCTTGAAGTCCACCTTCTGAGTAAGAGCTTAAAAAAGCTACAAAACACATTGAAGGAGTGTAGAGCACGAGACAAGATCAAATTCTTAGGATTACTTTGATGTTTTACAAAGTATTCCATTGACTTAAGGGCTTTTATCAAAACACTGAATTAATTTGGGAATGAACCAAAATGATCAGACGTTCAAAAGTTAGATATTAAAATACAACAAGACCATGCTTGTTTCACCATGAGGGTGTTTTTTTTAGAGATTAAAAATCTATCAAGTTATTATCAAGCAAACATGTTTCTCAAATTTAGGATAGATTTTGCAGAGCTAAACAATTCTCAACCATGTAAACATTCACACATTTTTAAACCTTGTCATTAAACACCAGCTGCTGCAGCCTATCACATCGTTGGCACAAGGGGTACACCCTGCACAGGTCACCGGCCTGCAACACGGCCACAGATCGACAATATAATAGGTTCACATTTTGAAAATCTAGAAAAGGTATTTGATTTTTTTTTAAAAAAACTACTGGCACAGGCTTGCTTTGCAAAATAATGTGATTTTTCATCATGAAGTCACAACAGGAGTAATAATTTCTCAAGTGGTCCTTGTAAAGTCGTGTAGTAATCTCCAACATGCCCAGAAATGTTCTGCCCATGCTTTTCTGCTCAAATATCTCACATATTGAACATGAAACTCTCTCCTTATAACAAAAAAATAGACTCCTTCAAAAAAAAAAAAAAAACTTCATTCACTCTTCAAAGAATAACTGAAGAGGAAAATAGTAAGTAAGACAAAAAAATAAGAATAAAATTGAACCATTCATTTCCCCATTTGTCTTTAAAGGTTCAAATATCTTCTTTGTAGCTGAAGAAAAGATTTTTTTTAACTTTTCGCACAGTATTTTATTTAATTCAGCTTATTTCTTCCAAAGAAAACAAAAGTCGCAACACAGACAGATGAAAACCTTTGTCGGCTTTGTGATCCATCCCATAAGAACATGTTGGAGACAATCCCAATTAATTGCATGCAAGAGGTCACCAGTTAGTTACCAACCCTTTTTCCTTAAAATATTTAACCTTGTTAAAAGCATTGAATGTGCGATACTTCAGAATGAACTCAATTTTTTATCAGCTGTCCCCATGGTTACTGTTCAAGTTAGTCAGTGTATTTTTTTAAGTGTACGTTCACTACTGTCTCCCAGTTTTTGCTCCAACCTGCACACCTATCCATCCACCCATCACCTTTTTCCCAAATGAAATAAGCAATTTTTTCCCTCTCATCAGTCCTGCAAAATGGAATATTTAAAACCTCACATCTGCCACTTTAGTCTGGCATATGACTGAAAGATCAGCTCGATCTAGCACGATTAGGACCGGTCCCAAACTCTACCTGACTGTGATAGAGGGATACAAAAATTGTGGAAGACAGATTCTCAGAGACAGAGAGTGCGATGATAAGTGAGCTGTAGCATGTGGTAGTAGTGCACTAATCATGGTCTCCTGCTGAAGAAATACACTGGCGCCTGAAAGCTTATTGGGAGATAATGGGATTCTCAGGGCAACAGACAGCAAGCTAAAGA
This sequence comes from Neostethus bicornis, assembly GCA_902685375.1. Classification (NCBI taxonomy): domain Eukaryota; kingdom Metazoa; phylum Chordata; class Actinopteri; order Atheriniformes; family Phallostethidae; genus Neostethus; species Neostethus bicornis. Next base: position 9,667,991 of record LR738550.1, read on the forward strand.
CAAAGATGAAATTTGAAAATAAATAATGCAAAATCCTTCTCACTTTCTCCCTGCTGTGTGTGTGAGAGAGAGTGTGTGTAGAAAAATGCCAACTCTTGTGAGACTCTAAATAACTATTCACTGTGATGAAAAATGAGGAAATAAGACATCAGCCAATATGGGTACAGACACAAAGCCTCCTCGCAAGCTTTGATGAATGATTTTAGATTCCTAGTCACAGAGTGGTAAAATAAAACTCGCACATAAAAAAACTTTGTGGGAACAATCAAATAATTTAGTAATAATAAAATCAGAGAGGCCAGACTGAGACGCTCCGGACATGACTAGTGTGCCTTCAGAAATCATCAGGTGTTCCATGAAAAATTATCCTATTTCACCTCAACCAGTGATTATCAGTATAATCAGCATTGAAATTTAGAGACAGGCGAGGCTGTCCTGTAACCAAAGCAACTCACTCTTCTTCTCTGCTTGTTGTTGCACACTGCTGTTCATTCCTCCAAAAAACGACCCTATTTAGTGGATCGTATTTTCTACATATTTTTGAGACATTATGAGAACATTTCGGTTGCGTTTTAAAGCAAAAATTGTGGATTCTAATGAAATCTCACATTTTCTGCTAGAGATTTAAGAGGGTGGATGGCACGGTGGCGCAGTGGGTAGCACAGTGGCCTCACAGCAAGAAGCTCATGGGTTTGAGCCCCGGGTGGGGACGAGGCTTGGAACACTGACGCTTCTGTGTGGAGTTTGCATCATCTCCCCGTTTTTGTGTGGGTTTTCTCCGGGTACTCTGGTTTCCTACCGTTCCGTTCCGTCATCTTCCGCTTGTTCCGGGGTCGGGTCGTGGGGGCAACAGCCTCAAACGGGCAGCCCAGGCCTCTCTCTCCCCAGCTGCATCCTCCAGCTCACCCGGAAGGATCCCAAGTCGTTCCCCGGCCAGCTGTGAGACGTAGTCTCTCCAGCGGGTCCGGGGTCTCCCCGTTGGTCTCCTCCCGGTGGGACGTGCCCAAAACACCTCGCCTGCGAGGCGCTCGGGAGGCATCCTGACCAGATGCCCGAACCATCCCATCTGGTTTCCTACCACCCTCCAAAGACATACGTGTTAAGTTAATTGGCTGGTGACAAATTGCCCCTAGGAATGAGTGTGTATGTGCATGATTGTGTGTGTGTGGCCCTGCGACAGACTGGTGACCTGTTCGGGGTGTACCCTGCCCTTTGCGTTGAATCAGCCAGGATGGGCTCCGGCACCCCCCGCAACCCAAAAGGGATAGACGGTTAAGAAGGTGACTGACTGACATTTAAGTGGAAAAAGTAACTACACTTTTTATTTGAAAGAAAAATTATTATGTCGTGATCCCCTCGCTAGAAGGAGCCCTGGACTTTTCTCATTACCCTGAATAGAGACACCTGAGGGTGATCAGTCGGCTGACATGGATCATTCTACCTGTTGCCTGTTCATTAGAGACAATCACCCCAGACTTCCATGTCGAGTCATTACCATTCCTTCCAGGTAGGTCCTCTTGGCTGCCTGACTATACGTTTGATCTCTGAACTCTGTTATAACATTTGAACTTTTTGATCCTGAGTTAATCCTGTGCCCTTTGCCTCACAGACATACCTGACTTATGTTAATAAATCCTGTTTTTGTCCTGCATTTGGGTCCTCCTCCTTCCACATCACAACAAATAAAAGATGACAAAATGTGTTGATGTGATTCCTATTCAGGACAGTTTGGTGGGAATCACTATATAATAAAGGTGGTTGTGAAGAATTGATTTTAACATATCTGTTTGGTGATGTGTCTCAGTTTTTTTTTTTTTTTAAATGGAAAAATTAACCTCACATCACATCCCCAACAAGAATAAATTGATGCCAAAGGTACGGACATTATGCTTCCATCTGCCCTATCACAAACTTTATTAGTTCATCTATTGTTGGTACTGAGCAACCGTTAGTAGGTGCATTATAAGCTCTTCACTGGTTTAGGAAATATTTTGCACACAAGGATTTGTGACCTCAGCCTTTGGTTTATCTAAAGTTTAAACTGAGTAACTCTGAGCAGCTCTATTCAAATCCCTTCAGTGATTCGGGAGATATTGCGTTCACAAACGTGTTAAAGGAGCACAAATGCACGGACAAACAAATGGACAGCCCTTGGTTTTAATGGCTCATTCACATTCTGTGGGCTGAGTGTATAAAAAATCAAAAGGAGATGGAGTGACATCAAAATATTCCTAATTCTAACCTGTGATAGATTTACATTTCTATTTTAATTTAGAATAAGAAATAGAACCATTCCCACAATTTTTTTTTTTTACTTTTGCATTCTCCTTATTAAAGGAAAAGTGGTGTTTGCAAAAAAAAAAAAACCTCAGAATAAATGGGCGGAAAGATTGAAGGATTTCAGTTTCTGCAGAAAAAAGCAAATTACCAACTATTTAAGAAAATTAAAAATGCACATTTGCTACCTTTTGATGCATTTACTTCTCATTTATGTGGCAGTTCTCTAGTGAAGCTCACTGGAGAACTCCGTCATGCAGGTAAGAACACACATCTTGTCTTTTGATTAGCTCTGACGTTCATTTACTGAAGACTCCCAGGACTAAATCAAAACAACTCATGCATAAGGAATGTCTGGAAGCTGTGACTGAACACGACTTTGAATTCTGGTGAGAGCTTCGAATGATTAACATGCAAGACAATGACAGCAAGCTAGTGGTCACCAGAGCTGAATCTGTCTTGCTGACCTGTGACAATCCTCTCGCACACATTCACTTCTTGCCAGCCGACTCTAGCAGCACCCCCTGTAAGCTGTCATTCATTCCCTACTGCAATGACCCCTGTCAGGCCAGTGTCACAATGGGAGACAGGGTTTTTGTGCCCCCCACTACACACACACACACCAACCATTTCGTCTGTTTGTTTATTCCTTTTGGTTGCTATGTTTTCTCGTGTCTGCCTGCATCCTGTCTATCTTTTACTTTGTGCTCCTAACACGTCCCTGCTGTCACAGTCAGATGTCTTGTCTCTTAACTTGCCACCTCCAGCTACTTTTCTATGAACACGAAGGTGCAGGATTTCACCTGTCAACACATCTACTCTCAAAGTTTTACTAAACTTTCTTTCGGCAGTTCTCTTTCTTGGAAACTACCTGTGCTCATACAAATGATATTTTAGTTTAGAAATACCACAAATAATTATGAGGTATGAACTAAGTTATCAACCTTCAGGAGATTTCTGCAGAATTGCTTTTGCATGGCATTAAAAAATAAGAAAATTAGAGTAGAATTTAAAACTTATTATGAATAATAAGCATAGCTGGTGTTTCTTTTTCTATCGTTTCCTTTTTTTTTCTCTCAAGCTGTGTTGTTTACACCTGAAGCTAAAGTCATTTTGATCAATTTTTTTAATTATTATTCGTGTCATTTTATTATTTCTTTTTAAACCAGATACAACCTTTCTTTTAACATCATTCATCCCATTTTTATACATCGTCATCTGAACTAATACATTTACTGGAATATATCCCAGCATGGTGACGGAATGAAACACATTTTAGATTTAATCTGTGTTGACTAAGCTTCTGTTCATTATTACAGAGTTACAGTCAGATTCTTTAGAGTAACAATCTGAGGTATTATTCACAGCTGGATATCAGATTATTAGCTCTCATTTTCTCAGTGTGATTACAAGCATCAAGAGTGGGACTAAAATACTTTACATGACAATAATTTTAAATGAATTAACAATGAGTAGATGCAAAACTAAGTGGAAAAGATTAATCAAGTTTAATTTCATTTTGGAAAGGAGACCTAATGAGTTTCTCATAATTGACTTTTAAACACTGCTGGACTCATGTGGTGGTGGTGGTGCAAACATGTTCTCCCCATGTATGTCTGGGTTTTCTCTGAGTACTCCGGTTTCCTCCCACTCTCCAAAAACATGCATTTTAGGCTAATTAGCTGCTACAAAATTGCCCCTGAGCGTTTGTGTGGATAGTTGTGTGTGGCCCTGCAACAGGTTGACAACCTGTTCAGGTTGTTCCCCGCCTCTTGCTTGAAATCATTAGGAACAGGCTCCGGCATCCCATTCCCATTCCATCGTCTTCCACTTATCCGGGGACGGGTTGCGGCGGCAACAGCCTCAGACAGGAAGCCCAGGCTTCTCTCACCCCAGCTGTGTTCTTAAGCTCACCCAGAAGGATCCCAAGTCGTTCCCCGGCCAGCTGTGGGACATAGTCTCTTTAGCGAGGCCGGGGTCTGCCTCTAGGTCTCCTCCCAGTGGGATGTGCCTGAAACACCTCACCAGCGAGGCGCTCGCGGGGGGCATCCTGACCAGATGCCCGAACCACCCCGTCTGGCTTCTCTCGACCTGGAGGAGGAGCAGCTCGACACCAAGCTCCTGGCAGAGCTCTGAGTGAGAGCTCAGCTCATTTCGGCCACTTGTATCCGTGATTTCATTCTTTCGATCACCACCCACACCTGGTGACCATAGGTGAGGGTGGGAACTTGTAAATCAAGAGCTTTGCTTTTCGGCTCAGCTCTGCTCTGGCATCCCCACGGCCCTATTAGGCATTAGCAGGTCAGGAGATGAAACAAAATTTAGTCTAATGTTGATGTTTTTCTATGATTTTGACTGTGAATAATCTCACTTTAAACACACTTTTATGATGAGTGCACCTGCAAAACGGTTTAGCCGAAAGCTTTTTCTTTTGTTTAAAGCTCAGCGTGGTTGTGAATTCACAATATCAACACTACGCTTACCAAAAAGAGAAGAGAGGCTGATGACTCTTGTTTTTCTCAGAGGACATGGTTTGTACTTAACCTATTTTCTACTTTGGGGCATGCTGAACAAACTACTGATTGTTAAGATCTTTCAATCCTGAAAGACTGACTTATTTTTGTTTATGGAGAATGAGTGAGACACTATTGTAATCATAGGCTACAGCGAATGAAGGAAAAACGACTTAATTGCTGTCACAGTTGCAGTAATTAGAGCATCTGCTTTTATTGTGCACCATCCCTCTGGAGGAAGCAACAATAACCGAATAGATCTTGTAAAGGAAGATTTTTTGTGTGTGTGTGTGCATATGACGCCATCTTTTCACACCTAAAAATTTAAGTTGGAACTTTTATCCTGTCTAAACATCCAATGACACAATTTCCAAGTTCATTAATTGGTTATTTTATGCTTTTCCTTGCACACTTTCCGTAATAGTAGGGGGCGACCTTAATGATGTGCAAAAAAAGAATGTTCACACTCTTCAGATACAATTTAATTGTACCACTGTCACCAGCGCTGTTCATTCGAGGCAGTGAGAACTTGTTAGCAGAAGGTTTAAAATCCGAGAGGAAATATTTATTCATTCCAACAGAAGTTTGACTGAACTTCATTTTATTTGATGCAACAGTTTTTGTACATGATGTTGAAAAAAATAGCTTGTTATTCTCACAATCTAGAAATGTTATCGTGCTGTTCTCCACATTGTTACCTTATAAAAAAAATATTCACGCAACACTGACTAGTTTTAACATTGTACAGACAGAAATTTCCTGATTTATTGGATGTGGCACAAGTCTGATAAGATGTGATTACAGCACTAAACACTTCAATCCACACTGATATTCTGAACTGTCTGGGTATTTCTTTGTAGATGTGATTGGACTGCATACACGGCGGATGGCTTCATGTGAAATACAGTTTGACATTTCAGTTTTTACTGAATATTTTGCATTGTGTCATTTCTAGTGACATTGGATTAGCCAAATCTAATCAATAAATACCAAACAAAAAAAAAAAAATCCCAAAATCTACTCGTAGATCCAGTACAAACAAATAACAACAAAAATGTCATTGAATGGTTATGGATGTTTCCAAACTGCTTTGTATAGAAGAAAACTATTTTTGGATTGTTCTGTTGGATTGGACATCTTTGGTCGTCCATTCATTTAGTGGCCCACGCCTTGCATTTAATTATTAAAAGTTGGTTTGTTTTTGTTTTTTTTTAGCTTAAAAATGCCTAAATTTGCATTGCCAACAAAAAAATGGAAGTTTGTGGCAGGTTAGATGTTTTTCAGTTAACCTCTTTTTTTTTTTTTTTTTTTTTAGAAGTTTTGTTGGCTCATGAACCAAATCCCCATATGTCCCACTTGTGTAAAAACTTGTTTTCCTGCTTCTATTATTGAGCAGGGCTGCATGGTGACAGCAAAGTACATCCATTACATGTGCACAAAGCCAGATGGGTTTAATTCTGCAGGTTCAGCCTTGTGCGACTTTAACTTATGGATAAAAATATATTTCTTCTATGATTAATTTCTAATCCTGTAATTGTAGAGGATGTAAATACGAAAAACCCAAATCCTAAAATAAAAAAATCTTGCACATTTTCATTTCAGATTAAAGTTATCAATCTGATTTAAGTCAAATTTAGTTTATGAATGAACTTCCATCAGCCAATAATGAGGATTTCTAGGTTTGTTTTTTTGTGATACCAAACTGGGAAGCTGCCTCTATAGGACGATCAGTCCCCCTATCCAGTTGCTCACGACTTGGTGACATCAATGCAGACGAGGGATCCTGAAAAACTACTCCAGCGTTTCTGTGACGACAGGGACTGGGATGTATATAAGAGGATCTGAGATGTTGTCAGCTCATACCTCCACAGCTTGGCCTGAGAGGTCAACAACCACCTTGAAGAGTCAAAGAGCAACTGTATCCACTACTGGTGGTGCTAGAAGCTGGGAACAAAAAGTTTGGATTCATCCTGGGTGAATATGGCTCATTTTAACACATCAACCTTCATCGTGACATTAAGTTATTCATTTGCTCCTCAAACTTAATCAGTCATGCATTTACTACTTTTTTATTATTATTATCCCATCCATCTAAAACTTCAACCCATACGACTCACATCTTTCTGTTATAATTTTTCATGTTGATTCAAACAGATCAGTAAATCTTATCACCATGAAGTCGGCATGTCTGCTCTTCCTGGCATCTCTTGCCATTTGCAACTTGGGGATTTCAGAAGGACAGAGCATCTCTTCTGATGAGGATGGGGGTCAGAGGACCACTATAGACGACATTATATTACAGAGAGCAGAAAATCTCCTGTTGAGATCCATCCTGAAAAGGCTGCAGGATGAAAATGGCAAAAACGGTGCGTAAAATCAAAGTTTACAGATGTATTTTTTTGCAGTCAAGAAGATAAATTGTGAAATAAAATTCTCATATTTTTGCCTTTTTTGCATATCTGCTTTACAATGTCGTTTTATTTGTTTCACCTCAATAAAACATGTATATTTGGATTGTTTTTATCTTTAAAATTGCGCGCAATGGGTAGTTTTTTTTTTACATTAGTGATGTATTTGGCTGATACCGTCTTTGTCTTCATAAAATTTTAATTAAATTTGTTTTTCAAAAAATATGTTCTAAAAGGTAACATTTTAAAAAAAGGAAAAAAAACTTTATAGAGTTGATGAAAAACATGATCTATGAACTGCGTGTTTGCGCGCTTTTTACGCACGGATTTACGCACGGACCGCAAGACCTGCTTAGTAGGTTTTTATTTTCTGTGAGCTGATGTGAAATTTTCAAACAATTAAAACATCTTTTTTTTGTCTAGATGAACTTTTCTCTCAACCAGAATGGATGAGTAAACGACAACATCCCGGTAAACGGTTCATGGAGGATTTGGAGAAGCGGCAGCATCCAGGCAGAAGAGAGGAGGAGGAGGATGATGATGAGCAATTCATGGATTTTCAAAAGAGACAACATCCAGGCAAGAGAGAAGATGAAACTCACCCGTTCATGTCGCTCCAGAAACGGCAGCATCCAGGAAAACGATCAATGACAGGACACATTTCTGATCCTCCTATAATACTGATTGGTGAACTTTCCAAACGCCAGCATCCAGGCAAACGTTACTTACTGCTACAGAGCAAACGCCAGCATCCAGGTAAGCGTAATCCTGAAGAGGAGGATGGAGATGGAGACTGGAATTCACTGGATGATGAAGATAGAGAAGAGATCCAAGAGATGGAGAAACGTCAGCATCCTGGAAAGCGGTTTTGGGATAACTCTGGTCCGGAATCAGGGACAAACAGTCCATGTGATCCTTTGGACACAGAGAACTGCAGTAAGACCAGTTTGCTGCTTGATCTTTTAGACAACATTAACAAAAGCCATGTAGAAGAGAAAAGACAGCATCCAGGGAAAAGGTCTGCAGAAGCAGAGTGAGAGAAGATCAGCTTTACTTTGCTGAAGCAGAGGAAATATAACATTTAGTTAACCTAATGAGTTATAAAAACATATGTTAAAGTCAGTTATCATCATCGTTTGAAGCTTTTTTTTTTTGCTTGCAGGCAGTATAATAGTAACGCAAAGTATTTCTCTGGAAATTTCTTTAGGGTGCTTGTGCGTAAAAAGCTCTCCAAACTTACATTCTGCTGTACATAGTTTTCAGAACAAGATAACCTATTGTATATCATTAGTATGATTTGGTAAATATGTATTTATTCGACTAAGTTTTAGGATTCAAGCATTAGTTCCTGACTTCAGAGATGTTCCCTCTGTGAGGCAGCATGACCTGGTCAGTGTTTTAGATGCCCAAGGTAACATGTAATTAGAATGGAAATGGTTACAGAGGGATAATACTTTCATTGACTCAGTTGTGTTTGTTATTTTCTACTAATGTAAGATATAAAGAATGCCACAGCAAATAAAATGTGTCCCTGATTATTTTACTGCATTACATTGTGTTGTCGTTTTGAATTGTGATTAAAAGATGATTTTATCTCGAAGTTAAACAAATATGATTGGTCCTTCGATTAGACGAAGGAATCAATTAATCCTTTTAATTACCAATCTCCAATAGAAGAGAACAGAGATCAATATGTGTATTTAGTTTAAGTTGAGCTTATTTTGTAGAAGTTTATGAGACTAATCAATGCCCAATTTAACCAAAAAAGTTTATTTTAGTGATGTACACTCACTATAGAGCTTGCTATTCCATTTTAATTCTATTTTGGTTTTAGGACCAATATCTCATGCAAAAGCAATAGAAAAAAATTGTAATTGCAAGAATTCTTTTCAATAAAAATGGATTTCTTTTTTCCTCCATGATGGGGAAGGATAAAGAAATAGGTTCTAAACTTTTTTTTTGTTTTGTTTTTCAAAAAAAAAAAAAAAAAAATACAATTACAGGCAAATGATTTTATGTATTTGCTATATTTTTATTTCGTTTTGGATGTGTAACAAAACTTCAGACAATAAAACACAACCCAATTAGAAAAAAAATGTTCAAAACTGGAAAATTCAAAACCCTATTCATAAGGATATAAAATTGTTTTGGAGTTTCTTTTTTAAAAAAAAGAACACATTGGATTCAAAACAGAAATAGAAGATAACAACTGAAGAAAATGCGTGATCCAGTAATACTGTAATAAATTTAGATTGTCTGGTCAAATCATTCTAATGTGTTTCCTTTGATGCAGCAAAACATATAATCCCTCCAGTAAACTGGTAAAGATAATCACTATGGTGACGTGACTAAAAAAAGGGACCGGATGACTGCAGTGAATGCAGACGTGTAACAAAAAAATCTGTTCTTATTTACTGAGTCAAAAATAAGAGAAGTTTCTGATGTTGAAGTTTTTTTTACAACAAACAACAAATAAGGAGAAGAAATTAAACTGCAAGTGACTGAAATTTTATGGAAATGAATTATGCAAGACCACCGTTCAGCCTGAAAAACTGACCTCTGATATGGAAAATTTGCAACACAATAGATACAGTATTCAGATCAGAAAAATGCTTTGCGTATGTTTAATTTCTTTTTTTTTTATTTACTCCAATAGTAAAACAAGATCTTACTAAGTTTTATCAGGACGGATGTTAATAAGTCCCTTATTTGTCAACCACTTGCATGTTTTTTACTAAAATGGGTATGTGAACTACTGTCTGAGGGCCATATCAGACTGCCAAATATGAAGAAATTATATGATAGGTCTTTTTATTGTTTTTTCTGCCATGCAATTCCAGAATTTCCCAGTGGACGTGTTAACTTGCTGGGGTACATTCATTTGTCATCAGAATATAAGACTTTCTGAGTTGCTTTCTCCAATATTTACAGATACTCTGGTGAATTTTCCTAATCAGAAAGTACTTTTTCAGACTATTCATAGTCTACTTGACCATTAGTCAGGCGACCTGACCCCTGAGTCAAAAACTTGGCCCACCCCTGAATTAAAATCTACAAATTACTGTAATTAACCATTAACACTTAGCATGGATATTTTCTTGCAGAATCATTGCAGTCCTCCTTAAAATACAAATACTGTAAGTACAATAATCAACCAACAAAACCAAGACACATTAAAGGGAGAAAAGTTGAACAATTTGAATGGACCTTTTTAGTATCCATCATGATGCATGGTGGCACAATAGTTGGGACAGTGGCCTCACAGTACAGAAGGTCAGGGGTTCAAATCCAGGAGTGGGGCAAGGCTTGAATCTCTGGCCTTTCCGTGTGGAGTTTGCATGTTCTCTCTGTGTATGCAAGGGTCCCCTAACCAAATGCCCAAAACACCGCTTCTGACTTCCCTTGACCCAAAGGAGCAACGGCTCTACTCCAAGCTCCTAGCCACCCTGCGGAAGGTCATTTCGGACGTTCTTGTTTTTTGGTCACCACCCACAGCTCTAAAAATATGCAAATTAGGTTAATTGGCTGCCACGAATTTGTCCCTTGGAATGACTTGTATCTGGATGGTCGTTTGTGTGGTGCCCTGCAACAAACTGATGACTTGTATGGGGTGTATCCTGCCTCTGACTTGGAATCAGCCGGGATAGCTTCCCTTGTTTAGGATAAGCAGTTCACAAGATGAAATGAAGTATTTCACAACTGCAGACAATTGCTTCTTGTCTGTTTAGGCCTATTATTGGAAGACATGAGGAGGGCATTGAAGAGGATGAAGAGGGAAAATAATCATCCAGACCATACCATTTTTTTTTTCTTTTTAATCAACCCAGTCTTTTGTAGAACAAAAATAGGAAACAACCTCGTTTTCAACTATAAATTCAACCAAATCTAAAATATGAATTGGTTTTGTTAGCAGTTTGTTCCACTTCTCCTGCCGTAGAGATTGAAGCTGACATCACATGATCGAGTAGGGCCACTACGGCTGGTTTCTTCGAGCTATGTAGGAAAACACCAAACTGTCAGCAGCACCGGTTAGCCTTGCTTTCATATGCACCCATACAGCTTTCATCACGTTTATCGGTGGGTAGCTGCATAAAAAGCAAGATGGAAATCAATTCATCTTGTGTTTTTAACTGCGACACATGTTTGGTTGTTTTGTGCAGCTGCTAGCTTGTCGAGCTAACGTTACTTTCTCTGTTTGTTAGAGTGAAAATATTTTCAATTAAATGTACAAATAGCGGGAAAAATGTGTTTATTTAGAGGATTTTTGGTGTATTTAAAGCATACATATGAGGACACACCCTGCAGCTGCTTTTTAATAATAGGGTTAGCTGTGAAACTCAAATTTGGGTGTAAAAATTGATGACAAATGTTGGGTTAAACCTTTTATTTTTGTAGTAATTGTTCATATTTAACATGTTTTAAACTCAGTTGAGATTAAAAAAGAATATTTATTTAAGTCAGAGCTTCTATTAGGTTAAATTTAATAAGGATATTTCTTCTGTTGTTTGAAATATAGGACCAATCACATCATTTCTATCCTAAACTTGAAAATAAGTAAAGTAATATTTTTTATTTCTATTCTTTTCCTACTTTTATTTTTTTTTTCAGATTCCTGAGATGTTTTTTCAGATGTTATGGAGCTAATTAGGGGTGTGTTTCATACCCCATGACATTTGGCTCATGCCTTCCTGTCTCACCACATAAACACCACAGCCTCCTCTGCATCCCATGGCTTCCAGCTATCCACCCCCTTTTGAGGGCACAGGGGAAGTGAAGGAGGGCTTTCTTTGCCCACTCTGTCTAAAAGATCTCCAGTCATTCTATCAGCTACAGGGACATTATGAAGAGGAGCACTCGGGGGATGATAGACATGTCCGAGGACAGCTGAAAAGTAAGTAAATACTATGTTGGCATATAATCAATTCAGCTGTAACGATTCCTCAATCTGAGCGAGTGAGGAGACACTGTTCCGTTCCGTCGTCTTCTGCTTATCTGGGGCGGGGTCGTTGGGGCAACAGCCTCTCACACCGGCTGCATCCTCAAGCTCACCCTGAAGGATCCCAAGTTGTTCCCTGACCAGTTGTGAGACATAGACTCTCCAGCAGGTCTGGGATCTGCCTCTGGGTCTCCTCTCGGTGGGATGTGCCTGAAACTCCTCACCAGCGAGGCGCTCGGGCGGTATCCTAACCAGATGCCCGAACTACCCCATCTGGCTTCTCTCGTCCCGCAGGAGCAACAACTCTACTCTAAGCTCCTCCGGATAGCAGAGCTCCTCACTTTGTCTCTGAGTGAGAGCCCAACCACTGTGCAGAATTATAAGTATTGTAGGAAAGGCTTCAAAGTTGTCTTCTAGACAGTTTCAATCATCAAATACACTGTTTAGAAGACAATTTGGAAGCCTTATCTACAATAGATCATTCCTGAGGGATTACACAAACTTTGTTGCCAAAATTCAGAAGTACTCTATCAATCCCACATGTGGAAAATTTGTGTGTTTTGTGTCTAGATTTGGTTCAGAAGGCGAAGAAAGCCAAAGACAAGCTCCTGAAAAGGGATGGGGATGACCGGCCTGACACTGGTAGTTATGAGTCATTTTATTATGGTGGAGTGGATCCGTACATGTGGGAGCCTCAGGAACTCGGTGAGATATGGTTTAAAAGGTTTTTATTAAGTTTGAAGAAATAAGACCAGTTTTTTTCTTTTCAATGCATCTGAAGAAAAAAATTTATTACAGGAGCAACTAAAAGTCATTTGGAAATCTTTAAGAAACATCGAGCAGCCCGGATCGATCACTATGTTATTGAAGTCAACAAGCTTATCATCAGGCTTGAAAAGGTGTCGTTTCTTGGCTCCTATTCTGAGTTCAAATATTACCTCCTGATACTTTGAAATGAGTTTACTAAACAAAATAAATAACTCCTAAACAATCGATATTTCAGCTGACCGCGTTCGACAGAGCCAACTCAGATTCTGCTAAAATCAGAGGTTTTTATTTTTTATTATTATTTTTCTTCCTTAAAACATAAATTACAAAATACAAGACCTTGTGATTTTTGACCTTCTTTCCAGCCATTGAGAAGTCTGTAGTCTCATGGGTGAACGACTCTGACGTCCCCTTTTGTCCTGATTGTGGAAACAAATTCAACATCCGTAACAGGCGGCACCACTGCCGCCTCTGTGGCTCCATCATGTGTCGGAAGTGCATGGAGTTCGTTCCTCTTCCTTTAGCACGTACGTACCTACAACACATAGAAATAATACAAAAATAATACCAAATTAAGTTATTTTCTTCACTTCAATGTCTTAACTTTTGAACAGAGAAACTCATAAACGGGACTCGTGAGGCTTTGTGCGTTCCTGGTAGTCCTGGTCAGTCGCAGACCCTCCCAGCTGGAGTCGGCGGGATGGGCTCGAGGAGAGGCAGCATCAGCAGTTTGAGCAGTGTGACGTCCATGTTGGAGGAAAAAGATGACGAGAAGATTCGCTGCTGTCACCATTGTATGGACACCCTGCTAAAGAGACAGCAGAAATTAGAGGAAAAGGACCACGTGCCGGATATTGTGAAACTTTATGAGGTTGGTTTCTGGATTGTCTGTCCTTCTTTGTTTATTACTAATAAATTCTTTTTGTCATCTTCCCAGAGGCTGAGAATGTGTATGGAGAAGGTCGATGAAAAAGCTCCAGAGTACATTCGCATGGCTGAGTCACTAAAGTAAGAATTATAACAGTAATACATATCAAGAGGGGCTGCGTGGTGGCTTCACAGTAAGAAGGTCAGGGTTCGCGTCTCGGAGTGGGGCGAGGCTTGAATTGCTGGCCTTTCTGTGTGGAGTTTGCATGTTTTCCCTGTGTACGCATACGTTCTCTCCAGGTAATCTGGCTTCCTCCCACCCACAAACTTGCTTGCTAGATTGATTCTATAAAATTGCCCCTCGGAAGGATTGTGGGTGTGCTTGTGTGTGTCTCGCAACAGACTGGTGACCTGTTCAGGGTGTACCTTGCCTCCCGCCTGAAATCAGCAGGGATAGGCTTCGGCACCCTCGTGACTCACGATCGCAAGTTGTGAAACGTGTATTTTTGTTATTTTTCTAGCGCTGGAGAAACTTCTTATAATCTTGACACTGCAGGAGGACTGAGACTAGAAGTTCAGAAGTACTATGAACTAATAGATGCTTTAAGGTACTTCCTTGTACATTTAAGTTAAACTTTTATAACTAAACTACTTGTTTATATCCAAAAACTGAAATCCGTGTTTTTCTCAGTAAGAGGATTTTAACACTCGGGCTGAAAAATGAACCTCCACCTCATCCGAAGACACTTCAGCTTCAGAGAATGATTCGCTACACTGCTACACTATTTGTCCAGGTGAGAAATAGCAAGTAAAAAGATCAACTAAACTGTGAGGGTTGGAATAAAAAAGTACACACAACATTTTTGACACAATAATCAGCACATTTATGACATTGTTTCTTTTTAAAGTTAAAAGTTGTGAAATCAAACGAACACAAACTTCAGTCATTTTCTCCCTTCACGGGAAGCTTAAATCGTACTTGTAAAAAAAAATTAAGATAAAAATGAAGACGTATTACATTTCATAATTGAGCTACTAGTGCTTTGAATAATTCTTTGTGTGATGAGTGAATAGATTTTGCCTTTTTATTGTTGTAAATTCTTTTTTTCTTCACTGTTTCCAGGAGAAGCTGCTGGGACTCATGTCTTTGCCCACTCGGGAGAAATATGAAGAGCTAAAAGAAAAAAGAAAACTGGAACAAGAGAAGAGACTCCAACAAGAAAGGCTGGTAAGTTTCTCTTAGCAACGCTTTTGGTGGTTATTCATAGATTTAAAAAAAAGCTGTCTAAAGTGGGTATAAAAGATCTTTATAAATTAGATTTCTTTGTAATAGTACTGTGGATGGCCGGGTATTTGGTAGATGGATGGATACCCGGCAGATGGATAACAGTACAATAATAAAAGTCACTATCACTAGTAATTACATACTCTTATTGGACTCTGTTCGTTCCAGGCACATCTGTTAAATTAAATTCCCTGAGGTTTGAAGGGATGAACAACCTTTTAAATTGCTCTGTCCTGCAGCGCAGTGAGAGGAACTTGTTACTTTTGACACTCTTCTGGGTTGTGACCACATCATGCAGAGGATGACGAGGATTTTTCAGGATGCCTTGCATTAGAGCCCTCATCCTCCTCTCTAAAATAGATCCCACAAAGTCCATGTTTCTCAGTCTGTCCAGCCGATTGTTAAAAATATATATTAATAAATTGTGGAATCAATGGGAGATTAAAATCTCAGCCAATCACTTTTGTTTAGTGAGCAAAAGCCATTGGCTTATAGTCTTAAAATCATTCCAACTTCCTAGTTTTGGCCACAAATCAGTGAGCGTCTTCGTTGCTGGGTTTTCACCCTAGCTCTTTCATTCAGCCTTTTTTGTTCATTTTTTATATTTTGTCGTTATGCAGGCTACCCAGGAAGCGTTAAAGAGGAGACAGGAGTCTGAGAAAAATCGTCCTCCCGCTAATGGCACGCTACCGCAGGCTCCGAGAGCACCACGAATGACCAAAGCAGGTGGTTGGTTACCCACTGCCGGCTCCGTCCACACACACAGCGAGCTGGAGGACCCCCTCCTCCAGCAGATCGAAAACATTCAGTCGTTCCTTCGTCAAGCACGAGAAGCCCAGCGAACAGACGAAGTGGCCATGCTGGAGGAGAACCTCCGTCAGCTGCAGGACGAATACGACCAGCAGCAAACCAGTTTGGCCATTGCTCTGTCCCAGAAGCTGGCTCAGGAGGAGAGCTTGCAGCAAGAAGAATTTCAGCGCCTCGAAGCCTGGGAACAGGGAGAGAGGGAGCAATGGGGCTCCACTCAGCCTTCTTTCTCATGGAAGCCATCTTTGAACATTAGTCCAGCAGGTGGTCAACTAGAAAACGAGAACACAGAAACAGAGGTGCTGACCCCCAAAGCAGAAAGAAGCCCGTCAACTTTGAGGGCGTTACCTACACTTAAATCTCAAGAGGAGTCTCCTCCCAGGTTGAGGAGTTTAGGAGGACATGTAACTCCACCTGGTGGTGAAAGCGAAGGCTACAGCGTTACGTCCCTTAACCCTTTTGAAGAAGAGGACTCCACTCCTATTGAGGAAGATCCATCCAATCCCTTCTTTGAGGATATCAAGAGAGAGCACAAAGCGGTAACCAATGGGAAGAAAGAATACAATCCGTTTGATGAAGAAGAAGAAAATGAAAAACAGGACGCCACACCTAGCAACCCCTTTGAAGAAGAAGACACTGATTCAGGCAATCCTTTCCTGGAGGATTCTGGGAACTCACCGGAAGCTTCAACCAACCCTTTCTACGGGGAGGACGATGAAGTTTTGCCCGACGTCGACATGATAGAGGAAGAGCTGCTGCTCCAGCAGATTGATAACATCAGGGCTTACATTTTTGATGCCAAGCTCAGCGGCCGTCTGGACGAGGTGGAGCTCCTGTCAGAGAATCTGAAAGAGCTACAACAAACGCTACAAGAACAGAAGAAGAAGCACTGACGGCATTCATCCCTTAATCATCTCTTAATCACTAATGAGTCCAGTAAGGTTATTCAAAAATAGTTCAAAATAAATTACCAGCTCGCTAAAAATATTGTTGTTAACTATTGATCAGGTTGCTTTAGTCTGGAATCCATCCCAGCATGCACAGTTTTTAAGCACTAGCAGTAAGAAAGTCATTTTTACTAGCATGCTAATTAGCATAACTGTTACATGAAGGTGTAAACAAAACAAAGAGTAGATTATTTTAACAAAAAGGGAAATTTGAAGGTTCTCAATTGGAAGATTTTATTTTCCAATTAATTCTAACAACAAAAAAGTAAAGACGATTAAAACAATATGTAAAACATTGATCTCAGTTTTAAAGATTAATCATCTTAAATTACTCATAAATTGCTGACTTCTGTTTATACCACTGAAAAATCTTTTGGATTCTTTTTGTTTTTCTTGCTTTTATAAAATTGTCGTTGTCAAATTTGCACTTAACCAGAAATTGTTGTTCTAAAAGCCCCTCGAACAAAACTGTATTTAGCTATTCTTGAAACATTTCCCATCACTTTTGTGGTGTTAGCTGGGACAAAAGTATTTGCTCAAAACCAAGTTTTTAATCTGTTTTTTTACAGTGAACCTACATCTGAACCCGTACTGATATTATTGTTTTGGCCGGAAGATTTGATTTTTTTTTTTTTCATTATGACAAAGATTATTATTACTACAGAACTAACATCATATTGTTTACAAATGCACTTGAACTGCATAAATTCTTACGTTGGCTTAACGGAAGGACTTGTCTTCCTGTTCTTATTTTAAGTTTAAATATGTATATATAATTATGTTTAAAGAAATTTCTGTATTTGATTCATAAGAACAAGAAGCAGTAGAAGTTGTCCGCACACAGTTCGTTCATTACCCACACACTTAGAGTAATTATAATCATGTAAAACATTGAAGTTAAAAATCCCAGCATGCATAGAAAGTCATATTTCAGGTAGTTATAACAGCTTGTCGAATCAGGGCAACAAATGACACATTGATTTTATCACACATACTAAATACTAACACTACGTAACTACCAGCAAGTATTCCACTCAGTGCTGCTATTTTGGATCTAATTGGAGTTTATTCTGCTTTTTGTCCACATTTCCGCTCACAGACAAGAAAACACAGATTGCTTATTTGTGATATCTGTAGAAAAAAAAAAGGTGGCACATGTTTAATGACAAATTGTTAAATTTCACAAGGAGCTTCCTAAATGTGCTGGTTGCTTTATGTTTGGAAAAACATCTGTGATGTCTAACTTTGACTTACAAACATTAGTTTTATTCATTTAAGAGCATCAAGTTTGTGAACCAAATAAAAGTATCTCACAAATTCACTTGGTGTGAGATTTCTTTTTCTTGTAATGTCCATAACCACCAGCCTCTTGGATCTATTTTTATGAACAATAAAAAGAACATTGGGTTGTTTTAAATTAATATTATTTTTTTTTAAAAAACTGTCCAGCTACAAGTCTAAAAATTTAGTGTGATTGTGTTGTAACACGGTCACCAGTTCCGGGTGGTGACCGAAAGAACGAGATTGCAGATACAAGCGGCCGAAATGAGCTTCTTCCGCAGAGTGTCTGGCCTCTCACTCAGAGATCGGGTGAGGAGCTTTGCCATCCAGGAGGAGCTTGGAGTAGAGCCGCTTCTCCACCAAGTTGAGAAAAGCCAGATGGGGTGGTTCAGGCATCTGGTCAGGATGCCTCCCAAGCGCCTAGCTGGTGAGAAGTTTTGGGCACGTTCCACCAGGAGGAGACCAAGAGGCAGACTATGGACCTGCTGAAGAGACTATGTGACACAGCTGACCGTCGAACGTCTCGGGATCATTCCAGGTGAGCTGGAGGATGCAGCCGGGATGAGGGAAGCCTGGGCTTCCTGTTAGAAGCTGTTGCCCTCGCGACCCGGGAAAGTGAAAGACGACAGAATGGGAGAAAACCCACGCATACACAGGGAGAACATGCAAACTTCAAACAGAAAGGCTAGTGTTTCAAGCCTCGTCTCCTCTCCGGGACTCAAACCATGACCTTCTTGCAGCGAGGACACCGTGCAGCCCTTCAACAACCTGATTACATAAAATGATAGCACCTCGAGATTTGCCTTCCAATTTTAGAGTGATCTATTTCACAGAATTGTGTTGTTAAAGTGTTTGATGGGTAAATTTTTCTTTATTCTTTTTTTTAAAACAACCCTTTTGACTTATTTACATGTTACAGAGAACCTCAGATTACACACATTATGATCAGAAATCATCTCTAACAGAGATGCAAATGAAAAAAAATTATAAAGTAACCTTTAAAGTGGAGGAAAAAGTCCCAAATAGGTAAATAACTTCAATGGACATGTAAAAGTAATAAGACTGGACACGTAAATATCTGGGAAAAAGATGGCAAAGTGCCCTCAAACAACCTGAGGCAAAAGTCTTCTATTTCTGTCTTACATGCCACCCAGCAGACAAGCTGTTACAGCTTACAGACCGTAATGTCGTAAAATTATTTCATATTAGCTTGTTTAATAAAAAAAAATGAAGAGCTGTTATTTTCCATCTTTTTAAAAGCCTGATGTTTGGGGTCAGCACTGGTAAAAGTAAAACAAGTGAAAAAGAGTAAACTTGTGTCCTGGTTTCTTCTTGCTACTGCTGCAGGAAGCCAAGAGTCACTCCTCCAGTTTCTTATTTATTTAAATAAAAAGATATCTTTACAGTTGATGATTGTCCTGTAAGGCTTTCAAATTACTAATCGTCTTTCACTCCTGTGCCGCCTGTGCCATCTGCGTTCGATATTTGCCCGTCATCTCCTTAGGCAGCGGTGTGGTACTTGGACATGGCACCTGTCCCTCCACCTCACAGATACACTCCCTCAGACAGTATTTCTTAGGCCCAAAATTAGCTGGGTTGGAGGCCTGCATCTTGGCTTGAGCCTCAGCTTGTAAAACCTCTCTGGAAAAGAAAAATTAAACAAGAGAAAATTAGAAGTCTCACTGTTTCTTTTATAAATTAAAATATGCTGTGTTAATAATACATTTAACTTGAATGTGTGTGTCAATTATCTTGATTGGTTTGGGTTGACAATTAATTAACTCGATTGTGTGAATTTAGTTGGTTGCAGGGGATGCCGGAGTCTATCCCAGGTGATTTAACATGAGAGGCAGGGTACACCCTGAACAGGTCACCAGTCTGTTGCGGGGCCACGCACACACAAATGATCCTAGAAGCAATTTTGTAACAGCCATTCAACCTAATGTGCATGTTTTTGGAGGGTGGGAGGAAACCAGAGGACCCGAAAAGGAAACCCACACATACATGGGGAGAACATGAAACTCCACTCAGAAAGGTCTCGCCTCTACTTCGATACTTGAATCCTAGACCTTTTTTTTAGGTCACTGTGCAAACGACTGCACCACCGTGCTGCCCATGAGTTTATTTGTGAGGTTTTATCTAGACCAAGGGTGGGCAAACTTTTTGATTCGCGGGCCACATTGGGTTCTAACATTTGATCAAGGGGCCGAGACAGCAGCAGAGGGATGACATGCTTTGGTAAAAAAGCGTGCTAGATATGGAAACCCACTGGGGCCGCTACACGCACATAATCTAGCACGCTAACGTTAAAATCAAGCGCCCTCGCGCTTAAAAAATGTGCATCTAGCGTGGTAGGTTTAAAATCTCCTGACAATCTATTTTGACGTCTGCATCACAGAAAGACACACATTTTAATGGGAGCAGTGTTGTTGTTTTTGCAACAAAGCCAATATATCTAGAGTGCGCCATCTAGAGAGGAAACATCAGAATGGCAGGGGAAATAAAACATTAACATGGTTTATTTTTTACATTTTTTGGGACCGGAAGTGAAAATATCATGTAAATATGCAGCTGGTTTTTATATTGATCTACTTACTCTGATTTCCCCAAAATCTTCTTTACATGGTGAGCAATTTGTTTGTGGTCTTTTCCTTCAACATCTACCAACACTTGTTCCCCATCATCTGGAAAAGTGAACACAAAAGAAGAAAAATGAGCAAAATCGACTGTTTTTAGAATAAATATATTTTTTATTTATAAAACTACTCACCTAGATAGAATTTTAGGAAAGGCGATGGAGTCATGTTTTTGAACATCATAATTTGAACCCAAGGATTTTTATATTGAATTTGAGGAATATTAAAGAACACAAACTTTCTGTAAAAAGACACACAAAAACAATGTATTTTAAGAACGACTTCACACTTTAATTAACAGTCATCAATATATGATCAACATAAAATTATGGGGGAAATCAAAGATTTGATTAGTGATTTATTACCAGACAATTTAAAAAAGTAAAAATATTGATATCTAGAAACTAGACAGGGCATGATAAAAGTGGGGGATTCTCCTTCAAAACTTAGATACCCAGAGTGTGAGATTTTACAAAGAGAGCAATGCTTTCAGTTCAAAATTATTTTTTTTTCCAAACTGAAACTTTTCAGTTTTCTTGCAAGGACTGTATGAATGAACTAACTGATGACACAAATCTGATACATGAAAGATTAAATGACCAGGATAACAATTAGACTATTAAAAATCCAAATGTGGTTATATATTTTAAACGTAGTTGTTCAAAAAGATGTTGCCTGTAGTCATGTATTTAATCTGTAGTAAAATAAGATGCTAGCTGTTAGCTCTGACCTTGCTCCGTCGCTTAGAAGTCCACTTGTGTTGTAATTCACTGTCATAATCTTCACTCTGTTTTTAAAAATAATATCACCCTTTTGTAGATAATCAAGGGTTCTCCTGATGGGAAACCTTCCTTTCATAGGCATTTTGATTGAATTTTTTAACTATGTTTACAATCTAACAGGCGCTTCCTGTCGCACAAAAAGCACATGGAGAGTCGCGCGTTGATGACGTCACACAAACCTTGGAAATCAATTTTTTTTTTTTACTTTGACATAAATATGGCCATAATTCAAATAGTCAATAGTCTTTAATGCTAAAGTTAAAATAAATAAATAATATATTGTCAATTAATTTTTGGTAAAAAAAAAAAAAAAAAAAAACTTTTCATACTATTTTGAGTCAAACTAAAGGATTTAAAAAAAAAATTATATTGATCTCAATTAGTTCAGAATGTTCCAATCCAGATAGAGTGGGTAGCACAGTGGCCTCACAGCAAGAGGGTTGTGAGCAAGTCCGGAGTGGGGACTCGGCTAGAAACACTGTCCTTTCTGTGTTAAGTTTGCATGTTCTCCCGGTGTCTGCATGGGATTTCTCCAGTACCCCAGTTTCTTCCCACCCTCCAAAAACATGCAGGTTAGGTCAATTGGCCGGTACCAAATAAAAAAAGGAATAAGTGTGTATGTTTGTATGTGTGTAGCCCCACGACAGACTGGCGACCTGTTCGGGGTGTACCCTGCCCCTCGCCTTGAGTCAGCCGGGCTGGGCTTCAGTACTCGCCAAAACTCCGGAAGGAATAGATGGTTAAGAAAGTGACTGACTGACTGTTCTAATCCAACTTAACATGGTACATTTTCAAAACGAAAGAATTATTTTTGTAATAAACAACATTAGTCATGTTATAGTTACTGATCATCTGTTTATTGTGTTTAAACTGGGACTTTGTAAAAGTCAGTCTCAGGCATTTATAACATCTGATTTTTATGTGAGGTAGAAATGCAGGTTTGTGACTGACTCTATCAACACATCAATGTTGGTTGAACTTTTCATTTTAAATGTTAAAAGACAAAAAAAAATCTTTGAAAAACAGTACATTTACACAGTATAAATTGTTAACAATAGATACTCAATTCACAGAAAGAATAAGATAAGAGTTTCAACATCCTCAAGTGGGTCTGTTGGGTAAATATCCTCACATTTAGAAAAAACACTTCTTACAGCATCTAATAAACTTGCTTAAGCAACTTCATCATGCATAGCAATGGACTATAAAATAAAAACAATGCTCCTTATTAGGGCAGATGGCAACAAGATTAGAAAACCCTGCTTAAAAATGGCATGCACTCATTTAATGAAATTACATGTACAAATATTCCACATCAGTGCTTTTACACTCCGTTCAGGTTTTACAAGACATCTTGTTCGTCTATTTACATCCCTATCATCATTCATGTTGCTGTTGATATTAAGAACTACTTTACAAGCTAACAAGCCAACGCATGTCTCCATTCCATCTTTAAGACACCAATGCACTCAAGGCTGACTTACTACAATTCATTTTTTCTACTCTTTATTTTTTACCAGGGAAACCTGCCCAAACGTACTTTAAGTACACTTAGTATTAAACAAGCCGAGCTATTCACAATGACAAAAGTTTTAAAAAATAACAAATCAAAAGTTTTTAGTCAGCCTGAATGCAGTGAAACACCACAAAAGCTGAATAATGTGCACCCAATCGCAAATGCAAACAAAGACAGTAGCATAGCTACACATAGGCAAGAGTTCATAGCCAACAATTTAAAACAATCTTCTTTAAAAGAGATAACTTGTGGAAGAAATACAATATAATGCAGGTGGAGTCATGACACTGATGGGGAAACTTAAAACCGATTGTCGTTAAGGGGAAAATGATTGCACATAACCACATGTACCATGAGGACATGTGCACATTTATGCATGAGAGCAAAAAGGTTGAGATATGATGTGATAAAGTCCAGCAAAAGGCAATAAAATCTGGTTGTTCAAATAAAAAATCAGCATTAAATACTACTGTGCAACAATAAGAACAATAATACATCCATATACTTTCAGAATAGCATTATGATTTATAACAGTAGCTGTCAAGGATTGATTGGATCATGTACACTGTAACATCTAGAAATCTTGGTCTTCTGATCAAGTTTGAATTGTTAGACACAGCCACTTGCAGTGAGAAAAATTTTAAATGAACAAATAATGCACAGCATTAGAGTAAATTTAATTTACTTTGGTAACTGGATTATTTTAGTCTTTTTTTTAAGCCAGATGCTAATTTTTATTAATAAAAAAAAAAAAACTGACATTAAAAGTTATATTTTAAATATGAAAATAATAATAGGGTTTTTTCAAAACGTAAAAAATTTAAAAGGCTTGAATTAACATACAATGTAAACAAACTCGAGTGCCGTGATGAAATTTAGGGAGACGTTAGCAGAAGCAGCAAATGTTTTAGAGCCACTGACTGCCTCAGCTCAAGAAGACATTCTCATTTATCCAACCTTCCCAAGTACATATTTTCTTAATCCACAAGGCCTTCGTACTGTGATCCATGCATTAAAACAAGGGACTGGGGCAGTTTAATCATATAGCTCTATGGAGACAAAGAGTAACCCGATTTGGAGACTTGCTAACATTTGCCAACAGCTCTGGAGACAAGTGTCATCATTCTGTAAAATCAGAGTTCTGACTGTTATATTCAGCTGTCTCCATCGTCAAGATGTACGGAATGATACTGTCTATAGAGACATTGCCTATTAAGCCGGTGAAAAAGAGCTCCTCTGTGATGCCCGGGTTCATTAGTCGCAGCGCAGGCAGACGGGTCAGTATACGCGTCAGCCTGAAAAAAAACAAGCACATTCTGAATTTAACCAACATACACAGGGTAAAATATGTACACGACACATAAGGATTTTTTATTATTAAACAGACTCCTCAGTGGACTAATGACACAAAATCTTCATCAAATGTAACCACCTTGTTTTCATCAACATCATCAAGATACTAAGGTGCAAAAAGGCAGAGAAAGCTAGACGATCAACTGAAAGACAGACCTTATTTCCTACCAGTACACATGGATACTAGCCTCTTAGGCCTAATGAAGAAAACCTTTATTAGTCCCACAATGGGGAAATTGCAATATGCAACAGCATGGATACAGAAAGAAGAGTTAAAATAGATCAAAGATTAGTATATCCAATAGATTAAATAGATTAAAAATATGCATTTTAAAAGGAGCTATTGCACAGATTTTTGTAAGAGATAATAAAAAAGAGCTATTGCACGTTTTTTAAGTGGATGATGGTCAAAGAAAATTAATAGTTGTTGTACAGAGGGTTACAGATATCGCAGGTGATTAGAATTGCTGATTAATTCAATTAGCAATTAGAATTGCTAATTGATGATGGCCTATATTTGCTTTTCAAACAGAAGACTTCAAAGTGAATAAAAGCAAAGACCTCTCTCAATCCATGTCATCTTATTGTTGGAAAACATTTTGAAGCAGATGGGTATAGGTGCATTTTCAGAATGCTGAATGTTCTTGTGAACACTGTGAGGTCATTATCCAGATATATAAAGAGCATCAGTTCAACACAAACTGGTCATAATCAGATGCGTCATGTAGATCCCTGTTTGAGGAGTTTAAATAGTAACAGAGAGTTATTCAAGAACTAAAAACCACTCGGATAGAACTTCAGGAAGACCTTTCCTCAGCAGTGTCTCAAAGAAAACTATAAGTAATGCTGTGAACTATCATAGCATCCATATACTGCACAGCATGCACACATGACTCCATTGCTGAATAAAGAGTCATTTGAGCCTCGATTAAAGTTTGAAAAGATTGTGGATTGTTGGGAGTTTATGTTAAATCATGGTCGGGTGAAATCAAAAGGGAACTTTTTTTGAACATACATGTATGCTGTGAAATACCTGTATGCATCATCTGGGTATGTTTTCTGTACATAGTCCTGTAGTTCCATCAAAGCTTTCTCCTGAAATTTCTCTATTTGTCCGTTGCTTTCCACACCTGGATGATCTGGGGAGAAAAACAATTAATCTGTTGGGATTCCGACTGTAAAACACTAATAATTTACGGTTTTTATACATTTAAAAGTTCTAACAATAATAACTGAATTGATGGAAAAAAATTCAGTTCTCACCAGGACTGAACAAAACAATAGCTTTCAGGTAGGCGTACTCATAGCTGTCTGTTTCCAAACGGGTCATACTGTTACAGAACTCCTGGAACTTCCAGATGTGCTCCATAATCTGCTTGACCCTTTCTCCCGACAACTTATCTGTGAAGAAAGAAAATATGTCAGTCAGCTAACAGTTTGTTTTATGCAGCTGTTTCAACTTGAATTTGAAAAAAGAAATAATGACAAACATCCTATTTGATAAGAAATGCAAGTTTAACTCAGTGAAATAATTAAAAAAAAAAATCTCATGTTTGAAAATCAAACAAGAACATACAGTTACTATTTTCCTGGAACACAGTTTATAATAATCTAAAGACCAAACTCTAGTCTTGATCGGATTAAAAAACCCTTGTGTATTCTCATTTCTATGTGTGTGCATGTCCTACTGGAGACTGACGGCCAGGTCTTTGGTCCATACCATCCTGGATGCGGCTTTGTAGATGGTTGATGATGGCACCAAGGATAGTTGATAAGTTCATCACATGAGCACACTGAGAGAGACCCAGAGTGAACAACTCATTCCAGCACGCTCGCACCAAACAAGTGTTCGCCTCCTGACTGAGAGATAGAGAAATGCATAATGTGAGCACTGATCTTACACAGTGTTGCTTTAGAATAGAAATGTTTTGTTCTGTGAAATGCTTCCTCACCCAAGAGTGGAGAAGGCAGGGATGGATCGCGCCCAATGCATGGAGAGGAACAAAAGTCTGGATGCAGACTCACATATGTAGTGTAAATTTACATACTCGGGCCTCGGGCTTGGCATGGTCAGCTGAAACAGAAAATGTTTGTTGGAAAGGTTCAATCATATCGACAAACAGGAAAGACAACAAATTTAACATTACAGAATTAAAACTAAAACTAGCTTCTGGTAAGTCCTCTCAGTTATTTATGGTGCGCACCATTCATGAAGCATAAAATAACAAAAAAAAAACCCTGACATCTTTGGAAAATTGCTATGATTGAATGTAGGTGGTTTTACTAGCCTGTGATTTCACTCATAGCATTTTTTTCCCCTCGTTTTCTTTTTTTCTAAGCAGTGATTTTAGAACCCCACCCACCTTGAAGCCTACATGACCATCTGTGAGCAGTGGGCCTTCCACCTCGATGATGGGTGTCTCCTGATCTCGGCCGATGAGCTGGATGGTTGTTCCACTAACACACCTCTCAGATATATTTTCTTCAGCTTCAGTTGGATTAAAAACTTTCGCCAAAGTGTCGAAGGCACTGCAGGGAAAACACTCATATTCAATCATGAGTTGATTTCTAAAGACCTTTAACTTTTTAAAAATTTAATTACATTTTTACATTGACCTTTCTAGTGAATATGCTGTGAACTCCACATTAAAAGGTCAAAGTTGAACAAGAAGGAAGTTCTTGTATAAACTTTGATGACTAACCGTGTTATCTCATTAGCAGATTGCTCCTCATGTGGACTGTCCGAAGTGTCTCCATTGTTTAAATTTTCTTTCAGTGAGTCAGTCAGGTTGGCTAGTGACGTTACCACATTGGCTAGTGTTCCCAGGTCTCCCTGCCTAGAATCAATCTGTAGACAAAAAAAATGTAGGAAATTACCAGTTTACATAAAGTAGCTTCAAACAAAATCAGTTTTATGTCTAACTCTACTTAAATTATCAGCTAATAACATCAAAGAAAGACCACAACACATAAAATTAAGATCTGTTTTATGATGTTCAACTTCAAACCCACCCTGGAGTCAGCTGCCAGCAGCAAAGTTCCATCAGTCTGAATAACTGGCTGCTGAATATTAACCAGCATCCCCTGATCTAGCAAACTGGATCTGTAATTAAAAAGAAGCTTTGTCAAAATAAAACACGCAAACCCATCAGCTGCAGCTTCACAACAGCTCTAACCTGGAGCCGTCGGTGTCTGTATCAGAGATAAAGGTTGGCGTGGCGATGAGCGGGCTGTTAAGGTCTTTGCGTATGTATATCTTCTGGGTGGAGGCCGCACAATTGGCATGCCTCTCTCTGGGCACTACGTCGATGGGTTTCCTCTCGCTCTGGACAGCTGGAGAATAAATGGGACACCATTAAAATACTTTTACAAAGCATTTGTGTTTCTCACATGTGGAATAGCCAAGACAGCCCAACATCATACAGAGCCCTTAGGAACTCCGGGCGGATTTCATCCACCCCCGGAAACCGCCCGCCGCGGAGCTTTTTGACCCCCTTGGCAGTGTTGAGCCGCTCCTCCTCCAGGTTGAGAGAAGCTAGATGGGGTGGTTCAGGCATCTGGTCAGGATGCCCCCTGAGTGCCTCGCTGGTGAGGTGTTTTGGGCACATCCCACTGGGAGGAGACCAAGAGGCAGACACCGAACCCACTGGAGAGACTATGTCCCACAGCTGGCTGGTGAACACCTCAGGATCGTTCTGGGTGAGCTGAGGGATGCAGCCGGGGAGAGAGAAGCCTGGGCTTTCCGTCTGAGGCTGTTGCCCCTGCGAGCCAGCCCCAGATAAGCGGAAGACGATGGAACGGAACATGTGGAACAGCATTAGCAATACTATTAATGCAGTAACCACAGATAAAAAAACAAAAACTTTTTAAAAATGATTTGGAAAGATCATTTAGAGATGACACATTACTAAATAGCTTCTGAGTGAAATTTGTTGATACAAACAATAAGTAGAATAAAGAAACGTAATTAACATTTTATCTAGAATGTATTTATTTTGTTGCCAGGAGTTTCCGGTCTCACAAATTTAACTTGATTATTTGGTTTTAATTCTTAACTTGAATGTAAACTCACACTCTTTCTTCATCCCCATCTTAAGGCATTTCCTCAATCGACAGAACTGGCAGCGGTTCCGATGGTGTTTGTTGATGACACAGTCCCGCTTACTGCGGCAGCTGTAAGTCAGGTTCTTCCTCACACTCCGCTTGAAGAAACCTTTACACCCTTCGCAGCTGACAGCTCCGTAGTGACGTCCTGGCACGCAGACCAAATGAGAGCATTAGGAGGCAAAGTCGCATGTGTGTTAGGAGTATGGACAAAATGTTTCATCTAGATTACCTGAAGCTTTGTCCCCACACACCACACAGTACTCCACTGGCTGAGGTCGACTTAAATCACCAGACTGCCCCAACAATCGTTCCATTGACACTGGATCAGTGACAATCTTAAAAACAATAAATAAACACACATTTAAAAACAGTAAAACTACCAAACCAGAAAAATACCAGTGGAATAGTAAATGACGCACACTGAGAATTGTTATGAGGGAATTCTACCTGTATTCTCCCCGGCATAAGGCTGTCTGCAGCAGTGAAGATGAGCTGCTTTGTGTTGTGACTTTCTGGCGAGGCCAGGATAACCTTGCTTGCCCCTGAGCCATCAGCAGTGGCCAGAATAAACTGCTGCTTGGGAGTACTGGACGGGTTCATCGCTGTGACTATCTGGATTTTCTGACCAGTCTGCTGATCTGTTACAATCTAAATAAAACCAAAGGGTTAAGGTGCTTCAATAACACTTTACAGCACAGGTGGGGATAAAAAAAAAGTAGTTTAAAAGTGTACTGATTACCTGTAGTCGCTGTGGTGTGGAAGGCTCAGTGGAGATGACCTGAAAGTGGTGGGGAGACTCACTCATTGGCGACTCTGATGGAGAGGAGGACCCCTTAATCCACAACATAACACAAATAATTGTAGTTGATAAGTGTGTCTAAACCATATTTAGATTGGCTTTATTAAAGCAAAGAATGAAATCAAGTCTATGAAAATGAAGATACATTTCATTGTAATCATGCTACTTTTCATTTAAAATAACATCTAGAAAGTACAATATGTAGTAACTATCGACAGGCCATTGGTGCACAAACATTATCTCCCTTTGTACACTCACCTCTGCCTCACGCTCAGAGTCTGCTTTCTGCTGAGAGAGCAGTTTCAGGTTGGTCGTCATGATGATTTGAGGTCATTAGTAAGGTCTGTTTGGAAGGATGCCAAAGACATGATTCAGACCCAAAGGTTTTCAGTGTCACATGAAAGATGACCATTGGTTACATTTGTGTCTGATGCTGTGCTGATAGCTAATATAAGATGTTTAACACCAGACGGTTACAAAGAATAACATCTAATTATTTTAAATTTAATAAAATAATAGTTCATTCTGATTATTTTTAAAAATCTTGTAATGTCATCAACTTACAGAAAAATTATATGACCTCCTTTAACCCAAACAAATCCTCATCAGTCAAAATCGGTCACTTTTAAGAGGTCAAAAATGCATTTTTAAGTGGTGGATGTTTTGATGTGGGTGGGTGGACTGTTTTAAAAAATGTGCATGCTGTTTTGTCAGAAGCACTACGTAAAGTACATGACAATATGCAATCTTTTAAGAAACAATGTTGCAGCGCCACAAACTCACAATTATCTACAGTGGGGCAATTTGTGGTGGTTAATTAACCTAAAATGCATGCTTAGAATTGAATAGAACACTTTGTCTGACACAATGGTACAGATATTTTCCATCAAGGGGGCTCACACAGTACACACAACAAGCAAACATAAAAATATTTCTAATCCAACATTAAAAACCTATGAAAGGCTATTGTTCAGAGCTTCACTGGAACAAATTTTTTTCTATGGGTTTCTTTTTGGCTAAGGGTATTTTGTATGTCCGCCTTGAAGAGAGAAGGGTAAAGGAGTGATGAAGCAGGTGTAATGGATCATATGTGATCAGGGTGACTTTCCTGATCCCAGGAGGATAGAAGGGGAGATTGGAGAAAACCCACACATACATGGGGAGAACATACAAACTACTCGTAGAAAGGCCACCCCACTCTGGGACTTTAACCCTGACCTTCTTGCTGTGAGGCCACTGTGCAGCAGTGGTTAGCAGTTTTCTATTTAAGTTTTTAAAAATTGCTTATAGTTTTTTCCTGGACAAAAAAAAAAAAATGTTGTTCATTTTAATTTATGAAATGATTTAGTACAATGTTCAAACAAAAATCTTTGATCGTCTGTAAACATTACTGTAAATCTAAACCTTTTATCCCTGCTTTATAAACTTATCTGTGAAATAACGATTTACTATCACAAGTGGAACTGGTAAATGACCTTGTTTTGTGACTCAGAATCGTTCTGAAATGTTACCAAAAGCAGTTGAAACAAAGTCTCCCTTTACAAGAATTTGAGTGAAATCTAAAGACGATCATCACCTTATCTCACTCATATTTGACTCTTCATTTGTTTTTGTGTCATTAGTGTTTATCACTAAAACTTTTATGATTGCCTTGACATTTACTGTGCATTATGTTGTTATTACAAAGCTATAACTCCAGATTAATTTAAAGGTTGAAAATATGTGTTTTTATGATCAGATTAACAATAAATCCATCACTGATTCTCCATCAAAAATAATATTTAACTGTACAAAATTGAGATTCTGGCTGCTGATCAAAACCTTACAGGCTATAATCAAAATAATATATTTATAAAATTATTCAATCTAATAAAATGTCCACATTTAGATGTCATACTGTGTAAAATAAAATAAAAACAGTTATAAATAAACGGCATGTCTGTTGTTTTGATTCCTTCCTGATCTCAGAAAGGCAAAAGGTAAAAGGTTTGAGTTCATTAGCAACATTAGCTTCAGGAGCTAAACCAAGTAAACAAGAGCTCCAGTGTCCTCATTATTCCTTCTGACATCATCTTTAACATGGAAATATCACATCATCAAATCAATATATAAGGGATAACAGGAGTTAAAAGATGATTTCATAAAAAGAGGACACGCTGCGGGTTGTTAACGGTTTTCTATCCGGATGTGGAGCAGCTGAGGACGGACAGGAAGACAGCTCCGCATCGGCTAGCTGCTTAGCTAATGGAGATTAGCATCGTTTCTAAATCATCTACATTCACACAGTTTTACACTAAAACAGATATATTTACCTCAGGGAAACAGCGGCGACAAATTCACACAATTTACCATTTAAAAAAAAATAAAATGAGTTGGTTTTCTTCTGTTAAAGGTCATAGTTCGTGACCCCGTTCTGCCGACATTCTGATGATAGTTTTTTTTTAATCAACTCCTCCCGCTCTCTGCCCTCCTCCCCCTCTACCAGACACAGTGATGTCATAATGTCTGATTTATTTATTTTTTTCAGTTCAGTTCAGATTTATTCATTTGGTCATACATAAAATCACAATAATAACACAGATTGCAACAAAGAAACAAACAGACCAAAGAAAAGGAATAGGCGGAAGCATAGCTTATATGTGCCTATCCCTAATACATCTATATACATTTAACTGAACAGCATTTCTACAATCAAACAAAAATTAAATTTACAAAATACACAATCACTACAATCAAACATAAATTAAATTTACAAAGTACACAATCACTACAATCAAACAAAAATTAAATTTACAAAGTACAAATCTCCAATCAAACAGAAAACCACACTAAACTTTATATTATCATCTTTTCATTCTTATTTTAACTTATTAATAATCACTAATAGTGAGAAAAGTGGGAGCCGTCCATCAGCTCCCTGATCAAAAAGGCCCAGCAGAGGATGTACTTTCTGCGGCAGTTGAAGAAAGCCAAGCTGCCCGCCCAGATGTTGGTGCAGTTTTACACAACCATCATCGAGTCTGTCCTCACCTCCTCCATCACCGTGTGGTACGCTGGAGCCACAGCCAGGGACAAACACAGACTGCAGCGCATTGTGCGCTCCGCAGAGAAGGTGATCGGCTGCAGCCTTCCATCTCTCGAAGACCTGTACGTCTCCAAGACTCGGGGGCGTGCAGGTCGGATGGCAGCTGGGCCTTTTGAGCGACTCCCATCGGGCAGGAGGCTCCGGTCCATTCGGACCAGAACGTCCCGCCACAAAAACAGCTTCTTCCCTTCTGCCGTTGGACTTATGAACTCTTTATAACCTGGATCCC
Organism: Neostethus bicornis; assembly: GCA_902685375.1. NCBI lineage: Eukaryota > Metazoa > Chordata > Actinopteri > Atheriniformes > Phallostethidae > Neostethus > Neostethus bicornis. The sequence goes on from LR738550.1 coordinate 9,700,587, forward strand.
CACATCTCTTAGTCACTTCCCTCTTGTCACTTTACTATCTTTATTATTTTCTATGACATTGCACTACTTTTTTTTTTTCTTCTGAGTACTCTTAGTTTTGTTAAAATTATTATTATTATTATTATTATTATTTATTATTATTATTATTATTATTATTTATTTTATTTTTTATTATTTTTATTTTATATTTTTGCACACCTGTATCAAAACAAGTTCCTAGTCTCTGATATTTTTCACTGACATGGCAATAAAAGCATTCTGATCTGATTAAGATTCTGATAATACTTTTATATTTAAGATGATGTTTAAATTTTAGGATAGAAGAGCATATTTTAATTTCATCATTGAGTTCATTCCCTAATTTTACTCCAACAACAGAAACACATTTTGATTTTACCAAAGTTCTTACTTTAACACGTTCAAAAATATAACATCCTCGTAAATTATGATAACCAACTCTAAATTAAAAAAACTTTGTATGCCTTTTAGAACTAAGTTATTTTTAATTTTGTGCATAATCTGTAATATTCTAATTTTTACCATATCTTGCAGTTTTAAACAGTTATTCTGAATAAACAGTTGATTTGTGTGTTCATAAAATCCAACTCTGTTACTATTCTTATTGCTTTTTTTTGTTATTTAACCAGTGAATCTACCTGAGTTTTTCCCGCATTCCCCCAAATCGCAGCACAATATGAAAAATATGGCATAACCAAGGGACTGTAAATCAAATATAACCCTTTTGTATTTAAAGCGTCTCTTGTTTTATTTATACAGTATACCAATTGATTTTGAGATTTTTTGTTTAATATGATAAATGTGTGATTTCCAAGATAATTTTTCATCTATAATAACCTATAACATAACCATAACCTATAACATAACCTATAACATAAATGATCTGACTGATAATAAACATGTGTTTTGGAAAAAAAGTTTTAATAAAATTTTATTTTCATCCAGTCTGACTTTTTTTGTTTGTTTTGTTTTTTAAAGAGATGCTGAAAATCAGTGTTTGTTTAATATTTAAATGATCAAAATTGTTAAATCATTAGTATTCTTTTTAAATTAAATTTTTCTAAGCATGTGAGTTAGTTTATTTTGCTTTTATTGCACTGTGGGGTTTTTTTTATCAATGAAGAAAACTTGATCACCTTCAATAAAATAAAAAGTACATTTTAGAAACAGTTACTTTTAAAAAAATCAGAAGTACTTCATTGATCCACATGTGGGAAATCTGTGTGTTACAGCTGCAAATAAAGAAAAGAAATAGTAAGTACATATGTACTTACTATTCTAAATTCAAACAAATTTAATTCAAACAAAGTGTACAGAACTTTTCTTTTTGTTTTAAGTTATTTATTTATTTTTACATGCTTTATCCAAAGTGGAGAATAGTTTTTTTTCAAAGATAAGAAAAAAAATGTTGGGGTTTGAGTCCCACACTGAAGCATGGCAAAAACACTTATCTTTCAGTGTGGAGTTTGCATGTTCTCCTCGTATACGTGTGGGTTTTCTCCATTGTGGCAGAAAATTTAAGATTAAGTAAGATTAATATTCACTTTGAAAACATCTTAGTGACAATGGGCATCTTTCATTAACCTGATGTGCTGAAACAAGACATCTATCTTACACCCATGGTGTGAGAATATTTTTCCAGCCTGTTCACACAAACTCCAAGCTGCTCAAGGACAAGCAAAGATACATTTTATAAACTCAATCCTAACAATGCAGCCTCTGTCCAGCAAGATGCAGGTGCAAGATAACAACATATTAAGTTTGTTCAGACCAATGATAAATTATTAGCTTATCATACATAATGTTCAGCCCAATCAAATTTGCATAGAATATCAGAATGAGTGATCCAGCCTAAGCCCACTCTACAACGGAGGTCATTAAAACATGTGTGTTTGCTCAAATCCTTGAACTTCTGCCGATCAAACTTTGATTTGCATGAACTTCCAATGCTGTAGAATTTGATCTTTTTTACTTCATTAAATTTTTCTCTTCTCATTTGTGTGACAACTTATTAAGAAAGATCCACAACACCATGTAACCTAATTTCCTCCCACCCTCCAAACACATGCATGTTAGGTTAATTGGCTGCTTTGAAATTGCCCCTTGGATTGAATGTCCAAGGGGCAATTGTGTGTGTGTGTGTTTCTGGCCCGCCAGGAGATTGGCGACCTGTTTGGGTGTACCCTGCCTCTCAACTGGAATAGCCCGCGCCTCACCCCCAGAAATGGTTTCTCTAAGATGTCACTTTTTTTTGTTTAAAAAAAAAAAATTGATGGTAAATGTCAGGGAAAGTATCAATTAAAATTAAATTTTGATTGAATTTTGATCTTATTGATCAACTCTTGATCTTTTTATAAACTTGATCTCATTTCTTAAGTTTGATCAGTTTTTTCATATTGCATTTAAATCAAATCTTGTGTTTGATTTGGAAAATGCATTTTCATTCTAAAGTAATCTATTCAAGCCGAAAATATCAAGATTAACTGGCTGTAAAAACAATTATCCGAGGGTTTTTTCTCAGTTTTGAAAGATAATAGCCCATCTTTGATTAATTAAGTCTTTTAAAGTAGTTTTTACTACTTTATACTTAATGAACAGTACAGCCAAATCGCCAGCAGATGTCGCTAAAAACAAGTGGTTATCACGTTACACACGCACATACAGTATGCAAATCTGTGTCCCTGTTGTAAAAAAATTACAAATCCATTTCTGTCTCTCTATGCATCTGATGTAAATAAGCATTCCCATTTCCATCAACAGCTATATTAAACATAATTTGTGAAAAAATACAGGGTGGAGTGTTGACATTTATTACTCTTCCAAAACCAATATGTGGATGGATTACCATTTTATTACTATTGATATTATTTTTAGCATCAACACAAAAAATAATCACAAAATCCCTCAGATTGTCATGCATGAGGCATAAAAAAGCAGGACTCGGGACGTCCCATCAGTTCCTGCAATGGATTCTGCAGCATAATGCATCAAGTCCATCACTCCACATTATGTTATTATCTGTGCAAGATATTGACCTGCCTTAGTGGATGTTGGTATAGACATTTTAAAACCAGAGGATATTTGCAGATCTGCTGAATCGACGTTTCTCTCTGCGCACAAAGAGGATGCAACGTCAACATACGGCCTCCAGCTGTGGAGGTGGGTGTTCTCTCTCTCACCTCTGACGCTTTTTGTCTGCTGCTGAACAGGAGGAGAAAGGGAAAGCTTCTAACTGCAATGACAGGAGACTGCATCTTGCTGTGAAAGAGGACAATCAGACATCACAGCTTCTTGAAGCTCCACAGTGCTGTCGTTTGGTCATGCTTGGACGAGGATTGTGCAAACCTAGATTTGGAAAGCGTGGGAGTAGACTCGCTTATTTGCCTTTTTTCTGCGCTGTTTTATTGTGCATCGCGCTGCTTGCGCTGTTCTTTGTGGATTTTATAGAATTATGGGTCACCTCCATTGGTTTGAACGCGATGGCGGATGGACACGCTGGGATTATCCTTCCACAGAACATCCCACCGACACGATCCGAGGAGTTCTTACTCATGCCCAGTCCTCTGGTGTGCCAGCGTGCCAAGCCTTACCTCATCATTTTGGTTACATCTGCACCTGCCAACCAGCGTGCACGTCAAGCCATCAGGGAGACTTGGGGAGGAGAGGTGGAGGTGCTGGGTCTTAGGGTCATGACCCTTTTCATGGTGGGTGTTGCAGCTGATCCTGGACTGGGTAAGCTCATGATAGAAGAAGCAAGAGAGAAAGGTGATCTGATTCAAGGCCGTTTTCTGGACACCTACACTAACCTGACCCTGAAAACCCTGTCCATGTTGAGCTGGGTCCGCAAGTTCTGCCCTCAAACTCACTTCATGGCCAAAGTGGATGATGACGTCCTGTTCAACCCTAATGCACTTCTACAATTCCTTAACAAAAGCAGGAACCCGTACGAACAAGGAGACTTGTATCTTGGACGTGTACATCTTCGTGTAGCTCCGGATCGAGATCCAGACAGCAAGCACTACCTCCCCTCTGGAGCTTATCCTGCTTCAGTCTTTCCAGACTATTGCAGTGGTACAGCTTATGTTCTATCCCGCTCTGCAATGCTCAAAATCTCCCTGGCAGCCTCTGCATCTGCTCTATCCACACCTTTACCTCCTGAGGATGTTTTTGTGGGCCTGTGTGCAAGGACAGCAGGAGTGCAGCCTTCACACTGTCCTCTGTTCTCAGGTGGACCAGGTGTGCCATATGGACGCTGCTGCTACCAGACCATGGTATCCATCCATCGCATCACACCCAGAGAGATGCTGCACTATTGGGCTGACATTCATTCTACCCCGTGCACTTGGTTGGGACAAAGAGCCTCACTGGGGGTGTGCAAAGTCAGAGCAATGCTTGGATCAGTTCTGGGATTAGAACAGGGGTTATGAGTGAATTTGAACTGGATTTGCAGGAAGTGTGCCTCGCTTTAGTACTGTGAACAGCACAAGTGCTCTTCAGGCTGTGAATTTATTATGTGCACCAAGAAAATATGTCTTTAGAGCTTTATTTTTTTAATACTTACTTCAATACAGTATTTAACACCTCTTGTTAGTTCAGTTTAGCAGGGAATAGGATTATAAACTTGTAGTATGACGAGCTGTTGCAAACCAAACATTCATGCAGAGAAATTAGGGCTGCTTTTGAAATGAATGCACACAAAATCAAAACCCCCAACATGCTGTATTTAATATTTACAGGCTCCAGAATTCATAATTTAAACACCTATTTACTTTATTGTTGGGTATTTGAATTATAGTCACTCTAAACGCAAAATGCATGTCGTTACAAATCACAGTATTTGTAAACTTTAACGTCTTCAAGATGATTTAATAAACTAGCTTTTAGAATTGCAGCACATTACGATAAATGCATCAAAGCTCAATAAGAGATGGGAAATGTGCAGTTCGTTAACTGGACGACTGAAATTGGATACAGTGAGAAATAATTAGCTCTGAGAACACAGAGGACAAACAGCTTTTTCCTTTTTGCTTACTCTATGATCATAAAACTGAATTTCCAGACAGTTGTAGTGCCATGTAACATCACTCTTTTTTAGATTATGATAAAAACAAGTGTCACATGTTTGTAATGGTGTGGATATGTGGTGAGTTTCAGTGTGATGGATATGTGAGCAGCAATTCAAGAAGGTCTGTGTGTTTGCACTCAGGAAATGTGTGTCTGTATGAATCTAATAAACCTTCACTTGAAGAAACATCATTAAGTTTGCTTGGTTTTTGTTACGTACTTCAAACCACTTCATTTTCTCAATAATAAGAGAAAAATGAGTTTATTTGTATAATTGTGTGGATTGATATCAATCAGGATCTTTTTATGTACACTGCATCTGATTTAGGTCGTTAGTTTCCAATTAAACCACTAGAGTTCTTTGTTTTGCTTTCCAATACGTATGTGGTGCTTTATTCTCCAGATTCTTTTTTACTGATTAGATGCGACTGTCGTTTGTAATAAAAAAATTAGAATTTTGCCTGCCTATTTTCTTTAAGTTAATGAACAGTAGGTGATTAAATTAATTAAATGAATTACTCTATTCATCCCTCACTGAGGAAATTTGTGTAGTATGACCTAGGTGATGTTGGGCAGGTTTAAAATGAATAAAACTGTGCACCAAAACCCATGTTTACAATTGCTTTCACTAGTCATTTAAAATCACTCTTAACCGTCCGTTGTCTTCTGCTTATCCAGGACCGGGTCGCAGGGGCAACAGCCTCAGACGGGAAGCCCAGGCTTCTTTCACCCCAGCTGCATCCTCCAGCTCACCTGGAAGGATCCAGAGTCATTTTCCGGCCAGCTGTGAGACATAGTCTCTCCAGTGGATCTGGTGTCTGCCTCTTGGGCTCCTTCCAATGAGACGTGCCCAAAACACCTCACCAGCGAGCTGCTTTGGGGGGCATCTTGACCTGGAGGAGCGGCTTGACACCGAGCTCCTCCCGGATGGCAGAACTCCTCACCCAATCTCTGAGTGAGAGCCCACCCACCCTGCGGAGGAAGCTTATTTCGGCTGCTTTATCCGCGATCCCATACTTTCAGTCACCACCCACATCTGGTGACCAAAGGTGATAACGTAGATCGACTAGTAAATTGAGAGCTTTGCTTTTTGGCTGAGGTGTGTCTTTACCACGATGGACCGCGATGCAGCGTCCTAGTTATTGCCGTTGCTGCACCGATCCGCCTGTCGATCTCCCACTCCATCATTCCCCCACTCGTGAACAAGACCCTGAGATACTTAAACTTCTACACTTGGGGCGGACCCTGTCCCTGACCTGAAAGGGCCATTACACTCTATTCTGGGCGATGATCGTGGTCTCAGATTTAGAGGTGCTGATTCCCACTCTTAACAATAAAAATTGAAACATTTAACAGAATGGATTTTTCTGCAAATTGGAATAAACTTGTATAAAACTGCTTTGACAAGTCAAAGAAAATAATTAAACTCCAAGTTACGCACCAGCGAGGTTGCTATAAATATTTTTACTGGTATTTTTTAACCTTGAAATTAACTTGCAAAAAGATGTCAATCGCACAACAAAAAAAAAATCACTTATAAACTTGTGAAAAATGTTTATTGTTATGAACAAAAAGACTCATTTCAGATGAATAAAGTATTTTCAATTCAATAGAGACAAAATGAGGAAGAAATTGCCACAAGGAAGTGAGACTAATTTTTCGGTCTGCAGTTGGGTGTCTGCAGTGACACCCAATCAGAAAAATATCTTCTTTGTGTAAGGGTCAAAAGTCACTCCCCCGGAATCTCACTAAATCAGAAGTGCACAAAGAGACCTTTTCTATTTCTTGAATCTATCCAGAGCAGATTTCTGGCCAGACATTGCTGTGTTCTTCTCAGTCTTCTTTCTCTGTGCATTAATTTTCAGTTTGTCCTCCACCGATTTCTTAATTTCCTCCTGCAGGTAAAGCAAACCAAAAAAAAATCTGAAATGTGGACTCAATCATATAATACTTCACCATTCATTCATTCATTCATTTTCCAACTGGTTATCCCTGTAGAGGTTGCGGGGATTCTATATTATTTTGGTCCAATTTTTATTAAAAAAAAGTGAATGATTTAAACGTCTTGTTTGTATCATAAAATAATACAAGATTATTCTTCTGCTCATGTTCCAGTGTAACTACTTACTCTCTGGTCTTCATGGGCCACTTTCTTCTTGCGCCTTTCTATTCCACCAGTAGAACTTCTACCCTTTTTTCTGACTCTTGGAACAAACTTTTCTTTAGCAAGCGGGTCGTAGCCCTGAAAGAGGTGAAAATCATTTGAGTAAATTATTGCTGCTTCACTGCAATTATGAAATGGATTCTCATGAGCAGGTTGAAAAGAACTTTCTGTGAACACTCACAAGAGCTTCGACTCTATCTTGATGCTTTTGCTCAAATGTAGCGTTGTCCACTTGTCCCAGGTCTCCAGGGTTGAGGGTAATGAGCTCAGGCTGAATCTTTTCCAGCAGGGCTTTAACCTCCCATTCCTGCCTCTGCTTTGCACTACGGTATGGATTTGCATCCAGACCGTCAAAGTTTGGCTCACCAGAACCTGGGAATGTAATTTGGATCAAATGTTGATCAAAGTGACAATAAATACATTTTTTTACTTTTGCAAAAAGTTCTACAGCCAAAGAACAGGTTATACAAGAGATACAACAAAATGTTGTTTTGGTGGAATCTCAAGTACTGTAGCAGCCAGAATTTAATATTAAGCAGTAGTATTTAGCAAAGATTATTAGTTCATCATTAAAAACTGGACATTTTAGTTTCTCATAATGGCGTAACGATGATATAGTGTTCTGCTGTGTTTCTCTGTTGCCGGGATTGTCAGGTGTCTTAGGGAGTGTGAAGAAACAGACTAGCATGTCCCCATCCTCCGCTTCTTATCTGACTTCAAGGCTGAGATCACTCTGAACTTCAGTCCAACTATCAAAGGGGAGGTTAAACCTTCAGTACAGCAATGCATTAAATGTTGTAAAATCAGAAACTTAGGGAGAGATTTCTCCAGCTCTTCCCGTGTGCACATGTGATTCCTACAATAAACTTGTAAAGAAAGCACTTGACTTTTTCTTCCACTGAGACTGTTTTCTACCACAACGTCAAAACACTAAAAACTTTGCTAATGAAATGTATTATTATTACTGGTTTGGTTCACTCAGTGTCTCACATTGCAACACTCTCAATAAGATCAGTAAAATCATTGGACATCAACAAGAATGACTCACTTCCATTTACAATAACCAAGTCCTGAAGAAAGGCACTCAGATCTCCAGTGACAGTTCACACATCCTGCACTCTCACTACACCCTGTTACCATCCGGTCACAGGTTCAGGTCCCCTGCACTTAAGACCAAGAGAGCCACATCCAGCTTCATATCTTCCTCAATCGGACTGTTGAGCGCCTGAAGGGCCTTGTGACGGGTGGCCATGTACTGAAGAAATGAAGACTAAATGTTCATATTTATTGATTTTATTGTTTTATTCTATTTTTATTTATATTTTATTGTTTTATGATGTGTTTAATGAATGTGGTTTTTATGCATTTGTCTGTGTTTGTCCCAGTGTTGTCTGTAAATGAAGTTCCTAACGGATAAATAAAGTTATTATTGGTTATTGATCGATTGATTAAAAAGCCTTTTGAAACAAAATTGTCTTTGGTCCTTTTTTAAAAACCTCCACACTTTGCGGAGCCCTCAAGCTCTCAGAAAGAGCGTTCCAGAGCTGTGGAGCAGCTGCCTGGAAGGTCCTGTCCCCGATAGTGGAGAATCTGGTCTTGTTTGGTGCAGGCTTCGAACAGTGGTGTGGAGGGTTAGGAGTTCTTGGAGATAAGCAGGGGTGCAGTGCTATGTATGCACTGATGGGCGAGGAGGCAGAGCTTGTACGGAATCTTGTATTTAATGGGTAGCCAGTGGAGGGATTTGAGGATGGGAGTGATATGATCATATTTGCACCTCCTTGTCAGGACTTGGGCAGAGTAGTTTTAGATGTGCTGGAGCTTTTCTTAGCCCCTGCATGGGATCCTGACATGGAGGGCATTACAGTAGTCCAGCTTGGAGAAGATGAAGGTGTGACTCAATCTCTCAGCGTCCGGTTTGGAAAGACATGGACGTAGCCTGGCAATATTTTTAAGATGGAAGAAGGAAACCTTGTAGAGATGGTAAATGTGGGAGTCAAAGGTGAGGTTAGAATCCATTTTGACTCCAAGGTTTTTTACAGAGGATGACAGAGGGATGCTATGTCCAAAGATGTAGACACCTATTGGACATAAGGAAAGTGACTGGGTGAGGGGTTCATACGAAAATGGCCTCTGTTTTGCTACTATTGTAAGAAGTATTTCAGTGTAACGATAAATGTTTCATGTACTGAAGGACATTCGGGTTGGTTCAGGACAGTGCACGAATTATTCTGCATAACTTGTGTGTTTACAATCCACCTCTGCATTTCTGCAGCTACGCAGAAGGCTAAACCCCCTTTTTAACTTAAATCTGAGGTAGCAGCTGTACTGTTATAATTGTGTATTTTACACCCCTAATAAATGACATAAAATATATATATAAAAAAAACAATAACCAGTAATATATTGTTTCATTTGTGTTAGTTTTGTAAGGTTTGTGTTTGTAGCTGTGTGTGGATAACACGCACCATAGCTTATTTGAATAAACAAAAAAACAGGAAAGAACAAAATAATCAGCTTTTCCATTGAAAGTTTGGCTTGTTGGACAAGTTGGAGCGGCAGGGTAAAAGGTTTGGTACAGCTACTATTCAACGCACAATGGTGGGGAATTAAACACAACTTCTAGCAAGGTCAAAGCTGCTTTAAAGGTCCCCTATTATGCCTTTTTTCCCTTATTTTATCCTGTGCTATGTATCTGATATGCATAATTTTACATTCCGCCACAATCTCAACACAAAAGGTTATAAATACTAGCCTGTTTTGGAGCGCAGTTTCATACCCGGAACTCAAAACAGCTTGTTTCAGTCTTTTTTTCTTTTTTTTTTCCCGGGACCCGCCCCGTTGGTTGCGATTGGTTGTCATTCATTGTGATTTCCCCACCCACCCAGCACAGCGTGGAGCGGGAGGGGCGAGGTGTGCTTCACAGTAGAGTGAAGCACGGAAATGGGTGGATATCAGGGTGGAGAGCAGGTAGAAGTGGGGGAGGGTGTTTGAGCTGCAGGGGGCTGAACAAAAAACAGATGTACGTCACTATGTTCCACCAGTCGTTAGAGGTTTGGAGAACACGCCCCTTACTTTGAATTTAAATATCTCAAAATAGCATGAATCACAATAAAACACACTTTGGGGGATTGTTTGGGGTAGTACTAAGTAAAATAAAAGGTTAAAACCTCATAAAAGTCAGTTTTGCATAATAGGGGACCTTTAATATAAAACAACTTGTTCCCACCAGCAGGTTGGGGTCAGGTCCGTTTGATTCAGTTCTGGCCTGGCCAACCTGCGGCTCCGAGCCTCATGCGGTTCTTTAACTAGTTTCATGCAGCTCTTCAGGAGCTTTCACATGACATACGTAAAATATGCTTGGGCTGGCGTTGCCATTCATTCCCCCTACCGCTAGATGACACGTTGACCAGGTAAGCCTGTTTGAGTGATGTCAAACGCGCAACAAGAGAATCTTTGGTGCGACATCATTTGCATTGTAAATGATTTCTGTTATGTTAGCTCTCAAAATGGCAGGAAAAAAAAGCACAGCCAAACGAAAATATGAAGAACATTGACAAACTGGAAGAGTTTATATTTTTTTGTTGAACGTTATGGCAAGCTGATCTGCCTTTTATGTCACGCAGCGTTAGCGCATTTCAAAGGTATCTTCAGCGTAACTTCCACTCACTCCATCCTAACATCAAACACAGGAATTTCCAAAAGGGACTGAACTTCGCAAGCACAAGTTGGTCGACTTGAAAAGTCAGGCCAAAAAGCAGTTTACAAAACTTTATGAAACACTCAGAGATTGTAAGGCTTCCATGTGTGTGTGAGACAGTGCACACAATGCTAACTGAAATTGACCAATATTATCATGTTTGTGTGGTTATTTTCAGTAAATCTGGCTGAGTAGACGTGTATGCGCGTGCTTGCGCGTACATGCATGATTAAGAAATGGGATAGTGTGCCCATGTGTATGAAGTGGTTCTTTGCAGTAACACAGAAAAAAAGTGGTTCTTAGTCTCTGGCTAGTTGGCCAGCCCTGCATTAGTTCCTTAAACAATAGTGTGATGTCATACAAGATTAATCCCGGCTTGGAATACGAGACAGAATTAAGATTGAGACATCTTGACCTAAGATGATTTTAAAGAGTTCACTTCTTTGTTTGAATCAAAACTTATTGCACCAAACAATCCAGAAAGAAGAAACCAACAGAAATAACAAACACCACTTTGGATGGCCACCATTGATGTTTCCGCTCTGTTTCTAGAATTGCTTCAAAAAGTCTGATTGCTTTAACCTTTTTGAATTTGTTTTTAAACAGTAATAACTTGAACATGATGTAAAATTTTATCACATAATCAGTGTTTTTAATGAAAATATCTAAACATTTAAAAGCCATTTATCTCCGGTATTTGTGCTGGTAATGCAAGTCTAACATTTCGTTATTACCCGAGGGTAAACTGACCCGGGCTGTCAATAGAACAGCTTTTGTAACCTAGCAGAGAAAATAGGTCATATGTGCTTTCAGGACAAAACCTAGATATAAGAGGAGAAATATACACGCATGAAAGCAGTGGTAATCATGCGTCCATCCGTTTACTAATAAACAAAAAACTAAATCAGTCAGCAGTGTGGGTTTTTGTCAAAAATCTATCCCCATTCATAAAAAAAAAATAAAAAAATCCATACATGCAATTTGAAGCAGCTATCAGAATGAAAACAAAACTAAGAAAAAAAAGTGGGTCTGACCTGGTGTGAGCATGCTAGTGAAGCCATCTCCATGTCCAACACCAAGGACATCCTCAAATGGACAAAACTGCAGCCCCCACACAGTTCCGTGAGCCCTGTGAGCCATGTACGGTTTTGTGACGGGTGTGTTCCAAACATCCTTGTACACCTAGGAGAAGAACAAGACATAAAGTCACTTGAGTAGACGACTGATCAGTGAATAAAAATGTATCAAAAAGTGTCTTAGTAAAGAGGTAAAATTGTCCAAAATTTCCAGAGCAACATTTTCTAGATTAAGGAATGAGACGTTCACAATAAAATGAGTTTTGTGGGGTTTAATAATGCTACTTTTTTGTTTTCAATGTTCTGCCAAGTAAAAACAACATCATAAAATATCAGTGGCTTATTTACAAGAGCATGTGTAATTTTGAGTGTGTTGTTGAATTGTGACCTGGACAACGTCTCCAGTTGCTGCAGATAATAGTCCTCTTTGGCTCAGTGTCAAACATGAAGCTCCAGCAGGAAGGAAGTAGGACATGAGAGGTTTGAACGCTCTGACGTCATAAACTTTTAGCTTTTTATCCATCCCAGAGGTAACCATGTACCTGCACCAAAAAAAAGAAACAGGACGATAACACCATGCTGCCTCCTAGTGGCATTTAGTCAAACATTCAGCTCATCTCTGGAAACAAGCGAACAGCAGACTTTTATGGGATCATGTTTAACTGGTTTGGTTAGCAATAAATACATTCTCATAAATATTATTTTAAAGATTTCAACACAGCATTGATTTATTAATTAATTGTAACCAATAATGGTTTCTTCATTATGGCTTGTTTGGTGCAATAAGTTCTAATTCAATTACTCCCAGAGAAAACCTCCATCTTTGTTTACTGTCTTTTCCTCAGTGCCACTGTCTGTACACCAAACAGCATGGCCGGTCTCACCACGGTTTTGTACACTTTTCCTTTCATTTTAGCTGAAACTCTTCTATCACACATCACACGTGATACTTTTCTCCACTCATTCCAGCCTGCCTGAACACGCTTCTTCACCTCTTTTCCACACTCTCCATTGCTTTGGACTGTTGATCCTACGTACTTAAAATCTTCCACCTTCTTTATCTCTTCTCCCTGTAACCTCACATTTCCATTTTGATCTTTCTCATTCCCACATACGTATGTACTCTGTTTTACTCTGACTAATCTTCATTCCTCTTCTTTCTAGTGCAAACCTCCACCTCTCCAGTTTTTGCTCCACCTCTACCCTCCTCTCACTACAGATCACATTGTCATCTGCAAACATCCTTGTCCATAAAATTTCCTGTCTAACTTCGTCTATCAGCCTGTCTCAGAGCAGATCCCTGGTGCAGTCCCACCCCCACACTGAACTCCTCTGTCTCACCTACAGCACACCTCATCCATCGTTACTATTAGCAATGGTGCAAAGTGAAAATAATGTATCCTCTTTTCAGTGGAAACTTCAAGCGATTTCTAAATAACTCAATAAATAGTTTAGTAACTAAAAATAATAATTGCTTCAATAAAATAAAATTGTTGCAGTAGAGTTTTCCTGCGACTTACGTGCCCGTCTTGTCAACTGTAACTGAGCGCACACCACCCTGGTGACAGAGCATCTTGACGATAGCTTCCTTCTGATTTGGTGACCAGAGTGTGACGGTGCCATTTGGATGACCAAGGTGGATGATGGCATTGTGAGGGTTCTGGCACATCACATCAAGTCTGCCGGACTTGGTGCAGATGGCTGCCACTTCCTTTCCCACGGAAACGTCGAGATACTGCAAAAAGCCTCTGGCGCTCTGCCCATCCCAATATGAAAACATTGTTACAAAAAATGGATTAATATTAATCCACAACATTTTAATACATCTAAATGAAAATGTTAGTTTTATTAATTATTAAGTGACTGATTTTAAGCTTTATTCATTAGGTTGTTTTATTTGTACAATGGCTTGTAGTAAGATCATTAAAAATACAGAAACAAGAAAAAAAACCAATTTGCTTTATGTTCAATATTTTAAAAGTTATTGTAGCTGAATTATCTGCACCAGAACTGCACAACGCCCCCTTCTGTGCAAAAACAGAACTTCAGCTTCTTCTTTTTTTTTTTTTTTTACTGTTTGTACTTCATTAGGTTGATCATTTAGAGTTATTCTGATCACACAAATGGAATAAAGTCAAGTTTGACTGTAAATACCTCTTAAAATCCTTAGTATTAATTATTGGCATACGTGTTTTAAATCAAGTGGTGTACAAAAAACAAACTAGACAACAAACTACTTTCTCAACAAAAATAATGTGAGACATGTTCTTTATGTCTACCAGGTATTTTGTACTTACATTTTGTTTCTTAATTTATCTACTTGACCATACTTTTTATTAGTATATTTTTAATTAGTGTTTTTTTTCATTATTGAAACATTGTTTAAGCTGTACAACTCACCGCTGTCGCTAACAAAAAATGATAAGGAAGGAACTGCATTCGAAGGACGTCGTTGAATTTACGGATGCAGTGGAGCTCAATCCCGTTGGAATCGTAGATATATAACCACTTCTTCTGAGCCACTGCATACATAGCTTCACTGTGGAGCCATCTAAAAATATAAAAACGTCTTAATACTGGGGAAAAAAAGGGTGGAATTTATGCTGCAGGCAAAGCATTGATTAATTTCTAATTTTTATTTTTCTCAAAACTTACTTCACATCATTCAATGTCTCCATCACATTTATTTCACACATGAGCTGTTTGGTTTGCCAATCGAAACATGCCAAATGTCCTCTTCTGCCGCCAAGCAGCAGGTGACTGAAAAGAGAAAGAAATTTTAAAACAAATATGCATTGGCTTAATCCTGTTTGTTTCATCTTCTTTGAACTGCTTATTCCTAATAGAGTATTGGGGGGTGCTGGAGCTTATCCCGGCTGATTTTGCCACACACAGACGACAATGAACAAACACACTCCTTCCTATGGACAATTTCATAGCAGCCAATCAACCTAATGCACATATTTTTTGGAGAGTGGGGCGGAAAACCAGAGAAAATCCACGTATTCACAGGAGAACACGCAAACTCCACACAGAAAGGCCACCATTTCGACCCTTACACTCTATTTTGGGACTCAACGCCAACTCTCTTGCTGTGAGGCCACTGTGCCAACAGTGACTACAAGTCTATTCTTTGGCTTCTTAGTAATAAAATTTTAACGGGTAGAAATTCTTTCCATCCCTATTAAAGTTTGAAATAATAATTTAAAACTTGTTCTTGAACTAAAAAGTAAAAAGGACCTGATATTTAGTGAGGAAAAGTGACTTCTGACAGCTTAGAAAAGTAAATATGAATAGGGATTTTACTGCACAACTATAGAAAACTTTTATTATTATCGCTTTTCCAAAATCAATCAACCAAGAATGATTACATTGGTCTGATCTCTGTGGTAATTAAAAGCAAAATGAAGCTAAATGAAATATAAATGTTAGAGTACTTACCGTCCTGTCCTGCTGTAGTCTACTCGATATGGTCCAAACTGAGACAATTTGAGATTGAAATACTATAAAAGACGAAAAAAAAAGTCAAAACCTTAGCATGATTAATAAAATGTTGAATTTGAAAAATACTTTTTGCCCGGACAAGTCTATAAACAAAAAATTGTATGTGCTATATCAAATACAACACAGCTCAGTGTAAGGCTAAATGGATTTATTTCAGAAACAAACACAAGAAAATAAGATATATTTCCTACCTTAGCTCCAGATGCTATATCAACAGCATCTGCAATGTCCTCTTGTGAGATAAGACAAGTGTCCTCGCCTTCATCTCCTTCGAGAAATCTAAGATGAAAAAAATGTAAATTTAGGTGACATTTAAAGCCTGTAATCCTAATTTGGGAATAGCTTTGAAAAAGAAGAACAGGGAATTATGTGAAGAAAATTACCCTGCATCTTCTGGGAGCAGCAGGTCAAACCGAGCTGCTTGTTTCTGGGCCATCTCTGAGGTTGCTTCAGAACTAGCAATGATGTCTTTCAGTTTATAATGCTTGTGGTAAGGCTGTTAAGAAAAAAAAAAGCAGAGAAATTATTTGAGATGTTGATCTGAACATGACAATATTCTATCCATCTTCCGAAATACATTATGCTGTATACAACACATTTCTTTTTGTCTTCTGAACCACTTTTAGCAAAGGTGCCGGAGCATATCCCAGCTGATTTCAAGCGAGAAGCAGGATACACACACATACACACGCATACACACACACACACTTGGGGCAATTTCCTTGTCAGTCAGTCACCTTTTTAACCGTCTATCCCTAAAGGGGATTGCGGTGGGTGCTGTAGCCCATCCCGGCTGGTTTGAGACGAGGGATAGGGTAAACCCCAAACAGGTCACCAGTCTGTTGTGGGGCCACACACATACAACCATACACACACACACTCATTCCTAGGGGCAATCATGTAGTAGCCAATCTACCTATCATGCATGTTTTTGGAGGGTTGGAGCAAACCAGAGTACCTGGAGAAAACCCAAGAGTACACAGGAAGAACATGCAAACTCTGCACAAAAAGGACAGTTTTTCAACACCAAGCAGCCCAAAACAAATGTCTTACTTTATTCATTTTGTCTTTTCTTCTAAATTTCTGCAGCCTGTCAGCAGGAATAGGAGCGGGTCCAGGGAATGGGTCTGATTTCTAAAAAAAAAAATAGAGAAAAGAAACAATTAGATAAAAGCAACATACCTTTTTATGATATAGTGAAAATAAAATTGTATTTGTTTCACTAAAATATTACAAAATACCATTAAAAGTTATCTGATTGAATTAGACACTAAGTGTAGGATGAATATAACTCCTATAAAATACATCTCAAATGTTTTTTTAAACTCTAAAAAATAGTAATTGACAAAAGACGACATCCTTTTAAATTAAACTCTAAATATTTTTTTTATTTATTTACCTCTGATGATAATATCTTGTCGTGATCCTCTTTTCGTTTCCTTTTA
Source organism: Neostethus bicornis (assembly GCA_902685375.1). NCBI lineage: Eukaryota > Metazoa > Chordata > Actinopteri > Atheriniformes > Phallostethidae > Neostethus > Neostethus bicornis. The sequence goes on from LR738550.1 coordinate 9,717,555, forward strand.
TTTGCATTTTGCTTGTCTTCAAGTTGTTCAGTTGCTCTTTCATCTTCTTTCCCCCCTTTTTGCTCTTCCTCCCAGTAACGAACAGAAGGCTGTCGGAGAGAAGAAATAGTCATGTGTTTATGAAAAAAAAACGTAGAAATGGTCAACAATAAGTGTTATTAATGTCTCTTTTTGCCATTACTCACAAGGCAAAGACATATTAGCAGAGTAACCGGAGAAATTCATTAAACATTCTTTACAGGTACATTTCATAAACACGTTTAAAATGCAAAAAACTACCATTTTGCCACAACTAAAAAAATAGTCAACATTCTTATTTATACCTTATTTCTTTTTCCCACGTGTGAATTTTTCACATTGGCATCACCGGGAGACGCCATCTTTGTTGTGTACGTTTTCAGAGATGTGACGTCATTTCCGCCTAGAAAACTCCTTTAAGTCGAGCGAGGGGCTTTTCCTGAACTTTTTCAGTTTTTAAACAATCATATTTCAAAAAGTATTGAGACTTATCTTAATTATGTCGAACCAGAAGAGACACAAAAATCCCTGAGAGCACGTTAAAGCTAAAATGGTGTTTCTAGATTCAATTCAATTTTATTTGTATAGCCCAAAATCACAAAATTTCTGTCTCAATGTGTTTCACATTGCAGATTCAGAAAGAAAAAAAACAAGAAAAAGGAGGAATGTATAGACACAAATACACAGCAAGAAAACTAACTGACAAATGCAAGCTAGACAATATTGGCACATTCCTGCCCTTAGACTCTCCTTCACGATGAGGAAAAACTCCTTAAAAAAAACCCCATCAGTGGGGAAAAAAAAGAGAAACCTTGTGGGATCCACATGAAAGAGAGATCCCTCCCCCAGGATGAGCATGCAATGTGTCTAAGACTATTGATAAAGATAAAATATTTCTTGAGTTTTGAAGAGCATATACTTTTGAGGGGAAAAATTCAAAACTCCATTTAAGTCAATGGAAAAAAAAAATACTAGAATTGAAATGTACAAAAACTAATAAAAAATTTAAAAATCTGTTTGGACACGCGTGACTGCCAATAAAGTTGGTCATTTTGAGACCAAAATCACTAAAATTGGTCATCTTAACTGAGACATCTTTTGTGAAAAAAGGGCTAAAATAAAGAAAACAGGAAAACAATACTTGATGCTTAAAGGCATCAAGTAAACAAAGAAATTAATTTTTGAACCCAAGTAAAATTGTTCAAAAAATAAATCAATACACAATGCCAACCTGCAAAATTAAAAGTAACTCATATGATGGCTGACCAATCCAACTAACCAACATGAGGTGAAATGAAATGGCTGATTCTTATTAGGTCATGAGGTAGCAAAATTTGAATGAGCAACCTTTTAGATAAATTTCTTCAACTTTCTAACAGTCTTGGATACATAGGCTATTTGTCGCAGTGGAGGGATCCCTCTTTCATGTGGATTCCCTTTAGCCCCCCTCAACCCTCGCTGCTTTGTAAAATCTTTTTGGAGATTTTACTCAACATGAAGATGGGTCTAAGGCAGGAATGTGCTGAAATTGTTGGAGTTTTTTCCAGCATATTATTCTGACATGACCTTTAAGCCTCTTGCCACTCCTGGTTTGTGACAGGAGTGAAGGAATTTCACTGGAAGGGATTTCATCCTGAAGGATCAACTAAAGAAAAAAACAAACTTATAGCTCAAACTACACAATTTTTCTGTCTAATTTGATCAAATTGAAACTTTTCAGTTTACCCCATGTTCTTTGGTATCAGTGATTAAATGTATTTTAAATAGTCTCGTAGTCTGAGGCTCCTTCAACTGAGAAGAAAATTAAACTTGCAAGTGCAGTCCACTAATTTAATCAGTATTACTTTGCTATCAGTATTTAATCACTATCAGTAAATAGTGATTAAATTACTGATGCACAATGAGTTTGCCAAGGATGCCTCATCTTATGTGCAAAGATTTTGTTCTCTGCATGTTTTTAAGACAAAAAAGGGTCAAAGGCCAGAAAATCTGTCCAGACCTGAAAAGGAGTGGTGAGAATGGAGCCAATCGTGAAACATTTGAGGATGAGATAACAGCTGCAGTAAATAGTTTGAAAATGAACAAGAAAGGGATCTAGGTAGAGACAAAATGGATCAGACAAGAGGTATGCCATGTTTCAGAATTCAGGGATTATTTTAGTGTAAACCTTTTTGGAACTTTATGCTAAACTTGCATCAAAATGTGCAGAAATTAAAAAGCATTAATTAAATCTGTGTTTTGATTTTAATGACTGTCACAAAAAAAAAAGCCAGTATAGTTTCAGCTTTATTGTTCTTGACTGGCTTGATTTGATTCAAATACCTGCTCTTGCTAATTTATAGTATATTTTTATTTTTTTTTCCCTTAAGAAATGGATCTTTTACTTCGACCAGAACTTTTTGATTTCCACGGCGTTGCCATGACTCAATATTTTGCAGGTAATTGGGAAAATGTGCAAAATTTCCAAGCGAGACCAGATGATATTCTTCTTGCCACATACCCCAAAGCAGGTCAGTTCATTAGTATGTGTTAATATGCTCTCATCAATGTGCTTTTCAGCTTTAGAAGTGCCTGTGAAGTAATTCATCTTTTTTTCTTATGCTCTGCAGGAACCACATGGGTCTCATACCTTCTTGACTTGTTATATTTTGGTCAAACTTCTCCAGAACGTCAGACTTCCATTCCCATCTATAAAAGGGTTCCTTTCCTGGAGCTTGTAGTGCCAGGCTTAGAAACAGGTTAATAATTAAACATAATCTTTAAAAACTTTCATTTTTGTAAAAGTACATTTAAAGCTATTATTTTCATCATCAACCATCACAAACTCATTTCTTTCTCGGGGTCAACCTTCCTCCAAAAATGTTTACATCTAGAAAAATTAAATTTGTCAGATGACCTTGGAATTTTTTTTTCTCCAGCTCACATTGATAAGATTTTTAACATTGTCAGCAGTGCATACTTTTTTTTTACTCGTTTTATTTTCTACAGGAGTAAACCGGGTGAACGATCTTCCTACCACTCCAAGAATCATCAAAACTCACCTTCCGGTTCAGTTTGTGCCGAAATCCTTCTGGCAGCAAAACTGTCGAGTACAAAGTCTTTGTTTTTTAAATGCTATATTTTAGCTCAGACCTGGGATTATACGTAACCCTAGGGTATAAACTGACAGTCTACAATCTATAAGACTTTTTATTTTCACCTCTGGTTCTTCACAGATTATTTATGTAGCTCGCAATGGAAAAGACAACATGGTATCTCTTTTCCACTTTGATCGCATGACTGGAATTCAGCCAGAGCCAGGCGACTGGAACAGCTATTTTCAGAGATTTTTAAAGGGGAAAAGTGAGTCTTAAACTATTTGCATCATGACCGATTTCATAAACAATTTTGTCTAATTGTCTTGCTTCATTTTCTGGTTGCAGTTACATTTGGTTCTTGGTATGATCATGTAAATGGATGGTGGAAGAAGAAACAAACCTACTCAAATCTTCATTATATGTTCTATGAGGATCTAATTGAGGTAACTCTATAGTTTTTTCATAAGATTATTTAAGCTGTTGTCACTGAAAGCCTGTTATTGTAACAGAAAATGTTATATCTGACTGTTTTTACAGGACACTTTGCAGGAAATACACAAACTCTGCTCCTTTCTGGATGTGGCTCCTTCAAATGAGGAGAAAATTAAACTTGCAAGTGCAGTCCAGTTTGATAAGATGAAAAACAATGAGATGACCAACTACACCTCTTTTCCAACAATGAATTTTGAAATTTCTCCCTTCATGAGAAAAGGTATGTAAAACAATCTAGAGATGTTGAAAGAGACTTGGATTTCACTTCTTTTAAACAGACCTTTATGTCTCTGCAGGGAAGGTCGGTGACTGGAAAAATCACTTCACTGTCGCTCAGAATGAAATTTTTGATGAAGATTACAAGAATAAAATGAAAGACCAGACACTACAGTTTCGTACAGAAGTTTAAAACACCTAAAGCTGCAGATATGTGTTCAAAGATAACTCATATGCATTAAAGCACAGTTTTAACCCAACCTTTAAGAGTTTTGTTTAAAATGTGATATTCAAGATGTGGCCTGAGATAAACTCTGTAATTGCCGCCCACCATGATATTTTAAAACTTTAAATGTATTGTGCACACATTTTAAACAATCAGAAATAAATTTCATTTTAATATGAAAACTTTTTCTCTCTTTTGTACAAGACACTGATTTTGTACACATTAAATTTGAAGGATTTTTTTTCTTGGTTAATAGTTCATGGTAATTTCAGTTGTTTGTTTTGCGCCATCTTTGTTAGATCTTAAACTTGTTTTCAGGCTTGGTTTGGCCAAATGTGAAACTCGACATTCTTGTTTTTGTGTCTTTAGTTTGATTCCTTTTTGCTCTAACTCCTGCTTTTAGGGTGAACCTAGCTTAAGTTAGAGAACTATAATCACCGACACATTGGTATTCTGCGTCCTAAGAAAATATTTCATCTGAAGTCAGGGGGAGACTAAATAAAATCTATAAAGTTGTGTCCCATCATCTATGAATAGAAATTATTGAATTGGGTGGCATGGTGGTGCAGTGGGTTAGCACAGTGGCCCAGCACAGTGGCCTCACAGCAAGAAGGTCGTGGGGACGAGGCTTGGAACACTGGCCTTTCTGTATGGAGTTTGCACGTTCTCCTTGTGTCTGCGTGGGTTTTCCCCGGGTACTCCGGCTTCCTCCCATCCTCCAAAAACATACATGTCAGGTTGATTTGTTGGGGCCAAATTGCGCCTAACAATGTGTATGGTTGTATGTGTGTGGCCCCGTGACAAACTGGTGACCTGTTCGGGGTGTACCCTGCCCTCACCTTGACTCAGCCAGGATGTGGTCCGGCACTCCGTCAACCCCGAAAGGTATAGAAGGTTAAGAAGGTGACTGTGACTGACTGAATTGAAAATCAAGATGAGACATACTGCAAGTATGTTTTGCGAATTTTAAGCTGCAAAGAACTTTAACCATAACAACAATAATAGACAACCATAATAGGGTTTTTTCCCCCAGGAGAAGATATTTTGTCTAATTTTAGATTAAAATAGATTTAACAAAGTAAAAGAATCTAGAAACTGGTATGGATTAAAACATTGTTTTATACTATACCTTGAAATTTACTATTTGTCACATCCCCACTTTTAGTAATTAAAGATGGAGAATATCTATAACTAAGAAATTGATTTGTTTGTAAAAGCGTCTATTTCATTATATTGATCCCTTAATGGGGAAATTTCTGTGCTGCATTGCACCGGAGCAGGCAGCCACGACGGCACTAATGGTGGGAGAAATGGAGTGTTAGGCATCTTACCAAGGACACCTAGACATGAGCTCAGTGGGACTTGAACCGGCTTCTCCCGGTTCAAGGACGGATACTCTACTACTCAGCTATCACCTCCCCCAAATGTGCATTCTATGTACAGTTAGTTTTTTTTTTTATTCATAAGTTTTGTGATGTGTAACTTTTGGTTTACGTCGATCAAACTGCAACTAAAAAACAGCATTGCAGAAAATCAAGGATTAAAAAAAAGAGTATTCTCGCAAAATTTTCTTTGCTAAATAGTTATACTTTAACTTTTGTGTCTTTTTTTCCCCCTTGCCTGTTGAAAGTACAGAATGTCTTCTTCCTTCATTTTTTTGTCAGTCCCATAGAGACCTGCCTCATATCCGGTGTTGTGAGATATTAGAGCTACAAGCCAAAAAGCTGAGCTAAGAGTGCAGAAAGTGAGATAAAGAGCTGACTTTGGACTGCTCACTCTGAGACCTGCACACCATACCCAAGAGATCATTTGTGGTAAGTCGCTGAATTTGTTTACTTATGAGTTCCCAGATGTACCAAATTGCTAAATAAATCTGCTCTGAACATGTATTTTTGAACAGCTCTAACAGCCACATTGAACATGAACAATATGTTAGTTTGTTTGATGCCTCGAATGTCCAGATGGTTTCCAAATTTTTTTGCGAAGAGCAAATTCCAATTGACCGTTTGTCAGCACATGTTTCCCTTTTAATTTACTAGCTGAGAAATATGTGGAACTAATTTGTTCCTCTGCATGGAGTGATGTCTAAAAGTACTTCTTTGCTTTTCTTGCATTCTAAATTAGTTAGAAAATATGTAAATATTTACTTAATTTTGTGATTTTCTTGATTATTTTTTTAAAAAAGACCAATAATTGTATATAATGTTGCTGCTCTAATGACTAGTAGAGCTGTCACCTCATCCTACACTTTCATTTTTTGGAATCTCCATCACTGGGTGTCCTCCAGACAACAATTATAACAATCCAACATCCGCTTTACACAATGCTGTGCACTATCAATGTTACTTTTTATTGGTGTTTACTAGAAGCAGATGTTCTTCCTAGGAGAACAGATTAATGTTTTGTGTCGTTTTTTTTTTTTTTTAAAACATCTTGCGCACTTTTGGCTGTGAATCCAAAAAACTTTTTTTTTTTTGGATCATTGCCAAAACAAACAGCATTTTAAGGAATTTGAGAAAAATGCCAAGAATTAATAAATTAGATAAAAGTCTGGAAAGGTTAAGGTTGGGGGCTGTGATCCCACGATGGGAGTGACGGATCCACCAACCCCCCCCCAAAAAACAATAAAGAAAGAAGAGGGGAAAATAGTTTAGGATTTTGAGAGCTAAAATTACAGGAAGAGACGTAAGAAAGAGAGACTGGAAGCAGCAGATAATTTGATCCTCAGAAGTATGTGATATCTCATAACAAACCAGTTGTACATTTTAGTTTGGTAGCATGGCTGTTTAATGCTGACCAAAAAAAACTACTGCTTTGTTTTGGAAGAGTTTTGAAACTTGCAAGTGCTTCATGCAAATGATTTTAAAGCTGCAAAAAGTAAGATTTTGAACTTGCTTTCTCATGGGCAGCATTAATTTCCCCTTGAATGGGGCCTCAAAATTTTTCTGTACACATGCTCAAGGACTTTTGGCCTGCATTATGTGGCCTTTTTTTACCATAAAAAAAGCTTCTGTTAACACAACCATTGTTTGATAATCCTATCTCATTTTCCCAATCATTTGCTAATAATATAATTCCTTTTTGTCTTCACATAAGATATGGATACAAGTTCTCGACCTCCTTTGTTTGACTTCCATGGAGTCTCAATGACTCGATGTTTCACGGACAATTGGGAAAATGTGCAAAATTTCCAGGCTAGACCAGATGACATTCTTGTTGCAACGTACCCCAAAGCAGGTTAGTGTATAGATGTTTCATACAGTAATGTTTAAGTCAGGCTGCTTTGAAATCTTAAATTTTCTCATGGAGACCCAAAGCATAATCAAATCAAATGTGTGTTTGAATGCTGGGTGTCACCTCTTTGAATTCCTTTCTGATCCGGTTTAGGAACCACATGGGTCTCCTACCTCCTCGACCTGCTGTATTTTGGTCAAACGTCTACAGATCAACAGACGTCAACCCCCATCTATGAGAGGGTGCCTTTTATGGAGATTGTGGTGCCGGGTGTGGTAACAGGTTAACGACCAAACCTAATCTTTATTTGTTGTATTAACTATGTAATAGTGACTAAATGTATTTCCAGCCTATTTTCCAAAAAAGGAAAATAAATATGGATTTTTCACGTCTATTACGTAACTGTGCCCTGTCCAGCGGAGGAAAATGTGTTAGGTTGTGTCCATTTTTAGCAAAAAGATAACCTTCTAAAAAACTTAAATCTTAAATTACAGGGAGAAAAATATCCATCCACTTTGCAAAACTTTTTGTCAGAAACTACTTCTTAAATCTTCTTTTTCTCCACAAATATGACAAAAGTATTTTAATTTTATGATTAATTGAACCTGAAAGACATTTTCCTACAGAAAGTTTAACCATATCTCATGTATACATGCTCACATTATTTCTTTTTCTTCATTTTCTTTTGCTATGATATAGGGTTGCGTTGTTATACTTATGACTCGAACAGAACTATCCATCGAATAATCTAGTTAGTTAGATTTTGCAATTGATTTTAAACAAGAATTAAATCATAAAGATTTGTTAACTTTAGTTTTTTTTTTCTTCAGGATTGGACCTGGTAAACGAGATGCCCACCACTCCAAGACTCATTAAAACTCACCTTCCTGTCCAGTTTGTACCAAAATCCTTCTGGGAGCAAAACTGTCGGGTATAAAGCCTCCAATTCTTATATTATATTATTCTATAGACTACCACTTAATTGTGCGACATTTTTAAGTATTAACTCCTAGTGACTCACTACAGATTATCTACGTAGCCCGAAATGGAAAGGACAACATGGTGTCTTATTTTCACTTTGATCGTATGAATACAATTCAACCAGAGCCGGGAGACTGGAACAACTATTTCCAGAAGTTTTTGGATGGAAAACGTAAGTTTGGAAATAGTTATGTGACACAAGTGAAAAATGATCAAATCCTGACCAATTTCATCAGTTCTTTAATTCAATTTTTCTTGTATTTTTCTGTGGTCTTAGTTGCATTTGGTTCTTGGTATGACCATGTGAGTGGATGGTGGAAGAAGAAACAAACCTACTCAAAAATTCATTACATGTTCTATGAAGATCTAATTGAGGTAAATATTTTTTCAATAGAACATTCACTTCTGAAGCTCTTTTTTTGTCACAGAAGCTTTGCGTCTTTGTTTTCAGGATACCTTAAGGGAAATAGACAAACTCTGCTCTTTTCTTAACCTGGCTCCTTCAACTGAGGAAAAACGACAACTTGCAAGTGGAGTCCAGTTTGATAAGATGAAACAGAATGAGATGGCCAACTATTCTACTTTCCAGTTGATGGATTTCAAAATTTCTCCCTTCATGAGAAAAGGTTGAGTATACGATGTTATTGAAAAATACTTTGTTAGTCTTTGAAACCAACCTTACAGTGAATGTGTGTCTCTGCAGGGAAGGTCGGTGACTGGAAAAATCACTTCACTGTAGCTCAGAATGAAATTTTTGATGAAGACTATAAAACTAAAATAAAAGACCCTACACTGCAGTTTCGTACCGTGATATGAAAACAATCAGGAAGCTCTTCTCAATGGTGAAGAGTAGATGAGCTTGTTTATCATCAACTAATCTAAACTGGTGTTCAACGTGGATCCACTTTATTGTTGTAATTGTACAATTCATTATGGCAAGTTCTTAGATTCATCATAACTGTTATAATAAGGATTTATTTGTGTACTTTGTGAACAGCTTTAGATAAAAAGAAGTGCTCATCTTTCATCAAATTGTTTGTTAGACACTGCTTTTAATGAGAATCATTAACAGCAACAAAAAAGTTTTGTTTTTTTTTTTTTTATGAATTATTCGTCACTTGTTAAAATCTTAGTTTCGATTTGTTTTGTATTTCTTACTTTTAGATGTGCTATGGTACAATCAAATTTTTATGTTGAACACATGCTATTGTTTCCTTGTTAGCTAGTTACCTGAATTCTTGCAATGATATTCTCACCAGCTTTGGGTGGTGACTGAAGGAACGAGATCACCAATACAAGCGGCCGAAATGAGCTTCCTCCAAGGGGGGACTGGGCTCTCACTCAGTGATAGTGAGAAACTCTGCCATACAGGAGGAGCGTGGAGTAGAGCTGTTGCTCCTCTGGGTTGAGAGAATCCAGATGGGGTGGTTTGGGCATCTGGTTAGGATGTGTCTTGAACTCCTTACTGGTGATGTGATTTGGGCACGTCCCACTGGGAGCAGACCCAGAGGCAGGCCCCGGACCTTCTAGAGTGATTCACAGCTGGACAAGGGAATACCTTTGGATCCTCCCAGGTGAGCTGATGGATGCAGTCAGGGTGAGAGAAGCCAGTGTTTCCCAGGTTGCTATTGCCCCCGTGACCTGGATAAGGTTGGTTTGTACTTTAGATTCACTACCATGTAGACTTTGAAGGAATGACCATCTTAGTATGTACACTCCTCAGTTTGGTCAGGTCAATCGTCCTTGTTGTCACTTTTTAAATTCAATTCTTATTTTAAAGTTGTTTTTTGATAAACAATTTGTATAAATCAACCAAAACATTATTAAACGCACTATTACAAATCTTGTGGTCTCTAATGTATTGTACATCAAGCAATGAAGATTGATCTAGTTTTTCTGCTCTTTAGAAATAAAATTAAGCTTATAAAGGACTTAAATTTAAATTCAGGAACATTACAGGCAAACCACACAGACATTGGAAGTTTTAAAGAGTTTGGGGGCTAAAAAAGAACCTTAGGAAAGGCCTCCTTTGGTATTCAGACCGAAAAGCTGAAGCACAAAGAGAGTAGAGCACCATTCGGCTGGAGGAGGAATTTACAACATCATCTAAAGATTTAAAGTAAAAGGTAAGTTTTAAAATTGATCTTAGTAGAAATTTTTGGTGGAATTTTAAGATGTTCATGTATAAATGAACAAATGGACAGCTGGATTTTAAAACAAGCTGAAGACAAAAAAAGAGATTGATGAATCTCTCTCTAGGCTGAACTAAATTATGCCTTAACGATCACTTGCATTTTATGAAGATATTAAGATTTCTGATTTCATAAATGCAAAATTACAGCTATTTCTGCTTAGCATCGCGTTTTATTAATAACCAAAAACTTTTTATGGAATGCTTGTGTTTGGCCCCACAACAGACTGGCGAACAGTTTGGGGTCTACCCTACCTCTCGCCTGAAATCAGCCGGGATAGGCTCCTGCATTCTCTGCTATCCCATTACAAATTAGCGGTTCAGAAGATGAAACAAAACTTTTTATGGGTTGCAGGGGCAAATCTAGGATTTTCCACAGGGGGCGGCGGGTACGTAAGGTCATAGACAAATCGAGCACCTGTGCTTGCTAGTATAACGGGACGTTTTGAAAAATAAGTAATTTTTCTGCATTTTGGAGCTTGTTTTGCCCAAATTTTATAATAATCAAAGTAGTGAGAACACTTTTTTCTGTGGACCAAAAGCGAGGACGTGGTGCCGTGAACCCCCGGCCCCCTCTCTTGATCCGCCCCTGGGTTGTTAAAACTAGGTGATTTAAAGGACAGAGGACTTTTGACTTTTTAAAAAAAAATAAAACTAATCCCATATTTATAATAAAACAAGAGAATTGTTTTGAAAGTAATTAAAATATACTGAGTTTAATTCTAACTCAAACTAGTCATAGTATAAAAAAAATTCTCATTCTATTAGATTTGGAATTTTGTACATCTTTTATTAAATAGTTAACAACCTTTAATCTAATTTCTGATACCACGCCACAAAAATAATTTGACATAAACTGTTTAAATTAGACATATTATTGTCTTGAAGAATTGAGAGAACAAAAAGACAACAATATTCATTCACAAAATATCGCGCAGTATCCTGAGTTCTAGCCTGGCTTGAAGATTAAATCTCGCGATATTTGGGAGTTGACAGTTCTCAATTTGGAGTTAAACACATGCCCATCTGAGGAGGAGAGTCATGTCACATCTTTTTAACCTGGATGAGAGGAGACATACAGAGTAGAGAAAAGTTTCTGAAGGTAAGCATGTATTTTATTCTTACAAAGATGATCACAAGAAAAAAAAAAGCTAAACATGTGATTATGAACTTATTTGTCATTAATAAAGAAATGTCATTTTTTTTAAAGCTTCTTACAAAAATACATTTCTCATTAATTACCTGAAAGTTTTTAAATATTTTTAGGAGACAAGTGACAATTTTCCCTTTTTTTGTGTTTCTTTTTTTCATCATCTCTAGGTGTATGTCTCAACTTTCAGTTAGTCAAGGAAGTGTGTATCTTGCAGTGCTTAATTTTAAAAAAGAAATGGATCCACCAACCAGACCAACACTATTTGATTTCCATGGAATCCCTATGACCAAAAACTTCACAGACACTTGGGACGATGTCCAACGCATTCAAGCAAGACCAGATGATATTCTCATTGCCACCTGCCCAAAAGCAGGTAAAGTTTTGTATCATGTAATAAGATTACTTCACTATGAAAGTTTTAGAGTGAATGTTGAAGAATTTGTTTAAACTTTAAAAGTGTGTGCTAATTTGATCTCATTTCAGGAACCACTTGGGTCTCATACATTTTGAATCTTCTGTACTTTGGGGACACTTCCATTCCTCTTCATGACCAAGTGCCTTTCCTGGAACGCAGTCATTCAACTCTTCCCAGAGGTTAAATATAAAATAAACACTTTTCCTCTGATAAGTACATTAACATAAAATTATGACAAATTACAAGAGATTTTTTAAATCGATATGCTATAAAAGTCAAACAGATCTTATTCAGATTAAATAGAGAAAAAGTGAATTATCTGTGATCTGCCTCTTGATGCTTTTAGTAACTGATTTCTGAGACTGGTCTAAAACAGAATGAGTGATGGGTGACCTTAGAGTTTTTGAGGGACCTTTAAGTGACCTTTGACAATAAGTGATGAACGGCTTTTTACCTTTAAAGAGGTGTTTTTTTTCCCCCCTGTTGGTCAATGAGCAGATTGTAGATCATTTCTTAAACTCTGGTTCTTTATGAGCTGCAAAAAGAAAATGGGCAAACCAAAGAGTTCTGCAGCTTTACCAAAAATAACTTGAAGAAAACTCCACAAGTTGGAGGGATTCTTCTTGAGTTTTAGTGAATGACTTGACTATCTTGAGAGCTCTTTATTACTACTTCTCTGGTGCTGGGAGGCCAGTTTATGAAACTAATTTGCGCTAAAGTCATAAATATGACTCGTTTTTGTTATTAGACTGTATACTTAATAAAATCTCAGGCCTGAACAATTTGTTGAAAAGTTTGCATGTTTTCAGCAGCAATCTAATCCTCTTTCCAAAGGTGTAGACTTGGTGAACCAGCTCACCACTACTCCTCGTCTTATTAAGACCCACCTACCAGTCCAGTTTGTGCCAAAGTCATTCTGGGAGCAACGCTGCAGGGTAGAAAATACACCTACACACAGTCACTGTATAAAATAAAAAACACTCAAACTGAATGTTTTTATTTTTATTTAGATTGTGTATGTGGCTCGTAATGCAAAGGACAGTGCAGTTTCCCTTTTTCATTTTGGCCGTATGAACATTCTAGCGCCAGAACCAGTCGAATGGCCCAGATTCCTGCAAGAGTTCACGGACGGGAAGGGTAAGCTGTTTAATTGGGAAATAACCATGTTATCATCTTATGTCCGCATTTGTTCCGTGATTCCAGTGGTGTTTGGTTCATGGCACGACCATGTCAATGGCTGGTGGAAGAAGAAACAAACCTACTCAAAAATTCATTACATGTTCTATGAAGACCTAATTGAGGTGAATGTTTTTTCAATGGAGCGTTCACTTCTGAAGCTCTTTTCTTGTAACAGAAGCTTTACATCTTTGTTTTCAGGATACCTTAAGGGAGATAGACAAACTCTGCTCTTTTCTTAACCTGGCTCCTTCAACTGAGGAAAAGCAACAACTTGCAAGTGAAGTCCAGTTTGATAAGATGAAACAGAATGAGCTGGCCAACTATTCTACTTTCCAGTTGATGGATTTCAAAATTTCTCCCTTCATGAGAAAAGGTTGAGTACATGACGTTATTGAAAAATACTTTGTTAGTCTTTGAAACCAACCTTACAGTGAATGTGTGTCTCTGCAGGGAAGGTCGGTGACTGGAAAAATCACTTCACTGTAGCTCAGAATGAAATTTTTGATGAAGACTATAAAACTAAAATGAAAGACCCTACACTGCAGTTTCGTACCGTGATATGAAAACAATCAGGAAGCTCTTCTCAATGGTGACGAGTAGATGAGCTTGTTCATTTTTGACTAATCTAAACTGGTATTCAACATGGGATCTACTTTATTGTTGTAATTTTACCGTTCATCATGGCAAGTTCTTGGATTCATCATAATTACATACCGATGTAATAAGAATTTATCTGTGTACTTGTACTTTTGTGAACAGATTTTCTCCAATTGTTTGTTAGACACTGTTTTAATGAGAATCATTAACAGCCACAAAAAGTATTTTCATGATTTGTAAAAATCTTGGTGGAATTTTTTGTATTTCTTACTTTTAGATGTGCGAACGTACAATCAAATTTTTATTTTGTGTATTTTGAATACATGTTATTGTTTTCTTGTTAGCTAGTTACCTGAATTCTCACCAGCTCTGGGTGGTGACTGAAAGAACGAGATCACGGATACAAGCGGCCGAAATAAGCTTTTTTTTCACAAGGTGGCTGGGCTCTCACTTTGATTTTTTGATTTTTTAAAACAGATCTTTCATAAAAACCTCTTAAATAAACAAAGTGAAAATCATAATTCTTGACTGATTTATTTATTAAGGAAGTTCAGCAGGACACCCGTCCTCTTGCTACCCTTACGAAATCTGATCCCGGCCACAAAGGCCTTCAAGATGAAGTGCACTCCCAGCGACCTACACCCTCCTTAACAGTTCAAACAGGTGTGTCAGACGGTAGCACTCCCAGAAGCTGTGGAACACAGTCTCACATCGCAAAACAGAAACCCTTCTGCCACCGAGTCGTTGACCTGCTGAACAAAATAGTTCACAGCCACCGCCCCGTGCAGCAGCCACCACCGCAGGTCTCCCTGTTTCTTGTTGAGTGGGGGCTTGTACAGACAAGTCCAGGGCCCAGATGAGCACGCCAGACCGTGTCCGCTCGCCCGCACAGCTTCCGAGAGTGCAAAGCCTGCACCATGAGGCCGTAAAAGGCGTTCGTCAAGGCTAAAGCCAGAGAGGCCAAGACAGGATAGGACAGAAGAGGGCCGGAAAGGCCTTCGAGGTCATGGCTGAGGGCAAAGTCGGGGAACGGGTCAGAGCGGTCACGCTTTATGAGGCTAAACCCATAGGCCTCTAACAAGCTCCACTCCTTCACCGTTAGTTGCTTCCTGCAGTACGCTACGAGCCGCAGCACAGTGCGGGCCGACCTCAACCGCAGTCTGGGAAGCACCGCACTGCACCCACATTAACCAAAATAGGACCGGTCAAGGTTGTTATTGCCCCCGCGACCTGAAAAAGGGGAAGACAACTTAACGGAACATTTCTGTATTTGTTATACAGTAGAGCGGTGAGGCTGGTTCCCAGGTAGGTTGGCTAGTACTTTAGATTCACTACCCTGTAGACTTTGAAGGAATTACATTTTAGAATGTACACTCCTCAGTTTGGTGAGGTCAATAGTTCTTGTTGTCACTTTATAAATTCAATTCTTGTTTTAAAGGTTTTTTTGATAAACAATTTGTATAAATCAACCAAAACTTTATTAAACACACTATTATATACCTTTTGTTTTGAAAGTATTGTACATCAAGCAATAAAGATTGGTCTAGCTTTTCTGCTCTTTAGAAATATAATTAAGCTTGTAAAGGACTTAAATTTAAATTCAGCAACTGCACAGGCAAACCACACACACATTGAAAGTTTTGAAGAGTTTGGGGGCTGAAAAAGAACCTTAAGAAAGGCCTCCTTTAGTATTCAGACCAAAAAGCTGAAGCACAAAGAGAGTAGAACACCATTCGGTTGGAGGAGGAATTTACAACATCATCTAAAGATTTAAAGTAAAAGGTAAGTCTTAAATTTGATCTTAAAAGAAATTTCTGGTGGAATTTTAAGATGTTCATGTATAAATGAACAAATGGACAGCTGGATTTTTAAAAGAGAGATTGATGAACCCCTCTCTGAGCTAAACTAAATGATGCCTTAACGATCACCTTCATTTTATGAAGATATTAAGATTCCTGGTTTCATAAACACAAAATTACAGCTATTTCCGCTTAGCATTGTGTGTTACTAATAACTAAAAACATTTTACGGAGTGCCTGTGTGTGCCCCAGAAACAGACTGGTGGCCTGTTTAGGGTGTACCCTGCCTCTCGCCTGAAATGAGCTGGGATCGGCTCCGGCAATCCCTGTGATCCCATTACAGAAAAGTAGTTCAAAAGATGAAACAAAACTTTTTACCGGTTTCAGGGGCGAATCCAGAATTTTCTAAAGGGACGGGGGGGCGGAGGGGGGCGTGAGGTTAAAAAAATTAGTGTTTCTATTAAAGGTGTGGATCTTTGGAACAATTGTGATGATGAACTTAAATTATGTTCCAATCTTTTCTGTTTAAAGAAAAAATTTAAGTTAATATTTCTTAAAAAATATGCAAGTCTTGATGTTTAATTTCAAGTTTATATGTGTAAAGAACTTAAAGTAGTAATTGTAAAACTCTTTATTTGACGTACTACTTTTTTCTCTTTCTCTCATTTTATGTATCATAGTGAATTTCTGTTATGTATTTATATAATTTTGTTTTCATAATGATAGTAATGATACATAATGATTTGTTTTCAAAAGGGTCGGCGTAACAAGCATATGCTTCAGCCGATACCTTTTCGGTCCTTTTGGTATATATAAGTTCAGAAAAAACTGTGAATTTATTTATTTGTAAATGTACAATTTGACCGAAATAAAAGATAAAAGAAAGAAGAAGGTCATAAACAAATCGAGTACCTATGCTCTGCTCGCCAGTATGCTCACCTGTATTCCCCCCAGAACATTTTGAAAACTAAGTAATTTTTCTGCATTTTGGTGCAAATTTTGCCCAAATTTTACAATAAAGTAGTGAGAACACTTTTTTTTGTGGCCCAAAAGAGGAGGCGGGAGAGGGGGGGTGCGTGCGCCCCCACGCTCGCCTCCTCTCTGGATCCGCCCCTGGGTTGTTAAAACGGGGTGATTTAAAGAAGGACTGAAGGATTTTCACTTTTTGAAAAAAAAAAAAAAAATTCGATATTTATAACAAAACAAGAGAATTGTTTCTAAAGTAATTAAAATATAGCGAGTTTAATTGGAACTCAAACTAGTTAAATTATAGAATAAAAAATTCTCATTCTATTAGATCAGAGATTGTGTGCATCTTTTATTAAATGGTTAACAAGCTTTAATGTAATGTCTGATACCGCGCACGAAAATAATTTAACATAAACAGATTAAATTAGACATATTATTGTCTTGAAGAATTGACAGAACAAATAGACGACAATATTCATTCACAAAATATCGCGCGGTATCCTGAGTTCTAGCCTGGCTTGAAGAATAAATCTCGCGATATTTGGGTGTTGCCAGTTCTCAATTTGGAGTTCAGCACCTGCTTATCTGAGGAGGAGAGTCAGGTCACACGTCTTTTAACCTTGGATGAGGGGAGGACACATACAGAGTAAAGTTTGTGTAGGTAAGCATGTATTTTGTTCTTCCAAAGATGATCACAAGAAAAAAAAGCTAAACATGTAATTATGAATCTATTTAGAGTTACTATAGAAATGTTGTCATTTTTTAAAATCTCCTTAAAAAGAAACTAATTTCTCATTAATTACCTGAAAGTTTTTAAGTATTTTTAGGATACAAATAACATTTTTCACTTATTTTTGTGTTTCCTTGTTTCATCATTTTTTGGTGTATGTCTCAACTTTCAGTTAGACAAGGAAGTGTGTATCTTGCTGTGCTGATTTTTAAAAAAAGCAATGGATCCACCAACCAGACCAACACTATTTGATTTCCATGGAATCCCTATGACCAAAAACTTCACAAACACTTGGGACGATGTCCAACGCTTTCAAGCAAGACCTGATGATATTCTCATTGCTACCTACCCTAAAGCAGGTAAAGTTTTGTATCATGTAATACGATTACTTCACCATGAAAGTTTTAGAGTGAATGTTGAAGAATTTGTTTAAACTTTAAAAGTGTGTGCTAATTCGATCTCATTTCAGGAACCACTTGGGTCTCATACATTTTGGATCTTCTGTACTTTGGGGACACAAACTCTGAGCGTCAGACTTCCATTCCTCTTCATGAACGAGTACCCTTCCTGGAACGCAGTCCTTCAACTCTTCCCACAGGTTAAATATAAAAGAAACACTTATCCTCTGATAAGTACATTAACATATAATTATAACAAATTACAAGAGATTTTCCAAAAAGTTAAATAGATCTCATTCGGTTTAAATAGAGAAAAAGTAAATTTTCTGTGATCTGTCTCTTGATGCTACTAGTAACTGATTTCTGAGACTCGTCTAAAACAGAGTGAGTGTGGGGTGACCTTAGAGTTTTTGAGGGACCTTTAAGTGACCTTTGACAATAAGTGATAAACAGCTTTTGACCTTTTAGAGAGGTATTGTTTTTTTTCCCCTGTTGCTTGATGAGCAGACAGTAGATCATTTCTTAAACTCTGGTTACTAAAAAAAAAAGGCAAACCACTGAGTCCTGCGGTTTTACCAAAAATAACTTGAAGAAAACTTGACAAGTTGGAGGGAGTCTTCATGAGTTTTAGTGAATGATTTGACTATCTTGAGAGCTCTTCATTACTACTTCTCTGGTGCTGGGAGGCCAGTTTATGAAACTAATTTGCACTAAAGTCATAAATATGACTCGTTTTTGTTATTATATGGTATAGTTATTAAAATCTCAGGACTGAAAAATCTGATGACATGTTTGCATGTTGTCAGCAGCTAACCTAAGTCTCTTTCCAAAGGTATAGACTTGGTGAACCAGCTCACCACTACTCCTCGTCTTATTAAGACCCACCTACCAGTCCAGTTTGTGCCAAAGTCATTCTGGGAGCAACGCTGCAGAGTAGAAAATACACCTACATACAGCCACTGTATAAAATAAAAAATACTCAAACTGAATGTTTTTATTTTTGTTTAGATTGTATATGTGGCTCGTAACGCAAAGGACAGTGCAGTTTCCCTTTTCCATTTTGGCCGTATGAACATTTTTGTGCCAGAACCAGAAGACTGGCCCAGATTCCTGCAAAAGTTCACAAATGGGGAGGGTAAGCTATTTAATTGGGAAATAACCATGTTATCATCTTATGTCCACCGTGTTTGTTCTGCGATTCCAGTGGTGTTCGGTTCATGGCACGACCATGTCAATGGCTGGTGGAAGAAGAAACAAACCTACTCAAAAATTCATTACATGTTCTATGAAGATCTAATCGAGGTACAGTGATTTGCTCATGTAACTGTTATTTTGATAAAAACAACCATAATTGAGAAAAATACCTGAATACCTGAAAAAATGACCTTTTCTGGTCTTGTGTGCTTCTCAGCATTATGAAATAATTAGAAGTGATACTTTGTGTTTGTTCCATTGATATTTTTTGTGCAGGACATCGGAGGAGAAATAGATAGACTTTGCTCCTTCCTTGGTTTGTCTCCATCAGTTGAAGAGAAGGAAAAAATTGCATCTCGAGTCACTTTTAAAAACATGAAAGAAAATAAGATGACCAACTTCTCCACCTTGAACAATCTGAAACAAAATATTTCTCCTTTTCTCAGAAAAGGTATGCATGTCTTATTCAGAAATACAGATGGATTTTTTAATTACTTCTTTTCACCTCAAGTAGTTTGTTAATAATGAACTCTTTAATCCAGGAAAAGTTGGAGACTGGAAAAACCTTTTCACCGTGGCCCAAAATGAAGAGTTTGATGATGACTATGAAAAGAAAATGAAGAATTCTTCATTACATTTCCGTACTGAAATTTAGAGACCTCAACTTATTTGATTAAACAAAGTCTTATGGATAATTTGTTGTTAATTTTATATTAATCTGCAGAAAGTATAGGGTTTACTTTTGTGAAACTGATGATCAAAAATTTCTTCATTGTGAAAAAAAAACACGAGACAATTAGATGAATGTTTTAATCTTTACAGTGAAATTTTATTGCAAATAAATGGTTAAACTTGGAAGTGAATAGTTGTCATGTTTCTGTCTGGTTTCTGTATGTGCCTATTTGAAACAAATCTTCCCTCTTGCTGCATCTTCCTTTTATTTTGATCATGTGTTAGACCCGCCTCATATCCGGTGTTGTAAGACTTTGGAGAAGTACTATAACAAGCTGATCTAAAAGTACAGACTACAGTAGACTGATTGCTCACTGTACGGGAGCTATACACACCTTTCCTGAAAATCATTTGTGGTAAGGTTCTGCATCTGTGTTCACTCATTATTTCCACATGGGGAATTTTCCTTTTTGCAAAATGAGCATGCTCTGAACTTGTGTAATAACTCTATTTTATCACAGTTAGTAGCAATGATGTGTCCAAAAGTGTGTATTTAGGTTTTTACAGACCCATCTATAAGGAATAAACTCCAGAAAATCTGTAAATCCAGTTGAAAGTTGTGTGTTTATGATTCACTGTGAACTAGATTGTTGTCTTAGAAAACTGTGGAACTGATTAAATTCCTCTGCAAACATGTTTATGTTCTGCTCATGCTTTCCACTGCTGTTTAGTGTTACATAGTTTTCCGTTAGTGCTCCCCTCCTCTTTCTAAGTGTTAACTTATGTGTAAGTCTAGTTTCAGCACTACAAGGCGTCCAAAAATCCTTTTTAAAAACTGGATAGGGATGTTTTCTTGTACCATAATGCAACAGGAGAACAATTTCAATTATTTCCAACTTCACAAATTCCCTCGTGTGGGATCAATAAAGTACTTCTGAATACATCAACAAATCTTTAAACATTCAATGACCTTTTTTTTCCTTCTTAATTTATTGTGTGTACAAATAACATGTTGTTCACTCTGTTTGCATTAAATGATTTTATGAATGATAACAGAAATATGCAGTACAACATGCACTATTTCTAAAGATTAATTTGTAATGCTATTGTTAGAACACTGATTTTATTCTACAGAAGGGCAGTGGATAAACTCAGGCCTTCTTGCTGTGAGTACTTAGGCCACACAGCAAGAAGGTTGGGGGTTCTCCATTTGTAGGCATTGGTTTTCACCAGGTACTCTTGTTTCCTCACACCCTCCCAAGGCAGGCATGTTAAGTTGATTGGCCACCGAGAAATTGCCCCTAGGAATGAGTGTGTGTGTAAATGGTTGTGACCCTGCAACAGACTGGCGGCCTGTTTAGGGTGTACCCTGCCTCTAGCCTGAAATCAGTCAGCATAGGCTATGGTGCCCTGCGAACTTGTTGAGGACAAGCAGTTCAGAAAATGAATGATTTTATTTTCATGAAGCCATGCAGTGATTTTTTTTTTTTTTTAGTGTCTCAGCATCTAATCGGTACCTCTTTAAATAAACATTGATTTGCATACAGTATGTTCTTAAATTTGCATTCTGTACTAAGTCTTGCTTATTTGTTATTTTTTTCTAGACTTACATATTTTCTTAGCACCTACCTATGATGGAGATACCACCTCGCCCAACACCGTTTGATTTCCGAGGGGTCTGCATGACTAATTACTTCACAGACAACTGGGACAATATCCAGAACTTTCAAGCGAGACCAGATGATATTGTTATTGCATCTTATCCAAAAGCTGGTGGGTTTTCTTCAACTTTTTTTTTGTTTCAACAGCAGTTTCTAAGGAAACTTTGTTTTGTTTTCCAGGGAACACATGGGTGTCTTACATTCTGGACCTTTTGTATTTCAGCCAGATGTCTTCAGACAGACAGGAATCAGTCCCTCTTTTTGAAAGAGTTCCATTTCTGGAACTGTACTTTCCTGGGTTTCCTCCTGGTATTTTTATTCAAATGTGTACTGTAGTAATGAATCATCACTAATGTAGCACTCTCATAATGCACCTTTCGTCCCCACCAGGAGTGCAAGAGCTGACACAACTAACCACTTTTCCACGAATTATAAAAACACACCTACCAGTTCATTTTCTACCCAAAACTTTCTGGGAACAAAACTCAAAGGTAATAAACCTTTCAATGGGATAGTCAAGGTTAAAATTTATTTCTAGGTGGGTTTTTCTTTCCTATAATTTCTGTCCCCACAGCTAATCTATGTGGCTCGCAATGCCAAGGACACAGTGGTGTCCTATTTCCACTTTGATCGGATGAACATGGCCCAGCCCGAGCCTGGCGACTGGAGCAGCTACCTTCAGAGATTCATGGAAGGGAAAAGTGAGACACATTCAGAATAAGAAATAAATAGAGCGTTTCAGTAATGTTACTTTCTGATTTTTTCCCAGTGGTGTTTGGTTCCTGGTATGATCATGTGACAGGCTATTGGGAGAAAAAGAAAACCAACTCAAACATACTGTTTTTGTTTTATGAGGATCTGATTGAGGTGAGCGTTGGAAGTTTTTTGAGGGATTGTATATGCAACAACATTAAAAAGGTTTACTCTTTAAGGATACTAAACAGGAGCTCAGTCGCCTCTGCTCCTTCCTGGGAATTTCTCCAACCACCTCACTGAAGAAACAAGTTACAGAAAAGGCTCTGTTTGACAACATGAAGAATGACAAGATGGCGAATGGATCCATGGATGGAGCATTTGATTTCAAGATATCTCCTTTTATGCGTAAAGGTTAGATGGCTGGTTTTCTAACCTGCAACATGTAATAGAAACATGAAAAAAAACACACGAAAGAACACTCATTTTATGACTGTCTGCTTTTAGGAAAGGTCGGTGATTGGAAAAATCATTTCACCGTTCAACAGGATGAGCAGTTTAATGAAGACTATGCAAAGAAGATGAAAGACACAGACCTTAAATTTCGCACAGTTATTTAGTCAAATCTACTCCAACGAAGACATACCATCATATAAAATTTTCTAACAATAAAAATAAATAACCATGGCACTGAAAGGGTTTGGTTTTGTCACTTTTATTTCAAACCAGATGTGTGAAATGCAGCAAGAAACATGAACAAAAGGTAAAAGGTCGAAAACCAACAACAAAAACTAACACTGCACCTCTGAGGAGGGACAAGATGGGATCGATCATGACTCCTATGGCACACGCTGATTTAAGGTGCAGAAGGAAAAGTGGCCACACAGTAAAACAAGTATGTGTGAGTACTGAGACATGAAATTCATTGAGGTTCACTGGAATGTATACAGCTGTGTTACTGTAAATACTAAACAAGACTCAGTTTTTATGTCACCGAAACTACTGCAAGTCACCCAGAGGTGACAAAAAAAGAAATAACAGACGGGCTCCTACAGGTAAAGAGGCACTGGAATCTATTTTTTTTTTTTTTTTTTTTTTTTGGAATCTCAAACTAGTGGAGAATTTTTTTCTATTAATGACTAATAGAACCACTACGCTGCCTTCAGAATGAGGTTTCTGATAAAAACAAAAAAAAAGGTGGATCCACATTTGCATTTTGCCACTTTTCAAAACTTTTTGACCATATTTATGAATAAAAACAGAAACAAAAATTCCAAAACCATTTGATACCGACCCTGAACATTACACCGTGTAAAAACTGCAACATCATCACAATCCTGAGCATGGCCCAGAAAGTCTTTGACATCATTTTAGAGGTCAAGTAGGAGCTAGCACAGCTCTTCACGTCCTAAACAGGCCACAATCTAATGTCAAAATATCAAAGCTGCCTGTACAGCTCAGACATAAGCAAATCATCTTCGATTGTCTTTCACAGTAACAGCTATGATTAATACAATACATGTAAACATAAAAATATGAGTATTTACACATTTACTTAAACTTAACATATTCGATATATATCTTTCTCAAGTATTAAAATACATCAGTCTAGAGTACAGTTAAGTGCCGTGTTATAAGAGATCCGAGGTTCATGCTAAGCCAGTCTGTGCTGCAGCTCTGCAAAGCTGTGCAATACATCATTATCAAAAATAGTTTGAACTCAGCTGATAAATTTATAACTTTGAATAAAAAAATGCAGTCAGAGGCATTGATAATGCTGTTAATAATCTCAAACACTTTTGTCCTGCAGCAAATTTATGTTGTCCGGATATGCTGTCAAATACAAGAATTCTCAGCAGTCGTTTACATATGCGGGGATGAGCCATCTCAGATTTCAAATTCTGTCTGCATCCTCATGCAACTTCTTTCACCGTTCATAGAAACAAGACAAACACAACAATAGTAACAAATTCAAGACTTGAGATCATTTGGAGAAAGAAAACGGCAAAGGAATTGCTCATAAGTGGAACATCTTTGTATCACGATGGCAAATGCATAAAAAAAAATTGTACGCCACTGAACTCAAAATATGATATGAAGATTTTTTTCCAACTTTTACGGTCAAACTGAAACTTTACAGTCATGACTATCTATTGATATTCTTTCTCTAGGAAACAAAATCCTATATATTTAGCACATTGTGGAAGTATTTAGTATTTAGCACGTTGTTGAAGAGTGAAATCCATCATGTCACATGTAAGCACTTATCTAGAAAAGTCTTTCTCATTAAATAGTAGTTTGTCTGGTCCCAGCAAGAATAAAACATGAGAAAAATATTGTACTGATACTGTGTTTGACATAAAGAAATGTGTAAAGTGGTTAGTGTTGACTGATACGGTTTGTCTCCCTTTACTGATTAAATACTTTTGCTCAAGTTGAGAGACAATGAAATTCTTTTTTCAGCGGTTTTCCACTGTCTTGCAAAAATAATGCAGAACAAAACAAGTTATTCTAATGTTTGTGCAAGTTTGATCTGGAATTGTTTTGTTAAATGTGTGTTTGATGAGCAGTCAAGTTCTTCTCCTTATCATTTGGTTCAAAGGTCAATAATTTCACTGCTGGCGCCGACAGAATCATCACGCCGACTGACCTCCAGGTAACTCCTTGACCCTGCTGGTCTCTCAGGTCTCCCTCTCACCCTATCAGAGTCTGGGGTGATGAAGGGTCGTGTATCATCCACTCCATCGTCCCCCAAATGTCCATTTGATATTCTAGAGGGGTGGAGTGACACCGGGCAAGACACTGATGAGGGTACATTTACCACCCCATTCCCAGCCCACCTGTGGCCCTGATGAGATGGCGTAGGGGGAGCAGTGACCTGCCTGCTGGGGACACTGCTAAGAACGCTGCCACCCAATGGCATGGAGGACTCTGTTTGAGCCTCGCTACTGTCTGATAACAGCTGCGGGTCACTGTTTCTACGGAGCCAGGGACCCTGGCTGACCCCTGAGCCTGGTGAGGGGGTCAGTGAAATCTGATCAAATGGATGAAAAAGACTTCCTCCTACGATAAGGTGTTCTCTGTGCAGAGCTTCATCGATGCTTCTCGTTAGGTCGATCGGGGATGGCGGCCGCAGATCAAACTCATAGAAAGACAAGGAAGTATCCCGGTCCTGGTCCAAACTGCCACTAACTGAACGCTGTGGGGGCTGGCCCAAAGCTTGCAGTCTCAGCAGAGACCCTACAGAACCATGCAACATGCCTCGTTCTGCAGAGTGGCCTCTGTGGTTGCGTCCATGGTTACTGTCTTTGACTGAGCGTGGCTGGGCAGTGTTCTGCTCATGATTTTGATTCCTAATAAGACTCTTGCTTATATCAGCTCCTGGACGATCCTGACCAGCCCAGTTGTTTGGTACCTCCCCATTGCCTCCGCCTGCACTCCCCAAACCATTACTGTCAGATTTTCTGCAGGGCTTTCCCCTCAAGCTCTGCACAATTTTGGACCAGCAGGTATGTCTTTGGATCGACCCAACAGACTGGCCGGGAGAAGGAAGGTCTCCTGTTGTTCGACAGTCTTGTCCTCCTTCCTCCCTTCTAACATATCCTGCAGGCCTCCAGAACACCCAGGAACCCAGGAGTAGAAGAGAAAACCCCCACGCCAATTCCAGCAGACGGGCCCAAAAGTGTACCAGCCACCATCCCCAATTAAAACGTGTCCAGTCTCCTAAGAGTCCATAGAGCCACAAAGTGGCATGAACATGCAACCCACAACACAATGCCCCGAGGACTGCACACACTGCTAAAACTCTTCCCAGGATAACTCCAATTTTCCAGCTCCCCATCCACGACTTCCTTTGGAGTTCTTCTGGGACTCCAGGATGCGGAATAGAAGGGCAGCGTATTCGTGGAAACACATAACAGAGGAATCCCAAACAGACACAGAGACCCCAGCAAAGCGAAAGAGTCTGTAACGTGACAGGCACCAAAGGGGACAGGGCAGGAGACAGCAGATCAGCAGCTAGCAGCAGGGTGGACTGTAGCACGGCCAATACAGCCACCAACGGAGGTTGTTCCAAAGTAGAAGGTAGTACACTAACTCCTGCCACTCGCAACGACAACAGGGCCAGCGCCGCCTGCGTCCAAACTAATAGGTGAAGAGGAAGATTGTAGAGGGCAGTAAGTGCAGGCCGAGGGAGAAACTTTTTTGTGCCATAAGGGTCAATAAAAAAGAGGGCTGCCCTAAGACCGCCGGCTAGGAATAACAGAGCATTGGCGAGTGCCAGAGCACCTCGATGAGGACAGTTTGTGTTAGGGGAGAGCATGAGGCCGAGAGCAGCTCCTGCAAACAGCAAAAGAAAGAGGCTGGCTGTGCCGTAAACGTGGAGTTCCCAGGCAAAAGCCAGTGTCCGGCTCAAATCCCCCCAGTAAAGGAGTGTGGCATTTGGGGAGTAATTTATGGTGGCTGAAGAAGCTGGATTAAGAGTGGAATGAGGAGCTTGTTGAGGATGTTCTAGAAGAAGAGAACGGTTCTGTCGACCAATACCAGCTTGATACGTGGGGCTAAATCTTGATCTGATAACAGGAACAGCAGCGGTGGCGAGGACGGAGGGAGCCCCTGAAATAAATAGAGACACAAATTACAAATAGATTCATTCTTTAAACGTAACTTAACAAACTACCACTGAGAACCACTAGAGGGATGTAGCTCCACAACAGAATTATGAGCAAGGACCATAAGACCCTCAGTTGTTTGCCGTAACTCAATCAGTTCTGCAGACGCATTGCTAGAGGTCTTCTTAGGCTTTCTAATAACCCCTCTCACACTACAAGTGTCATAGATTCATTTTATCCCATCATAAATGTACGGTACTTCCTCTGACCTTATAACTCGTTAATATCAAATAAAGTAAAGTGATATAAAAGCAATTTCCAGATACATATAAATATGTATACATATAATAGCTTTTAAAATCAGATCATTTGTGGATGGGACCTATCTATTGCGATAAAATCAAACAAAGAAATAATACCATGAATAATAAATCCTATCAGATACTGAAAAGGCATGATCAATGGTAAAGCACTCAAATCTTTAGGACTTTCAACCCATCTTCACTTAGTAGAAGACGTCTATAAAGCTGACACACTGATTAATGGATCTCCCATTCACATGTCTCAGACTGTCTCTTTACCCTTAATCTCACACACACACAAACACATTACCAGGCCTCACATCAGAGGTGAGCCCCTAGATTGCAGACACACTTCTTTATTTACATAAAGGTATATTTTACTTCCCTTCCTCAGACTTCTTTTTTCCCCTGACAGGAACAAGCTCCAGACACATTCCAGATGTGGCGTTCGTGTTACCCGCAGCTGGGCACACTTAAGCTTACCCCTACCCATATGTCTTCCCTTTTAAGCGTACAGTGCTTTATTGCATATGCATTCAAATGTTGGAGTAAAAAAGATAAATATCCTGCTGTTTCTCACAAGTAATGAGACAGTTAGAACTGTGGACATGTGTTTGTACATAAAACAACTACTTTTGGGTTTGGTAAACATAAAAAATATGTACGAGCACACATAAAACTTGTTCTGTTCCGTCGTCTTCCACTTGTCCAGGGCCGGGTTGTGAGGGCAACAACCTCAGACCGGAAGCTCAGGCTTTTCTCGCCCCAGCTGCATCCTCCAGATCACACAGGAGGATCCCAAGGTGTTCCCCAGCCAGCTGTCTCTCCAGCGGGTCCAGGATCTGCCTCTAGATGCCCGAAACACCCACCAGCGAGGTGCTCAGGAGGCATCCTAATCAGATGCCCTAACCACCTCCTTCTGGTTTCTCTTGACCTGGAGGTGCAACTGCTCTACTCTGAGCTCCTCCCAGATGGCAAAGCACCTCCCTCTATATCTGAGTGAGATCCAAGCCACCATGCGGAAGAAGTTTATTTTGGCCGCTTGTATCCACAATCTTGTTCTTTTGGTCACCACCCACTGCTGGTGACCATAGGTGAGGGTAGGAACGTAAATCAACTGGTAAATTGAGAGCTTTGCTTTTCTGCTCTGCTCTTCCTTTACGACGACAGATCACTGCAGCTTCCTGATTGTTGTGGATGCTGCCCCAATTTTTTTTTTCCAAGCTAGCTCTAAAACTTGCTAAAGATTTCATTTTCAAATGGTTGTTCATCCAAGTCAGTCAATCCACTTGAATTTTTATCCAAATGGTATCAGTTTGAACCGTGTCTAGTTGTTCCTGCATGCATTTTTCTGTTCAACTGGTGATGAATAAAAAAACTAAACAAGGGAAGCAGGGCGGACAGAAGCCATGTCTGTGTGCCCAAGTTGCAGCCTAACTTCCACTATTTCATTCAGTGACATTATGATGTTGGGGGTGTGCACATAAATGGAGCTGAACTTTTTAAAATAGTCAACTACTCTTCTTTATTTCATTCGCGATGTATTGCTTTAGCAGCCACTCTAAAGAAATGGGTCTTGCAGGGTTAGTGAGCGCTTAACATATTTGTGAGAAGTTATCCAGGGTGCTGCTTTTTATACTTTGTGCAGCTGCTGCGACATCAGTCACGGGTGTCGGTGTATAAAAGCAAACTTCTGCATCTTAACCCTAATGTCAGAGTTGCTAAGATGCACATAAAGTCTACTAAACCAAAATAAATCAATTTTATAGCAGATTAATTGTGCTTGTAAAATCAGATCCAAACAAAACATTCTACACACACACTGACCATGATATTCATTTTCCAGTTGGCACTCTAAGAGACTGAATATTAACAATATTGTTACAATAAAATACCTAAAAATAACTCGTATGGCCCATGTGTCATGGTTTTCCATCTTCATTTGCTTTTCCTCATGTCCCACCCTTAATTCCCTTTTCAGTCCATCTGGTTTTCATTACCAACTCAACTCTATACTTCTGTGGCCGGAGTATCTGTATCTTTCTGCCACACTTTCACCCACACTGTGTTCACTCATTTGGATCTCTGACCATCTTTTCTTTTATTTTTTTCCTGTAACTTTTTACTAGCCCACAGTTTTACAAGGTCCCTCTGTGACCCATCTTCTTAAATCCTACTCATACTTTTCTCACTAACTGTGTCTATCTCACACAAATAACCCTTTTCCCCCCATGGAAAACCACCACTCCTTTTTCCTTCCTTTGAAGATTTTTCTTTCCCTCATTTTTTAAAAAAATATTTCGGTAAAAAAAGTTCCAGCTGTAAAAATATTTCTAAATTCAGAGGACAAAGAAAGCTCTGTAATTGGTCCACAGTAGAGCATGAGATTTTCTGTTTCTTACCTGCTTTTGTGGACTGCACAGTGGAGCTTGCTGCATGCTTTGCTGCTTGTGTTGTTTTAGAAGACGTCTGAGGAACCTCTTTTATCGTACCCGGGACACCTGTTGTAGAAGTTTGGGTGGCTTTTAGAGTCAAAGTGTCTGGGCGTGAAGTCATCTGCCCTTTGGTTGTAACAGCCTGTCCCGCAGCCTGTGATGGTTTATCAATAGACTTTGAAGAGTTTGCTGAGGTTTGAGGGGATATCGGGTCATCTGAATCTTGCTTTGGATTATTTAATCCCAGTTTACCTAGAAATGTAAGAAAAACAAGATATTTGTTATATAATTCAAATTGAACTTCCACTGTTAAGTCAAGAGAAGTAGGGTTTTTTTTTTTTTACCGGTTAATGTCACAGCCTGGGTGTTTTCCTGTATTACCACAGCAGATGGTGTAGTTTTGGAGAGTGTACTGGTTGTAGTTAACACAACTACTTTAGGCTGGTCATCCAGTGGTTGGTGTTTTTCATCTGTGACTTTGGTTCTCATTGTCTGTGCCTGCGGCCAGTACTGTGCCATTTCATCTACTGTAGGGAGAGGATGATGAGAGGGTTTCTTTGCATAAGCCTCGGTAGGAATTTTTCCTGATCCTAACCCCTGCGAATATCTGTCCTCTGTCTCATTGTCCGATGCATCATCTGGATCTGCAGGCTCAGCAACAGCAGAGGAGGATAAAGTGGGCAGAGGGTGAGTCGGGTGTTTTGTAGCCTTGCTAAATGCTAAACTTGCTGTGTCAGTCCTTGGCCTGGAAGCCGGGCTTTGAGTCGGTCCTTTGCTGAGATTCTGTGTAGAAAGACTTGCTGTAAAAGACGGACTGAGCTGTGGTGTTGGACGTGCCACTCTTTGCTCCTGTTCTACTGAGTTCAGAGACTTTAACCGATCTGGCACTGTAACTCTGATGGGAACATCACTGCGCCCTCTTGGAGGTAGAGAAGCCCAGAAGCGAAAAGTCTGCTTGGTTGGTGAGGGTGAAAAATCCCTTGGCAGTTCCAGAGAAGAAAAAGATGCGGAGGAGTCGATGATAGTCTGAGCATCTGACCGATGGATGAAGGAAATGAGGATAGGCAGGAAGAGGAGAGATGTAGTAGCCATGGTTTGTCTTGGAGTGGTGACCAGCAACAACAATTAGTCTGGAAGCTTACTTCATTTGTTTGACCATCATTTATCTGTTCAAAAACAAACATCAACACAAAGAATTATGTGAATAAAACACGTAATAAATGTTAAACTTAATGTAGAAACAATCACTCAATGGGACTAGAAAATGAGACTCTTTGTTATGATCACTATTCGTATGCCAACAAACTAAACAAACTGATCAAAAAAGCTGAACGTGTGGTTGGCTCACCCCTCGCCTGCATGAAGGAGGTGGCGAGGGACAGAATGAAAGCAAAACTGTCATCAGTCATGCTAAATCGCTCCCACCCTCTCCATGAATGTGTAGACCATCTGAAGAGCAGCTTCAGCAACAGACTCCTGCAACCCCGCTGCTCAAAGGAGCGGTACAGAAAATAATTTCTGCCATCCTCCATCAAAATATTCAACCTTTCACTTTTAAACCTTTAAACTTTCCCTCACAACAGCTAAAAAAAACAAAACAAAAAAAAAAACCCAAACTATGTTGTTGTATGATATTGTGTTATTGTAGCCCTGCAGCACTCAAATTTCCCTCCGGGGATAAATAAAGTATCTTCAACTCAATTAGGGAATTAGTATTTGTCTAAAGTTTTCTTTTGAAATTTTAAACAACTAACCATTTCTAGTTACAACTAAAGAAGGGAGCGTGTAACAGCTTGTGTACGTTGAGTCATGTAAAGGTTTCGAGTGAAAGAAACTCCCACAGAGATTGCACAGCATGACACTGAAGGGGTATAGTGAGGTGTATGGTTTCAGAAAACATGCCACACATGCCGTCCCGCATAAAAACCCACAAAGGCTAAACCTAAGCTCGTAAATTATTAAACAGATGACAACATCTTAATGACTAAACCTGATGACAAAAAAAGGAGTTCCAGTTGGCTTCATTCAGTGGCAGATGGGGAGGTTCAGTATTTGTATCATAAAATCTTTTCTGAAAAAATGTCAAGGACATAAACTCTGCTAAATGTCTTTTTTTCCCCCAAAGTAGAAAAGTTTTCTCATGGGCTTTGTTTGAGTCACAGATGCCAGGAGATGACAGCTGTAGCACCGAATGTGGAGCAGCTCAAAGACCCAGGTGACATACACAAACCCCCTAGCCTATGAGGGTTGTGCAATCCTACTAGTCATCTACCCAAACAGCTGCCATCAACCTCCCTCAGGACATGTCTTCTTTTCCTTTATTGTGCATAAACCGTATTCAAATGTATGACTCATGGTGGGAAGAAAATACCCAAAAGCAAAATTGGGATCATCCTTGCTTCTTTGGTTGAATCTGTGGTTCAAACAGAACAAAATAAATGAGTGTAATGGAGCATTTCTTCAGTTATTACTCATCCAGGTCAATTCAGAGACGCAATGATTAGATTCACGGGAAATGACTACAGGTCTGGCATGTGCATGTTTCGCAAGAATAATATGGGAGATATCTACGTGACGGTTTGTGTTTGAGGAACTGTGGATTTAAGCAGTGAGAAAACAAACATACAAGCCGAGGTTTACAAGACTTTGTCAGAGCAAAACCTGAATTTGCAAAAACAAAAATTGTCAATGTGCAAAGCAATCCAAGTGCCAGTAGATCTCACTTTCCACCCACTCACAGTAGCCTCTCTGTTTATTATTTTCTTTCCTGTCTCAGCCACCTCCTGTGCTCCATAGGCAATTCCTATCCCCCATCTAATGTCTCACTTTTCTTTTTGTCCCCCATTTTACTAGATAAAGGCTGGGGAAAAAAAGCCAGCACAAAAAAGATAAAGTAAAACACAAGAGAAAAGAGTTAGAAGGTAGATAGCTGAACAGTTAAGGATGAATGGAGAAAAATAGGCAAGGAATTGAAGAAAGTGATGGAAGAATGATGTGATGAAGTTGACAGCACAAGGCTGAGGTGGGTAAAAGGAAATTTAGGGGTCAGTGACAAAACAACGACTGAGGGAAGGCCGTAAATTTAGGGCAGAGATTTGATAACAGAGTAGCAAGTCGATTTAAACTGACAAAAAAACACAAAAAACTAGAAATAAAGAAAGAAAACTATCTTCCAGCATTCTTACGTTTGCTATTCTGATTCATCTTCACATTGAGATTATCTGGCAGGTGTGCAGACTGAGATGGTGGCACAGAAACAACTGGAATTTTGAGGAAGGGCCCTCAGCAAACATTTGCTATTTTACTTCACATTATTCCCTTTGACCTTCTGGGCGTATGAAGGATGCAAGAGAAAACAAATGTCTTAAAATGCATCAATCTTGACCAAATGAAATTTAAAATGAATAGAGGAACATTCTGCTGCTGCATTTGAAATGTTGTCACGGTTACTCTCTTCTACACAGAATCTTAAACACAGCAGCAGTCCCTCCAAATGTTCTTTACATGACTTAAAACCACCACTGAGCCAATGAAGGAATATTTGGGGAGAGACGAAGCCAGGAAAAAGAATGTCAAAAGTCCAGATCGATGTTATCAATCATTCAAATTGAACAAAAAGGAGTTTTTGTTTAGGGTTCATCTTCCTAGAAAACAGACAAATTCATTTTAATAGTATTTACATATTTACATCCATGCAATTCCATGCATACGTTCCTCTGAGGCTACACAGAAGGATGAGGGAGATGGGTGAACGGTCAGAGTATTTTTATCTTGCTGAGCCCTGAGGGTCTAGGGGACACTTCACTCTGTATTTCATTTAATCGTGGTGAGTGTGCTATGCTGTTGTCGTCATTCTCTCTTATACAATCTGTGCTTTGTCCACGGCAGGAAATACTCATAGATAATATCCACTAGAACAGCAGCGAGCGGCAATCTGAAGATTATTATAAACTCCTTGCCCACATTATGGACCTGCTGGTTATACAACCACATGAGTCAGTACTACAGCATCTGTTGTTAATCAGTTAATCGTTGCCGTAGTGATGTCATGTCTACACATGAAGGAATATGAATTACTCGCATTTTAACTTTCCATATGGAACCAGGTGTGGTTATGGATGGACGTAGAGTCAAGTTTGTGGGTAATCGCCCCCATTTCTGACAAAAAAGCCTGTCAGATTTGCTCCGCCAGATTCCAGACAGTCTGGAAGAGTAAAATTTCCATCGATTTGAGTGACTAAGTCTGCTTGCCTGAGAATATTTGTCTTTTGCACAATAACTCCTCTGAAGCGTTGTCATTTCTACAAAAGGTCATTTTAAAATGTTAAAACTCAGTTTGGAACTAGATGAATGTCTCTTTAGAAAAAAGAACATCCACTACACTCTAGTAGCATTCAACATCTGGTCTGGATTGTCATTATTTTAATGGCAACTGATCAGATAATTACTGATTAAAATCACAACTCTGCCCAATTTAGACTGTAATTTACTTACACAAATGGCTTGCAGAGATGCTTGTGTTTAAGAACGTCGAAAGAATTTTCTTTTCTGACTTAATGCTTACGATGCAAGTCTATTTTAGTCACCAGATGATATCTCCTTTTCAGTCATGTTATTAATATTAAACACATCACAACACATTTGTGGTGGACGGCCACAAACAGACATGGTTGTAATTCAAAGCAAAAGAAAGCACAAGAGACCATTAATTTGAGTTATGCTACCAATAAAACTGTTTATTTAAACCCAATCTGTAATGTTCCAAATGGCAATCCAAAGTTGTTTTGGTTTTCCAGTGGCATTAAAGAGGTCCATCTCAGCAGACTTTCACTGAAACAAGGTTTTTACAGTTAAACCCTAATGCACCACAACATGAACAGCTAATTAGATACGCTTTTTAATTGGGGACAATGGACGGAAGCTCCCTCAAAAAATCCCCAGCTTGACAATTATGCAGTAATTGCATAAAAACCAAGTCCTATTAGAAGAAGATATTATCAGCGGCTATTGTCAGTCTGTGATGGTCAATCTCCATGGACAATGATGCTTGCAGATGACATTGTGATCTGTAGTGAGAGGATGGAAGAGGTGGAGGAAAAACTGGAGAGGTGGAGGTTTGCACTAGAAAGAACAAGAATGGTGATTAGACAGAGTAAGACAGAGTACATATGTGTAAATGAGAGAGACCCAAATGGAAAAGTGAGGTACAAGGAGATGAGATAAAGAAGGTGGAAGATTTTAAGTACTAGGATCAACAGTCCAGAACAATGGAGAGTGTGGAAAAGAGGTGAAGAAGCGTTTGCAGGCAGGCTGGAACGGGTGGAGAAAAGTATCAAGTGTAGTATGTGATAGAAAAGTTTCAGCTAAAATGAGAGGAAAAGTGTCCAAAACCCTGGTGAGACCAGCCATGCTGTTTGGTCTAGAAACAATAGCACTGAAGAAAAGACAGGAAGCAGAGATGGAGGTATCAGAGATGAAGATGCTGAGGATCTCTCTGGGAGTGACCAGGATGGACAGGATCAAAGAAACAGCACATATTAGAGGTTTTGGAGATAAAGTCAGAAAGGCCAGACCGAGATAGTTTGGACATGTGCAGAGGATAGAGTGACAGTACATCGGAGGAAGGATGCTGGATTTGGAACCACCATGAAAGAGGCCTAGAGGAAGACCAAAGCGGAGATTCATGGATACACTGAAGGAAACATGAAGATATTTGGCGTGACTGAAGAGGATTCAGCAGGTAGGGTTGGATGGAAGAAACTGACTTGCTGTGGTGACCCCTGAAGGGAAATGCCGAAAGAAGAAGAGCTTCAGTCTGTGGAAAATATTCTGTTACCAACAACATATTGAACGATTTCTGTTATGTTTATCTTTTAAGACCAAAAGGTGAGGTATTTCTTTTAAGACTAGGGGCTCCAAGTGTGTTAGATGAGAACCAATTTAAGGCATACCGTAGGTACATTAAAATAATAAATAACTGTCACTAAGTTGAGAGTTAAACTAAAAGACAAATAAACTAGGTTTAGCTTGATATTTAACAGAAGAGTGTATCACTGTGGTGCTCAGTGTTGAAACCCTGTTAACCCCTGCCACAAAAGTATGGCTCTCCTGTACTGAATTTTGGGTGGGGAGAGGGTGAGAAAGTGAACGTATGCAACTGGAAAAGAGACCAAATGGAGGAAGGAGAATTTGTGGTTATGTTGGTATGCAAGCAGTGGGGGTGGTGGATGATTTGACCGTTAAAAAATTCCACACCTTGAAAAACATATGGACTGCAAACAAGTCCCACATCATAATCTGACTACCACATCAAATTACTTCAACAAACACTTCATTATAGTGTTTCGACTTTATTGATACATCTTAAGACACAACGTTTTCTTGGTGAGGCTATCCAGTTACATCAAAACTGATATTTAGTCTGTGAGAAATTATCTTCTCTGCATGGGTGGGTGAGAGAAAGGAAGTTCAAAACTCCAGCGGAGTAACAGACCACACAGCGAAGTCATACTATATGCGGACCGGAGGCTCTATGGTCAGTCACTGATTCTTTTGATCTCTTTTGAAACGGATGCTCTCCTTTAAAGTACTGAGCCCCAAAAATGCCTTTGATTGACACCCTACCCAGATGA
This sequence comes from Neostethus bicornis, assembly GCA_902685375.1. Taxonomy (NCBI): domain Eukaryota; kingdom Metazoa; phylum Chordata; class Actinopteri; order Atheriniformes; family Phallostethidae; genus Neostethus; species Neostethus bicornis. The sequence continues at coordinate 9,753,429 of LR738550.1, forward strand.
AAGAGTGAAGGTCAGCCTGAAACAATAAGGCAGTCTGGCTGCACCATGACTGTGAAAATACAAACACATAGCAGGACAAAAAGAGCCAGTCACTGTATACTTTGGGAATACTGACATTTGATAAGCATGGTATGGCAGTTAATCAAAAATCTTGTTCCGTATCCTGATCTCGAGGAACACGACCTTAAAGATAGGGAGTATGCCGCCTGATTGAGACTGCAGAAAAAACCACTTTCAGCCACAAAACACTTTTGGGGACAAAATGATAGGTTGCAAAAGTCGTAAAATTTCTTTTCAACAAGGGAGTTAACCACAGCTTTAATGGAATCCAGGATTGTCATTCAGTTACAGCTGTGGGGAATGAAACTGCGTCCAGGCCATGAATATCTTGTACGTAAAATAAAAATGATCCAAAGACCTTTGAAAGATACTTATATCTTAGAAAGTGCAGTGAAATTACTCCAAAGAAGATTTTCTAGTGTTTGTTTTGACAGAATGTGAAAGGGCCAGACTCAGCCATGCCTTAAATTATGCTTTATTTTCCACTATTTGTTCAGAATGTTCCTTTCAGTCAGGTATGTCAGGTTGGCTGCCAGATGGAAAGGATTTTTTTGAGCTGTCCACTTGAAGAAAAACTTTAGATCCAAATAAAGGATGATGACTTGCACACACAAACAAAAGAAACAAACCATTTATGGCATGCTTAATGCTATAAACACCCATAAATCAGTTACAATCTTATTACACCCTATTACTTCTTCTCAACTCAACTTCTAAACAGTTTCATACCAGCTCCTTTTTAAGGGAAATCCTCTAAGTAACAGAGTAGGATTTCTGTCAGTAATGATTTCAGGGTTTAATTAGTTCATTATGTGGGCACATCTACCGATCAAGGGCTAGAGAGTGAGCAAGGACTTCCTCTTAGCCGAAAAAAAAAAGAAAAGGAAGAAACCTTATCTTCAAACTAACAATGCATTTGCCACAAGCTAAGGTTTGTCTTTGAGAAGACATCCTAACTCACCTATTGGACACACACACCTTGCACACCTGCCAGGGGTTTCTAAAAATAAACCAGTCCACTTGTTGCTGATAACAGACACCTCTGATTTCTCAGATTTTCTTTTTGATTTTAACATTTTTAATATTTAGAGCGGAAGAATATTAGATTTGAAGGCCTGTGCTGTTGTTAATGAGTCATTCTGTCCAGTTGATTTCATTAATTCAAGGTTGTAAGCAAGAAATGAGAGGATGCAAAAAGAAATACTTTTACAAATGCATGATTTAAAAATTTTAGATTTTTTTTTTTTAATTTAGTTGATTAGATGATATCTGTAGGATTGTTACTTTCACATAGAACAGCTCTGATTGGCTGGTTTTAAAGCAAAAACGTCGTTTCCTCGAAATCAAACAAGCTTTTCTTTGATTTTTTACAGTAAAAGTAGGAAACACACCAACTTTAATACAGTAAGGTGGAGAATACACGCTATGTGACGGAAAACTCCCGTGTTTTCATTGCGTGTAAATTCCGTAGCCGGTGCGGTAGCGCAGGTAAAAAACGACGTCACTGCGCAAAGTAACGCCGCATAGCAGCTTCCCCGCAAATCTACGACCCTCAGAGACATACCTGCGTGTTTGTGGCAGTCCTCTCTGCCGCAGGGAGAAATCACTACACGAAGACGAACAACAAAATCACTTGATGATGCTTTTTATTCTCCTTTAGAGATGGAGGTGAAAGTGGTCCTCTGTTGATCAGCAGCTTTGTGGATCTGACAGATTCTCTAACTACGATCTAGAGAGATGTACGCCCCCTCTGATCGCTCCATCTCTCCATGTTCCCTCCCTCTCATTTCCCTCACAAGCGGATAAACCTAGCATTCTACAGCCTGCATGCTACGCCGATTGCGTAACAACGGGCGGATACGTAGTCTCATGCTGAGTGAGATGTTTCCTCCCTGTAGCTAGGCAACCAACAAGACACAGGGTTACGAGGGTCCTGGATCTGACCCTGGAGATCTCCAGAATACCACTTAAATATTTAAGACACATTTTAAATTAAGATACATTTTACAGCCTTATACAGAGGCTTTTTATGAAACAGAATTTGCATCGAGGCTTCAAACACTGACCTTTCTGTGTGGAGTTTGCATGTTCACCCCGTGTATGCGTGGTTTTTCTAGAGGTACTCCGGTTTCCTCCCACCCTCCAAAAAAACTTTCTTGCTAGGTTGATTGGTCACTATGAAAATTGCCACTAGGACTGAGTGTCTGTGTGGATGGTTGTATGTGTGTGAACCTGCAGCAGACTGGCGACCTGTTCGGGGTGTACCCTGCCACTAGCCGGTAATCATGAGCGGTTCAGAAGATGAAATAAAACAAATTTTCATCATCGTATGACCTGTAGAACTTAATCCTTTTTTTAAAATATTGACAAGTTTTTTTTTTTGTCTCAAAAGAGTAAGAAATCAATATCTTAAAATATGTGCAAGTTTTTTTCGGCTTTGTTAACTCTCACCTTTGCAAACCTTCTGTCCCAAACAGGGATGTCCTATGAGGTATTAATAAATGTAGGTTTACACTACCTTTTTTTAAAATTTGCATGCTTCTATTGGCATGTTTAAAATTAGACTCGATTGTGTTTCACTTATATAGATTACATGCCAGAAACATCATTTAAAAACTATCTAAGACAGTTTCTCATATGTAAATTAGTTGTGTTTCTTAAATTTAATGTAACGCAATGCAATGTAAATGTTTTTTATTGTTTTGCACAGTAATGTATCAGTTTTATTATTTCTTTGGTGAAGGCCGAATGACGAGCCCTTTTCACCTCTTTCTGTACTTACTATATGTTGTCATTGTAGTTGTATTCTATATGCAATGTATGTGCAAATAAAAAGTAAAATAATTTGTGCAGAATAAAGCTGGTTAAGTGTTAAAAAACAGATGAGAAAGCTTTTTGCAGAATGGTGCACTGAGAATAAACTAAGAGAAAGGCAGAAAGTAACAAACTATCCTGGCCTGGGAATCCACCTTGAGCCTAGGTGATACTGGCTCTTTATTCTCTAACTTGGCTCAGTGCCTCTTCTCTTCATGCACGGTCAGAATGTCTCTTATCCAAAAAAAAAAAAAGGAAAAAAGAAAAATCTAGTTTGAACTTGTTAAAACTGCAGAATTGCTCAAAAAAATTCAAAACATGCATGCATTTCTAAAAGGACATTGTCAGTCTTCTTTAAAACATGTCTAACCCTCAATCAGTCCTTTTTGTGTCTTTGTCACTTTCATTAAATCGACTATGTCTTAAAATAACTCTGTCGCTCAGAGGATTGTCTTAAGGCCATTACATTACTACTGAGCCTGCTGGAGACACTGAAGGTTTTCGACAGGCGAGGCAGGATGCTTAGGAATGATAAGCACATGGATTATGACTAATATTCAATAGACAAACAAACACATGTCAATAACAGGGTTATTGTGTGTATAGCTTTATAAATCTATAAATAGCACAAGTACTTTTGATCATGTCATGTACTTAAAATAATTAACCAATTCAAAACACAATTTAATCTGTGATTGAATATGTGTTATTAATTGTTATTTTTAAATTAATAAAAGGATCACTTATTAGACAGGTTTTAAAATTAAATTCCGTGTTCATAAATGTTGTTTTAATAGTACGGTATCTATTAGTCACTAGCATTTCTGTCAGATTCAGGGTTTCTGTATTATCTTAAAATTTGTCTGAGCAAAGCCATAAATTAAATCAAGAAAGCGTTATTTGTCCCACAATGGGAAAATTGCAGGGGTTTTTTTTCAATTTTCTTTAAAAAATTGAGCTGATAAGAGATTTACTCCCTAAAAGATTAACTTTTAAGTGTATAATTAAGTCATTTATGAATTCCTTCCCAGAAATCTTGACATTTTTCAACTTTTTAGTTCGGCTTGAATGCTTTCTATCTGAGATAAAATAAAAGTTGTGAGTTTGTGCTTTTAAAATAAATAAAAAAAGCTCTGATGCAATTAATTTCCAGTTTTATATTTTACTGACACCTCAGGGTGTAGAAGCAGTGATTATATTAAGCTGATTTGAATTAGCATGGACAGATTATGTAAGAGAGATGTTAAAGCCCCTTCACAAATCTCATCGTGCATACAGAGACCAAAAATAATTAATGTATTTACATCATTAGTGTTTATATTTTATGTAAATATAGTCTTTTCAATAATCATTTTTTATTCTCTTTTTAAAGACCTGGGTCAGTATCATCTCTATTTTTGATATTTTAACTCCTTTTTCAACTCTTCATTATCATCTAAAACAGATTTTTGACCCTTTTTGAAAGTAACAACCTTGTTAGAATATTTTGTATCTAATATATTCTGTTTCCCACAATACTTTTTTATCGTGAAAGACAGCTTTAAACTTATCATTTTTGCATGTAATTTTCTTCTTCTTTCTGCATTACCCTTCGGGGGTCGCTACAACAAGTCAGTTTCTTCCATCTAACCCTAACTGCTGCATCCTCTTCGGTCACGCCAACTATCTTCATGTGTCCATGAACCTCCTCTTTGGTCTTACTTTAGACCTCTTGCTGGTGGTTCCAAACCCAGCATTCTTTTGCAGATGTACTCTTTCTTTTTTCTCTGCATATGTCCAAACCATCTAAGTCTGGCCTCTCTGACTTGATCTCCAAAATCTCTAACCACGGTCTCAACACGGTTTTGTACACTTTCCCTTTCATTTTAGCTGAAACTCTTCTGTCACACCTCACACCTGATACTTTTCTCCACCCCTTCCAGCCTGCCTGCATACGCTTCTTCGCCTCTTTTCCACACTCTCCATTGCTCTGGACTGTTGATCCTAAGTACTTAAAATCTTACACCTTCTTTATCTCTTCTCTCTGTACCTCACTTTTCCATTTTGGTTCCTCTCATTCACACACATGTACTCTGCCTTACTCTGACTAATCTTCATTCCTCTTCTCTCCAGTGCAAACCTCTACCTCTCCAGCTTTTCCTCCACCTTTTACCTCCTCTCACTACAGATCACAATGTCATCTGCAAACATCATTGTTCATGGAGAGTCCTAGATTATTTTTTAATGTAGTGAAGTCTGCTTTCTAAATGCAGGTATCAGATGACAGAAAATCTAAACTTTGACCAAGAATAGCCACCGTAATATAAATCCACACAATCCAGATTTAGAAAGCCTATGGTTTAAAACATCTAGGACAAATCTCAATCTTTCACTCAGCGACAGAGAGGTGGTTTTTCCACTATCCCTACATCTCCAACCCCAGTTGCTTCAATCAAATCTATCAGGCTTCACCACATCTGTATCCAACGACTGCACGCTGCTCAAAATCTGGGCATTCCGCTCCCCAACTTCAATCGTTTATTGTAACATAACACTTTCTAAGTCTTCAGTGGAAGATTGAATCCATCAGTGTAAATAATGTCTTGGGAACAGACGTCTGCTCAGAAAAGCCGCAAACTCTGCAGCAGCACTAATCAAGGGGTACCACCAAGAATTCTATGCCAAAAAACGTAAGAAGCTCCACAAACAGACTGGGAAAAAGAAGTTGGTGGAGAAGTTTAAATCAGCGCTTACTTTCTAGTACGTGGAAATCTATCAAAACTGAACAAATTCGGCAAGTTTTTTTCATCAGAAAAACAACACCGAGAGCAAAAGTAACCTTTTAGGATGTGGAAAGGTTAAAGGAGTTTGTTCTGTTTTTAGACCATTGAATATTTTACTCTCCCTGGGTTAAACTTTACTACAGTCAACTGGGACAAATATGATGCATAAAAGAAAACTTTCCCTGGAAGCACGAGAAATTCTTCAACCATGTTAAAGAAAGATACTTAGTATGACAGAAAAATTTTATTTAATTAGTTGTTTAAAGGGATTTTATAACTTTTGCAAAGAAAAAAACAAAAAAATTTTTTCCAAGACTTGCTGTCTGCAAGAGCCTATTCTGGCGATTTCAGGCAAGAGCCAAGATACACCCCAAACCATCCACACACACACTCATTCCTCAGAGCATTAACATAGTGGCAAATCAACTTCACATGCATGTTTTTGGAGAGAGGGGGGAAACCCACCTGTACATGGGGAGAACATGCAAACTCCACAAAAAAGGCCAGCGTTCCAAGCCTCATCTCACTTGGGTCTCAAACCCCGACCTTCTAGCTATGAGACCACAGTACTAATCACAAATCCACCATGTCTGCATTTGCTACAATAAACTTTTTTATTAACCGGAGCAGCTAGAAAAATAGTCAGAAATGATGGATAGATGAACAGAGATGCGGACAGAGATGCCAAGTTTTTGGCTTCACAAAGCGGAAGATTTTTTTTTTTTGGCGGGGTGGTGAGAGGGGCGGGGAGGTCAAAAGAAGGAGGAGCTAGATGTCACATCCGCCAATAGACAACATCCGCCATGACAGTTGGCGTAAAACAAATCATTTAAAACATAAAAAAGCAGCTGGAAAATTGTGCGTCTTACGTGTGTTACCACCTAGCGTTATGTATTAGTACGAAGAGGAATTAACTCCAGGAATACACCCCTGCACTGCTTGTTCGCACTTTGTTTTGCGGCTCACGCACATATGCTGTCACATGACCAAAGTTCCTGGATGTCCAACTTCTTCCACACGTTCATAAAAAACAATACTGGCAACAGACCATACAGATCGCTACCAGCGGCTTTCAGATGCACAGCTGCAGAAGCAGGAGATGCCATGTGCTTTGCCTCACTATACCATATCATGTTCATGGAATGCACTAGTGTTCATCATGCGTGAGTTTTATTAGCCTCGGCGGGTGAGCGTGAGATAGGCTCTAATTGCAGATGTCTCCCGCCCCATGTGGGAGACCAGGTACGTATGTCTGGATGAACCATGCTAAATACAAGAAAGAAACATAAGAGTTTATCTTTTTCTAGCGTCCCAACTGCAAATTTTGTTTGAAAGATGAGCAAAATCCCCACCCACCCCTTTGCAAAAACAACAACTCTGCTATCTATGGTTTTCACAAACAGGTTTTACACTGATTAGAACATTCCAAGATCATGGGACTAATTTTTTTTTTTTTTAAAGAAAATCATCCCAATGGACGGATGAATCCAAATGTAAACACAGCTGGAAAATACAAGAGCTACATATTCTGACCTACTGAGGAGAGGCCACATTCAGCTTGTTAACCAAACACAAAGCACACATAAGCCACTCCTGTTGATTTAAGTTTAAAGCCTCAGGCATACAACTGAAAACTGTTGTATGACCAAGAGAAAGATCAGTTTAATGAGAAGAATATTAACAAAGATAATAATCAGGTGCTTGAGAAGAGAATTTGAAAATTTTTTGTTAAAGTTATATGGCATTTTTTGTCTTTAATAAATGTAGATTTGAAGAATGTGCTTCTCTTTGAACTGTTTTTATTTAAGCAGTATCTAAATTTGAAAGTGAATTTGAATGCAACCACAATGAGCAAGTTTTTACCATTGTACAGCCATCTCAGCACTGCTTTTATTATCTTTTAGAAACTAAAGGCTTTTGTTTCATGTCTTTTCTGCGATCTCAGGGACAGCTTGTGCTTAGCAGGAATCAAACCAGGTTTTCCCAGTTGAAAGACGGTGTCTCTACCACTAGGCCAACGCCTCCTGTTTGCAGTTAAGGAATCATCCTAGTCAACTCCTGGTGCTTATAAGAAGAGTTCGCTGCTTATTTGTTAATCTTAATTAACACTTTTAACTGAATAACCTTTAAGAACATTTTTCTCACACATGAACCAGTGCTGTGTTGCTTTGGTTCTTCCATGTTTACTGAATTTCCCTTTCTTTGCCCCCAGAACACTGTTACCGGTTTACCAATGTTTCCTTCCTCTTATTTTCCTTCTTTTATTCCATTTCTCCTCTCAAGTATGACTTTGTCCTGGAGCCAGGCCTTAGCGTCTGTCCGGTTCAACTGGAATGAGGTTGAAAGCTGACTCATATATTCATTAACTCACATGGCTGCACTCTGTTCCACAAATAAAACACTTCTATGACTATGGACGCAAGCACAGATGCTGTACACAGACAAAGACGTACAGTACACACAATACATCCACATATTTCAGCAATGTCAGGACACATTTCAAATTGAGAGTTGATGATCTCTGAGATGGAGTGTATTCTAATGAAATATTGCACTGTCACTGCTTTAAAGTGACAGTAGCATCTCAACCTCCCAGATATGACCATGTTGTCACCATAGTCCCAAAGCAGTGACACCAGATAACTGAAATCCTTGCTATAAAAAGATCAGCTGACACAGACAACCAGTACATATAGATAAATACCAACACTTCAGCACTTCTCATCCACACAGCCCATGAGAATTTTATAAACCATGATGCAAATAACCTTTTTAATTTGCATCTGATGGCCTTTACTCATTATGCATACATGAGACACAATGTGGAGGCATGTGGAACAAAAGCTGGGAGGCTTGCTTGTAATTTTTTTTTTTTACAAAAAAATGACTTCCAGTATTTGTTCCCACCAAATAGAACTATGTTCTCACCATGTTAGAAGAATATTCTAACATATGCTCCCACCTACAGGCGATTGAAGGCTATACAGAGGTCCTCAAACCAACGTTTGAAATCATAATTTTAGTTGCAGGCTTTTGACTATTTTGATGTTTTTAATAAAACAACGAACATTAAATACGAAAATAAGTTTTATTATTAAAAATACAGGGTTTGTATCAGATGTGATTAGTTATTTAAAATTTATATAGAAAAATTTCAGCAGTAAACCGACAAAAAATCCTAGTTATTGTCTTGTTTTGTCATGTTTAAAAAAGTAAATCCCTATTTTTTTTTTTTTTTTTACATTTTATTGTTACTAATACCAGTTTAACCTATTGAGTTACAAGTCATCAAATTGTCAGCAGCTCTCTTTCTTCAAAGTAAGTTTTGCCTTTTTCTGACCACCTGACTTTGTCTTTGTGGGGGTCCCACTTCCATCAATCTCTCTTTTTATTTTTTTGTAGTTTTTTGTGTCCTCTTCTTCTTTCTTTTGCAGCATCGGAGAGACTGTTTCTTTCAGGCTTTGAAATTTTTTCAGGTCAGCACAGAACAGCACCTAAAACAGGAACATAGTCTTACAACAATGCAGTATCTGTAAAAAAAAAAAAAACTTCCTGGATAATACTACTCACTGAATGAGCCCATCCTGCGTAGGGCCCCCACAAATTTCTAAAAAAATTACCTGTGTAGAAATAGTCAATCAGATGTTCTGTTAGGTAATGAAGAAAAGTGGTATGACTGAGAAAATCTGAAGACCTACCAATGTCTGTGTGGAGTTTGTCTGTAAGTGTCTTTTGTCCATTGTTGGCAGCATAGCTGTAGTCACGTTTAGCAATCTGCCACACATGCGTGTCTACGGGCACAGCCTCTGGTTTATCCAAAGACATTAAGCATACACAGTCTGCCACCTGCAAAAAGACACAAAACACTGATTACATGCTGCATTTTCCAGTTGAATAAACTTTGAGAGACTTTTTTTCTTTCAATACCTTAGTTCCAACACCAGGGAGAGTCCTTAATGCATTGCGGGCTTCTACGTATGGAACTCCACGTAAACCTTCGAGCCACTGGTGCCCATGTGCATCTAATATCTGCCTCGCACTCTGCTGAAGGAACCGCGCCCTGTATCCAAAGCCAAGATCTCTTAGACGCGCCTCTACACTGCTATCTATAAACAAAAAAACCACAAAAAATAACATCAGTAATAAAAAATTGAAAATTTTCTTGATTTGATTTTTTTTAACTGATGAATAAATATAATCATAACAAAGAACAAATATGACACCCTTTGCACTCTACACAAAATTATATAATAAGGAGCGCAGAGCAAGGGTGCCCAACCAGTCAAACAAGTCAACCGCATGTACGTAGGAAAAAAAAATGAAATGACAGAAAGCCGATGTTGCCAACTCATTGCTATATTTAACGAGTATTTAGAGCCTCTAGAGACTATTTCTTCTAAAAAAAGCAAAAATCTAGCGGCTTTTTCTAGTGTTATTGAAGATTTTTGAGTCTTTGACGTGAAAGGATGTTGTTAAACCTGTTCTCAATAAGGAGCGGCTGCTGCTGTGGCCCCTCCCAAAACATTGCGAGCGTGCAGAAAATGTCTGTGTGTGAGTGAGGAATTAGTCTGTGTGTTTATTTGAGAGAAAGGAATTTGTCTGTGTGTGTGTCTGTCTTTCAGAGAGAGTGGGTTTGTGATGTCTAATGGTTGTGTGACAACAACAAAACGTGTTGTGAGGGTAGTTACTGCAGGCTAGAAACGCTCTGTGAGGGTTTGTGATGTTGACACTGGACTGGTAGATCTAAGGAGGTTTGATACTTGTAAAGTAGCTCTTAGAACAAAAAGGTTGGGCACCCCTGGTGTCGTGTCTGGTGTAGGTTTAAAGCACCTGCAAGCACAGGTATGGTGGGAAAATCATAGTAAGAGGTTTGGTCCAGCTGGCCGAGTGGGGAGCCCAGAGCCTGGCAAAGTCTTTCAATCATGCCTTGGATACGGGAAATGTGGTTGTTGGAGGTGCAGATGAAAGAAAACAGGCATTCGGTGGGATCCTGTCGAAGCATTCGGACACCTGGACAAACACAACATTACACACAAATGAGATCTCAGATGAGATTGAACCCATTACGGAATAATAAAGAAAATCTTACCGGTGAATATGTCTGCAATCTTTTTGAAGTGACAATCTGCTGATCCCCATTCTTTGTATAAATCCAGCAGTTTCACATCCAGTTGAAAATAATTTCTAAGTAAATCTACTTCTATATCTTCATTGTGTCCTGTTGTGATGGGATGTCCCTCCTTTTCTTTCTTCATTTGATCACCTTTACATTTTTTCCTGGTCTTCTTTTCCTCCTGAATAGCACCACCAGATTTTTCATTTGTGCCTTCTTTTGTGTATACATGGTACCAAAGAGTGTCATCTGTTTGAGTTAGGGTCCAAACTCTTCCTCCCATCACTCCAGTCCAGTGTCCATCTGCTGTTTCTCTCCATCTGGGGGACCAGATGTGTATCATGTAAATACAAGTATTAAAAGGAATGAGGTTTACAACTCACCGAAAAGATTGTCCACATGCAAGAGTGAGATCAAGACGCAATTCTGACTTTAAACACGACATGGACTTCCATGCTTTAGTTCCTGATGACAGCACTGCATGTTTGGCCATATTTGTACTAACAGATGTTTAAGCTTGGTTTAAACTTAAATTTTCACACTATTTCATTGTAAAACATTAGATATATGACCCGAACACCGTGATAAAAAAACATAGAGCTAAAATTTATTGATCTGAAATAGATTTACAGAAAGCTACATTGTTCAGAAAAATTAGTTGTAGAAAACTTTCACGGAGTTACATCAGCGTCAAGGGACAACAAAAACTTTACCCGGTGTTGAAAAGTGAATAAAACAGGACGCACGTTTTCTGAAATAAAAACAACTTTATTTTGTTTTAAATGAGTACTTTCTGCATTTTTATCTGGATTATTTTTATTTTATTTGACCCTACTTTACAAGAAAAACTTTGTGTCCTCACAATCTGATGCAACATTGACCACATTTCTGAAGCCACTTCCTGTTTGATGTCAACAAACTTATGATTGGCTGTGATTTTCATTGATGGCGGAAATCCCCAACAAGAAAATTCATGATTGGTCAATTGAGTTTCTGATTGTAGAGATCTATTGGACGATCGGTTTTTCTTTCCAACATTCAGGAAGTGGCTGTTTGTTCTTTCTCGGTGTGAGGTGGCGGCGTGGTTTCAATTTAACGGAGAAATGGCGGATACGGTGACACTTTTCACTTCAGTGGGGCTTAGTGAGCAGAAAGCAAAAGAAACGCTGAAGAATGAAGCGTTGAGTTCAGCCCTGAAAGACGCGATCATTCAGGTATTGATGCCGTTGAACAGCTGTGAAAGTGACTGTCGGACTGTAAATAGAGAACTGCTTTTCAGTTGTAAAGAATGTAGTGACGCATTCTTGGGGTCTTTCTTGGGCTCTTAGAAAACGAAAAGCTTCTAATTTGTATTACTTTAATTAATATTTGTGAGATAGTTCCTAACCTTTATGATTGTTGGCAGATTCTTTATTAAAACCTGTCAAGACATTCTTCCTGCCTTCATTATTGAGGTTTTCACACCATACAAAGTACTTAAAATCTGTATTCACCGGCCATTTTTAAAATGACAAAAGATTGCGCATGCGCAGTGCATTTTTTTAATGAGCCAGACTGACGTGCAGGGAGGTAACCAGTCTAGCTCTGACTGCGCTGTAACAATGGCCACCCGGAATGTAGCATAATTGGATTGAAAGTGAGTGATTTTGTAGGTGGTTAATGAAAGAACAGAAATAGTATGTTTGTCCCTTTTAGCACAGTTGACTTTGAGGCCCATCGTTAGCTGACACCCATGTCCTCCTTCACCAGACCCCTATCGCCCCTCCTGCAGGTGGTGAGTCCACTGGAAGGGCGGCCCATGTCCCCTGTTTAGTCTGAGCCCAGCCGGGGATTATGTTCCCACTAAGTCAATCTACATTCCTACCCTCATCTATTGTCACCATCTGTGGGTGTTGACCAAAAGAATGCAATGAAATAACGCAATCGCGGATGCAAGCAGCCGAAATGAGCTTCCTCCGCAGGGTGGCTGGGCTCTCACTCAGAGATTGGGTGAGGAGTGCTGCCATCCGTAAGGAGCTCGGTGTCGAGCTTCTCCTCCTCCAGGTTGAGAGAAGCCAGATGAGCCCGTTCGGGCATCTGGTCAGGATGTCTCAGGATGTCCCCCGAGCGCCTCGCTGGTGAGGTGTTTCGTGTACGTCCCACCGGGAGGAGACCAAGAAATAAACCCCGGTCCCGCTGGAGAGACTGTCTCACAGCTGGCCGGGGAACGACTCGGGATCCTTCCGGGTGAGCTGGAGGATGCAGCTGGGGTGAGAGAAGCCTGGGCTTCCTGTCTGAGGCTGTTGCCCCCTTTGACCCGACCGCTTATAAGCGGAAGATGACGGATGGAAGGACTTTGAGGCCTCTATCTTGTAACACAGCAATCTGAACTTTTCTGATAGTTTAAAATTTATAAATGAATATTTTCCACAGGCCCAGCGAGTCCATGGAGCATCTGGAGTGGATAAAGCCTTGGGTACATTACTGTACAGCATGGCATCTCGACTTAAAGACACCAAGCGCCTGGCATTTCTGACTGACAGTATAGCTCAGCGTAAAATCTGCACAGAGCTGCAGCTTGCAGGTAATTATTAACATCAACTGATGAAACATTAAAATATCCTTCAGATTGATTGAAGAATGTTTAAAATTCCTACAAAAAAAATCTGTTGCGCTAAAAAATCCACCAGTTTAAATAACTAATTTACTTCATAAAATGATGTTTAACTTTTTCCCACAGCTGCTTTAGACTTTGTAAAGAACCATCCTAATGACCCCATCAACCAAAAAGAATTTGACGATGCGTGTGGTGTAGGAATAGTCATAACACCAGAGCAGATTGAGGAGGCAGTAAGTGCATTTGTACTTTTTTTTCTAAAGGCTTAAAAATGATGCAGTGTTTAGTAACTGTGGAATTTTATGCAGGTCGAGTCTGTGATCAAGAAGCACAAAGAGCAGTTACTGAACGAGCGGTATCGCTTCAATATGGGAATCCTCATGGGTATAATTTTCTTTGATTGAATTGAATGTTTTTTTGCAGTTTTTAAATATGAACAGAGCAGCGGAGTTGCTAACTGTGTGTTTTTTTCCAGGTGAATCACGATCAGCTTTGAAGTGGGCAGATGGAAAGGTGATCAAAAATGAGGTTGACATGCAGGTGGGTGACTAGATGTTTTGTTTGTTCTTGTCTAATAGTTACAGGTATCACGGTAAACTTTTTTATCCTGCTCAATAAAATGAAATGTTGCTTATTTTTTAGGTTTTACACCTTTTGGGACCCAAAACCGAAGCTGATCTGGAGAAGAAACCCAAGGTAGGATGCAGGACAGGCCTTTTCATTTTTCAGGGGGCAACATTACAATTTCATTTTTTTACAGGCATAACTAACGTAAGTTAACCTGCATTTTGTAATAATTTATAATTAAAGTATTTAGTTTAACAGTGTGCATGCACAATTTGATCAAAGTGGACATTTTTTTTACATATGCCATCTGCAAAATTATGGGGTGTTATAGCCTGATTATTAATTTCCCCCTTTCACTCTTAAGCCATAACTATATGTAATTATTTATACAGTAGGACACGTTTTTCTCTGTTCAGGTTTACTAAAATATATTAATAATATTTTTGGAATACCTTCACCTTGATGTTTCTTTTTATTTAATCTTGCAGCCACAGAAATTGAAAGTTGCAGAGAACGACGTCAAGAGTGGCAAAGAAGAGATTGCCGCAAATGGTAAGTGGATGAAAAATAAGGTAATAGAACTATTTTGGATAAAGACAAAATAGAAACAGTTTTTGTGGTTGTGTAGGTGACGCTATGTTCGGGGAGGGCGAGTCGCTAATGGAACAGCTCAGAGGAGAAGCTTTGAAGTTTCATAAACCAGGTGAGACAAACCACCATAACTACTTGATAAATTCTTGTATTAAAATGGTGTCATGTGTCTGATATCTTTATTGTTTCATCTCTCCCTTAAAACAACAGGAGAAAATTTTAAAACAGAAGGTTATGTACTTACATCAAACACAATGGATCTACTCAAGAAACACTTGGAGATCACAGGTGGACAGGTATCAGATTTAAAGTTCTCATTTTAATGAAAGGGGAGACATCAGTGAGTCCTCTAACTGATTTTTGTATTAATTGTCTTAGATTCGCACTCGATTTCCTCCTGAACCCAACGGCATCCTGCATATTGGACATGCAAAAGCCATCAACTTCAATTTTGGTTATGCAAAGGTACAATTTTTTTTTTGGTTTCATTTTGTTAAAGTAAAAACTCTTGAAAACAAAGTAGGGTTTCTTGGATGACTGAAAACTTTTAAGTAACGTTGCTTCATAAACAAGAGTTATTTGTGTGTCATTTTTGTTGAGGATATAAAAGGAAGCTTTGCATAAAATTGTTTTGATTAATTATAATGACATCATTCATCAAAACAAACATCGACAGATGGATCGGTACAGCGTTCACAATAACTAGGACGCTGCATCGACCCGTCGTGGTAAAGAAAGAGCTGAGCCGAAAAGCAAAGCTCTCAATTTACAAGTCGACCTACGTTTCCACCCTCACCTATGGCTGGTGACCGCAAGAAAGAGATCGCGTTTACAAGCAGCCGAAATGAGTTTCCTCCGCAGAGTGGCTGAACTCTCACTCAGAGATCGAGTGAGAGTTCTGCCAACCGGGAGGAGCTTGGGGTCGAGCCGCTCCTCCAGGTCGAGAGAAGGCAGTTCGGGCATCTGGTTAGGATGCTTCCCGAGCGCCTCACTGGTGAGGTGTTTCGGGCACGTCCCACCGGGAGGAGACCAAGAGGCAGACCCCGGACTCGCTGGAGACACTGTCTCACAGCTGGCCAGGGAATGACTCGGGATCCTTCCGGGTGAGCTCGAGGATGCAGCTGGAGGGAGAGAAGTTAGAAGTTTGGGCTTCCTGGCTGAGGCTGTTGCCCCCGCAACTCGGCCCCGGATAAGCGGAAAACGACAGAACGGAACGGAGCTTTTTTTCACAACTGTCTCATCCTGCAGGCAAACAGCGGAATTTGTTTCTTAAGATATGATGACACAAATCCTGAGAAGGAGGAGGAGAAATACTTCACTGCCATCAAAGATATGGTTGAGTGGCTGGGTGAGTTTAAGTTTGAATAGGATTCTGAGGTGTAACAAATTTCACCGTAACAATTTTACATATCAATGTTTCAAACAGGCTATGAACCTTTTGCCGTCACACATGCGTCTGATAACTTTGACAGGCTCTATGAACTTGCTGTGGATCTAATCCACAGGTGAGTGTCTACATGTGTATGTAGTGTGTGTGTTTGGACTCAGATTAGTTGATTTGTCCTCTTTGTGTTGCTTCAGGGGTCATGCATATGTGTGCCATCAGAAGGGTGAAGAGCTGAAAGGTCACAACGTTCCTCCGTCACCTTGGAGAGACCGACCCATCGAAGAGTCTCTGGTGTTATTTGAGAGGATGAAGAAGGGTATTTTTGCCGAGGGAGAAGCCACACTCAGAATGAAGATGATCATGGAGGATGGGAAGATGGACCCGGTGGCGTACCGAATCAAATACACACCTCATCATCGGACGGGAGATAAATGGTATGAAAACCTGAGCCACTGAATCTAATTTAATAATCAAAGACAAACAATTCTTTTCTCTTGTTCTTTCCTTTTAGGTGCATTTATCCTACTTATGACTACACCCACTGCCTGTGTGACTCCATAGAAAACATCACACACTCACTGTGTACCAAAGAGTTTCAAGCCAGGTGACAACAAAATTTTTCTGATGTTTGTATAAATCAAACAACCCTCCTTTGTTTGACGACCTGCAAAACGGTTATGTTAATAATTTTCTGTGGTGACTGTCGTTTAGACGTTCCTCATATTATTGGCTGTGTAACTCTCTGGATGTGTACTGCCCCGTCCAGTGGGAATATGGGCGCTTAAACCTCACCTACACTGTCGTGTCTAAGAGGAAAATCATCAAACTAGTCGAGACTGGCGTAGTCAGGTAAACAAACTTTTTGTTGGAAGATGGGAACCTAATGACTTACTGGTCTGAATTGTATTGTTTTTTGTATTTTTAGGGCTTTGAGCCACAAATTTATAATTTTTTTAATGAAATGGGAGAATTTGGTATATTAAGACTTCATATAACAGAAGTAAAGTTTTTGAACAGTTGTTTTAAAGCAAATAATTTTTTTTTTCCTTCTAATAAATTTCTCAGAGACTGGGATGATCCCAGACTTTTCACTTTGACTGCATTAAGAAGAAGAGGTTTCCCTCCAGAAGCCATTAATAACTTCTGTGCACGGGTAGGTTTGCAGGATGAATGTATGACCACTAACCCTGGTCTATCGAAGCATCATTCTGTGGTGTACCCATGTGTTGTGTTTCTTACAGGTGGGAGTCACTGTTTCCCAAACGACAACAGAGCCCCACTTGCTGGAGTCTTGTGTGAGGGATGTGCTGAATGAAACGGCCCCTCGAGTTATGGCTGTGCTGGAGCCACTGAAAGTCACCATCACTAACCTTCCTCAAAACACAAAGGTTTGTGGAGTCTGAATAAAAATTCTGTCTTTCATTTTACATTTAACCTCGTTATACAAATAACGATGAATAACCCACTGTTATGTTTTGATGTCTCAGTCAGATATAAGGGTGCCAGATTTTCCTGCCAACGAGGCCAAAGGAAGCCACACGGTTCCGTTTACACGTACAATCTTCATTGAAAAGAGTGACTTTCGAGAGGTTAGAAAAAATTAATTTTTAGGGCAATGCTGAAATTTAGAAAAAAACCCCAATCTCAGTTATTGTCATTTTCTGCAGGTGATGGAGAAGGGTTACAAACGTTTGACCCCAGAACAACCTGTAGGCCTCAGACATGCTGGTTATGTTATCACTGTAAAGAATGTCATAAAGGTAAGGTGCAAAATATTTTGTTAGTAATTTTTATTGAAAAAGTTCAAATATATTTTCTTGCTTTTGAATCAGAAAACTTCATTAGTCCCAGTGGGCAATTGTTTTACAGCTTTCTTCGGCAATTTACTGCACCACACAACATCTCATTAAAACCAACACAAAAACAAAAGATGATAAAAATCATATATCTAAAAAGTTGTAAGAGTTTCAAAGTTTTAAGCAATTGTCCCAATAAATCAGCTCTGCACTGTTTTGTTTTGACATGCTGAGTTTGACTTGTCAAACTAAGTGAAAGGTCAAGTTTGTCATCAAATTCACAGGAAGGAAGTAAATGCAAAAGACTTTTAGGTTTGATTAGGTTTCTATGGCAGCACACTATTGTGCGTCGGCCTCCCGAGTTCCTGGGAAAGCACCACTTTACATTTCTGAGGCCACTTTGAGAAGGAATTCAGTTTGAATCAACCTATATTTCACAAGTAATTTAATTGTTACAATTTCACAAAAGCTCACAACATCCCAGGATGCCTGCGGTACTCTAGCTGCCTGAAGTACTGACGAACATGTTTTCCTTTTCTAAAGCACAGGTTTCTGAGTTAAATATTTACTTAGTTTATTTCTAACTGAGGTTGACCACTGAATTAGACAAAACAAGAAGCACAACCGGGCTGAACAGAGAATAACATTTATTTCTAATTTTAATGTTTTAACTTCATTTCTCACCGTTTTTCAAACATTTGACTTTGATTTCATGTCTTCATAGTTCTAAATTCTTTCTGTCTGTGATTTCCAGGACTCTCGGGGTGAGGTGACGGAGCTGGAGGTGACCTGTTGCAGTTCCGAGACCTCAGACAAACCAAAAGCCTTCATTCATTGGGTCAGCCAGCCACTGGTGTGTGAAGTGCGTCTCTATGAAAGATTGTAAGTTAGAAACAATCAACATCATAACGGATCTTGATGCTTTAAAAAAAAAAAAAAACTTAACTAACGCTTGTTTTAATAGATTTCAGCACAAACATCCAGAAGATCCATCTGAAGTACCAAATGGCTTTTTGAGCGACATCAACCCAGTGAGTTCTTCTGATCTTCTGTTGTTAAAAAAAAACTATGTGGCATAAAAGAACTAATTAAAAAAATATGATTACATTTTTTGTGTAGAATTCTCTGCAGGTGATCAGCAATGCCCTAGTGGATACTTCTGTCAAGGGAGCAAAAGTTTTTGACAAATTTCAGTTTGAGAGGGTTGGCTACTTCTCATTGGACCCCGACAGCACCTCAGAGAAGGTACTTCAACATTTAGTAATGTAAATGTAACTAATTACCCGAGATTCGATTAAATTAGGCAGAATCTAAATGTAGCTGTCATATTTTCTTTCCATGCAGCTCATCTTTAACAGGACGGTCACCCTCAAAGAGGATCCTGGGAAGATCTGATGGACTTGAGATAATTCGACACTTTCTGCTTCCCATGAGCCATTAGATACATGCGCAAGTTGTTTGCATCTCTTCCTGTGTAATTAAAAGCTGTTCAGGTGGCTGAGCATACAGTATGTCAAATCAAATGACAGATTCCTACATGGCACTTCTTATCTCCTGTTTAGGAGATTTTCTTTCCCAAAATTGCATTTTCATGTTGTTACAAGTCCTCTAATTTTCTTTTTACTATTCCTACTCAAAACTTTATTTTGAATATGTAAGGGATATAAATGAACAGTTTTGATTTATAATTTTAAAAAATCTTTACATTTTATATGAACATGCTCTTTATATCACACGGAAGAAGTGGTCTCTATTCCTGTATTTGACTTGATTCTTTGCAGTCCAGCAAATGGCTTTAAGTTTCAGAAAGTCCTATGAAAACAGAACAATAAATGATGAAAAACAGTTTTCTTTTCCATTGGCTTCCGCTTATCAGGGGTCGGGTCGAGTGGGCAACAGCCTCAGACTGAAATCCCAGGCTTCTCTCACCCTGGCTGAATCCTCCAGCTCACCCGGGAGGATCCAAAGGTGTTCCTCGGCCAGCTGTGAGACATAGTCTCTCCATTGGGGCCTAGGATCTTCCTCTGGATCTCCTCCTGGTGGTGCCTGAAACTCTTCACCAGCGAGGCGCTGGGGAGGCATCCCAACCCGATGCTCGAACCACCCCATCTGGCTTCTCTAGTTCCAGAGGAGTAACGGCTCTACTCTGAGCTCCTCCCAGATGGCAGAGCGCCTTATGCTATCTCTGATTGAGAGCCCAGCTACCCTGCGGAGAGAGCTCATTTTGGTCGCTTGTATCCGCCATGTCGTTCTTTTGAGATTGAACAATCTATTTTGTCATGGTTTTCAGGAGGAAATGATCTTTAACGAATACTGATGACCCAACGTTTAGCGTCAAAGTCCTCTGGAGGTGTGGAATTTTTTGGGGGGAGGGCATTGTTTTTGTCATAATTTTAATATCTAATCTTTTTAAGCAAATTATGTGCTGTATTAATATGATTTACATACAATCAGTACAACTGGTTCATTTGGTAATCTATAAAGCCTGATACAGAGGATCTAAACTTTCACGTGCCATGAAAACTTTCTTCCTCTTTTATAATAAAAGTGAGTTTAAACAGTAAAACAGCCTGTCTGCCACTGCTCCCCCCACGACTCATACCACCTGTAACATTTGCAGAAGAAAGTGTGGCAGGAGCTGCAGCTCCCGGATCGTGTTTTTCAGCCACAATTGACGCTGCACAAACAGATAAGTATCCAGGTGCAGACTCCATTATCTCTAGAGACAGAAAGATGTCAACAATATTACCGACTTATTAAAAACTAATTCATAACATGGGCTTGCACTCATATACTATCTGCTTCGTGGGAATTAACCCTTAATAGTCCAGAAGCTTGTAATTACTACTAAAATGATGGACACATTCTTTAAGGACTACCTTAAAAGATCCAGAAGCTAATGAACCACTAGCAGTGATTCTGTGAGAAAACTGTGATTTAAGGAGGACTGACATCTTGTTGAAACCTGCAGGCCTCCATCTCTGTGTGAAGCGCCTTTAAAACAACACCGCGACAACGCGTACTCTCGCGAGATTAATGATGAAAACACCATGACAACATGTCAGAGTTACAAATCGCTTTCCTATTGGTCTGTAGCCGCTGTTGTAAGATGGCGCCCAGCAAAATGGATTTGATGTAGAGAAAAAGAAAATTGTAATTAAGATATACCCACAACAAATAAAGCAACGGGGCAGCAGCAAAAGATAATATTAGCTTGGTTATTTTCTGTTCTCTTGAAGGAAAGCGCAGAGAAGACTTTTCAACCACTTTGGAAGAGAGGTAAGGTAGCAAAGCGCTAGCTAATATTAGCATGTTAGCTTTTGAGCAAATAAAAACATTATATATAATCTTATCATGATAAAAATGTTGTCTTTTAGCATCGGTTTTTAAGGAAAATATTCTCGTTTGCAGTAATAGTGGAATTAACAAGTAAAAAATGCGTTTGAACCATTTGCAAACAACACGCGGCTAATTAGCATTAGAAGCAGCTAAGCTAGCATGTTGTGTAATTAGCTTTTAGATTAAATGTTATTTAAATCGTTCTTTAAATCCTCTTCTGATGCTTGGTTTCTGTTGTAAACAGCTGCTCGTGTAGAAATGTTAACTGCCGTATGGGATTTGGAAAGTGACCGCGCTTTTGTCCCAGCTTCTTTTTACTCTGTTAGATTTAACCCTTTCCTATTACAACGTATGGAAGCGGTCTGAGGTGTAGGTCAGGATCACACCACTGCAGCACTTTTGTTACTTGTCATTTGCCGTTCATTCTTAATAATCGATGATTTCTAATCTTTGATTTAAATCCTTAAACCTCATAACTTTACTCTTCCACTTTCAGGCGCTTAACTCTGCAAAGCAGCATCTGCAGCAGCAATGAACAACTCCATGGATGGAACAGGATCATATGAAGAACTAGTGAGGCAGAAAGCGAGGAGCATTCCTCAGCATCGGATGAAGGAGTTCCTGGAGTCATTAGCCAGCAAGGGTCCAGATGCTTTGCAGGAGTTTAGTCAACAGACTGGAGATGTAACCACGACGACCACCACCATGGTTTACCAACAAGAGGCTAACTGCATCTACACAGACAGCACAGAGGTGGCAGGGTCTCTGCTAGAGCTGGCATGTCCGGTAAACAATAGACCGTTTGTTATTTCAAAAACTTTACTAAATTACTTAAACGTTTAAATTACCTTCACTAATTACATAAAAAAATAGAGTGCCCCCTGGAGGTCAAGATTATGGTCCTGCCTCAAGAGAGAAGTTTAAGTATCTCAGGGTCTTGTTCATGAGTGGGGTAAGGATGGAGCGAGAGATCAATAGACGGTTTGGTGCAGCGTCTGCAATAATCAGGATGATGCATAGATCAGTCGTGTTAAAGAAAGTTGAGTCGAAGAGCAAAGCTCTCGATTTAGCAGTTGATTTACGTTCCCACCCTCACCTATGGTCACCAGCTGTGGGTGATGATCAAAAGAACAACATCGAGGATACAAGCAGCCAAAATGAGCTTCCTCTGCAGGGTAGATGGCTCTCACTCAGAGATAGAGTGAGAGACTCTGCCATCCGGGAGGAGCTTGGAGTAAAGCAGTTGCTCCTCTGGGTCGAGAGAAACCATATGGGGTGGTTCGGGTATCTGGTTAGGATGCCTTGCTGGTGAGGTGTTTCAGGCAAGTCCCACCAGGAGGAGACAAAGTAGCACGCTCCGTACCCGCTGAAGAGATTATGTCTCACAACTGGCTGGGGAACGCCTCTGGATCCTCTCGGGTGAGCCGGAGGATCCAGCCGTGATGAGAGAAGCCTGAGTTTACCATCTGAGGCTGTTGCCCCATGACCCCGGCCCCAGATAAACAGAAGACATTGGAACTAAATTATCTTTCCTTGAAACTAAACTAAAAAAGATTTACAGAAATGGAACAAATCTACTGTATTTTATTGTTGAAATGAAGGTTTTTGCAAAGTTTTATGTGTTACATTTTGTTACTTTTGAACTGCACTTATCAGTTGTGAAAAAAATTGGAATTTAAAAGGTGGGGTTTCTTTTTAAAGAGCTGACTAATTCCAACCATTTTAGTTCTGTCTTCTTAAATTATTTATAGCAAAATCTTGTGATTTTCCACTTCCTGGTTGGTTAAACTTAAAAAGCAATGTTTGAAAGATATCTGAAGTCTCAAAGTGACTTTATGCAGCATTACTTTATTGAATGTTTGACTAAGAACTTTGTAGTTCTAACAGGCAAGAAATGTTACCGTTTTATTATCGCTTCAGCTAAAATTGTCTAATCTTCAAATCTCCTTTTCAAATGATAACCGATTGAGAGAAGAAAAACATTTAATAAGATCAGATTAATTTCTTTAAAACCACAATTTTAAAGACTTTAAAATTGCCCTTTAAAGACTAGAGGAAGACCAAAAAGGAGGTTCATGGATACAGTGAAGGAAGACATGAAGATAGTTGGTGTGACCGAAGAAGATGCAGCAGATAGGGTTAGATGGAAGAAACTGAGTTGCTGTGGCGACCCCTGAAGGGAAATGCTGAAAGAAGAAGAATTCTCTTAATATTGTTCTTTCATGGAATAAAAGCTGTTTGTTTATTTTTTTCTCCCCCGATATTCATATTTTTATGTGAAGCTTTGTTACATTTCCTGTGTTGTGATGCAGGTCCAGGTTCAGGTCCAGCCCCAACAGCAGATACAGGAGTCCACATCACAACAGCAGGCTGTGCAGCAAAATACAGAACAACAGATTGTACAGGTTTGTCAACACCATTCAGTCTTCAATATGAATAAGTCTCTTCAGTTTATGCAATTATTTTCTGTTGGATTGACATTTTTTAAAGGTGCAAATTCAGGGTCATCAGCAAGGTCAAATGCTTGGTCAGGTTCTCCAAGTTCCTTCTGGATCTCATCAGCAGCTACAGGGTGTAACAACTGCACAGCTTATCCAACCTGGAGAACTGACAGAGGAACAGCATCAACAGGTGAGTTCACTAACCATACCACAAAGTGAAATGATTTTAAATCTATTTATAAACCTCATTAACTTTTTTTTTCTATTAGCTGCAAGCCCAGCTGGTTGCTGCTGTCGCTGGAGGACAACAGATCCAAATCCAAACAGTGGGAGCTCTCTCACCCACCCACCAGCAGGACACTGGGGAGAGGAGAGTGATGGGAACTGCTGTGGCGACATCCCAGGGAGCAGGTGTTCTCCAGCCAGCCAAAAAACGTAAAGTGGACATGCCCATCACTGTGTCTTATGCGCTGCCTGGTCAGCAGGTAGCCACCGTCCTGGCCATTCCTCAGGGTCAAGGCCAGCAGCAAAGTTATGTGTCTCTGCGGCCAGACCTCCTAACTGTGGACAGCTCCCACCTTTACAGTGCCACTGGTACAATCACCAGCCCCACAGGGGAGACCTGGACCATTCCCGTTTACTCCGCACCTGCTGGAACCGGAGGTCGCGAGCAGGTCACGCACATTGCCATCCCGCAGGAGGCTTACGGAACAGTGCAGGTCGCAGGAGCTAACACTACAACAATGACCACAATGCCCACACAAGTCACAATTGAAAATGACAAGCTAAAAAACCCTGCCAGTCAAAGTCAGACGGCGCAGGCTGTTTCCAGTATAACAAGTACTGTGGGAATGGGCGGCCAGGAGGAGGTGGTACACACATTGGCTGCAAATACACTGTTTCCTGCTCAGCTAATGAACGGAAACATTCACATCCCGGTCGCGGTACAGGGATACTCAAACACAACGCAATCTCTTATCTGGGACCCACAACAACAGGTGCTACACACACAGGGTCTGCCAGAGCACGATGCACAGCAGCTGCAGGTAAAAACACAACTCTTGACAAAGTTTGAATTTTATCCTGTAGGTGTGCACCTGAAAACTAAAGTCCCTGTTTTTCCATCACATAGGGCCAGACGGTTGTAGCGGAGGTGGATGGTCAGGGCCCGCAGCAAGTGCAGGTGCAGGAACTGCTGCTGCCTGCAACTCTGAAACCTGAAGAAGGGCTGGAAGTGTGGCGGCTGTGGGCTCAACGCAAAAATGCAGAGTTGGACAAAACAGACCAGAATAAACTGGCTCCAATTGGACGTGAGTGAGGGAAAAAAAATCATAACAGAGCAAAAAGTTTTTTTCTTTTCTTTTTTCTTCCTATGTTAAATTTTAGGGCCATCAAATGTTAAATAATTTATAAAACAAACAGAGTAACGAACACAAAGTACTAAAGAATGTTACAAATTAAATAGTAAAGTGTAATGAAGAGGGAAGCAATAAGAAATTGGGCTGCAGGATGATTGTATATTTTGGACCGCATAAGTCATCAAGATTTACACAGCATCTCCCAAAACCTTCCTATGCAATATGTTTATGTATTAAAACCAGATGTGAAATGTACCTCTGTGGGTGTGGATATGAACATCTCTGATTTGGATCTTTTCATGTTTATTTAACATTTTATGATCCCCTAATGTTCAACTCCATACAGCCCACAGAATGCTATACAAATGTTTAAAAACGTGTAAAGGGATTTTACTACTGGAAAGTTCTCAAAATTAAATTGGGGTATTCTAGCATTTTTTTGGCAACACGTGTCAGCCATGAATCTCTATCATCACCCTGAAATAGTAAAACTCTTTTATCACATTATCTCTTTCAGCCTATATTTGCAAAGTTGTTCACATTTTTCTTTTAATTTAATTGTTGACATTGTTTGTGTATTACAGGACGTCAAGTTCTGCGTTTCCAGGAGGATTTGGTATCGTGTGCTGTTGCAGAACTCTGTATGGGTCTGTCTATGATGACCACAGAAGCTCGGGGTCTGGATGGAGAAACTTACGAGGCAGATGTTCTTCTCTATATTTTTCTGTGCATACAGAAAGTAAGCTTTTTACATTTACATCAGCACTCACACACACACTCTGATTACCTATTTTAGTGAAACTCATTACACTTTTTTTGTACAAGTTGCAAGCAATGCCACACAACCGTTTTAATTTAAAGCGGTTGCAAGTGCTAATTGAGTTGACTGATGATAAATAGAATGGGTGCTTTTAATTAAAAATGTTTGGTGAACGTGCTGTTATGAGTATGATAAGCTATATATTTGTTCCTTGGAATTATCTGTTAATGAATATTGTCTTATAAATATCTTATTTTGTTTCTTCTTGATAAATTTTTTCCTTTGTTGTCCATGTTTTAGCAAAAATAGGTGGTTAACAAAACATTTTATACTTAAATTTAAAAGTATATCAGGCATAGCTCAGAGGCGGAGTGGCCATCTTTGGATCAGAGAGTTCCAAGTTTTATTTTCACTAACGCCTCATATTGTAGTGGCCCTGAACAAGACGTCTAACCCGCAATAGCTCCCACTAGTGGTGTCGTTAACTGCCTGCTATGGTGTTCAATGCAGCACAGAAATTTCCACATGAGGGATCTATAAAGTATGCAGGTATTATTTCTTAACAATATCCTTTTTAGGGTAAAATGCTGAACCCTTAGAAGAAGGAAGCAACTATCATTACGAACATTCCAGTTGAAAAACAAACACAAAACAAAGAGTCAGAGCAACTTTTTTATTTTTATTTTTTTTTTAAATTTGGATTTAAGTTTCCACTTGTTTCCACTTGCCAGACTTGTATTTTTGTTTTTTTCTTTTATCATTGCATCTTCACACCACTGCTGTTTTCTGAAGAGCACAACTAAAACAAGATTTGAAGTGGTTATACAACCGGATTCCAAAAAAGTTGGGACACTTTAGAAATTGTGAATAAAAACTGAATGCAATGATGTGGAGGTGCCAACTTCTAATATTTTATTCAGAATACAACATAAATCACAGGTCAATAGTTTAAACTGAGAAATTGTATGATATTAAGGAAAAATATGCTCATTCAAAATTTCATGGTGTCAACAAATCCCAAAAAAGTTGGGACAAGGCCATTTTCACCACTGTGTGACACCCCCCCTTCTTCTTAGAACACTCAACAGACGTCTGGGCATTGAGGAGACCAGCTTCTCAAGTGTAGACATAGGAATGTTCTCCCATTCTTGTCTAAAACAGGCCTCTAAGTGTTCAATCGTCTTGGGTCTTCTTTGTCTGACCTTCCTCTTAATGATGCGCCAAATGTTTTCTATAGGTGAAAGATCTGGACTGTTGGCTGGCCAGGTCAGTACCCGAATCCTTCTCCCACGCAGCCATGATGTTGTGATTGATGCAGAATGTGGTCTGGCATTATCTTGTTGAAAAATGCAGGGTCTTCCATGAAAGAGACGACGTTTGGATGGGAGCATATGTTGCTCTAGAACCTGAATATATTTTTCTGCATTGATGGTGCCTTTCCAGATGTGCAAGCTGCCCATGCCACACGCATTCATGCAACCCCATACCATCAGAGATGCAGGCTTCTGAACAGAGCGTTGATAGCAACTTGGGTTGTCACTGTCCTCTTTGGTCCTGATGACATGGCGCCCCAGATTTCCAAAAAGAACCTCAAAACGTGATTCGTCTGACCACAGAACAGTCTTCCATTTTGCCACACTCCATTTTAAATGACTCCTGGCCCAGTGAAAACGTCTTCGCTTGTGGATCTTTGTTAGAAATGGCTTCTTCTTTGCAGAATAGAGTTTCAGCTGGCAACGGCGGATGGCACGGTGGATTGTGTTCACTGACAATGGTTTCTGGAAGTACTCCTGAGCCCATGCTGTGATTTCCTTCACAGTAGCACTCCTGTTTTTGATGCAGTGTCGTTTAAGGGCCCGGAGATCACGGGCATTCAGTATGGTTCTCCGGCCTTGACCTTTACGCACAGAGATTTTTCCAGATTCTCTGAATCTTCTGATGATATTATTCACAGTTGATGATGACAACTGCAAACTCTTTGCAATTTTTCGCTGGGTAACACCTCTCTGATACTGTTCCACTATCTTTTTACGCAACATTGTGGGAGTTGGTGATCCTCTACCCATCTTGGCTTCTGAGAGACACTGCCAATCTGAGAAGCACTTTTTATACCCATCATATTGCCAATTGACCTGATTAGTGCTGATTGGTCTTCCAGGTGTTTGTTGTATGCTCAAATGACTTTTTCCAGCCTCTAATAGGTTCTTGTCCCAACTTTTTTGGGATTTGTTGACACCATGAAATTTTGAATGAGCATATTTTTCCTTAATATCATACAATTTCTCAGTTTAAACTATTGACCTGTGATTTATGTTGTATTCTGAATAAAATATTAGAAGTTGGCACCTCCACATCATTGCATTCAGTTTTTATTCACAATTTCTAAAGTGTCCCAACTTTTTCGGAATCCGGTTTGTATGTAACTTTGTGAGAAAACGCTGGGTTTTTGGACCAATTGATGTGAACATGTTACCATGATGGAGTTAAAAGTCATTGTTCATTTTAAAGTTATGATAATGTTTTCACACTTCCAGACTACATCCTTCTTTTTTATTTTCTTCCGCAGTATCTTTTTGATAACGGCCGAGTGGACGATGTTTTCTCTGATCTGTACTACACTCGCTTCGGTCATAGTCTTCATCAAATCCTGAATTCTTGGAGGCCGACGGTCCATCCGTTAGGTGTGGAGAAAGTTTTAAATGAAATATGCTTCTGTTATGAATTAAAGAAAGCTTCTAATAATTTATAAGATTATGTTCTTAATAATAACTGTTTCATTACTTTTTTGTTGTCAGTTGGAACAGTGCTTTTCTATGTTACTCATCTGCTTTGCTCTCTTCCAGGTTATGTTATCCCCAGTCATGTGACGGAGGAGATGTTATGGGAATGTAAACAGCTGGGAGCACATTCGCCCTCCACGCTTCTAACAACCCTCATGTTCTTCAACACTAAGTTAGTTTCATGATATTATTTTACACACAAGCTGATAGTGTCCAAACCTGTTACCCCAAAATGGAAGGGCATAACATATCTATTAAAAAGTGTAATAAATACAAATCGACCCACAGTTTTGTAGGTATTAGTCAGAGAAAAATGTTTGGGAGTTAATGTTTGTGTTTATATTTGTGTATCATGATGAAAGCAGATTAGGATTAAAACCATTGTTTTTTTTTTAAGTCAAACATGCTCTAATCAAGACTGTTTAAATGATGGCTTAAAATGCATGACGAAACCCTACTCAGGGCGAAGTGGCCAAAAGCAACCACGCTGGTTGTCGGGCTGAAAGCGTCCGTTGCAACTCGCGTTAGGAAACGGGACTAAGAGGAAACTGGTTTCCTGTTTGAAAGCTTGTACGCCCGTTCAGAGTAAGAAAGGTGGAATTTTTTTTGCTTGTTAAAGAGTTAAAACGGACTTTTTAAGTGTTGTTTTACCCACTGAGACAAAAATCTAAATCAGACTAAGTACACGAGTGCAGATAGTGTGATTAAATTTAAATAAAGTTTTTGGGTAGAGATGATTAGTCCTGTTTCAAATAGGCATCTTGTGGTTGGTTTAAATACACTGAAACAGTTTGGTTTGCTGAAAAACTCTTATTCATTTTTGTTCATGCAAGAAAAGTAACTAATGTCAGTTTAAATGAACCTGATTGTAAATAAGTTTGTTGCAATGACATGGAAAAAATAGAATCTTAAAACATTGTAAGAACTAAACCTTCTGCTCTATTATATTTTAGTACTCGCTAAATGATTCATAATCTGTTTTTGATATCAAACACTGCTGGATTCAGAATTGTGTAAATCAAATTTAGTTCAAGTTAAAAAAAAAATTAAAACTGCAGACTTTATAAAAACATCTGAGTTGCTATGCTTTTCCTCCAAATATGTATTTCTATGAACTGAACTGGATATGTTTATTTTATTGCAGGTATTTCCATCTGAAAACGGTGGATCAACATTTAAAAGTGGCCTTTTCAAAGGTGTTGAGACACACCAGAAAGAGTCCAAATAATCCCAAAGATAAAAGCACCAGCATCCGATATCTGAAGGTCACAGACAGGTTCATAGGCCAGAAAGGTGAAAACCTGAATCAGCTTTATTTCTACCTCCTTCAAGTTTTTTTTTAAATTCTTCAAATAATTAAACTGTGCTGTTTCTTTTTTTTTCTTTCTACTAATTAGTGACTGATGACATGTATTCGGAACAGTTGGAGGATCCAGAAAACCCACTGCGATGCCCAATCAAACTCTATGATTTCTACCTCTTTAAATGGTAAAAATAAGACTGGAAGGGTAAAGTTTTATTTTGCGTGCAATAACGCACGCTGCCATTCAATGTTTACTTTTAAAAGTATATTCGGGATTATAGAGTATACGTTGCTCTGGTAAAGTGTATAAATGTGGAAAGAGAAAAAGTGTTGCTTGGCAACTGATAAAAAAAAAATGAGTCATTGCTTGTGTTCATCGTTTGAAGGTCAGTACTTTTAAGTTCTTCTAGTTTGAGGGGGGAAAGCTGAAAAGTGTGAGTGCTTGGATGCTTGCCTTTTCTGCATCGGTATTTTTATAACAGCGTAAAAATGTATTTCAAAAAATATTTTTTTTTTATTCGTATACAAAATAGAACAAACTGAATTTCAGTTTTTTTTTTTTTTTTTTTTTAAATACACGTTATTGATCCCTCACCGGGGAAATTTGTGTGCTGCATTGCACCGCAGCAGGCTGCCACGACGGCGGGGGGTTAGGTGTCTTCTCCAAGGACCCTAGACGTGAACTCATTGAAAATTAAACCCGCAAACTTCCGGTTAACTACCGATCTGAGTGCGAACATTGTACCACTGAGCGTATTTTATCAATAGCTTGTCAAGAATCTACTTGAACATGTTGAGAAATTAGATTCTTATTGATTTATCTTTGCCCAATCTTTTTTAAAAAATTACCAAAATATTAATAAAACTATGACAAACTTTTTGATCAAAACTTTTTAAAAAAAAAAAAATTTTCTTGTAGGGTTTTAAAAAAGTTTCAGTTTGTGAAATTAAAGAGCAGCCATGAATGCTTTTTACTTGTGAAATAAACACAACATTGTTTCTGAGAGGAGTTTTCTCTTCTCCGATTGAATGTCTAGAAAACTGCACGTAATCCCAATTTATCAGCTGGTCTATCTTTTGATTTTATAAAGATATCAAGCGATGTTTTAATGTTTCGCACATACAGTAAATGCTTTATGAGCTTCACCTCATCCTCTGTTCTGTTTCCTTTCAGCCCGCAGAGTGCTAAAGGTCGCAATGACACCTTCTACCTTACTCCTGAGCCTGTCGTGGCTCCTAACAGCCCCATCTGGTACTCAACTCAGCCAATCCCAAAAGAGCAGCTGGAACAGATGCTCACTCGCATCCTAGTCGTCCGTGAAATCCAAGACGCCCTTAACATGTCGGAGAGTGTTCACTAATTGATACTGAAGGATGAAAACAGACTTTTTTTCCCCTTTCACACTGCTTTTGATCTCCTTATGATTAGTTTTCTATTTTTTGCTCCTTAATGCCGTGGATGGGTGGCATGTATCTGTTTATATTCCAGATGTGTTAGTCTATCTTACAAACACACACTGTACATACACATTACGCCAGTTCAAAATGCCTTTTTTTGATTTGGCCAAAGGAAGATATCTGACGTTTTAAACGGACCTAAACTATTTAATTTTTTTTAACCTTTGCTTCTCTTCACCAATACTTTAGAGTAATTATTAACTTTCTTTCTTATTTTAATCTGTAAATATACATACATATATATTTTCACAAAGGTTAGCTAATACTGTGCTGCTTTTCTTTTCCTCCTCGTCTCCATTGGTCATCATAAAATCTCAGTGGTACCAAATCTGCTTTAAGCCAAACATTGGCAGCAAAAAAAGGATTTTTTTTTTCTAAATTCTTTGCTTTTTTTTCACTTCTGTTCTATTACTTGGGGGAGCATTAATTGGTTCCTCCAACCGTAGTCCTTCTCAAATAGTTGGGCGATGCGATGGGGGCGTGTGTGACTCCAGGAATATGCTTTTTTTTTTTTCTTCCCTTACAAGAATAAAGTGTAATTGCACATCCACTACAATAGTTGGCAGTGGTGCTCCTATTGTCAGAGTGTGCGCAGGAAGTATTAGCTCTGTGGTGTGGTTTTTTTTTTTTTTTTGCACCGAGCAGGCCATAGGAAGCATGGTTTATATAGCTGCAATGAAGAGTGGGAGCTCCGAATTGTTCTCTTCTTGCTAAGGGGGCGTAACAAAAAATAATTGAGAAGCACTTTCCTCGTGGAGTTCATGTGCATTTACTATGAAAACTTAAAAGATCTCACTCAGCAAAATGAATAGATCTTCTTCTAATTGTATCTTATGCACAAACAATCACTATTTTGAGTTTTGGAACATGTGTTACACAATAGTTACACACTCTTTATTGATTTAAAGAGCTTTATAACAGAACAGGAAGTGCAAAAGCCTGACTAATACTCGCCCCTCCCAAACCTTTCTGGGAAAGTACACGCTCTCCCTTTGAAATTTGACACGAGCAAGCCACCTGTTCTCTGTCCAACTTATAGATGGGGTAGAATACTAATCATGTTTTTTGTTTTTAAAAACTGCTGAATCTTTGGTGACAAATACAAGGTCCACACATCACTATCAAAGAAAAAGTTCTGAAAAGTTGAATTTGCCTGAGATTGGACCTTTAAACAGTCATGGACTTTATTGTGAAATCCTTCACCATTCAACTTGCAGTTTTTAAGCCTTTTCAACTCGTTCGTGTCACGACAAAGGAAAGTTGGAAACATGTCTGGATTCATATTTGCAACTCAAGGACTTAAAGGCCAGTGTGTTTGTGTCAGATACTCCAAGACATCGGAATCTTAAATGTTTCTCTATGTACAGAACTCATCGCTCCTTCATGAACTGTACTCTGTTTCAGTCATCCAAGGAGAACGGCAGTGCCTGATTTTTTTTAAATCATGAACTTTCTTTGTTTTGTTTTTTGTTGTACAGCCACCACATCATGTCTGCCTTTTTAGTCTCATGTCTGCACATGCCTCTTCAACTACAGATATCCTGCATTATGTAATATAAGATGATGAACAGTGATCTTTTTTCTTTCAGAAAAAAATCTTAATAAAAGTACTCTTCCAACAGCGCTTTTTTTTTTTTTTAAATTTTTTTATCATCAATTAAAGACACTTTAAAAACAAACTGTAGAGCTGCACAACAGAAATATAAGGTAAACAATTTCATTGTAACCCAAAAAGGGCTTCATAAAAATAGAAGCTTTTGTTTCTCACTAATCAAAGGATCAGCAAAGAACAAGTTTGACTTGATGAGGCAGATTATTTCTTTGGCTTTTCTGCCAAGTAATGTTTTCAGTTCTTTGGGAGAAGCAGTTTTAATGTCATGCTGTTGGGCTGGTTTTCTGCCTGCAGGGCCTCTTTCTGAACCCAAGGCAATTTTAGTCTCTTACCCGAGACATCACATGTTTCAAGTCTTTTAAAAATGCTTTCAATTGGCCCAGGGCACATTTAAACAGATATCCTTCACTTTCTTCAGAAACTGTTCGAAAGCCGATTACTTGGTGACAAGAAGGGCAACATTCTCCGGAGTAGATTCCCAGGGTTTAAAGTCTTTATTGTGGGCTGTGCTTGGTCAGCTGAAGATGTCTGACTATGGCGGTGCTGTCTCCTCCTTTCTCTGTCTTCTTTTCCTGAGGATGTGCGGGGTTGATCTTTAATGAGTTGTTGAGAATTCAAACTAATTCTCGGGAACTGCAGCCTGCTGGGGAAAACAGCACACCTGTTACTCTGTTGTCAGCCATCACATTACAGCTCAATGGGAGCTTATTTCTCACCTTGCCGAGGCTCCCCCGCTGAGCCAGTGTGCCAGACTCTGATAAATAAACATATATTGTTCCTGAGGAGAGAAAATAAAAAGCAGGAGATGCAAAGTTCAGTCTGGGATTATGCCAGGAGGTGCAGAGCAAGTACAGGGAAATAAGAACTTGTCAGCAACATAAAATGTCAGTAGATTACATTGAATCAGTAAAATACATCTGCAAGATTAAATATGCATCGTATTGATCCGTCAGCTGTGGGTACTGACCGAAAGAATGAGATCACGCATACAAGCGGCCGAAATGAGCTTTCTTCGCAGGGTGGCTGGGCTCTCACTCAGAGATCGGGTGAGGAGCTCTGCCATTCGGGAAGAGCTCGGTGTCGAGCCACTCCTCCTCCAGGTCGAGAGAAGCCAGATGGGGTGATTTGGGCATCTGGACAGGATGCCCCCCGAGTGCTTTGCTGGTGAGGTGTTTCGGGCATGTCCCACCAGGAGGAGATCAAGAGGCAGACCCTGGACCCACTGGAGAGACTATGTCTCACAGCTGGGAACGACTCGGGATCCTTCCAGGTGAACTGGAAGATGTAGCTGGGGGCTGTTGCCCCCGCAACCCGGCCACGAATAAACTTACATGGTAATAAATAAATCTATTATTATTATTAAAAGCTTCTCATACTTGACTTCAAACTTGTTTTTGAGAAATGTGTCTCTTGCCTCTTATGTCTCTTCTCCCCCCACAGAGGGTGAAAGTCAGTATACTCACCAGAGTTTGGACCATCCACATTCGATGCAGCCGCAGGTCCTCCACAGCAGCCCTGATGTCCGGTCGGATTCCTCTTACACACAGCTGCATCAGCCACATCAAGGTTACAAACGTTCCTGATCTGCCAACACCAGCACTAAATCACAAAACACAGGGATTTAAAACTCAAACCTCCCCACATCCACTGCTGTCGGAGTTTCTAAGAGAATAATGTGATGGAGGTTAGAGATCACC
This sequence comes from Neostethus bicornis, assembly GCA_902685375.1. Lineage (NCBI taxonomy): Eukaryota > Metazoa > Chordata > Actinopteri > Atheriniformes > Phallostethidae > Neostethus > Neostethus bicornis. The sequence goes on from LR738550.1 coordinate 9,787,863, forward strand.
TGCAGTGCACCACAGCTGGACCCAGGCGAGGGATGGCATCCAAATGCTGGCGTACATGCTCAGTGAAGGCACAGAGAGAGGATGGTTTTGGGACTCCCTGGTCGGGCCATGATGGGTAGTGATAGTGAGTGATTGTCCTGTCGCTTTGAATCTCCGTCTAAGACACAAATAGCAGACACAGACATCAGCTGCAGCAGCAGGAACCTGAGTTTGATGAATGCTTCTTTCACTCACCTGTCGTAGGTTAATGGTTGTGATAAAATAATCCGGACCTTGTTTTCGGTTCACTGTTGTCACTTGGAACTGTCCGTGATAAACTGTCCCCTGCTTCAGAGACCAGTACTTATCACACAGCACCTGCACACACACACACAGGCAAGAGACAAAGATGAGATGGCACAAAATAACTATTAGGTTGTAACAAAATGGATTGTGAGTGTAAAATATTTGGCACTGGTCCAATTTGAACAGAATATTGCTGACGTACAGTGTACATAAATGTTTTATGTGAAGGATCGGTCACTTCTCAAGAGTAAAATGTTGTGGTATGTATAAGCAGAGTTATTTCTGAGCTTTATGAGGTATTCTGAGTGGATGTGGGTATCGGCCACCAGACAATGAGAGGGTGAAAAGGTGTTTTAACAAAAATGAATGCTGACTTCAGACTATTTTATTGTTTCAAAGGCATTTTATCTGGTTAAGCTTTCCATCAATTGTTGAATTTTTCTGGCTGATTTAATCTATTCAAAGATGGACGTCACTTCCCCAAAAATCCCTCTGAACTGAAAACAGATTAACAAAAATCTTACTGTATTTTTGTATTTCAGAGCAGTGACCATGACGATAATCCTGACGTTTTGTTCCCACACCATCCTCCAGAAGTTGGCCATTGTGTTGGGCAGAGGACCCTGAGTGCAGATGAAATCCCTTTCTGATCCGCCACCCTTAAGTCAGACAAGATTTTAAAAAAAAAATGTCACTCCGAAAGGTGGATTAGTAGAATATAAAAATGAATTGAACTCGTACCGGTACAAAATTGGCATTGATGTAATCAGAGTATGGATTCTGATTTTGAATGGACAGCCTCACTCTGCTGTGATCAACTGGAATAGAAAAAAAACATACTTAGAAATATTGCTGTTGACCCTCTGCTTTTTTACGAAATACTTAAACTTACATGGTAAAATGAGGGGATATCTATTCTTTTCTCTGTTGGCCTCTAACTCTGCTACAGTGGTTGGAAGGTCTTTACCAACTTCATTCAGCTCCTGTTAACACACATTTCAAGAAATCCATATAAGAAACCCCTTTTTTTATTCTTAACAAACCTAATCTAAGGATCTCTTCTGTTGATAATTACCTTAAACTCTTGTTTGAACCCTCTGTTAGAATTGGCTGCCAGTTGCTGGCATTGCAAATAAAATTCTTGAAGAATTTGTGATTGTGAGAAAGTTTCCATCCTATGAAAGGCAATAGTTTTTTTTATTAAACTACAGAAAATGAAAGATTAAAAGTTGTCCTGATAACTTGTTTGATTAGACATCAAGTTTGACCACTCTTACCTCATGCCTTTTCTTAGAGATAACTTCTTTTTCGTGGAACAACACTGATTAATCCCGAGATGATTTTGAAGTAAAACATGAGAAAAAAACTGTGAAAAATGACAATAAGTCAGACAAACTCCTCCAAAAGCACTGATCCCTGTGCATTCATTTTCTCTTTGTAAAATAAAAAAATGTACTTCCTACTTTTTAAAGGTGTGTTAAACTAGAAGGAGTTATTTCGTACTTAAAAAGGTACGATTCATCATGCACCCTCATCACAAAAGAATTCAAATCTTGCATGAGAAGCAAACCCAACATACCCAGAACAATTAGGTGTCTACTCACCTGACAAGAAGGAAAACCTGTTCCACCAAGTTCTCACCCCCACAAAGCAACAGCATGTCAAAAAACCTTTTAGTTCCGTGATTTCTTTGTTATAAAAGTTTAGATAAATATTAAAAGTTTTCAATGAGCTGAAGAAAAAGAGTTTATCTGTGATCCCTGACAGGTTTTCTGAAAATGCTTAGGGTCTTCTAAATGTTTTCTCTGTTTGTCCACAGACAGGATGAAGCATTATGGGTGGATACTGTGGGTGGAGAAATGAATTTCAGAGCAGACATGTCTGTATATAGTTGGCTCAACTATTTGTTATGCTCGGCCAGTCATACCTGGAAATAAAACAAAATGTTCTTACTTCTGAGAAATATCTGGATGCCAGGGTTCTTAGAACAAATTATAGAATATATTATTCCCCAAAAAATCCAAACAAACTTTTGTTTAACTTTCAAACTTGGCTTTTCAATGAAAAAGTAACGCAGCGTGTAACACAATAAAGATTTGATTTTTTAAAAACAGGTGCAGACAAGTCCAGATCTTGCCACAAATGAGGTCTCATGAATCTAAAACATTTGTCTTTTTGTTCTTTGGTTATGTGATATTTTGTCACAGCAAACATTCCCGCATCATGATGCTGCCACCACCATGTCTAACTGCTTGAAGGTGTTGATGAACAGCCAAACTGAACATTAGGGTCATGTGTCAAATGTTTTATTGAAGCAGATTTTTTCTTGCTTTTTGTGTTTGAAAGGATTATGGAACACGTTTCCTCCGTCTCTTGCAAAATTTGCATTAACTTGACTTCTTCACTGAGTTCTTCTGGTAGTTCAACTCAATCGTACACAAGGACTTTCTTTTTACCGTTTCTCTGGCTAAAGACTATCAAGAGCAGAACAAGGGTAGTTTTAGTGAATGAAACTGTTCTTGATAATCTATTTTCTTATGATTGATTCAATTCAATTATTTTTGTATAGCTCGATAGCACAGAAACAATTGATCTTCTGTGATATGATTTATTTATTTGATCATACTGTATCGATCCATCAATGGGGAAAGTACTTTGCTGCATTGCACTGCAGCGGGCAGCCACGACGGAGCCAATGATGGGAATAACTAGGGGGTTATGTGTCTTCTCCAGAGAAGGCAACCTTAGGCATGGGCTTAATGGAAATTGAACCGGTCCCGTGTCAGTGATTCCACCACTGATCTTTGTCTCCTAATGATATGTATGACTTTATGTATTTACAGTATGTGTGTGTTTATTTGTTCCGTTGTCTTCCACTTATCCGGGGCCGGAGCGTGGGGGCAACAGCCTCAGACAGGAAGTCCAGATTTCTTTCACCCCTGCTGCATCCTCCAGCTCACCTGGAGGGATCCTGAGTTGTTTCCGGCCAGCTGTGAGACATAGTTTCTCCAGCGGGTCCGGGGTCTGTCTCTTGGTCTCCTTCCGGTCCTATTCTTGACTGTTCTGTAGATAGCTGGTGAGAAGGGGTGGAATAAAATTGGTTTTGGCTTCACTCAAATCCTTTTGCACATGAAGTATTGTCTGGTTGTGTTGATCCATTGCATTTTCAATCTTTTTTTTGCTTATCCATGTTCAAATAAATCTTTTGGATTGATTTATAGAACCATGCAAACTTTGCACACAGTTACTAAGCTCTTGATAAGTTAATGTTATCCATTGACATGGTATAGATTTTTATAAGGGGTTATTTCTGCGTGGATTCCTGCTTGTAAATGAAGTTAAAGATTAGATCTGACCTAACAGGTGGTTCCACATTCTGCAGGTGAACAATTTAATAACCCTCCCTGTTCTTTTTTTTCAGTCTTGATGAGTTAGTTTTTAACCACATCCGCCTTCTGATTCGTTGCTGCAGAAAAGGAAGTAAAAATGCTGCGTTTCATTCTTGCGCTTCGAGTTTAGTCAGACAGATCTTTTATTTCTATTTAAAGTCATCTGTTCTTTAAAATGCGGGAGATCCTGACTTAATTTAAAGATTTATTTACTGCGATCATGGTAATGATCAACTTTTCAGGTGTATAGAAGGACATGAACGTGAAGCCACGCGTTCTTCCTGGTAGAGGACTTACTTTGGAGGTCTAAGGTTTTAAGTTGTTATTATATCATCTGCCAGCAATCCAAACGGATCAATATGGATCTGACACGAATAAAAGAGGAAAAAGATATTAAGGTAAGTCTGAGCTGACACCTATAGGGCCCTTTATTAATTTAAAGTAGGGTATAGGTGATCAAGACACTTTGAAAAATACTTAAAAAAAAATCCGTTAATGTTGAAACCAGGGGTAATCTATGGAAGCAGGGTACACACCCTGCTTCTTCTATAGAAGAATTTAAAGATCAAATATAAACTTGAAATCTATTTTATGCATTAGAAAGGACACAGATTGTATCATCCTCACATGAGAAGCAGAGTAATAAATAACACTGTAATGACCGGTGCATGTAGCACATGTCACACCTTTCAAATTAGACATGTTTTAATATTTTAATAGTTTAGTTTATTCCTATCAAAGTCTAAAGAATATTAAATATATTTAGTTTGTTATGGTCTCAATGATCCAACCAGATCTACAGGTTAAAACGGGTTAGTAGATAGAGGGGTTTCCCTCATGTGTGGAACTATATGTGCAATCTGTTTTCATCTGTTTACAAATCAAGGTTAAAAACTTTTTTTAATTAAATTTTAATTAAAAAAGAATTGTATCTAATTATCCCCGCGACAGACAGGCGACCTGTTCAGGGTGTACCCTGCCCTTCACCTTAAATCAGCTGGGATGGGCTCCGGCACCGGATAGAACAGACGGATGAGAAGATGACTGACTGACTGACTGTATCTAATTGTTTTTTGGTTTTATCCGGTTCACATAATTAACTGCTTTGAATGTTTTAAGGAAACATTAAAATGATCATTATCAGTGTGTGAGATCATGGATACAAGCGGCCGAAATGAGCTTCCTCTGCAGGGTGGCTGGGCTCTCACTCAGAGATCGGCTGAGGAGCTCTGCCATCCAGGAAGAGCTCGGTGTCGAGCCACTCTTCCTCCAGGTCGAGAGAAGCCAGATGGGGTGGTTCGGGCATCTGGTCAGGAGTGGACCAAGAGGCAGACCCCGGACCCTGTGGAAGGACTATGTCTCACAGCTGGCTGGGGAACGACTCGGGACTTGTTCGGGTGAGCTAGAGGATGCAGCCAGGGTGAGAGAAGCGTGGGCTTCCCGTCTGAGGCTGTTGTCTCTGCGACCCAGCCCCGGATAAGCGGAAGATGACAGAACGGAACAATTCAGTGTGTCATATAAATACATGTATCCCTCATTCATCCACGAGTGATCCAACGTAGAAAGGGTTTCAAATACACGGTCCAGAGGACATCTTTCAAACCCTTTCTACGATGGATCATATAAACTTTTTATACCTTAATGTTTAAGGTACAGTTTTTTTCTGCTTAATTACTAGTGTAACCAGTCTTAAACAGCATGGTGGTGTCTTACTCAGAGCATTCGTAAGGAGCCTTTAACAATAATCAAATCCTTATCATTTCAGAATGAGAAGACGCCATTCAGAAGAGTGCGAAGTCCATCCAGACCTAGGGCTTGGCTATCTGGGTCTTACAAACCAAAGCTTGGGATGAAAGTATTCAAGCCAAAGTAAGAGTCATAGATTTAAAAAATGAAACCATGTGCTTAATAGTTTCATTTTAGATAAAAAGTTCTTACTTCTGTTTCTGATGTTACAGTTTTCCAAGAGATGAGCGATTCTTCCACAAACCACCCTATTTTACTGCCCAGAAATACTCCTATATGAAGTACAAATACTACCCCCATAGAAAAGATTACTACCCACCTAAACACCACCCCATGATGCTGAAGGAGAAGGAGAAGGAAAGACTGAGAGTGGAAAAGAAAAAAGAAGATAAAAAACGACATGAGGAGAAACAGAATAAAGAGAAATATTCACCCTCAAAGCAAAGCCACTGTAAGTTTTTTTCTGACACAAACAAAGGGCTGCACGATGGCACAGTGGTTAGCATAGTGTCTCACAGTAAGAAGGGAGCTTGGGCTTGAAACACTAGCTTTTCTGTGTGGAGTTTGCATGTTCTCCCTGTTTATGTGTGGGTATTTTTCAAGTACTCCGGGTTCCTCCCACCCTCCAAAAACATGATTGTCTGCTATGAAATTGCCCCTAGAAATGTGTATGTGTGTGGCCCTGCAACAAGACTGGTGACCTGTTGGGGGTGTATCCTGCCTCTCACCTGAAATCAGCTGGGATAGACTCCGGATTCCCGTGACCTTATTATGAATAATTGGTTCAGAAGACAAAACAAACAAAAGAACTAGATAAAAATTATAGTATAATTTTTTTCACCGTATGATCAGGGGTATGTTTATGTTCTGTAAGGACGTTACACAAAGGATTTATCTAAAGTTTAGTATTCTTACAAACACAATATCTGCGCAGTTTTGGTATTTTTTTGCTTTCTTTATATTTGTGAAGGCCACAAAAGTGGACAGACAGCAAAGTTTTTCAGCATGATCACAAATTAAAGCTGAGAAACAATCCTTCTGTCATTTTGAAACTGAAATCTATTTTGCTCATGTTGAAACGTATCTGTATAAAGAGCAAAACTGAAAGAGACGTGACGGTCCTCCCGTGAGAAGAGCCGTTGGAGTATAAAAGCAATATCAGTTCTTTCTTTATTACATCTATTTGTTTAACAATAACACAAGAAATCCAGTTCGACTTGAGGTTCTACATCTGGGAGAGGTGGCAGAGCAAAAGAAAATCTAAAAAAAAGAAATCTTACATCATCCAGGTTTTGCCCAACCAGCAGTATTATTTTCAGCTGATTCTGTGAGCTGACTGGGAAAGAAGTTTATATGCTTTTATTACAAAGGTGTTTAATGACTGATGTGGGTTAACCTTGGGAACTAAAATATTAACAGAGTCCATCCAGAGGACACAAACTCAGTAACTCAAGATCAGTTTAAAAAATAGACATAAAGACGTCGTCCACCGTTTTTAGCTGGCAATCAGACTTTCTTCTCTTTCCCAAAACGAAAGAAACACGATCTGTCAGTGAGTTTGATTGGTTGCTTTAAGAACATTTAATTTTTCTATCAAACTATCCAACATAAACATTTGAATTTAAATTAATTGCAAATCCAGTGTTTGTGTTGGTAAAGTTATTTTGGAGAAAATAATGTTTAAGAAAGGGGTAAAAAATATTACCTTTGTTCATTAAATCTCTTAATCCATGCATTTAGCAACTTATATGTGGTGTCTATTGCAGTGGCAAATCGGCAGTGCCATTACAGCATGTAGGTCAGGGTTCAAATCTCATGTGGGATGAGGCTTGAAACACTGACCGTTCTGTGTGGAGTTTGCATGTTCTCTCATGCAAGCGTGGGTTTTCTCCTGGTACGCCAGTTTCCTCCCACCCTCCAAAAACGTGTTATGGTGATTGGCCGTTCTGAAATTCCCCCTAGGAATGTATGTGTGGATGGTTGTATGTTGGGGTGTGTGTGTGACCCCACAGCAGACTGGTAACCTATCTGGTGTGTACCCTGCTTCTCGCCTTGAATCACCCCGTGCGACCCTAGTAGGGATGAGCTATTCAGAAGATGAAGTGAAACTGTTAAAATCCCCCTGCAGGGAAATACAGTTCAAAACTGAAAGTTGTTCTTTGACCTCATTTGAATGAAAACAATTTTGCTGTAAAAAAAAAACAAAAAAAAAACAAAAACCAGATAAACCATCTGAAAAGAAGGAGAGTACAGGTTAAAAAGTTGTTGTTTAGCTGGTGAGAGAGTTTAATTTAGTCCTGATAGTTTCTCAGTTATATTGAAGAAATTTTTTCAGACAAAAGAAAGATTATCCAGCCCACCGCCCTGCAGCTTTCCTACTTTCTCCACTAATATTCAAGTTCTAACTTGCAGAAAGCTTCTTTGAACGCCGCTTTAAACAAGGTGGAAAAAGTGTGCTGTTTATTGAACATTTGTACAGCAGGAGGGTCAGAAGCCAGGTTTTGATATACATGTAGCCACGTAATTTTTCAGTAGTTCTAGTTTTATTTTTTCACCATGATTCACAGCTAACATTCTTTACAATAGGTCTGGACTAAACTTTTTAAAAACCTACTGGCAATTTTTCTTCTGGTGTATTGAAACATGCCACCACTAGGGGTCAGTATAAGCAAGTAAAATCCCTCACTCAATTTTTTTACAATAAATTCCGCATCACAAATAATTAGTTTTGGTGTTTGAGCATGAGCGATGAGATCGCATCAGTTACATTTTATTTTACTCAGGTGGTTACACTCTGAGAGCTACTGACTGGTGTTACATAATGCTCATCATCAAGGATCTTTCTGGGATTTAATGTATTGATTTTATCATCAATTAGCTGGCGTCTCAAACCGTTATTCTCCCATAAATAACATTGTCATTACATTATAATTTTGTATAGATTTTAAGATACTTTTTTCATTATCCACCAGTAAAAGAGTTTATAAGTAAATAAGAAATCTGTTTTGATTCCACAGTTGTAACACTGATGCTACAGAGCATGTATCAGATTAGTGTTGGTATAAAAGTGGTGTGTTACATTCTGCTGGTATTGGATGTCTTTATCTTCTCTAGCACAGAGCCACTCTATTTGTGCACACATTGCAGTACTGTGGAGGTGTGTGTTTGTGTATGTGTGAGTGCGGAACAGGTTTTTTTGTGTGCCCGAGTGATGGTGCGATGGTGGTGACTCATCTCTGATTTGTGTGTATATAAGAATGTGAGAAAAAAAAAAGAGAGGGAGAGATTCAACCCGCTGCACATTATAAACCATAACAAATATATGGTTTTACTTGGAAATGTTGCAGACCAGCAACACAAGTCAAGTAGTTTTGACAAAACATGTATTGATTTCAATCAGTCGTAGAAAAAAGGAAAAGGAAGGATAAAGTGTTGCATGAGGGTTGACAGAAACACCTGTTCCCCGCAGATGTTTGAAACCGAGACGTTAGTTTCTTTTAGATTATACAAATTCTGTTGGGATGCCATTGCGTTAACCTTGGTGGTTTGTGTGTCTTCCAGCATCGAGACCCAGGTCCACCTCTAGCAGAGACAAGGACACTCAGTTCACCGTAAGTTCACAAGCAGAAAAATCCACTCTGCCACGTTATCAAATATTAAATGTAATGATTCAATCTTTTGCTTACAAATCACATTTCACTCCGCTGTTTTTCTGGCAAGCCATCAAACCTGAAACAGCCCAATTTCAATTTAAATGCAAACAGCTTTTTAACCAGGATTTTTTGTTTGTTATTGAATTACGATGTTGGAAAAAAAGGGTGAATAAAGTCCAATTATTTTGTTTTTGTTCCCAACTTACTTTTTTATATGTCTTCAAATATGAGAATCTGTTTTCTGTTTGCTTTGATTATATTTTTTTTCTGTTGGTCAAATGAATTTTTTTCTGGCCAAAAGATCAATTTGACCAGTCAAATGAAAATGTTGATCAGTTTATATGGATGTGGCGTTTGGTGGACACATGCTTGGAAAAATGCGGCTAAACTTTGCAGCTATCTGTACCGCACCGTATCTCAGAAAAGAATTGAGAAATCCATTTCAAATGCGCACATCTTTTAGCTATTCTTTTTTTAAATCACTTTGTTGCCCTTTTGATGCTGCTACATGTTTACAAGTACACAGTGTTTGTTCCACTTTAATGAAACAGCTCTACGGCTGAAGGAAAATCTAAAATGGAATGATTACGTACATGTGGTAACAGACCTGAGCTCAGCAGAGCGGCACATGATGAACTGCAGGAGGTTACTCTTGCATGGGAATCAAAGCCATGAAGAGAGCTTATAAATACAAACGGCCTGCTTTATTACATTTTAATACATTGTTAAAGAAAATTTATTGATAGAGTATTTCAATCTCTTTCAGTCAGTGGTCGTATCGAGCATGATTTGAAATGTATCTTAAATCTAAACATTGGTTAAAAGTTTCTTAGTCAGCATCCATTAAAAGCAAGAGGACCACCAGGGAATACAAAGTGATGATTTCATTGCAGGATTTTTTAAATTCAGATATGAAAACATTTTGTGCAAAGAGTCTTGTTTTGTGGATCTAAAACACAATTCTTTGAGCAGATGGAGGCTAGATAAACTTGGACCACAATGATGTAATGAAAAGAGTATAGAGAATGAAAAAAAAAAAGAGGTTGTGATCCAAAGCAGAACGTCATCTGTTAGAACAGAGTGTATTTTAGATGTATGGATTATTTCTAGAAATAGATTGCAGTTATTTGGCAATAAATTTTAGGTTTAACAATTATGATGTAGGATTTTCTCTCATTTTAGAACGCAAATACCAGTGATAATAGAATTTTTTCTACTTAATGAGAAGAAAATTTGACTTGAAAAAAAGCATCCTCAGGAATTTAAAACATAAGGACGTTGTTTATTAATCAACGTCATTAAGCAGCTGTTGGTCTAGAAACAGTTGCACTGAAGAAAAGACAGGAAACAGAGATGGAGGTAGCAGAGATGAAGATGCTGAGGATCTCTCTAGGAGTGACCAGGATGGACAAGATTAGAAATGAGTACATCAGGGGAACAGCACACGTTAGAGGTTTTGGGGATAAAGTTTGAGAGGCAAGACTGAGATGGTTTGGACACGTGCAGAGGAGAGAGAGAGAATACATCGGAAGAGGGATGCTGGATTTGGAACCTGGACGCAGTGAAGAAAGACATGAAGATAGTTGGTGTGACCAAAGAGGATACAGCAAATAGGGTTAGATGGAAGAAACTGACTTGCTGTGGCGACCTCTAAAGGGAAATGACGAAAGAAGAAGAAGAATTAAGCAGCTATTTAATATGTTGGATTTGCACCATGTCGTGCAGTTTTTAGTTGATGCCTTGCTGCTTTTAAAAAAAAATTAATCTGCACTAAAACATAATTGGCGGAGCTTTTGCCATCTTAGCGTTCATTGTCCAGCATAGACTGGCATCTACCTACACAAATGAGGGTTAATTGGATAAGTGTTTGTGTTCTGACAGTCTGGTAGATGCTGCTGAAACTCTCATATATTTGGCTGGAGGAAACACTAATGCACTTTTTTTTGTTCCTGCTGTATGAAAAGTAACATTAGCAACCATTTGGAATTCACACTTAGAGAAAAACATTTGACATGGGGCTGCTTAAAAGTTTATTCTCACTAAATGCAGTTAACGAGTGGTCTAATTTATCTAAAAAAAAAGAAGCTGAAAACAACCTTGTGATTTGTTGTAGGACAAGTGTGCCCTTTACGCTGATTGGGATTGTTTTGGTCGATATTTTAGGGGTTAGACAATCAGTCACCTTCTTAACCGTCTATCCCTCACAGAGTTACGGGGGGTGCCAGAGCCTATCCTGGTAGATCCAAAGCGAGGGGCAGGGTACATCTAACCCCCTGTTTCTCCCACCATTGGCGCTGTCAACGTGGGTGAAGTGTCTTGCCTAGGGACACAACAGCAATTTTAATCTCAACGGCCGTCCCACCGTGGCACCTGGGGTTCCGGTGGTCTCCCATCCAAGTACAGTCCAGGCTTAGCCTGCTTAGCTTCTGAGGTCTGACGGGATCAGGCATTGATCAAGCCTGATCAATTGCTTGTGTGCTGAAATTGAGTGGCACATCTCTTTTAGAATAATATAATATATTTATAAGTTTTAAGGCAATGCATTTAAATGTATGTCCATGTATTGATATTTATCTTGTATAAATGAAGTATATAACATACCAGTCCAGCTATCTTAAGTTTTTAGACTGATGGTTGCTTTTCATCCATCATCAGTTTACTTCATCCCATTGTTTTGTGCCATGTGATTATAAAAGAAATCTTTCTCACATTTTGGTGTTTCTTTTTTTTCTATTCAGAATTCCCGGAGTGACAAAAGCCAGAGTAAAGAAAAAGACCCCAGATCCAGCAAAAGCAAAGAGCAAGAGCGAAGCAGAGAGGGAGAACTGCCTTTAACCGCAAGCCAGACAGCATCACGAGACCGGGCTATTCAACAAAAGAGGAAAGAGATAGATGAGGTGTGGAGGTGTAGTTACACACACACACACACACACATACACACACACACACACACACACACACACACACACACACACACACACACACACACACACACACACACACAACATAATGGGTAAACTATTGGAAAAGAAGAATGGTTATGAAGTTGAAGAGGAAGAAATATTATTATCCAAAGTATGTCAGTGTATAGATCTTAGACAAAGCTGGAAGGCAGAAAATGAAAAACAAAAGATGTCTTTGTTGGAGTCTAAACATTCATTTAAAGTGCTGAATCTGAGCCTCGGGCATCACAAGTGCCATTACTGGCTGCTCTCACCGAGCCTGGCAAAGAATTTTTTGTTCACAGTTGGATGGTGTTTTTTCTTCTATTTTTTATTATTTTTTTTCTGATCATGAAAGTGAGGCTCACCTGTTTCATTAGAGGCTCCGGCACGTGCTCTAATACCGCCTTCAATGTGACAGACATCACATGAGGCTGTGCTCAGCAAGTGTGTGTTTGTGTAAGAGACTGTGTGTGTGTGTGTGTGTTTCCACCCACTTGACAGAGAAGATGCTCTCTTACTTTTTTTCACGTCTCCATGGTTGCAGGAATGTAGAAACACAGCAAGGAAAAAAAAAAAAACAGTCTAGCGATAAAAAAACTATGTAAAAAGGTCTTGAAAAGATGTTTTTTGTGATCAATGCTGAACAAGATTCCACGTCTTGCTTATCTGTTTTACTGTTTTTCTCCCTGACACTCATGATGTCCTTTTGCCTCCTCTCTTTCTTTTTCATCTTTTGCCCTAAAGCCATAATAATCTTTATTTTGCAGGTGTACTATCAGGAGTGTGAAATGTTTGGCTTTGTAGCAAAGATGCTGATTGCAAAAGATCCATCCCTGGAGCAGCCTATCCAAGCCTCGCTGCAGGAAAACCTCCGGGACATTGGCAAGCGCTGTGTGGAGGCCATGGAGAAATTTATTAAAGACTATGACTCCAGAGAGACGTCGCACTAATCAGATAGACACAACCCTGTCTGTCTACACCATATTTGTTCTGTTGTTGTGGATTATTTGCTATTTTTACATTGTTATTTTTGTTCTATTCTATCTTTTTTGTGTTCTTGTTTAATTCTTAAAAAAATTGCACTGTGTTCTCTGTGTTCATGTCGTATTTTTTCTGAACATAAATGAGAAAAAGAAAAAAAAAACCTCATCGATCTTGTTTTTTCATCTTTTGAAGCACTTATTATCTAACAGTGGGGCAGAGGGTGCCGGAGCCTATCCTGGCTGTTTTAAGGCTAGAAGCAGGGTACACCCTGAAGAGGTCATCAGTCTGTCGTGGGGCCACGTACACACACAAACTCAATCCTAGGGGCAATTTCATTGCGGCTAATAAACCTAATAGACATGTTTTGGAGGGTGAGAGGAACATGGAAACTCCAAATAGAGAGGTCAGTGTTCCCCGTCCCACTTGTGGCTTGAATCCTTACCCTCCTGCTGTGAGGCCAGCGTGCTAACCACTGCCCCACCTTGCTCAATCTTGTCCCATACGGAACTTGTGAAACTGTCTGTGGTACAAAATATTTTCAGCCATTCACTCAAGTTTTTATGGAGAAATTTGGATCAAGGCAAGAAATTATTGAAGTCCATAATTTATGGTAATAAATTTAGTTTGAGCCCAAATGATGCAGAAATATTACATTTAATCTAAATTATGCCCAAAGTTTCAGATTTACTGGATTATTCAAAACGTAAGATTGTTTGATTAGTACACATAGTATCAGGGATCAATGAGTTCTTTCGTCAGCATCCTGCAGACATTGGTTTCCATGTTCTTTTACCCATTCAGTCTGAGACTGATTTTTTAAAAAACAAGATTTATTTTGAAGAAAACCCTTTACGTCCCGTGGGGTATCGGCCTTAGAGGTAGTGATAATCTCTGTACAAGATAAACCAAAGTTTAGCATCCATCTTAGAAAAGAGCTCCTGCTGACATCCCTCTTGTGTGCAGAAGATTGGATCAGCTCATCTCTGTAGGGAAAGGCTTATGGGACGCTCTGGGTAAACACTAGTATGTATTCACTGAACAGAAACCAGCCACAGGGTTTCAGGACTTATCTGTAGCACATTTAAGAACAAGCAGCTCCAACATGCAACAGGAAGCCAGAAATTCTGGGTTTGGTTCACTTTCAGATAAGTAGGATTCATGTTTTTGGAGCTTAGCCCAGAAAATGGGATCATAGATTGTGTAAAATAAGCTTAGCAATGAGGAATAAAAAAAAACATTTAAGCACAAGAAGTAACTTAAATGCAAAACACAGACAGAGAAGTACCAGCTAGAAAATGCTTCAAGCTTCACTGGTTCAGCTTTCAATAATGTTATTAATTAATCTGCACCAGTGGTGTTCTAAAAATGGAACGTCAAAAAGTGATAACAGTTCATTATAAAAAACACTGAGCCAAGCATTTTCTGTGTTTTATAGAGGGAGTAAGATCAGTGACATAAAATTTTAATAGAAAAAAGATCAATTTGTTTAATGTTTCATCAGCAGTTAAATTTGATTATAATCCATCCTGCTGGAATAACTTGACAGGTTCATGGATGTATGTGCACGCCGGCTTAAAAAAGTACTTGCCTTCAAAAATGTATATCTTGATTGACCTAGAAAGTGGATCGTGGCCACATTCCCAATTGATTTATTCATTTCCATCATTCGAGTGGCATTCCTAATTAGTATTTCCCCATGTGCTTGTAAACTTTACGACGTCATTTCAAGTTGTCTAATTTGAACAGTCACAGTTTTGCTTACTGATAAAACATTTACTGTTGATTTTGGGCCCCCCTTCAACCTATCTTGTGTTGTTTTAACTTTTTTCCAACCAAAGTAAAAGCAGTGACAAACCAAAGCTATTCCCAAAATGCAAACTTGAATACAACTTCCTATTCTGATTGGTTAAAGTCCATTTACAATGGAGAGATTCAAAGGTTTACATTCTTAATTTTGATAAACTTTTCGTTTTGTCTTCTAAACCTCTTATTCCTAACGGGGTCGCTGGAGCCTATGCCAGCTTATGTAAAATGAGAGGCAGGGTACACCCCGAACAGGCTACACACACACTTGTACCTAAGGGCAATTTTTATAATGGCCTAACATGCATGTTTTTGGAGGGTGGGAGGAAACTGGAGTAACTGAAGCAAACTGGAGTACCTGGAGAAAACCCACACACATACAGTATGGGCATCATTATGCATCCTCCAGCTGCATCCTCCAACTCACCCGGTAGGATCCCAAGTCGTTCCCCAGCCAGCTGTGAGACATAGTCTCTCCAGCTGATCCATGGTCTGCCTCTTCACGGTCTCCTCCCGGTGGGACGTGCCCAAAACACCTCACCAGCAAGGCGCTCTGGGGGCATCCTAACCAGATGCCCGAACCACCCCATCTGACTTCTCTCGACTTGACGGAGAAGCAGCTCGACACCAAGCTCTTCCCGGATGGCAGAGTTCCTCACCCAATCTCTGAAAGAGAGCCCAGCCACCCTACGGAGGAAGCTCATTTCGGCCGCTTGTTTCGGTCACCATCCACAGCTGGTAAACGATCTACGTTCCAACCCTCACCTTGATAAACTTTTGATTGATTTGGAGAATTTGACCTAATATAAAGTTTCAGACTCATCATATTAAGCAAAACAATAAATGATGGACTGTTTCTTTCCGATAAAAACCTCTGTTCTTGTCTTTAGTCAGTTTAGAAGTTAAACCACGTCTCGATCGTTTAATCACACAACCTCTTACAAGTTCTCACTTCTTTCAAGTACATTTTATTTTCAGTATGAGACAACAACAACAAATCAACATGCAAGCCTCCCTATCTCTATGATGTTATACAAATAATGTTTTTAGTTACAAAATATATAAATATTTAAGACCATATGTACAGAACATTTACAGTACTACATCCATGATTAAACTTTATTACTATATATACATTTAACAGGTATTTTCTTTAATAGAACTATGATTATTGTTTCCATTGTTATTAATTATTAGCATTATTATATCGGTTTGTTCCTCTTAATTATCTATAAGTAACTCTTAAAAAACAAAAGCATGTTGCAGAAGAGAAAACAGGACCATACCTGACGTTACTGTGCCTGAATGGTCAAGAAGCAGAGGCTGTGGGGCGCTCTGTTCTTGGTAAAGCATGGAGCGCTGGCTATGTAGAGCACAAGTTTTAACAGACTTTTTGTACAGGGTGATAACAGGGCTAGTAAGCCAACACTATATTCCAGCAGCATTTGGGTTCCACTGAGGTAACAATGACACAGCTTGGAATCTAGCACATAGCTTTCACTATCCCAACACAATCTTGTTTATCCACATAGAATAAATTGACTGCCCAGGGTTTGGCTCGCCGAGCATGACGTGGTGAACTCCTGGTTTACTGTAGTTTGACCGGGTTTACTTTCTTTTTTCAGACTGTAAAGAAGTTTATTCAATCACTCTTTAACATAGATACACTCACAAACAAGTACGCACATACATCATGTTATTTACCTTGATCAAGTATGTTAAGCTGTCAGATTCATAACTACCATCATGTTCGATCTTCAGAGTGGATCTCCATCATTGTAAACATTCATGTTGTGTAAGCTAGCTAAGCTTCCTCTTATGATTAGATCATTGTGTGTAGGTGTACACAAACACTACATAGTGCAGAGTTGTGTAAGCTTGCGAGCACAAAAATGGGCCATTTTTTGTTTTTCTCTATCTCTATCACACACGAACACATACACACACAAACTTAGTTCACTCACATTCTCAACAATCTCAATCTCACCTTCCCACTCGCTCTGTTCCACCTCTTTGTTGCTTTCCTCTTCTTCTAACCTTTCTCCCTTTTTCTGTTTTGTATCCTCATCCTTTTGTTGTCTAAGAAATAATACAGTTTTTGCTCTTCCTCCTCTGGCGATTGTGCATTTGCCCGTGTATCGGTCCGTGAAGTGGTCCGTGGTGGCCACCTATCCCAGAAGGACTGTAGCGATGGCGCAGCTCCTCATTGTTGATGTAACACAGTTGAACAGGACGAGGGATTGGTTCATTCAGGAAATACCCCTCTTCTTGTTCAGACTCGGAAGAAGAGGAACAGCTGGAACACCAGGGATCATGAGCTTCCACATACCCTTCACCCCAGCGTTGCCCACCCAGTCCTACAGGTTGCCAGCCAGCATTCTGTAAGGTCAGATCAGAAGTGGTGCGTGGGCATGGTCGGTGAGGCTGCTGTCTGTACCCACCTTGATCAAGACCATACAACTCCCGGGCAGCTTGGTTGGAGGGCGCACGATCATAATCCTCTTGGACTCGGCGGTAAGGAAGCTCAACCAGTTGAGTAGGACGATCTGCCACCAGGTGCAAGGCATTGTCTGAGCGGGAGCGACGAGAACGTTTGTGGTGGTGGCTATTACGATGCTGGCCATTACCACCATTTCCACGGTGATGTTTGCGGCGTCTTGGTTGCGGTTGTTGTTGCTGGGTCACAGATTCCTGCGCAGTGATACGTCGACGGGGCATTCGGTCACTCAAAGGAGCCATGCGCAAGTTTCCGTTGCTGCCCATCAACCCTAAACGACCTTTATCATCAAATCCTAGTTGCTGCGGACCATCCCAGTACTGTAAGGGGTACCCCACTTTTAGTGGGGTGTACATGTTGTTGTTGTTGTATGGACGAGATGAAGACAGTGACTCTGTGCTGTGGAACTGCACCGAGGAACTGAGGGTACCCATGTTGCTCTTCTCTGACACATTTACACCGGAATCCTTGCTCAGATCAGGCATGGAGAACCTGGAAAGATGCTCTTGGCGCTTGGTGCCTCCATCCAGGGAGTTTCCTGCTAGAATCAAAATGTCTAGAGTCATGTTTCTGTTCTGCAAGTAATAAGTGTAAATTGTTTGTACAATTTCTTACCTGTAGCATTGGACATGGTGAGGGAATCCATTGACCCACGAGGAGTCTGCTCAAGAGGAGTCAGGGGCTCATTGAAGCTCATGGCAGTGATGTGGTTCCTCCTGGTCAGTGGTGGTCTACCGTTTCTCTGGGATCCATGCAGACTGATACTTCTCTTATCCGAGAAGCCCTGGTTCTGGCTGGACATCTCATTGAAACTCATCTGGGTGCGCAACTTGTTGGGTCTAAACTCATCTTGGCTGTGATGCATCCAGTTGTCATTAAAAGAGTGACCTCTGAGGGCGGCCATTGGGGTTCTCTTTGTGTTGCCTTGATCCTTGCCCCAGGAATCAGGTCTCTTGCCTGGGTTGGCAGGACTTTGGGCAGGTGGGTGAGCATTTGAGGTTGGGTTATATCCAGGTCTGGGATTACACTGACCCAATAGATGGATGGATGGAGGGGTAGGGGATGAATCCCGCTGGGGGGCCTCATAGGAAACGGGGATGTATGGGTCATCTCGACTCATCCACACTTGATTAAGGCTCGGTGCTCGACTCGGAGTGCGGCTAGGTGTGCGATTAGGTGTCCTGCTCGGTGTCTGGCTCGATGAGAGGCTTAGGCGGTCCATCTGAACCGAGAGCGGATCAATTTCAGCAGACAGACGGTCGGGCATGGGTGGAGGAGCTGATTGACGGGGTTCAGCACTCCTTTCGGCATTCTTGCGCTCCTTTTTCCCAACCTTGGTGCTGTGTCTGGATTCACGAGAACGAGCACTTTGGAAGGCAGAGTCTGAAGAGTCAGATTCTTCTGGATCCTGTATTAAATATAAAAAAAGAGGAGGACCGTAAGGCAAAAAAAAGCAACAACTTGAACAATTTTTGTACTTTTTCTTTATTCATTTACCTGTCCAGCACTGCAAGACCTTGAGCAGAAGATTTGCCCCTGCTTTGGCAGGAAGGGACGTCCGAGCAGGGAACGCTTGCAACGTGCACAGCAAAAACACTCCTCAGTTGCATGCCAGTGTTGCCCATCATACGTCATCTGGCCTTGGTCAATGCCTTCAGTAAAATGGGAAAGAATGTTTTTAGTACCTGAGACATTAAAAAAAAAACAAGTAGAGAGGTTTCTTTTTAAAACATGCAGTGGCACAAAATTCAACTCCAACTTTTGTGAACTGTACAATTTGCACTAGATTTTTCTGAATTGTACATATTTCACCATCTTTGCTCTCAAGTTCGAGGAAGTAGTGATGTTTCTCAACTACCATCTGCGTACAGTGTGGTAGCTCCCTGACTGACATTGGAGCTTAGGATGATAATAACCCTCCACATTCACCGGTCCGCCTCTTTGCAGCTGTGTCACATGAGCCCCGGCACTGATTACAGCCATGCTTACATTAAATGACTGTTTGACTTTTGATGGGATGGTGGTAAAGAAAAATATGCCTCTGTGTTTTGATAACAGTTCATTTCCGCAGGGACACTTTCCCCAGCAAAAAGGAAACAAAGGCCTGTACCTATATGCTCGCCGCATGCGTCGCAGTATTCAGCGTAAAGAGACTCAAAGCAGTTGCAGCAATGTGGCCGTCCATCCTTCATGATGTAGCGCTGGCCACCGAGTGTGGTTTCACATTCATAGCAGCAGAAGTGTTTCATGTGCCAGTGCCTGCCTTCTGCTTCAGTGCATTCATCAGCAAAAATTATCTGCGGGACACAGATGTTCCAGTTACCAGACACAAAACAAACAAATGAGTTCAATGATATTCATGAAATGACCTAAATTAATTGATAATTTGGAACAATAACTTTTGTGGCCAAGAGAGATGGTTTGAATTCCAATGGCTCAAGCTGTAGGACAATAACTTCTTTTCTTGTGGTGTCCCCTATCAAAGCGTTACCATCTACTTTCGTTCCATAATACATATGTCTGATTTCTATTCTGTCTCTTTCAATTAGTTCCAAGCTTGTGATTTATTATCTTCAGAGCTTTAAAGAATTAAAACTCCCTGGCGTAGTAAATGAAGCTGTCAGCAGAAGAGATGAACATACATCTCAGCTTCAGGCTTCTCTAATCTTACATGATACGGTACATGTGAAAATACTTTTGGTCAGACTTGATACCTTATTAGTGAATAATGAGGAGGTGAATCAGAACAATGAGATGGAAAGAGTTTAAAAAGAATACTGACAAAACCAAAGAAGATAGTTACCTGGAAATAGAATTTTACAGTTTGCCTGAGTTGAAGTAATTTACTTAACCCAAAACAACTGCGTAAAATCTGATTAACCCAATAGACTTCTCCATATTTCAGCCAAACAATCCTGAGATACAACTTTTGTGTTGCTGACACAGCTGGGCACGTAAACACATGTAGACTATTTGAATCATGATGAGGATGCTGAGATATCTCTTCTCCACAGACTGGTGTTTAAAGCCCAACTTTGTGAGCTGTGAACTATTCAAACAGCTCCAACCATGACAATTTCCAGACCCAGAAAGACAAACCTCATCACAGGCACAGCAGCGTGGTTTCAGCCTCTCGGCATGGTGCCGGCCACAGTAGATCTTGCCATCCTGGACAAAGTATATGAGATCCACCAACAGCTCCTCGCATGTGCCACAGACAAAGCAGTTAGGGTGCCAGCATTTTCCATGGCCTGCCCTGGCTGCAAAAACTACAATGTCACCTCCGTTTATCTGACCACCACACTGTGGAAAGAAAAAGAGAAGAAGAAGAAATGAAAGAACAAGTTTTAAGAAAATGTATTTATAAAAACTCTTTAAAGGCAAAATGGAAGATCTTCTTCGCTGACAACTCTACAACTACTTGTGAATACTTGAAGACTTTTCTGGTTTCTTCTAGGTTTGTGTTTCCAATCAATAGAAATATTTCTTGCCAAAATCATAAAGTTGGGATGAATGACAGGCTATAGGCCAACGGCTTTTGCTTACTGAACAAAAATTATTGGCAGAGGGTTTTAAATGTCCCACAGAGTCTGCAGTTTATTAATGTATACTATTTTCAGCACATTTTTTTACTGGCATGAGTCCAACCACAACCAGCAGATTCTAGTGATATTGCAAAAATATCTTCCAATCCACTTTTAAAGTTGAGTCAAGTTGAGTCAAGTTCCGTTCCGTCATCTTCCGCTTGTTCCGGGGCCGGGTTGCGGGGGCAACAGCCTCTAACGGGAAGCCCAGGCTTCTCTCACCCCAACTGGATCCTCCAGCTACCCGGAAGGATCCCAAGTCGTTCCCCGGCCAGCTGTGAAACATAGTCTCTCCAGCAGGTCCGAAGTCTGCACATTGGTCTCCTCCCGGTTGGACGTGCCCGAAACACCACGCCAGCAAGATGTTTGGGGGCCATCCCGACCAGGTGCCCGAACCACCCCATCTGGCTCATCTCGACCTGAAGGAGAAGCGGCTCGACACCAGGCTCCTCCTGAATGGCAGAGCTCCTCAACCGATCTCTGAGTGAAAGCCCAGCCAACCTGCAGAGGAATATCATTTCGGCCGCCTTTATCCGCGATCTCATCCTTTCGGTCACCACCACATCTGGTGACCATAGGTGAGGGTTGGAACGTAGATCGACTTGTAAATCGAGAGCTTTGCTTTTCGGCTTGAGTCAAGTTAAATAATAATTTCTTAAGAGAGAGGAAACACCTCCAAACAAAAAAAAAATACTTATTATATTTACTTTGTCACAAACTGCTCCATTGATGGTGTGGGGGAAAGGACGGACGTTGCCTCTCCCTAAATTATCTTTTTTCCGCTGGTTACTGAAGATCTTAAGCTCTCGTTTCTCCTCCTCATCAAGAGCGTTACAGTAACGAACCTGAAACATCAAAACTCATTACCAGGCTGCAGACAAACCATCAACGAGAATGTGGGAAGAAGAAAATAGTTCTAAAGATAAGACTATTCTTACCTCATTGTCATGCGGTGGCAACTGGTGAAGCAGCTGTTTCATTCGATACTGCTCTCCTGGGCTGTTTATATATGGAACCTTCTCTTCTGGTAAGGAGTTATAATACTGATGCACCTGCAACATACAAGATGAAAATATCAGACTGTGAATATACTTTAAAATTAGGATCAAACCTTAATGAGTCATTACAAATGTAAAAAAACTGTGTGAAATAAACAGGAAATGACTTTTTAATGAATTTCTCATGCTCTTTAAGCCAATCAAACTTGTTTATGTTCTGCCCTCTGCCGTCTCTGCCCTTGGAAGTCTGTCTGGAATTGGAAATGAGCAACACAATGAAGCACATGCTGCAAGACTCAACCTTGAAGAGAACGAGCTTCTTTAAAACTTTAATACTAATATTTCAATTGCTTGAAGGGAATCTTAGCAGCCCGGATGCATCTTAGCAGTCTGGATGCAATTAGAATTCATGATGCAGTAGAAGTGCTTATGTTCTACCTGGATCTTCTTTTGTTTGTGCACATTAGAGCAATCCTGATTGATCACTAAACTCTGAAAGCATGGCAAACAGATTGTATTATTTTCAACAAAACTGCCGATGTACAGTGAAGTTGTTCTGAATCAATCTACATAACTAATCAGGTGAAAAGTGCAGCGACACACAATGAATCTCTACACCCTCATATTCACTTTTTTTTTCTCACCGCGTCAGACTATTCATCAACATTTGCATAATTCTTTATGCCGTTACTGCGGAACACTGCATGCAAATGTTGTTTCTTGTGTATCCAGCCATTATTTAATTAAATATACAAGTTATTTTCTCAGCAAATGAATGATGTTATCATTGTAAAAATACCCATTGGACTGTTTCTATAGGCGGATATGGTTTTTGTCAACAAGTACTAAATTTGCTGTCCTCCAGGGATTAATGTGAGGATTATTTATTCTTAATGAAAGCTTCTTTCACCAGATAAACTCTAATTTTTCCATTAAAAATGCAAAAAGGGAACAGTGTTTTTATGTGTTTTATGATTGAAGGTATTTGGGAGCTTTTAGTATGGCATACGGAGGTATTTAGAATATGTTTTTATCAATCCACCAAACAAATTTAAGCTCACATAAGCTTGTTGTTGAAGCATAATTTAAAAAGTTTTGGTCTGTGCTCTAAGTTCGGCATGTTTTTTTTTAAGGCGATTATCTATCCTGTTGGCTAGAGAGACCAGAGAATCTAAGTTGGGAGGTTCATCCTTGGACATAAGCACATCCTATAATAAAAAAAATTTTGATTGAGAAAAAGTCCAAATAAAGAAGACGAAAACAGACTAATTAGGCAGGTTCTGACGTAGAAGCTGGAGCCAAAAACCCATGGTAAACGAACGACCTGGCGAAGAGTGTGTCAAAGACTGATCCATTTATGCTCCAGCAGATGAGTAGATGAGTTTTAGGTGTGACTTGTTGCACACACACAGACAAGAGGGAGGGGGGAAACAGGACACAGAGGGAGATCAGACTACTCTCCTGACACATATCTTGTATAAATTTATCCATTGGTTGTCTTCTTTAAAAAAATGAGCTACTTTGCAGCATTTTGCCGAAAACTTATTGAACAAATCATTTAACCACAAGACCGGAATCCATCCCTAATGACGAAAAACCATAGAAATGTTGACTTTTGACAGCTCAATGATCCCCATTATACAAGAAAATAATTATTTTATACAAAGTACTTAACAACTTTAAATAGAGAGAAATCGGAAGTGATACCCGTAAAAGTCACTACATTTGAGTGCATCAAAAATGAAAGAGTCTGCCACAATTGCCTTACACCTGCTGCCGGATGACAAAAGGCTGTAGATTTTTTCAGCATCCTGTCAAGATGGCTGTCAGGAGAAAATGACTGTTATCAGCCCATCCTGTCATCTGTTAGCAGAGCACTAGGAGGCCCATTGCATTAGTGTTTTTTTTTTTTTTTTTTACTAAAAAAAGGAATAAAGTGTTTTTAGTGTATTCAGTTGAACAAAATAAGTATCTTCTGTGTGAAACAGAAAAATCCCAGAAGACCCAAACCATGATGTGATATCCGGCTCAAATTGTTTTAGCTTAATCGTGCATAGAATTAAAAAGGCGTTTAAAACTGCAAGTGGGTCCAGGCACAACAAGCTCCGAGCTCAAACAAAGTGAAACCAATTTTCAATTATATTCAGCCAAACATTTACCAGCTCTAATTACACGAGTTCCTTTGGGTTTAGATTTGGAGGAAAATGCCAAAATGAAAAGACTACAGAGTTACTGAACTCTGCAAACTCTGTAGATAAAAAGTATTTTGCAAAAGAAAAATACATAAAAAACGTTTAGCTGCAAAAACTAATCCTTCATTTGATGGTGAGTCTGTGAATTTCTGATGAAATTGCGACAAGATTATAATAAACATTTTTTACATCTTTTAAACTCACAACTTTTTACAAATTCATTTAACACATGCTTATTAGACAATGTCGTTCTGTAATTGCCGTAGGGTTTCTTTTCAGAATTCCAGTCACGGTTGTCACGCTTCCTGACTTCGGATTTGGATTCTACATAACGTTGCTTTAACGCTGACAGCTGAAAAATGTCCTTTCAATTAGCTTTTCATGAGATGCCTGACAGCTACATCCTGATTATTTGAACCCCATGCTAACCCAAAGAGTCGACAAAACAAAGGAGCTTTAAAAATTAATGATAGATTGTCTTTCTTCTCAAACTGATGAATCTGACGTGTTCGGATAACCGATTGAGCACATGATCAAATAGAGCTGTATAAAATTAGTCCATCAGTTCAGTTGGGTGTGGTCACTGAGTTTCTGTACCTGCTCAGGACTGAGGCCTGGAGGAACCCAGACATACTCTTCCAGTGCACATCCAGAGTCGTCATCAGAGGTGGAGTTCCTCTGGAAATCATACATCAGCTTGGTGATGGTCTTCTCCATCTCCAGAGACATGGTGGTCACAACATGCTCTTCTACACAAACCACTTCAGAGGACACAGGTATTCCTGAAACGGAAAAGAAGAGTATAAAGTGAAGAAGAAGAGGTTTGAAAGTGATCACAGAAAAACATCCTGAATTAGTCAAAAAGTGAAACCTCTGGACCATACATCTGGATCATACAAAATCTCAAAAGCACTTCTGAGCTAATTTGCATATTATAGAATATTTGTTAGGCCTACCCTGTCTGTCCTTCTTGAGATAGGATCTCTTCTTCCACTGGGTCTCCATGAAGACAACTTAGTTTTTTTTTTTTTTTTTTTTTTTTTTACTGAACTATGCAACAGACTGTAATATAAAATCATGCTGAAAACATAAATTTCAGCATAGTGTTGTTCCATCATTTCTAACCTGTTCAAAGTCTCTTTGAACAGTTTGAACAGTCCAAAGGCCTGGACAAGCGGTCACAAACAATGTTCAATACAACACTCATGTCATTAGTTAAATACACTGAAACATCAAGCTACAGGATGTCAGGAGTCAGAAAAATTCATACCAAAACCAAATTTATAATAAATCTAAATAACTACAAAACGTATCACCTCGTGTGGTCTGAAAAGCAAGTTGGTTGAAGAAAAGAAATGTATTATTCACGGCTTTGGTACTGTGGTTTTTCCATAAATATATTGCCAATATATACTTCTCATGGAGATAAATCTTTTAAATTTATTTGCTGTATCTCTCAGTCCTAGAATTGTAATAGACTGGTGACCTGTCCAGATTTATCCTGGCTTTCACCTGTATTAGAACTGTGATGGACTTGGACTCCCTCAGCGATCCTGAATTGGAAGAAGTGGCTTGGAAAATGAGATCTCTGAGTTGTGATCATCTGATTATCTTCAAAGATTTTTTTATCCATCTAAACCTTGATGTTTATTTCACCTGCTTTCTATTGCTAATTAGCACGTCGGGTTTTAGTTTCAAGCATCAAATCCAGCCTTTACATTTTTCTCCTTCAGTGAGAGTTTTTCTTGAACAATAAGAACACATGCTTGTTACCGTCAACATTCGACTGGCCACTATTTGGACTACTCGTGGCACAAACTGAACAAACAAAGCTGCTTTTGATTGTTCACAGTAGACACATTTAGACCACTTCTGTTGTTCTAAAATTAAATGATTAACAAAACGAAATAAATGAAGGCTAAGAAATGGTGCATAAAAAATAAATAAAAAAATACCCAGAAAGGTTTCTCAGAATGAAATATAACCTGTCAGTGGACAGTTTCTACCCTTTGTTGTTGGCTGAGTCCCGTTGGCTCCCTCATAATTTAAAATCACGGCAGACTGCTTTCTATCTTTTATAATCGCCAACCACTAAAACATGATTTATAGATAGAGAAATAAAATAAATCACTTTTGTTTCACAGAAGATTCAAACCTCTTTTTGAATGAAAGGACACACAATCTAAACTTGATTCTTGTATACGACTCCTCATCCAATCAAGTGAGTGCTGTCTTGACACCTTCCAACTCATCTTAAATCAGAGGAAAGACCATTGTTGGGGTGTTTTTCACTATAGCAAGGTCGTTTATGATGCTTCTACAGCAACCAATGGATCCTTAATATTTAGAACAAATTACCTAAATAAAATCTTATTAGATCAGAGAGTAGACACCACAGTAAACATAGGGGGGCGGAATTATTATTATCATTTTTTTATTACACTTTATTAATCTATCATGAGGACATTTCTGTGCTGCATTTCACCGATGCAGGCAGCTGATGATGGCACCAATGGTAGGAGTAACTGGGGGTTAGGTGTCTACCCCAGGGACACTTAGGTATGAGCTCAATAGGAATCAAACTGGCAACTCTTTGGTCCAAAGATGGCAATTTTACCACTGAGCCATGCCTTCTTCCAAAACAGGACAAACTCTTAATAAGAGTCAAATTTGACTAAATTTTTCATTTTAAAATTACATTGAAAACATTTTGTAAATCTTTCTTCTAAAAAAAAGCAAAATTAACTTTTTAAATTTTCTGATTCTTTTAAACCAGGTTTGATTGTTATTTCCACATCAGAAATGCGAGGGAATTTCTATTTCATTCTTGCATGCTTGCGTTATTTGCGAGTTCTGCTGTCCAGTGTTTGGATACCTTTATTGGAAAGCCCATCGATGTTGTTATCAGTCCTACACACATCAGAACTTAAGCAGTAAGTATTTTCATGCTTTCCCTCTTCTCACGGTTGGTCCCTTCCCTCAGCAAGGAGTGCTTTTCGCCAATGCACCAAAATATAAAAGAATGTGTGACAGCTTTGCTAACTTGTTGTGCTTTAGACCATCTTTGCTGCCTGAAACAAAATTTTTGCTGTGTCCTGCATGCTGCCAAGCGGCAGGACATAGTGGGAAGCCAGAAGAGGGAGATTCACAGCTTTTATTTTTTGGCAAACTTTACATTTCTGGGCTAAGAAAAGGTGCTGTGTTTTTATATATATATACTGTATATATATATAGAGGAGAACTATTACACCACAAAATCCTAATACCTCCTCTAATGCATTTTAAACTCACTATTTGTTTCAGTCATGAACGCAGAGCTATAATAATTTTGAAAGAAACACATTAACTTACGACACATAATAACAGATTATGTTGTAAAGTAGAATACAGATGGTGTTAAATTAAATATTAAAAACCTTATGAGAAAACAATAATTTATTAGACAAATTGAGATGTTTGGAAATTATTGGAGGGTTTAATCTCCAGGCCATCTTTTACCAGTGGATGATTGCATGGCAAAGTTTTTGATGGATTAGCTTTATTCCCATTAAAACTTACAAAGATTTCCATCAGCGGAGCAAGCTTATTAACCGCAGTTTGTTATATAAAAAAAGTAAAACTCTCATAGACTATTCCAACAGCATCATAATCAATAACAGAATGTGTGATTCAATCCGCAGTTACAGCTTCGCTCGAATGTATGGACACAAGATCAATTTGTTCTTCTTCTCCTTTCCATTCTGGAGTGGAGCAGCTGCACACATTACTGGTGTATGAATAATTAACAGGGAAGGGATTGCCTCCATAACCAAAGTATGAAAATGACATGCAATTATTCTTTGCAATGTTCTCACCGTCTGCAACATTTTACCAACTGCATTAATATTTAGCAAGCCACAATGAGCTCTACTATGTGTGATGTTTATGGCTCGTGGGTCGATGTTTCTAAGAACTGCTGAGTGAGAAGATTTCAAATTCGGTCAATGTATGTTGAAAGAAAAGATTGTCATTTTTCTGATGAAAGATTGCTGTTAGAATAGAAAAAATATATAAAAAATGCTTGTTTCACTTGTGATTGTTAAAAAGTCACAAATGTGTACAACCTGTCATCTCAGTGCAGAAATCAAATGAAGCATTTGTTCTGTGTTTACAGGTGAGGTTTTCAGGTCAAAATCGTTCACTGATGATAGTGACAACAAATGACAGTTGGTAGAAAGGTCCCAATAAATCCTGAGTTTTTTGATTCCACAAGATTTTCCTCAAAGCCACGTTGCAGCAACACTATTTCCTAAAGATTAGGTACCTCAGAAAAACAGAGATTAAGCCAAAGCCCAGGAGCAGCAGACATTTCCAGTGTAAACCAGTCTCCATCCAAGCAGAGCTGAGTACAGTTTATCTCTGTAAGATGGATCCTGATGATTTCTTTGAGATAGATCACAGGTGTGTAACCTTAAGTGTCTATCTTGGCCCAAGGCTCATCCCATGGAGCCTGGAACAGTGTGCATGATGGATAAACCGTAGCTTGTTTGGACATCAGATCAAACAAAACTTTTGCAAACAAATATAAAATCACATCAGTGATTCAGCGTTAAAGAGCTCAACAACAATTAGTATTTCTATTTTGGCATCGGTTAAGTCGCCGGGAACCCAGCATTTGTTTTGCATTATGGTGCATTTAGAGTGCCAAAAATCTCTTGAGTGGTGTAGCCTCGGTATTAAAGACACATCCATCCCCTAATATAAATAGTCAAAAGCTTTCTTTGAAAGAACATTTTCAAAACGAGATCAAAATCTGATTGAGATCTTATTTTAAAAAAGAATTCTCCACAGAGACACCACCATATGGGATTATAGACTTACAAACGATACGTATGTTTTATAAATGAAATAATTTGACAGAATTGAATGAAAAAACAGCACAAATCAGTTTGATAGCTTGAGATGGTTGAATGAATTCTTTTTACCAACAGAACAGTTTAAAAGTGACTGACCGCAGTCATATCTCACTTGGTTTTCTAATCTATTTAACGCTGTAAAACTAAAAGCCTGTTTTATCGATTCAGTTCAGATTGTGGGAAAATTTATTATCAACCTTCCCCAAGGCAGGATTATTACAAGCTTGATTATTTGGAAAGACATCACAAGGGATGAGATGGGTACACAAACTCGGGATCCATACTATGCCATGGAGAAATGAGATTAGTGTACATACATTACACGCTTATTATTGTACATCTGGCAACGTTAAATATGACAGAAAAAAATGATGCACTTCACGGAGTAACAATGGAAACAATTACAAGCTTGAAAAAATACCACAGCACAAAGTTGAGACATTATCATTGTTATAATTTCTAATTAAATGTCTAAAGAAACTGGGCCCTGACCAGGCCCAGTTTTCTTCTTTCGGCATTTCCCTTCAGCCACAGCAAATCAGTTTCTTCCATCTAACCCTATCTGCTGCATCTTCTTCGATCACGCCAACTACAGTATCTTCATGTCTTCCCTCACTGTATCCATAAATCTCCTCTTGGGTCTTCCTCGAGACCTTTTTCCTGGTGGTTCCAAATCCAGCATCCTTCTGCCGATGTACTCTCTCTCTCTCTCGTCTGCACATGTCCAAACCACTTCAGTCTGGCCTCTCTGACTTTATCTCCAAAACCTCTAACATGTGCTGTTCCTCTGATGTACTCATTTCTAATCCTGTCCATCCTGGTCACTCCCAGAGAGATCTAGTGATTTTTTTTTTTCCTTAAAAATCTCATGTTAGCTGGAGCAATATTCTATTCCATCCTCATTGAGGGCATTTTGTGGCTCACCCCCCCAAAAAATTAACCCTCTCACTCTATTTTTTTACTTTGGGTTTCTCTTTGTTCTTTATCATTTTCCAGTAATTTTGAATCAACAAAAACAAAATGTCAGGCAGAGCACTGGTCGTGTGAAAAAAAAGTAAAACTCAAAGCTGTTCAAGCTCGGAAAATGTTATGTCTGTTGTGCTGACATTAAACACAGAAACATGTTTCAGAGACTAAATTATGGAGTGCTGAGTGAAAACACATCTGAGCTGAAGCCATTAGCCATTTGCAACTTGGCATTAACTTCATGGGAGTGTCTAGGCATCATTACCTTTCTTTAAAGCAGATGTTTTTCGCCTCATTTGGCATTTTGCCACCCTTCCCACATCTGTATGTACTACCATTAAAGCATGCAGAAAGCTATATAGTAAACTGAAGACAAAATAGTGTTACATGTGGCACAATGACTGCAAATCATGAGCATTTTTATCAAATTGAAACATTACTTTTTTGCAGTCCTTCATATTCTCGACTGGATAAAATTCTTTGGTTTAAATGGATTGGCTTCTGTCATGATGCAGAATGTGTATTTGGTCAGTCAACCAGGGAAGCCTGACTGGAACGGATTGTATGATCTGACAGGGAAGTCCGGGGTGATTGCCCTTAAATAGCTGGCAGGGTGCACAGATGTGTGGAATCTGTAATGATCCTCAGGTGATCCTAGTCAGACTGATGAGAAACATCCAGGCCTCTCTCTGGCGGCAGGAGGGTGGATCATGCTTTTAGTAGATTGATCTTGTAAATTTGATTTATGTTTGTCCCTACCAGTTTGTCCCTCCACAGCCTTACCAGTAAGAGGACACTTCCATTCGATTCTCAAAAGAATGTTTTCTCAAGAAAAAAATAAAAAAGATGGCAAAGCTATTCTAGATTAAGAATTAGAAAACTAAATACAAACTGCTTTGGTTAACGCTTAATTACGACTGTTTTCTTCAACTATCTCTTTCTACGGATTTTACTTTGGGGGAAAAATGGTTGAAAACCGAGCAGAAGAAAAAACAAATTGATTTTTGTGTTCTGAAAATGACAAGGTGGATTCATTAGATGGGGAATAGGATAAATAAAAAGCTGGGGATAAGACAGTAAGCTTTTATAAAATCTCTCTATCTTTTATCATATCTTGTACGGCTGCTACACAAACAAACAAACTAGTGTGTGTAGCTTTTCTAAATTTGCAAGATTTGGGGTCAGATTGCATTTTGTATTCAAATTTGACCATGTAATTCAATTTTATTTGTGTTGCTTTTTTCCAGGCTGGACATCTGTTGGACTCATACTTCAAAAAAGAAAGATGCCATACAACATAAAAGCACTGCTGTACAAGATGAAAGTGAGTGAAAATGTTGAGTTTTAGTGTGTTGAGCACTGAATAAAATAGCTTGTTTTTCTTTTTAATACCCCGGGAATATTATCAGAAAATCAAAGAGATGCTTAAATAAATCCAGTTAGCTAAAGCAAACACACACACACACACACACACACACACACACACACACATGCACTCACGGAGATACTTTGTAAGATGGAATAGATGACAGTGTCATGATTTGCACCGGTGCCTCGATTAATGGTCCCCTCACACCGTACTTATTAAGATGTACTGTGAGTCTCTACTGTGTTTTTGTTAAGCAGACACGTAGTTTTCATGGCCAACAGTTTCAAAGCAACGTGTCGTCTTTACACCCAAACTTTTGCCGGAATACACATGCAGATTGTACAGAAGGCTGCTGATGAGTGTGTGACTTTTTGACGTAATACACACTCGCCAGGCCGACTGGTTAGTCATAAAACATTTCTTCATTTTTCCCCGGCAACACAAAGAAAGACAAGTTGAAAAGTTCTGTTCCTGGATCGAGCTACTTTTGGATTATGCTTTCTTACTACAAAAAGTCGTCAGAAAGTTAGAAAAATGAAACGGTTCAAAGTTCTTTAATTCTTCAGATTTCCTTTATCGGGATTTATTTACATGGAAATGCATGTGTATATAAATCAATGTTTCATTTTGTCTTCTGAACCGCTTATTCACTAATGGGGTCATCGGAGCCTATCTTGGATGATTGAAGACAGGAGGCAGGGTACATCCCAAACAGGTTGTCAGGCCACACACACTCATTTCTAGGGGCAATTTTGTAGTGGCCAAAAAACCCAACGGCGGCACAGTGGTGCACAGCAGGAAGGTCTTGGGGTCAAGTCCTGGGTGGGGTTGAGGCTTGGAACACTGGCCTTTCTGTGTGGAGTTCGCATGTTCTCGCCGTGTCTGCGTGGGTTTTCTCCAGGTACTCTGGTTTCCTCCCACCCTCCAAAAACATGCATGTTAGGTTGATTGGCCGGTGCCAAATTGCCCCTACGAATGAGTGTGTTAGTGTATGATTGTATGTGTATGGTCTCGCGACACACTGGCGACCTGTTCGGGGTGTACCCTGCCCCTTGCCTTGAATCAGCTGGGATGGGCTCCGGCACCCCACGAAACTCTGAGAGGGATAGACGGTTAAGTAGGTGACTGACTGACAATCAACCTAACATGCATGTTTTTGGAGAGTGGGAGGAAATTGGGGTACCTAGAGTAAAGCCACACATACACCGGAAGAACATGCAAACTCTACACAGAAAGGACAGTGTTCCCAGCCTCGTCCCACCCCAGACTCGAACCCCGACCTTCTTAAGTGAGGCCACTGTGCTAACCACTGCGTCACTGTGCCGCTCTAATTCAATGCTATTGTTAGATTGAATTTTCTTCACTAGATTTTTTGTTATTAGTCAGAATCCATAATTAACTTTAATGACATTTATTAAGCTATTTAATTTAATGCCCTAAAGAATTTTTCTTTGTCAGTGTTTGATGTGCAGAATCCTAAAATATTTAATGTGAAACTCTCTCCAGGTGTAATCAGTTCTAGTTTGAGCTTCGATGAATCATAAAATAAGTTGGTCCTTTTGATTAACAGAATGAACAAATGGAAATAAACCAAATAGAACCAAATAATAAATTATTGCTCAGCTTGTGAAAATTAATCATTGGAATCAGTTCAAGATGTAAAAACTCTGATGGTAAATTTATAATTAAGACAAACTCTTCACAATGTTTCTTGATTTCTGTTTTAACCTTTGATATTAAAATCACTGATTCCTCTCACGTCATTAAATCTTGATTAATCTCGTTATTTCTTTTCTTGGCACGTTTAGACTCTTCAAGCAGGGATTCGAGTAGTGAAAGAACAAAAAAACACAAGGAGAAGCGAGCCGATGCAACAGGCGGTTTGAAAAAAAAAAAAAAAAGGAGACAGCTTGAAACAACACTAAATAAAACGTGACGCAGATGCCTCATCTGTCTATTGTTCTGTCCAAGCCTCCTGCTGCATCACACGATTCATCAGAAAATGATTAACGCCGATGTCGACGACACATTTGTTTACTTTTAAATTAATTAACGATATGAGGATAATGTGCCAAATAGACTGAAATAATAAAGGTCCATTTCTTGTTGTTCTGAAATGCCTCTACTCTGCTCATCCCCACAAGGACCTGTGACACGTCTTCGATGTGAAGCTGATTTCTAGGTCGCCAGCAAGAGAACAGAAACGAGATGAGGGGCACAAAAGACTTTTTAAAGAAAAAAAAAGACCACGTTATACTACAAACTTGTGTTACAGCAACAATATGCCAAACTCTACTACAAAGTCATTGCTACAGAATAGAAGCTTCTAGGAAATCACAATGACAACCAGAATTAAACCATTGATTAGTTTGTCTTTTCTGGGCTACAAAAGATAAACAAGGTCTAGGACAAGAAAGAACACTTGAATGTTTTAAATAAAATCCTTCCTTGGTGTGATCATGATGTCCATCCTGAATGACCCCCCTCTATTAAAGTCACTGAGTTTTGAGGACAGATTGTCCTAGATTCTCTTTCCATTCATTAATAATCAATTAGCCTGAACTGAAAGGATGTAACCAGTGATGTAAAAATACTTTCCTACCAACAACTCTTCAAAAAAAAATTGCAAACTTTTTATTCTAACTCATAGTTGTCAAACTCCAGTCCTGAAGGGCCGGTGTCCTGGAGGTTTTCCATGTGTTCCTGGTTCAATATAGCTGATGTTCATAAAGTGAAATCAACAGCCAATAAAATTTGGCACATTGATTCAATAACCTGGATCAGGTGTGTATATGCAAAAACACATGGAAAACCTTCAGGACACCGGCCGTCGAGGACCGGAGCTTGACACCCCTACTTGTAAAAACGTAACTCAAATGTGAAACATCTATGCAGTGGTGTCCAAACCAGTCCTCGAGGGCCGTTGTCCTGAAGGTTTTCCATATGTTCTTGTATCTACACACCTGATCCTGTTAATTGAGTCATTGTGCCAAATTCTATTGGCTGTTGATTTCACTTTCTGTGCATCAGCTGTATTGAACCAGGAACATGTGGAAAACCATCAGGACACCGGCCCTCGAGGACCGGCTTCGGACACCCCTGATCTATAGCATGTTAACCCATATGAAGAAGCTAATTTAGACACTTTGAAGTTATTTATAATAAAATCAGAAAGCCAAAACAGACATTTTTATCATCTTTTAGTTTGTACATTAAAATTATAAACTAAATTATATGATTTTCCTGATTTTTTTTTGCTCAATAGAAGTCGATGCTTTGCAGAGTTACATTTAACTCTGATCAAATCTCCTCCAACCAGGTGCATTGACTTGAATATGGAAGAGGAGACAACTCATCTTAAGTGCTGAAGTGTACTCAGTGAAGCAGCAATCACTCAGGTCAGTCGGAAAGACTGCAAGCTGCCATGGCAACTGATTGGTGAGCAACGTCTCGGACAACACATAGGGTTTATAAAAAAACATCTGACTTTAATGTAATAACTCAAAAACAGGAAGATAAATATGTATTCTTTGAGAGGGACTATTTTCTGCCAGTAAAATTAATCTTTCCACCCATTTTTTTTAGAAATCAGAGTTAAATAATGGATATTGTTCTAGCTTGTAGGCATATCATGCTTCGTACATCATAAATCATTGCTGAATCTGACTTTTTCTCTTTTTTTCCTATCATTTTTCTCTCCCTCATTCGAAACGAGTTAGCCGTTCTCATTTACACATGAATCAACTGAGATTGATTAACATCTCTTTGCCAGAAGAGAGACAATATCTGGATCATTTTAGAAACAAAGAAAATGCAATTTGTGTGGAGTTTCTGTTTCTTTACAGACTTTTGTGAATGTATAGAATCCAGAAAGACAAAAAAAAAAAAATTGCAGATGGATAAATGACTGGATGCACTGTTAAGAGCAGCACTCTTTCTTTTTCACGTGTCATGCTTCACCCACCTCCCTTCTTCCTCCACCCATCCTCATGTGCCTCTGACAGGCTCTGTGTGGGTGTGCATGAGAGAAGGAGAAAGAGAGGGAGTGATGGGGAGAAAAAGCTCTTGTTTATGTAAAACCTGACATGAGAGTCAGCGCTCAGTTTAAGCACAGAGTTGAGCTGAGGCATTTTTAACTCTTAACAAAGCCAAATCAACCAACATAAGAAAAAACGAAAGCAAAATGGATTTATTACATCGACTGTAATCCCATTTTGTTTAATCACAGACACATTATTGGGTTTAAGATGTCAAAAAGCAGAAATGTGCATGTTAACTTTTTCATGAATTCAAACATATTTCTGCTTTTGGACTAAACGTTCACAGCTGTGGTTTAAAGATAAATGACAAAAAAAAAAAAAAGTCTGGCGATGTCTTCAATTGACTCCTCTAACAGAGAAAATTAGAAGAAAAGAGGATGCTAATTGCCTCTGCAAGTCCTAGGTTGCCAGGCTCTGCCGGAGCCTTGTGTAGGTAATTATGTTTCAGCAAACAAACACTGAGTGGAATTATTAGTACAGCATACGACAATTAATCAACTTTTCACTGTTCCCGAGCCTGAAACAACTTTGTCACACAAATGTTCAGAGCTTAGAAAGGGTGTTGGATGATTTATTATTCTGCATAAAATCACTAACAGAGGATGCAACACATCCCCTTCTTTCTGCTGATAATGGCTTCTCTTTACAACTTTCAACAAGATCCCTCTTTTAGATGCCAAAATATGGCAGGCAGAGTACACTGGGAGGTTTGGAGCTCTCAGATCATGCATTTTTACCTTTAGTGTACGTGTGTGGAGGTTAAACATCTGGAAAAGAGCTGGTTCTGCATTAGTTTAGCTTTTCTGTTCAAAGTAAAAATACTTTAACAATAGAGTGCGAGTAACGTTGTAAGGCACTGGAAAATTTTTGCAATATACTATGAGGAAGTAGGCCTCAATCTAACGCAGAAGTAAAATAAAACATTCATTCATCTTCTGAACTCATTGCTGCCGGGATCCCAGGGGTGCCGGAGCCTATCCCGGCTGATTCAAGGTGAGAGGCAGGATACATTCCAAACAGGTCACCGGTCTGTCACGGTGCCACATAAACACAACCATCCAGACACAACCTCATTACTAGGGGCATTTTTTTTCCGGCCAATCACCCTGACATGCATGTTTTTGGAGAGTAGGAGGAAACTAGAGTACCCGAAGAAAACCCACACATACGCGGGGAGAACATGGAAACGCCACACAGAAAGGTTGGTGTTCCAAGCCTCATCCCCACCTGGGATGTGAACCCCAACCTGCTTGCTGTGAAGCCTAAAATAAAGCATTTTGTTCATTTAAAAAATGCATTTTCAAAAAACCTTTGATCTCCAAAGCCTGGGTCACAAACGTGAGCCATCAACGGTGCGGTAATTTGTGCCGGACAAGACATCCGCCTTGTTTAAAAAGAAACCTATAAGCAGGCTACAAAGCTGAACAATAAGAACAACAAAGCAAGCGGCTGCAGGTACACAAGAGAGCACAAATG
Source organism: Neostethus bicornis (assembly GCA_902685375.1). NCBI lineage: Eukaryota > Metazoa > Chordata > Actinopteri > Atheriniformes > Phallostethidae > Neostethus > Neostethus bicornis. Next base: position 9,824,685 of record LR738550.1, read on the forward strand.
AGGCCTCAGCAGCACAATCAGGCAGTGAAAACAAGTGATGAATCAAAATGAAAAATGGAGACAACAAGACAAAACCAACAGCAAATCAGCGGCTCACATTAGGAAATGTTTTTTTCAGGAGATATGCAAATTGGCTTGTAGAACACAGAGAAAATAGCTTGTTTTTTTAAAATGTTAGCTTAGACATGCGTATGAAGACATCATCCTTGTCCATCACCATCCTCTAATTTATAAATCACTAACTATCCATCACTTCGGGGCACCTTCACAACACGGAACAAACAGAATTAGGATTTTAGATGGAAGTTCTGCTTTTACAAAACGTTATAGATGATGAGCTAATAAGCTTAGCAGTCCATTTATTAATATTGCTTCCATCAGCTGACATTGGCACCCTTCATGCTGGCACCCAGTGTTACAATGAAACTAATTTGATGGCTCATCTCACTCCCACTTACATAATCAACTGATATAATCAATTTTTACGGGACCACAGATGGATGAAATCTGGTCTTGTCCTCGGCCAGTTTCCTGATGCAAATGTCTCAGCGGGTGCTCTCTGTCTCATCACCGTAGGCTGCAGTTGGACTTGATAACAGATAATTATTATGACCAAATATTAAGTTTAACAATGCACATTTTGTTGATGCTTTTGAGGAAAATTTGAAATGAGCATTCACACTGATTTGGTGCCATTTCACAAGGCTGAAACAGTAACCCACTGCTCCACCTTGTTTGTCAGTGTGTGGGCCTCCCTACTGGACTAACAGCAGCCTAAAATGTCAACCCTTGGCCTTTTCCTCTCCCCTGCTAATCTGATTAATAATTAAGGACTATAGATGCAAACACACTTACCGAAAAGTTACCCTCATACTACTGGCATGATTTGAACTTGAATTTATTTTAGCTTGTCTCCTCCAGTTAGAGGAAGAATTTTGGTGCACTGTAAGGAGTCAGTGTGTCAGTCAGTGTGGTTGGTGAATGCAGAAGCCGATGCCTTATCCTCTCCCATCCAAGCATGCACCAAAATAGAACAAAAAGCACCAGAACTATTGCTTAAAAAGAAATGCATTTGTTTGTTTTATGGACGTACGCTGACATGGAAGGTGACAGTATGATTTTGAATGTAATATTTTGATGAGAACACAAAGCCTAACGCTGATTTTTGTCACATTAACTATCTCAAAGATAATTCTTCCCCCATGTTTCATACAAGCTTTGGTGTCCTTCATTCCTCCATCTTGTCTCTTAATCCTAATGTGCTCTGAAGGAGAGATTTGTGTGTGTATGTGTGTCCAATAGCTCCCTGAAAAACATCACCAAGGACATTCATGGCAGTGCCGTGCTGAAGAAAAGTTGGTCAAATCAACATCGAAAAAAGGCTCTTTAAGTGATTGCTCATCGATACTCAATCCACCCAGAATTGTGTAACCTTTATTTCAGTAACAAACGCTTCTCATGTGGCGACAATCAGCTCATAATCCAGTTATGAGGATTAAATTCTTACTGCAGCTTATTTGGATCAGGACTAACAGGAAATTAAATGAAAGGAGTTGACCCTATAGGAATGAAGCTCTGCAGTTCAGCTGGCTGAACAGACTGAGAAAACGCTCCGAGTAAGTGACAACGTTGGTGATATAATTTGGAACAGAACAGACACAAACTGGTCGTCTGCATTACTCATGCGGTGTTGTCATCAAAAGCTGTACGGACTGAAAATCCTTGTGCCGAAGCTGTGGATCCTCAAAGTAAAGGAAGCTAAATCAAAATACTGAAACAAAACAATTAAATCTCTTTGGCACACACACTTTTCATGTCTCTGATGTGCTAATTGCTGGAGGTGTGTTCCTGAAATTCCAAAGAAGGATCCCGAAACCTACAGATGCAAAAATTTTCACAAGGACCTGAAAAGCTGTAATTAAAGGGTGACACATCCCTGCTCCTCTCCCACTGTGTGTGGGATGGCCTGAAATAGAATTGCAGGGTTTCAACAGGCGAATCGCGTTTCTCACCGCTGCACATGCAGGCACCATCTTGCAGCTCAGCAAGTGAAAAGAGATTCAGTCTGTTTCCCACCCTGGCCATCTTAGAAGGAATGTAACCAACTGATCTGACAGACAGGGGCAATCAGGTATGATGACAGGCAAGGCTGAAGAGCAGCAGGTGCTCCAGGGAGACCCACTATCTTAAAAATGGCAAATACACACATTTATGCCCGTTCTTGAAACAGATCAGTTTCCAGACCAAGGTTTTGACCTGTGTGAAAAAGTGCAGCTGGGCGGGCAGTAGTGAACATTTCTCTGGGCTGTTGCTGGTGACTCATAAACCAAGGCTAATTCCACTTTGTGTCATGTAATTTGCATTCACTTTTCTACCAAAAGCCCATTGTTATTCCTCAGTGTAATGTTGCCGATGGGATGCATGTCTGTTTTATCTGTGCAGGCATGTATTTATGTGTCTGTGTGTGTGTCTGTTAATGTGCCTTGGCGAGAATGTGAGAGGTAGTGAAGGAAAGAGGAGAAAAAGAGTCTGTTGCTATGCATTTTTACACGTCCTCCCACTGGTCTCTTCACATGAAACACCATGGCAGAGAGAAGTTGAACACACATAGCAGAAATGTTTTCCTGCAATGCACCAACATTTTTGTAATAAAAGCGCTGAAAGCTTTAAGAGAGCGTCAGGAGGTCGCGGCACATCACTGAGCCATCTTGATGCTTTGAGGGAAAAGGGCTTGAACCCCTTTATTGCTTCTTGTTTTGCCAAATCGTTCCATTTACTTTGATGAATTCCAGGGTTATGACGGTAGGGAAGTCATCAGTGTGCTTTATTTTTTACTCAAAGCAGCATATTATTCTGCACTTTAATCTGTATTGAGGAGTATTTTATCAGAGTTAATATAAAACTGCAGGGTTACACAATAATTTGACAGAAACATATTTTTTTCTCACTGTAAGCAAAAGAAGAGACATTTTTTACTTCATTTGCATAAGAATTTTTAAGAGGTGTCACTTCTCGGGTGATTATGCTTAACCTGGTTTAAGAGAAACGTCTCCAAAATGTCTGGAGGAATTTCATTAGAAGTAGTTGGATTAATTAAAATATCTGTGCAGGAGGAGTTCAGAGAAGAGTAATTGCTCCTCTACATCAAGAAGAGCCAGAAAGGGTGGGTAGGGGCATCTATTGCGCAAGTGGCCTCCCGAACCCGCTCGAGGTCGCACAGGAGATAATAAATAGAGCTGGGACATATGCTTACACATAAAGTTAGCTCAATCTGATATTACAAATCCACATTTTTTTTCCCCGTTCCATCGTCTTCCGCTTATCCGAGGCTGGGTCGTGGGGGCAACAGCCTCAGACGGGAAGCCCAGGCCTCTCTCACCCCAGCTGCATCCTCCAGCTCACCCGGAAGGATCCTAAGTCGTTCCCCAGCCAGCTGTGAGACATAGTCTCTCCAGCGGGTCCGGGGTCTGCCTCTTGGTCTCCACCCGGTGGGACATTCCCAAAACATCTCACCAGCGAGGCACTCAGGGGGCATCCTGACCAGCTGCCCAAACCACCCTAACTGGCTTCTCTCGACCTAGAGGAGGAGCAGTTCAACACTGAGCTGCTCCCGGATGGCATAGCTCCTCACCAAATCTCTGAGTGAGAACCCAACCCCCCTGCAGAGGAAGCTCATTTCGGCTGCTTGCATCTGCGATCTCGTTCTTTCAGTCAATACCCACATCTGGTGACCACAGGTGAAGGAGGGAACGTTGATCGACTTGTAAATCGAGAGCTTTGCTTTTCAGCTCATTTTTTGAACTTCTCAGACCAATCATTTTATTTTTTAAAAATGTTTTCATTTGACTTTCCTTTTTTTTATAACTGTTGGGAACAGCTGAACATCGTTGTCATCATAAAATGTTTTAAAGTTAACGTATGTTAAGAATCAGTACTATTTTAATAGGTCTCTAGATTAATCTGCCATTTTTGGTTCATATGCAATACGTTACACATAACACATTTCTATAGATGTTCTTGTGATGATCCCAAAATATTATCTGCTGAAACACGCTCCTCTCGAGTGTTCACACATGAGAAGCTACAAAACACAACATATGTTGTACAGTTTTAACAGTTCTCGGTGGAAAGTAGAAAGTATTCATAGATTGTACTAAAATAAACGGAAACACTTTGATTTAGGAATCATGGATTTTTTTCAAATCCAGGACTAAAATATCCATATATCTTAATTAAAAAAAATAAATAAATAAGATCAGAAAAACTTTAATAGGTATCAGTACTAGTAAAGCAGCCGGATGCAGAATTTACTTTCATATTGAAATGTGAAGGTGATAAATCGATTCATCCCATTACGAAAAGAAAATGTAACAGTATGAATGGTAGCAGTGAACTTTAAGTCTGATTTTTTTTTTTTTAAAAAGGACACTATGCTGTTTCAATATGAAGAAGATATTACGACTGTCTCTTTGCATAAATAAGATTAATTATTCATAATTTGCCAGATGTTAATGTAAAATACGGTAGTCATAGAAGAACAAACGCTTTGTTCTTGGCAATTTCAAAATGTCAATTTCCTTGAAGCTGCATCGTCGATTTTCAAACTATATTGACGGAGTCTCCCTTCATACAGAAAGCATGGATTATCTACTAATGCAAGTTGTTGGGGGGTACATATTTTATTTGGGCACCAAGCAAAGGGGGGCTTTTTCTGTTCTGACGTCTTTGATTGATTATAACTTGGCTACAGAGTGAATTTCACATTTATGGTCCTTCCAAGAATAATGTTGTAAATCTCAGTAGCTCCATTTCCACTCATTCACTGGCAGCAAAATAATCCAATTTTTGCTTTTTTGAAAACGAAAAAAGAAAAAACAACAACAGAAGAACTGGCAAATGTCTTTTTGCTGCCAAATAGGAAACATTTTCTTTCCATTTTTGTACAGAATGTCCACATATCAGATGTATCTCTTGGCATTCAATTATGTAAGAGTTGCTGGGATATTTTATTCAATGCTTGACTGGTTGATCAAAGAAAAAGTAGACAGATGAAAAATAGTGTTTTTTAAAATATGTAACGCTGTAATTTTTTTAACTGGTTTTGAAATTTGAACCATGACTTCATTACTGTTGAAAACAAAAAAAGATGAGGAAATAAACTTTGAGAAAATTAGGCAAAAAGACACATTTTGCTACCAAACAGCAGCACATAAAGAACATAAATCCAAAAGTGCATGGCAACAGGAACAAATCCAAACTCAGAAGAGTACAGAAAATGTCTCCAAAAGGCATGATTCATTTGACATCCTTTGTTATCAGAAACCGGCGCTTTTGTGTAGTGATGCAGTCAACAATGGACCCATTATGAGTCATGACAAAATTTTTCTAAGCAAACAAAGACACATAAATTGACAATGACAGTCTAAATTGAACAGAGAGTGAGATGGGACGGATTGATCAGATCTCAGTCGACAGTCAAAGTGAGACAAAGCTTGTAAAAAAATGTAATTTTTGTGAGAATGAGGCTTCACAGGACCCCTTGCAAGCTGTAGATCATCAATACAGCTTTGAGGGAAAAGCTGGACTCATCAAAGTGTTCCTGTGAAAAAATAAAAATTCCAACAGGTCTCTCTAACCAATCTGTTCTCATTACCAACTCAACTTGGAAATAAGCCAGCAGTGATGTCTTTCAACACATTTTGGACCCCCTGTGTATCCATCTAGCTGATGACATACCTAAGACATACTGTTAGGTCATGTAAAAAATTTCAGATTTTTTTTTTTGTAAATGCAGGGTTTGCATGTATTGGATGGTCTGGTTGGATGTGTTCAAACTTTGAACTTCTATCAAATGTCACATCAAAGACCGGAAGCAAGATTAAAAAGTAAAAAAAAAACTAGAAAAGAGCAAATGACTTTGCATGGAAGACAATTGTCCCTCTTTTCACTCTCGTCTGACTCTGAGTTTGATGCATTTATCCTACACAGAGGAATGAGTCGCTGCATCTGCACAATACTTCATTATGAATTCAGAAATTTGAATAAAGAGAAAGAAAAACTAACACAGGAGACTTTTGGCCGAGCTGCATTGACAAGCTGAGAATAAAAAAAATGTTCTGTATTCAAGTGTTCTTTCTTTTTTCCCATAATTCATACTTTAATTTTCTAATTCAAATTTATTTATAGGTATGTACAGTTCATACTGCATTAATATTTTCATTATCTAGTTCATAGAAACATAAAGTAAAAGTCACACACTTAGAAGGATGGCTCAGTGGGTAGGATGACCATCCTGTAACTGGAGGGTCACCGATTCGATCCCCCACCCGGGGTTCATGCCAAGGTGTCCTTGAGCAGGACACTGATACAGTATCCCACTTGCTCCTGATGGTGGTTTGAATGTGCGAATGTGAGCTACAATGTAGAATGCATTGAGTACCAACACAGGTAGAAAAACACTATAAAAGTTGAGTCTATTTACAATATATTTACACTTGAAACTGGGACGAGATATTGAACCGCTAATGATGAGACATGCCACCTTCGTGTCTCATGGGTGGAAACTGCAGATCCACACATGACCACCTGAGTCTGAGTCCAGGAAGGAAATCGATACTTGTGAATCCATGTTATATCTCAACCTTAATAAAAACAAAAAACAAAAAATCTTTTACTTTTTACAAGAATGCTTTCTTCTCTTTTAGATAAAATCTCCACTTTGGAAAACCAAATATTTTCTGAAAGCCCTAACATTGACTCATACAGTATGCTAATGTGATCAGTTACCTACAAGCCAGTTCAGCAAACAGCTCAAACCCAGACATCTTCTCAAAACATAATTAGCTAATGAGAAAAACTTGGTGGCCATTAGAATTGCGTCTCTGCAGCTGAAGGGCACATACAAGATGTCACACCTAAATGGGTTACAGAACAGCAGGGCTGTCAGTGTGTGAGTGTGTGAGACAGGGCAGAATAACAGGAACAATTATGATACCCAGTCATTTTGTGATAAGAGCTGCTTACAAGCAGGAAGAAAAAAATATATTCGGTAACTAGATAGGGGTTCACTGAAAGACACGACAGAGCAAGATGGAGATTATATAGAGCAACATAAAAAGGATAAAATAGGATAACAATGGAGGTGAGGAAACAGGGTGTCTGTGGAGAGAAGTCTCTGATACTGACTGAACTACAGACCAAAATTAATCAGCTTTGAAGTTTCTAGATTTCCAACATGAAAGCTCGAAAGCTGTCAGCATGTCAGCCGGAAAACTCAGTCTAGGTAGGCTTCAGGTAAGAGAATGTGTCTTAAATCAGATACGAAGACTATTTCAACACATACAGACGTGAAAGCTCACAGTAAATATTCTTCTGGTGGTAAGTGTGTTTTTGTGGGTCTTTGATGGATAGAATATGATCAACTCCTGTCTTTAAAAATGTCTAATGAGCAAGACTTGATGAACACATATTTAAAAAAACTAAGCTGAAATGTGCTTTTTTTTTTCATTCTTACCCAAAGTATTGTTTTGAAAATATTTGCATTTTAACAAGAACATTAAATCTATCTAACCAGCTGTTTGGTGAAGCTTGTAACGCATCATAAAATGGAAAGCTCTGTAAATGCGGTTAGTGTAAAACGTGCTATTATTATTCCTGTTACAGAAGTAAAAGGTACTTAGATTTTCTGAGCTATTAGTGGTTGAGATTGGATTGAGAAATACTCTGCGGAGGCCGTGCATGACGTTGTACACTTGGAAAAATTGAAGAATTTAGCTGTTGAAAAAGCTCAATTGCATGTGACCCCAAATTCAATTACATCCTCACTATTGGCTGTCACTTGACGGACCATCTCAAGGTCAAAATAACTCCTAAAACATCTCTGCTTTTTTGACTGAGAGGACATGACTGATATCGAGCGGCAGGGCTAAAAAAAAAAACCAACACAATCAGAAAATCACTCAGAGGACCATTGGTAGCCTGGTGGGGAGCAGAAGCAGCAAACAAATACAAATCAATGTGAGGGAGATTTAATTTATTGTGCCAAAGGAGTGACCGGTGGGGGAGAGCAGAAACTGAGACATGATGTAATTTAATTTCAAACGGAATCATTAGACATATCCCAAAATAAACTTTCCCTAAACAAGAAAAGAAATTAGAGCTTTTATATTATAATAACCACTTTAAAAGTTTGATATCAGAAAAGTTGAGATTTTTTTTTCCTCCCTCCATATTCCAAAAGCTAGTTTCTGGAGATAAATTACATTTGAAGACGTTACATGGTTGAAATAACCAGTTCCCTCAGTAATAACTTTTCATTTAAAGAAAAGAAAACTGAATGCGTTGCAATTTAAGAGAAAGGATGTACGTGCTTAGAACAGAAAATGAGCAGGAATTTAGAGAAGCCTAAAATCATTGTGGAGGCCGTGAGCACCTCTTTATACGCTTGGCTTCCAGGGAGCCCTGAGGGAACATCTGAGCCCTGCAGTGGGAGCTTCGACGGTTGGCCATGGGAAGAGACAAATGGATTAACAGTGATCTTATGAGGAAATGGATGAGGGGGTTGATGAGAGGCTGGTGGTGCAAAAAATGAAGATGATGTGTCAGATAGGAGTATTGGAATGTGTGTGTGTGTATGGGTTTCACAAAGGAGGTGTGAAAGTTGACAGCTTTGCCCGCATCACATTATCATCTCGTCAGAGCTTCCTGAAGTGACGCAAAGCTCTTCAGAGGAAACCAGATATTTTGATCTGCTTATTCTCATAAAAGAACAGAAAATGAACCGCACCAAACATACCGTGGAGTTGCAGGTTCCCACACAAATTCAACCTACTAAAATTATTGAGAACCTCTAAGGATCCCTTATTTCACCAGAGGTATGGCACAATCACTTTTATTATAGCTTTGATTTCTGCTTGAGTGTCAGAAGTTCCTTTGAGTGGATTACAATTACATTTTGTACAGGATTTTAACCTTAAGACGTTGATCTTTTCCTTTCAGTAGGGGTCTCCCATATTTCCCGTTTCCTTAGAATAAATCAGTCAATCACAGGGCTACGGATAGAGATAGATAAGAGTTATACTCAGCTCGTCATTACCACTTGACATGAAAAGCCCTTCTAACAGAAGAGGAATCTGGATTGCCTGAAGAGGACCTGATCTAGATAGGTCCTCTTCAGGCAAACAAATCCAGACCACCAGCCAATAGGACGCATTTTATGGTGAATAATATCTATTGCTTTTACAGTATGCAAAATGATTTTGTGATTCCATAAAGTAAGGCCTGACCAATCTATAGATTAACTGATTAAAACACCACACGCTGCACTTTCAAAAGTAAGATGTTACTGATTGGTGTCGATGGGTCTATGTGTAAATGCCTGCTCACCAAACACTCAAATTTATAGATTTCCCTTAAACACATCACGGTGTGATGTCACATACACAGTAGGGGTAAGATGGTGACTCTTCTGCATGGAGGAAGAAAGCAGAAACAGACCTTTTTCATCATGTTCATCTTTCTGTGTAAATTATACAGTCTTTTTCTTCTCCTTTTGGCATTTCCCTTCAATGGTCGCCACCGCAAGTCAGTTTCTTCCATCTAACTCTATCTGCTGCATCTTCTTCGGTCACACCAACTATGGTCATGTGTAAATTACACAGTGAGTTCCAAATTATTATGTCAATGGAATGTGTCATCAAGACTGTATTGTACTTTAAGGTTTTTGGAAATCAGATTTTTTTGGTGATAATTAGTTTGTCAATTGAGCCCAATTAAAGAAAAAAAAAACTCCTAGATGATGTTTCACATTATTAAGCAATTTCTGGCAATATAGAAAAGGAAAAAGTACCCTTGCCACTGGGAAGCAGAGAAGAGGTGGATGAACACATTCTATTTTTCAACGAAGCATAATTGTTTGAATAAATTTCCATCTGATTTAAAGTTCACACTTTGCACGGCGGTAAAAATTGCACCAAGGGGAAGATTCTCCCAGACATACATGCCGGAGAGCAGCTACTAAAATGACAGAAATGTAAACATATGGCCAAAGCAGCAAACACAAAACTCTACCAATATCAAAATGTAAGATCCTCCAGAGGCTTTAAGTTCTGCAGAAACCCCAACAGAAAAATCTCAGTGTGTGAACAATATGGTTTATTGTTTACGAGATTAAAAAATTCAGCAGAATTCTTCAAAATAAAATAAAGTGTTGCAAACACTCCTGATCTATAAAAAGAAGAGAATAAATTGTATAGAGTTGCACCCTAGTGGGAACATTGGTGGAAAAGATATCATCAGCATGCATGTCCACGAGTTCAAGAATAATATGATTGACTTGTGGCCACAAATTAATGATGGACTTAAATGGTTTAATTTAATTCTGGTCATGTCAACGTGATGCATGTAAAAATCTTTCTTCTACCAACTAAACCCAGTCAGCTCCATTAAGTTAATATCGCCCATTAAGGAAGCAAAGAATATTGAATCTCTTTCAATTTAAACTATGATTTTTGATTGTGAAGCATCACATTGAGAACCATACATTCTGTATTGTTAGAGACAGCTATTTAGTCTTCCTGTAATGATCAAAATGAAGCAATGTTAATGCACTGAACACATTTTTGTGACTAGTTGATGGAAAGTAGCGTGCATATCTAGTTCTCAAGACATTACCTCGGCCTACACCGATCTGTAAGTAACGTATTTGTCAGATGTTTACATTTTGGTATTTCAAGCCAAGGATGAAGGGAGTTGTTTCCAAGTCAAAGCAAAAACACAGTAACCAACTATTGTATTAATTCTCATTTTGTTTGATTTAGTTTTTAGTGGAGGTTAAGTAATGTGTAGTTGACATCTAAAGTTGGATTTTTAGTAAAAAAATTCCTTCCATTTACTTCATATTTGAATAATTAATCTCAAATTAATGTTGAGTAAAAAATGAGTAAAACCATGAGCTTTTATGAGGATACATACAATATACTTTGGAGGAGATGTAGTGATGTGTCATGGTTACCTCGCCTACCACCAGAGGAAGCCCGGGACCTTGCCTCGTCTCCTTGATTTGGGACACCCGAAGGTGATTGACCTGCTGCCTATTCAAAGGCAGTCTGCCTTTCCTTCATTATCTGGTCATCATCCCTTCCAGTCAGGGTCTTTCTAGCTGCCTGACCAAAACATTCCTGTGAAGAATTACCATTGAGACATTCCTGTTTGGTCCATGTGTTTTCTCCTTTACAGCTTTACTGGACTTCTTACTAAATAAATCATGTTTGTCGTCCGGCACTTGGATCCCCCTACTCCTTCTGCACTCGTATTTCGACATGATGTCATCAATGCAGAAGTGAAATGAGTTAAACCTGTGGGTTCATCAGAACCACAGATCATCAGGCAATAGTTCACTCCTCATATCCATCAGCCGGTGAGGTCAAACTAGCATCACAATTACCAACAACGACAGCGGCGGCACGAACATTTACATCATTTTGTTGTTCCAACCGGCAATAATTCAGCCACCTGCACAATGACTTCATCTCTTGTTCTGTAGCTTTTACAAAAGCTGTATTTTCTGACTAAGCAAAAATTGGAATTGTTCTCTCAGTGATCCCTTTCGTAAGCCAGTCAGCACTTCCTAGATGCTCAGAGATTGGCTGGGAATTGCTGAGATTTGCAAGTGCTCTGGCAGTAAAGAAACTCCCCATGATAGATCAAGTTAAAACCCCCAGTTTAATAAATCTCTCTGCTTCTGCGGCCTCATTATCTATTCTATCTAGACCTCCTTCTTTTTTCCTTCATCCAACAGAAACATGGGGCCTATTTGGAAAAGAAGACTCACATCTGGCCAATGGTAAAGCAGGGGAGCAGCTGGTGTGAAGAATGGGTGCACACGGGAATTTTTTTAGATTGTGAAGCTTTTACGGGCACTGCGACACTGAATGCTAAGTGAGTTTTTAAAGAGCTGGAGACATGGGAGTTGATGAATAATGTCACCAATTGAACAAAAAGACAGCTTTAGGAATAATTACAAAAGTTTTCTGCAATCACATCACAGCATTCCAGTTTACCGAGCATGCTAATGGTTGGTTTGATGATGAATTACTGGGCTCTGATATAACCACTGGGAGGACTTTAGTCATCAGATAGCTGTGAACCAGAGGGAATCATCCTGGATCCTCTTCAAGAGCAGCCTGATTGTGTTAACGAGCAGTTAGAGGATAAATATTCACCTTTCATCCCACACGGAAATCAAAGGTGCACTTCACACATAAAAAACAGAACTCACCTGATTCCTCCTACCTTTGTATTATAACACTTGGTTTTTACAAACAGCTTTTTTTTATTTGCAAGATACGACACAGAGATTATTTTTTTATTTATTGGTTGTAACAATATTCTCAAGATATTAAAAACCATTATTTCCAATCTGTTTATTGAGATTTTTTTGTTAAGTTAAAGTCCATTGAGAACTTTTGTCAGAAAAGTTTCTTGCTTTTTGTTTTTCTCAGAAAATGTAAAACTTTCTTGAAATTTACGACCGTGTTAATCACATAGGACTTTCTTGTGAAATCTTATGTAGTTTTGATAAAACTAAACCAGATCGTAATTTAAAAACTAAGAAAACAAAAAGCCTCCATGACTTTCTAACAGGTTGTTTACATGAAGTGGATATTTTTTATCATAAAAGTTTGACCTGGTAATTATGTGGTCAAGTGAGGCGGTTTCATTTTCACAATGACTTTCTGCTTTTTATTAAGACCATTTCTTAAAGTGAGACGTGAACTTTGAGATTCTCTTTCAATTTTGTGGTAAAAAATTCTTCATTATGGAAGAATTGATGCTAACGTGATTTAAAAGACTGTTTTATTAGCAGCTTTGTATTTAACTGGACTTTCTGACGGTGCTCTTTTATGAAAAACAAGTGTAATTATCGCCTCAAACAATACACAACGCCCAATAAAGTCAATGACTTTCTTGCTAGTTTTGCCTTTGTTGCATTTTGTCAGCTTGATTGAGATCTTTCGGGAAAAAAAATGCATTTTCAAACAGACAAATACTTTGTAGACCAAATTGGTTTGAGAAATGTCAAATTTGACAAAATAAATAAATAAAAGAACAAATGAAGTCCCAATCTTTCAGTTCACTAATTATTTTCCCAGATGGGCAGAGAGCTTGATTTAATCTCATTTAACATTTAGCAGGTGTGACACAAAGTCCACCCTGAATGAACCACAGTTATTGTACGGCTTAAATTCAAATCCATCTTTTTGAATTTTGCTTGTCTGCCAAAATCAGTTGGACATGGTGCCAAATGCCAACGATAATGTCTTAAAATCTTATCCATCAGATTTCCTTGGGATGATATCCATAATTAATAGGTTGGCAGATAAAATTCGGCTTCCTTTGTCGAGCTTTTCATGTTCTTCGGTAGGACAGCTTCACCTTCATGTCGGCTTTGAAGGTACTCAAATGTACGTATGTGAATGTTCAGGGGTATTCATAGAGCCTTGCCATGTTTCCTTATCCCAGGGTAGCTGTAGCTACACATGTACCTCACCAGCACCATGAAAGAACATGTGGTGAATGAGTAATGGTTGTATAGAAAAGTGCTTTGGGTCTTTTGACTAGCCTGATGACAAGGCCATGTAGTTAATATTTTACTATGCTGCAGCATTTCTGTGATCTATGAGTTAACCAGACACACATCCATTATCTTGAATTTTGTTCAGCTACTTTTGTTATTTTTAAACTCCAAAAAACATACGGTTTGTTAATTCTGATGGTGAAACAGCTGCTAATTCACAAACTTAGAGTGTGGGTGTTTTAATTTTTCTGCTTTTTATGACATACACATTGTTTTTTTACAGATCAGTGTTGTAAATATGAGACTTTGAGCGTCAAAGATGTCCGTTTAGTGAAATGAAATGAAGTCTGGAAGCATGGTATTGTCTTGTATGTCGGACTATTTAGTTCCACAGCAACCAGAGATGAAGGATTTCTACCCATGTTCCAAATTCTTCTCTTAGATGACAGTATGCGTTCTTTGTTCTGGCTGTTTCTTGTGATGGGTCTGCAGTGTGCTGTATGAGTCTCGAGCTGCGTCACTACTGACTGTAATGGCTGAACACTGCAGGGTAGAAAAACCACTGCAACCTGCATATATTCATACCTTTTGTTCTAAAAAAGGAGAGAACTGGATGAAGAACTGCCACAAAGCAGTCGGAAATTTATCGTGATCAAATGAAACCAAAACCACCATTAATTCTGGACTGTAAAGTATCTCATGATCAAGGCTTACTTGTTGATTTAATTCAGATTTTTAAAAAGTCCAACAATGTAAACAAATTCTTTTTTCTCCATTTATGTCTTCACTGGAAAAAAACCAGAGCTTTATATTTAATTCAATCCAGCACAGCATGACAAACCCAAGATATTCTACTTGGAACCGACTGAGCTGCAACAAGGGTTTAATTTTCTATTGAAACCTTCTTAAAAAGCATGGCTTAAAGCTACTGTACCAATGATCACCATGGCAACCAGAGCAATCCATAAAGATGCAACAAAACAAAAACTGCTTCTGATAAATTTCTATGTAATTGTATACTTTTCAAATCAGATTTTATGAGAGGGAAGTCTAATTTTATTCACAGACGGGGAAAGAAATTTTTTATTAAAAAACATAACTGCAATCCATCATTCTTCTGGTGTTTTTTCATCAACCTTATGTAACCATAGGTCACAGCATATCTATTATTAATGACTTGGTTGAGCTATATTACATTATTGATCAAATCAGTAAAGCTTCCAAACACATACATGATGATTCTAACTTGGGTGCCATATTTTATTTTCTCCCCATTTCAACTAGAAGATAATTTGTGGTAGTTTATTAAAATCAAGCAAAGTAAACAAACAAGAACCAAAAAATAGCTGAGCACTGCTGGTGTATCAGCGGGCAGTCAGAAGACAACAGTTCTTCACTGGAGAAGAACTAAATATGAATCGCAGCACAACTCCACTTCCACAATATGTCATTGAGGGGAGTGAACAAAACAAGCTTTGTATTGTTGATGGACTAGTACAACATCTGACTGAGCCACCTTAACATGTGTGTATGAGAGGCCATGAAAGCATCACCGAAGCAGAAATGTACTGTGAAAGCACCGCATGGGGCAGAGCAGCAAGAGCTCTGAGACACCCGCCCACCCTTCCTGAATCAGCCGTTACTGTGGCGACCAGAGCGGAGAGGGGTGGGGGCAGGTACTCGGTGTAAGTGAAGAGACAAACATTTCAAAAACCTGGTGGGAGAAATGCGTAGGGATGAATTGGTGGCGTGATGAGGGGGGCATTCCTATTGAGGGGTGAGTGATAAAGGGTGACCAAGGGGAGCCCACATCACAGTCAGTGACAGATTGACAGTCAGCAGTAAACAACAGTGGCATACAGTAAAAAGAAACAAAAAAAAGGAGAGGGGGTAATCCTTCATCGTGGCAGGCCGGGCTCTGGTCATGGCTCATGGGGGTTAAACCATTTTGACACTGACAATACCCTTCTGTCAAATCTCATTCATCCACTTGCTTCTGTTCAAACGCTACTCTAAATGCAAATTCTACGGACTTTAAGTAAGTCAAAGCAGATTACAGACTGACTTCAAAGGAGGTGAAATGGACTCAACAAGTGGTTCATTGAAAAAGGTATTTTTTCCTGATCCCCTGTGGTAAACATCAGCAGGCAGCCAATACCCACAAAAATATCCCAGAATGCTCCACCTGCAACAAGTGTGACCCTATCAACTTGGAAGGAAAGACGCTAAATCAAAGCATGGAATTATGACCAATTAAAAACAGGGTGTGGTAAAATAAATGGATTAAATCTACCTTTTGTTTGATTTAAAAAGGGGATGAACTTTGATGTGAAATTATTTTTTCATAAGAACAGACACCTCATGACGTCTCAGAAAAGAAAAACAGCATCATTCGGCCCAACTTGCTATCGGCTCTATTTTTAATTTCTTCCCAATAAGCCAAGAGCTTGATTATGTAACAGATTATGAAGGGAAACGGACTATTTTCACATTCCTATGCTGTGCTGACAATTTAGTCGATTCCACAGTGATTAAAAATGAATACATTTCGAGTCTTGCGCAGTAGAAACTAAAAGCTCACCCTGAGCTCATGAAAACAATCCAAAGTGTAAACACCCGCTGATTGTCACTGAACTCCACTCAGACATGCTGCAGGCTCAGTTGAATTCACAATCTGCATTCCATCAAACAAAAAAGTCGCCTTAAGCGTTGCATCGGATATGACACTGTTTATTATGTGTTTTTTTTTGCTTATTTGTTTCTAAACCAGACTGAGTGAACAGTGGTAGAGCTTATGCTGTTCCCACTCCACCCACTCTTTCTCTCAGTCACATATGGTTTTACACATGGGGAAACAGGGATAGAATAAGATTAATTCACGCTTATAGTATAAAACGATTCCATCTCATGTGCTTTTTCTTTGTTTGGTAAAGTTTAAGTAAGACATAAAGACAATGCATTTTGTAAACACTTAATAAACCCATCATTACACATAGAAGGTAGAAAAAAGAATCCTTCATAGAGAAGTTTTTGCTTTTAATATTTGCTTTAAATGTTGTGATTTATCAGAGAACACAAAACAAGCATGAATATTTTACTACTATGTAAGAACAGGTTTAATGAAAGTCAGAGTATCATGTATAACTGTGATGAGACTGAAACTCACCTGTTTGTGTGACCGGTGTCAGTCCGTCTGTGTGAAGAGAGAGATGCGTAGAGTTGCTCTCGCTGTACCAGCAGACTGTCTCTGCTCTGCACCGCACAGCTTACTCCTCTCCGACTCTCAGTCACAAACAGCAGCTTCTTCTCTGCCACCTCTCCCTCCCTGCCTCACACACTCTGTAGCAGCAACAGAGGAAAGGATGGGGCTGCAGATTCTCTGATCACTCTCTTTTTCTTTTTCTCCTCCAGGCTCCGTGTTTCTCCTTAAGTGTGACTACAGGCAAGTGTGGCTGAGAAGATGAAGAGGGAAAACAATAATGAAGAGTGTACAGAACCAAACGACAGCCCTCCTGTAAGTATTCATGTTGGGTGTGTGGGGTGTGAGAAAACGCGTGCTTCGACAACAATGCTGCACACGAGTGTACGGGCGGAGGGGGCAAAGCTTTACTCCTACCTCCTGTTCCCCGCTTTTCACAACCACCTACCCACCTCTCTTCTTGCCAGACCCACACCAGCCTGTTGAAATGAGTCATCAGTATCAACCAATCATACGGTGGTGGCACAAAGCATGCAGATTGGCATAACAGAAGTATTTATGCACTTTCATTAGGAGATGAATTTTCTTAAATCTTATCTCGTAAGACATCTCAAACACAGGCAGTCTTTTGAATTAATATTAAACATTCAGTGTAGTATGTGTTTACAAGTTTAAATAAATCTTACGTATTATTTATAAGGTGTGATTCACTGTAACGTGATTCATTCAATCAAGATTGAGACCACATGTAAATCCACTGAGGTCTGACTCTTGTATTTGTTCTAAAATAAAAGGTAAATGACTAAAAACGAGTACACAATCTGTGGCTCGGTTGTGCAACCTATGCCCACGCGCTGATCAACAAAGATGTAAGTGTGTAATAAAGTGGGAGCAGTTATTCTGGGCGTCCAAACCTCTGAAAGTTAAAATAATGATTTCTATGCGAAACAGTATTTAATGAATGGAGCACTATTTTCCAATGATTCAGTTTGGATTACGATATTGTTTTGCCTCATCATTAGTTTTGTTTTTAAAGTTCACACCTTTTATTCTATCATCATACTGGACGCACATTGAGTGACCGGTCAAGTGAAACTACAGAACATGTGACCATTAGTTTGGACGAATAGAAAATCTTGAATGGGGATAATTACTTGAACGATAGATCGATCACAAAGTCGGAGAAGAGCAGCAAACGCTGCAAAATGTCTTTAACAATGCATATTTTCTAGGCAAGGGATGATAAAAAATCAAGCAAATTATGATCCATGTTTCTTTCATCCTGTTAATGATCATTTTTGTTTGATTTGTGGGTTATAGTACATTCAACAGTAACAAATTCTTGGGGTCTGTCCGGAAAAAGAAAGTTTAAGTGTAACCAGGTGAAGTCAAAGCAAAAAAGCAGTGTCTTCATGACTGTTAATTAGAGGTAAGCTAATCTAAAAATACGGTGAGATGGTATTTGTGGGTTGTAGCTCATGGGTTTCAACAAAATAGTGGAGGGCTGAGATTTGGAAACAGATGAGAAGTTGACTCTGAAAGACCAGGACAGAACGACTACAAGCCAAAATACAGAGATCAGTGAGATCCACCAGGAGCAAGGCACCATGTCCTCAAATAATAAATTTTTCTAACAGCTTTTTATTTTAACATACTGAGTTCCTCCCTCAATGGGAAATTTCTGTGCTGTATTACACCACAGTAGACAGCCATGACAGGCACCAATGGTGGGAGATATGGGGGTTAGGTGTCTCCCAAGGACACTTAGGCATGGTCCCAGTGTGAATTGAACTCACTTCTCCTGGTCCAAGGGCAGATATTCTACCCCTGAGCCAACGCTACCTCCCCAACGCTACATTAAAACTCAGACCAGTCATTGACCTAAAGACCTCGTGGTATAAATACAATCACATGAATCCCCTAGATTTTTGTTTTTTCCCTGTTGGAGTTTCACACAAAAAGTTACAAAACTCACTGATCCAGCAGAAACTGGTGGTAGAGATGATGACTTTAGTAACAGTCAGGAAGTTTGATGGTGATGTCCTCCATTAGAGATCTCATGTGCTCATCCACACGCTTTGCATCTCCAAAATCATCTCTTAGCATGATGGATAGGCAGTATTCAGGGAGTCACATTTGCTTGAAAGCATTTCCTTTTTCCCCTGAGATTTCAGGAAAATCTCAGTGAGTGGGAAATCAATTTCAACATGTCATGCCACATTTTTACAGGGAAGATGAGAAATGAACATGTGTGTGTTTCTATGCTGATTACACCATCCATCTGGGGGTTTTATGTTCCATGCTGACTGCTGCCACATTTTCTGTTCAGATATGAGGCTTTTTCGCAGTGGAATATCATCATAAATGTACTTGTGTCAGATGATGGTGGAACATAAAGCACAGATAGACAAGCAGGCAGGATTTTATCTTGTTCAAACTGAGATTGGTTAGCTGGAACACCAAGGAGATGTAGAGGTCTGTCAACTGTCTCTCATTGCATTGTCTTTCAGAAATTAATATACAAAAGATAAAGCAACATTAACTCATGTTCATAATAAAAATAATGATGTTATTATTACATTTAAAGTTCTAGAGTGGAACTTAGAAATTTTTATGTATGACCTAATAGAATGAATATAATTAAAAACCACAAATACTCTATAGTAAAAAACTTGTTTTGTTTCAAATTATGGAAACACTCTTAATTTTTTTATCACAATTTATGCAAATTATGAATGAATATTTAGCGGTAATAGACTCTTTAAAAAATAGTACAATTACTTGCTGTTGATCCGAACGGTTTTATTGAGTTCGTACTGAGGGGCAAAACATAGCAGATGGAGCAAAGTTTATAGATTTTATATAAAAAAACACTGTCATACTTTCTTGAACTTTTTAAGAAACGCCAAACAGGATATTTAAAGCCATTGTGAGCTAACATTAGGGTTTTTTTGCTGGAAAATATGGATATGATCAGTTCTGTCTAAAATGTGGTTCGATGTCAATTTGAAGGAAAAAACATCAAACTCAAATAAATCATATTGTAAACTGATTTTTACTCATTTTTTCCTTCTGTTTTGTTAGTTAGTCATAAGTGTTCAGAATACCCAATAAACATATTTGAATTTATTTCTATTTTTCCATTTTCTCTAATTCTGCGACATACTGCCGACCTGTTCGAAGTGTACCGTGCCCCTCGCCTCAAATCAGCCGGGATGGGTTCCGGCACCCCCGCAATCTTGTAAGGAACAGACGGTTTAAAAGGTGAATGACTGACTGACATTTCCTTTAATTATTACCATTGCAATACAGGGTGGTTGGGATCTCACTCAGAGATAGAGTGAAGAACTCTGTCATCCA
Organism: Neostethus bicornis; assembly: GCA_902685375.1. Classification (NCBI taxonomy): domain Eukaryota; kingdom Metazoa; phylum Chordata; class Actinopteri; order Atheriniformes; family Phallostethidae; genus Neostethus; species Neostethus bicornis. Next base: position 9,844,820 of record LR738550.1, read on the forward strand.
TGAGGAGCTCGAATTACAGCCGTTGCTCCTCCGGGTCAAGAGAAGCCGGATGGGGGAGTTTGGGCATCTGGTACGGACGTCTTACAAATGCCTCGCTGGTTAGGTGTTTCGGGCACGTCCCACCAGGAGGAGACACAGAGGCAGGCCCTGTACCTGCTGGGGAGACTGTTTCACAACTGGGTAGGGAATAACTCAGGATCCCCCCGGGTGAGCTGGAGGATGCAGTCAGTGTGAGATAAGCCTGGCTTTCCCTTTTGAGGCTGTTGCCGCTGCAACTCAGCCCCGGATAAGCGGAAGACAATGGAACTAACGACAAATGTTTTGAATATTGATATTCACTGAAGCCCAAATGGTGACAAATAATTTGATTCAGCTACATCTTCACAATCGGTTGGCAAAATTGTAGCTGCAAACACAAAATATGTCCTTGTATGAAATTGCAGACAAGAACAAATCATTCAAAACACTCCTGGTTAAGTGTTTTATTATTTGCTTTTGGGAAGAAACTTCAAGTATATTGTGAGGGTGAACATATTTGCACAGTCCTGCAACATGTATTTTGGGAATGATTGGATCACGACTCCTCAAAAAGGAATAAATTCTTTTCATCAGCATCTCTTTTGTTATATTTTTACTTTGAAGGGCTCCACGAGAAACTACGTTTATATTTGAAACAGAATTTTTTTTTTGAAAAGCTATAATGATGTGAATCAAATAAATACGACTCAATAACTTTCACAAATCGAGGAGAAATGCTTTTAAAAACCCTAGAGATAAAACGAAGATGCTCTGTTGTTGTGGTCACACACCCAAATCAATTTGTGTCATCTTTGGTTCAGCAGTAGAAGCAATCTGAGCTAAAACTGTGGCGTTGAGGAACAACATAGAGAAGAAGTCATGGATTGTAGGGATCAATACCAAGCAGAGCAACAAAAAGAATGGAATCATGTGAGAAAACAGAAAAGTATCAAAGAAAAACTGCACTGCAGTAGTTCAAATACTTTCCAGTCATGTTTAAATTCTTGACTCAAATGTAAACTTTAGAATAAAATGTATTCTTTATTTAAGAAAACATTAGTCTAAAAGGTGGATTTTCTACTTTTGCCTGCCAGGAAGTGCCACCATGTTTGGTTCAGTTCCGAACAGCATGTGGTCAGACTTTCTCATGGAAGACCAATTATGTGGCATACACCTTATTCATGCGGAACAATAAAAGGATCATCTGGTCTGTGACCTATAGTTGACTAACTGAGGTGATTACTGCACTTCAAAGTGCGAAGAAGAGTTTGACTGTGCCTGCGAAGAAGAAAATGAGAAAGAAAAAAGGTTGTTGGATAAAAAGTGGAAAGACGCACACTTCAAAAGGTGCCACATGATCACTATGTTCTATTTCTAAAGCTTTCATTATGAGGTAGGGATACTACCAACCGGTGTACCGAGTGGTATTAAACTAGATAAATTCCTCATCTAATGTGGGTTTTTTTGGTTTGATAAAAGAATGAAAGTGAGAATTAAACTCTAATATTAGCACATCATTTTTAATCAACTAATTAAAGGCATTCCTTTATTCTTGCAAATGCATAATGCCTTTAATATTAAAAAAAACACCAGCCCTGCTTCTTCTTCTTCCGGCATTTCCCTTCAAGGGTCGCCAGAGCAAATCAGTTTCTTCCATCGAACCCTATCCGCTGCATCCTTTTCGGTCACGCCAACTATCTTCATGTCTTCCTTCACTGTATCCATGAACCTTCACTTTGGTCTTCCTCTAGTCCTCTTTCCTGGTGGTTCCCAACCCAGCATCCTTCTACCGATGTACTCTCTCTCCCCTCTGCACACGTCCAAACCATCTCAGTCTGGCTTCTCTGACTTCATCTCCAAAACCTCTAACATGTGCTGTTCCTCTGATGTATTCATTTCTAATGCTGTCCATCCTGGTCACCCCCAGACAGATCTTCAGCATCTTCATCTCTGCTACCTCCATCTCTGTTTCTTGTCTTTTCCTCAGTGCCACTGTCTCCAGACCAAAACAGTACGGCCAGTCTCATAACGGTTTTGTCCAGTTTCCCTTTCATTTTAACTGAAAGTCTTCTATCACACATCACACCATAGTAAACACCAAAGGACTCAAAGCAGATCCCTGGTGCAGTTCCACCCCCACACTGAACTCCTCTATCTCACCTACAGCACACCTCACCACTGTCTTATAGTCCTCATACATGCCCTGCACCACTCTAACATACTTCTCTGTTACACCATACTTCCTCATACGATACCATAGTTCTTCTCTATGTACCCTGTCACACACTTTCTCTAGATCTACGAAGACAGTGCAGCTCCCTCTGACCTTCTCTATACTTCTCTTCTGTACTGCTCTACTTCTCAGCATCCTCAATGCAAATACAGCATCTATAGTGCCCTCTTTGGTATAAAATCATACTGCTGCTCACTTCCACGTAGACCATCTCTTATTTGAGTTATAGACTCCTTTTGGTTTCAAAAGAAGACAATCTGAGGCGTCTACATGACAAAAAATCAACACAATTCAAACGTGAACAGGTCACACAAGAATCGTATTTGCTTTAATCCATTCTATATGAGCCTTGACCATAAAAGGAAGCAGAACATCAACAGTGGGGCGTCTGCAATAATTAGGATGCTGTAGTGATGAAAAAAGAGCTTGACAAACTATTAAAGCTCTCGATTTACCAGATGATCTACGGTATGTTTCTTGGTTAATTCTCAGAAACTGGCGGTCAAGCATATCTTAAATAAGTCTTATTTTAATCAAGTTTAATGTGATGAAGAAGTTGCTAAAAATGAGGTGGAAAACATTAGCCTTTTGGTTTTGTTCACAACAAAGAAGGTCTGTGTGTATCTCAATACAAAGCAGGACCTCATAAAAGCAACTGTATCCAACTGAGTGATAGATGGCATGACAACCACATAAAATTGTGCTTGACATTTACATTTGAGACTTGAAAATATCAGCTGAAATTACTCATCCATCAGGATTGGCAAATATTAATGGAGTGAGGTTTCTCAGTCACACAGAAACTTTTCTCAGGAAGAAAGTCTCGGAAAAATGTCAGACAACCGAAAATTATAGCCAACTTTAATTTATGAGAATAATAAAACACTGCATCAAATGAGAAACCCGTTTTTTAATCGTGTCACAGTGACTTACGGAGCTGTCCTTGACCTTTTTCATGATGATCACTGTTACTCATGTTTGTTGGTGACCATTGAAGCAAAAACGCATTAGTTAGTTTAACCATCCTTACCACTTCTATTTGGCCTTTGAATGATAGAGTGGTCATTATCTGACTGAATTTTTATTTAAAAATAGGATATTTGTCGTCATTTTAAGAGAATGATTCATTGTTTTTGTACTGTTTTGATTTCCAGGCCAAAGAAACAAAGGGTACACAAATACACAAACACAATGTGTCAGAGGCAACATTCCTTGAGCTATAACCCCTACGTCTGATATAATCATAAAAGCCAGAGGGATAGTTGCATTGTTCCTCCTTCTGTCTCAGTGTCTTGTCCCTGAGGGATGACTCACTGGCTTTAGGGGACACCAACTGAGACACATAAGGTTTTATCCCCCCTATCAGTGTGTGGTGTCAAGGATGACAAAGCACTCAGATCTCTAACCCTTAAACGCTTTTCTTTTGAAGAATTAGAACTAACACAGAGTTTGTTATTTTAGTGTCTGCTGTTACGCACATATTTGTCACATGTCGTGTAATTTTTCTCTGCAGCAAAATGCATTCGCTTCAGCTTCAAAGACGACGATCGTTTATACTTTAATGACCCATTGTGTGGAGTAACCTGTGTGACAGAGGAGACAGAGAGAAGATAATAGGAATGACAGTGATGTGTTGACTCTATTAGAGAAGGTGTCATTCTGCTTGCCCTCTGATTTGATCACACGAGGTCCCCAGTCTGATAAGCAGGCATGACTGTCATCATGACACAAGGACCTGACATCAAAACAGAAACACCTAACAAAGACATCAATGGCAAAACTGAAGAAATACCGATGTGTGATATTGAGCAAGTTTGAGGAGTTACATCAGATCTTTTTTTTTTACAGTATCACTGAGTGTATTGTACTATTTCATTTCCACAGCAGACAAGACTAGAATCATGACAGTCAGTGGACCAATAGATTATTATGGAATAGTGAGGCAATAAAGTGCTGGAGACCCACAGAGAATATAACAGGTGTGCTCCTCTTTGCTCCTTTGTTCTTTCTCAAGCAAAAGTAGAAAAAAAGTGTTCTCACACATAATGTGATCAATTTAGAATCTGACTTTTGAGGCCAGCTGTGAAGCAATGTGTACAAAGGGACATCGATGGTTACTCTGTTTGCAATTTTTTTCCACTTTTAATGTTTCATTAAAAGTTTTTTGTCCTTGTGTCTCATCTGATGATTTGTTAATGTGTCTCTGAAAAACAAAACTAACCTTTATCACGTGGTAAAATGAGTGAGAAAAAAATAATTGGGCAGCCTCAACCTTATCCTGCATCTCTGTACTCTGTGGAGGTTCAGAGATTGGCAGAGTCAATCCTAAGAAATGAATTCAGTCCTTTTCACCATGAGTTTGTTCTGCTCCCATCAGAGCGTAGAACAAACTCATGATACAAACGTACACTTGTTCCTGCAGATATTTGTGCTCTGAACAAATGATCAGAGTTTATTTTACTAGATGATTGATAGTGTTCTTTATGATGTTTTTCAATATTTTTTCTTTTAGAATTTTTTTTTCAAGGTTGCACATTGTCATCACTTTTTGCGGTACAAGATGTATGTGTAAATATGTAAACTGAAATTGCTTGCAGTTAAAAAAAATTTACCTGTTGGTCCAAATAAAGTTATCTTGTGATATTTCAAGCTGTCCTTTTTTATTAACTTTTGGATATTTTTGTCATCCTGTCTCTAGAGACAACTAAATCTGCACCTGGCTACTTATCTGTTTGTGCAGCTGTGACTGAAAAAGCCAATGCGGGAGCTGCAGCTTCTACCACACTTGCTGCAAATGTAATAGGCAGTATAAGTCATGGGGGAAACAGTGGCAGACTGACTTTTTGCTGTTTCCTGGTCTTTGTGAGCTTGCGCTGAATCTCTCTGTTCCCTTCTGCCTGCTTGATACTGATTTTCATAATTGCATGCCACCGATAGTGGTCAGAGGTCACTGACATCATGAGTATATGGTGATAAAACTAAAGTACTGCACTATTCTAAAGTAAAAAATAAACAAATAAATGTGCAACAGAATGGCATCCTACTGATTTTTACTGGAATCAAGCCTTTTTTATTTTTAAATCAGAAAAATTTCTGTCATGATTTCCTCGCCCAGGCTTTCTATCATGAAAGTCTGGGACCTTCCTCCCTCTCCCGAATTACATCCTGATACTAAACACTGTGGTCATTAACCTCATGCTGATCACCTATGGATCATTTGCATGCTGCCTATTTGAAGGCAGTCTTTCCTGACTTCATTGTCATCATCCTCTCCAGGCAGGGCTTTCCGGCTCTCCGACCAAGAAACATTTTGGAATCATGACCAAGAGACATTCCTTGTTTTAATTCTGTGCCTTGCCTTACGGCTTTACTAGACTCGTTTCTAACCAAACAAATAATGCTTGCTGTCCTACACTCGGGCCTTCCTCCTCCTCCTTTTGCACATTGTGTCCACATCGTGACACTTTCAGAGGAATCTTTCATGAGAATCAGCAAACTTTTTTTTTTACCAAGACTTTCAAAGACTTACAAATAACATACATTATTTTGCATGTTGAGCTTAACAAACATCTCACATTTGTGTGATAAAAGAAAGTGCACAGTATCGGGAATATCAGGTTACAGATGTTTTACTCCGTGTCAAACTTGACATAAATGATTAAACTGCTTTTTTTGTCAAATAATACAAAGGGGAGGCTGCACAGTGGCACAGTGGATAGCGCCCCTGACACAGTAGTCATGGAGAGGGGTCAAGGCTTAAAACACTGGCTTTTCTGTATGAAGTTTGCATGTTCTCCCCGTGTATAAGTGGGATTTCTTCAGCTACTCCTGTTTCTTCCCACCCTCCAAAAACAAGCATGTTCGGTTAATTATCCACTATTAAATTGCCCCTAGGAATGAGAGTATGTGGATTATTGTCTGTGTGTGTCAGTCACAATAGTCTGGAGACCTGTTGGGGGTGTATCCTGCATTTTGCCTGAAATCAGCCTGGGTAGCCCCTGGCACTGGCCTGACTCCTTTAGAAATCAGTGGCTTAGAAGATAATAGAGTTATAAAGTTTCAACAAACTTGTCCTTTCTTCTTTGTGTTTAAACAAGCTGTACATGGTGGTTGCAGGAAGATTTTTGTTTGGCTGTAAATACGGTATAAACTTATTGCATAACGTGCTATCTTACATTCTATATTTAAAAGGAACTAAACTGCAGTAGTTTGTGAGCAAATATACTTTTATATTTGGAGGTGTGTAGCTGTACGGTCTAGAATTATTTGTTTTCAAAGTGCTTTAGGAATAAAAGTGATAAAGTTTGTTCTTTAGCCAGGAAATACATAATGAGAACACGATATTCTGTGTTTTTTAAATTGGTCAAGTTCACAAACAAGTTTGCAGTGTCTGAAATGTAGCGATGTTCATTTTAATCATTTTCCATTTTAGGATGATTGTAGTGTTTATTAAAATAATTCAAGTTGGAGTGGGACAAATAAGAGCAGCTAAGGAAAATGGGCAGACAATGGGAAAGAGACAAAAGATTGCTTTTCAGTTAAAGTAAAACCACTTACACAGCTGACAAAAAAAAGAACAAAATAATAAACTGTCTGTTGTCGCTGTTATACTGAGCATTGGTCCACATAGACAAAAGAAATCCCCGCTTAACCAAACACTACTCAGCTGAGAACAGATACAATTCACACTCCATCCAAGAGGTGAAAGTCCCACCATCTCCTCTCCAGAATAGATGGGAAACACAACATACATAAATACCAACATGAAAAATGTACAATCCCTCTGGGTAGAAGCACATTGTGCTGGGAAACTGGTGCCTGAGTCGCTTGCTGTGTTCATTTTTGTTAGATATTGCTTTTTATAGGTAACCCAAACATCTAAACAAAACATCTTCATTTCCAGTTGGTGCTATTTTCTGCCACCAAAGTGTGAATCCGTACAAGCCACACTTGGACGGTGATGAATTGATGAAGTCCCAGTGTCCCTTTGCCAATTACCATACCTGCTTCAAGCTTAGCAGCTTTTTTTTCTCTGTACACAACAACTTCACAAAACAAACACTCATATAATATTTTTTCTATTGTTTAAGTGAGCATGCATCATTGTCCAAGTCAATTACTGGGATGTATACCATTAACTGGTAATACATGTTTATGAAGGCTGCATGGTGTTCCAGTGGTTAGCACGGTGTCTCACAGACAGAAGGTTGGTGTTTGAGTCCCAGAGTGGGTGTGAGGCTTGAAACACTGGTCTTTCTGTGTGGAGTTTGCATGTTCTCCCTGTGAATGTGAGGGGATTCTCCAGTTTTCTCCAGTTTCCCACCCTTCAATAGTAATGTCATTAGGTTGATTGGCCACTATGAATTTGCCTCTAGGAATGAGCACGTGGATGTTTGTGAGTGTTTGGCCCCACAACAGATTGGTGACTTGATCAAGGTGTACTCCGCCTCGTACCTAAAATCAGTTAGGATAGACTCAGGCATCCCCATGACCCTTTTAGGGATAAGCGTTTTAGAAACTGAAATGAAACAACACATGTTTGTGAGTATATTTTAGGTCAAACTTGTGTTTCTAAATGATCCCCTTTTTTTTTTTACCTGAGTCGGACTTGTAAAAGAAAGGTGCTATTTTTTTCTCTCTTTTTTTTTTCACAATAATTTGTGTTCATTTGGTGGCCATTAAAAAAATGGTCTAATTCAATATGCCTCAGGGGTTCACACTCTTTGATAACTACTCATGCTTAAGACCTCTAACAGCTTTTAGGAAATGAGCTATTGATTCCCTGGTGACTCAATGCACAAATGCAGAGGCACAATATGGGAGGAGGAGAGTGGTACAGCAAAAATAATCCACTTTCATGGGCCAGAAAAAGCATTTGGAAAAAACCCAACAGTTTTCAAAATGAAGATTTGGGTGGAATTAAGAGGTTGTTTTGCTAAACATAGTGTGCTGAACACATCGAGAACACTACTATTAGGACCATATTAAAAGCAAAAAAAGCTCATGCCGTAATATGCTTTCCTGCAGAAATATACATTTTTTTGTTTTGCCATCATCCGCACTCTGAAATGCATGACTGACAAACAATTCTCTCCTTCAGTGACACTTCCTGTTATGTCCAAAAGAAAAAGGTGTCATCCAGGAGAAATCTACATATTACACAGTTTTTTACAAAGGTGTTTTGTGTGTGTGTGCAAAGAAATAAAGATAAACAAGCATGTCGTTTCACATTCAAGGCATCATACTGCTCAGCAGGAGTCCATAAAAAAAGCAACGTATTCAAGTTACACAACATAAGAAAAATAAAAAATGGCAATGAGACTGTAGATGACACACACAGATAAACACACTTACACACACTATCCTCCTCCACAAAGTCTCTTTCAGTACGAAAACATAAGATCTTTACTTTTTGGTAAAAAAAAAAAAAAAAAAAGCTTCAATGTCAGTTATTGTTGCATGAGTGTTCATAGATTGTTATTCAATAGTAATAACATCGACCATTTGAGCCCTGAGGATAAATTAATTTTCTGTTTGCTTTTAAGTGTATGGGTAGAGGTAATTATCTGCGGTGTGTGATGACAGCCTTTGAAATAAAGATTTAATCCTACATATTTCAGCTGAATTCCCTTTTTCAAAAAAGATACAGTAGTGTATTAAGGTATTTGTTCCTTGAAATTTACCTCTTTTTTTTCTTCTGATCAAAAACACAAGATCCCTAACAAGAAAACGACAAAAAGCTGTGCATGGCGACTAGCTTTCTACATCGGTCAAGATGGTGGAAAGACCAGTTCCCATAGTTGAAAAGCGCTTGATAGATGTGAAGATCAGTGAATTGGGAATTTGGCTCGGTGGTTGGAATTTCACTCACAACAGCGTTGTCAGAGCCTTTTGTGGAGGACACGACAGGTCCTACAACATGTACATCAATGTAAAGATCGGCGGCATCGGTGGTGTGGCTATGCTGCTGTTTGGCTTTGTGACCCTCAGCTATGACCAGAGGGTCAGAATTAGAATATACTTTAATCGACCCACACATGGGAAATTTGTGAGTCACAGCAACAACTTCCTATCTGCTAAGTGAGTCGTTGTAGAGCCCGATTACGTACGGAAAGAAATACCTCCGGTAACGAGATGTTCTCGAGCGGAGCTGTCTGAGCCTCTTGGAGAAGGAGCTCTGCTGTTCGTCCAGGAGTGGGTAGAGAGGATGGTCATGATTGTCCATGATGGACAAAAGTTTGTTCAGTGACCTCTTCTTTACCACTGCCTCAAGTGAGTCCTGTTTGCTGCCAATGACAGAGCAGCGATCCTTTCTCCAGCGATCAAGCACGATCGCTGGAGGAAGTACCACTGATGTCTTTCAACTGCTATCGAACCATCAGGGTTCGATAGCACTTGACCCTGATCTTTCTACCCCATTGTGTTATGTGACTGTTGTGACCAATGAAATTATATATACCTCTCAAAAAAAAAAAAAAAATAGCTGTGCATGATGATGTGCAAGTCTACTCAACATTAGACCCAAACTTGATCATTAATAAATTGTTTAGCCCGTAGTTTGCTTCTGTGAAGCACATCACCTCTGTGGATGGGGCTACTTTTTTTCACCATGCAGCCATTCACTTGATTTTGAGGGCAGTAAATCACCTGTGATTTGGTCTCTTGTATAAAAATAAACTCCGAGACTGAAACTCAAATCAATCCCAAACCACCTCGGGGACACTGAAAGTAGACAAGGTGACAAATTAAACATTAAATGAAATAAACATGCCGTTCTGAAGTAAACCGTCGGTGCTGATGATAATTATATGGCTTAAAATAGTACGCTGTGCATAAATGCAATGCTGGCTGGATTAAGATTACTATGTGAGGTCTTGTGAAAGTGTCATTTTCATTTCTATTTCTTCTTACTTTCCTCCACGGCAGATTAGCTGTTTAAAAAGGACATTATCTCAACAAGCAGAAGAGCTACGTTACCCTGACAATGTTATATTCATGGTAGAGGGGTCAGATGATGGGAAAAGCTGAGTCTGATTCCCTCCCTAATTGGCTGCCTCATCATACCGCTTTTGTTGCTGCATGCTATTTTTAGAGGAATGAAAGAGCTGTCATTTGTGTGTGCAGGATCAATCATATCCCCTAAGAAAGCTAGGGAACAGGCAAAGGAAGGCCATTTTACATGTACTCCACACACAGGAACAAAATGCTTATAGAGGGTGCGGAAAGAGTGCTGAAAAGTGAAACTCACCATCTAATGAGAAAATCACAATAAATTTAAAGATAAATTACAGACAAATGGGATTGGATAAAAATGAATAAACACACAATGGTTCTAATTTGTCTGTATTTTACAATAGAAAAAAAATTGCTGAGCCACTCAGAAAAATAATTTAGTTTGTATCTGGGCACAAATAATTCAGATGTGGAAACTCGAGTTTTGCAATCCCATTTTTTTCTGATGAGTGAGTAATAACTGAGGGATTCGTTGATGACAACAAGGGACCAAGGCAGTAAATTACTATCCAAAGTAATTCCAACATGCTAATTGCCTTGGTTTTTTGAGTGGTTTTAATAATCCAGTGAGGAAAAACAACAAATTCCTTTGAATATGAGAGCATATGCTGGGTTCCTTCCAAGTACTGAATCAGCTTACTGTAACTAGGTAACCATTTCACACACATGCTTTTCTTTGGTTTTGATTTACTGTGGATTATTTGTTTGGGTGTGGTTTTCAGGTGTGTCTAATTAGAGGCTCTTTCTCCCTGACTTTTTATAATCTGTTTTGGCGAGCTTGGACAAGAACCAAGCTTTCACCAATAGGCAAGGCAAGTTTATTTGTATAGCACAATTAATACAAAATGTAATTCAGAGTGCTTCAGTTAAATAGAAGTGTTTTCTGCCTGGATTTAAACATTGTCACAGTAGAGGCCTGTCTCCTCTCAGAGTTCTAGATGGTTCATAAGGTACTAACATATCCCAGATGTACTTTAGTGCTAGACCATGGAGAGACTTAAACAATTAGAAGGTAGCACATGAATATAGGGATGGTAAATCCGAAGCCCCATGAACCATCGAGTAATTTCGAACCAATTTCCTAAAAAAGACCCAAAGATTCGAATCTTTCGAGCTCACAAAGAGCTCCATCTGCAGGCTGCGGGATGTAAAGAAAAATCCAATAGAAAAAAAGAAAGATGAATTGTACGCTCCAAGTCTCAAGTCATTAGAAAAATAATTGAGATTCCGCGAGGTTTTCTGCTTCCTATTCTTTGCTAATATTTTTTCACCGGTATCATACAGTAGTTATGTTGATACTGTATGTTATTTTAGATTTTACTCTCCCAAAACAAATAAAAGAAAAAGAAATATTCCACTCTGTTCATTTAAATGATGATTAACTGTTTAATAAAACACAGACTGACCACACCGCGCGCTCCTGTCATCAATATGAATCATTAAAGAGAACTGAGCCTTTGTTCAGTGGTCCCAAACCACCGGACCGGTACCGGGCCGCACAGACAGAAAAAATAACTTCCAGTATTGCCATTTGGTTTATATTCCATATTTCATCTTCGAGATAAAGATGTTTTAATTTGAAAAGTCACCGGATTTTATTCCTTACGTCCGTCAATGACTCACCATTGATACATCATTCCATTAAATTTAAACCTCTAACACCAGTAAAATGAGAACATTCTTCAGGTTTCAGGTCAAGATAGGACTGTCTGGTTCCAGCAAAATAAACTCACAACTCTGACTGTGAATAATCTAACTAGTATTTTTATGATGTCCTTTATTTTGAAGGTATGTTTACCGTTACCATAACAACCAGAGTGCGTTAGAGCAGAGAGAATGTTTCAATGTTATAAAGACGCTGCTAATAAATTTTCTCTTGAAGACAAAGTGGAATTAAGTTGGTTATTGCTTAAAAAGCCAGTTTTAGGCTGGTCTTTGGTTTTTCTGCTACACCTTTAGACCAGTCCGTGAAATTATTGTCAGACACTAAACCAGTCTGAGGTGCAGAAAAGGTTGGGAACCCGTCCCTCAGATGACTATAAAACTAAGTATGAAAAAAAAAACAGCGGGCGAGCATTCACTAATCAGTGATTACAGAAGCAGACACTTTAACATTTGGATTAAATGTGAGCAGGGCTTTGTGGCGCCCATCCAACGAAAACAATCTCATTAGGAAAAAACTGAAATAAGACAAACTCAAACAAATGTTCTATTCATAAATTTTTATTTAAATATAGAATTTTTTCCACCATGTTAGCCTTCAGTCTGCTTCTCTTTTGGTTTACAACCTCTCCAGCTTTGGAGAAGACCCGTTCGCAAGGCACCGAGGTTGCTGGCATATGCGGATAGTACTTGGCCAGTTTATACCAATTGGGATACACAGCTTCCCTGGATGCCCAGTACTGGAGCGGGTCTTCACCTCTGGAGAGATAGGGCTCTGCCAGATATCGCTGGACCTCCACCGTCGCGTTCACCGGGGCGCAATTTATTCGCTGGGTTTCACCTAGAAAGAAATTTGAAATTAGTTTGTAAAGCCGTATAAGATGAGGTCATGTTGCTGATCAGACGTACCAACCCGGCTGTCCAGAAGATCCCACAGATTGTCTTCTCTGTAGAAGAGGATTCTGGATGTGACTAATAAAGCAGAATTGATTTTAACACCAGCATATAAATGAAATAAAGTTTGTCGTAGCTTACCTGGATGTAGAAGAATCTCTTCTTTCTGTTCTTATTCTGCTCACAATTTCCTGAATGAATGAATCTCTTTTATATCTTCCTGCTGATTGACCAACTCCGCCCAGTTCGAATCACCAGCGAGCTACTCGGCACCTGTTCTCAGGTACGAGCAGACTCCGAGCTCTGGTCACGTGGTATGGAAGGTTTGCTTGCCCTGCTCGAAGCAAAACTCGCGGGACTTTTTTTTCATTCTGCTCGACACTACTCGAGTAGGGCCGCTCGAGCTGGCCATCCCTACATGAATATTTGTTACCTGCATTTTTAACAGTTTCAATCCCATTCGTTACGACTCTTTTTATAGTAAACTCCCTTAAACTGTTTGCTTTCTCTGCACATTTTGTCCACTCAGCTACCGATTGATTAGATGAAAAGAACAGGTATTCTGAGGAACTCCAAGGACCTCCGGGACCGGCCTCCTGCTGATGCCTAGAGTCAGGACTAAACATGGAGAAGCTGAATTTCAATTTTATACTGCAAAAGTCTGGAACAAACTTCCTGAGGCCGTGAGACAAGCCTCTACTGTGACAATGTTTAAATCTAGGCTGATAACAGTTCTGTTTAACCATGCTTTTGATTAATTGCTCTTTTTATCTGTTTTAATGATTTTATTTATTTAATTTTTAAACTTTTTGATTCTATGTTTTGTGATTTTAATGCATTCTTTTTTTCCTTCTTGTGAAGCACTATGAATTACATTCTGTATGAATTGTGCTATACAAATAAACTTGCCTTGCCTATTTCATTACATTTAATATCTACCATCTAATTGGTTTTTCTGTGGCACCAAATATAAAATATTAAAATAAAGTTAGAATTCAATGATCTTGTTTTTCTAGGGTAGAGTTGTAGCCTTTTGACAAGTTTTTCTTCGTTCATATTGATTTTCCTCAAGGGCACTTTTAAGGTTAGGAGTTCTAAATTGATCATGACCCTCAAAAATAATATACATGATTCATGACTGGTTTTGCAGCAAATAATGTCAAACTTTCAAGGCTTCTTTTTCAATGACAACTAAGATACTTCGACCCTCTACCCATGTATATGCACACACAAACTAATCTAATTATCTTGCAAGACATGGCCAAAATTGTAATAGTCACAGCTGAAGTAACCCTTGAGTATTATTCCGCAAAACCTTTTGAAACGAGTCATATTGGTTGATTTTAAAGTATTGTGTTGTCTTTGTATTTTTTATTAGTTTCAAATAAGTTTTCTTTTAAATGAAGCTGTTTTGACATTTTTAAAATGTATACGTATATAATTCCAAGACACAAACTAGTCTAGAGAGACACAGCAGAGGAAATAAATATTTGATCCATCAGCCTTTGTCTAAGTAAAGGAAATTCCAGTTGTATTATTGACACAAAATTTTCACTAGATGTTGCTGTCAAATCCAGGGGCAGGTCCCCTCACCCTCTTTTTGGACAACAAAAAAAAAGAAGAAAGAAAAGGGGACTAGTCAAGCTATTGCCTTGCAGGGCCTTGCAGGGCCTTGCAGGGCCAGCGAATAGGCCACCAAAATGCAGAAAAATGACTATTAGTTTTCAAAATGTTCTGGGGGAATGCCCCTTGCCTCTGCCATACTGGCTTTGTCAATGACCTCACGCGCTCCCCGCCCCCCTTTGGAAAATCCTGGATTCGCCCCTGAAATTTGGCCAGAAAGACATGACACACCAATGTACATTCTGCTTGTCACAATGCCAGACAGGAACAAGTTAAAATAATAATAATAAAATAAAGAAAACCACATGCATTTCCAATATTTCCTGTGATTTCCATTTAATTAACTTTAATTAAACTTACATAATGAAAAACTCTAATTTCTTTGAATAAATTTATTATCTGGCTTCATCCCTACTTCTGGTGAAAAATTTGTGTAAATGGTTTACTAAAAAGTCTCTTTACTGACGAAAAAGCTGATGTGTCAAACTTTATTTTCTTCCCAAGTGTTGATGGCTGATGAAATCCAAGACGAGGTTAAAACACAACACAGCTCCAGTTTTAGTTTCTGACTGCTGCAATCTGGGCAGAATGCACTCAGTAAAACCCTGACCTCAGCAGGCATGAGCCCACTGTTTGGCCATGATCTGTGACACACAATAGCAAACATCGTGGTGCTGTGTCATCCGGATGAACAAAGATCTTTCAGAAAGTGTTTTGCCAACAGCTTTGTGCACACGCAACAAACAGATCCTAAAACGAGGAGCTTAAACTAAAAGATTGCAGAGACATGCAAGATCTGTAACTGAGGATGGTGGTGAGTTGTACTTAGGGATTTCTGTCTTTGTAGCAACAGTTGAGCCGCTAAGTATTGGATATTAACATTTGGGTTATTTAGATCCACTTTGAACTTTGCAGGCTTTGGTAATTGGCTGGTCATATTTTTGGCAGCTGCAGTTGAAAAGAATAATTTATTGTGGAGTGTGTGATCAGGAGCACAAGTGGGATCAGATGAAAAGAGAACAAAATCGGCCTTAAAATGTTCAAAATGAGAAATTATATGTGTAAATATTTCAATTAGTGTGTGTAAATTGACAGGGTTAGATTTAGATAATTTTTTTTTGTAATTATTGTGATTATTCGATTATTCGTAGATGAAGAGACTCTTTCATGTAAAACATGTGCACAAACAAAGATAGAAGTCCAGACAATAAATATTCATTGGATATGGCTTTAATCAGCTATCATTTAGCTACACTTGGAGCTTTGTGAAGCACAGTCGGCTTTTGAAAGCTGTAAATAGCAATTAGAAATGAAAGCTACATGAACCCTTGTTGGAAAAAAGCAGCATCTTCAAAGGCAGAGAGGATGTGTCATGCATGTGCTCACCTTGTGCGTGTGTGCTTGAACTGGATGGCAATCTGTGTCGTGGCTGATGCAGGATTAATAATTCCTTTTCTTTTTCTCATATTCTCATCTAAACATGTCCTAATGTAAATATTTCAGCTTTCCAATCTTATCTGTCATCATGTTTGATTTGTGCATCGAGCTTGTCCTCCGTCATACGAACAAAATGAATCATTTAGAAGCTTTCGAGTCACTACGGCCCAAACTGGTTTGATATTAGTGCTTTATATTTATTTCAGAATGTAACAAAAGAGGAGGCATCTTTTTGCTGTGCAAATGTATTATGCACAAGGAGAAAAAAACAGCTAATGTATGATTTATTATCAGCGGAAACAGAGGCCAGGAGGTTGAGCAGAAGGAGCAAAAACCAGCTGCAGCCAGGTGGAACGTGAACAAATACTAATATATCACAGGTGTAGCAATAACCAGAGAAGTTTCACCCAATCAGATTAAATAGAAAAAAAACTCTTAAACTTTTCAAATTGGTAGGAAATGTTTGGTAGAGGGCTGCATGGTAGCATAGTGGTTAGCATAGCAAGAAGGTTAGGGTTAAAATCCTGGGAGGGAGATTTGTAACGCTGGCCTTTCTGTGTGGAGTTTGCATGTTCAGCCTGTGTCTGCGTTGGTTTCCTTCCACTCTCCAAAAACATGCATGTTAGTTTGATTGGAAACCATATGATTGCCCCTAGGAATGAGTCTGTGTGTGTAAGGTTGTATGTGTGTAGCCCCGCGACAGACTGGTGACCTGTTCGGGGTGTACCCTGCCCTCCGTCTCAAATCAGCCAGGATCAGCTCCAGCACCCCCTGCAACCCTGGTAGGGATATACGGTTAAGAAGGTGACTGACTGTTTGGTAGAGGACTGCATGGTGGCACAGTGGTTAGCACAGCAAGTAGGTTAGGGTTAGAATCCCAGCTAGGGAGGAGGCTTGGAACACTGGCCTTTCTGTGTGGAGTTTGCATGTTCTATTTGTGTCTGCGTTGGTTTCCTTCCCACTCTCCAAAATCATGCATGTTAGGTTGATTGGCCGCTACGAAATTACCCCAAGGAATGAGTGTGTGTCTGAAACCCCACAACAGACTGGTCACTTGGTGTATCCTGCCTCTCACCTTGAATGGACCCGGATAGACTCGGCACTCCCCGCAAGCCCGTCAGGGAATAAGCATTCGGAAGATGAATGAATGATCATTAGTAGAGTTTACCAAATTTCATTTTGAATTTTTAAAATGACTTTGAATTTCAAATGTACTGTATGTGTGTTTGTTTGGGTTTTTTTTTTCTTAGAAGACGTATGAAGTGATGTCCCTTTCATCACATCTTTGTGTCTGTGAGTACGCTTTGTGTGCAGAACTACTTTATTCCCTCTTTATTGCAGTAGTATTCCCTGCTGGCCAGATGCTACGCCAATCATCACACCCCCTATGTAATACAATAATGAGGCCGTCTGGTCCTGCTGCTGCTGCAGGGAAGTCTGTCTAACCAGCACACTTCAATCAAAACTCAGACTGTAGCTGGACAAATATAGCTGTCAGACTTCCTGGACTTCAGTTATTTTCTGCCATGGATGATGACAGCAAGTTGAAAAAATAAAACTACCCAAAGGAAAAATTACAAAAACAGATTTGATTGTTTGCTTGTTATAAAAAGAAAAAAATGACTATAAGATGAACCCAGGCTTCAAAGCATTAAATCTTTTCAAACCAATACAATTACACCTCTAGGTGCCTTACACATATAACCCTTTTCTGTGCCCATGAACCCTTCCTATTAATAAGAAGACCATGTAAGAAAAGTCTCGTTTTTATATTCCCTCTAAATTAGAAAAACACTTGACAAATGTAAGGAAGCAGCTTCACTGATGCATAACCTGGTTAAGTGTTTTTATCCTCACCCACTCTTAGCTAATCATGCCAGTTTTAGCTCAGTGATTAATGCCTTTTAAACTTATAGGCCTGTTCACTCCAAAAAAAAACTACCTAAATAATTATTTGTCGAAAACTACTGTAAAATAAATCCTGAACACTGACAGTTCTTGGTGGATTGAAAGTTTTTTGTTAAAAACAAGGGTGTTCTGTTGTTTAAAGTGAATTGAAGGCATTCATATGTAACAAGCTGACTGTATATTTTATTTGACAGGATATATACTTCAGGCTGCACAGTGGCGCAATGGTTAGCACGGTGGCCTCGAGTTTTGGACTGGAAGCAAGGTTTGAAACACTGGCCATTCTGTGTGGAGTTTGCATGTTCTCCCCATGTACGTGTGGATTTTCTCCAGTACACTGGTTTCCTCCCACCCTTCAAAAACATGTATGTTAGGTTATTTGGCCACTATTAAATTGCCCCAAGTACGCGTGTGTGTGTGCGGTTACATGCAGCCGGGATGGGTTCTGCTCCTCGTCCCCCTGAGAAATGTGCTTTAGCCACAAAAGTTTT
Organism: Neostethus bicornis; assembly: GCA_902685375.1. Lineage (NCBI taxonomy): Eukaryota > Metazoa > Chordata > Actinopteri > Atheriniformes > Phallostethidae > Neostethus > Neostethus bicornis. The sequence continues at coordinate 9,863,099 of LR738550.1, forward strand.
GTCAATTTAGAATGATCGAAGCATGTTGTTTTTTTTTTTTGTTTTTTTTATTTACACACCTATAAAACTAATCAATGAGCCAGTGTCTGCAGCACAATTGAATTTTACTAGTTTACTGTAAACACACTGTTTTTAACATAAAAAAAATGATGGAAGCACTCCCCTGGAGTCATTGCTATGTGACTGAATAAAATATTTCATGGCTGATGTCACTACCTCATGGGAACTCACTATAAAGAAACAAACAACATTATAAAACACTATGCTTACGTATTCTCTGACTCACTGTAGCAGAACGAGAATTTAATATGTGCACAAACCGAGCACAGTCTAATAGAGAATTACTGCTATAATAACAACTCATCTTCTGGCTTTTATGAACTACAAAATTTTCTCTAGGAATTTTATTGGCCAGCCACGAGAAGGCCAAAAATTTTATTTACAATTAAATAAAATTGTGGGACTCAAAATGAAATCAATTACAACAACAACAAAAAGACACATGTTATAAAATTAAGAGATTGAGGAGTGTGCAACCCTTTTATGGCCCTAGACATAAGCTTGTCAAAAATATTTCTTAAGACTTTCTAATAAATTTTTAACAAAACTGACTGTCAAAATTAATTAGTTCGGCATCCTTCTGTCTCTAGAGACGATGGAGTCTGCACCTAGATGCTCATCTATTTCTTACCTATTCTCCTACCACGCTTGCTGCAAATATGTTAGGTGGTATGAGTAATGGGAGGAGCAGTGGCAGTATTACTTATTTTGCTGTTTCCAGGTTTTTGTAGTCTCGGGCTGGATCTCTCTACTCTCCTCGGCCTGCTTGAAACTGATTTTGACAGTTGCACGCCACCTATAACGGTAAAAATCACTGACTTGAGATCTGCTGCATTGATGTTGCACGACTTCAGATTCTTCTGTAAATTCCTCTCAGATCCAGTAAAAATAAATACTTCAAAATAAAACTAAACATATTAAAAAACAAATTGTAATCTTGTTTTCTGTGTTACTGAAAAACTTGTTGAGTCTAGAAGTACAATAAAACTCAGATCATAGTTAGTATGCGTATTGTATTGAAAAAATGAAAAATTATATAAAAAAAATTGTTGTATTTACAGATATATATATATATTTTTTTTAATTAATTTTTTGCAATGTTTCTGGATTTTCTGGAACACTTTGACTGGTTAAGTGACCAATTAGTGTAAAATCAGTCATATACACTCCAAAACGGTAATATGTTGTTTTTAACCGTTGACATTTTGCAGAATATCCAAATGTTTAAACATTAACTTTAATCTGAAATCAGTCTTGGTTAGGTTTATAGTCAAACTAATTGAGGGTTGTTTTTTCACAGCCTTTTTAATTTTGGCCCGTTCTCAAACAAACCACACGTGTTTGAAACATTGATCCCTGTCTGACCAGTCGATAACACACAACTACACAAAAATTTATGTTATGAATAAAAAAAACACACTATTTTACAGAAACATTAATTGTGAAAAAGAAAATAATTAAACCAAATGATACCGAAAGAAAAACAACAACAAAACAAAATAAAGATGTCGTCTGGTTTATCTCAGGTGTCTACCTCACAGATTTGGGTTCATATTTCTGAAATCTGTCATGTAACTAAAAGAGTTTGGAGAGAACTGATGAATATGTGTGGCTTTGAAGCGGTTGTTGTGTTGTCGTGTGCAGATGAGATCGTAGGAGGTGTCATGTGCGTGGATGTGTGTGCGTCTCTAAAAGTGTTTGCTGATGAGAGTGACATTTGTGTGCTCAGCGAGAGATGTAACCACAAGCATCTGGGACTTCTGTCTTCAAACCCCCAAAACATCAAGCTATGAGTGATCAAAACTTGGAACGGGAACAGTTTAGTTCCATTTTTTTAGAACATTGTCAGTGCATGTTTGTGTGTGTGTGTGTGTCAAACCAACACTTCTACTCTCCACACAGAATTTCATCACTCTACAGATGCACCATGGCTTCATCACCTTAGCAACCGGTCGATTGAAAGATGATGAATCATGCCAAAGACTGCTAATTTCTTTGCAGTTGTCAAACATGTACAATGGGTGGTAAGAAGAAGCCACAAAAACGTCACTGGGAAATGTGTGTGTATGTGTGTTTCAATTTAAAGAACTACCATAAAAAGGCAGCGGAAGAAAAGGAAGGCAGTCAAAATCAAGGCTAATCAGTGGAGAAGGCAATAAAAAGCAGACAGAGCAGCTCAGCAGTGTGATCACCTGTTCACACATAGGGACACAAAAATTCGAAGATCAAAACATGATATCTTAAGAAAAAACATTTGATGTTGACCGGTGTACAATTTGTTGCACAAAATAGAGCCTGCAGTTGTGTTCAAACATAAAAAGGTTGAAGTGTTACAAACAGTGCAACCCTCTGAGCCCTTCAGGTGAGAAAAGATGTTCACTGTGATTTGATTTTTAGCAAAAGCAGAGTGAAGGAAGCTGTAAGAACACCTTCGACCTCATCTTCTCTGTACTTAAGATGACTGAAATGGCCCGGATGCTCTGAAAGGGCCTAGATAAATAGCAGTCTCTGCTGACATGAGGGAGGGTCTGAGGAAACCATTTAATGCACTGTAGTAGCAGTGATGGTGTTAGAGATACTGATTTAGAAACATAGACAAACATCAGATGCATTGTTCCTAAGAAACCCTTCCAGATCCTCCCAGACTGTGAAAAAAAAACATGAAAAAGAGGCATCTGGCCTTTTTCAAATAGCCTGATATGATGCTAATAATTCAGCAACAAGATGCAAATATTGGCTCAGTCAATTTCTGTGGAATCGATAATAAGGCAGATCTTGTGCAATTATGTCACCCTGCGTATTAAAGGTGAACAGCTCCCACTGCTGGTAAACAACATGGAGCTGCAGATTATTTGATTATCTCTACTGTATTTTATGAAGCTTCATTTGGTTTTCTTTTAAGCTTTAAACATCTAAAAAATGTATAGATTGATCAGCAAAGTGCATAATAATGGGATTATTTGCTACAAGGAAACCGTCTGTAGCATGTTTTTAGAACGTACATCCAGAAAATACTAAAGAGCAAAACCACGTAAAAATGTCTTGTTTACAATTGAGATTCTCACAGATTCTCACGTACATTGTGTACGTGAGAATTTGTGTATAATTTTTCACATGTAATATGTATCGCTTTGTAAAGCAACAACACAAACTGTGAAATCGACTCGTTTCGGAGTTAAATGGTGTTTTTTGCAGCAGCTGTTTTTTTTTCTCTCCGTATATTCTTGTAGATCCTTGGCTTATTGTCCAAGGCTTGTTTAAGAGAAATTAATACTGTAAATAACTTTTTCTTAAATGCATCTTGCTATTAAATTTCACTGCGACCTTAAAATGAACAAAGACCTTTTTATGCTCAGCATGTGTCAGATTGTTATTACTTGGACACAGAATTTCTAAATGAATCTTGACTTTTTGGACGCAAGCAAATGTTATTTTTTGCTCTTAAAGGCCTGATGATGTATAACCTCGCAGTGTGAAATTTCTGTGGGAACTGGAGGTGTGGAATATGCCATGTCCTGGTCACAGTGTTCCCTCCTCTCTACCGGTCACTCAGCAAGAGAGTTCCTGTGGGCAGAGTGAGAGAGCTTCACACTCTACCCACACGTTTGTCCTCTAAAAACCAGTCATCTTCAACAAGCAGGGAGCCTATGTGTCTATTTGTCAAAGTTTTACAAGCAAAATACAGCTCAGAGATGAGGCTTATGCCTGTTTTTTTATACCATAGGATCACTGAAACTCAATCTTCTTGGCAAATCAAAGCCTCAAACAAGCATCATTGGACTGATATAGCCATAACTAGTTAAAACCAATTCTAGATAACTCATTTGATAATTAATAATAGATCATATCTGATTTATATTATAAAACAAACAAACAAAAAAAAACTTGTAGATTTAAACAAATTGCTCAACAAGTTTTTTTTGAAAATCAACTATGGAGTTTATTTTAGTTTTTTTAAATAATAATAATAAAGTCCTTACAATGGACATAAAAAATAATTTGTATTAAGAAAAAGATAATACAGTGTAATTTAAAATGTGTGTAGTTATGATTGTTGATATATACTTTGTATTTGTCATGGTCCCCACCCCTGCCACCAGAGCGAGCAGGACACGGTCCTGCCCCAGATGGAGAAGTTTAAGTATCTCAGGGTCTTGTTCACGAATGGGGGAACGATGGAGCGGGACATCGACGGATCGGTGCTGCATCAGCAATAACTAGGAGGCTGCATCGTTCCGACGTGGTAAAGAGAGAGCTGAGCCGAAAAGCAAAGCTCTCAATTTACAAGTCGATCTACGTTCCCACCCTCACCTATGGTCACCAGTGTGGCTGGTGACCGAAAGTATGAGATTGGGGATACAAGCAGCCGAGATGAGCTTCTTCCGCAGGGGGGCTGGGCTCTCACTCAGAGATCGGGTGAGGAGCTCTGCCATCTGGGAGGATGGCAGAGCTCGGTGTCGAGCCGCTCCTCATCTAATTCGAGAGGAGCCAGATGGGGTGGTTCGGGCATCTGGTCAGGATGCCCCCGAGCGCCTCGCCAGTAAGGTGTTTTGGGCACGTCCAACTAGGAGGAGACCAAGAGGCAGACCCCAGACCTGCTGGAGAGACTATGTCTCACAGCTGGCCGGGGAACGACTCGGGATCCTTCCGGGTGAGCTGGAGGATGCAGCCGGGGTGAGAGAAGCCTAGGCTTCCCGTCTGAGGCTGTTGCCCCCGCGACCCGGCCCCAGATGAGCGGAAGACAACGGAACGGAAAAAAGTCCAAACTTAGTAATTAAAAAACAAAAAAAGGAGAGAGTTCTAATCATTCAAATAAGTGTGAAAATTTCTGAAAAACTGCTGCATCAGAACAAAACAAAATGCCTCTTGTGCAACACTTAAACAGTGTGTATTGTGTACAAAAATTGGTAAAAGACCCAATCCAATAACTTATAATCCTGATGTATCTGAGCCATCTGTCATATTAAACAGCAGGGTATTTAAATGAGAGAGTTTCAGCTAAAATGAAAGGGAAAATGTACAAGACTGTGGTGAGCCCGGCCATGCTGTTTGGTCTAGAGACAGTAACACTGAGAAAAAGACAGGAAACAGAGATGGAGGTAGCAGAGATGAAGATGCTGAGGATCTCTCTGGGAGTGACCGAGATGGATAGGATTAGAAATGAGTATATCAGAGGAACAGCACATGTCAGAGGTTTTGGAGATAAAGTCAGAGAGGCCAGACTGAGATGGTTTGGACATGAACAGAGGAGAGAGAGAGTACATCGGAAGAAGGATGCTGGATTTGGAACCACCAGGAAAGAGGTCTAGAGTAAGACCAAAGAGGAGGTTCATGGATACAGTGAAGGAAGACATGAAGATAGTTGGTGTGACCGAAGAAGATGCAGCAGATAGGGTTAGATGGAAGAAACTGAGTTGCTGTGGCAAACCCTTAAGGAAAATGCTAAAAGAAGAAGAAGAGGATATTTAAATGAGAACAAGGTTTTTGTTCTTAACAGTTCAATTTCTTCTAGTAAATTGAAAAATAGCTTTGCCTGTAATTATGAAAATGAAATGTTTTATCCTTTGATTTATTAATTTATTTGATTAATTTTGTTATGTATTTATTTAGAAGCTCATCGCATCTATGTTTTAGCTTTTCTGAAACTGTCCTTTACAAATTAAGTTGAATAGAACTGATGCGAAAACTCAAACAGCATAAATCAAAGTTGAAAGGGCAATTGAATTTTTCAATATGCAAATAAACTAAAAATCAGCTCTGTTATAGGTCATTTTACCAACCACAATCTCATAAAAATCTCAACATGACTCTCAGAATCACAGCATACTGTATTTGATCATATTTAAGACATCTAGAAATAACCTGTATTAGAATTTTAACAGAGAGGCTCAAAACTGGAGAGATCAATGAATGTTGTAGTAATTAAGCAGTAGTAATTAAAAAAAAAACAAAACATTGGAGTGACTAACAAAAGTTTAGTATCTTTTTTTCCAGTTGAGTAAAGTGATTGATCTCTGGACCCGCCCCCCCAAATGTTCAAGCATTGTATTTACTTAAACATCCTGAAGGGGGCAGCAAAGCACTAATGAACAGAGATAGTACACAAGATGACGGTCATCCAGCATGTGGTCTCGTAGCTACCAGCTAGCATGAAACAACGAGTATAGGATTTACCCACAGAATTTTAACAAGTAAATACATTAAAATAGACATTTAAAAAAAAAAAAAAAAAAAAACACAATTTTTAATTGTGATTTTTTTATGAAATAAATATAGTACTTCTAAATATCCTTCACAGAAAAAAAGACAGCTAAATCTTTAGCCTTAAAAATAATTTATTTTTTTCAAAAATCTCTAATGTAATAAATTACATTGGCATGTCCTAGATGAGGCTCAAAATAAATTCTTGGTCTTCAAATACAATCTGACATCTTATTTTCAAATCATGCAGTTATTCTTAAATCAACCAGGAGCTAATGCTCATGCCTGACTGTGTGTGAGCACTGTTGTCATTTATAATTTTGTTAGTGAAGTGTATTATTTAGTGCAAAATGTACATACCCATGTGAATACGTTCCTATGTTCACACTAAGGAATGTATTGGTTCGTGTCTTTCTTCTTCTTCTTTCGGCATTTCCCTTCAGGGGTCGCCACAGCAAGTCAGTTTCTTCCATCTAACCCTATCTGCTGCATCCTCTTCGGTCACGCCAACTATCTTCATGTCTTCCTTCACTGCATTCTCCCAAATCTGATCCTCTGCCCTAATTCAGCACACCTGGTCCCAATTGTCTCTCCCTGGTGTCTACACCTGTGTCTCGTCTTCCATAGTTATTTAACCCCTTGAGTTCAACACTAAAGTGTCAGATCTTCTGCTGTCTTGCTGAAGCCACAATGGTGTTCTTTCCGCGTCATCTGGTCCCCTTTACGTATTTTTCCAGGCTTCACATGCCTAGCCTACCTTTTTCCCTAACAACTGATTCTGCAATAAACTGGTTAAAGTTGGCTATGCATCTGGGTCCTACATTTTCACCTTCACCACCATGACAAGTTTAGGTATCCTTATCGGCAGTTACAATCAAGATATAACTTAAAATAAATAAGTTACAATTTACAGCTTATTATTTTTGTAAATTGTTCACATGGATGACACATTTATTGTAGCTGATGGTCCAGAGACAAACACAAACATTAGAGTGTACTTTATTGTGCTTGTCACATAAAATATTCAAATACCCTGTGTGTTTTTACAAGTGAGAACACTAGCCCTACGGGATTTCAAACAACTTGAACTCCAGCTGGTGTCAGAAATAAAAACTACGGTATCACCAATTTGGTCATTCTTTGTTTGAAAAATTGAAGTAATAAGTTAGCCATGTTGAAAATGAAAAGGTCTGCAATTATAATTAGAAGCAAAGCGCCTGTGGTGACATTTCTTTAAAAAAAAAATCTTGTTTTTAAGAAAGAAAACAAACTAAAAAGATGTTTCTTTTATTGGTGACATAGATTTGTATGAAGTAAATAAAAGTAGATGTGCAAGAGTATTTTCAGAGCTTTTGACACTCAGGTTTCTATAAATTAACAACCTCTGCTTGGCTCCTAAAGAAGGTTTTGATCTATGAGAAGTTAAGAGCCTGTATTTCTAGAGCTACTTTGAAGAGTTAGAGCATTCAAATTCCCCACGACTTCAAACATATTTTTTCAAACATTTTTAAAGTTTCATGTGTTGGCGGGTATTGAAAATTGTACAGACTAGTATATTACAAGAAAATTGCTGGAAGTTTGTTTTAGAGAAGCCAATGTCTGTCAGACTCCACAAGGAGCACAATTCATCCAAAAATGTACTATTCTCTTTTCTTCAGCGATCTATCATTTGACTTTTTTCACTTTGCTTCTCCCCAAGACATGAATATAAATAGCAGATTTGGTGGGATTTTTTTTTTTGTCTCTTGGCTTCACAATCTGCTTTTTTGTCCATTGCAGGTTCGTTTTGCTCTAAATCTTACGTCTTTTACAATATCTACCAGAATGGATTCAAATATGCCTTTTCATTTTGAACACTAGCTAAATTCGATGTTAAGCTATATAGTCTGTTAAAAGTACAAACGAACCAAACAGGTTTCAACAGGTACTTTTTCTTAGCTAATTTTCTACCTCATATTTTCTTACCCCATGTTAACTGTGTTTGACATATTCAGTATAAAAACACATAAGGCTCTGACTAATGGCTACAATATTTTATATTCCTGAGAAACAGATTCTTTTGGGAATTAAAAATGCCAGAGTTGGAAAGATTATGAGATAGAACATTATTGCTCATCATGAAAAGTGTTCATTTTTTTGGGATGCTGTCAGTACACATTAATAGATCCTTTTGATGAGTTTGTTAAGATGTTTCATAGATGCTCCTTGTTGATTAGGTGTTTTAGGAAGTCCTAAACCACAAACATTATTTGTTAAGACGAAATGTCATCTTTTTAACAACAAATGTCTATAACAAAGTTTTAGTATTTCAACCAGATGAAACCAGATTTAACCTATGACATAATCACCCTCAAATCATTTAAAACAAAGAAAATTATGTACCGTAACTATCTTACATTAACATTTAAGGGAGGAGGCATTGGCTCAAGTCCCTACCTAGTCCCTGCACACCTAACCCCTTAGTTGCTCCCACCATTAGTGCCATTGTGGTTGCCTGATGCGGTAATCTCAAAAGTAATTTTCTATTGAGGAATAAATATAGTATGATAAAAAAATGAAAAATAAATTATTCTTCAGAAGTATTGTTTTTTTCATTGACTGATTAAAACCCTGCAATTGGTCTGGAGATTGATTGTTATTTTTAGATGGATGCAGATAACAGTTCAACATAAGGTGCAATGCTGTCACAAACAGCTTTTGTTTCAATAAGAGTAATGACACAAACTTTTGCATTTAATTGTTTCATGATAACACTTAGCACTTAGCATGGAGGTTTTAAATATGTCTGAGTTGCCAGGAGATGATGTCGGATGATGTCAGGCTACTAAGTACAGCAAAATAAATAAAATATGTCACTTATTGAGCAAAAAACACATTTAATCTCAATGAAAACCAATCAAAAATGTTTTTAAAAAATAACTAAAAAGATCATTTTAAGATAATATTATTGTCTGTAACATTATACAAAGTGAGAGTGACCCTATGCAGTACTAAAACCATTACAGGCTTGTGAGGAACACATCTATAAGCTTCAAATCTCTTTAATACAACACCCATTAGGAAAGTGCTGAGCTCTTTACCAACAGCTAAGCAACAGTGGATCCTGCTCTACATTCACTGAAGAACAGAAAATCACTGCTTAACACACATTAATATGCAAGATCATCACATATAGTATTTTAAGGCATTTTCCAATCTTTCTGTTTTGGTTTAAAAACGGAAAATTCTCTCTTCAATTTCCAACGTAGTTAAATGGAGAATATTCTCTGGTTTTTGTTTCAGTCAGAAGAAAACAATGAGTTTTTAACATTTTCATTTAGTTTGCATGTATGATTAAACATTTGATTTAAGAGTTTGTTTTCATTTTTCATAACTTTTTAGTGCCAGGTATAATTTGAACTTTATAATTGTAAGAAATGATTTTTTGTTTTGTCATACAAATAGATTTTCCATACTAGTTCCTTTCTGTGCAGCCTGTTCCTGCTGCATAATCTAAAAAAAAAATCTCCTTGATTGGACCGCACAAGTCAAAAAAGATAATTGTTTGCTTTCACTCCAAAAGGACATTTACTGTAGCAATTACAGACAGTTCTTCACTTTAGGTACACACTTTGGATTGTTGAACATTATGCCTACACAGAAAATAAGCCCTTCACAAAGCCCTTATTTCATGCCAGGAACTTTTTTGTTGTGATGCGTTGTTTCTAACTTACCATCATGTAACACTTAATCTTTTTCTGATTAATAAAACTAAATTTAACATGTTAATATTTGGGTTTACCTGTTGTGCGGCTGGCTGACATTGGGCGTGCAAGCCATGTGTCGGGCGAGGGTTTAATTGCGGACCTTTCTGTGTGGAGTTTGCATGTTCTCTCTTTTGTTAACATGTGTATTCTCCGGATACTCTAGCTTCCTCCCAACCCCTCATAACATGCAATTATTGGCTACTATGAAATTGCCCCTATTAATGAGTATGTGTGTGGTTGTTTTTTTCTATGTGTAGGCCCGCAGCAGACTAGCAACCTGTTCGGGCATTACTCGCCTGTCACCTGCAACCAGCCAGGATAGGCTCCTATCCTGCACCTCCTTCGGCCCCGACAGGAATAAACGAATCAGAATATACATAGATTGATGGAGGCGGTGAGGCCGAAAGAAAAATGTCCTTAAAAGATATCAGATTGAGTAATTCAGTGCATTAAATCTAAAAAATTCAATTAAAACAGGGAAACCAGGGATTCACAAAATTTTTTTCCTTTCAATCTTTCCAAAATTATGTTCACACTTTAAAAAAACAGTTTCTGAATAACTTTATAATGGACTCAAGCAGGTGTAACCTTAATAACTTGATGAGTGGTCAGTTATGTTTGCAGTGATGGCTGGATTAGATATTAACTGTGGCCTAAATCAATTTGTGCTGACGGATTAGGAAATTGTTAATCCAAGGTGCACCTTTTAAAAGCCTGACAGTCGCCACGAGATCCATTTGTAGCAAGGCCTATCTCCATCACTCTTCCAAACAGCCAGAAGAAACATCACCGAAGGGCTGATAGCAACAGAAAGCCGCAACCATGAACGGCACAGAGGGACCCTATTTTTATGTCCCTATGGTTAATACCACTGGGGTTGTAAGAAGTCCTTATGAATATCCTCAGTACTACCTTGTCAACCCAGCAGCCTATGCTGTTCTGGGTGCCTACATGTTTTTTCTCATCCTCGTTGGCTTTCCCATCAACTTCCTCACTCTCTATGTTACCATCGAACACAAGAAGCTGCGAACCCCTCTTAACTACATCCTGCTGAATCTTGCTGTGGCTGATCTCTTCATGGTCTTCGGTGGATTCACCACAACGATATACACCTCCATGCATGGCTACTTCGTTCTCGGACGTCTTGGCTGCAATCTGGAAGGCTTCTTTGCTACCCTTGGTGGTGAAATCGGACTGTGGTCACTGGTTGTGCTGGCTATTGAGAGATGGGTGGTCGTCTGCAAGCCCATCAGCAACTTCCGCTTCGGTGAGAATCACGCTATCATGGGTGTCGCCTTCACATGGTTCATGGCCTCTGCCTGTGCTGTTCCCCCACTTGTCGGCTGGTCTCGTTACATTCCTGAGGGCATGCAGTGCTCATGTGGAGTCGATTACTACACCCGTGCAGAGGGCTTCAACAATGAGTCCTTTGTTATCTACATGTTCATCTGCCACTTTTGCATTCCCCTGTTTGTTGTGTTCTTCTGCTATGGCCGCCTTGTGTGCGCTGTCAAGGAGGCTGCTGCTGCCCAGCAGGAATCCGAGACCACCCAGAGAGCTGAGAGGGAAGTCACCCGCATGGTCATCATCATGGTTCTTTCCTTCCTGATTTCATGGGTCCCCTATGCAAGTGTGGCCTGGTACATCTTCACACACCAGGGCTCCGAGTTCGGACCCCTCTTCATGACCATCCCAGCCTTCTTTGCCAAGAGTTCTTCCATCTACAACCCAATGATCTACATCTGCATGAACAAGCAGTTCCGCCACTGCATGATCACCACCTTGTGCTGCGGGAAGAATCCCTTCGAAGAAGAGGAAGGAGCATCCTCAACTGCCTCCAAGACCGAGGCCTCCTCTGTCTCATCCAGCTCCGTGTCTCCTGCATAAAAGGGGCTTCAAACAAAGGCTCCAAGATCTACTATCCAAGAAGAAGACTTCGGCTCCTCCAGGAAAACGACTGAAGGCTAATGTCTACAAAAATAACTTCCTTTTTGTATTTTTACAAACGAGTTGGTTCAACCTAAAGACAGTTGCAGGAAAAGTCAGCCCATTACAGAGTTGTTCCTGTATGTACAGAATATCCAACTTAACAATCTATGAGATTTTTTTCCCAAGAAGAAAGGAAAAGATGTTAATCTTTTACAGTTGGATCCTAAATGATACTGGCTTATTTTTGAATGTAGAGGCATGTAATCAAGGCAACGTAAAATAAAACGCACTTTGCAAATGATCCATTCTGTTTATGTTTTAATTACAACTTGGTTGTCGAAGTTCATTTGAATGTAGTATATCTAATCAAATAAATAAATGTGAATGACCTACTCAGAATGCATTTATGTCTCGAGTCAGTTTCTACTTTTTCTTCTTACAAGCCAATCTAACAGCGAAGAGAATTTTACAACAAAAACTTGGAGCAATAAAACAACTTTGAATAAAATTTCTATTTGAGTGTAGGGGTTATAAGATTATGAACATAATCTCCTTTAAGACATGGGTCACCTTGGACTTCTTAAAAGGATTATTTTACTAATCCAAGGGTATAACACAGAGATTTGACTGAATTATAGTGACTCATTCAAACAAAAGGTTAACATGGATTTATGTTGATGCAAATCAAAATTACTGACCACCACCTAAAGGATGATGGATGGATTTTCCACAAAATGACAAGTATAAACATCTTCAGCTTCTTGTGACTGGCAATAACGCCTGCAACATAAATTTGAAAATGATCATCGCAAAAAGGCAGAATAAATTGCCAGTCACCTTCTCAACCCTCTAGCCTTTTCAGGGCTGTGGGAGCCGGATGATTCGAGGGGAGGGGCACGGGAAACCCCGAACAGGTCACCAGTCTGTCACGGGGCGACACACATACAACCATACACCCACATTCATTCCTGGGGCAATTTTCTAGTGGCCTTTCAACTGAATTTGCATGTTTTTGGAGGGTGAAAGGAAACCAGAGTACCTGGAGAAAACCCACACATACAAGAGGAGAACATGTAAAGTTCACACAGAAAGGCTAGTATTCTAATCCAGGACTCGAACCCATAACCTTCTTGCTGTGAGGCCACTGTGACACTGCACCCCCGTGCTGCACCCAAAATAAATTGTACCTAAATCTCTGAAAAGTACAAATACTAACTTACTAAAACTCTCGCTCAATGTGTTTATGGGGAAAGTTTTAAACTCATTGCATACTTAAAAAAACATAAAATATTTCATGTAACACTGGTTTGAACAAAATATGCAGAAAAGGTAGTTTTCTAATAACAGATGAATTTGATAGAAGATCAAAATTTCTTTGTTTGAGTTGTACCAACAACATAAATGAGTGAAAACCAAAAAAACCCAACAATTTCACTAACATAATGAACAAGAGATCCCAAAAAAATTAATCAAAAGTGAGTATTAGAAAAAAGGTAATATAGTTTTAGTTAGTTTTATTGGGAGCTGTTTGTTCTATTGAAAAAAAAAGTTTTTTTTATTTCTCTCAAAGACACTTAAAATCTAACCTACTTTCTGGTGGAGGTGGCATTTCACGCGAGGAGCCCAAATTTCTTGTAGGTAAATTTATGTTTGTTAAGAAGAAAAAAATATTACTGTAATTTAACTTCTGAAACTGATATTTGCAATAATTTACAAAAACCAAATTCAACACTAGATGTCAGTGAGTGAAAGCAACTATTTGATGAACTTTGAAACAGTGAAACAAAACTTTAAAACCTTATGGTAAAGACCAGGAGCTCCTATATTGGCGAGCACCACAGGTGCACATTTTGTCTGTGACCTCATGTCCCCCCCTCAGAAATTTCTGGATCCGCCTCTGAAGACTGCTTGTTTCCTTCAAGATTTTGAAAGTTTCCAGAGTTCTGCAATCAATAACAAAAGAGTAGAAAAATGTACACTTTTGTAAGCCAAAGCATTTTAGAATTGATCATTTAAGTGAGTTTTCTGCTTTTGATGGGTGACCATCAAATTCAATTTCAATTCAATTCAATTCAATTTTATTTGTATAGCCCAAAATCACAGAATGTCCGTCTCAATGGGCTTCACAAGAAAAAGAGGAATGTATTAACACAAATACACAACAAGAAAAATAACTAACAAATGCTAACTAAACAAGACTAGCACATTAATGCACTTAGACTCTCCTTCTCGGTGAGGAAAAACTCCTAAAAAACCCATCAGTGGGGAAAAAATAAGAAACCTCATGGGGATCCACGTGAAAGAGAGATCCCTCCCCCGGGACGAGCAAACAATGTGTCACAGATTATTGTTTAAATATTAGCTTATTCTAATCTACAGTTAAATATCTAAAGAAGTCAATAAATGTTCTTCATCCTGATGGAAACACGGGGGACTCCTCAGCCTGGAGATGTCAAGTACGGGGATGAGCAGATGTTCTTCATCCTGATGGAGACACGGGAGACTCCTCAGCCCAGCGATGCCCACGGCGGGGATGAGTAGATGGATTTCGTCCTGATGGAGTGGGGATGAAGAAGCGCGGAGGTCTCCTCGGTGTGGCCATGCCCAGGACAGGAACGCAGAGTCCTGGATGGGGCTCTCTCCCAGAGAGGAGGGAGAGAGGTGGACAACATGTGAATTGTATTGTACCAACTAGCAGTGTAATTCTAAATAAACAGACAATTTAGAACAATGAATGAGATAGCAAGCCAGGGGTTTAGGGTAGAGGGTTGGAGTAGGGGGTACGGGGAAAGAGCACCCGATAAATTGTTTTACCAAACATGTACATTTTACAAAAATACAAAAATTGTATTTAAAAAATTTCAGGTATTATATGAGTAAAAACTCTAAAGATATTCTACAGTTTTACTTTAATTATTAACATTCAATATAATAAATTATCTTTTTTTTTTCCAAAAAAACAGAACATTTTCAAATGTACTCAGGTATCTTACACTCAAACCTTTAAATCAGGTTAGATTTCTTCTACACAGAATTAAAGAGTCAGATTTGAAGAAGAGACAGATTAAAACGTTCACATTCACAAATCTTTTTTTTAATGTTGAAAACTTTGATTTTCAGGATCCTTTATATATTAAACATATGATTAGTATTATATATTAATCACATTATCCTTTGTTTCAACTCTTCAGCTCTAAAGAGTTGTTAGACATCTACAGATTATCCAAAACACTGCTGGCAAAAAACAGAAAGAATGAAGAATTATAGTCCTGAAGAATATTAGATTCCGTTCTCAGATATATATAATGATTTTCTGTAGCTCAGAGACTTAAAAAACTCCCCAGATCTGTCTGTGTACAAGTGTCTTCACAGCTTAGGATCTCTCATGTTGGTCCCAAATGAATTGTTTCCACTTTGAAAATGCCAGAAACAGCTATTGCCCAGGGTAAGGACAAAACTCAAAGAGGTAGAGTTTGAATTTGTTGGTTAAAATCTGTAACGGTTTTCCTGGCATTGTGATACGAGACTGTTTAAATGTAGATGTAACTACATGTTGAAGTAGTACGTATCATAAGTCTATAAATTGCGTTGTTGGAAATGTGTCTAAAATTGACAAAAACTTAAGTATATTTTGTCATCAAAACCTTCAACCTAAGGGCAGTGGTTAACATAGTGGCACCGTACCAAGAAGGTCTGGATTCGTATCCCAAATTGGGACGAGACTCACAACGCTGGCCTTTCTGTGTGGAGTTTGAATGTTCTCCCCGTGTATGCGTGACTTTTCAACGGGTACTCCAGTTTCCCCCACCCTCCAAAAACATGCACATTAGATTTATTGGCTGATACAAAATTACCTCTAAGAATGAGTCTGTGTGTGTGACCCCACGACAGACAGGCGATCGGTTCGGGGTGTACCCTGCTTCTCGCCTTAAATCAGCCGGCATAGGCTCCGGCACCCCTGTAACACCGATAGGAATAAGCGGTTAAGTAGAAAAACCGAAGTGATGGAAATAAAGTACATTCCCCTGAGAAACAAAGCAAACTTAAATCCTTTTTAATTTGTATGGAAAACTTTATTTGATAATAAAAATAGCATTCACAGACTTCTTTTGATAGCTACATATACATTGTAATCCATCTCAAGGAAAGAAGCTGGATAAGTCCACATCTACTTGTACTTTGACTAATGTTATGTATAGCTTCATGGGTCAAATAAAGCTATGAACAATGTAGTATTTATATATGCATAGTTATATAAAAAAGATTGGCCCATATACATGTACTGCTTTTATCAACACAGAGACAGCATTATGTCTGGAGCACGTTGCAAGAAATAATGCTTGAAGAACACAGACTGCATACAAGTGCTTTATAATACAAAGGCAGGCTAACCATCGAGAGAAATTCAAACCATCAAACAGTTTTTGATTGACCAAATAGTCTTTCATTTTAAAATGTCTTTACATACCTGATCCAGAGTAAATTAACATAATTCCCATAAATCATTATCAGGTCCATTTCTGGGGTATAAACAGAATATCACATTCCTCACTACTGAGGGGTTTCATAAATTTCTCTTTTGTACAAGAAAAAGGCAACATTTTATTCCTCGACAAGTTCCTTGTAGTTATATCGTCTTATTTTTTATACAGATGATGGCCAACTTCTTTTATTTGTATTTTTTTTTGTGATTTTTTTTTTCTGTTTTTAATACAGTACCATGGTGACAACAGTGATGAAACAATGCTTTTGTAATGATCTATCCAGTATAGTTCTTAAATGAAACATAAAACAGAAAATACACACAAAACACAGGGGAAAAAAAAGCAGCAGTCAGACTCCAGTGGCATTACAGCATGGCTCAGCATGGCAGATTAATCATCTCCTGTACTGTGGACTTTCTGGATTTTACCATCACGTCAAACCACAACAGCTCTTCGTGTGAGGAGCCAGGAGGTGGTCGGTGTAAAACAGTGTGGGTAGAATAAACATAAAGACTGGGTTAACAATTACAGTGTGTGTTCCTCACTCAGACCTATCAAATAAAGTGGTTACACTACATTTTAACTTACACATGCATCTTGCACAGGGTTAATTTACATTTATTTGCTTTTGTTCATTATATCTGAAAATCCTCATACTTCATGGCAGCTTCAGCTGGTATTATGGCAAAATGCAGATTTGTAAAAATTACTGAACTGTAATCCAGCAACAAACTGAGATGAAGACGTTTTTTATTTTACATAAAGACTAGCTTTTGTCTGTAATTTCAGTCAAAACTCATTCCAAACTCTTTTGCTTTGTACAGAAGAGCAAAGAAACATTTTTTTTTCGTAGCGTATCTGCGATACAACATGCTTGAACTACTTCTTCCATCATCAAAATTTGAAAGCAGTTTTCTAAAGATTTGCATCAAATCAAGAATAAATAATGAGCAAAAGTCAAAAAGTCAATATATTAATTTAGTCATCTTTTATTCATTTTAATTCCACTCTAACTGATAATAAATTCAGATTTTTTTTTTTGTTTCAATCTTATTTGCGCAGTTGTTGTGAATGAACAGTGTCTTGTGCTGTAGGTTGTTCAATAAAGCAATTAGGAATTGAAAAAGACATCTAAATAAAATTAAGATGAAAACAAGGTCAGTAGTTTGAATTTACCACAAATGGAAGCATGATTCATACTTTTGAGGGAACAAATATTTAGACCCAGCAATGCCTACAAAAAAGCAATATCACTGATTTCATATGCAGGCACACACAATACCTTTACTATAGTACAACAACCTCTGTTATGTTCAAAATAACCAGAACAATGACAAAACAACCAGTATAAACTGATAGAAGGATTGTACTCCTGCTGTTTTATGAATCTCTGGATGGGATCACAAGTAGTTAAGTCAATCAAATCAAATTATTAAACCATTCGACCGAATAAAGAATAAGAGTTAGTATCGTCAGTAGTCCAATTTCCAGTGTATGGTACATAGTTTGCACAGATAGAGGAGAGTGCAGCGAGGAGAACCTCTGCTCTAGATGCTCAGGTCCTTAGGGCTTTCTTTGTAGAGTCTTCTCTTGGGTTCAGGGAGGTGGTTTGAGCTGCGACCTACTGTGTTATTGTTGTGGCCGGTGTTGTTGTAGGCAGCATTATTGTGAGCAGCATTGTTCTTCATCATGCTGTAGTAGTCCTTCAGTCTGGGTGCTGCTGCATAGTTCAGCTCATCCCGGCTATAATTGCTGTCAGGAGAAGAGTCCCGCTCCATTCTGTATTGTCTCTCCATCATCCCGTTCATCCGGTACCTCTCCTCCTTCCTCTCTGAGGAAGAGTCTCTCAGTAGGTTGCCGTTCTTTGCTTTATCATGCGTACGCCCCCTAGAACGAGATAAGGAATCCCTGTTGTTATTGGTGCGTTCCGGGGTTGCCGCCTCCCAGACTTGTCCGGTCATCTGTGAGTCTTTCAGTAGCCGCCGCTCGTAGAGTTTCCGCTCAGGGGTGACAGCGAGGAACCCTCCGTCGTCGTTCTCCCTCTCAGGTGTGCGGTCACGATGTGCCCGTTCAGCCCTGCGATCCATGGATTTCGCCCTTCGGCGATCTGGAGATGAGTTGCGCTTCCTGGTTGGCGAGCGGTCCAGCGAGCCACGACGCTGCAGATGAAACCTCCCGTCCAAAGTAGAACTGCTACTAGAGTTCTCTCGACCTCTCAGTTTCTCAGCAGCCTTCTTCCCCAAGTTGTCCTTCCTCAGAGTCTTAAGGAGTTTGGAGATGCCGCTCTCAGACTCAGACTTTTTGACTTTGCGTCCTCGGCTTTTCTTGTTGCCATTGCTGTTGTCTGGAGACTGCTGTCTGGGGGTAGTTTGACTGTGATTGTTGCTCCAGTGGTAATGATGATGGGGGTTGAATTGCCGACCCTGGAAGTCCATCTGATCTGACCCGGCCCTGTGTCTGTTCATATCTCGACCATGTGCAGCCTCCTCCAGGCGAGATGGTTTGTGAAGGTCTGGTGGATAACTGGACTCCAATGAGGTGTGATATCGGCTGCTGGTTGGCAGGGCTCTCACTTCCGGAGTGTTTTGTGCCCCGGGTGTGGGAGGGTGCCCGTCATTGCTGCCGTCTGGAGAACATGAGAAAGAAGATGAAAAGTGTTTTTTTTTTTAGCAGATTAAGAAGATTAAGACTCATCCAACATCAAAACCATATCACACTCATAATGTTCAGCACGCATGACTTGCTTTTTTCTTGGTTCATGAAAGTTTTTGCATTGGCATGGTGACCCATGATCAATGCAAATGTACAAGAATATCATGCATGCATGTTTTTGAGTTTCATATGATGCATAACTTTCTAAAAACAAATGAAAAAAATGAATGAATCATCCAAATCAATGTGCAAAGTTCTGATTTATATTGGTATAAAAATATGGCTTCCAATGATAAATTCGTCTTTCTTAAACAAGCCAGTAAAAACACAAAGTAGTATTTGCAACAAAAGCAGGTGCAACAGATCAGCACGTGTAGGGCAGGGGTTATCAATGACACTGCAGGCTCCTACGAGGTCATTCAAAACAAAATGGTAAAATGTACAGGAATAAAAATCCAAAATAGTGCACTTGGTTGAAGCTCTGCCAAATTCAACACGTTAATACAGCAGTGGTGTGTGATGAGCAGTGGCATCGAATTAGTTCCAAACATTTGGTCTGGAGCCAGAAAGGGGGCAGGGTTTGCGTGTGTATGGACATCACAAGAAGTTTAATAGGTAAAGTTGAACTCAGGCACAACAAGACACAAAGCATTTTACAGTGTAAACACATCTGCACACAAACAAATCAGGATGCAGGTTGGGGGTGAGCCGGGCGAAAGGATGTGAAAAGGAAAAGATGACAGGGAGAGTGGACAGTGACAGACTTTTGGCTACAAACCGTTGTCTGATTTTGGCCCATTAGGTAGAAACAGGGCTCTCCCATCTTGTCATTCCTCATTGTACCAACAGCGAGATGAGGAGCCATCATCGCTGGAGAGAGGAGGAAGAGCCCAGCAATAAGAGACCATCAGAGAGAACGAAAGAGGAGTGGAGAGAAGAAAACAAATAAAACAGACAAGAGGCTGTTTTACAGAACGTCAATAGAAAGGAGAAAGTTTTCTTGTGAAAAACAAGAAATTATTAACTTTGTATAACTTTAAACGAAGACAAAAGAAGTTATAAAAATGCATGTAAATGTCTGAACATAGAAATGTTCTTATACTGCTGAAAGGTCTACATTTGTACTCAGGAGCATGCAGTTTTGAGAAGGAGCACTGATAAAGGTATTGTTCAGGGTGACCGTTACGTCGATCGTCATCAACCGGTTGCTTGAAGAAAGACTTTTGGTCAACCCCATGGGGTTTGATTTTTTTTTTTTTTAACCCTTGAATGGGCAAAAGTTTTTTACCTTTCTAACTCTGAAAGGGTGCACACGCTTTCAAACTAAAAGATATCCGAAAAATCTGGAATAATCTTGTTTAGTTCCAACGGATGGTTTTGAACGTTTTGCCCAATAATGAGTGCAGCCGCTTTCAGCCACTAAAGGGTTAAAATACAACCTTCTAAACTATCCTCAGTTATTGTATTCATTTTTATTGTTTTAGTAAAATAAAATACTGTAGTTTAATAGTCAACACAAACAAAAATGTTGTAATAACTGCTTAAACTCACATTTTTTGTTGCATAGATAGTTGTATAGATTTTTTTTTTTGGGTAAACATGATCATTTTTTGGAAAAAATTTATAGTTAACCAAAATTTGCAGTTCAAAGTATTGTAAAATCTCATAATTACAAGAAATAATTTATATATTTGTATGTACGGTTTTATTATCAGTAAATCACTTCAACTTTGTCTTTGTGTTGTATGACCGGATTAAAAAATTGTTGGCACCCCTGCTACTGCTTATTGTCCAAAAAAGCGTTTCATGCAAAACTCCAACTTTAAGAAGGTTTCTGTCATGTTTGAACTTTAGTTCTAAACCCAAGGTGTTTTTCAAAAAAATTTTTATCCTTGCATGTTTGAGTAACTTGCAAGCTGTCTCGGCCAGTATTTTTATTCTATTTGATCACCAGATTGTTCTTCGACATGAATTTTGTTCACCACCACTCCCACATTCTAAATTAAACAGGAAGTGTTTTTGCAGCACAAGGGAACACAATTGCAAACTAAAGTAAAACTAAATAAATGTATTCATAGGCTTTTTTGGTGAATTTTTGCATTAAAAAATGGCTACATGTTTAACTGTGTGTGCTGTGAGATAATACGCCCTGTTTAAGTTTTTTTTAGATATATATCTAAACAGAAAATTTCATGTTTGAGTAGCGAGAGGTATGTTCTAGTCCACCATAAAAATTATAGACAAAACCATTTCTGCTTACAAGGATAGTAAATACAGTGCAATCTGTTTACCTACCATATTCAGGTACAGAGCCATCACCCCGTTTGAGGACGAGCCGTGCCCTCCGACCTCCATTCTTGATCAGTTCAATGGCACGTGAGTGCTTCATGTTCTTTGTGCTCTCACCATTAATCTCCAGAATTTCGTCTCCTACCTAAAACATAAGAGGGCACGTGACTTGGACAGATGGCTAATGATAGGGCTTCATCAATAACATGCACAGAAGAACATTTTGCATGTCAGAATCTTTTAGGGAGAAATGGGAGGGAGGACTAGATTTTCAAGCTACATACCCTCATCTTGCCATTTCTGACAGCAGCCCCATCCTCCGCTAGTCTCAACACATAAAGGTCCATGTTGTATTCCCGTCCTCCTCTCAAGCTGAATCCAAAGCCTTTGCTGTCTCTCTCTAGGTCCACGGAGTAGAACTCAGCATCCTGTCATGCAGAGAAGGAAAAATAATGAGAAAGTCACAGAGACACCTTAGAGGAGTGACTAATCCATAGTGCACAGAGGAGTGAGTAAAGGTGAGTTTAAACTTCAGGACCAATCAACCCACGTCTCACAAAAACTCGAAATGTCAATGGCAGTACAATACCTTGGAATACATGAATAATTAATGTCGTAACTGCATGTGAGGAGGCTGCAGAACACTGAGCAAGGACAAAACAAGGGCTGAACACCAAACCTTCTGTGGTCATCAAAAGTTTTTTTTCCCAGGAAGCTTTGTTTTCCCTGAACATTATTACCCTGGTTGTTTCAGAAAACTAGAAATAAACATGTCATCAAAAGTAAAAGTAAAAATTTACCCAGTGATATTTTTCTTTTCCATTGATTTTAGAAAATATGTCTAGCTTCAAAACTCTGTTTTGTGTTTTCCCGGAAGGATCCTGAGGCATTCCCCGGCCAGCTGTGAGACATAGTCTCTCCAGCGGGTCCGGAGTATACCTCTCGATCTCCTACCGGTGTGACCTGCCCGAAACACCTCACCAGCAAGGCGTTCAGGAGGCATCCTAACCAAAAGCCTGAACCACCTTATCCGGCTTCTCTCAACCTGCAGGAGCAATTGCTCTAATCCGAGCTCCTCCTGGATGGCAGAGCTCCTCACTCTATCTCTGAGTGAGTGCAAAGCCACCCTGTGGAGGAAGCTCATTTCGGCTGCTTGTATCCACGATATTGTTCTGGTCATCGCGACTGATCACTAGTCAAACTAGTTTTAGTTGTAAATTTTTTTCTACCCAGATTGTTACAATGAATGTGGCCGATCATAAACAAGAGCATTATGGTTTGTAGCAGTTTTTTGCACATTTTTGTAGTTCATTTTTTAAATAAGTGTTCATCCAAATGAAACATGTCTCGAAAACAAAAAAAAAAAAAAATGATGAATGTCGTTATGGTTGCTTTGGTGGTTCTGTGTTTCCCGTAGGTTCATACTGGCATGGCAAATTGAGTTGAAAGGATCATCTAGTGTGCGTTACATTAAATGTAGTATTTACTCCTGTTTCAATCTGACTTATCACCATGATAATCCAATAAAACGGTTTTACAGAACTGTTTTGACGTGTAAATATAATGTACATGCATTTCTAAATGACATAGGATAACAATCCATGCTCACCTGTGTCGTCTGTGTTTGTGAAGGAGGTGGGGGTGGAGCGCCCTTTGACTTTGAACTATTTCTTTTATGCAAAAAAGAGAAAATCAAAATCAGATGACATGATTTAAGTAAATACATTTTTAAAAGGATGCAATAAATTTGTATGAGTTTCTCACCTGCTTTCTGTGGACTGAGGTGTGTGCGTGGTCGTGATGGTAGCTATCTTCTCAGCATTAGTGAGCAGAGAAGCATTGGAGGTTTCTGGAAACAGACACAAAAATATACAGTGAATAGGTTGAAATGACCTGTGTATTTTTATCCAGTTTATATAAAACCAGTCCACAAGAGCTCCCTGAACCACCCACAGGCAACTATTCGTGATGTTGTCATTCGCACCTGGTTAAAACTGGTGCTTTTTGAGAAAAAAGTTATTATATATAAGACTTTTTGACCATTTTTTCTTCAGGTGGGAAAAAAAATAAAGCAAAGCTCCTTTAATTTAATTTTGACTGCTGACAAAAACACTGCATGGCTTGTTTCAAACCAGAAGATCCATCGACATCCATTTCTCCACAGCTCTGTACTCGCTGGTCCTCCTTATTTGAGAACAAATATGAATTACAGGAAAAAATAGAAGACTTTAGCCTGATTTTTCTTTTTACATTATTTTTTGTTTTGTATTTAAATCTCTGAAACTTAAGAACATTTATCTGAGACCACCGTGACTT
This sequence comes from Neostethus bicornis, assembly GCA_902685375.1. Lineage (NCBI taxonomy): Eukaryota > Metazoa > Chordata > Actinopteri > Atheriniformes > Phallostethidae > Neostethus > Neostethus bicornis. Next base: position 9,886,776 of record LR738550.1, read on the forward strand.
TCTTCTCCGTTCTTAATCAGGTTTTATTTTAAATCTCCATGGAAGATGCTGAAGCATGCACAAGTCTGTGTACGGTTTTTGTGTGTGGGTTTTTAACAGTGTGTTTGCCAAACAACCCCACATTTCAAAAATTGATTGCAAATCGTATTATTAATCCAGTGAGATCTCATTCATGGAGTAAAATGGGTGGATTTTAAAGTTTAAAAGGTTTTAAAATAAGTACAAATATAAATAAATCAAGCAGTAAATTATGAGAATTTAAGAAATGCCAATATATATTCTTTAAACAATTTGATCTTATTTCTGACATAAGGGTTCACACCCTCATAAAAAATGCTCTTGCCAGTAAAAATCTTTCCTTCCCACCATGACCATCAATAAGTCACATCCCACTGCATAATGAAACAAAGATACAAGCTGAAACGTAAGAGCCTCACCATCACCCGGGATGATCCTGAGTGAGACTGTGTTCCCAGCCTCCTTGATCAGGTTGACGATGTCTGAGTGAGACTTGTTGGTGATGGAGCATCCATTCACAGCCAGAATCCGATCCCCGACCTTCAGCTTACCGCAGCGGTCTGCCGGACTGCCCTCGATGATCCGACCTATTTTGTGAGGCATTGCCACACAAGCATTTCCAGCTTTTATGTTAATATGGTCGCATGTTTGTTTTTAAAGCGAAAAAAAAAAGGCATGAGATGATGATTATGTGATTGCGTTGATTGGTCATGTTGATTTGTGATTTGTAGAAAAAAGAGGGAAATTTGGAGAAAGAAAAGAAAGAAGAGAAAATAGTTAATTGTCCAAATCACTTCTTAATTCATCCAAATAAATTAAAAAGATAAAAAACATTATTAGTCATTAAAAGTTTGAATATTTCCTATTAGTAGAAAAGAAAATCGGACAAAAACCTACAAACGGCTTCTAACACCAAAAAAAAATGTCCTTTGGTCTAACATCCTGATATGTAGATGAATGATGTGTGAAGAAAGCGAATCACTGGATCAATAAACATTCAGCCTGCGGAATACGTGAAGTAATTGAGTTGTGAAATCACAACCATCATAGGAAATGTTACAGATGTACATGTGTTCCAATCATAAAGTCAAATAAAAACCTAGTGAGAGTGAAAATAAAGCAAAATGACATTGTTTAATCCGACAGAAACTCTGACCTCTAAGATATTTGGATCTCTTTATCTTCACTCCTCCCTCAACCTTTGTATCATCCATATTAATTACATCGCCTTATTTCTTTGTTACCCTTGCTTTGTCTTGATTGAAAATGCATTTGTATGCTGTCACTTTATCTAAATAATGAGATATGGGACATTACACGGTGCGGTGAGGATTTAATACTCAATCTGCTAAGCATAATGGCAACCCCAGGTCAGTGTGGGAGGGAACGAGAGGGGGATGGGTCCTGATGGACTCGAGCAAAATCGTTCAAATCTTGGATGCATGGAGAACTGAATCAGCTGAAAAGGATTTTTTTCTTCAGGATTGAGAACATCAGACACTTCTTGAAGAATGCTAAGAGCGATGCTTTTAGAACTTCATTTCGATGAACCACATTTCTCTGCCAGATTTCTGCCAGAGTCCCACGTGGTTAGATCCGTTGGGAGAGTGAGCACACGGTACTAATGCATGATCTCAGCTCATGACAGCACATTAATGTGTCTCACTTACACGTAACGAATGAAGGGAGACAATGAGATGTACTTGTGAAAGCAAGAACGTTTTGATGCATATCATCATTAGGAGTGTTGTAAGTCAAGCCTTGCAATGTGATTAGGAAAGCATAACAATTAACCCATACAGTTAAATCAAAGAAATTTACTATAAACTTCTTCCTACTCCTTTTTGAACAGAATTTTGTTACTTTTAAATGAATTGATCTTTTGCTTTTTGTATTCAGACACCTTCTCATATTCAAAATCAAAGTAAAAGCCTGCTTCTTTCAGGTGTTCTCATAGCTACGCTGTCATCCTTGCGTGTGTTTTGCTCCTGACACAATCCTAGCACATCATCGGAACAACTATGTACACAAAAGACCTTGATTTGACATTTGAATTAATCACTCAGAGGTTAATGCAGAATTTGTTCGAGAACAACAGTTGTGATTTTTCTACAATCTATCACAATCTCACATTTAAACAGTCAAGTTGCTTAACTGTGATTCATAATGCTGAAGGCGGCTGGAGAGTCGGGGTTAGTGGACGTAAATTACATGCTGAATGAGCTGGTGAAGTCTGCTATTAGAGATGAAGCTGTGATGGTGGCATTTGCGATAAAGCTGCAGAAAGCCTGATCCTGAGGGAGTCTGCCCTCCTTATGAAAAATAGTAGATCTGTGACCTGAACATTTCTCTCAAACCCTGTGGGCAAGTCATAAACTGGTTTTATTGGCTGAGAATTTTTTTGAAAACATATTTTTTTCAATTATATCTCTAACTCTTGTGCTGCTTTTATTCTTTGTGCTACGCTAAGAAAATCTTTTTTTTTAATTTGAGATTGGTGCAAATTGCTTTAAGGTGTTTATGAACTACTAAATGTAAAGTAGGTTGCTAGGGCGAGGTTTTTAAACACTGGGCTTTATGTGTGTAGTTGCATGTTCTGCTTGTGTGTGTGGTGGGGGGTTCGTACAGGTACTTTGGCTTCCTCCCACACACCAAAAATAACCACTGTCACTCTAAATGCCCCCTGCCTGTATGTGTGTGTGTGTGTGTGTCTGTCGGAGTGGCCCTGTCCAGGATGTGCCCGATAAAACAGGATAAATTATAGCACCGATTCTAAACTTGATTTTGATGAAGAGGCCGGAGAACAGATTTATGAATAAAGATAAATTAGATCAAAACACTGAAGGTTAAAAATGTGAATTTAGTGCAAAAATGTGTTCGTAACTCCAGCCTTAAATTAGTGGGAAAATCCAAAAATTGGACTTGATTTGAGTGGAAAGAAATACTTCCTGTTTTAAGAATAATTCCTGTTCATACAATACTATGGTCAAAAACATCCAGGCCAAAAACAGATTTGTGGATCACAAGGTTGCCCAGAAAGACTGGTGTTCATCCAACATAAGTTAGACCAATAGTGACTAAACTAGGTTATGTTTGGCTCCAACATTTCTCATATCTGGAAACCAATTACACATTCAAAAACATTGAGGTAGATTGGAGTCTAGTGAAGTAAAAAAAAAAGTCAATTTCATGTCAGAAGGAATTTATTTTCTTCTTGTTTCTCTTACTCACCAAAAGTGGTGCCGGCATCAGGTCTGGAAACCGATGACACAATGACAAAACCGAACCCCTCATTCTCTCCTCGCTGGATCTCTACGTCGTAAGGCTGCAGGGAAGCAGGGACCACCGCACTGCCACTACCACCCCCACCACCGCTGCCTATGCCACTGGTGGAACCACTACCAGAGCTGACGGTGTTCAGGGAGTTCTGGCTCCCCTGTGGGGTCCTTTTGCCCTCTGTCAGACTGGGTGCCTGTGTGCTGCTGTGATGAGAAGAGGCCGGTGAGGGGGGAACATCACCCTCTCCTTTAGACACTGTGGAGGAAGAGGGATGAAACAGGTCAGACAAAAACACAGAAGATAAAGCAATACTCCTAAAAGTGAACATTTAGGAGAATGGTCTCTTCACCCCCATATCCGGGACTCTTCCGTCTGACAGTGAGGTTGACATGGCCTTGTTTGGCAGCCTGTTGCATCAGCTGCACCACCAGCTGGTGAGACTTTCCTACTACTGCTGTGCCGTCCACACAGATGAGCTCATCACCCGACCGCAGGCGACCATCTTCATCTGCGGCACCGTACTTCACAATGTGCCCGATGTAGATCTGGAAAAAAATAAAAGTCATTACGGCTCATTATGTCAAATCACAAAAGTTGATTATTACAACTGGATCACTATTGTCATCCTAAGCTCATTACCAGTGGATAATGTGCAGTTTATAAAACTCAGAAAAGAAAATGGAGTGAGTCAGTGTGCAAAGACCGATAGAGCCTGTTAGAGTATTAAAAAGATTCTCTGCTTTAGGCGGTATGTGGGGGTGTACATGAAGCCCTGACAGAAAAGAAGCGCACAAACATCGCACAGCATCTTTGGAACAAATAGAAAGTACTGCTGCTGCTGAAGCAGACCTCGAGCTTGCTGCCTGTTTATTTCACCCTTTTCTTCAATTTCCGCCTTTTACTCTTCTCCTGACTCTCTTCTTTAAGACAAATAGATGACGCACAATGGCAAGGATTGGTGGATAAGGTCTTTGCTTCACTTAACAAGCTGTCTCTGTGATCCTCTGGAGAGCAGCAGCTCCAGTAGGAAAAGAAGACTGATGTGTTGAAGTTTCATGCTATGCTGGTTTAAAGCTGGCAAGCTGAACAGGAAGAAGTCCTTGAATAAAAACTGAGGAAACTATACCAGCAATATGATTCTACATGTGTATATCTTCAATAAGCATAGATTAATACTTGCAGTTTTAAATACTGAATATGTTTGCAAGGTAGAAAAAAATTGATTTTACAATTAAAGTAAAATACTCACAGGTTCCCCAGGTTCATTTCCACCCAAGATGCGAAAACCAAAGCCTGTGTCCTTCCGCCAAAGAAAAATGTCTTGTTCCTGACAATCTGGCACTGAAATGTAAAATAAAACTGTTATAGAATCTAAGGAAATTTGCTTCTGAACATCAAAGATTCTTTAAAATGATTAAAAATCTTTAATGCAAACCATACTCTGTCATTTAACATGAAAGATAATTTTGATATTCCATTTAAATGTAGCCCTTTAAGTCATAAAAAACCTTCCATCAATGATTGAAATTTGAAATGTTATTCTCCACAAATGACATTTTCTTTTAAATGTTACAGCCTCTCTAAAAAGATTTATCAATCAATTTAAAGATGTAACTTGACATAAAATGAGCAAGAGCCAACAGAAATTTGACTGTAATTTAATAAACTAAAATATAAATAATATATAAATATATCTCATAAATGCATTTGTTAAAACTATCTCTAGAGCAGGACTTAAGACATCTGTGTGCACAAACAGGATAGTGTTCATAACGGTTTGGTCCACAGCTACAGCTTCACTCACTAGAGGCACAGTTCAGTTAAAAAAACTGCAAGGTTCAGAAACAACTTCAGATAAAAAAAATAATTGTGAGCAAATTTTATGGCAACAGCCACAAATAAAGGTTAAGAAGGGGTTAAGCTTGTGCTTTCATGGTGTCATGATTCTCATCTCAGAGCTTATATAGTCTGGGTAAACCTGGAACATTTTTTTTTCGCTCAGAAATGCAATATTCATTGAAAAGTGTATAAATATATTTATTCAGTTTCACTTCTATTTTTAACACTGTAAATTTCTCCTTCCTCTCGTTCCCCACTTAGTCCCACCGCTTGCGAGAGTGAACAATACAGTGTAACTCTTGTTTGAAGCTGCAATTACAATGCAGAGTACATCAATTTAGCAAAGCTAGCACACATTTTTTATGTTCCTATTTTGGTGCATTTATATTAAATATGAGGGGAGGGAGAGCAGTACCTGAAAGGAGAGATGGAGAAAGTGTACCGCTGATGCAAAACACTTCCTTCTCATGCTAGAATGTGGGTGTGGCCGAGAACAAAATTTGTGCTCAAGAATTATCAGGCATTCGGTCAGTATACAAAATACTGGATGGGGGAGCTCGCCCAAACATGCATGAATTATTTTTAAACTTGTGAGAAACCTCCAAAAAGTTGGTTTTGCGAAAAGTTGACATTGTCCTACGTAAAAAAAAAAATCCCTATGTAAACATGATCCAGTAAGGATACCATCTTGTAGCAACATATGCTTGTTAATAAAAGAGCCGGAGGCAAGACGCCGGCTGTTTTATGATCACACAATACAAACTTTAAATAGTACCAGAAATCTGGACAAAAGAGAAGGTTTTCAAAACTCTGTTTAATCTAATAGTCTGGAACTGCTCAGTGCAAATGGATTTGGACATCTGAATGTGTGGAGACAGCCCACTGGTGTCTAAAAGTTTTAAAACGTGTGCTTGGCATATTTCAGCCAGACCCTTAACTGGATATTACACCTCTGTTCTGCTCTGGTTTTGCTTCATAGCAGAAGTGTTCAGGTGCTGTAATGAAAGAATGATCCTCCAGCTTCAGTCCCTGCTGGGTCTGTGTCATCACATTAAATCCAAGTCTTATTAGCTCCCTCACAGAAATGAAGTTTGAAAATGTTCCCAGTGCAGGTTGACATCACTATTAGCTCTCATTTACAACACAAATCTCAATCACATGGAATAATTTAGTCTTTCTTCCATGCAAAGCAGCCCTTCAGCTTTCCATCAAACACACACTCACATTCAACCCAACAAATTTGCATGACAACGTAGAGGAAGCAGACTGTGGAGGAGGACACAGGCAATTTGGTGCAAGTCTGTTCAGCCCACAGGGCCAGTATGCACAGGAGGTACAGGCCATGTTTTTATGCACTGCCTGCTGTCTACAAGGCTGCCACACAGACTGGTGGTGAACCCATCAGCTTCTGTCCTCTAGTTCTACCTAAGTTTAGCAATTAACCTTCCAGTGACCTGTAAAAAGTAGTAATCAAAGCTCAGAGAGCTTCCGTATACTGGGCGTTAGAACTAGACCGGACACAAATCTCTTTAGGAATCTGTGGTAGTGGGGACAGTGACATAGTATGATCAAATAAAAATCTTCAGAACTTGGTCCATGCTGTTGCCATTTTTACCCTGTGGATGTCACACTGTGCTCATCTGGACCTTCAAAGATGCACAACAGGAGCCAGATTCAAAGACATCACAAAAAAGGATGCTTATAGGTACAAACCCCCTAACAACTAGTTCAAGTAGAATCCAATTAGGCCCCGTCCACACGTAGCCGGGTATTTTTAAAAACACATATCTGCTGTCCTCTGTTTTAGGAAAACGCTTGAGTCCACACGTAACTGTTTTCAAAATATCCGCGTCCACACAGAGCCGTATAAATACGCTTCTGAGTGTAATTATGAGCATGCCAGACCAGTAGTCGGCAGTATTGATGTAACTGTATGTTCTTAGCTATCCAATCAGAGCACCTCTGTCGTCATTTCCGCAAAACCTGAAACATGGTGCCGGGTATCTCGTTTGTGTGGACCGACACAAAGAGGTGGAATTGCTTTTCAAAGTCGTCATTGACTATAAAGTTTTTAAAACACAGGAAAATATAGGTTGGGTCCATGCTGCCCAAACAAGGACGAACATGAATGACGTATTTGCATTACTTGTCGGAGGTATTGACGCATAAAAACGCAAATCCCCGTTTTCGCACATCCACACGCAAATGCAAAGACGAAGTATTCCAAAATTTCCACTTTGGCTGGAGTTTTCAAAAGCGTCGCTCTGAGTGAAAAAAAAACCTCAGTTTTTGTGTGGACAGCAGGTCAAAACGGATAAAAATATATGCGTTTTCAAAAATACCTGGCTACGTGTGGACAGGGCCTTAGTCACGTAAAAATAAAATTCAAGGAATAAAACATATTTTGGGAAACTTAGATGAAAGTTAAAATGTTTAAAGAAAGGATCTAACAAACCAATCTGTTCCATCAGGGAGGTTTCATTTGTACCTCATATTACAAAATACGTGATGGAAAAAAAAAAAAAAAAAAAAAAAAAAAAAAGAGTACAATCATAATTGTCTTATGATAATGTTTACTGGAGATTTTTTTAACTGATTTTACAGACAGATTTAGTTCAGACTGCATTATCATTTGCTGTTGGCAGATAAAGTTTACATGAAGTGTAGCCAGGGTAACCTATGGTCACCAGCTGTGGGTGGTGACCGAAATAAAGAGATTGCGGATATAAGCAGCCGTAATGAGCTTCCTCTGCAGGGTGGCTGGGCTCTCACTCAGAGATCGGGTGAGGAGCTCAGTGTCGACCCGCTCCTCCTCCAGGTCGAGAGAAGCCAGATGGGGGTGGTTCAGGCATCTGATCAGGATGCCCCCTGAGCGCCTCGCTGGTGAGGTGTTTCTGGCCCGTCTCACCGGGAGGACACCAAGGAGCAAACCCTGGACCTGCTGGAGGGACTATGTCTTACAGCTGGCCGGGTAACGACTCGGGATACTTCTGGGTGAGCTGTAGGATGCAGCTGGGGAGAGAAGCCTGGGCTTCCCGTCTGAGGCTGTTGCCCCCGCGACCCGGCCCCAAATAAGCGGAAGATGACAGAACAGAACAGAAATGAAAGAATAAAGAAATCGAATGGTTATATTTTCTGCTAACACACTTCATGCTGATAAAGGTTTTGCAAAACAAATCATCGTAGATGAAAAATACCATTTCCTCCCCCCAAAAGGTCCTAAAAGGGCTCCATCGTCTGAGTGTTCTCAAGGAGGCTTCTTCATAAGATCTTTGGGATTCTCAACCATCCAGTCAAAAGTGAACTAACCTCTTGGGTAGGAGAGGAAATTTTCTCTAAAACCAAAATAGACGGTCCAGCTGCCTTTTCTTGAAGCTTTTCCGACTCACCTTTCAATCACTCTGTCCTTCTCGAAATAGCACACTCCGAGTGAGCACAACGAATGCATGAATGCACCTTTTCACAAATTCAAGCTGTGTGCACTAGCATACCGTGGCATGAAGAAATAGAAAAATACAAACAGAAAATCTCAGACTTTTTGTCACCTTTTGTCTTTTCTCTTATTTCATTGTGTCTCATCTCATTCCCTTTGCTGGATCAAAAAGGGGCTTCATCTCCCTCAGGGATTATCAAACAGTTAAATCAATCATTTGCAGCTTAAAGCAGCCCTTGCAGAGGCCTAGTTAATATTTAATCAGCAGCAGCCCTAGATTCTGCATGCTACCGTTATTATTAAGCAACGCGGCAACTCACAGAATCTGGCTAACACAACAAACTCAGCCAACACATCAACCATTTGCAACCACATTAAAAAAATGATATGCATCCACAGAATCAACAACCCTCGCCTCCTCTGAAGTACAACCAGCAAGGCATGAAGAGGAGATTTGGAAAATGTAGTTCAGTACATCTCTTGAACCTCTCCATCATAAACACACACTTGGGTTTTTTTCCATGAATAATGCACACATCTACACTATGAACAAAACATTTCTGTTTTGTATATAATCCGTTACCTGAATATGCAATAGAAGGACAAAAGCTGCTTGGTTTCTCATAAAAAATATCACTTTTCATACAAAATATAGCCTATTTTTTTATGATGTTAAATCACAAGTCATTCACACTGTGTTCTGTTATTTGTGCACTTTATACTCTTCGAGTGCATAGAAATGACAGTTTGTTTAGAAGAAGCACAAACAAACACTACAACACTCTCATCTCCTCACACGTCTTGTCAAGGACACTTCTCCCTAGAAGCATCTTGTATCACAAGATCAGTTGTGATGTTTAAATCTAATTTGAAACCAAAACAGAAATGCAATGTGAGTTATTACCAGATCTTTTTTTTTTTTTTTTTTTAGATTAACATTTCAAATTGTCAAACATCTGCTTATGAGTAATCTGACACTGTTCATCTTTACAGCTGCTTTACAAATCTGTTTGATTGCGGTTCAGAAAAATTGAGCACATTCTTTATTAATAAAAAAAAAAAGTACTTACATCTACTCTCGTACATGCTCCTGGACTGGGCCCAGATCTTAAAAGGATCTGGTTTCTTCTGCAGGGTCAGAGTCCCATCGGCAGGATCCAAGGGTGGCAGGCCCGGCAGAGGTTGGGTGGGGGCAGCCGGAGTAGGAGCCACTACCTCACTGGGCATGGCAGAGGGTGGATGGCTGGGAGAATCTGTGTGGGTGCTGCGATGGCTGCACACACTATGTTGGGAGCTGTTCTGGCTGTCTTTTCTCTCTAACTGGTGCTGGGTGGACGAAAACAGAAAATGAGGTGTGAAAGATAGCGTAGGTATAAAATATGAAAGAAAAAATGGAGATGAATGATGACAAGTAAGTCAATGAAAGAAGAGAGGTAGAGGACAAAGAGTGAGATCCTGCATCCAAGGTTGCCTTTTTAAGATATTGCGGTCGAACTTTCTCGGTAAAAATGTTCATTGTGAGTGTAAGGAATGGCATGGTTTCCATAGTAGCAAGACAAACATGCAAAGACACAGCTTTTAAAATATTCTGTATACATGTATATAGTATGCACACACGTAAAGAGGGTGTTCCTTCTTTTCATCCCTTTTTTTTACTCCACTGTTTCTCCACTGGTCTATCCTACTCCTTTCTTTCTGTAATCGTGTTCAATTATTCTAATTCAGTGGCAAAAGACCCCACATAATTATGCGATGATTCCAGATGTGCTTTGAAAAACTCATTTCAACCACATAAAAAATGAGCACTTCTCCAAATATTAGATTAGTGGCAGTAAAAACGGGGGCTAAATTGACAAATGGATAATATTTTTCTTTATCTTCGATGCATAATACAGCCGTGCATAAAACTGTAGAGGTCACGGCACTGTCTCTCACTCATCATACTGTACGAGATAAAGGGTCAAACTCCAGTAATGCCTCCTAATGAGAACAACAGCCACACCAAATTGACTTCTCATTTGATCATGGCAGACTTGCCTAATGAGGTGAGACAGCATAGTCTCTCTGGCGTGCTGGAGTTTACTGTGAGCATCTATTTAGACTCTTAACTGGAGGCAAAATGATTGTTCTTGGCTGACACAAAATTGCATGCAGCGTGGCATTTTACTGACATGACACAGAGGAGGAGAACAGCTTTTTTTTAGTAAAAAATCTGGAGTGGCAGGGCTGGTGTCATCCCAGTAGACCCACCAGCTGTCTCCACTACTCTTTTAAACCTGCCACATCATGGGACCTGTATAAGACACACCTCCATCTCTAATGGATATCAAGTTAATTCTGATCCTAGTATCAGGTAGTCAGCTCAGGGATGCCCCTCGAGGGAAAATATTGCCACCTCTAAAATAGTAGGAATTGAACCCATTGCCAACCTGGTGTGAACTTGTCTGAAAGACAACCTAATTTCGTGTGTGTGTGTGGAGGTAAAATTGCTTGACGGTAATTTAAAGCAGTTGCAGGATCTCCTCTGAGTCCATATTGATTTTTTTTACCAGCTTGAGATGAATTGTAAAAATCAGGAGGCGTTTGCTCTTTAAACTCCTCCATAGCTCCTCCCATCCCCGGAGACCCGCTGCTCCTGTCTCTTTCTCCTATTTCCCTTCAATCTCACTTATCAATCACAACATAGAGTCACGTTGCAGCGTGTTGCAAACCCTCTTTCATTCCTAAAGTCACACCCCCTCCTCTCCTCTTTGTGGCGTCATCGCCCCCCTTCTCCATGTCAGCGCTCCTTCTCTATCTGTGGGCGATTGTAGTGATTCACTGCTGTTTCCACGTTGGTCTTCCCTTCCCTCCTCCCCTATCTTTTTTAATGCCTCTTTTTCCATCTTCCTTCAGCTGTAGCTGTCTGCCCTCCCCAACAGCTGGTCACTGTTACAGAGCTCTGCCCATGCCATGCTCAATCAGTCACCGGGTGGCAAGCATGGCAGGGATGAAGGAAGTAAGCGTGAAGAGACGACACATATGACAAAAAGAAGTGACAACACAATGAAGAATAAAGAACAGAAAGAAAGAAATTGGGACAATTGGATGTAAAAAAAAAGAAAAGTGGCAACTGAGAGGAAAATTCAGCAAGAAACATGAAAGAGTCTTGAATGTTTAGAAGCAACAAAGCAAAGCAAGAGTTTCATGTCACATCTGAGTCTTTGTTCTTTAAATAGCTCTTCTATCCGTCAAGAGTGTGCAATCATTTGCACATGCACAAAAGAGCAGAAGATGTAATACTTACCACCAGCTTTGGACTCCTCTTGGCTGGCACCACTCCTGCGAAACATCGGCAGAGAGACAGAGAGAGCATTAATGACCTGCGGTGCTCCTCCTACGTCCCTTCTCAGTTCAAACCTCCTCAGGACAAATGGATGGACTTCTGATTCTTGCTGCAGAGCAGAGCACAACTGGCCCGGCTCTGTTGCTTCCTCTTACTGAGCAACACGCTGCACAATGCTGCTGATAATCTAAGTGATCTCCTCCCCCTGTGCTGTATCCCGCTTCACTCAGCACTCTCACCCGAGCGACCAGCAGAGCTACTCATCTATCTGCAAAAGACTTTCCAACACTGCAGCAGAGCGGGAAAAAGCTACAGGTCCCTGAAGCATTTCTAGATCCCCTTTCTCTGATCTGCTAGGCACCTTTATCTCTAACATAAACTCTCTAAGATAATCTTGACTATTATCAAAAGAGGAGTGGAATCACATCAAAAGAGAGCTTGAATTTTAGCCCTAATATGCACATCTTCTAAGAAAGTACAGAGCTGCTTCCTCTCCTTAACTCCACTGCTTTCCTTAAGGCTTACATTGAGAAGCTCATCTTCTCTCTCTGCCGCCCTTTTTCTCGTCCCTCCCCCTTCTCTTTTCCTCAACACCATGTCTTGCTCTGCCTTTATCCATCTCCAGCTCTCATAGACAACAATCTGTAAAGATTAAGCCAGACGATTGATCTCATTTGCGCTAATGAAATATTAATACCTTGGAGACAGATGTCCGAGGAGATAATTCACAGAATACAAGATTCCCTGCTTTTCTATTCATTCAGCTGCTTCTTCAATCTCAGTGCTGTTGCATAAATCTTTTCAGATGTGTTCCACCTGATAGTTGAACCCACACACAACTCTCACACTGCTTTCCATAAAGACAATCTTCCCTTGCTGGAGCTTCTTTTCCAGGGTCTTGCTACAGCACAGTGTGGTGGGATAAAAATAGACAAATGAATGCATGAACGACATGAGGTGGGATTGGGACGGGTGCTTGCTGTTGCCAAGGCAATCAAGTTGCTTTGTACACAAAAGCAGCAGTGTGCCTAGTTGAATATGATAAGTGAGTAGAACACGTTTTTTCCTCAGAAGACCTCTGATGCCCCCCGCCGCCCACTTTTTCTTCATTTACGAAGTAAAGAAAACTATTGGTTTTCTTACACATTGCCTGATGCTTTGTGAGTAGAGATGGAATCTTCTAGTGACATTAACACACAACATGCACGCATCTATCTTAGGCTCTTTCTGCTGCATCGGCAAAAAAATCATTAAATGTTAAAACACTATATTGCTGCAAAGCCCCTCTCGACACAATTTATAATTTATCCCTGTTTTCTCTTGCGCACGCTCGCTCTGTCTCTCGGAGTGCAGGCCGACAGTTACTGGTCCATCTTGGCTGCTGACGTGCTGCTGAAGGATTTTTTTTTGTCAGTCTAAGTAATTGCACGTGTATTTGTGAGTGTGCCTGACAGGGTGGGTGTATATCACAAGGTCAGGTGCCAATAATAACTGTTTTCTTTTACAACAGCAGGTTATATGGCGTTTAAAATCTAGATTACATCAAATGAGACTTGACATTAAAGCAACCTCAGATTATTCCCAAATTATCAATAAATTTGGAAATGGTTTCCTATTAAATTAAGTCAATTCTGCTTAGACAGTAAAATTTAAATATTCAAAATACTGAGTGACAGCAATCTACTTGACTTACTCCAGCATACTGATGCCGGTGTTTATAATTCAAAGCTGATTGAATATGGTTGAATGTTGCATTTATATGCAGCAGAAGCTCAGTCAAAAGAAATATGGGAATTGCATCATCCTGCTTAGACACGTCTCGAGAGAAGAAGCCGTAAATGCATTCATGCTCTAAAAAATGTGACATAAGCATTGCAGGTAGGCAAGAAGGTGAGCATTTATTTATGCATACCGCAAAAATATTGACAAGAGTGGAGGAACAGATCCCACTTACAGCATTTACAATATGCTACTGCTGCCATAATCTTGACATATTTTACCATGCTCCTGCTTCTGAATGACATTAAAGCTCTGCTCAATAAGCCATAAATAAATATGGCTGTGTTTCAACGAGTCAGAATTCATCACCAGGAATGAAAACCTGGTTTCATTACTATTCAGGTGTCCTACTCCTTGGATGAGAACGACAGTGTCCAGAATAATTCAAAAGAGTAAAAACTGAGCAAGTGTTGATGGGCATGTATATCATGTAAAAGACAATAACACTACAACAAAGTTTGTCACTGCAGAAGATTACAGCTGGAAGTGGTGATGAGGTAACTACATCATGTCTACAGAGGAAAATGATCAATACACTCAGAGAATTGTTCTATAGAAGTAATTTGTTGGGCTGCATGGCGGCGCAGTGGTTAGCACAGTGGTCTCGGGTCGGACAAGGCTTGAAACACTGGTCTTTCTGTGTGGAGTTTGCATGTTCCCCCTGTGTATTTGTGAGTTTCCTCCAGGTATTCTGGTTTCCTTGCACCCTCCAAAAACATGCATATTAGGTTGATCGGCCACTATAAAATTGCTCCTAGGAATGAGTGTGTTTGTGGATGGTTTTGAGCATGTGGCCCCTCAAAAGACTGGCAACCTGTTCGGGTTGTACCCTGGCTCTCGCCTGAAATCAGCTGGGATAGGCTGCGGCACCCTCTGCGAGCCCGTCAGGGAATAAGCGGTTCCCAAGATGAATCAATGAATTGATCACAGAAAATGAAAAAAATACATCTAGAGTTCGCACTAATAGTTTTATCTTCAGCAACAGCTGAAAAAAGATGAGGAGTTGTTGTATTAACGTAGCATTAATCTGCACATAGGACTCTTTCATTTCACTCAGTGTTTCTAAGTGAACTTACATCATCCTAAATGTCCAACTCTTTCAAATAGGCTGCTGATGCTGTGGCCTTGATGGGTCTAAGCCGAGCCCACACACAGCCAGTACATAGTTCTTCCTCCAGGTTTTCTCTGTACTTTATTAAAGGCAGTACAACATGAGTAATGCTCCTCTTTGTTAAGCTGAATCTGTCAACATTCGCCCCTCTTGTACTCTAAATCATAAAGTTTTTTTTATGCTATCACATGTCACTCCGCTAGTCTCTCTTTATTTAATTTCTTTCTTTCTGTCTTTCCATTTTTTTTCTTTTCGTTCTCACTGTCTCTCAGGGGACAGAAGCACTCGGCACGATTGTCATGGCAACAACGATGGAAAGACAAGATGGAGGAGTCATATCTGGCTTGGCCTCCTTTACAGGGGAGGATCTTGTGGGTGAGAATGCCAGATGCTATACTTAATTCTTTGACAGATAAGCTTTGCTTTTGACTAAAAAAGTTATTTTAAACTATTTTTGCAGCTATTTTTAATTAACAAATGATGAAAAAGTCGGTTTGGTAAGAAGATTTGCTGTTAGTGTTTTGGATCACTGCACATCAGTCGGATTGAGGATTAATGCATCTGTAAAAGGATAAATATAAACGATTATTGTGGATTTTTAGGTGTTGTAAAGACACAAAAATGTAAATGAGAGAACTTAACGCCACACATTTAAATGTAATTGTGCCTTAAGAAACATTCCTGATGGTTTTGAGTATTGAGAATTAGGAGCCTAAAGAATATCTTAAACCTTAAAAAAAATATTCTTTTATTGCATTGAAAATATGTCATTTTTAATGTTTTAAAGCTCAGCAAATTCTCAGTGGAGGTTTAACTTAACTTTAATCAAATGTGCAAACTTTTTGCATCCAGTAAGGAAAATATGCACAAGCAAATTTACTGTTGAATCTTAAAGCAAGCTTTTTTTCAGTCACCATGTTTTCTTTTTGGCAAAATATTCCTCATCAGATCACTGTTTTAAACACAGTTAAAGCAGAGGTTGAAAGTAAACCAGTTCTGTAACTATTGACTCTAAATACTGTCCCATGTGTTCAGATTATCAACACATTACTTTCTAGCAGGGGTGTCCAACTCCAGTCCTGAAGGGGCGGTGTCCTGAAAGTTTTCCATGTGTTCTTACACCTTCACACCTGATCCAGGTTATTTAGTCAATATCCCAAATTTTATTGACTGTTGATTTCAGTTCATGTACATCAGTTGAATTGAACAAAGAACATGTGGAAAACCTTCAGGACACCGACCTTCCAGGACTGGAGTTGGGCACCACTGCTTTATAGTAAGATACGAACCTGTGTCGATGACTTCACATTTTTAAGACTACGCAGAGAATTTAAATGAGTTAAATACTCAAAATTTAAGAGTTGAAATAAAGAAGAAGCTCTCTAAAGTATCGTTGTACATTGTAGCGATGTATTGCAGTGTGCAGACTTATCACTTCTACAAATCTCCATAGAGTAATCCATCCATTTCCTAAACCACTCCATCCAATGCAGAGTCACAGCGGTGCTGGAGCCAAGCCCAGTGAGAAAGCAGGCAAGAGGCAGATTAAACCCTGGAAAGGTTGCCAGCCTGTCACACGACCACACAAAGACACAATCACACACACTGACTCCTTGGGATAAATTTGTAGTAACCAACTAAACTAACTTGTATGTTATTGACGAGATCAATTGAAGTTCTGAGTTTGTTTTGCTGCAATCAGACAGTCCTGTCTTGGCCTTAATCCCGAAGAGTGTTTCTAAGGTCTAGTCTGCTTTGTAACTCTGTAATTCCCCTTAGCAAAGAAGCTTCCTATAGATCTTTGTTTTATTTACTCATTTTGCTAGTATAAAGGTTTAAATTTAATGAGATGATGCATCAAAGGATCTAATGCAGAAAATCCGGCAACTTTTCAAAATAAAACATTATTATGGTTCGATTAATAAACCAAATGGAATTAATGTTAGTTATTTCTTCTTCCTGTGCGGTCAAGTTCCACGTGACCCACGGACCACAGCCAGGTGGTTGGAAACCACTGATCTAGAGTACCCGGAAAGACCAATGTGTACATCAGGAGAAAATGAAAACTTTCTATCAAGTCCAATGTCAGAAACTTCAAATTAGCCGGGGCTTGAACCAACAACCATCTGTTTCCCGGCTGCCGTGCCAACCATCACACCATCACACAGTTTTCATTAACCTTCCTGTAACCATTTCATTTGTTGAATAAACTTAATAGTTGTTTGCTAACTATCTTGTTAACTGTTTCATGGTAGTAAAGAACATTTTAAACCATCCGGGTTGCATCTAGCAGAAAAAGAACAGATGAATTTCTCTCATGCACGACAATTTAAACTGAAAATAATACTAATAATGTTTATTGAGTTTTTGTGGGTTAATCATTCTAATCTCATACAATAGCATTTACAGATAGCTAATGTAGATGTTAACTCAGAAATGTGGTGTGTGTGTGTGATTAAAAAAAACCCTTTAGAAATCCGTTTATTAATTTTTCCTTTTTGACACTGTGAATTTCCTTACCATCTCGCACTCTGTGTGAAAGCAGGGACAGCCGTATCTGAGTGGATGACCGAGTGTGTGGCGAACAAATGAACCAAAACACTTTCTGCTTATTTTAGAATGTGTGCGTAGAAGGTGAGACAGAAAACAACTGGGGATTTGAATTTTGTTTGACACCTGAACAGAAGAGTTTGCAAATTGCTCAAACATTCTTGAGTAAAACATTAATAGAAAAACAATTTCAGATATGTGGATGATGTGGGAATATTCTTCAATCATGATAGTTGTGACCAAAAAAAATAATTTTGCATGCTATCCTGGTATCCCCTCTTTAGACGTAACAGTATCAAGTGGTGGTGGGATTCATTAGTTTAATCATTTATGTATTCAGAATTTTCAGTCATCTTTCTGCTCTGTTTTGGCCACAGCTGGATACTTTTCTTTTAGAAATGTAGAATAGTTTTTGAACCTGTCTCTAACTCTTAGAATATAAGGGATATAAATAAAAAAGGAAATAGTTCAATGTTGGGTAGTTAAAAGTCAAAATATGGGCTGCAATGAATTTCTAAAGGGCGAGATTTTCAGAAAGCTTTGAAGCAATGGCTACATGAGAAAGAGCTTTTTCCAAATAAAAAAAATTATGTTGTACTTGAAATCACAGTTAACACAAATAAAAAAAAAATTACGTTTTGGTGTGCAGATCTATTTTGCCATCGTTTCAAATCGTATCATCGTATCAAACACATGGTGCATCTCTGCTTTTACCCAACCTGACAAAACCCCATCTTGCTGAATCTTCAATCATAAGGTGCAGATTGATGAGTCAGAGATAAACAGATTAAAGCCAGTTTCCTCTTCCCCCTCTTCTCTTTCTCTGGTACACCTCAAAGGCCAATCCCCTCATATATACTCCTCTCTTTAAATTCTCAGAGCCGTTCAGCAAATCTTCCACTCCCTCTCTCTCTAATCCTCCACCTTCAATCTCTTAAAACATGATCCCTGACTCTTTTATTTCGGATCTTTTCTTCTCATCAGACTCTTTTAAGCTAGTGTTTGCAAGCAATTAGAAGCAGACAGGCAGCAATCTCCTGAAAGGTCACAGCATCGCCCTCAAACACAGACCATGCTCAGATCTCACTCTGGAGGGACGTTATCGATTACTACTGATTGTTTTCAAGATGAATTAATCTGTCACGTGCATTTTTCAATAAATTGATGGAAATGTTACCAAATAAAACTCTCTTGAGTCAATTGATTCGGAGAGAAAAGAGATCATCAGAATCCAACCCACAACTGTTGCCCTCTTCTGTTCACTACAGAAAATGCATCTATCTCACACCTGAACGCCCAGTTAAAACCGACCAGTTTTGAAGCCAGTAAATATGATTTACCGATATAGTCACTCTAATAATCTTATAGATCACCTGCAAACTCCTCCCATATCTCATATCTCATCTCATTTTATCCCCTAAACACTCTACTTGCTGGAATATTATCTTCTCTAAAGCATCTATATCATTCAACTTGTGTCACACACACACACCGACACACACCAACACACACACAGGTCTATAATGATGCTGACATTTAACACAATACAGCAGTGTTATTCCACGGGCAGTCTGCAAGGTCAACTCATTAGAGGACATAATTGATGTGGGGTTCATATCCTCATGCAGATATGGGTCAGCTGACATGAATGGCAATTTAGCAACAATAAGGACTGGGCACAAATGAGGGACCCCAAATGTCATTTGGTGTCTGTGTGAATAGTTTAGATTCTGGCAGACAATTAGTTTTCTTGACATCTTCGTCAGAATACCACTCGTTTTTGGGATGCCGCAAGACAAACGAACATCTTGTCGGAATACAAGGAGGACAAAAATGATCAACCCCTTTCTCTTTACTCCCTGATAACAAATACTGACACACACATATAACTCATATAGGAATACATTAGTAAAGATCAAAAAAGCTATTAGAGGTGAAGTCAGCTGAAACAGAATCAATCAGTAATGAATTTCTTGTCACTTTCTGTTTCATCCACACAAATCGTCATCAATTTAATTATTTAAGATAGTAATTAGGTGTGAAAACACCCACTCTAACTTATCACGTGTGCAGTTTCAGATGGTAAATGATTCCAACTGATTTATAAGTCTCTGACATGATGACGCTCCACTCCTCCTTTCTCATTCATTTATAATCACTTTTTACTCATCCTCCCATTTCGTCCATCACTCATTTGGTCATTTCTATCCTTCATTTCATCCTGTAGACTCTCAGCGTTATAACTTTCCACTCTCTACCTCACTTTTTTATAATTTCCCTATCCATTAGCCGACAAGTTAGATCCACATACCTCTTTGCACCAGCATGGTGACCTCACTTCCTCTGGGACATTTGCTCAGCAGATCCACCACCTGGTTGTGAGACATATTCTGAACATTCCTCTTGTTGACCTCCATCAGAATATCTCCTTCTTTTAAGCCACGACATCGTGGATAGTCCACTATCTGCTTGACTCTCTGGCCTCCTCCCGTCAGACTGTCAGCGATAGTGAAGCCAAAACCTTTGTCCCCCTTCTCCATGTGAATAGTGATAAGTTCGGGCTGGGTGGCAATGGATGAGGCCAGGGTGACCACATCGCTTGTGTAGCTGTGGGACCCATTAGATGCAACCTCAGCGGAGGGGCTATGTGGGCGTGGTTCACGTATGCCATTAAGAGGTCCAGCAGGGTTAGCAGGTGAGTCAAATGTCTCCTGTCCATTGACGATGATTGGTTCTTTGTCCAAAATCGCCACTGATGTCACCAGGCTGGTGTTGGGATCATCGGGGTCAAAGGGAAGTGGGTAACCACGACACAGAGCAAGGTCCACCATGGAGCCGATTGGGATGGATTGGAAGATTTTTACCACCTGAGCATGGGTGTAACCCAGCACGATGGTGTCATTGACGCTCACTATCACATCACCTGCATAATGGAGGAAAATAACATTAATATTTGTTTCTTTTTACTTTCAAATATTAAAATTGTGTTGTTCATTGATACAATGTGATATGATGGGATATTTGATTGGAGATAATAAGCTGTGTTACAGAATGAATACAGTGCCCTCTATGGATGGTGGTAGAACACTGCACCTGTCTCCATTTTGCCGTCCACAGCTGCAGGTCCATCCAACACCAGACTTTTAATCTGTAGAAACTCATCAGGCTCGTCACCTCCAACCACAGTGAAACCGAACCCTCTGCGACTTTTCTTCAGCTTCGTGTTAATAAAAGTTCCTTTTAATTCTGCCGGGTTTCTTGTGAAGAAAGGTTTCCCTCCTGTGAAGCGATGAAGCAACAACAAATGAACTGGTTGTTTGAAAAGAACCCGGACAATCGGATATGAAAATTTAATCAGAAAAGATTCCTGAACAATTATTATTGCTTAAATGCACATAGATTTTTTTCTACATTTTTATCATAAATGCAAAATCAACACAGTCAAAGTTTATAATGAACAGTATGAACCGAATGAAAGCATTTACTTTTGACTCCTGTAGGTCCGGGAGGTAGAGCTGGTGGGACTCCAGGGTCCCTGTAGGTCTCCAAGTGGTTTGGAGCATAGTTTGCCAACGGAGCTGCTGCTGAGGAATGCTCCTCTATCCATTCTACACGAGTACAATCAAAACACTTTAATCTAGACTAAATCAATACAAATGTGTATTTCCTGCCACACAGATGCTAACATAGAAACACTGAACACCAACGACGAACAGGGTGACTCACTAAATAATAATTAGTTCTTTGCATATGTGAAGCTTGCAAATGTCAATTATTTATACCAGGGGTGCCCAAGCAGTCAATCCCAAGTCGACCGCCAGGTATGTAGTATAAAAAATATATGAAATGACAGGAAGTCTGTGTTGCCAATGCAGCGACTTCGACGATATTTTTTTCAGCAAGTATTCAGACTGTTTAGTGACTCTTTTTCCCTCCAAAAAAGTGTCAATCTATCGCCATTTTCTAATGTTGTAGGATATTTTTTTAAGTCTGTGACGTGAAAGCACATTGTTAAGCCTGTTCTTAATGAGCAGCGCCTGCTGTTGCTGTGGCCCCTCTCACTGCTAAAGAAAGCACTATGGATATGTGGAAAATGTCTGTGTGTGTGTTTGAAAAAGATAGAGTGTATGTGTGTTGAAGAGAGTGGAATTTGTGAGTGTGTGTTTGAGAGAGAGGAACTTGTTTGTGCGTTTGACAGAGAGAGACAGAGAGATATGTGTGTGTGTTTTTGAAAGAGAGGGCAGGTTTGTGATGTGATAATGGTTGTGTAACAATAACATAACGGGTTGTGAGGGTAGTTTTACTGCAGGCTGGAAACAATCTGTGTGTGACACTGGACTGGTAGATCTCAAGAGGTTTGCCACGTCAAAAGTAGCTCCAGGGACAAAAACGATTGGGCACCCCTGTTTTATACTAACTTATTGCAATTGGTTAGTACATTTTGAGGCAGCAATTAGTGTGTTTTGGAAATCTTAGCAGATTAGAAGGGAAAAGAAAACCTAAAGAAAATTCTAAACCCAAAATTTGAACAAAAAAAATTCTATTCAGCTCATATGTAGCAGTTAAAGCTAAGCTTCTTTTTAATGGTGTGTGTATAGATGATCAAATACAATGTGGCATACAATTTTTATGGTAATAAATCACACAAATAAAAACCTAACAACCAACATCACACCGGGGCTTCGGCCAGCTCTATTTTTAGTAAAAGCAGCAAAGTTTGAGAAATAACTATTTGAAATGAGAAAAGTTCAGTCAGGTTAAATGAGAGAGAAAAACACGTCTGGCCAAAATCCCAGAAAACACACAACAATCTAAGAAGACAGGACGTTGACAGACATAAAGAAAGAAAGAAATGGTGCCGTGCCAGGGCAGGAAACGAACCTCGAATATACCGCTCACCTTCTGGAGGCTGCGGCTGTGGCTGCTGCTCCAAAATTTTTCTACGCCGCGCCTCCACCACGGGGTTTTCATACTGCGTCTTTCTGTTAATATGACTGAGAGAGACAGTCGCATAGAATATAGGTTTATTTCTTACCAAAAAATGAACATAATATGCTGCTTACAAATGAGAAGGTTTCTCTTTAGATGTAATTAATGTGATAATGTTGACTTACTCTACATAGTAGACCCCGTACACAGGGTCATCTATTCTCTCCCATCCTGGAGGAAGCTCTAAAACATCAAAAATACAAACTGTCAAACACAAGTGCTCTTGTAGTTGTGTTTTAAATCTGATGTCACAATTCCCATGAACTCCAAAAGAAAACGATTTACTAAATAATCATTTAACACAGACAAATAAAAGTAAGGTACCGTATTTTCCGCGCTATAAGGCGCACCTAAAAACCTTAAATTTTCTCTAAAGTCCACGGTGCGCCTTATATATGGATTAATATTGAGCTACAACAGGTGTCGCAACTGCGGTAAGCAGCCGCCGACTCCATTTGCCCCGTAGAAGAAGTAGTGCGCGGTGCATGCTGGGATACATGAAAGGGCGTCTCATTTCCATTTGTGTGTTTGTGTAAAGACCCGGAATTGGCTTCTACCAAGAGACACCGCAGAATTTAAACTCAAGGTGATCGGTCACGCAGTAGAACACGGGAATAGAGCCACAGCCAGTGGGGAGATCGGACTTAAAAAATCCAGCCCGACCCAAGCCCCAGATATTAAAACCGCGGGCCCGCAGTAAAAAAAATATATTATTTATAAAAAATTATAAATTGGAACATTTTCAAGAACACGCCTTTTTAATTAAAAAAAAAAATCCCACTATCGGACCCCTAACACACTTGTCTGTGATGGCCTGCTTAGCGCGAAGAGGAGGGACGGTCTTTGAAACAAATAATAAAATAGCGATCATTCCTTTTGCCAGTCCAGCTGTTTAAATGCCTGCTCAGCGTCGAGGTGCCAGTCTTTTAGGTGTCGTATGAAAGAAATTTAGTTTATCCTTAACTTCTTATTCCTTCACATCGGGGATACCAGTGCAAAATAAATAAAATAAAGACGTGCGCAGGAGATGATTACCAAAATAAGAGGAGACGTCCACGTGTGCAGAATATGAGCTGGCTCTGCGGATCCTGTTTAGTAGTAAAACATTACTTCTCTGTTTTATCCAAATTATTAATTTTATAACAAGTATTCCTTAGTTTAGTACACACACATTGTTTTAGTTTACATTTGATAAAATATATTTATTTAAAAAAAAAAAAAGTCAGCGAGAGAGAAGCCCGACCAACGTAATGATTGACATTTTTAGGCCCGACCCGACCCGAATTTTGGGTCGGGCTCGGGCTTAAGATCTTACCTCTGGCCGCAGCGAGAGAGTTTAACATCAATGAATCAATGATGAGGAAGTGGAGGAAGCAAGAGGATGCGCTGCGCCAAGTAAACAAGACAAAACAGAGTTTCCACGGAACAAAGCGAGATGGCCACAGTTAGAGGACAAAGTTTAACAGACTTTACTGTAGCGCCTTATAATGCGGTGCGCCTTATATGTGGAAAAAGTTTTAAAAATAGTCGTTTATTGAAGGTGCGCCTTATAATGCAGTGCGCCTTATAGGGCGGAAAATACGGTACTTTAAGAAAACTTTGTTTCTGTCATCAAGTTGTATTTGCTTCTTGTTCCAATACACACTCAAAGCATGACAAAGTCATTTTATGATAATTTTTGTTCCACTTTGCAAAAGTCATTTGCTGTTTTCAAGTCTCTTCCGCTTATCTGGGTCCGAATCACAGGGGCAACAGCTTCGGATGGGGAACCCAGGCTTCTCTCACCCTGACTGCATCCTTCAGCTTACCCGGGAGGGTCCTAAGCCATTCCCGGCCAGATGGGAGACATAGTCTCTCCAGCAGGTCCGGGGCATACCTATAGGTGTCCTGCCGGTGAGACGTACCCAAAACACCACACCAGCGAGGCGATTGGGAGGCATCCCAACCAGATGGCCGAACCACCTCATCTGGCTTCTCTCGACCCAGAGGTGCAACAACTCTACTCAGAGCTCCTCCTGGATGGCAGAGCTCCTCACTCTCTCTCTGAGTAAGAGCGCAGCCACCCGGCAGAGGAAGCTCATTTTGGCCACTTGTATCGGCAAACTTGTTCTTTCAGTCCTAGGTGATGGTAGGAACCGAGGTCGACCGGTAAATCCAGAGTGTTGCCTTTTGACTCAGCTCTTTCTTTACCAGGACGGACCGATGCAGCGTTCTGATTATTGCAGAAGCGACACCGATTTGTCTGTTGATCTCCCGCTCCATCCTCCCTTTGTGAACAAGAACCCTAGATACTTAAACTCCACCACTTGGGGGCAGGGCCCTGACCCTGACTGGCTGGGGGCATGACATTTATTTTTCTGTCCACCATATAATTAAAATGCAGTTTTAAGTGTACAAATAGCTTGTTTTGTTTTCATTTACATTTTTATAACCTATTTTTATTTCCCCCCGGTATAATTCTTTTTAATATTTTACTTCTTTATAATTGAGCTTTTTCATCGCTACAAACCAAACTTTAGTTAAACTTTATTGTCTTTAAAGTGAAATGTAAATAATGTTGGGTTAGATGGAAGAACAATGATTCCGATCACCACTTATAGATGTCTCTTGTACGAAAAATATGGCCTCTGATGATCGCAAGATAAGTCTAAAATACAAACATACCAACTAAAACCTAAGGTGTTTCTTTTAAAGTGTTTCGTTTTGAGTCTGTGTGGCAGCACAGCTTACCTAGATCACACTCTAGCTCCTCCGTGTGTATCCCTTCTTCTCCAATTTGAAAGCGGGATGAAATAAAGACAGCAAAATGAAGAACAGAAAAAGGATGGATAGTTGAAGAGGTGGTTGGGGATGGGAGAGTTTAAGAGTAAATAAGAAACAAAGTGACAGTCCAGAGAAAAACAAAAGAGGAACAGAAAAACCTTAGAAACAATTTAATAAAACATATCTCATATTTGAAACAATTTTATTATTTTATTTTCTTGATTTCAGTTTCACCACTAGATGGTGCTGTTTTGCAACTGAGGATTTTTCATATGCTGCAGTTTCAAACAAAAAAAACATTTATTTTTTTACAATAATGTCTACACAAGATAAATTAAAGGTACATTCCAAATTTAGAAATATGACATGTAAAACTAAATCAGAGCACTACGAAGTAAAAAAAAAAATCCCAAAAACCCCAAAAGATCAACTTATTAGCATAAGGAATCGTGTCAAAAACCCTGCTGCTACCCAGTGTGAGATAAGACTTGTAGTCATAATTGATGTGTAGAGGCTTACCATCATCTTCACACTCTTCTAAAGGTCTGGATGCTTTGTCTCTACACCGGGGATCCAGCCATGACGTGGTCTTTGTGTTGTGGCTGGGAAAAAACAAGTAGAACAACAAAATAATTCAGCACAGCGAGTCGCCGCCAGATTAAAGCACAGCAGGGGCGAATGAATGCATCAATAAGATTGAGAAAAGAAATAAAAAAAAAACATGTCAGCGAGTGTATAGATGGCAGAGTGTGTTATAAAGAGGAATAAAAAAAAGTAGCACAGGAAAGAAAACAGCCTGATTTTTTTTCTTCTACTGTTTAAAAGGAGCATACAGTAAATCAGTGAGAGCAGAAATGAACATACAAACTCTGAAAATACACAGCCATGTCCTGCTGGCGTGCCTTTGCCGTGCTGCAGAGAGGAAAGAGAGGTGGAGGTAGTCAGGTGATCAGGATGTGATCTCCTTTGGAGATCGGGACATGCAGGGATTAACAGGGAAGCAGTGGCGACCAGGGGGCTGGGCAGGCGGGCTGAGGAGGCCTAAAAAAACATTTTATTGTGGAAGACAAGCCACTGCACAAACCAGGGGAGCCAAAATAACAACTACAGCAAGAGCTAAGGTGAGAAAAACTTGCTAAAGCAAAGCATAACCTACGCAGGCTGATACATACTCTATGAAGTACAGTTCTCCGTTCTCGGTGTACGCCATCTCCCAGTTTTCAGGCAGGGGTCCCAGTGGGTCTTCTGGAGAGACCTGCGGTTCAGCAAGTGTTTGCTGCCCGCTTTCTGCCGTGGAGGTGGCCGCATTGTTCAGACCACAGGACAGAGCATTGTCACGTGAAGGGTACGGCCGGAGGATGCCACCACGGCTCTCGTCCTGGTCGTTAGGGTTACCTGTACACAACAATGGAGAGGGGAAAAAACTACGCACTAAGGACCCTGGATAATGACAAGCACAACATGACAACAACAAGAAAAGAACAAAAACAAAGTTTACGTCTCACACATGCAAGTGAGGAAAAAAATGGAATGAGCAGATATGCACAGCATCACACACTATTCAAACCCAACACTCGTTCAATCCAATTTATTTGCTTCAAGTCCAGCTGAAGACATACAGAAAAGTGGTCTTTTCTTATCTCAATGTGACCCCTTCCCATTTTAACTCTTTACTCGTAAGCTTCTTCGCTCTGTAAGCTAACCCAACCCCCATCCCTGTTTGCTTCCCTACTTCTGGGCAGAAATTCTTCACTACTTGCGTGGCCCTTTCAGGGTTGATCAAATGCAAATTCAACATACTGGCAGCCTGGCAGGGGGACACAGAGAGGCTATAGATTCACAGAAACAAGGAAGGAGAAAGAACGCGCACATTCTCTCACACGTATCCTGCATCTCTAAGAAATATAGAAAGATTTGTTCTTTACAAAATAATGGCTTTTAATGCACCTAATTTTCTATTCAAACAAATTTATGTGTACAGTTGCTAAATTTAGGAGGTGTCCAGATAGAAATCTTTACCAAATGGATGTTTTATGAACATAGATATACAACAAAAAAAGAGCAGACAAAGACTGAATAACTAATGGATTGAGTAAAAATAACTGTAATTATTCCCATCCCCTCCTCACAGGCAGATGGCGATGTTACAAGGCTCACTGGAAAGATTGAGCCTCCCAAAAGCATGATGTAACTGTCAGACACCCGTCACCAAACACGAGGGGTGAAAGTCATAAACACACACAGACTATCCCTCCCTCATTGCTAATCTTCTAGACACAAATACAGAACTCAACAAAGAACAAATCCGGTACAGATGGAGAACACGACACGTGCAGAATGCCCAGGAAACTTACAAAAAACAAACACAACACAGAGTGATGGCCTCACCTGTAAAACTGTTGTTCATTTCCGTGGCCTGGTCGTCATCGTCATCGTCAGCAGGCACTACGCGGGCGTTTTGCATGTCATTGTAGGACTTTGTGCGCTTTGGGGTGGTTTGATGGGAGCCTGCATCGCTGAGAGTCAAGGTCCCAATGATGGGCTGCCTTGGCGGCTTGGGGGTCCCATAATAGTTACCTAGGCAACAAAAAACGGCATTAGCATGCTTGAGAGATACAGAGGGGAAAAGAGAAGGGGACAGAAAGAGTGAGCCAGGGATAAAAAAAACAAGCAGTCCATGAGCACAAGGGACAGGGAAAAAGGAGCCAGCGTACTCCTTTTAATTGTATACTGAGGGTAAAAGACTCAATGTTGGATCGCAGTGTGACTACAAATCATGGAGAAAAAAAGAGATTGCTGCATGTATTTGCAGTCTTAAAATCTTAATATCTAAACTGCAGAAGTATACTTTCCAGAACTGTGGATGAGTACAACCTCCTGCATGTTCTAGAAACTAGTTTATTGGGAGGAAAAATGGTTCTTGCTGGTTTGTATAAATAAAATCTAACTAATTATGGATAATAATTTTGCTCTATACATTAATAAATTAGGATGGATGTGTCTTCCACTTTCTTCTTATCGACTTTAAATAACAATTTAAACAGTTTAAGCTTACTATAAACTAAAGGTACCTGATTAGGAGTGGAGTAGAAACAGATTGTTTCAAATAAATCTTTAAATTGATGTTTCACAACATTAAACTCTCTAATCTGTCCTCCTTCAAGCACACAATTAACGTATATTTACTCTAAGATGGTAAAAATATGTTAAACAAAAAAAATAAAACGTTCACATTCATTATAGTTTTTTCAGAAAGGGAGTGTTGTGTTTAGTGGGGTACTAAAACACTTCCTGTTTTACATTGCAATGTAGGCATGGTAAAGAACAAAAAGCATGGCCAAGAACAACCTTGAAAACTGCTTAAACATGCATAAATGAAATAACAGGAGGAAGGGATGGATGACCTTGAAACATGGCAGAAACCTTCTCTTTTTGATTATGCATGAAGTTCCTCTCTAAGTAATTGAGTCTTCAAAAAAGATATTTTGAATATGTTTCCAGAATTTATGCTACGCTTGCAAATTTCATAGCTGTTTTTATGTGCACAAAACTGTGGTGAGACTGGCCATGCTGTTTGGTCTAGAGACAGTGGCACTGAGGAAAAGACAGGAAGCAGAGATGAAGATGTTGAGGATCTCTCTGGGAGTGACCAGGATGGACAGGATCAGAGGAACAGCACATGTTAGAGGTTTTGGTGATAAAGTCAGAGAGACTGGACTGAGATGGTTTGGACATGTACAGAGGAGGGAGAGTACATCGGAAGAAGGATGGTGGATTTGGAACCATCAGGAAAGGGGTCTAGAGGAAAACCAAAGAGGAGGTTCATGGATACAGTGAAGGAAGACATGAAGATATTTGGTGTGACCGAAGAGGATGCAGCAGATAGGGTTACATGGAAGAAACTGACTTGGCGACACCTGAAGGGAAATGCCAAAGAAGAAGCTTTGAAAGATCTGTTGAAATGGCACTAATTGCAATGTTAAAAAGCTTTAGAGTTTTACTCCCATTGTAGAAGCTGCAGAGATTTCCACAAGTTGAAAACTGCAGACAAAAAGTGTGGGTAACATTTGTACAAATCCAGTTTCAAACTCTTCTATTTCCTACTTATGATTTAGTTTTGTAGAATCTGTCCACATTTAGGTGATATTCAGCTTGTAAAACAGCATGTGCCCTGTGCCACTGGTGCAGCAATCAGCTGGACAGATTATGTCACATCTTTTGATTGGCCGGATGTCTGTGCACATGTAATATTGGTACATGCAGTTTCTTTGCCAGCTGGCAGCTGCAAACTCAAAGTAAGAGAAAAAAAAAGCTCACAGAAACAAGTCTACATGTGTTACCCTCAAGTAGTACTCGAGAGTCCATGTGTCACAAGAAACAGAAAGAGAATATCTTTCAAGTTATAGTATAAAGATTTTTTTCTTTTTTAAGCAAGACACGGATCTAGAACTTGGATTTATGTTTGATACAGGAGCAGATTATCAACATGCAAGATAGTTGAGACAAGTTCTTTTAAAATGTCAAAAATTGAACATAAAAAGTTTATTCGTCCATTTTTAAATACTTGTTACTCGTGGAAACCATAAAAAAAACCCACAACCCTACAAGTATTATTTACAGTTGTTTGTTTTGCATTTGTCAAAAAGATACCACATCCATGATCACCATCTTAAAACATAATCTGTTCTATTCCTCCTCGTGTTGTTTGGATGACCACAGACTCCTGTGGACAGGTATTTGACATTGTCTGCGTGAGAGGGAGAAATGTGCCAACACACAGTAGAACTCGTGCCAAGCAGATTAATGTTGTAACATTCTCTCAGAGTCCTGCGCATGCCGTCTGACACACACACTCACACACACCTAAATCAGACTTAGTCCCGTGTAACCCAGCCTAACAAACAACTACCGCACACATGGACAAATGTTAACATGCACAGGTTTATGTTAGCATGAGATTTAGCTCCGCACAACTCTGTCCTAATCAGAGAGAGATGGACAGATGTGGAAAGACCGGCTGTCTCTTGGATGCATTCAACCCCGTCATGCACAGTGTAATCAGAATCAACTGAGTGCATGGTCTGACAGGCTGCATGCATGTAGAAAAAAATGCAATCCGATGTCTGGAACGGTCTTTGATTCCGTGGAGAATGAGGGCACCTGTCCTATCATGAGTAACATCAAATGCCAGCTACGATTACTATCATCATCCTCACCTTCATACGTTCCTATTTCCAAAAGTGTTCCACTCTCTTCCAGTTGTAGAAAGTCCTCCACAGACAGGAAGTTGTAATCCACTCCTGGGATTTCGCCGTCTCGAGGGGCACGGGTTGTACCTATAGTAAGACAGGTTAAACAAAATTTAGAATTCTGCACAGTGAATGATCCCACAATGATTTATTTTTTACATGTAAAGATAAAAACATAATTTCTCCTTCAATTTTACATATGCAGTGTAACGTTTTGGTTTCATTATTAGTGTTAAAAATAAAGCCAAATTAAAAAATATATATTAGATGAACATGAGCCACCACAAGGTTGTAAATTAAAATGTGATTGTAATTCAGCTTTGTCATTGGAAGCTCAGTGTCTGTGGAGAACCTGGGAATATAATGCCAGAAAATTCAATCAAGGCTCGCTTCACAAGCTATCACTCTGCCTCACGGGAAACGTCTACTTGCGAAGTCAGTGAATTAAAAAACAGGTCACCTTTACATCCACACTACCCCTAAAACATAATCAATCTATATCATTATGGTCAGTAAATAGTAAATTCTCCATCATAAATCTGTTATAGTTCTCACAATTACCGGACAGTAAAGGTTGCACCAATCCTCCTTTCACTACCAGGCCAAAAAGATCCTGTTACCAAATTCTGCTGTGTTGGATCATTTTGTGGGACAATGAAAACTAAACTAGAGTACGTCAATGCATAGTGAAACTCAATATATTTGACATAAATTTGAAAGCATTACACTCAACATTTGGGTATTTAATTCCTCTAAAGTCGCTGTTATCGTCAGTATTTTTCATGCTGGCCTCTGTCTGATCCCTGTTGTGGTTAATGATTAGTGGTGCGCTTTGGAGAAAGAACACTTTATATGGGGAGGTTGACCCCAAACAATGAAGATGGGTTATTGTGTCTCTGACTTAAGAAAAAAAAAGCTACGGGGTGACACACCAGATGGTTGATAGTAGTTGTAACCCATCTGTGAC
Source organism: Neostethus bicornis (assembly GCA_902685375.1). Classification (NCBI taxonomy): domain Eukaryota; kingdom Metazoa; phylum Chordata; class Actinopteri; order Atheriniformes; family Phallostethidae; genus Neostethus; species Neostethus bicornis. The sequence continues at coordinate 9,918,078 of LR738550.1, forward strand.
CAGGGCAGGACACAATGGCATATGCTATAACATGCTCTTACAACAATTGTAAAAGTCAAACACATCCATCAGTATCAACAGATCTCAACAATCCCACCTCCAGCTGCTTGACAGCATCTACTTTTTATTTGGATGCATAAAACCGGAAAGAAATGTTTCAACTGTTTTAATCTATTTTTTTAACATTATTCTTTTCATAGAAACACAGTAAACAGAACCCTTTCTTTTCAGTATGACAGCTCAAATCCTTTGAGGCATACTTAGTTTACTACAACCCCCATGATAAATATCTTTTCATTGAGTACATACTAACAAAACCCTGTGTTTCTTTCCGCCACTTTCTAGTTTTTCCTCCAAGACAAACCAATAAAGTTAGAAGGAAAATTTGTCAAAGATATAATCCTTAAGACTTAAGAGCAATGAAACAAATCCCTCACGTGTAAAAAAAAACCCCAACATGTTAAATCAGATCCTCTGCAGTTTGTTAAATAACAGCAAAGCCCTGTTCTGTATTCAGCTTTTGGGATCAGGATGAATTGAAAGTAGAAGTGTCTAGAACAACCATGGGCAAACTACGGCCTGAGGGCCACATGCGGCCCGGTGAAAGTTTTAATCCGGCCCGCCAAACTTGAAAAAACCCCAAAATAAATAAACCTTGTTATTTTTCCTGTAATTCTGATGTTTCGTCACTAGGCAGTGCACTCTATATACAACGGCACTGCTCCCATTAAAATGTATGAGTCTCTGTGATGTGCACGTGTTCAAAATAAACAGTGTGCACAGATATGGAAAGCTATTGAGCCCCAATACTCGCACGTAAACAAGCGTGTTAGATGTTAAAACAAGCAAAATGTTACATCAAGCACTTAGATTTCAAACCTAGTGCCACTAAATGCACGTTTTGAGCGCTATCGCGCTAGATTTCAGGCCTAGCATCGCTAGATTTGACATTTAACGATCTTAATGTAACATTTAATGTTCTTGTTTAAATTGTAGCGCGCCATTCTATTGGTCTAATCTAGCGGTTACCAAAGCATGCCATCCATCTGCTCCGGTTCCGGCCCCTTGTCAAATGTTGAACTTAATGTCGCCCGCGTATAAAAAAGTTTGCCCACCCCTGAGCTAGAAGCAATAGGAAATGATGTCTCTGAAGCTCAGAGAGTGATTAACATGCTATCTGCTGTTGCATGAGTTCAGGTTCCTCACAATCATGAGGAGATCTGATAGGCTAGCAGATTCCATTTTACTGAAAATTTAACCTACTGTTACTGTATATCACTGTTATTAGCGACCAATGAGATGTTTGATGGAACCAAAAGGACGTTTGTTGGAACCGCTTTAAACAGGATCCCGTTGTTTCCACTATAATTAATAGATAACAAAATCTATATTTGGTGTAAAAAACTAATCTTTTAATCATGCTCAAAATATGATGCAGGTCTCCTTTTTCTAATTATTGGTATCTTCTAATTATGTAGAAATATTTTCCCAATATGATGTCAGAAATACAGAAACCAGGTCAAACTTGTTAAGAATATTCATGAAGTCTCTGTTTCAGATTTTACGGCTTGAATTTAGAACGCTTACTAATTACCATAAATTATGAGCTTTCACATATCCTGTAGTGACTCAGGGGCTCCAAAATAAGATTTTCTACCATAAAGTGTATTCCTTTTAAAGTGTATTCCTTTGCTTTGATCATAAGTCATAGACTGTGAGTCATAGTTGAGCTTCAACATATGGTATCAATACAAAGCAGCAATCCACCAGCCGAAAGTATATCTGCCTTGGAAATATGGGGGTCTAGGAAGAAAGAAAATATCTTTTGATTTTTTTCCACTGGTTTGCATTGGAAATAAATACATATATATGTCCAACAAAAGAAAACAGAAAATAAAAAATTGATCAACTGCCGAAACTCTCATTAAAATTACATTTTAATTACTGACTTCCTAGTTTCATATACATTTCAAAGGTGCAAACTTTTATTTTTGATCTTCTTATTCATTTGATCGTAATAAACAAAGAAATCTTTTGAGTTGCTGTTGTGGATAGAAGCCGCCATGGTACCATGACACCTTACAATTTGTGATAACGCACCACTCGGACGCAATACTTGGTATTCAGAAAATAAAGGCACAAATAGAATTTTTCAAATGTCACTAATAAATTCCAATTCTGACTGTTTCTAAAGGGTCTGCAGTTGTAGAAAATTTGTTAGACTAACAACCAATTTATCACATGTCAATAGTGAATCATGTTGAACATCTAGCTGTAAAAAAATGTAGTGTTTCAGAGCTCTTAAAGTGTGACACTTTCAGTGAGGTCAGGCTTGTCTCCTCATTTCCGTTCTTGCAAATGTGGCGAGTCACTGGAGAAGCAATGACAAGACTACGGTCGGCCTTGATCTCAGCTCTGACGAACTAACATCCACTGAGAATTGTCAATGGACTCCGTTATTTCTCTTAACAGATCTTGACTTATATAAGTAGAATAACATGACAAGCTTTTGTTTTATGCCACTTGAAGTTTTCAATCAGATGTAATATAGATTTATTTCAGGTATGAACTCGTTTCTAACGCTTGCGTTAACTATTTATGTGATTTAATTAGCATTTTTTTCTGAACTGAAATAAACCTAAACTTGTTGAATGGAGTGCATATATTTATTTTTTTTTGTACATACTCTATTCATCCCTCACCGGGGAAATTTGTGTGCTGCACGACTACACCGCAGCAGGCTGCCATGACGGCGCCAATGGTTGGAGAAACGGGGGGTTAGGTGTCTTCTCCAAAGACCGTAGACGTGAACTCAGTGGGAATCGAACAAGTTAACTTCCAGTCCGCGATCGAACGCTCTACCACTGAGCCACCGTCTTCTCATTTTTGTTTTCTTCCTTGTGCTATTTTTCCTTCAAAATGATTAATTTCAACCAGCACAATCATACGTCTACAAGCATTCAATATGAATGAAAAAAGCGATCTTTATTCACTGCAATTCTACTTGTATATACGTTCACAATTCACTAGCTGAATTTAAGCTGATTTACAATGTGGTTTTCTTCTCATCACAGGATAATAGAATATGTACAGAGAGGTGAGATGGGCTGAAGCTGTAGGATTACATAACAGCGATAGACTGTGATTTTTTTTCTTTTTATTTTTTTTGACAGCATGTTAGAGAGATGGAAATAGAAATACTTGGTGTCAGGCTTCAAGTCTTCACAAGTGTTCCTTCAAACACACCATATACTAATCTTTTGAAGCCCGGCTACCACTGTGGACCAGCAGCAGATTCTATACGGGTTTCTGTTATTTCTTTCAACTCCACCAAAAAATATGAAGCTCTACTTGGTAAACAAAATATAAAATTATGAAAGACAATCTAATATCTGTGATATTAAAGAGTGAAATATTTGTAACTGGGTGTTGGATTGCTATGATGGGAGAATCTACAGTGACAAATACACACAAAATTTTCTCTTTTTTTCACCCAAGTTTTGCTCTTTTAATATTAAATAAATAATTAACTTAAATCCTTTCCAAATGTAATTACATGACCACTTGAATTTGTCTTACACTTTCCAAAGAAATGACAGAAAGAAGCAACCATGAAATAAACAGTAGTTTTTGGTAAAATGAGCAGTTTGTGCAAAAAAAAAAAAACATTTTAGACATAAAGTCATTTCTCCGTCAGTAATTATAACCCATACAAAAAAAAAAGTTGTATCAAAAGGAGAAAAAGGTTTTCAACATGTCTGACAAAATTATGATGGTTTACCTGATGACATTTTATAAAACAGTGTAGGTTTTAAAAACATTAGGAGTTCAAAAGATTTCTTTTTTACAAGTTGTGGATAAACCCAATTTCAATTGTTTAGGTTTTTTATATATAATTTTAAAAAAATTTTCTATTATTAGAAACAACAATAGAAAAGCTATGTTATTACTGTGATCACGTCACAAACATACAGGTGAACAATACGTCTGCGATAACTACTTCAAGTTCAGATCTGTTCAGTTGTCTTTAATTTATGCGGCACAGGGTCGCAGGTGAGATCACGGTGATGTAGCCAACAAGATCACATCACCTGCAAAAAGCAGAGACCCAATCTGGAGGTCACTGAATCAGGTGTGCCGAGAAATTCTGTCCACAAAAGTAATGAACAGAATTGGTCACATAGAGCAGTGTTGGCAAAGTCCGACTCACCGGCAATGGAATAGACATACAGTGCAACCGGTCAAATGCCTTCTCCAAATCCACCAAACACACATAGGCCGAATGGGCAAATTCCCATGACCCCTCCAGGATCCTGACGAGTCACTACATGGTTCATAGTTCCATGTCTGGGACGTAAAATCCACTGCTCCTCTTCAATCCCAGACTCAACAATTCGACAGACCCTCCTTTCCAGTAACCCCTGAATAAACCTTCCAAGAGAGGCTGAGGAGCTTTAGTTGTAGCTTACCAACTAGGGGATAAGGGCAAAGAAGATGGTTGTATTAGTGAGATGGGGCTGTGTGTCCATGGTGGTCTTTGGTTGTGCTCTGGGCATCGAGGTGAGTGTGAACCTGGGTCGCTTATGTTTCTCCCTCCCATGGTCTGGTCTTTACGGGCTGAGAAAAATCTATTACCCCTAAAGAGCACATGGTTCACACCGGCAGCATGCATGTACTTTCAATCCCAAACACACTACGCCACACTGTTTATTGTCTGCTATGTTCCTTGATCCAAATCAATATTGTAGCTTTGGTAACATCAGTTTTGTGTTCTACAGTACATCCTCTGTATGTTTATTATTGAAGTTTCTTTCTGCGTGTTTCAACTTTATCTCTGGTTTAAATTGGTGTTTGTTTTTTCTAGAAAATCCAGCAGTTTAGCTGTCATGTCTAATATTTTAACTACAGATTATCTCTTTTCTCTATCCACTCTCTCTTTTTCTTCTGCACCTCATCCCTCTTCTTTTTCACTCCTTTCCATTTCTGTCTCTCTTTAGTATTCCCTGTCAGCAAAAAAGCTGCAAAAAACCCAAACATTTAGGGTGTAACACAAGTCAAACATTCAAACATTATTTGTACCCTGTTAAAATTAGGATTAGATTTTTTTTTCATTAAAACTGTTAAAAACCTGATATATAATTTGGAGTTGCTGCATCCTTTTCGGTCACACCAACACATAATAGTAAATTTTCTGTTTTCAACATTTTGGAAAAAAATCATTTCCTCTCAATCAGGTGAGGTAAAGTCCGAAAGTACCGGTAAATGAAACCAGGCAGACATTAATCTTGAGGGATTGGAGTGAAAGATGTCCGATCTAATATGGGTAAGCAGTTTAAACAGAGAGTCACGAGATCAATAACTGGATCAGTTTGTATACAGTATAGTGAGAAGTACCCACAATTCTTCAAATGACTTCATCTCATTTTTAAAATAGTGTAACCAGCTTTGTTTTTCAAAAAAAAACAAGCTTCAACTATACTTTATCACTGGAGTTGATCCACATTTTCAAGGCAGCTTAGATTTTTTCTAAATTCTCAATTCCAAAACTTAAAAAGTCCAGAACACATTAAATTTAGATAAGATTCAAATCCTGTCACTATTCTGAACTAATTTGTGTATAAATTTTATACAAGGACCAAGAATTATAGAGCGTAAAAACATGCACAGAGACAGAAGACTTCATGCTGAACTTAAACATTTGGACATTTTGTGAAGTTCGTACATCTAATAAAGAAAAGTGAACCGTATTTGCACTGCAGGATGTTTGATTCAGGTTGCAACTGTTCATTACTAGAAAGCTGTTCTAGTATAAATAAAGATGATCAATCTACGAGATGTTGTCGTTTCAGGGTGATAACAAATATTTTTAACTAAAATTTTCTCTTTTGCATCGATTAGTATCATTTAGATGATTGTCAAAGTAATAAATTCTTACACTAGTACAGTTTTTGCATTGCATTTTTAAAATTTTTTAATGCTACTTTGTAAGACATTCATTTTCTCATCCCGAAATGTAAAATATTTCTGGATTTACAGTTGGCAGGCGCAGTGTGTGATTATGAGACGTGAGCTGGTTTCCATGACACTACAAAGGCTCACTTTCAAATCCAAATCCAAACATACAACATCCAAATCAGCATCTGCCTTAATGTCAATCAACAGCTCCAAGATGTTCCCTGAGGGACGGGAGGGGAGGACTTCACCAGGCTGTTTTGACAGAGAACATCTGCCAATTGGATGAACAGAACAGAGAGGAGATGGAGAGAGTGAAAAACAAAGAGGGTGGTGCAGACACATGACACACAAAGAGGAAAAATAATCACCTAATGGCAAAGCAAAATCCTTTAAACTTTCTCTCTGATTCTCACCTTTCAGTGTCTGAAAAAAACATTAATAAAAAAACAACAAAGGCACAGCTGCAGCCCTGTCTGATTATTTAATATTCCAACTTCATTTCATCTATATGTCCTCTTATTGCACAAACAGCATTTTGTTTTTTCTGCTTAGAAATAACAGGCTGGGTGTGATCGTGTTTGCATGATGTCATAGCATGATATTGATCTCAGCACTGGTAAAAGGATCAACGGGTTCAACAATGCCATGCCTGGTCTTTCTTGTCTTATAAACATTATCTGTGTGTATGTAAGTAGAATTCTGCATGAAAACTAATCATATCTGGTTGTCATTGACTGATAAGCAGAATATTATAGTTCTTTTATTTTAGCCACTTATTTCTGAGTAAAATTGTATATGTATAACATTTCTTGCAATCAACGTTATTTTTTCACAAAATGTGTTTTTACATTGGTCAATCCATCGAATAAGGTTTGAACCCTCTAAGAAGTCTCATAAAAAGTCTAAAAGTCTGGTCTAAAAGACGGTGGCTCACTGGTTAGAGCAAAGTTAACTGAAAGTTAACTGGAAATTAACCGAAAGTTTGTGGGTTCGCATCCCACTGAGTTCATGAACAGGGTCCTTGGAGAAGACACCTAACCCCCCGTTTCTCCCACTATTGGAGCCATCATAGGTGGCAGTCTGCTGCGGTGTAATGCAGCAAACAAATTTCCCAGTGAGGTATAAATTAAGCTTATGTATATATAAAAATGTGGACCTAAAAGAAAACGCGGTGCTCTTGAGAAAAAGCGGACCTAAAAGAAAACGCCGTGCCCGCGAGGCGGACCTGAAAGAAAACACATGAGAACGTTAAAGAGAGAAGTGTGAGCGGCGTGGAAGCGATGGATGACCAAAGGAGACCACAGTTTCACGAAGGGTGGAAGGGAGCGCCGGGCGAGTTACGCTACAGTTTGCCAATGGATTGTAGATGCTTGGACTAACGTGTCTGCTGGTACTGTTATCCGAGCTTTCCCAAAAGCTGGTATCTTTTCTGAGGAGCCGCACAGTACAGACAGTGACTTTGACAGCGAGGAGCGAAGTGGACCTGCTCTGTTGGATTTTGTGCAGCTGCTCGATTCCAAAACAGAGAATGAGGACTTTGACGGATTTGAATAAGGACAACGTATTACCGGTAATGTGCTTGTTTATACTACTTAAATAAAGTTTTGCTCCCGATCTATTTTTTAATACGCACATTTGCATGCGTGCGTGTGTTGTTGTAAGACGGTGTGTGACTGAGACTGCGCCTTTTCGTACGGTGCGCCTTATGTGTGTGTTAAATACAGCAACGGCGCACAAAACTGAGGCTGCACCTTTTCGTATGGTGCGCCTAATGGCCGTGAAATTACAGTACACACATTCACATCGGGATGTCTAAGTAAAGACTGAAGTCAGAGGCACACTGTCACATCTGTCGATGGACAGAAAGCACTATTGATTCACTAATCTTCTTCATCAACAAATAAAACCTGCAAACTTTTCATTCATTGAGTGCCTGTAGAAACCTGAACCAATCTATTTTCATTTATCCTGGAAGATACGAGGACGAAGAATGACACCAACCATTGTTGATCTGTTTATGTTGCCTTAAAAGAAACTTTTCATCAAAAACTGTTGAACGACCCACCCCTTATATCGTAAAAGATCTGAAACAGTGAGTCCTACAAGATTCGGAGGAACTTAAAAGTGCCATTTAAAAGTTTTTCACCTCAATGTAAACATTGTTTAAATAATAGCAGTTCTGGGGCTACATGCCAGTGTAGTAGTTAGCACTGTGACCAGAAAGGAGGTTGTTGAGTATGTGTGGGTTCATTCCTGGTATTCATGCTTTTTCTCACTGTCTAAAATTATTCAAGTTAAGGCTGATTATTTGCTGGGAAGTTGACCCTTGAACTGAGTGTATGCGAGTGGTTGCAATATTTGTGGCCCTGCAACAAACTGGGGACTTGTGTAGGATTTGCCCCTTCTCTACTGTTTGACATTCACACCCCAGAGTTGGACAAGTGGTTTACGTGATGGATGAATGAATGTATGGAAAGAAACAATACTGTTTGAGTCACCTGGTGCAAAGTCTGACTTTGGCCGCACTAGTAATTGGGCAAAACGGCCAAAAGCATTCATCGCAACTTACGTTAGAAAATAAGATTAATCGAGAAGTAAACAACTTTCAGTTCTGGTTTTCTGTTTGTTCAAAAGCCTGTGCACCCGTTCAGAGTAAAAAAAAAAGATACATATACAGCATATAAATATATATAAATTTTTGCCCGTTAATGGGTCAAAGATACTTTCAAACTTTCATAGCAGCTTCCAGAGCTGTAATCGGGCCTGAAAAGTTTGGCCTGAAAGGACCCGAGCCCGACAGAATTTGGCAGAAACCCAGCCCAAGCCCGGTAAGAACATTTTGATTTACAGCCCGAACTCGTTTAGAGCTCAAAATTATTCAAATGTGTACATGACACACACACACAGCTTTTTTTAAGAACGAGTCATTTATATACAATTTAACAAAAAAAATTTGACACCTTATTAAACATAGCAATCTAAATGTGAAAGGCAAGTGGAAAAAGAAAACATACAATTACCGGTAGTGTGTTTTTTTTAAGCGCATCACATGACCCCGTGTAAGCCCGACCTGGCCCGAGTAAAAATTTCAGAAATTGAGTCCGATGTTCTGGGGCAAAAATGCCCCCATATCCCCTATACTGGCAGGCACCACAGGTGCTTGTTTTGTCTATGACCTTACGACCCACCCGCTCCCGCTTTCACCTCTCTTTAGAAAATCCTGGATTCGCTCCTGTTTATATTGACCAGGATTTCTGGGGCGTTATTGCTGTGGCCTCTTTGTTTCTTTTGAGGAAAAACATGCCAGTTCCTTGCTAATCAGAATTTTTTTGTTAGAATCATATATGAATAAAGACACACTCCCCCAAAGTTTGTGGAGCCTTTGAACAAACTTACTTAAGTAATGTTTAGACCAGGTCAAGCAGCCCTGATGGCGTGCAAAAATGTGTTATTAAACTGCTAAAGGATTAACTATTCCTTCCCTGCAAAATCAACTATGACATAAAAGTTGAAGCAAACACACACCTGGTAACAGTTATGCAGGTTAAGAGCATCCACACACACTCACAGATTCACTCAGTCACACAAAGATAAGACAAGAATTGTGTAAACACACATAGTTTACTGTACGGTCTTCTGGGAGTGTGAACTATAAATATCTAGTTAGTAAAGCCAGCTTCTGTCCTCACTGGCAGTTCATAAAAAGCTGTGGAGCAGGGGACATGTGTCCCTGAAGTGGTCTGTATGAGTGCTTGCTTTGACCCACATCCTGTCTCCCTAATACTGGGCCAGTTACTCTCTGCTACTGAACATGCACCATAAACTGCGGGAGCATCAAAGCTGCACTAAGACATTAATTATAGACATTAAAGATAGCACACCTTGGAGAAATGTTGTCACCATAGACAAGGTGTTCTGACTCTCTGAATCCTCGTGGTTAATTAACAACTTCAGTCTGTAAATGTGAGCTTTTCATTCAAACAAATAATGAAGGCCTTTGTATTGGACAGTGTGAACAGCCTTCCACCCCAGCAACAGGGGCATGAGAGTGCATCGGTGTGTGTACAGTAATCGGTGAGGGATGTTTGTATCAATATATACACATTATACATCCAACGTGTTTGAAGCAACGTGAGATAAATGTCAAGCAAAACCAAATTAATAGAAAGAGGTTAGCACAGTGGCCTCACAGCAAGGAGGTCGGGATTCGGATCATGGTTGGGGATGAGGTTTGGCACACTGGCCTTTCTGTGAGGAGTTTGCATGTTTTCCCCATGTACGCAAGAGTTTCCTCCAGGTACTCTGGTTTTCTCCCACAAGCCAAAAACATGTTAGGTTTAGCAGATTAGCTGCTACAGAATTGCCCCTAGGAAAGAGTGTGTGTATGGTTGTGTGGCCGCACGACAGACTGGCAACCTGTTCAGGTTGTACCCTGCATCTCGCCTTGAATCAGCACCCCCTGTGACCCAGTCAGGGATAAGCAGTTTGGAAAGTGAATGAAAAAGAAAGAGAATCATTCAAATCATAAGTTTTTGGACATATGAGATAGTCGATCTGGAGGAGGTGTAGAGAAGGAGACTGTCTAGATGAGGTGCTTCGGGCTCTGTGTTTTTGCGGTTTCCATGGAAACGTCCCGTTGCTCGCTTGAGCAACTGGAGGCGCACACTCGGACCTAGTGAAATACAGAGAGGCCAGTTTTGTGTTCTTCACTGCGGCAGGGCTTTGTGACCCATTCCGGCCTCAAACTTTTGGGTTGCCAGGTTGGAAATATTGCACCTGGACTGGGACGCCGGTGGTTAGGGGCAAGGGGGCATTGAGGTGCTAAACACCTGGTGTTTGCACTGCAGCACTCAAATTTTTCTTCGGGGATTAATAAAGTATATTTAATTCAATTCAATAAGAAGTTAAAGAAATTTATTAGATTTTTTTTCAGCAAAAAGAAAAAATGTTAGAGTGATTATAAATTTGCTTCATTATTGTCTGTCTTTTAAATCTAAAAAAAGCAACACAAGAATGTGATTTTCTTTTGGCCTAGTCATTGTAAGCATTGTAAAATACCTTCTACCTGACCCCTGCTTCCACTATCTTTATCTACAATATTGAGTTTTCATTCTCTGGGGCATTTTGCTACTGTACAGTGTAAATGATACGAGCTGCTAAAAACATTCAGAGGCCATCTTATAGCCTCATAGAAAAACAGATTCTCTGGCCATCTGGTTGCTGAATCTTTTACTAGCCACAAAGCTCAACTTTCCTTGTTGTGGCAGTCCATAATTCATTTTTTCATCTTATATTGATTCATATCATTTGGCATTTTATCATCACAAATACCCAGCTAGCACAAGCCTGTTGGCACTGAAATTTGCACAAAGGTCAAGGATAAAGCTTAGTAGGGGTTTTTTTTTCTAATGTCAAAGGCAATCCTTGAGCGTGCACTTAAAAAGAAGCCAATATGAGACTAAGTTCCTCTGTGGCATCTTTTTTGCTGTTTGACTTTAACTGAGAAGGAAGCCGTTCTGTGTGGGGTTTGACTTAATATTTTATTCATGTAACAGACTAAATGTTTGCATCATGTGACAGGAGCAAAACCCTGCAAGGCATAGCCACATTTGAGATTTAGTATTTATAAAATGTGATCACATGGTCCTGACACTAAGCTTCTCAGCTCAGATGAGAGGGTTATGAGCAACTGCATCAACCTATTTTATAAGACACACTGCAGTTTTTCCATCCCCGAAAGAAAATGTGGCATGCACGCCATACAGGCCTCACTAAAACACTAAACACTAAATTCAATGTCACATATATAGAAGTTTGGGATTTTAAGAGAGTGGCTTTAATGTCTACCACCGCAATTTTTTTGTAAAAAAAAAAAGGAGTGGAAACACTTTTGTAATTAAAAGTCAAAATCAAAGAAATCAAGAAAAGATTTTTAAAAATTGAGAAATATTATGCATCTCTTGGCTCATTTTTTTTGGGTTTGATTTTGGAGCTTGAGGTCTCCCCAACAGTCCAGTTACTGTAATCTGTTTCGATTTCTGGTTGGAAGTATGAGCCACAAGACCCAGAATGCAACATTAAAGAATTGCTTTAGATCAATGAAAAATAAAAGAAATTTTTAAAAGCATTTTTAATCAAAGATATTCAATCTAATTATCTACAATTTTTTTCGTTAGGTCACGCTTTGTGTCATGCTGGGTGTTGGATCATTTTTGATTTCATTTATCATACTGAATTTATCCCTCATTCGGAAATTCTTGTGCTGCATTGCACTGCAGCAGGCAGCCAATGACGGCGCCAATGATGAGAGAAACTGGGCGCTAAAGTGTCTTCTACAGGGACACCTATGCATGAGCTCAGCAGGATTCAACCCGGCAGCTCTTCAGTCCGAAAATGGCAATCTTACCACCGAGCTATGCCACCCCAAAGTAACAAGTAGAAGGAGTAACTCCTCCTTCCAAGTAACAAGTGACAGGTTAAGTAGTCAGCAAGTTAATCACATGGCAAACAGTAAAAAAACAAACAAACAAACAAAAAACACCAATGCATGCGGACCTACTGCAGGTAATTAAGACAACTCACCAACCATCTTTGAGTTATGAAAAACACTTGTATATATATGAGGCATCAAGATATGATGTGTGAACCTTATGCAGTGAAGCACTAAACATAACACCATGTAATCTGTGACAAGCTGCTCTCTCTGAACTCTCCATTGTGACTTACACACACTGCAAACCGCTACGCAGTAGTCCCTTGTCACACCAATATATACACTATATAAAACCTAACTGAGAAATAATTAAATGCACTCGAATCATACATTAAGTAAATCACTTTTTTCCAGTTACACAATACATTTTTTATAGTTCAGAGAAAATAAGGTTCTATTAAAGAAATAGAAACGGTCTCTATATCAGGATCTTTTCTTTAGAATATTTACATATGTAATTCTCCACATTGGAATAAAATCTCCTGCCATTCTGGTGGACTTTTGACATTGCAGATAACAATGGACATCTATATTTAGGTGTTGCTTAACCCTTAGTGGCTTAAAATTAATCCTCACCTGACCTTTGTACCCAATACCATTAAAACCATTCTTAAAATCAGGTCTTGTTTAAATCGACTGTGCAGCAGCTCTTAGATTGCCACTGAGTAGGAAAGAGCTTGGAGAGTGCTTTGTAATTCAAGATGCTTTGTTTAAAAATGGGTTAAGGAATGATGTGAAACTTGAATATGAATCATCTACTGAAGGAAAAAATTTATTCTATTGGATAATTTTGTCAATTAGTTTGCATCATTTTTTAAAAGTTTCTTTGAACAGAAAAAAAAGAAGTATTAAATGCCAAGTGATTCCTCTGTGGTCTCTGTTGTTGTCCTGCTCTTACCTCAGGTTCACTTTGGTTCATTGTCACCTGGGGCCAGGATAACCTGGATACTCCTCAGCTGCAGTCATGTGACCCCCAGCTCCATTAACCTGCGGAGGTATTTCCTCTTCTGACTCACCCTCATCACCAAAATGCAAAGTCATCTTTCATGTGTTACAAAAAGGAGACACGGCAAATCACAACACCGTAATGATCGGTGTAAAAATAGTTGCGTACACAATCGGTGCAGGTGATGAACACCATCGTGAGTAAAAGACAATAAACGGTGGGCTGACACCCCACTAGTGACACCTGATACTTTTGATAACCTTCCTGCTGTTGATGGTGTGGGCAGCTTCCACTCATTGTCTAACACAGACATACACAGACTTGTAGACACACAGAAACACACACATACACACCGGTTCAACCAAACATCTGCTGTTTTTAACCCCTGCTGGCTGCAAGTGTGAGCATGGCAGGGGGGAGTGCACACAAGAACAAGCACTGACCTGAGAGTGAGATTAGCCTAATGGTGGAATCGTAACTCATGCAGTGAAATGGTTGTTTCTTTTCAGAAATAACCAGCAAGCAACACTCTGTTAATAATACAAATAGCTGCAGGATTGTACATTATGCAAGCTCAGAGTTAGAAAAAAAATACTACTAGATATGGATATAGATCTTGAAGACAATCACACAAAGATAATACAGGAATATCTTTGAGAGAAGATTGCAGTGAAGTGGCCAAGGTGAGCAAACAGTCACAGAGGGAGTTAGCATGAAACTCTCTTGGGCCTCTAAGCCAATTACTGGTGCTGCATTGATTGAAGCAGCGCTTTCAAGCCTCATCTACACAAGTAGTCCCTTAATACACTGGTCAGATGACGGAAGCACCTTAACTACAAACCACATAGATAGCCATTCAAATGCATTGTAGTTTTAAAAGGACAGTTTCATTTAGGAAATTAGCTAAATATTACGAGTTATCTTTTTTTTAGGCTGTTATAATTTGAGCAATAAAACATAAGCAGGCGGTTAAAAAAATGTTATAAAGTTGTTCGGTGATTGATATGTTTTAAAGTCAAGATTGTGAGTAATTAAAAAACTCTTGAGATGATAAATGGACTTCGCGCTGCCAATAATCAACACATAATTTTGTGAGTACACAAAAGAGCTTACTAGTTTTGATGAGGGGGAAAAATCCCTATGTCACACAACAGTGTTGGAAAGTTTACTAGTGTCAAATTAAAGGCTCTGTTTTGAAATGGATTATTAATGAGACAAAGATGTTTTGAAATTGTAGGAAAAAATAGATTTCTAACTATAATAGTGGGCTTCAAATGCATTTTACTTTTATTAACAGAGTTTTGGTTACTTATTTTTTCTTTGATGAAGTGTTAAGTTTAGAGAGTGAAATAAGTTGGAGAGGTTTGATTAGTTTCGAGGAAATCTTATTATCTGCAGTATATTGCAGTTATATCACAGTCACCTTCTTAATGTCAATTCTTTACCAGTTTGCGAAGTGTGCCGGGGCCCATGCCTGCTGATTGGAGGCGAGGGGCAGGGTACACTCTAAACAGGTTGCCAGTCTGTCACAGGGCCACACACATACAACCATACACACACCCTCATTCACAGGGGCAATCATGTAGAGGCAAATCAACCTCGTATGCATGATTTTAGAGCGTGGGAGGAAACCGGAGAACCCGGAGAAAACTCACACATATACGGAGAGAACATGATTGCATATTGCAGTATATTTAACACTTATAGGTTTAGAGAATATTTAAAATGTCATGCCCTTCTTTTGTAAAACCTTTTACCCAGAATAAATCAACAAAAAAGAAGGCTTTTATTGGTAAAGTCTCTTGAAATTTTTACTGAAGTATTTACCTGCAGTGTGAACATGTTAATGTAAATTGGGGAAAACCCTGAGTTTACAACCGGCAAAGTGAGGAGGTGAATGTTCTCACAGGTAACACAGCATCACTGGAAACGCTTCACAGGAAACGCTTCAAATTTATGGGCGAAGTGACTATTTCCCCCATAAATAGTCACTAAAAATATAATTGCATCACATTAACTTTACAGATTGAATCGATTAGATCTGTAAAGCAACAGATCGTCCCCTTCTATCATGTTTCATGTTTTGTAACAATCTTACTGCAGTCACCAAGAATGAACTGAGCAACTCAACTGTCAACAATCATGCTAAATCCCTCCCACACTCTCCATGAATCTGTGGACCATCTGAAGAGCAACTTCAGCAACAGGTTCCTGCAACCCCGCTGCTCAAAGGAACGGTATAGAAAATCATTCCACCATCCTCCATCAAACTATTTAACCTTTCACTTTCAAACCTGTAATTACTTGCCATTTACAACGTTGTATAACATTGTATGAATGTAACATTGCAGCACTCAAATTTCCCTTCGTGGATAAATAAAGTATATTCAATTCAATAAATGCACATATGTTCATTTTTGCAATCATATTTGGGGATGTAGAATAAAATTCAGTATGCAATAGCCAATGAGCATCTTCGACCTGTACACCTGACTTTATGGTTTATATTCAAATTTTTGTTTCGTTTAACCATCTTGAAGTTTAATTTTCTTCTTGCTGGGATGAAAAAAATAAATATGTTGCAGTGAAATTATGCAAGTTTTGATTTTTCACGTATTTATCTGGAAATTAGTAAAAATTATGGGGAATTGCTATCAAATTACTCTTGAATATAAAACACTAAAAATCTTTTTTATTTTCCTAGCACAAAATAAAATAATGAAACATTTCAGGGGATTTTAAAAAGATATATCATCATATTTAGGCTAATGTAATTATTCAAGATTGTAAAGAACATTTTTTTGAGGTTTGAAATTTGAAAGTACCGGTAGTCACCACAATAAAAACTACAAGAATGAAACAGCAACTGAGTATAATCCTGCAAAGGCTGCCAAACTGTATCAAAGAGCCTGTTTCATTGTACCCTGACAAAACAGAGGAGGTTCCTCAGTGTGATTGTCTGCATAAAAGGATGATGGAGTTGCCCAATAAACTGAAAAGAACCAGAGGGAGAAAGAGAAGCCCGACACACAATACTGCTGCTGCCCAGCACAACAGGCCATTCTTTCAGCTCGTACCACAACACTCCTCACAGCTGAGTCCAGCCGCTATTCTCCTACTGTTTCCCCCACCCTACTCGCCCCATTTGTCGCTTTTAATACAGGAACGAGGAATGAGAAGAGTGGTGAAAACGAATAGTGCGGAAGCACGTACAAACTCAAGCATCATTTTTTAAACCAGTGTTTTTTATATGCTTTCAATAAAAAAAAAACTGTACAGCAGACATTGTTTTCTTTTTTTTGACAACAACTCAAGCATCATTAGCTGAGAAATCTTTAAATGATACAAAAACATAGTGATGCATCTTTCAAGAAAACCTCTAAAATGGGGGGTGGGAGCGATCTGAGACAGAAAAGAGGGTGAGAGAGCATTTTTTTTCTACAAGAAAATCTGAAAAGCTAGGTTTCAATGAGGGGCGGCTGTAGGTAGGAGTTAAATGAAAGAAAGATGGAAAAGAAAAAAGAGGTGGAGATGATGCTGCAGGATGTATTGACAGGAGAAATGTCCTCTAACAGCAAGCAAATGTGTCAACAGATTAGTGTTTATATTCAGTCCCCTAACCAAACAGAATCTTTCACAGGCAAACATGCAGACGTGTGTACGCACACATCCGCCATTATCAAAAATGCACAGCACAACACACACAGCTTATCAATATCTCACCACCAATCTGCATAAGCACTGATTCCCACAGACTCCACCTGCCTCTGGGTATCCATCTATTGTCCCCACCCACATCTCTTTTAATTTAATCCCGGAAGCCAGGGCATCACTCCAGGGAGAAGATGTACATGTCATAGAATTACCTCTCCACTGTCACTGTTGCTGCTTCTCTCCGTTCTGCACGTTATTTCACAGATTTATTCAAAAGGATAAATCCAAGGAGGCTGAGTTCAGTCCTCTGTTCCCCATCTAAGGAATTCATGGATCATCCAGCTGTCTGTGAGCGAGTGCTAGCTCCCAGCTCGCATGTTCATTCAGGCAGGCGGCTAGCAAGCAGCTGCCGTTTTTCTTCAAAGATCCACAAGCAGAGCAAATTAGAAGTCCAACCCAGCTTAGTGGCTAAGCCAATGTGAGCTATTCACACTTCAGTTCCTGTCTGAGGCCAATGGCTGCAGCCCCACAACCCCCTGCATGCTCCCGCCTACTGCCTCCGTCCGATCCTCCCTCCCACTCTTTCCCTTCATCCCTTCTCCTGCTTTCTGTAGTCATAAATACAGGCTCTGACATTACCTAACGCATGGTCTCTTGTGATAAACAACCACCTTCATGCAGCTCTCGTGATTGAGAAAACCTCTTTATGGGTGAATGCAGGGTTATAGAAGGATATGAAAGGTGGAAAGATAGAAGAGACGAATAGTAGAAGTAATGTGTGCAGGAGTGAGCATGACAACTATTTTACTATTAAAACATAGAAAGTTGATGGTAACTGCTTGGTGCATTACTGTTTATTTTCTGCCCTGCAATGAGATGAAGACTTGAAAGCCTACACTTGATTAGGACCTTAGGGGATTAACAAGCTATTGGATCTTCTACCTGCAGGTAAAAGCAAATACCTGCATACACACAAATTACTCCGCAGGAAATCTGACCGTGAAACTGAGGAGCTGGTCTGAAAGAAGGCAGTATGAACTCAGATTTACGTAAAAGAAATCAATGCAAATTAAGCACATTTATAAGCAATATTGAATTCAACCTATGACGTGTTGAAAACCCAAAACGACCAACATTGAAGCCCGATTGGTACTCTATTTCAGAAAAAAATAGTATCTGGTGAAATGCCAAATGTAAGACATCATATCAAGTTCGCAGGTTCGCGTCCCACTGAGTGCATGTCTAAGGTCCTTGGAGAAGATACCTAACCCCCTGTTTCTCCCACCATTGGCGTCATCGTGGGCAGCCTACTGCGGTGTAGGAGTGCAACACACAAATTTCCCCAGTGAGGGATGAATAGAGTGAGTAAAAATAAAACAAAAAAAAAAAAATATATATATATATATTGGTGGAGACGGTGGCCGCGTGGTTAGCGCGTTCGCCCGCGGACCGGAAGGTCGCGGGTTCGCGTCCCACGGAGAGCACGTCTAGGGTCCTTGGAGAAGACACCTAACCCCCGCTTCTCCCACCATTGGCGCCGTTGAAGGGCAGCCTGCTGCGGTGTAAGAAGTGCAGCAAACAAATTTCCCCGGTGAGGGATGAATAGAGTAATTCAAAATAATCAAAAAAAAAAATAAAATAAAATATATATATTTGTGTAATAGATTAATTATAACTCCTCCAAAAAAAATTGAACTTTCTAATCTGAAAAATCCCATTATTACACAATAAGTGGATGATCAGATAGAAGATTAGATCAAGAGTGTATTCTACTGGTGACCGATAGTTTTTGGGCCTGATCTTTCATTTCAGCTTCTGTTCATGTTTATATCAAATGTAAGAGAGATTTTAGTAGTATTTTAAAAAATGTTGGAATTTTTTCCAAAAGACATGTCTGTAAAATGAGTCTTATTTTCAGTTTACAAGTATTCTGATATCGTAAACATAAATTTGAGACAAAACAAAGACAATCTGTACATACTAAGAAAAAACTATAGAAGAAGCTTTACAGGTATAAAAAATGTAAGAACATTTCAGTTGAGAGAGACCTTGAAAGCATCAAAGCCAGCTTGAGTGAAGAAACGGTGATCTCCACAGTTCAACTCAATCATAACACGACACTCACACACAAACTTTACAATCATTAGAGGCAATCTTAGAGCAGTCAGTGAATTGGAACACTTCATTTCCTCATAGAGTGGTTATTATCACTGCTTGTGAAACGAGGACAAAATGACCCTGACAAGTTTATTACGTTAAAGCTAGCAATGAATCAAATTGACTCGTACATAACTCAACTATTGTCTCTCTTATTATGCCAGGTGGTAGGGCAGGATTCCCTCCTTGGATTGTGAATTAGTCTGGTCTGAGCACAGAGAAGCTGTAGACTGATCGCTTTAACTTGACCTGAGCGACTGGGGTGATCCTGTCAACAATCTTCACATCTCAGAGAATGCTCGCGTATTAACAAGATCAAAGTACGACGGAGTAATGTGAGCTTGGCAGGGAAGCCTGAATGAGGGTTTTAAATTGCATCAACACTTTTGCAAGCTCTGCTTTAAATGACGTATTTACGCATTGGAAGTCCCTCATCCTGGGAACTCCAGAGGCTCGGTCTGTGGGGTCATCGCTGCGGGTGTTTGCCTGGTCTGGTTGGGGGAGGTCAGGTGGTGTGGATCCAAGCCTGACTAGAAGCATGTGGTGTTCTGGGGTTTTAGGCTCTTGTGGTCATGAGTTGGATGGATCTTGGTGTACTTATATAATTTCCTCCCAGCATCATCAGGCTAAATGCTCTTTTATTTCATTGTTTTGATACACAGCTAAATAGGCTGGGATGGTGTGTGTGTGTGTGTGTAGAGAGTGTGTGGTTTTGTTTGTGTGTGTAAATGCATGGAAGGGTAAGATTTGAAATAGCTTGGATATTTGAGTGTTTTGATGGGTCATACTTGTTCTCGAGAAAAATTCTTTGTTTTACATGCAAAATGAAAAGTTCTCTGCAAACAAAAGTTGAAATTTATGATCTCAGGAAGGTTTGTGATTCATTCAAATCAGGTAGGGGGTGCAGTTTGTCTTAAAATCCAGATTTGGGGGGTTTTCTGAATAAGATTAGTGTTAGAAGATTAGCAAAAACAAAGCAACGACATTCCCATTTTTTTATCAGTCCTGCTTTTGAAGAATGGCAAATTACGTCTTCATCTGTTTGATATTTTGTGCACCTTGTGAATAATAAAAAAGATGTCAACAAATTCTTGTTTTAAGATTTATGTGTTTAATATGTTAAAAATGACACAGGAAACACCACCATATGCATAAAATATGAACTACACATAGACCCAGAGTTTGTAAACACACACACGTCCGTGCAGAGAGTCTGCACCTGCCTTCATACATCAGTACTATGCAAAAAGCCAAATTTGCTTAGCCTCCACATTAAGCTTAGAAGTGATTCCTTTCCCGTCCTTCGTTGTATTCGGAGAGAACTGTGTGGTAATATGGTGGATATTTGGTCACATGAGCGAAATATGAACAGTGCGTATGTGAAAAAGCAGGCAAGCCGAGGCTGGGGCCCACTCATCCGTTACAAGAATGAATGGCCATCATTAGCATGAGGCTCCCCAGCAGCACCCTGCAATGCTGCGACACACACAATGGCAAGTGCCACACTTCCCCCTGCCGTTCCCCCAGAGAAGCCCTTTTGTTTGAGCAGCATCTGGACCTGACCTCCATGCATTCAAGTCTGATGACCCCCCCCTTCTGACTCCCCTTCATTTCTTTCCCCCTTCTCCCCTATCCTTACCTCCTCTTAAAAACACACTCAGCCTCTACAGTTACCCCCTCCTCCTCTTCCCTCTCCTCATCTTTCCTCTCCTATACCTTGTCCGCTCTTCACACACAGATAACCCCCTCCCTTGTTCAGCCAAGGAGAGCAGCCATGTCTTGCTTCTTGAAAAGAAAGTCTGTGTATTAGCGGGCCTTCTGCAAAGCCTGCAGGGTGAATCTGAAAAGCGATGAGGAAAAAGCACCAGGGCTACTGGCCATCTGTCCCTCTGGCTTGGACGTGCCTGCTCCAAGTGTGCGTGCCCCCCCTCTTTGCCTCACATAATTCCCACCCATACCCCCACCTCCCCTCATTGCTTTAGCCTACATACACAGCATCAACCGCACGCACATATTCTCTGTCATGCACACATCACAGGGCTTTGGATGACAGATGATGGAGACCATAAAAGGAAGGGAAGGAGCGAGAGAAAAAAAAGGACAGGAATAAGAAGCTGCCACTTGCCTGGATGTGGTGTGAGCCTGGAGCAAGCAAATCAAGCCGTAATCCCTCTCTTTGTGTGAGCGGCAAACAGAAAAATTTGTCTCCCACAATGACTTCCCCGAGATCGGCAATGGAGTGGAAAACAAGGAAGCGAGGAAGTGGAAGACAGTGAGGAGGGGAGGGAAGAAGAGAGAGAGAGAGAGAGAGAGGGGAGGAGATGAAGGGTGAGAGCAGCAGAGGCAGGGAGACGGTGGGAGCAGCTAGAGTGTGACAGAGAGATACGGAGCCACCGCCGAGCCACAGGGACGCTGACACTCACTGAGGATTTGAGGTGAAGAAGAGAGAGGAGGGCGACAGAGGGAGGAGAGAAGGGAAGCGGGGGGTGAGGGGGAGAAGTCACGCAGGGAGAGGGAGGGCTGGTTCATTCTGTGGCTCAAACGCAGGGATAACACAGAGATAACCCTCATCCGCAAGCAGCAGCTGTAGACGTGCGAGGGAACCGAATCCCACGAGAGAGCGACTTCTCTATCAATTGTGACATTTGCTGCACAGATAACAATGGCCATCTGTAAGTGGTGGGGGGGAAGATAGAGGGGTGGGTGGCCACTCTTCATAAAAAAAAAAAAAAAAACACACACAATCATATGCACACATGTCCAAGAAGAAAAAGAAATACTTTCAACCAGAGATGGAGGGAGAGGCACCTGTTCCAGTCAACCACTGAGAGGGAACAGTCATCAAGTTAGGGGAGGGGGGGAGGAGATCCAGAGACAAAGGCAACACAAGGCTGAGAAGTGTGGCCTTTATTTGACTGCCTTTGTCATTCTTGCCTGGTCATGCTAGGAGAGGTATTTGCATGTGTGTGAGAGTAGTTGGGAGCAATAGAAGGCCACTAAAACAGATCAAAGAGGTATAGAAAGTATAGATAAAGGGTATATGTCTGCCGTGTGTAAACACGTTTCATAGTTAGATTTTCTTCCCCTCTGGCTCCTTCTTCTTCCTTCTTGTTTTGCCTTATGCCCCGTAGCTGCATTTTGTTTTACCTTTGCTATGTGAGTTCTGGTGCGCTTCACTCCTTTGTCATCTATTGTCTTGTCCGTGTGTGGTACTTCCACACCTGCTCCCTCTAAGCCTGCCCAGGACCCAAGCCTGCCCTGGTTGGCTACCAGGCTGACCCACGTGTCTCTTTTCTCTCACTCTCCCCTCCATTTTTAAACTGGTTCAAACTTACTAATATGCACAGGGGTCCGCTCTGTACCCTCACTATCTGATGGTTAAGGTAAGATGTCAGAAAAAATTAATGATTAGATGAAACCTCTTTTTCCCATGGCAAAAATGTCCTGTATGCTAACCCTGTTTGGATTATGTTAATCTTTAAACAGTTTAAAGTCGATCTGTGCTCATTGAAAAGGCTTTTTTTTTTTCCCATAAACTTTCACATCCCAGCAGCAGTCAGATGAGAGATAGAATATGTCCCGTCCACCTGCCCATCACACAGCAAACTGCTGCATACACATTGTTTATTCTGCTCGCACAATGAAAGCATAATCCATAACCCTCCGAGGGAAAACAGCAAGGGAAATTTTGCTTTGTCACAATTTTTTTGTTTGATTGTGGCACATTAGTTTGTCGGGTGCAGCTGCAGGGATGGGAGGGAGACTTAAGCAAGTCAAACTTTTAGTTTGAAAGAAGACACACCTTTGTTTGCCTTGCTTTTTTTTCTAGTTGTAAACTTTGACCATGGTTTTTCTTTTGGGACTTTTTGTAATTCATGTAAACTCTTCACAAGTGTTTGATAAAGACAAGCAACCTGCCAAAAGGCTTTTTATGTACAAGAGTAGGGAATAGAAGCGTCTCAATCATACTTTGACCAAACAATTTACAAAATCAATGCTTTGAAAATTATGTCCAACCTGAATGATATTTCATATATTAATTCCATTCATAAATATGCTACCTTATACTGCAAGCATAAGGAGATATGGTAAAGGATTATCTGCATCCAAGGGTTGATCCAGGATTTTCTAAAGGGGGGTGTTCTGTCGAGATCTGCGGCCACGTCGAGATCTCAAAACGGTCGCAGATGTCAATAGATCAGTGTTCAGAAAAGTAAGGTTTCGTCTGAATCTGCGACCCATCGGAAGATGTGAGAGATGTACGAGATTACTCTTAACAGTAAAAGCAATTGATTATAAAGAGCGGAATCAACTTTGTTTAAACTTTATTCCACTTAAGAAATTACTAGATTACATTTAATAAGTTATATGAAAACTTAAGGGAAGGGTAGCGTCAGCGTCATAGACTGCGTCATGGGGGCGGTATGTGGTTGCATCGTGCTAGATGTTCTGGAAGAAAGGGGCAGGTAGATGATACGTTCTGGGCATGTGCAGCGGCGCAGATTAGCGATTCTCGACGGTCGCAGATCTCGACAGAACAGGGGGCATGAGGTCATTGACAAAACCAGTATAGGGACATTGGGGGCATTCCTCCCCCCAGAACATTTTGAAAAATAAGAGACATTTTCCAACATTTTGGTGGCCCATTTGCTGGGGATAGGCTTGACTAGTCCCCTTTCCTTTCTTCTTTTTTTTTTTGTGAACCAAAAGGAAGGAGGGGGGGCGTGTGCCCCCCACGCAACCTCCTGGATTCGCCTCTGGCACCAATCTAACTGTAGCTTTACTGTTTCTGTCACTGCGGACATGAATGCCCACTGATACTGACACCTTCCTGGAGGAGCAGTTATTAGGTTAATATTGTATCAATGAAGCTGAACCACTTTGAGCCTCAAAGCAAGAACCTTCACTGCATAACCAGACACTGAGTTATGAACCCACACCTCTAGGGTAAAACACCACAGATGGATAAAACGCATGGCCTAACATCCTAACTTGGATCAATAAAATGAAAAAAAAAATGTATGACAAGTGTCAAACGGGACCAACAAGAGTCTTACAAAGAAAAACACACATAGAAACAATAATATTCTTTTTATAAATCTAATCTAGAGAAAATTCTTAAATTATTTCTGCTTTGTTGAACAGAAGATTTCATCTCCTTGTTTTAACTATAGGCAGCTTTTAAAATTCTTTTTTTTTTTTTACTCCAATTACAATACGAATCACTCATCAATGCCTCTGTAAGATGCTCTCATTGGTCAGCTGTTATTAAACCATCTTTATTAATGATAAACAGAAGCAGTGGTTATAAACAACAGGTTATCAAACTCTGGTTTGTGGGCAAAAATTTGGCCCACAGTCAAATAATCTTTGGCCCTCCATGCTCTACCAAAAAGATTGCTCTGCTGGTTTTTTATGGGTACCACATAGTACCCACTTTCTTTTCTGTTTGACACTCATCAGATAACCCCGCCTGGTGCAATTTATGTTTTATATGTTTGTTCCGTTTTAAATTATTCAAGTAAAACTTGTTCAAGTTTTGTTTTATTTAATCTTCGGAACTGCTTGTTCTCTTAAGGAGTGCTGGGGGATTCCGTAGCCAATCCCAGCTGATTTTAGGCAAGAGGCAGGGTTCACCCAGAACAGGTTGCCAGCCTGCTGCGCGGCCATATACACACAACCATATACACACACAGACTCATTTATTCCTATGGGCAATTTTATAGTGGCCAATCAACCTAACATGCATGTTTTTTGGAGAGTGGGAGGAAATCGTAGTACCCGGAGAAAACCCACACCTACACAAAGAGAACATGCAAACTCAACACAGAAAGGCCAGCAGTTCAAGCCTCGTCCAAGCTGGGAACCTTAACCTTCTTGCTGTGAGGCCATTGTGATAACCACTACATCACCGTGCAGGCCTTGTTCAAGTTTAACTAGAAACAAAATGTTGGGTCCAAGAAAGTTTTTTTTAATAAATATCTATGTTGGTCAGTGATATTGACCTGGTATTGAATTTTGGACTGTTGGGTATTTGAGTTTGACTCCCTGTTGTAAACTAAACAAAGTAAAATTGTGTGGAGGGGCATTTAATTACCGATCGTAATTGAAGTAATTGATATTACTTTCTCTGAATTTGAATATAGTCTCTGAAATTGTTTGCCTTGGATGGTCTTAATGTTCAGGTTTTTTTAAAGAAATTATGAACAATATCACTCATTTACTTTTATACCTCAATCAATGGGATTTTTTTTTTAAAGAAAATGATCTATTTAAAACCTATATGGCATTTTATGTATGAACACTAGTGCATGTTTATCGTATTCTTCAGAAAATTTGAAAAGTGTATTTTTTTCTATTCTGTTGATAAAATCAACCCAATATCTGCTCACTTTGAAAACTCATTTTAAGCATTTCTCTTTCATGTTTTATATGTCAGCTTTGCCGTTTGCCCACTGAAGGCAGAGCTTCCTCATACTATGACCTTTGCAAGAGCCTGACATGTTTATCACATAATCAGGCAGGAATCTATTTTCAATATATCAGAACATCATAATCCCAAGCAGGGCACCGTGAGAGGCTCAGAAAGAAGGATTTACCAGTCACATGGCTAAGCACAAGAGAGGCACAGAGATTGAGAGTGAAAAAGCAACTACTAAAAGAGGAAAAATGTATTTGTTGGGAAGCTACATTTTGCTGAGGTGAAGTCCAGTTCAATGCAAAACAACATGCAAAACAAAACCTAAATCCTATGACTCAGAAAAGTCAGGAAGGATTTTATTTTACTTAGAATAAACTTCCTAATGGTAGAAATAAATGAAGTATTCACGAACAGCAAATAATGGAACCGTCAAGACTTGTGACAATAATGATTCAACAACATGTGGTAAGTACAGTAAGAGAATTGGACTGGGTCAGCAGCCACAGATCTGTTTGTGCCATAACCAAGCTCAGCTGTAGTTTGGCAGGGTGCAGCATGTTGGCACATGTCCCACTTATACATATATTTCACAATGTAACACAGCTGCAAAAATGTTGGTCCAACTTGGTCAAGATGTGAGTGCTATTATTGGCCAGGAACAAAACCACAAGGTGCATAATAACAGAACAGATGACTCATTAAAATGAATTTTTTAAAAAAAGCAAAACAAATAAGTCAAAGGGAGGTCAAGCTGAAGGTAAAAAGACACCATTTATAATTTAAAATAATATATGCAAGAATCGGTGATGATGTTATGTTTAGTGGTATTCTTACTCACAAGGCACAGCATGACGGTATAAATTGGCTCGAATGGTCTTCTGCAACTCATGGTCAGGGGAAGATTTCTGAAACCTTAAGCTCAGAAAGTGCTTTAGGTCCTTATTCAACTTGTGACCTGAAAATAAAAAGATACATAACATAGGTCATTTAGCAAACATATTTCAAGAAAATCAGGATTTCTTGTTACTAAAAAAAGAAATATTTGGGTATTGCACTCATAAATACGTTTACATATCTACATAAAAGAGGTTATCATCTTAAAAGAAGCCACGTCAACAATTTGGATTGCAGATAAAGGCACAATATGTAAAAAGAAGGTTCCTTTCATGGGAGAAACAGAGACTGGGTCAGGTTATAGTAATTGATTTATAGAGTCTCTGATTGGCTGTAATTCTTGGGCACATACAGCCAATAGCCAATCCGGTGTGCGGATATTGCTGGCTTAGTTTGATCAGTGCTCCAACACTCTCAATAGGGCCAGATGGTCAGAGCTCGCTCTCACGCCAGGGTCTCATTTAGGACCATTTAATGATCTCCAAATATATCATCCATGTCTGGGAGAGCTGGCAAGCAATTCTAAGAGGACGTAGCACGGCCTTTGTCCGCCTCGTGGCAGAAAGGTTTTACCCTTGGCCTGTGGTCTTGAAATGTTAGTCTACT
Organism: Neostethus bicornis; assembly: GCA_902685375.1. Classification (NCBI taxonomy): domain Eukaryota; kingdom Metazoa; phylum Chordata; class Actinopteri; order Atheriniformes; family Phallostethidae; genus Neostethus; species Neostethus bicornis. The sequence continues at coordinate 9,945,204 of LR738550.1, forward strand.
TTTTCAATTTGTTATATTGTGTTACAGCTTTGAAGGAAGCAAATAACCATTTTCTAGTTTGAGTTTTGATCAAAAACAACTTTCTCTCAGAGCAAATGAGTGGGGTTTTTTTTTTTTGGTACCACATTAACGCAAAACTAAAAGCATTCAAATACAACAAAAATCCACCACATAATAACAATGAATATAATTTCAGGTAAGTATAAGCGACAAATGTAGAAGGATTAACTATAGATTTAAGTTGACATCACCATAGCAACAATTTGTGCTTTTTTCTTTGTTCTGTTTGATATTTTCGTTCAATCTAAAACGTGAACCCCGTTCAGACCATTGCACAGTAATATCGGGCTATACCAATAAAATAGGATTGCATTTTGATTTCTGCTGGTTTCCCTCTTTGAGGTGGATACAGCGGTTGGTATTTTAGATGCTGTATTTTTCCGTTCCTTTACACACTCGCACACATGCACACAGCCCTGTGTGTGTAATTCAGTGCAAGCAAAGCACAGTCAGGTAATTGTTACCTAGCAACCAGTCAGTGCTGACGACCATCATTACAGTCCTTGCTAGGCAAGCAGAAGTCAGATTGTAAAAGGAAAAAAAGCAGATACAACGGTACACATCCTCTCTCATGCACATGCATGCACACACAAACACACACACACACACACACACACACATACGTTTTAAATAAATAAAGTAGTCCAATTGGTGCCTGCTCTGCAGCTCCTTGTTGATTTATGCAAACCGCATCTCGTCAAAAATATAATATGTTACACACACGTTAGTGTTTGCGTTCATCGTCTTGTCAGTTCTGCTGGCTCAGATAGCTTCCCTGAGATAAAAGAGGATAAGAATGAATCTCTCCTGCTAGTGCTATTTGGGGGCGATCTGTCCAGGTGTCATGCTCTATCAATGAGAAAGTCATCAAATATTCAATATTTATGAGGTTTGAACCTGTGCGGATCAGATATTACAACCATGCCACTGTGACAGTGTGTGTATGTGTGATCTGCTCCATGTGTTTTGCTTTGTTTCCACATGATTTTCAATCTCAAGTATTACATTAAAATATGTGAATTCTGATTCCTCAGATATTGAGCATGACTTAGACTTAAGACATTTAGACTTAAAAAGTGAAATGAACATAAATTAATTGCTCCAAGTATGATATCACCAAAAGATCAGAGTGAAATGAAAGACTTTATGTCTCTAAAGTATAACAATAGATCTTTTTTTCTCTCCTTGACCTATTTAAAGTGATTTCCAAGCAGCATGCAACAAAACACAAAAGCGAGAAGGGGTGGAGGGCTGGGGGGTAGAGACAACCAGCTGAGAAAACTTGAGATATTATCTCAGCTCATAACAGTGCAGCATGGTTTCACTAGCTTACCAACAATAAACATTGTCAAGTGTGAAATTATTTGTGCGTTTTCAATGGCACTGCTTGTCCTGTGTACAATCAGAGAGAATGGCCTGTTTCAATGTGTACTTCTCTTACAGATGGTGACAAACACGTCCTATCCACAACATAAACTAGGACTTGTGTGAAACAGAGCAGGTCTTATTCACACAACTCCCATTGGAATTCAGGGGGATGCACGCTAAAAACCTTTAAATAGTGACTCATTAAAGGGGGCGACGGGATTACATGCAAAATCAACTTTTTGGAGGTGTTTACTTTGTAATACTCTGCTTGTATTTAAGTCTCGCCATGGTCTAGCACCAAAGTACATCTGGGATAGGTTAGTACTTTATGAACCATCTAGAACTCTCAGGACTTCTGGGGCCGGCCTCCTAAACATGGAGAAGCTGCGTTTCAATTTTATACTGCAAAAGTCTGGAACAAACTTCCTGAGGCCGTGAGACAAGCCTCTACTGTGACGATGTTTAAATCTAGGCTGAAAACACTTCCGTTTAATTGTGCATTTGATCTTTTTATACGTTTTAATTATTTTATCTTTTTTAAACACTTTGATTCTATGTTTTGTGATTTTAACGCATTTTTTTTCAATCTTGTGAAGCACTTTGAATTACGTGTTGTAAAAAATGTGCTAAACAAATAAACTTGCTTGCCTTAATAACGTTAATCCCACATCAAAAACACCCCTGAAGGGGTTTTCTACATGTTTGAGTCATTTGCAAGATCTTTCGCACATATATACGCAGATGTAAACATAGGCTATTTAAAAGACCAGTTGTTCGTGGCCACGCCTTTTGTCCTCCACCACGCCCACAATCTCACAAAAAAGAGATGTGTTTTAATGCACAGGTTCTGCTCATGCTCAGCTCCTCCTCTGTACGGGTACTAACATTGCTATGTAAATGAACCAAAATAAAAATTTAAAAGAGATATGTTCAATTGGGGTGGTTCGGGCATCTTGTCAGGATGCCCCCCGAGCACCTCACTGGTGAGGTGTTTCGGGCACGAACCACCGGAATGAGACCAAGAAGCAGTCCCTAGACCTGCTGGACAGACTATGTCTCACAGCTGGATGGGGAACAACTCTGGATCCTTCCAGATGAGCTGGAGGAGGCAGCTGGGGTGAGAGAAGCCTGGGCTTCCCGTGTGAGGCTGTTGCCCCCGCGATCCGGCCCCGGATAAGCAGAAGACGACGGAACAGAAAGGGATATGTGCAAACATAATGTGTTTTTCCTGCATTTGCAACCTTAAACATGATTTATGCTGAGTGGTGCATCCAGCCAGAGACTACAGTATAATTAAGCGGGAAACTAGAGCAAAGACAATTAACAGAGTCAGATCATAAATAAATGTATTCATGAGCCTTTTTTTAGTGAATATCTCGTTTCTGAGCTGAAAAAGAAAAGCCTGTTTATTTATGCCTGCTATAAGATAAGAATTAATACCCTCTTCAAAAGATGACAGCCCTGATTGGTCTGTTTGTAAGTGTGATAACAAGACGTTTGTAAGCATATACGCACTTGAATGTCAGTGAAGATGTTCATCAGCAACAATCTTAAAGGATGTTGGTGCCAACTTACGTTTTCCGATGGAAAGTGTCCTTTTATTCAATAATTAGAAACTTTCTCTTTATTTCCTAATCCATGCAAGAGACATCTCAGCGTCAAGCAAAAATTCTCTGAGAAATTGTTAAAACAACTCAATAAAAATATACTTTTCTATTAATATAGAAATCTAGATTAATATAGATTTGCAGAATGTATTACATGCAGAATGCAGTAATAAACAAAAGGCACTGATTTAGTTTCGTTGCAGTTTTTACACAGAGCTTCTTTGCCATCTTAAAGCCACTCTTTATATCACTTTCAAGTCACTCAGTGTGTGAAACAGGCTGCAATTTGTAGTGAGAAGCGTTCTACTGGTGACATCACAATTGCATGACTAGATACAATAGTAACTCAGAAACCTGAGGAGACTTGAGGTGTTACGTGACATGGGATTCCATAATCATTCATTCATTTATTCATCCTCTGAACTGCTTATACTTTTTGGAGTCGTGGATGGGGTGCGGGAGCCTATCCCAGGTGGTTACAGGTAAGTCAGGGTAGACTCCGAAGAGGTCGCCATAGAGACAGACAATCACTCATGCACACATTTTTATCGAGAGATAATTTCCTAGTAGCCAATCAACCTAATGGAAAGCCCAGAGAAAACTTATGCATACACGGAGAGAACATGACTGCACAGAAAGGACAGGGATTCAAGCCTTGCCCCACCTGGGGATCAAACCTTCTTGCTGTGGTGCCCACATTGCACAACTGTGCAGCCCACTCCCATCATCTCCCCCAAAAAATTTCAAACCCCCTTTTTTTGTTTTACAGCAAAGCAAATATTAACCAGAGAAAATTGAGGTCATATACTATGGGAAATAAACTGTCATGAGTTCAATTCATTCAAATCAAGTCTTGATTACTCTGCATGACAAAAACTGGGCATGATTATTTATTTTCTGCTCTGAAAAATCAAAATCCAGCAGTGAGAAATATGTCTTCAGATGATTTCTTTTGCATCTTAGAGAAGAGTTTTTATTTTAACAGCAAAATTTCTCCATCAGTGACAATCTGAGAGACTAGAAACACTTTGAGAGATCCTTCCAGGGAAATAAGATGTATACGAAACCGGTCAGAGGATGACAGCCCAGCAGAGACTGGTTTTCTTTTGAAGCTTGAAAACAAAAAAGTGTGAGGATGTAAAATTCCTGTCTTCCTACAGATAGAAAAGCTGAAAGAGAGAGAGAGGGGGGATTTAACCCAAATAAGAGTGGATTATACACATCCACCATGCCTCCAGTTGGCATTACATAACCTTAAATCTAGTTATGCATCCCCGTCTCATTTTAGAAGAGGGGGTTGGTGATGAGTGCAGTCAAACATATGAAGATTTTAGGAATAAATCACATAGATGCGTGTCTACCCAGAGAGACGCGCTTTGGCTCGGAGGGCTCTTATTTGGATATGTAGATAAATACAGAAAGCAGCGATTGGAGTGGATTCAATATTATGCTGCCCAGATAGTAAGAGAGCCCAGACATATGGCTGCCTGAAACATCAGCAGCACATTGTGTCAAACAGCTGCGTCCGTACTAAAACACACCAGCTGTCTTCACTACAAGTAATCCTACTGCCTGTCAATCATGTAAATCAACCACTATTCAGAGCGAAATACCAGAGAGCCAATCAGTGACGCTGGTAGGGGGATGGTTTATGTAGAACCAGCCAACAGCTTGAACAGAACTCACATTCATTTTAGGAAGAGTCCACATCAGTGTGCTCGCTGTTCAGCTGCTGATTGGGATTCATGTGTCGTTCTCCAGCTCGACACTGCCCTCTCTGTCTCCATCCTTCATCACCAAAAGGTCTGCTTCACACAGATCTGTCTCCATAGTAACTATGAGCCAACCAGTGATTGAGATGAGCTGTGTGGTCACTATGGGATACTGCCTCCCAGTGGTTGATCTTAGGTATTTCTTTTAAAGTGGCTTCAAAAATTTGATTTTTATGCCTTATGAATTTATTTTACGTTCCCAGGAAGATTGTACTTGGTTGTTAATATTAGTTTCTGAATTAAAAGCAAGAAAAGAGTGTGTTCGGCATTCCAAGATACACTGGTCACCATATGGATAAGGGTGGAAAATGAAAATTCATATTAATTGGAAGACATAAATGTATATTTTTGCCCTATTTCTTAATCAACTGCAGACAAAAAAAGAGTATTTGTGTAGTTAAGCAATAAAAAATCCATTTTAATCTTTAAAAGGATCAACTACCCAAACTAAAACGAGTTCATTTCAACAGAAGTATTTAGTCACCAGTGTGGATTACACAGGTATGCACACTTTGATGCGTCAAAAAGGGAAATCTTTAAATTACAGTGTTCTGAATTCTTCCGGCAATACTAAACAGTTCCTATTCAAATATTTACTGTGAGCAAAACACACATTACATCACAAGATGAGCACAACTATGGGAAGAATATTCAGCAGCAAATAGAACTCAAGACAGTTTTAGTGGAACTTGTAAGGAAAAAAAAACTTGCTTAGATTAGTTATGCATTTGATCATCATGTGTCAGAAAGAATCCAGGGAGTTTTACTTTTCTGCCCTTAACGGAAGCTGCGGCTGGTGCAGATTAGGAGTTAAATAGCAGGCAAGTTGCTTTCAGAACGACAAGAGGAAAAACATGTCATTTAAGTGGCTAGAAGACATACGTATTAATAGAAGTGACAGTAAGGATTACAGTGCAAGAATTATACCCAAAAAAAAACCACCCTCAAAGTAAAGTGTGTTGAAATGAATAGTTTTTGTTCATTATTAAGATAAAAAAAAAAACCTCATGTTTAGGATTTTATATACTTGAAAATAAACACAATAATGTGTGTTTTTTCAAGGAAATTGTTTATCATAATTGCTTTGTTGCTGAGACCGGTGTGATTTGTGTTACTGGTGATTTTACTGTTGTAAATCTTTTCAAGAATGTGAATTACTCCTGCAACCCTGCTGCTCAAAGGAACAGTACAGAAAATAATTTTTACCATCCTCCATCAAACTATTTCACTTTCAAACATGTAATTACTTGCCATTCACAATAGTTAAAGAAAAGAAAGACATTTTTTATGAGATTGTATGACTGTAACACTGAAGCACTCAAATTTTCCTTTGGGGATAAATAAAGTAAATTCAATTCAATAAGTAAAAATTAACAAAAACATCAGATTTTAAAAAATGCATTTGCATAACCTGCTGCTGAAAATAAATTTTATTTCTGTAAATTACTAAAGTTATTGCTGTAGTTTTAAAAACAAGTTTACACACTTTCCTTCATGTAACAGATTCCAGCATATTTTGACCAAATTAATTCATTTTTACAAACAGAGAATTAAACATTTTATCCTTGTGATTACTACAAATTTCCTGAGGCTGTGAGACAAGCATCAACATTGACTATGTTTAAATATAGGCTGAAAACAGATCTTTAATCATGCATTCGACTGAAGATTGAGAGGAGGTGTTAGCTCAAAACCGGGAGATACCGGTTTGATTCCACTTGGGCCCATGCCTAAGTGTCACAAAAGAAGACACCTAACCCCCAGTTAATCGGACCATGGCTGTCTGCTGTGGTGCAATGCAGCAAACGTAATTTCCCCACTTAGGGATCAATACAGTACAATAAAATAATAAAAAAGATTAATCATTCTTTTTATCTTTTTTTTAAATAATTTTTATCAACGTTCTTGTTTTTTTTTTTGCTTGCTTTAACTTTATTAGTCCCAGAGGGCAATTGTTTTACAGCTTTCTTTGGCAATTTACTGCGCCACACAACATCTCATTAAAAACCAACAAAAAAAAAATTTTTTTTGTGATTTTAATGCATTTTTTTTTCTGTCTTGTAAAGCACTTTTAATTGCCTTGGACTTACAAATATGGATCAACATCATATGACGAATTGCTTTTCTTTCATTATTATTTTAAGCCAGGTTTCATCCTCACCCTAATCGTTAACTTTGGCTTAGATTTTGACCCAATGTTCTGAGCTTCGCCATGAGAAAATTTGCATTTAGTGAAAAAAATGAACTGATACCTTACAAGCTTCTCAATTATTACATTTTCAAACTTAAAGAAGAATTTGCAGCGATGCACGACAGGAAAAGCTAAAATAGATTGCAACCCTAAAATGATTCACATTAACAATACAGGCGTGTTAAGAACTCATACATTTTCTTTCTATTGTGGCCACAAGCCTTTTCTAGCTGGTAAGAGCCAGAGAGATGAAGGAACAAGACATGGCATTTCCTCCGGAGTAGAAAAAATATTGTATTTCCTCAAGCTGATTTTAAATAATGGAGCCAGAGCAGGAACTGGAAATGCTGGTTCTTAAACAGTAAATGTCATTGTTTCAGTGGCTTCCTCTGGGTCTCAGGACATCCCGTCAGTCAACACTTGACTCTCCAGTTACAGATGAGAGCATTTAACTCTACATTATTCAGTAACATAAGGAGGGCCTGTCTGGAAGAGGTGAGCATCATTATGGATGGAAGAAACAAATCTAATCAAATACTTCTGCTCTCACTTTGATGCTCTTGGCTTTTTTTTTTCTATGATAAAGTAGCTCCAATCTCCAACTATCACAGACTAAAAGCCTTCTGACAAATAATACAGAATCTGAAAAGAATTACATCAAACACGAGAATAGATGTTTTGCTTTTATTTCAAATATAAACTTAATGTATTTTTCGCTGATACACGCATACATCCACTAATGCATAGATCTAAAAGCACTGTGCTTATAGGATTGTGCGCATTTTCACCACTAGCAGCCGCCGTCTTATGTCTCCAAACTGTGAGCCCTGCAATCAGAGAGGCAGGGGTGGAGAGGAGGAAACAACAAACACAGACTGGCCCACCATAAAGATTTAGGCCCGTTCTCTGTTTGGTCCCCCCTATAATTACCTCCATAACCACCACACCCAGAGTTTCTTTGATGAGCTTACCCCTGTATCAGGAACGAGGGTACAAGCAAAAACTCAAAATGTGTCCAAGTCGCACTTTAAAGTCTATATCTTACTTTTACATTACAAAATTATTAATTCCAAATTTAATTCACACTGATTTATATTAAAAATAATGTTTCATGTGGTGCTTTTTTAAGAAAAAATAAAAACCAACAAAAAACCTACAACTTATGTTCTTATGATTTAAGGATATCATAAAATTTATTTTAAACAACGGCCTTATTTTAGTTTTCAAATACCGAGGATTTCACTTCAAAATGACAAAGTTTGAATCAAAACCAATTTGATTTCAATTTTATGTCAAAATAAAAAAAAAAAAAATCAGTCAGTCAACATCTTAACCGTCTATCCCTTACGGGGTCGCAGGGGGTGCTGGAGCCTAATCCAGCTGATTCATGGTGAGGGGCATGGTACACCCCGAACAGGTTCCCCGTCTGTCACACACATACAACCATACACACACATTCCAAGGAGCACCGGCCAATAAACCTAACATGCATGTTTTCTGGAGGGTGGGAGGAAACTGGAGCACCCGGAGAAAATCCACGCAGACACAGGGAGAATATGCAAACTCCACACAGAAAGGCCAGTGTTCCAAGCCTCATGCCCACCAGGGACTTGATCCCACAACCTCCTTGCTGTGAGGCCACTGTGCCACCGTGCCGGCAAAGGAAAATCAAAGGGAACAATTACTACAAAAGAATTTTTTTTTTATAACTACAGAGTACTTCAGCATGAAAAATATTTTTCACAATTACAAGTGGTCTGGTCTGTTAAAGACTCTTTTAAGGCTGGTCTTACCATACCGTATAAAACAGAAAAAGAATTTTCTATTGCTTTTAATAAACTTACAAGTCCAGATTAGTCCAGCTTTTCTTGCATGAGAAGCAAAACCAGAGAGCAAACTGTAATTACCGGAAAGTACAAAATAAAATGACGTTTTTCAATCTGCATTGCTCTAATTGGGTACAGTTGAGAACAGATGTTCACAAACAAAGCCAGAGGGACTGTGTCCAGACTTTCTGTTCAAAAATGTTTCTAAATGTGTTCTTTCGTTTATAAAATCTAGTCTTCTTTACTAAATCAAAGCCAGATCAAAAAGAAGTTTATTGTCATAATAATTCTTAAATGGTTGATTTTTTTACATCTTCACAGAACTTTTACAAATTTCTTGTTCTGTCTTCTGAACCATTTATTCCCAATGAGGTCATTGGGGGGTGCTTATTCCAGCTTATTTCAGGCGAAAGGCAGGGTACACCCCGAACAGGTCGCCAGTCTGCTGCAGGGCCACACCCATAGACAAACATCCACAAAACACTCATCCCTAGGGGAAATTTTACAGTGTCCGATCAACCTCACGTGCATGTTTTTAGAGGGTGGGAGGAAACCGGTGTACCAGGAGGAAACCCACACATTGATAACGGATTCTTACACTCATCTTTGCCAACAGATTGAAAAAAAATTGCATTGACTTATAAAGACTAAATAGAGAGAAAAAAATCCCGTACACAATTTCTTTTATTGCCTTTCATTTCAATCTATTTCATTCTATTTTTAGACTGTAATAGAAAGTATATGTTTATATGAACGAGAACAGGCCTTGGGCAAACTTTCAAGGAACAAACCATGCAGAAATGTATGGATTGTCAAAGTGATGCAGCATATGTAGCCTGGTTTAGTCCCAGTGTTCTACTGTTGTAGTGCTGAGTCAGAGTCAGCAGTGCATGATGGGAGTACTGGTTTGTAGAAAGAGTCACAGATGAAGAGACTCATAAACACACAAATGCACACAGTAAAGGGAGCAGAGGCGGTGTGTTCCGCTCCAGTGCACTGCATCTGTTCATTGCTAAATATATCTAGAGGAACCCAGGCCCACCACTCCCTCCTCATTCTCTACAAGCTGACTAGGCCAAAGGATGAAGGAAACAAACAAGGACACAGAAGAGAACAAAGAAGTTAGTAGCAATTATTGATTTTTAAAAAATCTGATTTAAGTAGTTGGACCACTGTTGAATGAAGTCAACATCATCCCAGATAAAAAGAAACATTTCTGAAATGTATCACTCCTCCTGACATTTAAACTATATTAAACATTTACTAGTTCCTGTAAAACAAAATAACCCTTATCAAACTTAACATAATCCAGATGGTAAAACATCTATTCCTATCCAACGGGTTCACACGGTGAAAGAAGGAAAAACCCTTCTCGTGCCATGTTTCCAAAAAGAAAAAAACGGCACCTATTTTTAACATGTCCATTGTTTTATCTTTCCTCCCATGGGCTACACGTGTGCAGACACTGAAGCTGAATCCTTCCTGTCGCTGAGGGGAAGCGTAAAGCTACAATCGTGTGTGAGCGTGCCATCAGTTCTAACTGGCTGCCTCTGTTAAATGTCACTGCCTGCCCGACTGTCACACACAAAGGGTTTCTTTTCAAAGGAACCTATGACCACAGGCAATGAGACAGAAGAGATATACCTCCCCCTCCTCACGCACTCGCTCCTCTGGAAGGCATCACACCAAAGGAATGAGCGTACTGTCACCAGGGAAGCTGTTACAATGAAACATAATAAAACTTAAGACATCGTGGCATGAGATTTTACTTAGAATGTAACTGTATTTGGATGAAGGTGTGGAAAAAAGGAAACGGGGGGTTTAAAAATGAAGTGATAATTTGTAGCCTGAGGTAATAAACAAGGTGGAATGTGATTTTTCAGTACATAAAAAAAAAGCATCCATAACTTTTCTGTGTGATCAATTAAAATAAAGCAGCAACTCACTAAAAAAATGGGCCTTCAATGGTGATTTGTCGCTTGGCCACGACCCCCTCCATGTTTATCATTAAATTTCAATAAAATAACTCCAGGACATATGCGATTTTATTTCAATTGGCTAGAAGTAAAAAAACAAAACTCTTGCCCACTGGATGTAAAGCTCTTAACTCAAGCCTGTCTGCTGTCTGGAGAAAGTGTGGGTAGTGTAATACAGAAAACTTTTCAATGTATGTCTTTGTACAGTTTTTCAAACATAGTTTGGCTTCTATTTCAATTTAAAAGAAAGCACCCATATGATGCAGATGGGCAGAAGAAACACGAAGGACGTTCTGCCCCACGATCTGTTGTGTTCTTTGATTTCGTAGTGATGACATAGTTTGTTTCAGTTACATCCCTTCCTGGGTTTTGTTAACGGCGACAGACAAAGCAACAAGGCAGCCACAGAATCAGCAGCCACAGAAGCTGCAGTTTAATTTGTTCTTTTTTTTTTTTAAATTGTGGAATAAATGTCATAAGTTGTTTATGAGTGTTTAATGGATGTTTTACCAAAGTTTATTGTTCAAAAGGTGTGTTAAATCTTTGTTAGATTAGATAAAAATGGTCGTATGCTAAAACTGCTCAGCTAAAGTAAATGGCTAACGTGGCTAAGCTAAAGTAAATGGCTAACATCGCTAAGCTAAAGTAAACGGCACAGGCTATTGTTTTCTTGTGTTGATGTGGCACCCGTTTATTCCTCTATAGTGAAGCTGTATTTTTCTTACAGTTTTTACTCCTGTTCTTGATGAAAAATTGTTATAAACGGACAGGTTACAAAACGATAGGTCAGTTTGTTTTGAAAGGAGTTTAGCGTGGTGTTTAGTCGACGGTCCTTACAATTTGATGAGAGCACTATAAAGGGAAAAGCATAAAAGTCAAATACTAATACATCAAGTTAAAAAAAGGTTTGAAATAGTTAGGATCAGTTAGCATTTACTGTTCATCGTCCAGGTTTTCTTTTAAGTTTTTGTTTTGTCTTCTGAACTGCTTATCCCTCTAGGATCCCTTCGAGGGGGTACTGGAGCCTATCCATGCTGATTTCAGGCGAAAAGCAGGGTACACCGCAAGCAGCTCGCCAGTCTGCTGCGGGTCCACACACTCACAACCATTCACACACACACTCATTCCAATGGGAAATTTCAGAGCGGCCAATCAACCTAATATGCATGTTTTTGGAGGGTGAGAGGAAACCAGCATACCCAGAGAAAACAAATCCATGCACGGGGTCATGCAAACACACATGGGGTCATGTAAACGCCGCACAGAAAGGTCAGTTTTTCAAACCTCGTCCCACCCGGGACGCGAACCCTGACCTTCTTGCTGTGAGGCCCTCTTTTAAGTTCTCTATTAAATTTGACACTTCATGCTTTGTTTTAAAATCTACGTCCCATTCGTTTCTTCCTGTCCAGGTCCTGATGTGTGACCAGATTCTCAGTTCCAATGTGTCTCACCTCTGCCATTAAAATCACATCAAACTTGATGCTTCTCACATGATAGTTATTGTGCATAATCTTGTTTTCATTCAATAATTAAAGGTCTGCTTGTCTTTTTTTTTTCTACAGAAAAGTCCGGGATGGAAACAATAAAGAAAACTAAATTCTCTGTCATCGTCAGAATATTAGGATTACATTTCTTAAGAATGATGTAACGATTCCACAGTTCAGTGGTCATTTCCATACTGTTTAGCTGCCATGTGTTCCTGCTTTTTTTAGTGATAAACAGAAAAAAATACAATATATTTTTAATTACCAATTTGTTGTTTTTCTTCTAAGTTACAGTTAACAGTTTAATTAAAGCAAAAATAACATCTGTCCTCTACGTAACCCGCTCAGAACCTTGTGTTTTTCCGACATCCAGCATCCCCTCTCCCGACACAGCCAGATGCTTCCAGCTTCAGACAAACAGCTGTAGCTCAAGGTCACTTCCTCCCTTGGACTGAAAGAAGCATGCCAACATTTCCAGTCTGTGTGTTCCTACAACATATATACTGTACTCGGCAAACGGCAGATCGCATGTTTATCTCTTTAATCTTTTTAATGTGGACTTCCGAGAGATATAAAAATACTCTTCATTTCTCCTCCCCCTCTTCTTAAAAGAGTTATCTGAAGACATTTTACACAGAGCAGGATATTTGTAGTGACAGTTGACTGATAAAAAAAAACCACACTCATCTACCAAATATATCTCCATGCTAAATCTCCACACTGAACCAGGAATGAGCACAAAAGACAGCGATGCTGGGAGTTCAACAAGACATGAGCCAGATTTAAATTATATTTTCAATGAGAAACATAAAGTAAGATAAATAAGTAACATGTTCAGCATACAGAGAAAAAGTGTTATTTGTGTCTTTATTAAAAACTCTCTCCAGTTGATTAAGAATCAACTTAGGATCAACAGTCCAGAGCAATGCAGAGTGTGGAAAAGAGGTGAAGAAGTGTATGCAGGCAGGCTGGAACGGGTGGAGAAAAGTATCAGGTGTGATGTGTGACAAAAGTGTTTCAGCTAAAATGAAAGGAAAAGTGTACAAAACCGTGGTGAGACCGGCCATGCTGTTTGGTTTAGAGACAGTGTCTTTTCCTCCACTGAGGAAAAGACAAGAAACAGAGATGGAGGTAGCAGAGATGAAGATGCTGAGGATCTCTCTGGTAGTGACCAGGATGGACAGGATTAGAAATGAGTATATCAGAGGAACAGCACATGTTAGAGGTTTTGGAGATAAAGTCAGAGAGGCCAGAGAGGCCGAGTACATCGGCAGAAGGATGCTAGGTTTGGCATCACCAGGAAAGAGGCCTAGAGGAATACCAAAGAGTAGGTTCATGGATACAGTGAAGGAAGACATGAAGATAGTTGGCGTGACCAAAGAGGATACAGCAGATAGGGTTAGATGGAAGAAACTGACTTGCTGTGGCGACCCCTGAAGGGAAATGCCAAAAGGAGAAGATGGGTAGTTTCTCACGTGTAGAAACACATATTTAGCTGATTTGCGTGTAGAAATAGATTAAACAACAACAACAAAAACAGTTTATGAGAAGGTTTATAAAATGAAAATCTTTTAATTCCCATTATGACTTAACAGATCTGAAAGATGGATCGATGCAGCGTCCACAATAATCCGAAAGAGCTGAACCGAAAAACAAAGCTCTCCATTTACAAGTTGATCTACGTTCGCACCATCGCTGATGGTCACCAGCTGTGGGTGGTGACCGAAAGAATGAGATCACGGATACAAGCAGCTGAAATGAGCTTATTTTGCAGGGTGGCTGGGCTCTTACTCAGAAAGAGAGGGAGGAGCTCTGCCATCTGGGACGAACTCGGAGAAGAGCTGTTGCTCCTTCGGGTCAAGAGAAGCCAGATGAGGTGGTTTGGGGATATAGCTAAGATGCCTCCCAAACGCCTTGCTGGTGAGGTGTTTTCAGCATGTCACACACGGAGGAGACCCAGAGGTAGACACCGGACCGACTGGAGAAACTAAGTCTCAGAGCTGACTGGAAAACGCCTTGGGATCGTCCCGGGTAAGCTGCAGGTTGCAGCCCGGGTGAGAGAAGCCTGGGCTTGTCGTCTGAAGATGTTGCCCCTGCAAACTGGCCGTGGATAAGCGGAAGATAACAGAATAGAACGGAAGAAAAATGATGATTCTTTGCAAACAAAAACAACATTGTACCTTTGAACCAAATAATGAACTGAGCCCAATCATTCCGGGTATCATTTTTTGAGTTTGTAGTTGGATTGGAAAAACTATCCTTATCGAATGGTAAACAACAAATCAACATGGAAAAACTCTTTTTTCCTTTGCTCTTAAATGCTTTTCTCTAAACGTAATGAGCCAGTGATGTTTTTCATGTTTTATTGCTGGCAGCGCCCTGAAGCAAAATAAAGTTGCAGCCAATTTTTATTTGATACTCAAGATCAGAATATTCAGTTGTTTCATCTTCTGAACCGCTTATCCCTAACAGGGTTACGGGGGGCGCTGGGGCCTATCCCGGCTTATTTAAGGTGAGAGGGAGGGTGCCACCCCAACAAGTTGCCAGTCTCTCATGGAGCGCCCCACACGCAACCATCCACATACACACTCATTCCTCAGGGCAATTTTATAGCGGTCAATTGCAGAGAGTGTGCAACTTCTTTTCTTTTTAATTTGAAAAAAAAAGGGATTTTTTTCAAGAATAAAATTGTTCTAAAGATACTTAAACTCCACCATTTGGGACAGAACCCTGTCCTTGAACCACAGGGAGCACTCAACCCTTTTTCAGTTAATGGCAAGGGTCTCCAATTTGGACACGGTGATTGCCATCCTGACCGCTTCACAATCAGCAGCAAATTAGTCCATCAAGTGTTGGAGTGTTTCAATAAAAACTGTTTGTTGCTGATTTTATTGAACCACACAGATGTTAACTAGTTTTTTTTTTTTTGGCATAATCAGAACAAGGGAGTTTGTTTCAACACCAAATAAAACAGGATCAGAAAAAAATGTGTGTTCTTTTAACCTCACATTCTTCACAACACTTGATATGTGGGAACATTTCTTCTGCAGAGTAAGTAAATCCTCTCAAAGTTACAAGCTTATTGTTTGGAACCAAAAATGGATTTTTTTTTTGTCAGTAGATCACTTTGAATTGGTCATTTTTTTCTTGCTGAAAAATGATAAACACACAGCCCTCCTCCTACATGACCCTCAACTTTTCTCCCTTTTCTGTTTTAATTGGCAAACAGGGATGAATGATCAACATTTTGGCATTTCAAGAATGAAGCAATGCATGATAAAAACATGGTTATTAAGACAGACAGAAAGAACTCCACACACAGCGCAGATCTGAAATTGTCAGGAAACACAAGGGATGTCCTACAGAAGAGCTTCACTTCACTTTGACAGTCGTATATTGGGAACATATTTCTATGACAGATTTTGATGGTTCTTCACTAACACAATTTTGTAAGTTTTTTTATTTGGGCTTCAAAATAAAAGCTCATCCCATATCAACAATACAAAACCATCTGTGAGCATGATCATAGTTTCAAAATCACTGCCTCTGAAAAATCAAATTCCCGGAAACTCTCCTTTTCTGATGGTGACACAGACTTAATCCTGGCACTACCATATGTTCAGGCAGCCAGCTAACATCATTTTTGAAGACATAATTTTGCTGAATGCACATTAGTACATTCAAATGTCTCGACAGTTTTCTCCAGGAGACACTTATCGTGGCAGAATCAGCACTTTTGTGCAAAATGGGATAAATCTAAACTCTTAAGTGCTCATGACCTTTTCCATTACTCCAGATTCCAATCTTTATGCCCCAAAGCAAGTAGTAAGTTTTTCCCTTTTGATTAATCTCACTGGCACATTTTTTTCTCCATGAAACACTTTATTCTCGATAATGAGTCCTTTGATACCTCCTTATGATTATTTTCTATGTGACATTTCCTGCTCATCTGTCTACACATAGTGACATCTTTCAACGAAAGTCCATTTTTAAAGATGGACATTTTTAAAACTGTGCACTTCATTGCTAGTAAAATACAGACCAAATTGTTTTGTCGTGTTCAAACAACACCAGGCAACAGTTACTCTACTGCTATAGTCAAATTGATTATGATTACTAGGGGTGGGCGAATCGATCCTAATATCGATAATATCGATACCAACGCTAGTATTGATATTGATCGATACTCCAACAACAATATCGATACTTTGGTTGAAGTTTTACCACTCACACTTTGCTTCCGTTTTTTTTTTTTTTTTCCAAAAAGTTAACCTAACTGATCTGTCTGCAAAATATGCGTAAATGCTGTGTGTCGCACCTGTATGCTAAAGCGAGGCAGCCCTGCCCCCTCCCTCCTCTCTTTCGCTTTGACTTGTCACATGACTCAGCGACTGGGGGCCAGGAAACAAACAAAAACAAAAAAAAAAAAAAACGCAAGTCGGTAAAAGTAGAGAGAGATGGAAAAAAAGAGACGTACCATGTGGCTGTACTTTGAGGCACCATGTGCAGAAAGGCTGTTAAATATAGGGGTAACACTACAAATTAAATAATCACCCCAAAGAAAAACTTCAGAAACGGAGGAGAAAACCCTGACCCCTTCTGTTTCCCAGAGGCAGCGCTCATTAATAGAGATGCTCCAGTTTTAATTGTGAAAGTACAACATAATCATCTTTAACATTAATTAACATTTGTTTGCGTGCAACTGGGCACTTCTATCGATCTACCTACGAACCTGTGTTTATACATATACTTGGTCATACTATATATATGACCCTAACCCTTGATGCAAAAATAGTCATTTAAAAAATTTAAATATCAGTATCGATATCGGTATCGGCGATATTGGTCTGGTGTTTACTTGGTATCGGATTGATACCAAAATTTGCGGTATCGCACACCCCTAATGATTACTGTGCAGAAACACCCATGTAGACACAATAGGGATACTGGGAAATCATTTGGTCTTTGAGAATAACTGGATTGGTTGCAGTCACTGTTGTAAAACGAAAAAAAAAAAAAATGCACGACTGACAGTTAGATTGATGAGTCTGTTATGCCAGTCTATAAAGAATTATCCTATGGATATTATGCAGATGGGTTCCAGCTGTGCACCAGCTGTTTATGCTGTAACAATCAGAGTTTAAAGCTTGAAAACAGACTTTCAAAGCTTCCGCTGTCATTCGTTCATTCATTAAAGCTGCATGACTAAAAATAGTGCTTACATACCTTTATTTTTTTAAATAATTTTTTTGGTGTGCTTTCATCCGTTTAGCTCAGCCCTACCAGGCTGTGAACACCTTCACAGAACAAATGGTCATTTTCCACTAAATTACTGTGACAAATTCTTTCCACCATGTCCAAAAACACCTATAAATAGTGATGAGAATATCAGGTAAAGTAAGACAGTTCCTATAGAGCTTTTCTAAAGAATCCTTTTAACTGACATGGGTAGATGAAAGATGAAAGAGATAATGGGTTCACTGGAACCAAAACACAATTAGACAGAGCTCATAAGAAGGTTTTGACCCTCCTCCTACACCTGTTTCAAGTTGTCTGTCTCCTAGTGAGATTTCACCTGTTTCAGGGTAAAAATGCAGAGAGAAGGATCATGGGAAACCAAAGCTGGGTCTCTTTCACCTCAGAGATCAAACACGGTTCTGCTCACTAACTCTAACCTCTAGTCAATGGTTTACTTTATCTCATATGGTAAGGAGACACTCCTTGTTCTATAAAGATGGAATTTATATTTCGGTGGAATGATGTCCTGAAAACCCCAGTTTTAAAGTTACATGTTAATCTGTGAAAACTTTAAACATACAAACTTATATAAATAAAATTGATTTCACAAACATCTACTAACATCATTAATGAACTAATACTCTCTGCAATATTAGCCATCTTGGCGCAGCATAGCGGCTCTGCTCAATTTAATTTTACTACAGCAACTTCATCAGGGATCACAGGCTTGAGCTTCTGCACAAACATCTGCACAATCAGCCAATGGAGATGACACTATGGCATGAACACAAGCGTCCTTCCTGGCCATGTTTGTAATACCGTAGTAGAAAAAAATTAGGTACACCATATTTGTACATAGACATCAATGGAGAATTTAAAGAACGTGTTTAGAAAATTTATTCAGAGGAAGACATGTTTGTTTTACACTCTGCTTTCCAGACTGTTCTTGCACAATTCATATATCATATAAGGTCCTGACCAGAAAGCAACAATAACTATCCGCCCACCGTAGAATGAGTGAACTCCAATGCTGAGTGGTCAGACTGTTTCTACAGAGTGAAAGAAACAGTCTGATGTATCAGGCTACTAAACTATACCATGTTGACACATCTTTAAATAAATTGAAAGATCATTGGGGTCATTTGATCTTTTCTCTTCATAAAAGAGATCTTTTCTGAATGCAGCTTAAAGGCTTCGCTCACGTTTAACAGATTATTTTTTTCAATGTACCACAAATGTGCAAACTCTTCAAAAATGTGTTGTTGAACCACCTCATTGCTGGTCACCATTGGTAATGAGACAGTTTGAAAACCAGTCCAACTTGGAAATGAAATTCATAAAAAATAAACTTAAGATAATAATGCAGGGGTTTTTTTTGCAAATTGTATTTATTTTGTTTATGTTTCATTTTATGCAGAGTCACCTTCTTAACCATCTATCCCTTCTGAGGTTGCAAGGGGTGCCAGAGCCCATCCCGGCTGATTCAAGGCGAGGGCCTGGGTATGCCCCGAACAGGTCATCAGTCTGTCGCGGGGCCACACACATACAATCATACGCATTTATTCCTAGGGGCCATTTGGCACCGGCCAATCAACATAACATGCATGTTTTTGGAGGGTGGGAGGAAACTGGAGTACATGAAGAAAACCCGTGCAGACATGGGGAGAACAGGCAAACTCCATAAAGAAATACTAGTGTTCCGAGCATTGTTCGGAACACTAGTTCCAAACGAGGAACTAGTGTTCCTTGTAGGGGACTACAAGTCCCCTTGTAGTTCCGAACAAGAGGACTTGTTCGGAAGTTGTGGGACTTGAACCCACAACTTTCTTGCTGTGAGGCCACTGTTCTTTTTATGTTTCTTATGCAAGTTTGTGTGTAGACTGGTGCCTCATTTTTGCAAAGATCACTATATATATTTCCATTTCAAATCAAATATGAGCTTTTTTATCAATATCAAGACAATTCAAGACTTTTTCTGCCAAATTGAATTGTTTTTTTGGTCTTTTTACACAACAGCAAGTTTATTACAACTCGTCTGGACTTTGTATCCAGATGCAAGTAAAACCAAGTTACTTTGTTAAGTACTTAATCCAACAAATGATTTTATACCATTGTGACTGAGTGTGTCTGTGTGACTATCTTCTTTATCTTTTTTCTCATGCTTGGTTGTGTTTTGTTGTTTCACTAAAAGAAAAGTGGTCCAACGACAAAATTGAGGCTTTTACAATCTCAGTAAATAAACCTTTGACATCACTGAAGCGCCAACCCTGAAACTCATTAAATATTAACAAGCCAAGCCTCACCAATAGAAAGTCTTCACAACCTCATTACTTTAACAGCAGTGGTGCTGTTGTTGCTGCTGCAGTAAAAACAATGTTAGAAAAGAAATAAGGCAGCTTTTTGTACCACTTGCTGCCCTGATGAGGTATATTATGGACTCCAATGTTGTACATGGGCTAAAGGGGATGCTCTCGGATTAAAACAGTAGTGTGAACATTAGTGTTGAGATATCAGATGATGGACGCAGAAAGCATTTTACAGACTGGTAAACCCTGCAGGGCCGGGTTAGTCTCTCAACAGCTTATGAGCAACCTAGATCTCTAGAGTAGGAAGAGAGGGTAACAGAGATGAGAAATCCTCTAAGGATCACTCTGCCAACCACTCCCTTCTGATAGAAAACACACACACACGATAACGTAGTTAGAAGGCTGTCTGTGCAGCTAACAATTAAATAAGCTACGAAAATTCCCTCAGAAAAAAATATTGAAAGCTTTGCATCATACTGAAACCTGAGAGGTTACAAATAGAGGGGTTTTATTACTAGATTTAAATGTTTTACTAAACATATCATTTTGCATCTCATAGAAGTGAAAATTAGGCCCCGAAAAACCATAATGAAACAAAAGCAGTCTAAAGTTAGATATGTACTTTGGATGCCCAGGATGGTCTGTAATAGTACATAACAACTTCCAGATGGGTGACTCCGAAGTAGAAATTGAGTATTATTTTTTTGCCCGCAGCATAATGTTTTTGTGCAGTGAGCGTGGACGTGTTTGCATCCAAACAGTGGCGATCAAACTGCAAACTCTTAAACGTCACTTTGAGTTTTAGAAAGAGAGTCGATAGCAGTAAAATCAGGTTCAGAATTGTTGTAGAGGACTGTCGAAACTTGGCATGTTTCTCAAGTATTTTACAATCATTAGTCTGATATTGATGAACTTGATCACCATACAAAACATTTCATTTTGAGCTTAGTTTATGATCAAGAAACATTTCAAAAGAAAGGAATTTTCATAGTTTCAATACAGCTTAATTATTTACAGGATGTCTGTTTTATCCTGCTGCCACAATAAACTGTGTGAATCAAGTCTGCAATCATCCTGACTAAGTTTCTAGACAAACACGCTTAACTCTCAGTTAAAATGAAAGAGTCTTGTTCTTTTGTGGGGTGATAATTAACGTCTCACAAGATATATACAGAATAACAGGGGTGGGAAAACTGTGATTCGCAAGCCACATTGAGCTCTAACATTTGACAAAGGGGCTGGAACAGGAGCAGATGGATGGTAACCGTTGGTGACCTCACCTCATTGGAGAAAAAATACACATCTTGGGAGAAATATGTGCTTCAATTTCCAATGAAAATGAAGAAAAGAATTACAACAAAATGCAAGGATGAAACAGTTGCAGCAAGTCAGTCTGTGGAATGCGCTATATTTGATCTGGGTATGGAACGCCATCGGGTCCACTACACGCACATATCATATTGTTTATTTTGACAATGTGTACATCACAAAGACACACCTTTTAATGGGTCAGTCTTGTTTTCTTGACAAAGCCAATATATCTAGAGTGCGCCATCAAGTGAGGAATCATCAGAATTTCAGGGAAAATAAAACATTAACAAGGTATATTTATTTAAGTTTTTCATGTTCGGCGGACCAGATTAAAACGTTTAACTGGTCGCATGTGGCCCGCAGGCCGTAGTTTGCCTACAGCAATAGTACATCTATATATACTATATAGATAGTATATAGCTATCTATATACTGTAGATAGCTTGTGCAGTATTCAGGTGCAGCTTTCAGTAAGCCGATCAGATGAATGAGACACTCTTTCATTCCTCCATCATCAGGAATTGTTGCAAATGACTGACAAAAAGACAAAATTAAACAGTCAAACATCAGAAATAAGTTTCCATCACGGCGTGACTAATTTCCTCTGTGGGGAAAAGGATAAAAGTACTGTAATCTGGAAGTTGCTGGTCGTGCTTAGTTCTCATCAAGAAAAGCAATGAATCACTTTGGTGAGATATTTTCAGGACCTCAATGGGAGGCAACACAGAAATTAAAAAAAAAACTACATTGTGAACGTGGGATGACCTCAGATGACCTACAGGAAAGAAGTTAGAGTTCCCCCAGCTCAGATGGTTTCTTCAAAATGCCCAGCTTAAGCACATAATGAATATACAGAAGGACAATTATGAAAAAAAAAAACTATGCAGAACCTAAATAAGAGCAAGACTGAAGCACAAATTCAATTATTGTACGCTAAATTTGCTAAAAAAGAAATCCTGTACTATGAGAAGTACATTAATACTTTGATGTTACTGGGGATTTCGTTCTATACAGCCTCTGGGCACGCCTTAGTAAGGCTTTGGGAGGCAGAAGGAATTGCAGGAGAGCATAGTCATCGTCTGTCAAATCACAGGCCAGACTTTATAAAGTACATCTTTTCTCAAGTGTTATTAACTTGAATTGGTTCTTGGATTTTTCTCTACAGTTTATGAGAAAATATATCATTATATTGTGTCACCATGTCCAGTTGGGGGTGAACAAAGGACTATGCTGAGTTATTTTTAGAGGAACTTAAGTGGTATAATTATATCTTTTAAAATCAGCATGTTTCTTTTTACTTCTACAGTAAATACCTGAAGAAAGACTAAATTTCCAAGATTGAGTTTCACACAGGTCAACATTTTATATTTTTAACCATCGACCATTTTACTATCAGAGTTAACCAGTTTTTTTTAACAAAATATCCAATGAAAGAAATTCATTCATCTTCTGAATGGCTTCTACTTGATGAGATCGCTGGGGGTGCCGGAGCCTTTCCCGGTTGATTCAAGGTAAGAGGTAGGGTACACCCTGAACAGGCCGCCAGTATTTTGCAGGGCCACACACACATACACAATCCACACACACACTCATTCCTAGGGGCAATTTTATTGCAGCCAATCAACCGAACATGCATGTTTTTGGAAGGTCAGAGGAAACCAGAGTACCTGGAGAAAACCCATGCATACAAGGGGAGAACATGCAAACCCCACACATAAAGGTCAGTGTTCCAAGGCTCATCCCCACACAGGATGCAAACCCTGACCTTCTTGCTGCGAGGCCACTGTGCTATCTACTGCGCCACCGTGAAGAAATTCATCTGCATTAATTGGTGAAGTGAAAGATGAGTAGGAAGTGACAACCTAAGAAATAGTTCATGTGAATTCACCCTAGTTGGTAATTAGATACCCATTGTCCTGAAATGACATCAAATCAGACAGACATTATGCCCCACTTCTGAAGGTTCTTAAGAGTTTCAAGCAGTTGGATGGTTGAGAAAAGAAATACTTATCCTCAGATTTAGAAACACCAACTTTGTAATCAAAGGAAAGACAACAGCATCATCATGTATCCGTTTTTACTACATTATCATTCTCCACTGGAGAAAAAGAAGTGCATAAACCTTCTGTTATTAGGTCTTGAAAATGGAAACAATAAATGCATCTTCCTGCTGATGCATCACTTTAAGAACTAATGTCCACCACACCCTGTGGGCAACATCCCATTTCAATTGCATTGTCATAAAACTTGAGTCAAAGTCCATATAGTTTAAAGTCATGTTTATCCCAAGCAAAGTTTATCTTACTCATATCCTGCTTTCACCAACTTTTTTAAGGCAATTCTAGTCAGAATACAGAGTCAGAAAAAAGGCTTATGCAAGAAGAAAAAATAAATCCCAGACTCACAATATCAGACATTGGTTCAAAGTGGGACATTTGGAAAGTTAAGAATAAGAATAAAAAAAAAACGCTTACAAAGAGAAAAATTTTCAGGCAAAAACCAAAGACATCTTCTAAAGTCTTGAGCATCAATGTCACAGCATACTGAGAGAAATTTGTTATCATTTTAACCAGGTACGACCTAGTTGGAAAACTTATAAAAATCAGTGAATAGCATGGAATAAAGCAAATGAAAAGATTCCTGTCTGCAAAGTGCCTCTCTTCAAAACCTGAACATAAGTTAAAAATCTTAAAGTAATAATTAAATGAATCTTGAACAAATGAAAACGAATCAAATGCCTTGAACTAAATAGTGCAAATGTTGATCTAATGTGATAAACTATCATGTTTCAACCATTCCATTTAAATTTAACAATGTCCTTGAGCCAGTGGTGGAACGTAACAAAATAAATGTACTTTGTTACTGTACTTAAGTAAAAAATTGTGTATCTGTACTTTACTTAAGTAACATTTGAGACCTGTACTTTTACTTAAGTACATTTTATAGTAAATATCTGTACTTTTACTCCGCTACATTTTGAAAATTTGTTTTGGATTTTTCGGTCAGGAATTTGGGAGCTATTGATCACCTGCGGTCTCCAAGAGGGAGTAGAAGTAATGAATTGAGGACCAATCAGAATCGATAGTTAACATGTTCCTCGGTCCGAAAAACTAACATCAAATATAGCACAAATTGAAAAAGAGTCAGAAGATTGTTGTTCGTTGAGTTTACTTTTAAATAAAAAGTTGAGCCATCACTACACAGAGTATTTATTTGTGACCCTACAGCACAAAAAAATAACATTTCAATTGTTGTCGAACACTTTTACTTTTTACTTAAAAAGTCAAATTTACACCAATTACTTTTGGACTTTTACTTAAGTAGATTTTTATTTTGGTACTTTTACTCAAGTTTTTTTTTTTTTTTTTTGCCTATTCCGTACTTTTACTTAAGTACAAAAAGTGAGTACTTCATCCATCACTGCCTCAAACCAAACCCATAGATGTGAAAATGAAGTTGTTGAAAAGAAAGAGAGGAATAAACCAGCTATTATTTTAATATGTATCTCTTCATTCTTTAAGCTTACGAAAAAGCTTTCAGTCATGTTTCAATAACATCTTCGTCCCAACCCATCAGATGCATGTACTTGTAGTTCAAGGTGGCTTTTCTTCAACTCCAACTTCCCCAATGTGTGTTTTGCCTCAACACACAGTGCAGTGAGGTGTAAAAATGTTTAAACAGTTTAGAAATGCTGTGTTTTATTTGGTGCCTCCGCTGAAGACGATGTGAATTAAACTACTGGTGACTTAGTGGTTTGTATGCACTTAAGTTGCACTGAACAAGGTGGATGTTTTTATGTTGTTGAAGCTTTAAGTGTTTTAACAGGCATAGTAACATTATAGTAACATAGTAACTCCTTATTGCCCTAGGAGTAGGGAAATTAATAAAAAAGTGATGACAAGAGAAGAAGAAAGAAACTGAGTGAAACCAAGATTTTGTGTCCTTGCTTTCTGTGGAAAAAAAAAAACCTCTTGCTTGCTTGCTTGTAGAATGTCGCGAGATACCAGAGTTGGTATATTACGCCTAACAGGGAACCGAAATCCCCTGTGATTTCAAAAATAAAACTCGACCATTGCTCTGGTCATTGCTCTAGAGTCCAACCAGAGAGAAATGTTTGAGCTGAAAAAAAAAGAAAAAAAAAAAAAAAAAAAACCTCTTGTTTGTGTCAAAGGAGGGGTCCAGTGTGCATTCCGTCTCTCTGGAATGCCTGGCATGCAGTGAGCTGACCGGGCTAGGTTAAGCTTGTGGTGAGATCTAAGAGGACCAAAGGCTCATTTGTCACTGAGACAGACACACCTGAGCAGAACAAACTCATAATCATTCTGCAACCCCCTCAACTCTTGGTTCTTTGGTGAAGGTTCATTTAAGAGGGAAACAATTATCTTTGTTGCTGTTTCTTCCCCCATTTACCAGCATTTCTGCAGATCCAGAAACATCATTAGAGTTTTAATAACCCATGCCAGTAAAAAAAAAACTTTTATACTCCCTATTTGCTTTGACTGATAACAAAGAGGAACATCACTGTTTTCCCTTTTGGACTTTGTTCAGAAGATTACATCACATTGTAAAACTTCTGTCGACCAAGTCCTGGGTCAATATGACCAAAGGAATTTTATCTGAAATTCAAAGAATCTTCACGAAGGTGGAACCAAATGAAATCTCCCATTTGTACTTTATAACATTATAACTTTCCAAAGGTTTGAAAATTGTGAAGAGTTTCTTTAGCAACATTTTTGTTGTTCAAACTATTATGCACAAGTAACAGTTTTTTGGGATGTGAGTACAGAGTCATGTTTTTTATCAGCTTAGTCACCAGCTGTATCTGCGTCATGAGGTTTGATAGAGGCACTGAATTGTTCCAACCAAAGCAGAATGCTATTACTTAGAATCCACATATTTATACATTTGAGAAGAATCATTAGTCTTTACGTCCTTCAAAAATACAAATTTATTAACCCAATAATTATCAAAAGAGTAGCACAAATAGAGCCAAAATAATTTCCGGTAAAACAGTTTCAACTCTGTATTTCAAATATTTGGCTAAAATCCACTTCTCCAAAAAGTTTGATACAATTTAACCTTGTGTTTTTGGCCTAATGCTCAGACAAGAATAAAAGTTGCATGTAGAACTGTAGACATGCCTCTATGGAAATATTTTGTATCTTAAGACATCAAAGTAAAAACCACCAAAAAAAAAAACTCAGTTAAGAATTTTTTTTTCTTTTTCACATTCTTTTCCAAAGGCTACACTACACGCCTGTGGACACTATCAAAGACTGTCTAACACCCACACTGATAATGTTTCTCACTACAAGAACTGAGGTCATGTGGTGTTAAGTAATAGGACCCATAGCTTTTGGAATAAACAGGAGAGAGACCTGATCTGAAGTAACAGCTTGTTACCTGGTCAGGTACAGCTTGGATTCCTAGTCTTTGACATCTATACATAGGAGCCATTCAGACTCCAAGGCACAATGGAGGTCTTATAAGCTGCTCTGATAATCGAAGAATACCCCCTTCTTTTAATTAGAAAAGAAGAATGTGCTGACTTATCACAGAAATTGATGTCCTATATGCCATTGCTTGGTATATAGAAGCCCTTGTTAGAAGCTTTCTATAGAAGTTTATGACTGGAAAACTACAGTTGAGTATTAAGAATGTCTTTCGAGCCATGACTCGTTCTGATTAAAGTCAAACAAATGCCTGTCCAAAACTACACAATAGCATTAGTGCTGAGCTTTTGTCCCATGGGTTGTGACTTTAGTTTCAGAGGTCAAATAATTACTTTGCAACCACTTATGGATATGCAGTACAAAGGCTGAGATGTCCCTATAACAACGCTTATATAAGAGAGTTAATGATTTCCCAGGAGGAGTCAATGCAGGCTGCACACCTGTAAACAAGAAATTCAATGTGGGCAGAGAGACCTGATTTTGAACTTATTTTACTATTCACTGAGGCATAATGTGTAAATGTGCACAAAGTGGGATGCACAATTTGCTGCTGAGTAAAGCTGCACCCATCTCAGACAGATGCAGATTCAGCAGAATGGAGGTATTGGGTCAAGTCCATCTCATAGATAGGCAATCCTTCCATCATTATTAACTCATGACTGGATTTGTTTTTTTAATTTACAAACATACAAAAGACAGATCGTATGTAGAATTCCATCCCAAATGTTAACAAATTACAGTGAAATGATCAAAGAAAGCAATATGCAAGAGGAAAGACGCTAAACAATACTGCCGTGCAGGGAAGGTTTCCTTCATTGTTCTCATTACTAGCGTCATGGATTTTGTATGTTCTTTCTTTTAGTACAAGCTTGATGTGTTTCTCAATGTACAGTAATCTTGGTCAGATTATTTTTTTATTTTCTTCTCTCAACCATTGGACAGTTGTTCTGCTTTGCTTAAGTGCCCATGTTCTGCCAGTCACGTCACACTTACAAATCGGGTCTGTATGCCAGAAGAATTATTCTAGTGAAGAAAATGCATCTTAAAGTCGTTTGTAAATTACTGGAATACTTCCTATAAAGGCTGCAGAGTGGTGCAGTGGATAGCAAAGTGGGTTCAGAGCGAGAATGTCGAGGTTCAAGTCCCAGGGTGGGAGCGAAGCTGAAACACTGGCCTTTCTATGTGGAGTTTGCATGCTCTCCCCATTTAGGCATGGGTTTCTTCCCACCTTCCAAAATCATCTACTGTATGTTAGGCTGCTTTGAAATTACCCATGAATGAGAGTATGTTTGTGGATGGTTGTGTGTGTGTGTTGCCCAGCAATAGACTGGCGACTTGTTCGGTGTGTACCCTGTCTCTCGGCTGAAATCAGCAGTGATAGGCTTCAGCAACCCTACTAGACATAAGCGTTTCTTAAGACAAAACAAAACTTTCTATAAAGGCTGCACAATGTCCTCACAGCAAGTAGGTCGGGGTTCGAGTCCCAGAGCGCAAGCAAGGCTTGAAACACTGGCCTTTCTGTGTGGAGTTTGCATGTTCTCCCCGTGCATGTGTGGGTTTTCTCCAGGTACTCTGGTTTCCTCCCACTCTTCAAAAACAAGCATGTTTCAAAATTGCTCCTAGGAATGAGTGTGTGTGTGCATGGTTGTCTATGTGTGGCCCTGCAACAGACTGGTGACCTGTTCGGTATGTACCCCGCCTCTTGCCTGAAATCAGCCCAGATGCCATGGTATAAATTTAAAATAAGTTTTGCATTTGTAATAAACTTTATGAAAATGAAATAACACATCAGCCTTCATTCAATAAAAAAGATCCACATGGTACAGAAGGGCGGCACGGTGGCACGGTGGCACAGTGGCCTCACAGCAAGACCGTTGTGGGTTCGAGTCCCGGGTGGGGACGAGGCTTGGAACACTGTACTTTCTGTGTGGAGTTTGCATGTTCTCCCTGTGTCTGCATCGGTTTCCTCCCACCCTCCAAAGACATGCATGCTAGATAGATTGGCCAGTGCCAAAATTGCCTCTAGGAATGAGTGTGTGTGTGGATGGCTGTATGTGTGTGGCCCCGCTGGCGACCTGTTCGGGGTGTACCCAGCCCCTCGCCTTGAATCAACCGGGATGGGCTCCAGCACCACCGAAACCTCGTAATGGATAGATGGATGAGAAGGTGACCGACTGACATGGTACAGAGTGAAACCAGAAGTGATCTTAGTCTGCTTTAATAGATAGTAAGTAGATCTCTCTGTGACCCTCTGAATCTGACCTGGGGTGGCTTTGGAAACTAGTGTTGGGTAAATGAGGGCAGTATAACTGCCAGGCCAGCTTCATGTCAAATCCTGAGAAGATCCAGGCAGTAGGGGGAGGATGAGCAGGACATGCTCCTCATCTCATACTCACTGTGTGTGCTTGTTATACTGAATCACATGGCAATTACAAAAACAACTAGCAGAGATTTCAAAACCTCACATGAGAAATCAGACTGAGTGCTTAAAAGAAATGCATGGCAGTAGTTTGTCCTTACCTTGTCGAACTGTTTTTAACCTGACAGGACCTTTACAGCAGTTAATAAGAGTGTAGATGTCATAAAGAGGTAATCCTGACACAGAGAGACCCTCCACTTCCAGCAGCAGCTCTCCCTCACATAGTTTACCATCCTGATAGATGACAGCATCCTCTCTTATTTGTCCAATATAAGGAAACTCTCCATTCTCCGCTCCACCGCTCAGCTCTACATTCAGCTCCCCGCATGTGTCCCGGATCACCGCGGACTCGCTCACTTTGGTGATCCAGTGGTTCTTCTTTTGGAGGACTTTTGACATTATGGTCCATTTAAAAACTCTTTAGCTCCTTGGATCTGCTGATTCATAGCTCCGACACAAGCAGACAACTTCAGGATGTTTGAGTCCAAGTTGGATCATGACTGTCCGTGTCTGCAGACAAACGTAAAGCATGTTTCTCAGGGTGTATGGACACATCCTGGAGGATCACAATCCAAACTCAAGCTGGTTCTCTACTTCTTTCCGCATCTTTAACAATCGAAGACTCGCTGATGTCTGCTCAAATCATCCGATCCACACACTATTTTTTTTTTTTAGATTAATCTTAAAAGTTTTTCCTTGATCTTCTTGATTTTCTCTCCAGCGGTGCCTTTAAGCAGGTAGCATGACAAGTTCACTTCTTTACTCTTTCTCTTGGGATGGAGAAAAGATGACATCTCCTCCCACCAGATTCTCAAGCTCCACCCAACCTCCATCCAGCAAACAGAACAGAACGATGGGACTTTAATCCCTCCTGTATGGAAAGCCATCGGGGCCAGTATACACACTTGAACAAGCGCGCTAGATGTTAAAACAAGCGCACTGGATGGCTTTCCATACTCCTGCAACATGCTTTCATCCAACAATGATGCAGAAAAAAATGCTCAGGTAGTAAGTACTAACCATTTTTACATGAGTTTTTTAAAAAAAAAACATTGAACAGAATTTTCTTTTCAATTTAGATTTATTCATCAAATCTATAGTTTTTTCTTGATCTTAATTTTCTCTCCAGTGGTGTCTTTAAGCAGGTAGCGTGACAAGTTCACTTCTACCTCTTCAGCTTGGGATGGAGAAAAGATGTCATCTCCACCTATCAGATTCTGTAGCTACACCCAACCTCCATCAAGGAAACAGAAAAATGGGATTTTAATTCCTGCTGTATGGAAAACCATCAGGGCCAATGTTCACACTCAAACAAGTGCGCTAGATGTTACTACAGGCATGCTAGATGGCTTTCCATCCTGCTCCAACCTGTTCTCATTCAGCAATGATGCAGAAAACTTGCTCGGATACTAAGTATTAACTATTTTCGCATGCCTTTTTTCTTTTTTTTTTTTAAAATACATCTAAAACCATTTTATTTTTTACTTATATTTGTTTATCAAATCTAAGGATTTTTCTTGATCTTCTTGATTTCTCTACAGTGGTGCCTTTAAGCAGAACTTTATGGAAATCCATTGAGGCCAGGGAACTTGATTACGTGCGAGTAGTGGCACTAATGGCTTTCCATAGAAACATGACAAGTTCCTTTCTTCCTCTTCCTCTTGGGATTGAGAAAAGATGGAATCTCCACCTACCAGTTTCTGTAAACTCCACCCAACCTCCATCCAGGCAACATAAAAATGGGACTCTAATCCCTGCTGTATGGAAAGCCATCAGGGCCAATATTCGATACTTTCCATACTTTCTCATCCAACAGTAATGCAGATACTTTGCAGACACCTTGGGGTGTCTTCTCCAAGGACCCTAGACGTGAACTCAGTTTGAATCAAACCCGCGAACCTCTGGTCAGAGGGCGAACGTTCTACCAGTGAGCCACCACCTCCCCCAAATTACATAACTGAATTTCAATTTTACACTGTAGCAAACTTCCTGAGGATGTGAGACAGGCCTCTGATGTGAAAATGTTTAAATTTAGGCCGAAAACAGTTTTATTTAATCATACATTTGATTGAAGACTAATCACTCTTTTTTATCGTTTTTCATTTTTATTTTAAGTTTTGTAATTTTAATACGTTTTTTCCTGTTTGAATTGTGCTATACAAATAAAATTTTCTTGGCTTACATACATTGCAAATAAATAGATATAAATTAGTGCAATTTAGCAGATCTCAGAAATGAATTTGTATCTGTGTGACTGCTGTTGTCTGCCACATTCAGTGCTGGTTTGGTGAAACTTGAAACAACTTTCCTGATCTGAACCCAAATGGTGTTTTGATGTTGGTTTTTTTTTTTGCTTGTTTTTCACCGATTCTCCAACTTTGCATGCATTCAGCTTGATCTTTGACCTAAAGTTCAATAGAAAGACTAATTCAGGTGTACTGTACCTCGAAGCCATGAGTAAATACTGTATGTAAAAACATTTCAAAGGTAACAAGATTTTCCTGCTTGTTTTAGGTGTTTAAAAGAAAAAAAAAAACAAGTGCAAGCAATGCCTGGTTTGTTGAGCACTATTTTTGGAACCTAATGTTCAGTGTATCAAATAAGTCTGTGTCAAATGGTCAAACCAAGCCTTTTATTTGTATTTAAGAACATGTTGAGAAATGAGTGTTTAAAGATTAACTTAAAATGTGCTTCAAACTGTACCAAAAATAGCATTGTGACACTTTAATGGAAAATAACATGTAATGAAACAGAACAGAAGAAAATGGATCAATGTAAGTCACCCAGAGGAAAAGAAATTTAAAATGTAACTATGCCTATTGTTTTAATAGCTTTGTAGATAATGGGATTTTAAGTTGACTGTTTCCTTTAAGTAGGGACCAGATGGTTTGAAGACATAAAACGTAAAAATTGATTTCTTTATGATTTCATACGTAATACATTTATCATGTTTTCTCTGACTAACTAAAACAACTTGCCTTTTGACAGACAAAAGATGTTTTGTTTACTTGGCACAATGTGCACAATTGCATTATCCACACTACTGCAAATAACTGGGACTCCAGCTAGTTGGACAGAACAGAGCGGGATCAGGTGAGGAACACATGGCACTGGAAGGGAAAACAGGCTCTCTGTGTTCCTGCTTGTTCACATACAGTAACCGCCACTCCACCACTGTGAGGGCAGTGGCCTGGATAGTGGAGAATGAAAGAAAGCTACATCCCATCTTTTTTTTCTGTTTGAAGTAGACTTTTCCCTCTCCTGCTTGTCACGTATTTTTCTTTTTTCTCTTCTTTTCTGTTCTAACTTTGTGTACATGCACATACCACACAAATCTCACATTATGAAAAATATTGCATATGAATCCAAGACGTTGTCATTTGCTCTGTTTTGCTAAAGAGCCAGTGTTCTGCCAGTCACATGTCACATAACATTCCAAGTAGAGGAAACTAATGGCTGCAGGCTGCTCAATGTGACACAAATTCAGAGCACTGTTGTGCTTTTAGGGAAATGTAGGCTTTCTTTTAAAGCTTCGAACAAAATACCCTTTATAAACTATAGACACAAAGGAGATGCATATAGTTGTTGCTTGAACTTACAGACACATGTATGCACACTATATATATATACAGTATATATATATATACGTATATATAGTGTGTGTGTATGTATATATATTTCTACATACATAATTTAAATATTTATATATGTACAGACAATAAATATGTGCATCAAATCTGACTGTAAAGGTTTTTTAACCAACATAATCTACTGCATTCATAGTTTTCACACAAGATCCTAATGAAAAATTAAAATAGCGAAACATAATCTTGCCGTACAAAAAAGTTCAACTTCAACAGAAAGTTAAGCCGTTCATCTTTGTTAATCCTAAAGATAAAAGTTTTTGTCTGTAACAAAAAGACAAAAAAATTACATCATAAATAATTTCATATTTACCCAGTGCAAATATTTAAACATTAACTTGAAAGTCAAACTATGTAGTGATCAGCTGTAACACTGCAAACAAACAGCATCAACAAAAGCGTTTGAATCAGCCTGAACTATTTGTTGAATCACCATTGACTTTGCAACATAGTTACATACTTTACAGGTTAGTCTTCTAGATTTTCAAAACAAACATAAAATTAAGGCAAGATCTGAAGGCCATCCGTAAGATGACATAAAAGGTAAATAGACTTTACCTCAGGACTTCCCAAAGGAATAATTAATGTTTTAAGTTGAACCAGATAACAGTTATTTGTCACAACATTTTTTCCCATGAAGATTACAAGAACCTGTAATCATCTGAGACAACTTAAACTTTTTCCTCAAGGAATAAATGCAAAGTTTGTATTTTTAAATACTTTAATCTCTTTTTACGTCAATACTTTGACTTCATGTTCCAAAAAATTCTTTGCACATCTCAATAAGAATTCACTTTCAGATTTTCCTCCACAGAGCACAAAGAACAAACTAAAGCTGTCATACAGTACATACCACGTGTAGCAGGTGGAGTATTTTATTGCATTGTTTTTATAGTTTTCTTCTGCACATTTTAAATGTCTTGTGTTTTTAGCGTGTTTCAATTATTTTAATTGTTTGATCTACTTCTCCTGCTACTAACCAGTGATGCAGTCCCTAAGGACTATATAAGAAGAAAATAGGGTGAGGCAGAGGACATGCAGACAGTAGAAACATTGGGGAGCCCTTGCATGTACTATACGGATGGCAGCATGGTGGTGCGTCAGCCTGCACATCACCGTGCTACAAGGGACTATGCTCCCTTCAACAAAGTCATGATGGATAGTAATACCGGGCCTTGAAGGATATGGAAGCAGTCTGGGCGAGGCGGTTAACGCAGGGGCCAATCCAGGCAAGGGGTTCTTGCAGGTCATTGTCCGGGCAAAGAGGGAGCCCGAAAGGCTGCGGACCGGGATGTGAACATGCCTGTAGGCTGCGGACCAGGACGAGTAGGTGCCCGAAGCCTGCAAACCAGGACGTGGAGATGCCCGTGGGCCACACCCAGCGACATGACCTTTGTCTTTTTTTAAAGAGTGCTATTATTTTATATTTTAATAAATAATGTTATAACCGGTTTTATGGTCTGTGCCTCTGCTTTCCTGGCGCTCCACGCCCGATCCCAAACTGGCGGTCCAGTTGAACATAAAAACCAGCAGTGAGAAACATTTGTACATTCAAAACTAAAGAAGTTAATGATTTGATTTATAAATTGACACGTCAAATATGTTTTAGTTTTGCTTACAGGAACATTAATCTCCATTATCCAATTTGGATGCAGGGTGGGTGTCGGAGGTTATCTTTGCTGATCACAGGCAGGAGGTGGGGTACAACTCTGACTGGTTAGTTAGTTCTTTATAGAATAGAGAGACAGACATGCATTCATGCACACAAACACACATTCCTGAGGGAAATTTCCCAGCAGAACATGAGAACTCCCCACAGACGGCTGATATCTTGAACCAGAGACTTTCTTGCTGTGAGGCAATAGGGCTAACCAACTGTGCCTCTGTGCACCTACTTAAGGAATCAATTTTTTTTTTTAAAAAGGGTTACTTTCATTATTTCCAGTTTCATATGACGTGAACAAAAAATGTAAAGACACCTTTATTGAATTGTATTTTCTTTGAAGTCACATGAAAAGTGCAATTTTTCTGTTTTCATAGAATTTTGCTACATAAACAAAATTGATACCTATTTGAAGTTGTTTCCGTTCATTCATAGCCTTTCACTAATCCTCGATCATGTGATTGAGTTAGTTGCAAATGCAGATCAAATGAACAACATCTAGCTCTCTTAAAACTAAAACACTCTGTTTCAATAACTTTTTTTAACTGTTTTAAATGATCTAGCTCATCAGTTGATGCATAACTGGAAGCTTTAATTTTCAACGTGATTGACTCAACATTAAAATCAGTACCAATGACTGTTTGTGGGTCATGATAAAACAAACAAAAGTTTTAACACCTAAAGACCATCAAATGGTTTGGAGCTTTCCTGGGGAATGTACATTTACAGCCTAAATTTTCTTTTGTTCCAGATGTTGCATAGGCACAGAGCTGTAAATGTTCAGTGAACTACTTTGCACATCTGTATTTTAAATGTCCTCTGTTTGTGTGAACATATGCGGTTGTATCTTTAAAGTGATTCCACTTCTCCATCATCTTTTGGAGAAAAATAGTTGAACTCTGCAGAGAAAGTCAGAGAGTGGGTGTGGATGAAATAAAATATTTAGATAAGTAAAGGATGGACAGTCAGCTGTGAATAATGATAGAACCACAGAAATTGAAAGTTTCAAATGTAGACTTGTTTGCAATTTCAAATCCGACCATCAGTGAAGCTTTGTACTTTTATGAACAGTGGAACAGAAGATGAGCCATGACAACAAAATTACATCAGTGTTTATCTAGCAGATGTGTTCTGGTTATTCATACCCCGCCCTTACATAAGGGACGTTCGTTTGGCTGCAGGCACTGAAAACAAGGCCCATCCTCGTGTACTCACTCTTCTCCTTCACTGACTCCAAACCATACAGTACACAACAAGAGTCGACAAGGAGGAATATTTAATTATTCAGGAAAAAAACTGTTCTTACAGAAGAGGCACAAATGTTCCTGTGTTTACTTTATTTTGTGAACCAAAAAAGAAGGGTTTAAAAACTGGTCAAAGTAGTTCCAATTTTACATTTTCAGTGAATATTCGGGGTAAAAAAAAATAGAAGCTTTTTTTTTTGAAGCTGCAATAAAGAGCAACATTTAATTTTTATATATAATCAAATAACTGAGATGTTGTTCGATTTGTAGTAGTAGCTACACTTGCAAAAGTTTTATTTCAGACCTGAAAGATCACATCTGTTATTATTCCACCAAACAGATTATGCCATTGTTTTGAGACATTCAGGACTGATATGACTATCAACACCAAAGAAAATATGATATCCCGCAAGTTTAATAAATTAAAAATCACATTGAAATCCATAAGACATGTCATCCACTGTCCACAACTATTTTTCTTTTTCCTGAATTCCCTTCGAAAAATTCCTCGTTTAAATTTCCTTAAAAGGACATTTGCACCAGGTGGAACATTTTGTAATGAAGGGATATGTGGAACGTCACCCCCCATCATTTAGTTATTGGTCTGACATGAAAACTACACCACTGCCAAAAACAGAAGCTACTTTGTGCAACTAACCAAACTATTTAGAATTGAGAATGATCGTTTGAATGTTGGCTTCCTTCTTTTGCTCTATGTTACAGCTTCGTTACAAATAGATGACCTCAGAGACATGTTTTGATCTTCAGTGATGCAGCCAGCAACATTGAAATTAGGCTTCTTTTTCTCTTTTTTTGCAACTTTTTAAAAATTATTGCAACTTAGAATTTTTCAAAGTTACTTGCATTTTTGAGTGACCTCACAGAAAAGCTCCAGGACATATCAAGATGAAAAAAAAAAGTTCATTTGTTTAAAAAAGTTTTTTAACCAATCAGCCAAATGCGTAACAATGGAAACAAAATTTTTGGCATTACTGCCACAAGGAGGTTGTTAAATCAAACCCGAACCCTCTTTTTTATTAAGTTTTTTAAGAGCACAATTTATGACAGAGTCAAAAGACTTCAGATAAAATCAATTTATTCCACATGAATGTGTGGAAATATTCAAATAGAAACAAACTGTCAAAACTTCAGAGCCAAAGCTTCTTTCTAAAATCTCACAAACTCCTACATTAGTTTACAAATGGTTGTTCAGCGGCTGGCAAACACATCTCATCCTCTAACAAGTGCTATTGTTTCGAAGGTGATCTAAACTCTGTGACTGAAATGTTGCCTCCAGGGCAAAGCAGAATCTTGGATTCATTATTTCCCCAGACGAATCATCTCCCTCCCAGGAAAGTACAGTTTGCCAATGCAGCACTTAGTGGAAATATTAGACCTCCACAAAAAAAAGCCAAGTTTTTTTTCTGATAGCAAAGAAAGTGATCATTCTGAAATGAAAAAGAATGAGTTAAAACGTTTTTAAACATTTCATTTTAAAGCCACAATCTGCCTAAGACACTCAAACAGAGCTCAGCTTCCCGCTTGAAAACTGAATCTTTATTCCTGGAAACAATTAAAGATAACTTTAATGTTTCTTCTTGTGATTGTAATTATGGCCTGTTTGTCTTAAATTCATTTAAGTCATTTAAACAAACACCATTTTATAAAAGAGGTTTTCTGCTGGCTGTTAATCCAAACACATTTTCTGTTCCCATGCCGACATAAGAGGAGATACCAGTCTCACAGATTTCATTACCAACCACGAGATCCGCATCGCCCAAAGAACTCATGCTCTGTTTAAAAATATTTCACTAAATGAGATAATATGACTTTTTCCAACTTTACTTCCACTTCAAAACAACACGAACAATCAAACTCTGTCTTAATGTTTGGGCAAACACATTAAAATGGAACAATTGATAGTGTGTAAAATCTAGAAAATATGGAATACATTTGCTGCTAATTGTCAGATGGATAAAAAACGGTAAACATTCAGCATTGTAGTAGAAGGTCTACCAGATGCTGAGGTAAGCCTGTGAGTTCTTAAGAAAGACCAAAATAAAGTCTTGGTTAAATGAGGAAGAGAGTCATTCATTTCAGGTTGAAAAGATTGGTGAGATGTTACCATTGTCTGACTCAAAGATGAGTCAGCCCATTCCAAAGAGGAACACAGAGAGGATGTTTGGTAAAAGTAAAGGATGTGAATGCTTGTTGTCCAGGAAGTCACAAAACTGAGTAATTACTGAAGGATGTGTTTTCTTTCTTTTTTTTACCTCCTCCGTTTTAAAGAGGAAATCATGTATTCAAGATAAACCATTTTTACATAAATAGTCAAGATATTTTTACTCTTAAAAATGAGATATTTCAGAGTTTTGTGATTAAATGACAGATGTGAAAAAAATGAAGATTTTTTTTATCCGAATGATTTGCTCTGTC
The DNA here is from genome assembly GCA_902685375.1 of Neostethus bicornis. Taxonomy (NCBI): domain Eukaryota; kingdom Metazoa; phylum Chordata; class Actinopteri; order Atheriniformes; family Phallostethidae; genus Neostethus; species Neostethus bicornis. The sequence goes on from LR738550.1 coordinate 9,983,201, forward strand.
AGTAAAGTTTTGCAAGTTTTGTAATTTCTTTTTTTTTCTTCTAGTTGATGCATTTTTTAGGAGACGTAAACACATTTTATTAATGTCAAATTTCACAAGAGAGAAGTTATAAGAAGGTGTTACTTAGGACAAAAATATTTCGACACGTTTCACTTGATCATGACTTTACAATAAAAGTATACATACTTTTTATAACTCTAATATTTAATAGAGCAGAATTACTCAGCATGATTTCCTGCAGTGAGTTTTTACAGGTACTTCAATATAATCAAGGCACAACTATTAAAAGATAATCATCCTGGCTGATTCAAGGCGAAAGCCAAGGTACACCCCGAACAGGTCGCCAGTCTGTCGCTGAGCCACACCTACAGAACCATACAAACACACACTTATTCCTAAGGGCAACCTAACAAGCATGTTTTTGGAGGGTGGGAGGAAACTGGAGTACCTGGAGAAATCCCTTGTAGACACTGGGAGAACATGCAAACTCCACACAGAAAGGCCAGTGTACCAAGCCTCGTCCCGACCCGGGACTTGAGCCCACAACTGCTTAATTGTCTCTTTAAATATTTTTTTCTCTTAAATGTGTAAATTGCGAAGATGTGTATTCCTGGATTCCACCTGTTCGGAGTATACCTCTCGCCTGAAATCAGTCAGTCCAGCAACCCCACGACCTTATTAGGAATCAGCAGTTCAGAAAATGAAACGAGAACTCCTGGATTCCTCTCTGCGAGAACTCCTGGATTCCTCTCTGCTCAATGATATCTATTCAATTCAATTCAATTTTATTTGTATAGCCCAAAATCACAGAATGTCCGTCTCAATGGGCTTCACAAGAAAAAGAGGAATGTATCAACACAAATACACAACAAGAAAAATAACTAACAAATGCTAACTAAACAAGACTAGCACATTTATGCACTTAGACTCTCCTTCTCATCCAATGTTTGTCTATTTGTGTCATTAACAGAGATGGGAGAAATTTTCTGACTGGTAATTAAAATGAGTTTTTGTTTATGCTGCAAACTATTTCCAGTCCTGAGCAAGTGATGTTACATTCTGGTTTGAAACAGCACTTTGTAACAATGTTTTACAGTTAAAGGAGTTCTTCAGCAACAGTTAGTAAATTTGTTGACTCGAGTCATATAGAAACAGTTGAATCATGAGAATTACTGTAAATATCCTTGAATTTCAGTGTATTTTGATCTATTTTCAGTGTAATTTCAGTGTATTTTATTTAAAATGATCATTTCTATTATCACATCAAGCATAAAATCTTAGATTATGTCAACTTTACAAACCATAAAATTGAGATTTACATTGTGATCTGTAGTGAAAGGAGGGAAGAGGTGGAGGAAAAGCTGGAGAGGTGGAGGTTTGCACTAGAAAGAAGAGGAATGAAGATTAGCCAGAGTAAGACAGAGTACATGTGTGTGAATGAGAGGGATCCAAATGGAAAAGTGAGGTCACAGGGAGAAGAGGTAAAGAAGGTGGAAGAATGTAAGTACATCGAATTAACAGTCCAGATGAATGTGAGTGTGGAAAAGAGGAGAAGAAGCATGTGCAGGCAGGCTGGAACGGGTGGAGAAAAGTATCAGGTGTGATATGTGTTAGAAGTGAATGAAACTGAAAGTGTACAAAACTGTGGTGAGACTGGCCATGCTGTTTGGTCTAGAGACAGTAGCACTGAGAAAAAGACAGGAAATAGAGATGGAGGTAGCAGTGATGAAGATGCTGAGAATCTCTCTGGGAGTGACCAGAATGGACAGGAATAGAAATGACTATATCAGAGGAACAGCACATGTTTTGAGGTTTTGGAGATAAAGTCAGAGGCCAGTCTGAGATGGTTTAGATACAGTATGTGCAGAGGAGAGAGAGAGAGAGTACATCGGCAGAAGGATGCTGGATTTGGAACCACCAAGAAAGAGGCCTAGAGGAAGACCAAAGAGGAGGTTCATCGACACAGTGAAGGAAGACATGAAGATAGTTGGCGTGACCGAAGAGGATACAGCAGATAGGGTTAGAAGGACGAAACTGACTTGCTGTGGTGACCCCTGAAGGGAAATGCCAAAAGAAAAAGAAGAAGAAGAAGACAAACCATAAAATTGAGATTTAAAACCTTTTGGAGTTGTGCTAGAAAAAAAAAAACATTTCCAAAGTAAATTTTAATTATAATTTTTCATCTAAAAGAGCAGGAAATCTGTCTCATGTATTGCATGTCAGATGAAGTGAAGTATTTGCAATTGCTGGAAAAATATTCATTCTGTCGGCATAAAACCAGATTTAATGATTTAATTTAACAGTATTTTCTGATTGCAGGGTATTTTACGGAATGTGTGTTCTGACCACCTGTAGCCTGAGCAGCCTACTGTATATTGGTACTTTGAACTACAGAACATTAGGCTTCAGGAAACGTTGGACCACAGGTCTGTTCGCTCATTTGTGGATTCAATTTAGCTTCTGTTGCCACAGTTGTTTTTTTTTTTTTAAATAACTTTTTTATATATAGTTCACAGGGTTAGGGTTAACGTTAGAGTTAATGTTAGGGTTAAAACGTTAGGGTTAACCCTAACCCTAACTGGTTGCAGTTGGTATCTTTATCTTCTGATGTAGTTCACAGAGGAACATGCCCACTTGTTCAAATACAGTCTGGAAGACTCACATCTGCAAAGTTTTTGAAGACTGATTTTAACCTTTGAAAAACCTCTCTTTTTTACAGTTGTCAAACTATTGTTACTGCTCTATACATGCTTTATTATTCTGTTCTTATGTTAGTCCAAACGGGTGCAGACAACTAGAAATAAATCACTTTGTTAGCAAGATCCCTTTTCAACCCCAAAGTCTCTTTAAAGTATGATAAAAAAAAATAACCCTCTTTTTAATCAAATAAATTTAATAAAACTGCTATCCTGCTGGTTTTAGGTATTTACCTATGGGCACATCTTGTTGTGTGCACACGGTGAGCTGCAGTTGCCATGGTATCTTTTGATTCACCACCAGATGTTTTGTGTTTGTGTGAAGCACCTGTCTCTTAATGGAGCTCTCTGGGATTTACAGACATGCTTCTTGATGGGAAGCAGACCAAACGTTCTTACATGATATTTTGCTTGTAGAAGCCACAGATCACTGCGTAAAATTGGAGGAGACAGAAGACTATATGCACTGAGGGTTTTTTTCACATATTTTAATGCATCTGTCAAGTAGAGATAGTAATCATCCTTTTTTGTCGTTTTGAATACATTTTTTTTGGTAATTTTGTACAAAGCTCTCTTCTCTTTCAATAAATAGGGAAAGTTAATCTTTATTTACTGTCTTTTCAAATAATGTACTGTTTCCTCATGATTTTAATTGCATTGTGTTATCATTTATTATCATTAGGTCCTATCTTGCTTTGTGCATTTTTACACAAGATTATTTTGTACATAAGCATTTTAGATTCCTTGAAAATTAGGTGCATTCTTAATTTTTGCAGTACTCAATTCAATTTTATTTGTATAGCCCAAAATCACAGAATTTCTGTCTCAGTGGGCTTCACATTGCAGAGATGAAGAAAAACAAGAAAAGTAGACAGAAAATAACAGTGCTTGGACACTTAAAATTGTAAGAGAAGAAATATTGCAAAATGCATACTTTTATTATAAAAATATTAGTTTTATGTGAAATTAGTGCATTACAAGTTCAATACTTTAAAGAAAAACATTACTAAACCCAGATATTTAGTATCATCTGTACATCGCATTGCAGAGCAGCGTTTAATAGTAAATTCTTAAATGTCTCACATTTTTGTGTTGCTACCAATCCTTTGCATCAGTACATGGACATTATGACCTGTGACTCAATTCAATTTGGTGCTCTTATTTGGGTTTGTTTTCAAAAGGCAAAACATGTGTTTTTGGAAATTGCCATGGTGATTTTATTGTATTGTCTTCATTTGCTCCACTTTTTACTTTTGATTATAGTGACTTTTTTATTGTCATGTGTTGTTTTGGATTTTTATAAGAAGTCAAAAACTCTGATGTTTTGTTTTTAACTATGTACATTTGACTTTTTTATAAAAGGATGGCAGTTCAATGAATCGAAAGTCTGTACAAAACCCACTTTCTTTTTCATTCCTATGTCGCGTGTATTTAAAAACTATATCTGAGTGATTTAAACACCGAATCTGTCGTGATCTCCCTCGTCTGTCGCTAGAGGGAGCCCTGAACCTTCCTCATCACCCTGAATAAAGACACCTGAGGGTGATTGGTTGTATGTAACTCACCTGTGGATTATTCTAGGTGCTTCATACTATTTAATGGCAATCACCCCTATGTTCCAGGTCAGGTCAGGTCATCATTCTTCCCCGCCAGATGCTCCTGGCTGCCTGACCATAAGTTTGATCTCTGAACGTGTCGTTTAATTTTTTAGCCTGAGTTAATCCTATGCTTTTGCCTTACAGACTTTCCTGACTTATGTTAATAAATCCCGTTTTTGTTCTGCTTTTGGGTATTCCTCCTTCTACATCACACCAGGATCACTTCTATGGGCAATTTTATACAAGACTTTAATTGAAATAAAAGTCAGATATGCATCAAATTATCTCTATTGATAAGAATTAGGTGTCTTCAGAAAGTTGGTTTGGTTTATTTTTTTAATTTTTCCAATGAATCTTTCACAAATGTTTCAAATTAGTATTAAGGATTCATATTTAAACTTGTTTTTTTTCTAATTTATTTAAATAAGTCCAGCAGTTGCCACAAAACATCATAAATCTGACTTGCTGCCTAAATTAAAATTCTGGTTTGGATTTCCATCACCAAAAAAGGTGTAAGGCTTCCCTCTGCTTGCCAGAAGCAGAATAGCATTCTTGTGAATGAAATTTTGCAGTCAGTCACACCTCAGCCCAAATTTAAAAAAATTGAGATATCCATGGGGGCAAGGTTTCCTGCCTCGCCCAGCCACAAGTCATTCCAGCAACCGTCCTGCTGTGATGTTATCTCCTCATCTCTGTACACAAATGCAACTTGAATATCTCAAGAAAATATCTCAAGAATCTCGTCACCAGTGGGGTTAAGAGGTGCACTGGGGTGAGCAACACTAGAGAGTTGGCAGGCCTACTGGTGAGGGGCCATTAGGTGTGCGGAGGTGGTCTTTGGGCTGCCTGGGTCGGGCACCTGGCTGTGTTTTGGGTTGTGGTGATTGCATATAGGATAGCCTGGCCCTGCTGGGCCCCCGGTTGAGCCCTGGCCTGGGGGATGTCGGGTCCCTGGACCCTTGGGGTGAGTGCTCCCCTCTCGGTTGAGGGCCTTGACTTCTGACATCCCCTGGGCTGGCCTAGGACCATGGGGTACGGTTGCCGCGTCTGCCCCGAGGGCTGTGGGTCCTGGCATCGGGGAGGCCCGTGCCCGTTGGTCCTGGAGTAGCCCTGGCTACTAGTAGCCCTGGCTACTCCAGGACCTCGACTCCTCGGCCCGGCCTCGAGGTCCCGGGATCTGGATGGGTGCGGGCCCGGGTCTCTGTCTCTGCCTCCCTCATTCCAATCTTTTGGGGCTGGTGACAATCTGTTGGTCCTAATAAGCACATGGTTCACATCGGCAGCATGCTTGTACTTTCACTCACACTCGCACACTATATCACTCTGTTTACTGTCCGCTATGTTCCTTGCTCCCAACCAATATTATTATACGTAACTCTAGTAACATGTGTTTGTGTTGTACATCATTCGTTCTAGAAGGTTTTGTTGTGTGTGTCAGTTTTATCACTGGTTTAAACTCTTATTTGTACTTTTTCCCCCCCTTTTTTTTCCCAGCAGGTTGGTCGTGATGCTGAATACTGCAACTTCAGATTTTCTCTTTACTTTATCCCCCTTTCTTCTTCTTCTGTACCCTATTCCTCCTCTTTTTCACCCCCTGCCCCTCTCCTTAGTAATTCCTGTCAGGTCCAGCACAGAAAGCACAGATATTTTGATTGTAAGCATTTAAAATAAACAAATAAAGCTTGCCATGGTCGGCACATTGTGCTGACCCTGGTAGAACAAAACTGTCCAGCAATCCTTGACATAGAGATCATCATTCTGCTTGTCAAAACGCCGGACAGGACAAGTTAAAAAAAAAAAGAATATCTCAAGAAAGAAAATAGAGTAAACCTAAAAGTAATATTACTAATTAACAACAACCTGGTGAGAGTAAAATATGTCTTTTGCTACTTCTTTTGGCCTCCATTTGGAGGTTTTTATCATCAGGTTTGAAAAACTAACCCACAAATTCTCCATATTGACTCCAGATGAAACGATTGTAAGAAGGCTTTAAATTTAAAAGCATACATGCCCAGATTCACCATTCTCAACCAATGTGGTCTTGGTTGTTTTATGTGCTTAAAATTTTGTGCTGAAAAAGTGATTCTTCACTTTATACAGTTCAGGTAAAAAAGAGCGAAGGGTTTCTCCGTCCACGTGTGCTTCTTAAAATTTGATGAGCAGATTTTGGAGTCAGACTTGTGTGATGAAAAACCTATTTTACGTCCTATTCTGTGTAAAATCTATTGGAATGTGTAATGTTCTTCTTATTGAAAGCAATAATTCAACTCCAGGGCAAAAAAGTCCTGCCTCGCACATCTGCCAATACAAAACTCAAGTTTTATTATTGCAATACATTATAATAAGTATCTATTTACTCCTAGTGTTTCATGAAATGTCAAAGTTTTTGGATCGCGATAGAGTACAGATTTGATCATAGATTTATTTATGGTTCACATATGCATGCAGACACAAGCATATTAATAAATCACCTCTAAAAAGACATTTCATTTTGCATTTCCCATGCCCATTTGTAGAACTGAGCTTACATGGGGTGGGAGGCCATGTGAGTGTGACGCACAGGTCTGTCCCTGTAGTCAGGGAGGAAAGCTGGGAAATAAACTGGCTCACTATTCATCAAGACAGGTCAGAGAGTCTGCTGTCTGTCATCTTTTATCAAAACCTACATCTGGAGCAGAGTTACATGAAAACCTAAGGCGGCATTGGATCGCGTTTTAAATCAAATCAGTTATGCGTCTCAATGTTTCTATAAAATACTTTAAATATTTTTAGAGGGTTTTTTTGGCTGTTATATATGTTGCAATTATTTCAGCACCTTTTGGGATTTCCAATGAATAACAAGCACTAAAATTAGCTATTTTTTATAAAACTTTTTTATGCGGCTCCTGTTGTAACTGAGCTTGATAGCTTTCTTTAAAAACACTGTTCATGTGGAGATTATCAAAACTTGACCTACTGTCTCTTCTCAGGCTGTGGAGCCTGACCTTACCCCTGCGTATCTGCAGGACCTTCTACTGAAAAGAAAAATATTTTGAGAATTCTCTCTGTGAATTGGCCCGGTGAACATATAATTGAAAGGCGTCAACCTCAGTCGTAACGGAGCCTAGCAGCAAGAGATCTGACAAGACATCTCACTGCCTCATCCCATAAACTGTATAACGCACTCAATGTGGGCTTTAACTTATGACAATCATTTTTATCTAAGGCTTGGACTGGAGACTACCAATGTGTCTTGTGCTTCCCCTTTATCTGTCTTGTGAGTATCAGTACTAAGTGGGTGCACAAGCTGTAGAAAAGCCTACGAGATAAGAAAACAGATGTAGCACCTTCACTGTTAAACTGATGTGCTGAGAAAAGGAGGTCGTGCTAAAAGGGACTCTGTAATCCGCTTAAATCCTCAACACAACTAAACAAAAACCAAGGCCAATCGACATTTCATGATACACGACAAGAGCTACATCCTGAAACGAAGAGACAGCATTTGAAACGATTCTGGCCTGGTCTGGTCTTCATGTGACAGAAACAACCAGTTTCTGCTTGTTTTTATTAGCCTATCTGAAAGTGAATCACGGCTGCTGTAGACTCTAAAAAAGGATTTGTTAAGGGTTAAAAGTGGAAAAGAGTTGAAAAGAAAGAAGTTATAAGATAGTATCTATCCATTTTACTTTCAATGATTGTTGTCAACATAGTCCTCTTTAGGGGGAGCCATAGTGCAAAAAATATGTCAGCATATGTCAAAGAACAACAAAATGGCTTTAAAAATGTTTTAAAAGTCTTTACTTTTTTATTCAGCTATTATTTTTCTCATCTTAATGCTCTGGTTTCTGGATATGCTCACTTTCTTTGTTTTTGTTCTTTTGCTTTTCAAGCAGAAGTGCTTCTTTTGTCACCCACCAATTTGGTTTCAACCGTTTTCTGTTGCATTTTACTCAGTAGTGTGTTTTTGTACTTTTACATATTCTACTCAAGCCTCAGTATAAATTCGCTCAGGTTTTAGATTCATATTATTGTGTAAAACATAGTCACCACAATGTTTTCTGCTGCTTTATCTGTAGTTTTGAGAATGGGTTGTTGGGGCCTCAGTTTTTCCGGAAAGATCACCTCAACTACAAACCCACACCAGATTAAGTTTTTTTAGTGCAGTGCATTTATTCAACTTGACAATTATATTATTCTCAGTTTCCAATTTAATTTATTGTTGGTTTTGGGGATAAAGTTCGAGAGGCCAGACTGAGATGGTTTGGACATGTGCAGAGGAGAGAGAGAGAGTACAAAGGAAGAAGGATGTTGGATTTGGAACCACCAGGAAAGAAGCCTAGACGAGGACCAAAGAGGAGGTTCATGGACGCAGTGAAGGAAGACATGAAGATAGTTGGTGTGACCAAAGAGGATACAGCAGATAGGGTTATGTATATGGAAGAAACTGACTTGCTGTGGCGACCCCTAAAGGGAAATGACGAAAGAAGAAGAAAAAGATTATTCCTAAAAATGCATTTTCTCCAGCTTATTTTAGCCACTCGTTTTTTATAGATTGACTGGTAAATTGAAAACTTTACTTTTTGTCTCAGTTCTCTCTTCACCAGAATGGACTCATAAAACATTTTATTTTTTGTGGACACTGCACCAATATATCTGTCAATCTCCTACTCCATCCTTACCTCACTCATGAGATGGTCCCAAAGAGACTCAAAGGTCATATCGCACGCAAAATCAACTTTTCAGAGCTTTCTACCTTCTAATAGAAATGTGTGGGTCTTTTATTTGTTTCCAAAGTGCTGTTTTAGAATGATTCAGCAGTTTTGTTTTGTCTTCTAAACTGCTTATCCCTGATGAGCCTATCCTGGTTGATTCAAGGTGAGAGGCAGGGTACACCCGGAACAAGTCGCCAGTCTGTGGAGGGACACACACACAACAATCCACACACACATTCATTCTTAGGTGCAATTTCATTGCAGCCAATCAACCTGTTTTTGGAGGGTGGGAAGAAACCAGAGTAGCTGGAGAAAACCATACACAGGGAGAACATGCAAACTCCACACAGACAGATCAGTGTTTCAAGCCTCACTCCCAACTTGGGCTCGAATCCCAATTTTCTTGCTGGGAGACCCCTGTGCTAACCACTGTGCCACCGTGCAGCCCTGATTCAGCAGTTTTCATAAAAATTGTATTGGTGTTGCCCCTCCCTTACCCACATGTTAACATTTGAATCCCGCTACATTGATGGTGCTTATTACTTATCAGGAATGATTTCGCACATGTCTCTCTCTGCGACTGCTCTCGTGCCCTCTATGAGTTGAGTGGACAATGAGAGTTTACGTGTACCAAATTTCAAGGGGAGAACCTGTGCTTTCTGGAAGCAAGTGGGGACATAATCAATAGTCAGGTTTTCACACGTCCTGGTCTGTGATAAACCTCACTAAATTAGAGTGAGATTTCATAATTACTAATAAATGGACGTTAAAAAAATCAATTTTGGTTGTTTATGTGCACAAAGTACAATGAGAAAAGATTTATTTTAGGATGGGACCTTTAGACTTCCCCACATAGGGTAGAACACTTTTTCTGACATATCAAAGGTACTCCATCTTTTTTTCCTGTTAAGGATCATGCGTTCAGCTTTGGAGGTGCAGGTTTCTATTTTGTTTGCTTCAAATGAAGGTGTCAATTAATTTAGTGAAAGTTAGAGATTGTCGCCCAATGAAGCCAACAGTCTACCATCATCTGCAAAAAAGTAGAAACTCAAACCTGAGGAAACAAATCCCCACCACCACCTCGGTTGTGCTCAGAAAATCCCGTCCATACGAGCAATTGACAGAATCAATAACAAACAGCTGCATTGGTGGAGTCTAAAAAACATTTACTTCATGCACCAATCCCAACAGGAACAACATAGTAAAGAAAAGTGTGTTTTGGCTTGCCAGAGTCCTCAGCGACCTTTGCTCGTAGGCAAATTGTAGCTAATCCTTAATAGTCTTTATTTCTTTAAGCAAATTATGAGGCATTTTATGAAATCGTTAATTCTCTGATGAGTAGGTAGAGCCACAAAGTATTCTAATTGCACAAAAACTGCTTTTTTAAACTAGCTAATAAAACATAACTCCACAGTCATAAAAATGGCACATGTTTTGGATACCATTTAGGTTGGTGATAAAAACGAGTTTCTCGATTAAATACATCAGTTTCTCCGCAACTATATGTACTGTTGCAGCTGAAATAATAAATCGGAGTCAACCAACCATGTGTAAGTTTATTTTTCATGAACGTAAACTTTTATAACTTTTTCCGGGCTGATTTAATGCTTGTGCTGACCCGTGAGTTCACAAAAAGTGTCCAGAAATGGTCAAATAATTTTAAGTACTGTGTTTTTCTGATTTGCTTTAAAATCAAACTTCCTTCCTTCAGACATCAGACTCTCAGTAAGTTAGCAGATACCAGCCTTGCAGCTCAGGAAAAAATAGACTTCACACAGCTGTTTTTGCAACAGCAGTAAATTTCTACTATTCTTTCCTTCTTCTGGCTCCAAAAAGGTGTGAAGCTCACAGACATCAGCAGTCTGCCAGGCTTTGCACCCAGCTGTAGGTCCACGGTGTTTTCCCAAAGGTTAGAGTTCACGTCTTTCTCTGAGACCTTTGTTGCTGGAGGAATTGTATGATTAATGCTGAAGTTTTTGGAGGAGAGCAAGCAGGGGGGACTGTGCTTATGAATGGTCATCTCCAGGAAAGGTCCACAACCAGCAGCTAAAGGGTGAGGGCAGAATACCCAGAGTATAAATAGAGGCAGAGTTTGCAGAATCTCTCCACAATATGCAGCTTTCACTTAATCGGATTAAATAAACTTGGATTTTCACCTGCCTTTTCCATCTGAGACCCACCATGACACCACAGTTCAATTACTGGATGTGTTTGACTGCTTTCTCACTGACCGTGATGTCAAGCTATGCTTTGAAAAGGTAGCAAACCAAGTATTTTTAATTTTTAGCTGGTTTATTTGAGAGCAATAATGTTGTGGAGTAGCTGGATTATGGAGTAAAATTAACAGTGTACGACTATACAAATAAGACAGAAAAATGAAAGAGTTTCACAGGATTGGTAAAAAATTGACTTCACCTCTAGCTTTGCAGGTGTTTTAGTTCATCTTAATAGTGTAGTGCCCGGAGGCAAAGCACATCTGCACTTTATTACAAGTTCATTGTCACATTCAAACTGTGCAAATAGATCTCATACGTAAAACATAAATCCCGAGTGGTGCATCTCATTCAATGTTTCCCTCAATATTCTTTTATTTCATATCATGTCTTTCTGCTTTCAGAGTCCCACTAAAGAAGATGCCATCCATCAGAGAGACAATGCAGAAAATGGGTGTTTCTACAGAGCAGGTGTTGGCTGAAATGGTCCAGTTGGGCACATCCAACAACGGGATTGTTCCCACACCTTTAACAAACTATTTGGATGTAAGATTGCATCTAATTTTATGTGATCGCAAGCACCTTTCATTAAACCCATCATTACCTTATTGTTCTGCGAAGGTTCTCCAGGTGAATAGTAATTCAAGACATGTTAAATTGAAGGCATCTGGGTTCAGTGTTTAAGTTTTAGGTAAAGCCAGACATACTTCTCGAGGGTTAAAGGGGCCCACGCATTCAAAGGCCTTCATCTTCGCTCTTGAACAAGCGTTGAAATGTCTTCTTGAGTAAAATAGCAGATCCATTTGCTTTTGACTTGGTATGCCATGCATGAGTCATACTCTTTATGCCAGTTCTCATCCCCTCAAACCACATTCATAAATTACCACGCAAGAAAATGTGTATATTATGAATGTCAATATTCAAGCATAAATATCAAATCTAAACTTGTTATTTCCATCAGACTCAGTACTATGGGGAAATAAGCATTGGCTCTCCGGCCCAGATGTTCAACGTGGTGTTTGACACAGGTTCTGCCAACTTGTGGGTGCCCTCAGAATTGTGCGACACCTGCATCGCCTGTCGTGAGTATTAATCAAAGTAAAAAAATGCATCTATTTTGCATTTTTTGCATTTTGCATCTAGTCTGCTATTTTCCGTTCCGTTATCTTACGCTTATCCGGGGCCGGGTAGTGGCAGCAACAGCCTCAAACGGGAAGCCCAGGCTTCTCTCATCCCGGCTGCATTCTCCAGCTCACTTGGAAGAATCCCAAGTCATTCCCCAGCCAGCTGTGAGACATAGTCTCTCCAGCAGGTCCGGGGTCTCCCCCTTGGTTTCCTCCCGGTGGGACGTGCCCAAAAAAACCTTGCACGTGAGGCGCTCGGTGGGCATTTTGACCAGGTGCCGGAACCACCTCATCTGGCTCCTCTCGACCTGGAGGAGGAGCGGCTCGACACTGAGCTCCTCCCAGATGGCAGAGCTCCTCGCCCGATCTCGGAGCGAGACCCCAGCCACCTTGCGGAGAAAACTCATTTCGGCCGCTTGTATCCGCGATCTCATTCTTTCGGTCACCACCACTATGGTCACCACCCACAGCTGGTGACCATAGGTGAGGGTTGGAACGTAGATCGACTTGTAAATCGAGAGCTTTGCTTTTCGGCTCGGCTCTCTCTTTACCATGACGGACCAATGCAGCGTCCTAGTTATTGCTGTTGCCTGTGACGGGAAAATGTATTTTACATAAAATGAGTGTTTTAATTCAAATGTGAGCAATCTTTAAAATGAGTTATTTCACAAATATGTGTAGACAAATATATGTATACATAAAATAAATACCATTTCCACAAATACCCACATGTTTTAATGCATTTTGAACTTGAAGGTCCCCGCAACAAGTATAGCGCTCCAAAATCCCGCACTTATCTTGCGAATGGAACAGCATTTTCTATCCAATACGCCTCTGGAAATGTCAAGGGACATCTGAGTGAAGATGTGGTTGTGGTGAGTTGAATGTAAATATAAATCAGTACATTTCCTTTTAACTAAAAAGCGTGAACTTCCCTTCACCTTGTTACATCTTTGATCTGTAGCTTGTTTGATCCCTGCAGTTTGGTGGTATTCCTGTGGTGCAAGAATTTGTTGAAGCCAGTTACCTTTCCCCAAGTCCCTTCATCTTTGCCAAGTTTGACGGAGTGCTGGGGATGGGTTACCCCGACGTGGCCATTGACGGTATAACTCCGGTGTTTGACCACATCATGTCACAGCATGTCCTCGAAGAACAAGTGTTTTCAGTCTACTACAGCAGGTGGGTTTGAGCAGATATTCTATCATTTTGTGCAAACTCTACCTGAAGTGATGTATACTCATGAGATTTGTGGGGCACCACAGATGTTTTGTTGACAGCAAACCGCATGTGTGATAGATTACCTGTAGAAAATCTGATCAAACTAAGAACACCTTTCAGATATTAATCTTATCTCGCAAAGCATTTTTGGGGATGAGCGGAAACTACAATAAGTAAGATTATTTTTCTTATACTTTGACCTATCGTATTGACTGAATTGAACCCATTAGACAAATACGGTTCATTATCTTTTCATATGAGAAGATTTTTAGTATATGAGAACCCGATTTAAAAATTTGCCAAATAACTATAATTTCTTAACATCAATAAATCACGCATACGAGCAAAGATAGAGAAAATATGCATAGCAAGAATAAGGTCAACACATTGACTGACGAGAGACCGAGAGCCAGAGACTGAGCTACTAAAAGATGTCTGCTTATCAGAACAATGCAAATACTGTATATTTGAAGTCTGCTTGTGGGCATTTAATAGGCCTAAGTAAAATTTTACAAGTCAATTTTTTATCAGGGCACGTCTTTTGTATTCATTTATCACTTTATTGTTTTCTCTTTAAAATAAATTGGGGCATTTTGAGTCTGCTAGTTGTTATTTATTAGCACTGAGACTTTTAAATGGAAACCCAAGAAAAGTCAGACTCTTTGGTCTCACTGGACTGTGTCTTGTGTGCTCATTTCTTGAACTTTCCACAAATGCTTCATTGCTTCCAGGGATCCAAACCATTTTCCTGGTGGAGAGCTGGTACTTGGCGGCACCGACCTGAGCTACTATACTGGGAATTTTAATTATGTGGAAACCAGAGAGGTGGGAAAATGGGAAGTAACCATGAAGGGGTGAGAAATTTGAACAATTTCCAATTCTGCATGTGTGTGTATGTGTGTGAGCACACACGCATGCATGTGACCATTCAGAAACTACACATGTTTGGTGTTACACCCTCTCTCCCCCTGGTTTGTTCAGTGTTTCTGTGGGAATGGAGATGATGTTTTGTGCTGAAGGCTGCACAGCTGTGATCGACACGGGCACCTCCTATATTACAGGCCCGGCCTCCTCTGTGTCTGTGCTGATGAAAACCATCGGTGCTCAGCTGGATGAAAGTGAGGTGAGTTCTTGTCATGCAACATGATTTCCTACAAAACACAGCTTTGTGTAAAAGTCATCACCTGTCATCATCTTTTATTTGAAATCTTTCCACCAGTACATAGTCGACTGTGACAGAGTCACATCATTGCCCAGTGTCACTTTCCATTTCGGAGGCCAAGAATACCCACTCACACACGAGGATTACATCCTGTCGGTAAGGATGAGACCAAATGCATTGGTATCTTTGAATTTGAAATTTCATTTTAGGATTTGAGACTTATTTTTGCTTGTCGAGCTAAATTACCAAACATTTCTGACTTGTAATAAAATGATTCTTTGTCACATCAGCAATCTCAAATAGAAGGAGATGTCTGCACTGTCACCTTCAGAGGCATGGATGTGCCGCCACCTGCAGGTCCCATCTGGATTTTAGGTGCCAACTTCATTGCCCGATACTACACAGAGTTCGATCGCCACAATAACCGCATAGGGTTCGCCACAGCTGTCTGACTCAAAGTCCAGCATCAGCTCCATTCAGCCATACTTCTGCTTTTTATATTCCTATTGTTATCCTTAAATGATGCTTACAATGTTTCACCCTTGACTGCCTTTTGCTATTTTGTGGTCAAAATCAACTTTATTTGCAAATGATCAAACTGTATCTAAAATAGTCGTTGCACTTTTTAACATTAACTTGCAGAAGTTGCACTAATCACATTTGTTAGAATATAATTTATCACTTTTATTAGTAAATGTATTTTCTATGATTGAGATTGTCCAGCTGAAACAATACAAGTTCACATTTGCATCATATCTGTCATAATAAAATGTTTTTATGAAGTTTATTTTCAATTTCATTGAATTTCTAGTGTTGGCACTAGTGCTTTTATCTCAGTCCATTGATCCATTTCGGGATGATGACGTGACAGTCAAAGATGAGGCTGGAAACAGATGTTCCAATCGATTTATTCCACTGCACTAAATCGGTCTCAAAACCACAACCATAGTTGAAGTTGAACAGAGTTTATTTTTGAGATGATGTAGGATAATTTCAAATATGCTACTGTTATCAGATACGAATAACAGAAAGTCAGCTTTTAATTACAAAGGAAACTTGTTAGAACTGATATGTCACATTGTTGTGGCATGAGTAAAGATTGCTTTCTGCTAACTTAGCAGACAAAGGAATCACGAAGAACAATAAAACTGTTAAAACACCTAGATATATGAGGTTCTTGTCAGCTCTCTTTGTCTCCTGTTCTCCACACTGGTGGGGAAGTTCTGTCATGCTTCTTTAAAATGATAGTGGGTTTTGTCACGCTTCCTTGCTCCCACATCCATGAATTGTCTGTTTTAAATTTTATCTGCTGGTAATGTGCAGGGAGGTGAGGGTGGACACTGGCATCTGATCAAAAGTCAAAGCGTTGCATAAACATTTCTTCCATATGAGTCAACAAAACTATTCACCCTGGAAATGCACCAAAAACACACACACACACACACTTACAAACTTTTAATCTGTATTATTTTTGGTGAAATCCACTGTTTGAAATGTAAGCAGTGCATGTCTTTAAAATATGACAATTGTAAGCTTTAGATTGACATACTGTACACGCCAATGTACACAAACAGTAAAATTATTGAACACAAGACAATTTCTTTCAATAGATATTTGATTTGGAGTTGCGTTCAAAACAATATACATCATTGAAGCTGAAAACACGGAAAGTTGAAGACCTCTAATATTTAATTGATATTTCAAATAATTCCAAGCATTATTTGTTGAGTTAGAAGCAGGAATGTTAGATTATTTCTGTCTCCCATTACTGAAGAGGCCTGCTAGGAATTATTGAATCCAGGCGGCGATCCAAATTATTTCCTGAATCAGATTGTTTCTTGCACCATTGCTGACTTTTCTTGAAATTACTATAACAATATAACTTTTTAAGTAATCTTACTTGCAGACAAAAGGGCAGACAACCAGACAAAACACCCCTTCAAAAACCATAACCTTGTATTCAGGTTGTAATGTTGTAATTGTTTGAAGAAAATAGAAAAATCTAATGAAAATGGAATGGTGGAAATGTTTTCATCGTCAATACAATTACATTGTAGAGGAATGAAGATTAGTCAGAGTAAGACAGAGTACATGTGTGTAAATGAGATGGATCCAAATGTAAAAGTGAGGTTACAGGGAGAAGAGATAAAGAAAAGTGGAAGATTTTAAGTACTTAGGATCAACAGTCCAGAGCAAATGAGAGTGTGGAAAAGAGGTGAACAAGCATGTGCAGTCAGGCTGGAACGAGTGGAGAGAAGTATCAGGTGCGATGTGTGATAGAAGAGTTTCAGCTATAATGAAAGGGAAAGTGTACAAAACCGTGGTGAGACCGGCCATGCTGTTTGGTCTAGAGACAGTGGCACTGAGAAAAAGACAGGAAACAGAGATGGAGGTAGCAGAGATGAAGATGCTGAGGATCTCTTTGGAAGGACAGGATCAGAAAGGAGTATATCAGAGGAATAGGTATATCAGAGGCTTTGGTGATAAAGTCAGAGAGGCCAGACTGAGATGGTTTGGACATGTGCAGAGGAAAGAGAGAGTACATCAGGAGAAGGATGCTGGGTTTGGAACCACCAGGAAAGAAGCCTAGAAGAAGACCAGAAGGTTCAAGGATACAGTAAAAGAAGACATGAAGATAGTTGGTGTGACCGAAGAAGATGCAGCAAATAGGGTTAGATGGAAGAAACTGACTTGCTGTGGCGACCCCTGAAGGGAAATGCTGAAAGAAAAAGAAGAATACAACTACATTGCAAGTTTTTTTTGTACATAGTGACATTAAGATTGAAATTCTGGAACTCTCGAAGATTACTTCAAATAAATGTTAGAAAATGTTTGTGTAGTAAGAAGCCGAGGCAGTCCATTCTGAAAAATGTTCCTTGATAAATGAATTTCTAACATGTGGATCATTATTAATCTAATCATCTCTGCCTACTGCATTCCTTGTGTTGATACTTTTTTTTGTTTTTTACAAAACCTTATCAAATATTGCAGAAAGGAAATTGAAAATTGTTCCCAAACATGCCACATGTGTACAGAACTGCTCTGCCGTATGGTAGGAACCACAAAGAAAATTAAAAAAAAAAAAAAAAAAGAAGGGAGAAAAAACTGATAAAGAGGGATTGTGAGAAAGGAAAGAAAGTGGTTGGGGGCAAAGCATCATTGACTTTACGGAGACGATTTGAAATAATGTTACATCACACTTTGGCTTTGGCACTGTTGCAGTTGTATGCATCAGTCTGGCTCTTTCAGTCATATTTGTGAAGAATGCACTTGTTTCTGTGTGACGAACACGGTTTTGGCAAAGATCAGAATAAGTTGTCTCTGTCTTTGGCTACAGAAAGATCATCGGTGAATGTTAGTGTGAAGCCCCTTGAAACAATTGTTTTATGATATTGGGCTATACAAATGTAATTGTCTTGATTTGTATGACAAAAATGAGTAAACAACTAAAGTGAATGACAAAAATCATTCCTATCGAGTGTTGTGTCGAGACTAACAACACAGATTACCGTGCCATCAATGAAGAGCTCAACACATCTACTTGACCATGTTGCCTTTCTAAGGTAACTATATGTCATCTTTTCAAAAACAGGAAGGCCCAGTGTGTGGTAAAGCTTAACCCAGCACACTGTTCCCCTGAAAAGCTGAAATTTCCAGTGCTGACAAGGTTGGTTGTAGAAAAATTCTATGACAATCTTCATGAAAACATGTTTATGGATAAAACCCCTTTTAAATTCTGCCAGACTTCATGCTATCAGTAACCATTGGCTGTCTCCACTTTCCACATTTGACTCCAACATCACATTGTGCTGGCAAGAAAAACCAAGATATCGATGGTCTTTCAAGCGTTCCTAAAGGAACTATTTCAGAAAATAAGAAATAGCTTAAAGAGAAAAGGTCAAGTTAAACTGCTTTAAGACACTTTGGCGATAGTTAAATAGTCCCCTCTTTGAGTTATTTGCTTTGACAAATTAATAGCACTAATTTCTGCAATTTAACTCACTTTATTCTCTTTCTTTAGAACCGACAAACCTTGTTAGAAAAATGGGAGTTATAATGGACTCAGACTTGAACTTCCATAGTCACATCAAATCAATTACATCAGCAGCCTTTAACCACCTTAAAAACATTGCCAAAATCAAGGTTTGTTGTCCAAAACAGACTTAGAGTTTCTTATCCATGCATTTGTTTCCAGTTGGCTAAATTATCGGGAGGGTCTTCTCACAGTCTGAACAAAATGCCCTTAAAACAGCCGCAGTTTATTCAAAATGCTGCTCTTTGAGTTCAAAGAGATGTCCAGGACGAGGATGAGTAGATGTTCTTCATCCTGATGGAAACACGGGAGCCAGAAGCCAGGTTCGGGCATCTGGTCCGGGTGCCTCCCGAGCGCCTCGCTAGTGAGGTGTTTCGGGGACGTCCCACCGGGAGGAGTCCGAGAGGCAGACCCCGGACCCGCTGGAGAGAGTATGTCTCGTAGTAGGCCAGGGAATGACTCAGAATCCTTCCTGGTGAGCTGGAGGATGCAGCTGGGGTGAAAGAAGCCTGGGCTTCCCGTCTGAGGTTGTTGCCTCAGTGACCTGGCCCTGTATGAGCTGAAGATGACAGAACGGAATTTAATTTCTTTTTGTATGTAACATGTTGTCAATTAAATTGTACAGCACGTAGTTAAGTTTTAACAGTTTAAAACCAGCATCTGGTCAGGCTGAATAGATTTCTCTCCAGTCAGAAAAAGAGTAAAGATATATATTAAAAAAATTATTTTTATTAAATCTGGTTCTGAGCTCAACAGAAAGAAAACAAAAATAATCTATATTTATTCTGTAAAAACAAGTGAAATTGTTTTTGTATCACAATCAAAATGTCCCTTTTTTTTAAACTTTCCAACTTGCAGACTAAAACTTGCAAAAAAATTTTAGGCTATTTTTCATAACATGCTTTAGCCAAATTTCTACAACAACATTTAAATGCATATGTTCATATGTAACATATATTATGTACATATGTTATTATTACATATAGGGAACTTTTTGTAATGAGGCGTCACAGTGGTGCAGTGACCTCACAGAAGAACGTTGGTGTTTTAGTCCCAGATGGGATGAGGCTTAAAAGACTGACCTCTCTGTGTGGAATTTGCATGTTCTCCCAGTGTATGCGCGGGTTTTCTCCAGGTACTCTTGTTTCCTCCCACCCTCCAAAATAATGCATGTTAGGTTAATTGGCCACTTTGAAAATTGCCCCTAGGATAGAGTGTGTATGGATGGTTGTGCGTTTTAATGTGGCAATATGACCCTGCCATATGGCCCGGCCAGAAATCAGCCAGGGTAGGTTCCATCAACCCCATTCGGGTTGATAAGCGGTTCAACGGTTCAGATAAGCGGTTCAAAAAGCAAAAGTAAACTTTTTGTAATGTCTTGACATTTGATAACTTTGGACCGCTGTGCATCTTGGATCAAGATAATTAGGAATGGTCATAACAGGCATAGAAATGTGCAATATGGTGTGACGTATCAAATACAGAGAAATCCTCTCAAATAAAAAAAAAACCAAAACACTGTTTGGAGTGGATCACAAACAATAAAAACATGAATGTTTGTTGAGCTTAGTGTCAGTTCCACTCTTTATTATGTGTCATTGTTTAGGCTCTCCTGCAACCACAGATTGCCACCCACCTAGAAAACTGGACCAACCCTAAAGTCAACGTATGTGGATATGGTTTCCTTTGACTTCCAGAGGAATTCAATTTATGTTTGAAGTGTTTTTGCATTTTTCATCCTCATCCTTCTCCAGCAGATTACCTAACCATCCACCAGACCATCTTGCACTCTCGTCCCAACTTTGTAAAGATTTCTCCTAACAATAAAACTGTCACCTCTGTTAGAACTCATTCTGCTCCAAACCCTTACAGTGTCAAAATTTCAACAATAGCAGGAGGTCTAACCTCTAGGTGGAAGTCTCATCAGATAATAAATCATCTAGTTTGGGAATGACAAAAACACCTCCATACAGATCATCATTTTTCAACCTAAGGTCAAATCATGGATACAACTAAGACTAACTCGATGGACAGCCATTTTTCATTCTTCCTCTACAAACTCAATTACTTGACATTCTATCTCAAAGAGAGTGCTCTCTAAAACATATCAATTATCATCTTAGGGTTCATTGGCTTCTGGTTCTTTTCGCTGCAGCCAGTTCTGGCTCAGGACTGGATCTAATATCCCTCTCTGAGTACCTCCAATGCATCTTAAATACAACTAAACAAGAGATACAGTAGAATTTGATATATTCTGGTATTGCCCATATTGTTGTTACAATTCTTTTCTTTTACTTGGATTTGGATTCATCTATATAAAAAAAAGAAGGGTTGAAAACACTCATAAAATAACCACTTCGCTTTTTAAGATGCACTTTGCTGAGACTTGAATAACTTTTTGACAGTTATATGAAGAAACTGATGAGAGGTAGCAGTGTGTAGAGCCCCTCTAAAATATCCTCAAGTGGACCGTTTCTCAAACAATCTTGGGAGAGTGAAGAAGAGTTCCTTGTGGTAAAGAAAAAAAATCTCCCCTTACGGTGGTTAATCTTTCTCAGTTTGCAAAACTTCATTGATGTGCTTCACAGTGGAAGAATGATTCCATACTGCATCCCGTCCCAATCCACCACCGGGTTTCTCCATGGATCTGTAGATTTCAAGATGCCTAGGCAATCCTTTGTTCTTGTCTTTGCTTTCGGTCCTCAGGGATTATCATTAGATCAGTGATCATATCAAAATATCTTAATTTATAACTCCTGAAACAGATAACAGATGAAACAGATGATAACAGATGAAAGCCCCTCAAACTCTTGTCCAGATTTACAACTGTGTTCCAGAAGCAACAACTCACACATCACACCCATATGTTTGGGTATCACCTTCAAAAATGTATTTTCTTTTATCATTTCCTCCTTTTTTTCCCCTTCACTGGAACATATGTTTCTCTTCAATCGGTTTTTGGTTTTTGTCTTGTTTTGAGTTTCACTTTTGGTGGTTGTTTGTCATTTTTCTTGTCATTATTGATTATCGGGTGTAACACTGAGTGAAAAAATGTGTGTTTTATGTTTGAACATTTCCCTTTTTATATAAGTTGACAAAGTTTACCCACGTTTAGCTCAAATGTCTTTGTCACACTTTGGTTGAAAGAACATGGAGAAAAAATTGAAAAGTTATTATTATATCTGCCTTTTTATGGGACAGGAAAGGTTAACCTCTGAACTCCAACCTTTTTGTGGTCGGGGGCATAAAAGAGGCTAATATGTAAAGAATGGTTGCTTTTCTAATGCCAAAGTGCATGCTTGTATGGGAAGTTTGGACTTACGTGACTGTTTCACACATGTTTTACACCCCATGAAATGTTATATATCATCAAAGGAGCAGTCATTGTGAAAACACTGAGGTCCATGTCCATGTCTTATTGACAAGTCTTTCATTTTTCTTTACACATATAAGTCATGGAAACCTTAGATGATAATCAACGTGTTATTAATGAGCAGTGCCTCCTGTTGTGACTCAGTCCAGAATGCAGACTTGTACAGGACTGGGAAAGCAGGCTTCACGCTTGTAGCATGTAGAGGAGAGAAATGTATGTGAGTAGCAGAACAGATTGGAAATGACTTGCAGGTGAAACCTTTCGCTTGCACACTAAAATTGAATTTGAAGATAAAGCAAAAGCAGGAAGGGAAAGGTGGAGAGAGAAAATAGAACAAGAGAAAAATTCCCAGACGTGGAGAGGAATTGAAGGGGGCTGACAGTGGATGAAGAAGCATGAAAATAAGGTCAACTTTAGAGAACGACTCAATGAAAATAACACCATTGCTGTTTTGTTTAGTACTTATTGGTCTGACAACCTTTGCAAATTATAATCCACTGTGTCAAACACAGTGGTTGAGCAATTTAGGAGAATCTGCACTTCTTTTTCAGTGGATTTCAACTTTGTGTCAACTCAAACAATTTGCAATGAACTATAGTGCTGTACAAAAAATGGCAACAACATAATGCAATACTTCATTCAATTTTCATATGACTTTATATATTTGGCAGCATAAAAAAACAGAATGCAATCACACATCTATGAATTGAGACTCAAACGTTATATTTTAAAAGAAAAAAAAACAACCAATGGATCTCTCAGTAGTTGCCTTGCCTCAAGTCAGGAAAAATTAAGTGGTCACCAAGTCAAGACCAGTACTGAGAGATTATTAGGAACTTCCGGATTATCCTTTAATATGGATTGAATAGGGCATCCTTTTTACGGAATTCAAAGCAAATTACTGGACAAAAAATGAGCAGGTTTTTTAAAAATAAAACTTTTGTTTCATTCTGCAGCAGCTTGTTGATTTAGAAGCAAGAAATAAAGGTTCCTCAGACAGTAACCCAAAAGAAGTATGTTTCGTGCTCTGTTATTGATGTTAATAGCTAAGAAATTTACTGGTTTTGAAAGAAAGCATGGGGTCGCACTTCTATGTTTTGGAAGTTTATATAATTAACACAAATAAACCAAGAAAACTCTTATTGCCAATAATAACTTAAATAAATTCTCCAATAAATAAAGTTTCAAAACAAAGCTATTCAATTGCAAGCAGTGCAAAAAAAATCAAAATTCACAACATCAGCTTTTTAGTTACAAAGTGAAATCATTAGCGTAGATGATTGAAATCCTGGTAACCACATGTCTACAACCTTCTAAAGAGTTCTGCCGTTTATTGCTATCCCATGGAGTTGGAGCTATTGGGTTACTTGGTCATGGTCCGACTTTCCATTTGTTGAAAGTAACTTTTTCTGCCCTGGCTGCTGCTGTGCGACCATCAACCAACAATTTAGCTAAAACTTTTTAAATGAAGGGGTTCTTCTGACTTTTAAGTACAAGGAGGGGACAAATATTCCTTATCGCAAGAATGCAAAGAATGGCTGTCCTGTTCATCTGATTCACCGGGTTATCTGAGGGAGTTTTAGACAAATGCCTCATTCATGCGACCAAAAATGTATCATTGTCCACTTTGCTTTTAATAGAAGACTACAACATGCAACTAATGTAGCAGTTATATATTCTGGCATGAGGCTATTTTCTCATCTAATTTGATTTAATTTCATGCTTTTAAGTGCTCCCCCATCCCTCCATAACTACAAGGTATTGCTAATCTTGCGACAATTTGTTAAACATCTGCTTTTAAATGAAATTAGAGGCCTTACGACTTGATTGCAAATGTTTTAAAATGTTGTAGTGTGTGAGGTTAAATGAAGGCCAGCTCAAAAGACTTTTCTTTTGAATGACATTTATACAAATTTTGAAATATCACAGTAATTTAAAGACAACTGCGGCTTGAGCCATATGTCAAACAGCTATAGTACATGCAACATTGTGATTGAAAACAGAAAAAACACTGATCGAAAGCTGTAAATTGTTTATGTGATACAGATGCGGGCTGTTGAGGGGTTTTGGAAAACCAATTGCCTATGCATTTTCTGACGTTTTTATATTGCTTGACATATTGTTTTACTGACGTAAATCTTTTCATAAAAACTGCAGCAATATGGACATCAGCTGGTATGTTTACAGCTATTTTAAGCAGCGCTGCATTTTGGGTTCCTGTTTACGTTTGAAATTGAGTTCATAAAATTGAGCAAAAAGTATTTCTAGATGGATAAACTTAAAATAATGAGAAAAATATTTTCCATCTAATGTAATTATACTGTTATTAACTATAGATCAATTATTGCTTAAAAACAAATCAAATATGAAAATAAACATTTTAAAATAAAATTATTGCATGTAAAGAAATTTACCAAGTAATCTCAACCCTGTTTGTCATCACTGCTGTACTGAGATCAGGACATTGCATATTGTCCAACTTGGAGAGGTGGGAGGTCTTTAAAAGGACTGTCTATCAGCTCAAACAGTTAGTCTTGGTTTGAACTCACTCAAGGGAGGAGGAGCACATCAGGCAATGCTTTGAAGAACAGCGCCACATGACGAAGTGTCAGATTTACTTAACAACAAATTCCTTTCTGTGGAGTGGAAGTGGTTTATATGAAAAGGATCTCTATGCTTCAATGTGTGTGATAAAGGAGTCTGGTGTTTTCCATTGTCAAACACGTACCAGATGACCATCCTTGTGTCAACCCTGAGTCAGAGCAAAGCAAAGGTAGGTGAGAGCTTTTTCATTATTAGAGCAAGGATAAAGAGAAATCCACAACAATTCTATTAGAAGAAAGTGAAATCATGTGGAGGCAGTGGTTTATGTGTGATGTTTGCTGCTTGATTGTACAGTTTGCTGACCTAAATGCAGATATTAAAGAAATAGAAGAAAACAGATCATGTGCTAGGTGATATTTGCATCATGTGCTCTTGTATTTGCCACATGCCAGTTACATCAATAGTTTTATTAGATTACATTAATTTGATTATGTATCATCATCAGTCATTAAGTGGGCTCCCTGTATTAGTCTAGCATGATTGTTTTTCAGCTCATACATAGGATCTTGTTCTTTGGGAATAACCCCTTTCGCCACTCTGTTTCGAATTACACAAACCGTCGTTGCCAATTTTCTTTAAAGTTAAAATGTCAGTTTTCTGACACTTTCGCTTGTTCCTGCTTCGAGTGATTGTCTTTTATGCAACCGTAGAACTACATGGCATATTTTATATAAAAAAGTATCATTTTACATCTTCGAAATATATAGAAAACAAAGAAAGATGAAAATAATACTTCTGGATTTTATTAAAGTTTTTTCTTTTGCTTCTTCATAGATTTCTGATGTGGAACCAAAACCAATTGTTTTACTGTTTCAGCTCATGTTTGTTTGTGCCTGTCTTTTTTGTTGAGCCTAAGCTGTTTATAACTCAGTAGTTGGGCATATCGTGTAGATAATTATACAGAAAAACCTTCATGTTTTGAGACTTTTCCTACAAAGTATCTCACATTTGCTAGTCACCTTGTTTTAACCTTGGGGTCCATCTGGAGCCAGTTTTTCTGCTTTGGTTGCCAAAAGGTGGTTGGTCGCAGGCAAAAGGAGAAGTCTGCATGTTGAGCTCGTTGGCTAAACTTTGGTGGCAGAGGGCACTATAAGACCATAACTGAAATGTATCTCAAAGCAAGCCATGATTTTGATGTCAAAAACATACCTACTCCTGCCTGGTTCTGTGGCAACAAATTTGTACTTGAACGTTACTTACATTTAAGTGTTCCTGTTACTTTCAGTTAACAGGATATCTCGTGCACTGTTTGCTCTGAATTGATTACACGATTATACTCGTATTCTAACAGTCATACTCTTATGGCACAATCAGATAGAAATTCCACAGAAGTCTGCTGTGGTCTGGTTTTTTTTCTTTGTATAAATTGTTAACTTCATTTATGTCATTTTTAGTTTTAGAAAACTTCTTCTTGTTTAAGCTTTTTTTCTCTTTTTTTAAACATGTTTGGTGTTTAGTGTATTCCTTTTTTTCCCTTTTTGTGAGGAAACTTAATCTGGTAACAAAAAAGTTGATGTTTTGACTGGTAGACTGAGACTATTTACTTTTGCTTCAACTAAGTTCACACTTGTCTGTTTAATTTATACTTCTGTGTGAATCATACTTTTCTTTTGCATTGGAGACGTGTAATATTTTTTCAGGGTAATATTTGGTTATATCAGTTGCAGGTAAAGTGTCTGTGTATGCTAATGTTCCTGAGCTTTCCCCTCACCATGGCTGAGGTTCCCGGTCCATGCAGACACTCAATCACAAGGGAGCATCTCCTGACAGTCAGACAATTGGTAGGTTTGTTTAAAAATAAAGAAGATTGGACCAATCGAAATGCCCTCTGTTGAATTTGTTTTGTTATTACCTTTGCAGATGGATAACCAATTAAGAAGTGGGTGCTCAATAACCTACACATTCATAGAGCGGAGAAATTTGGTAGATTACATTTGCTTGAGCAGAATGGCCCCACCCTTGATTCCAAACTTGTGTTGATAAGATCTTTCTCCTGCCTTTTATATTTTTTCTTTAATTTAGAGCAAATGCTGCTTTGTGAAAGCTGCTTTACCCTGGATCCTGGAGCTGCTCACCACCCACTTCAAGTATAATCGAGGTTCTGTAAATGATGGCTATGTTCAGTCTTTGCGAGCCCTCATCCTCAACGTTTATTCTCAGAAATGTGTGCCTCAGATTAATGAAGAAGTTGAGGTAATTGCGTTCTTTAGAAAAAAAAAACCTACTGATAATGACTTTGTGAAATGTTATATCAAAATATGCAAAGTAAGAAATCTGTGAGCACAAGGAGAGGAATCTTGTCTTTGTAAAAACCACTTCCATAATGTTTCAAATCTGTTGCAGGACAAACCAGAGAGTTTTGAGATGCTCTACCAAGGATCACCTTCAGAAGCACTGCAGAAAGCATCTGAAGTGCTGTCTGTTTACTGGGAACTGGTGACTACCAGTAATTCTCCAGTTGACTGGAGGTGCCAGCATGAATACGCAGAAATCTTTGGCTCTACCGAGCAGCCACCCTCAGAGTCAACTACACAATATTTTACAGGTGGGAATGTCAAGCCTTTAGTGTTCCAAGATGGGAAAAATACATGTTGGCTGCAACAATTACTGATCGCATGTCCCCTTTCTACAGACAGTTATGATTGGAACTCAGTAAAGGCTTATCAAAAAAAA
The DNA here is from genome assembly GCA_902685375.1 of Neostethus bicornis. Classification (NCBI taxonomy): domain Eukaryota; kingdom Metazoa; phylum Chordata; class Actinopteri; order Atheriniformes; family Phallostethidae; genus Neostethus; species Neostethus bicornis. The sequence continues at coordinate 10,010,586 of LR738550.1, forward strand.
ACAATCAGAGACCTGTACAAGCTTGGCTTCATCATTGCATGTATCTTTGGAGGACTGCTGGTCATTCTTACACTCTACTGTCTTATCATGCAGAAGGTACCAGAATATTCTTATTTTACAAACTGTAAAATGCTCATGTGCACCAGTAAAAATTAGTTCTGCATTCCACTCATATTGTGATAAAACAGGTCTCAGCATGGTTCTTTTCTCTTGGGGTCTTGCTACAAAAGTGCCAGCCCTGTCTTACCGGCAAAAGGAAAACTAAATGAGTCATGCTTACAGAAAAGAGCAAATATAACTGTTTAGATATGTGACTGTGTTTGACTCATGTGTGGTATGGTCTGAATCATAATAAGAATATGTCTTCATCTGTGATCTTCCAAAAAGCATGACTTCATTAACTTTATTTCTAATTGCAAATGAGGACAGTGCCAAACACTCTCGACGCCTCATTACAAACCTAAAACAGACATAAGCTTTGTAGGAATTTACAAACCTAATAAAGTAAAGGCAGTGAAACAGTTCCAGGTGCACTTTCCTATAAAAACCCATGTCTTCTGATAACAAAATATACAAACGGAGGTGTTAATGGCATGTCAGAGAAAAAGTAAAAAAAAAAAAAAACCAGGAGGTGGAGGTGGGGCGTGGGAATCTTATTCTGGATTACAGTCAAACCTTTGCTTATTGGGCTTTTGCTATAGGGACTTTTTGTTATCAGTTTTTGAAGTTTTGTTGTGATTTTCTCATTTTCCACTTTCTGAACGATTGTAGTGAGAGTTGTTTTTCTGGAAGGAACGGAAAATCTCCTTTGCGCAAAGTCATAGGAGATTATGGATGATTGTTGACAAAGCTGTTCCATCCTTGAACGAAGAGCCAAATTATGAGAAAATGTATGTTTAGCATCCAACTTTGATGCATTGAATGGCTGGAGGCATTAAACTATTATATTAAATGTAATTAATGATACAGCTGGACTTTTTGGCCAGTGATCTGGTCAAGTAGTGCAGTAGGAATTTTCAGACCTTCCAATTTTGATTTGTTTCTGATGTCTTCCAGAGCATCAATGCAACATGGAGAAAAACATTTTTGTTCCATAAAAGTGCTAAATATTCAAATAAGAAATGTGTAGACAAGAATGAATGCGGAACTAAATTAAATTTTGAAATCTACTTACAATAATGACAACACATAAAATATTTTTGCTGGTGTTCTCGACTTGGCAAATCAATAGAGAAGGAAGTCTTTTGATGTCTGTATCGAAAGCAGAACTCTATTTCTGACGAATGTCCCAAACACCAGATTGAGTGTGATCTTTTTTGATATTCAACTCAATGTTTGATAGCTGAGTTTATTCAGAACTAATTGATATTGCATAGTTACCTCACCGTTCGAAAAACCCTCCCCAAGGTCTTTGTTGTTATAGTACAGATGGACATTTTCGTGGCTGCTTTTCTCTAACTCTGTCATTGCTGACCGGTAATTGCTCTATTGACAAAGAACAGATTGTGGACATCTGAGACACCATCATTGTTTTACTAAAGGAGAGGTGAAATATTTTGATATTTCCAACAGCTCTATTTTCAACAATTGATTAAAACATATGAGCTTTTATCCCGGATTGTGCTTGGTAGATAAGCCAATGAGACACTCTCCTGTAAATTGCTGTAACATCATTAGCTTGTCTAGCCTGGGTACAAACTAGAAGGGGCTGATTGGAAGTTCGAGGAGATGGGAGTGTGAAGGTATGTGGTTGGAGATGGAAGTATTGATCAATTTTGTAACCTAAACCTAATAAGACTGAGTTTGATTGTGTTAGTTTGGGTTCCCATTGATTAAAAAAATTAGGGAATGTTCTAGTTCACAGTTAGATTGTTGGCATTTCTTTACACTATAAAAATTCACCAACTAAATTATCTCACATGACAGCTCGGAAAACATCCAAATCAACTTTTGTACTAGAGAAAATGACATTTCTTCCATCTCCTTGTAAGCAGGTTAAAAGTAATTAACTTGTTTATTGGAGAAACACATGGCAATTATCTAACACAACTAGACAAAGACACTATATTTGGTCCGATTAGATTAGATAGATTTCTATTTGTCCTAGAAGAGAAGATAATTCTTATTGTTGCAAATTATTGTTAGCCTGAAACACAAAACTATTACTTTCACTCTGTGAAAACAGTCTGACCTCACAGCATTGGGGTTCGTTTACTCCCCAGTGGGCGGCAACATTGTTGATTTAACAAATTGCTACTTTCTGGTCGGGATTGAATATGTTACTGTAATGCGCCCAGTCAGGGTAGTCCAGAAAGCAGAGTGAAAAACAATTTTTCTTTCCATCAGTATCAGGGCAACCATACCTGTCTCCTGAATAAAAATGTCTAAACACTGTCTTTGTTCTGGCTTTAAATTCTCAATCTTGAGAACTGATGCTATCATGGACCAAACTACCAAACTACAAACATGTCCCAGATGGATGCTTGTGTTCACATTACAGCATCATCTCTGTTTAGTGATCAGAAAGGATGTTTTCAAACTGCTGCTGTATCTCTGCTTGCTGATTAAACAGAATGTTTTCCAGCTTGCTGCTGCTGTTTCTCTGTTTGCTGATTGAATAGGATGTCTTCCAACTGCAGCTACGTATATCTCTGTTTAGTGATTGGATAGATGTTTTCTAACTGCTGCAATCATATGTTAATGCCGGCAATACCTGATTAGTTGCCGGAGTAAATTTTGAAATGGAGCCGAAGCACTAGGTGGTGCCAGCCTGGCTAGCCTGTTGTGCAATTGTCATTTTCTTCTCCTTTCGGCATTTTCCTTCAGTGGTCACCACAGCAAGTCCGTTTCTTCTATCTAATCCTGTCTCCTGCTTTCTCTTCAGTCAACTATCTTTATGTCTTCCTTCAATGTATCAATAAACCTCCTCTTTGGTCTCACTCTAGGCCTCCTGCCTGGTGGTTCCAAACTCGGCATCCTTCTGCTGATGTACTCTCTCTCTCTTCTTTATGCATGTCCAAATTATCTCAGTCTTGCCTCTCTGTTTTCATTTCCGAAACCTCTAATGTGTGCTGTGCTTCTAATCCAGTTCATCCTGGTCACTTCCAGAGAGATCCTCAGCATCTTCATTTCATTGCTTCCTCCATCTCTGTTTCCTGTCTTTTTCTCAGTGCCACTGTCTCTAAACCAAACAGCATGCCGGTCTCACCACGGTTTTGTACACTTATCCTTTCATTTGAGCTGAAACTCTTCTATTTGCAATTGTCTGAGAAAGAGTATAAAAAAAAGTACACCTGCAAAAATATTCAAATAAATATGTTCTAACGACCTGGGGTTGGATGAGTATAAAAACTTCCACTTCCAATGAAACTACTTGCACTTTTGGAAATTTACTCTGCAAAAAGCTAGTTTGATTGAGTGAATTGTTGAAAGTGTGAGGTTTTATTTTGCCAATCTTTCAGGCAGAAAATCTTTATCTTTACATACTTAATTTATCTTTCAAAGGGGAAATTTGTGTGCTGCATTACACCGCAGCAGGCTGCCACAACAGCACCAATGGTGTGAGAAACAGGGGGTTCGAAGCCTAGACATGAGTTTGGTGGGATTCAACCCTGCAAACTTCCGGTCCAAGGGCAAACATTCAACCTCTCCCTTAAATTTACTATCACATTTGTAAAGCTAATGTTTAAACAAATTAAATATAAACTGTAGTTTTCTTGCTTATTGATCATTTTGGAATGCAATTTTAACGTTTATTTCTATTTTTGTTGCATTTTGACAGAAAAGTACATGTACTTAACACACATAAAGTGATAGCAACGCTGCCTTAACAGCATCAAGCAAATGAATTTATTTTATTTAATAACACCAGATTATCTAAATTGTTGTTGAAATGTTCACAAGGATGGAAGGATTTTCCATTAATTAAAAAGAAAAAACATTAGATTATGCGCAAATTTGAAACATTAGTTTAACGATTCACATGAAGCATAGCTTCCTATAATCATACCAGGGAGTTTGGTTTTCGAAGCTTAGTGGTAAATTATGAACTTCTGGACTAAAATACTTTGTACATCTCTCTGATTTAAGAAGATTAAACAATTGCTGGAAATAAAAGGTCAGTTAGTCCTTTCAATTCGATCAGGGTTCAAGAAATTTAAACTTGCTACTTCGCAAATAGTGTAAGATCACTTGGTTCTGCTTAAGACCAAGAGCAGAAGAATCTCTCAGAAGACAAATCAAAACTGAAATTTACTCACACATTGACTGCTTTTGGTTTTCATCTTTATGGGGAGAATTTTTGCCAGAGCTCACTGTCTGTTCAGCAGAAAGAAACCAGGCTAAACTGCATGAGAAAATGATCTGCATAAGAATGCTCCGTTAAACAGGCTTTAAACCTACAGTAAAAACTGGGATCATGGCTCTCCTGTGCAAGACAAAGCTTTCCTACAATATAGCAGTGGTCGATGAAGTACTCACTTTTTGTACTTAAGTAAAAGTACAGATAATTAGGCAAAAAAATACTTAAGTAAAAGTAAAAGTACCAATAAAAAAATCTACTTAAGTAAAAGTACAAAAGTAATTGGTGTAAATTTTACTTTTCAAGTAAAAAGTAAAAGTGTTCGATCATAATTCAAATGTTATTTTTTGTGCTGTAGGGTCACAAATAAACACTCTGCAGGGGCGTGACCCTCCCTCCCCTCCCGCCTCTTTTGGTCCACAAAAAAAAAAAAAAAAAAGAAGAAAGGAAAGGGGGCTAGTCAAGCTATCCCCTTGCAGGGCCAGCGAATGGGGACCAAAATGCAGGAAAATGACTCTTATTTTTTTAAATGTTCTGGGGGTGGAGGCCCCCAGTCACCCTATCTAAAAATGTAGTGAAGTAAAAGTAAAAGTACCGACCTTAAATTTTACTTAAGTAAAGTACAGATACACAATTTTTTTTACTTAAGTACAGTAACGAAGTACATTTACTTTGGTACGTTCCACCACTGCTATATAGTATATTATAACATAAAAGTTAATATTATGCAATGCCCACTACTGGGCATTGCATAATATTAACTTTTATGTTAATACTGTATAATATAATATACGTAACGAAGTAAATGTACTTCGTTACTGTACTTAAGTAAAAAAAATTGTGTATCTGTACTTTACTTAAGTAGAATTTGAGACTGATACTTTTACTTCACTACATTTTTAGAGCAAATATCTGTACTTTTACTTCGCTACTTTTTAAAAGTGTGTTTTACATTTTTTGTTACATTTTCGTTCAGGAACTTGAAAAATATACAGTTTTTTTTTAGCGCAACTTGAAGCCGCATCGCCAAAATCAAAAGGAGCAGTTGATCGGGAGAAGAAGTAATGAATCGAGGACCAATTAGAGATTCGAAAATAAACATTTTCTGCATTCATTCAGTGCCAAAAAACTAGCATCAAATATGCACAAATTAAAAAGAGTTAGTAGATTGTTGTTCGTTGTGTTTACCTCTAAATAAAAAGTTGAGCCATCATTATAAAGAGCAGGGGCAGTTCTAGGATTTTCTAAAGCTGGTCATTGACAAAGCCAATATAGGGTGACTGGGCCTCCACCCCCAGAACATTTTAAAAAGTAAGAGTCATTTTCCTGCATTTTGGTGCCCATTCGCTGGCCCTGCAAGGGGATAGCTTGACTAGCCCCCTTTCCTTTCTTCTTTTTTATTTTTTTTTGTGGACCAAAAGAGGCGGGAGAGGGGGGGTCACGCCCCTGCAGGGTGTTTATTTGTGACCCTATAGCACAAAAAATAACATTTGAATCATGATCGAATACTTTTACTTTTTACTTAAAAAGTAAAATTTACACCAATCACTTTTGTACTTTAACTTAAGTAGATTTTTTTTATTGGTACTTTTACTTAAGTATTTTTTTTGCCTAATTATCTGTACTTTTACATAAGTACAAAAAGTGAGTACTTCATCCACCACTGGTAATGCCCATGTTGAGAAACATTAGTATCTTTTTTAGAGGTTGCAAATTTAATGCATTGTGCTGCATCCATGATTTAATTTTCCTTTTGACTGGAAATTGTCTATTGTTTCTTGCTGTGATTTTTCCTTTTTTATTATACATGTTATTTTTTATTTTAAAAAAAAGTGTTTGGAACCAAATGCCAATTGCAAAAATCCCAAGCAACATTGGGTGGGGTTAAAGATAGATTCAACAAGGAGAATTGGTGAATAAACAGTTTAGAATGATAAGATTTGTTTTTATAAAAATTTGGAAAGATACATGCAAAAATTAACGTTTTGCAGGACACGTGTACTACTCTCTCCTAAATAATCTAACACATATCTCACACTATGGCCATTAAAATACATGGTTTAAACTAAGCAAACTGTTATAGTAAAGAAAGAGATTTTCCGCAAAAACTTTTATTTTTGGATGAGTTTTGCGGTTTCCTTTATCTCATTTTTGCTTTTATAAATCCCCAAGTTGAAACGTGTTACTATAGAGATTCATTTTAGAACATCTTTGTCAAAAGAACACTTTTTTCATCTGACTGTATTAAAAACACTTAAAAACGAGTGACATTCAGTCGGTAGGCATTAGTTTTGGAAAACCACATTCAATGGTGCTGCTGATTTATCAACTGAGAGAGAGCATGAAAGAAAAAACTTACTCAGTGGCATGATTCGATTGCCCATTTGGCGGAATTTTATGTTGCCAGGAATCCAGACGAAGCAGCATGAGAAAGCATGTGGAACAGTCTTCCCTTCCAAGAACTTTTGTTTATGTTCTTGTTTAGCTGATTACATGCAGAGTTGAAAGACTAGCGGTTTACACATCATGACAAACTCATGTTATGAGCCCTATTAAAACCCTTCTCCCTAATCATTTACATATATATAAAAATACATTTGTATATGTCCGTATTTATTAAATATATACATGTATATATATCACATCATGTGTCAGATGAGTTATTACATATCTGATCACATGGTAGTTTTTCGCTTCTCCTTCGTGCCTTCAGTGTATTTTCTTTTTGAGTACACAGGGGGTTCCTTTCACCAGGGATGCATTTCACACCTAGGGTGTCAGTGATCCATCTGCATCAATACAACCTTTCATAACTTTTATTTGCCTGGAATCCAGATTGATATATTTCTCTATATTTATTGTGGTGCAGGTGAGGAGGGTTTCCAGGCAACTCTTTTATGGTTATGTAACCATTTTACTATACTGAATTATTAAAGGGAAAAATAGCTTCCACATAACAAAAGGCCGATCAGCTTTTCTGAAAACGATGGTAGCCTTTGAAAAGTTTTTTTTAATGACATTTTTATTATTATTTCAGCATGGGGAAGTTGTGGGTATCCTGAAGCCACCAGCTCATTATCTGATTGTTTTAGCAAAAGTTTTATCTCTTCTCACTTTGTGTTAAAGAGGGTCTTTATGTGGATTGATCATACCTGGCAATGACCTGCTGACTGAATGTTATTGGTCAAAATGATATGATGTGAAAACATAAGTTTGCAGCCATTGGAATAGATTTAAAGAAAGCGGTCAGATTGAAAATATTTAATAAATATTAAGCAGCACAATATAATTAACACTAATTTGTGAGCCTTTGGCTCAGCGACTACCGAAACTGCGCTTCGCAGTAAAAAAATTTCTTTGGCACCGATTTTATTACTTTTATGGACGGAATTTCTAGGCAAAGCCGAGACGTTGGAGGGATCCGGTTCGGTGTTGTCAGGATTGTATTTCTGCTTTTTATGGATTATATGGTACTGTTGGCTTCAGGCCGTGATATCCAAGTCTCCAAGTTTATTTCTTGTGATCTCCAGCTCTTGTTGGTTCCGGATTGCTGCCGAGTGTTAACTGACTGGGATGGGATTTAGCACCTCCAAATACGAGGCTGTGGTTCTCACCCGGAAAAGAGTGCTCCCTGCAGGTCAGGGACAGGGCTCTGCCCCAAGTGAGAAGTTTGAGTATCTCAGGGTCTTAGTCACGAATGGGGGAGGTTGGAGTGGAAGATCGACAGACGGATCGGCGAGTGTTCGTGATAATCAGGACACTGGAAATCAGGACAAAGAAAGAGCTGAGCCATAAACCGAAGCTCTCAATTTACCAGTCGATCTACGTTTCCACCCTCACCTATGCTCAACAACTGTGCTTGAGACCAATTGTGGGTGGTGACCGAAAGAACGAGACTGTGGATAAAAGTGACCAAAATGAGCTTCCTTCGCAGAGTGACTAGGCTCTCGCTCAATGATAGAGTGAGAAGCTCTGTCCATGGGTAGGAGCTCAGTATAAAGCCTTTGCTCCTCCGGTTTGAGAGAAGCCAGATGGGGTGGTTCAGTGGTTATAGAATCGTTTCTGTACAGGATGTTCAGTTTAGTGCGGGGCTGTGCACAAATGATTTTATACAATTGTTTGTTTACATCCCGCCAGCTATCAGGTAGGTTGGCATTTGGTGGACCAATCACAGACGAGTTTTCTGTTTTTCCTGCACGGCACATTGAACAAACAGTCGTAGTAGCAGCTTGCTTGAGTATATTTGGTGAAAAACTAATTTTATTGCGTTCCAGGCACTGAATCTGGAGACATTTATATAGCATGACAGACAGAGCTGGGATATCTAACTTGAGAGATTAGGGTTAGCATCTGGTGCTAGCGAGCAGTTTAAAACTTTTGTCATCTTGGTTTTAGCATTGTTTAGCTGTGTGCGTTTTCAATTTTTTTCATTGCCAACTATGGTTTTCTGGGATTTAAATGTTATTATCAGATTGTTCTGCTCACTTGACATTTTGTTACTAAAGTCAAAAGTGAAAGGCCCGTTAAAGCAGGGAGAAAGACATAAAAGGAAGCAAAAATTAAACAAAAACAGCTAGAAACCAAAGCTAAAAGCTCTCTGAGAACAACCACCAAAACGCAATGGGTAGTTTTTGCATTTTTGAGGTATAATTAAATTTTTTGATAGAGAATAAAACTCCACAGAAACAGTGACGTCTCGTTCAAAAAGCAGAAGAAGTGCAGTCCTCAGCAATTTGTATAAATCAATCATATAGAAACAAAAAATACAAACGCAGGTGGTTGGCTTTCAAGCAGCCTATCACTGCTAATTCCGATCAGGCCAAAACTAAAACAGCATCGATTGGAGTGTTTATAGCGTAGAATCTAACATCATATTTACGGTGTTTCAATTATTCATGGTGGTTTTTTTTGTTTGTTTTTTTTTTAAAAGGTTTTGTAACCATTTACAAGAATTTAAGCGGCCAATTGTTTTTATTTTGTTCCAATATTCTACTGAAAATGAACTGAAACATGACGTCAAAACCAAGGCACATAACAAACCATACGTACCATAATTTTTATGTATAGTTACACAATACATACATGTATCTATGTACGTATTTATATACATATATACGCCACACAGATACATAATACATGACAGAAAGATTGATAGATCAAAATTTCATACGAGATAGCAGGCACGTGTAGAAATACTCAATTCGACACGCCTTTACAACATGACCAAATCAAAAAGCGTAGAATAAATACAAAATAAATAAAAGTTTATTTTAAATGGAATTACTCTTGGGTTAAAACAAGAAATAAAACAGTTTATTGCCCGTGACATTGATTGAAACGAGATGATCTCTGTGAGAAAATTAGCTTTTATTTTGAAGCAAATGGGACATATTCTAGACCTGTTTGCCTTCCAGTGGAGGAACAAAGTAGCCATAGAGGTTAACTGATAAACTAATATTAAAAGTTTAGGGCTTCTTGGGGTGATAAAACCAAAACAAACTGCCTCTTAAAAGACTTTGATTCGCTGTGACTACCACCCTGCTTGCCTGCTGTGGCTTAATATCCATCAAAAGAATGTTTGACTCTAAACGACAGATTTATTTTGGCTGGAGTTCTCGTCTAAATGATTTGCAACCAACCTTGGGTCACCACCCACCATTTGAGAACCAGGATCTAGATTTGCTTTGTCCACAGGGGTGAGACAAAATAACATAAACATCACATTTCCAGAGACATTCCTTCCAAAATTTGTCTGTAGACTGTAAATTTGATATGGTTGTAAAAAAAAATTAGAATTCACTCAGTTGGAAAGCATGGAGCCTGTGGTGCAGTATATTCCCACACCAGTAAGAACATATTCCGGTAATCTTTTAAAAGATTTCACAGTGGAATAAAATCCATTAAACCAGCTACATAACGCTTTGGGAGCATTATCTTTAACTACTAAGTACATTTCTTTGAAAAACATAGTACCATAACAATTTTCTAACTTGCATGAATTCATTTTTTCAAAACTTTTGTGTGCTTACGACATTCAGTTCACTTTGAGAAATGCAACTCTTCGTTATTTTCCCACTTGAGTGTTCCAATGGTTTTCCATTATTTGTATCTTATTTGAACTGCGTTATTTTTATTCCCAAACAGATTGTTCACAACCATCACGGATCAAGAATACACACAAACTCAAGGTAAGAACATAGAGAATTATTAAATGTAAACTGGCAATTTTCATCATGCTTGTTTAGATCTGCATGGTGGTGCAGTGGTTAGCCCTATGGCCTCACAGTAAGAACGTTGGAGGGTCGGGCAAGGCTTGAATCTGTGTGGAGTTAGCATGTTCTCCACATGCACTCCTGGGTTGTCTCTGGGCACTCCGGTTTCCTCCCATCTACTAAAGACATACATAAGTTAATTGGCCATTGGGAAATTGCCCCTAGAAATGATTGTGTGTGTGATTGGTTGTCTGTCTCTGTGTGTGGCCCTGCAACAGACTGGTGACCTCTTCATGTTGTACCCTACCTCTCACCTATAATCAGCAGGGATAGGCTTCGGTACAACCATGACTGGGATAAGTGGTTCAGAAAATGACAGAATGAATGTTTAGATTAAACTAATGCTGAGTACTTTCATGAAAACAGAGCCTCACGGGACATAGAGATGGAACCACAGTAAAGTAAATACTTCCACAGGTGAATATTTGAAGCTAGGACAGCCAAGCACACATCAATTTGAATTTTTTTAACATTTAAATGTTAATTGTACAATTCTCTCCACAGACAGTGAAGAATAAATCAACGCAACACCATACAAAAGCACTCGGGAAGCTATAAATTTGGTCCATTACAAACGATTCCTGTCCCTATATGTGTAATGTATTGAGCTAACCTATTTAATCAAAAGCTTTGCTTTGACTGAAAAGTGGGCCCTGTTCTCAATGATGTGCTGTGTATATCATGAATTATTTACAGCAGATTTCTTTTAAAGCTCACTAAAATGTATTTGTGTTTTTTTTGTTGTTTATTTGCTTCCACTTAACCATTTTTTATTGTGTGTCAAGTACTTCAATAAGTTATTTATTATCTTAACTCTATTCTGTTCTTGTATTGATAATAAAAAGTTAACCTTAAATATTAGAACCGAATCTGCTCCCGTGCTATCCACGAGTTAGAGTATATGAATGATGACAATAAAAAATATACGTCTAATCTAACTGCAAATAATGATCTCATTACAACATTTGTACCACTAAAGAAGAAGACCTGAGTCACTCCTGTATTTTTTTATCAAGCTTTACCAAATATTTTCAAATTTAATTGTTCTAGAAATGAAATTAGAACAATTACATTCTCATTTAACCTCAGGTATTACTAAATATTATTTTGTTGTGGGCCACACGAGTAAAGCTGTTGTTATTGACACAGAAGTGGAGGAATGAATTGGAATGATACGGATCAGTTACTCTGGCTGCTTGACAAAGGATGTACTTTCTGAACAGCATGTGACAAGATTTAATGGGAACAATGTGATACACTAGTTTACTAATGCATGCATGGCATTAAGTCCTTATTGTATGCTTATAACAAAAAAAGAAAGAACACAAATTGTGAGAATTCAACATGTTCTGTAATGTTGTCATGACTTTCACTACGTAGTGACAGTCCCGCCTACTGTTTCATAAAAATAAATTGCATAATGTCTGAGTTTGAGAAGAACTGGACCAATCCCCACAAAGTGAAACATTTGGATGTGTCCCAAAGGACTACCTCAGTAAATCTTGTCAAAGATTCCCACATGTGATCAAGTGCATGTGTGTTGGCTTCTCTTTTGTTTTTGAAGAAATTGTGTAGGAAGCAGATGAACGAGGATAAAAACGAAGATGATGTTGGAAAAGCGGCATGCACACAACCTTTGCTGCACATGTAACCTGCAAGATATGCAACAAATCCGCTCACAAAAGCTGCCATTTATCAGCATGCAAACTTTTGTTTGAGGTGTAGTAATCCATTCTTTATCCACAGAGTGCTCCATTACAAAACAAGGAAACTATTTCTCTAATTTAATGTGGTGCCTTTCTTCAGAGGATTAGAGGCAGCTGTAGATAGATAGATAGATACGACGATGAGGGCAAGACAACTAAAGAGGAGTTGTCTTCAGCAATAAGTACATGTCCCTCACCCTATTTATCTTTCCCTTAATTATTCTATTTTTGTGCTTTTTATTAAAAAATATTCCCCGAAATGTTAATATTTTTTTATAAAAATTGTTCAAAAAGTTGTCATGTCTTTTTATAAAAGTATTTTACCTTTATGCAATGAAAGTATAAATGAAAAGACAAGGTTTATTCAGTATTTTTATTTGTGTAGGAATATGTAAAACATGCTTTATCTATTCTGTAAATCTGGAAGAAATATTTGCTTTCAACAACATCTAGTCGTTTACCATTTTCTCTGCTCCTTCTGCAACTAGAGTAAAACACAAAATCAAAAACAGGGTGATGATAGATGCAACATTTCATAAATCATTTTAGCATTTACTTGACTAAACTGTCAAAAAGAAAGAAGAGAACATGCATTATTTTAATTCATTGCTCCATCATGAACAAGAAGATAACCTGGCTCAGATTCTGCATAGTACACCCAAACCACTGCCATCCCCACATTTCCCAGATGAAATAAAACTCTTTTTGCATTAAAAAATAAAAATAACTTTTGAAAAATGACCTATCGTGTCTCATCCGAGTTAAAAATGGCCGACACTACATATCAACTATTTGCAAACAGTTTTCCCAGGTTTTTTTTTTTTTTATGCAATTGTTCATTCAATTGTACTTACCGGTAATCTTAAATTTCTAAACACACATCAATTGTAAATCTCAGAGCAACGTCATTAAGAATCTTAATTTTGCATCAATTAATCATTTTGCAGAACAAAAAGAATACTTTTCTCAGAACAGTAAATATTATGGTTTCATGTAAAGTTACACAACCGTGATTAATTTTGTTTGAATAATGTATTAAAACTGTGACGTTACAGATTAATCCCAATCATCTGATCATCCAATCATCATCATCAATCAAATTGTAAATAAACTGTATTCAATAATTGAGAGTATTTTTTTAGGTGATCTGACCAACAAACTTTGAAAAGCATCTTGTGATTTCATGTAAAAATACATAACCGTGCTTGATTTTGTTTGAATAATGTATTATAAACTGTGACGTTACAGATGGATTCCAGTCATCGAATCATTCAATCATCATCATCAATCAAATTGTAAATAAACTTAATATAATAACTAAGTGGCTGCACTGTGGTTAACACAGTGTCCTCACAGTAAGAAGGCTCAGGTTCAAATCCCAGATGAGGAAAAGGTTTGGAACACTGGGCTTTCTGTGTGGAGTTTGCATGTTCTACACACGTACGCGTGTGTTTACTCCCACCCTTCAAAACATGCATGTTAGGTTGATTGGCTGCAACAAAATTGCTCCTAGGAATGAGGGTGTGTGTGGATGTGTGTGTGTGTGTGTGTGTGTGTGTGTGTGTGTGTGTGTGTGTGTGTGTGTGTGTGTGTGTGTGTGTGTGTGTGTGTGTGGCCCGGGGACAGACTGGCGACCTGTTCAGGGCGTATCCTGCCTCTTGCTTTAAGTCAGCCGGGATAGGCTTCCGCACCCCTCCACGACCCCGTCATGGATAAGCGGTTCACTAGATGAAATAATTGAGAGTATTTTTTTAGGTGATCTGACCAGCAAACAAAAAAGCATCTCGAGATGTCTGAAGTTTCATTACCTTCCACACGGTGGAGCCAAAGTTTAACAAAATCTCAAATATTTCAGTGACAAATCCCATCAAATGATGATGTCCCATAGATGACAGTCAAATTTGACCCTCTTTCTACAAGTTACATATTCACATGTATCAGTACCAATTTGTCTAAATACAGGAATGAAAGTCTCATTGCTTTGTCAATAATAATAACAAATATGGCTGTCATCTGGACTTTTTTTTTTTTCATTTTTCTGAATCCACAAAACTGCCATCTGGATACAAGATTACACAATGGTGGTATTCCCTGCTGACTGGTAGTGGAATTCTTTAACAAGAGAAAAAGGAAAACAGCAGATCTTATAACTACTAAAAGAAAACATATTCATATGTTTCAGTGAGGGCAGTGATTATTATGAAAGGAAAACATTGATAGAAAGAAACACTGACAGCAAGAGCAAGAAGTTCTACACATCAATAAAATGAACATGCCGCAAACAGTAGGCAGCTTCAGTAGGAATGTCTCTGGCACTGATCTCATTGGCATCAAGTCGCAGCATTTTCAGCTTGGAGAAGTTTGCCATATCAATTGTGCTGCAGAAACTGCTCAGGGAGAACTCTGAAAAAGAAGAGAAATGCAACATTAGGTTACACTTGTGTTGACAAGTGATATAAAACCAAATCACAATCAATAGCAAGGATTCTTATCCACGAATAAATTCCCAGTTAGTTTTCTTGTCACCCTCATCCACAGAAGAGCCAAACAAGCAGTATCAATTTAAACTCATTTAGTATGTTTATGACAAAGAAAACATGTGCAAATGACATTATGTATAATAAAATGTGTTTTGAGTTGTTATCTTGTGTTGCTTTTTTTTATGTTGCTCTGATTTGTCTGTGTAAGAAAAATGTATTTTGTGGGCTGGGATGTCTCATGGAAAACAGATGAGCTGTTAGAAGTCTTCCTTTCACTGCCTTCTAGTGGTAAAAAACAAACGTTTTACTGGCAGGAAATGTTATAAAAATGTTATAAAATATATATATTAAAAAAATTCTTTAGTTTTACAGTTTAAAGAGTCAGATCTTTGTTTTTGTCATTTTTAAAAATATATTTATTCGAAGCTCATTGATATTGTGGGCTGCATGGTGGTGCAGTGGTTAGCACAGTGGCCTCACAGCAAGAAGATCAGGGGTCAAATCCTGGAGTGGTGGCAATGTTTGAAACACTGGCCTTTCTTTGTGGAGTCTGCATGTAGTCCATGTGTCAGTGTGAGTTTTCTATGGGCTCTCTAGTTTCCTCCTACTCTCCAAAGACATGCATTTTGGGTTAATTGTCCCTAGGAACGAATGTGTGGATGGTTGTCTGTGTGTATGTCTCCGCAACAGACTGGTGACCTGTTTGGGGGGTACCCTGTCTCTTGTCTGAAATCAGCTGAGAAAGGCTCCCATACCCCACTTGCCCCATTAGGTATAAGCAGTTTAAAAGACAAAACAAATACATGTTGTCCAAAAAAACCTCAAGAAACAAGTCTCAAATATATTATAAGTCATTTAAACAGTTGTGGTTGCTGAGAGGTTTGGAGGATCATATTTGTGGTCCTGACAGTGATTTATAAATGGACATGATGAAAAACTAGGTGAATTATGGTTGTGTTTCGTCCAGGAAAAAATCTCCTATTTTGAGTCAATAAGTATGAAACCCACACTATCTGTCACACATGAGTAAGTTTCATTACTTTGGTTAGTAAATGAAAGAAATATATTTGCCTTCAGCAGTTTCTAGATAGTGATCACAGCAGGAGTGTATTTGTCATCAGACCAGGGAATGGCTGGACTATGGTTCAATCTTGGCACTAAGACAGCCAATGTGATTTACTCCCATGACTCACAACAAAACTATGGAAAATGTCATTCCCAACAACAAAGAAAAATAAATAAGTCCTGCCTGTGGTGGAGCTTAAACCCGCTGTCAAAGTCTTGTCAATGACTCCATCGTTTTAGTAGTTGTGGATACTCAAAAACGCTAACTCAATAACACTCAACTAAACCAATGATGGATGTTTTCCAATTTTAGTAGTGATGACGCAGATGAACCAACAATTTTTATAGATTTTGGAGAATGTTTTTTTTTTTTTTGCATGTTTTATGAACATGAAATGAGCACCCAGTATAGTCAAAACCCACTTGCTTGTCACCACCATGGAGATATCGGTTTGTTTATCATCGGTATTAAGTACAAATTCCGGTTATGTAGGGTTGGTAATGTACATTACGCAAAAGAAACACCAAATGGTCCGAGTCAAAGGTGCCTAGATCAATTTTGACATTCTGTATTCTGCCCCAGTAATACATGACACTATTCTTTTTCAGTCGGTGATAAATAATTTATTTTTTTGTTTTTGTTTATGTAAAAGTTCTCAGGTAATGGTGGTCTTTGAAAAGTCTATGTGAGTAGTCTCAGTGACATGGTACAAGAAGGTTGTATGATTAATTTCAGAATTAATCATACAATTAATTGTATTCAAGTTTGATTAATTTCAGAATTAATCATACAATTAAGAAATTGTATGATTTCAGTTCAAAAGTTCTCAACTTCTCTAAAGTTGAGAACAGACGCTGCGATTCATGACAACTTGGAATAAGTATGAATTACAAATTAGTATTTTAATTAATGGTACAGTGCTAAAATATTCCCTGATTGTTTGTGTGTGTTTAAACACAGCATAAAAAGGTGTACCTCATGGTGTAAACCTCGCCGATGCGGAAAAGTTAAAAAGAGCCAGAGAGGGAGTTGAGATTCCGGATCCCAACTCAATACAGGGCCCACCCAGACTGAAGCAGTGAAAAACCACCCAGCAGAGTACAGAGGAGGTCAAGGTGGATAGAGTTGCCAGATAGCATCAGACAGCAACAAACAAACCTGGCAGGACCCGAGGGCCAAAGTGCTTGCTCACCAGAGAGTTGACACCCCACAGAAACATACTACATAACCTCAGGCAGAACCCACCCCAGGATGCTGGCAGAGGTAGACCACACCGAAACCATCAGCTTGAGCCCACCCTGATGTAAAAAAAACAAGCAGGCATCCAAAGATCGGCCTACTTCCAGATAAAATTTGCCTTTTTTTTTTTTTTTTACGTTCTAGTTCCACTTACACAGATAAACAAGTTGTTGTGAACGAATAGGATTATATTTGGAAAATGTACATTTTGGTTACATAAAACCCCACAAAGTGCAATAAAAATAGCCTGTTGTTTAATCCTAAAGTACGAACACTGTTGAAGGTATTTAAAGTGTTTGTTTTTTGGATTTTGAGCAGATAATAAAAGTACGTATGATAAAAGTACGTTGACATACAGTATGCAACCATATAGCATGCCGGGTTTAGCAGTCTGTAGATTTTTTGATTTTCACAATATATTAAGTTGTTTTACGTTACATCGTTTTTGAACATTTCCAAACTGTTTTAAAGAATCTTTTGGTTTTTGACAGAGGAGGACCTTATTCGTTCACACAATATGAAACTATGTAAGCATTAGCTGACATGTTTGTCCACTGTTCAATTGGTCAATGCTTGGATTTGTTATAAGTGGGCTGGGTGAAAAATCTCAACAAGTCTGGAACAAATGTCATAAACATTTGAGTCGTCACATGCCAAACAAAAGGGGGTTTCTTCTCTTGAGAAATCCGTGTCTGTGTCTCGTTTCCTTTCCAATTGCACAGTCCCGATCATAAAATAATCTGTCTTAGCCACAAAAGGAAGACAGCTATTCAGAACAGTAGAAATAGTAAATCATTTGCTGAAAAAAATAGAAGGACAAACTATAGCCAATGTTGTACCATCACATAATTGTGTAATACCAGATCAGGCATAGGCAAATGTTTCAATTCATGGGTTCTAAAATGGGACCAAAAGGAAGAACAAGAAGCAAATAAATGGTCAACTTTGGTGAAACACTTTTGGAAAGAAAAATACAACATGAAAATGTAGAAAACAATTGCTTTCAATTGAAAAAAAATGTTCTATTTCTCTCTTACCAGTATCTAACCCCACTTCCTGTCTAGATGAAACTCATCTGCTTTCAAGACGATTACATCTTGTCACAATGATTTATAATTGAAATTAAATAAAATTGAGATTGAGAATTAAAAATGAGAATGAATGTTGAAATTAAATAGAATTGAGGTTGAGAGTAAGAATTCTGAAGCATTCAAGTGGTGTCGGTACAGTCAGAAAAATGTCTTTATGACTGAAAAAATCCACACAAAGTCTCACTTATGTTGGTAAAATGAGTCGGCATGTCCAATCCTAAGACATCAGGGAGAATTCCATTCAACAACCCTCAACAAGTCTACAGAGCACAATCTATTCAGAAAACCCAAACCGCAAGGGAAAAACCATTAAAAGATTTATCTGTGTAATTTCTTCAAGTTTGGTGGGCCGGATGCAAAGGCTTTAGTGCCCACATGTGAGCCACGGGCCCAAAATTACACCCCCCCCCCCCCCCACACACACACACACACACACACACTGCGCCAGATAGATTATGGCCTTCAGAAATATGCTATATAACTATAATCAAATCAAATCTAATCAAACTTTATTTGTAAGGCACTTTTACAAATAAACTTGAAGTACCACAAAGTGCTTAACGAAGGAAATAAAAACTCGCATAAGAATTTAAATCCACGTCATTAGACAATTACAAGTTAAAAGGAAGCATAGAAAGAAGAAAGCTTCTCTCTCAAATACAGATACGTGCACTGATCGCCATTCATACTCTCCCACCCCTGACTTCCCCTGAACCGCTAGCTACTGTCTCTTTAAATAAGTTACAAATAAGGGTAACTAAAACAAAAATCTGGCCTCATGCTGCTGTAGGAAAACGATAACTGGGAATTGATCCTCATCAGGAGTCAGCCTGCCCTTGACTGCAGAGGCCACAACTACAGGGAGCCACTCGGATCCAGGAAGCACAAGCACCCACAAAAGCCACATGGCTGAAGTGAGGAATCTGCGTCATCCGGGCCAGGCAGACCCCCACAGCAAGGACCCCACAGACTGAATAGGCCAAGCTGCTGGGATGGAGGATACCCAGGGGGAAAGACTGGACTAAAACAACTAAATAATAACTGAAACCAATAAAACAAGTTAAAAATTGTTTGAGAAATTAATCTTGAAGGAAATCAGAATAATAAAACTGTGTAAGAAATAAATAAGTAAATAAAGGAAGACATTAAATCCGATTTAAAAAAAAGTCAAATAAAAAGATTGCAAAAAGGGCATATAGTTTTTGTTAAAAAAAAAAAAAAAGCACAATTTTACAAACAAAGCAAATGCCATTGGTAAAATATTTTATTGCATGATTTTTATGGTAGGTTTTTTTTGCAGGTTTTAATTGTAAGAGTTTTTAGCATGGTTTTAATTTTTTAATTTGCTCCATTTGTGGCAAAGACACTGTGCAGTCCCTGATCGCTTTTAAATGGGCAACTGGAGACAGAGCAATAGAGAAGATAAGAAGAGCCAGAAAACCAAACACAAAAGATTGTAGTAACAACACGGTGGTGTTACAAGTGGATTGGAGGCTGGGTGAAGGACGGACCATTGCCCTGCGGAACACCTTTTCCTCCTGCACTGGTTATAAACCTCTTTCCACTATTGTTGCTCTTGGTTTCTTGGCTGCTTTGTTCTCAGCCATTATTGTGTGAAATCAGGAGTTCTCCTTTCTGGACCAAACTGCCAGAATAGATACAGGCCATCTAAATGTGGAGGGGGACCAACTCAATGAATCCAGTTGCTGATCAGAACACAATCAGCAGCATGGAATGGCTGGCCCCCTACTCCTGTAAGAACAAGTTTCTGAGGTTGCGGGTCAGACAGAAGTGCCTGATGCTGAACATCTTCCGGGCGAGGCGGTGACCGCTGATGATAAGGAAAGATGACGCTAATATGACTTTTTAATAAACTCTTTTAAAATGGTTCTTTGGTTTTTGCCTCTACTTTTCTGGTGCCCCTTTCCCTCTTTTATAGCTCCCTGTCCACAGTAAACGAAACAAACAGCAACACAAACACTTTTACTGGATCTGGTCTTAGTTTCTCTTAACCAGTGCTGTCGAACCCTAATTCCCAGTTGGTCAAAATTTTATATTTGGAAAAAAATTGCAATCCAACATTGATATTTAAGGGAAAAAGTTTTCTCCATGTATGATGTAAGACTTTTCAGAATAACCTAGACAAGCAAGAGTTAATAATACCATATACTAACTATAGTCTAACAGACATTGCAAACACACCATTGCATAAGGATAGTTTTAGGTCGCTGTAACAGCTGCCAACAAATTAGAGTTCATTCATGGATTCTGTCAAAACACCTAAAGAACATTCTGGGATTTGTAGAATTAGTGCCATGGCATATATGACATATGGTATATATGCCATATCCCTTGTCATATGGTATATAGCTTTGCGAGTCAAATATAATAACAATGCTGACAAATTTGGCCCATCGCCCAGAGTTTGACACCTATGCTACGGTGTCAGATTTATGTATGTGTCGCACATACCCTTGCACAGACTTACCAGTGAAAATAAACTGCAACCACATGCGAAACAAGCAGGAAATAGTGTGCTTTGCATCTGTAGTTGTCGTGGAAATGGCAGGTTGTAATAATTCATGCACAGCCCTGTTCTGAACCGAATGTACCATTACACCTCTAGTAAGTACCCCAACAGGAGGTTGTTGGTTGTTGATTAGGGGTTCTCTGATTGCTCCTGGTTGTTGTTGCCACTGCTAACTGGCTATTTTTCTTTGTAAGAACCCAATTTTCTTTATTTGTGTTTTTTATTTTCTTATTTCATTTTACTCACAAAGTAGAAAGAAAAAAAAACAGCCGGCTAGGTTAAGGACTTAACCTAGTCCTTAACCTAGGACTAGGTTAAGTGAAATATATATGTATATATATATATATATATATATTCTTGGTCATTTCAGATTAAAACAACCAATTCAGACTGGAAATTGACTAATTAATTGGTAAGGCCACGATCCACCTCACTGAAATTCAATGAGTCATTATGTATAACTTGGGGTTGGGGCATTCACTTAATTTTTGCAGAGATGTGAAAAAAATGACAGTCCAGTAGCCCTTTGAAACTATTTTAAGGATTATAAAAGTACACAACTTTTACTCAATATTTGTTTTGCTCCATTGAAAAGAAAAGACATGTCAAGCAAATATTAAAAAAAAATAATAGAAAAGGTCGTTTTTAAAAACTATGTTGCCATTAATTTTTCTTTCCTTAATAATCATCAATGTTAAAGCTGTTATGACCCGCCTCAGGAGGTCAGTTGAAACATGTCAGCTTTCAGGAGGAATGCATCGACTTTGATTTTCAGTTTCTCGTGGTGTGTCTGCAGATTGTCTGCAAATTTTATGTCAATAATTTTCAGGCAACTGTATGGACCTGAAATTATTATAATTTATCAAATAAAATAAATTAGATTATAATCAGCCATTTCTGATTTAAAAAGGTTACAACTGCATCTGTAATCTAAACTGAACAAACAATAGTTACATTATTTTTAATTTAAAAATTCATACCTTTGATTTTATTGCCCTGTAAGTAGAGGTTTTCCAGGTTTCTGCTGACCACAGGAATCTTCTCCAGTTTGTTAAAAGAGAGGTCGAGTTCAACTAGTGTGCTGATGTTGAAGACATTGTTTGGCAGTCCTTTGTCAGTCAGCTTGTTTTGAGCCAAGCGGAAAAACTGCAGTTTTGGATGCATCGAGAAGAAGCTTTCTGGTACACTCTCTATGTTATTAGACTCCAAGTACAGCTGCTGGATCTCTTTAGGAAGGTTGGCAGGGATTTTCTTCAGCTTATTTGTCCTGATGTCCAGCCAGGTCAAAGACTTCAGTCCCTTGAAACCACCTCCAATCTCTTCTATGACATTTGCTTGGAGCTGAAGGATGGTGAGGTTAGTCATTTTCTCAAATGAGCCAGGGGGTATTTTAGAGATTTTGTTGTGACCAAGTCTGAGGAGTGTGATGGAGCTGGGCAAGTTTTGTGGTACACGTGTGAGCTCATTGTGATCCAGGTAGAGTTGATCCAGACGTTTTAGTTTGCTGAAAACGTTCTCGCTGATCATGTCTGAGTTGAGCTGGTTGTGAGATAAAACTACCCAAACCAGGTTGGTAGCATTGTCAAACACCCCATCCTTGATGCCTGTGATCTGGTTGCGTTGCAAGTACGCATACTTGATATGTGATGGGACATAAGGAACATGTTGGAGATTGCGACTGTGACAGTACATTGCTGTGGGAAAAGCCGAAGGGCAGTCACACTCCAGGGGGCAATCCGGTTGATCGGTTTGCCAACCGGCATTGGGCCAACGCCCCTGACGACGTAGTAGCAGCCACTGAAATGGGGTATTATATTGGCTGATGCTCAAATCCACCAATCCCACTATGAGCAGTAGCACTGTCCTCTGCATGACTGTAACTTAAGAACAAAAGAAAAAAAATAGTTAAACTTCTGCAATAAAAAAAGGCATAAAACAAAATTATCTTCAGTCACTTAATGTTTTTGTAGACATATTTTTAAACTATCAATGAAATATTGAATATGATGAATATTGTCATTTATACCCTACTTTTAAATTTTTCTAAAAGATAAAACGTGCCTACCAATTGGCTGGTCTTAGATGATGCCTCCTTCCAAGCTCACACCGCCTGTGTCTTCCTCACTGAGTAGAATATGTGGCTGGTATAGCTCTACCACCCCTCTGCAGCTGTAGCCCCAACCACCCTGTCT
Source organism: Neostethus bicornis (assembly GCA_902685375.1). Lineage (NCBI taxonomy): Eukaryota > Metazoa > Chordata > Actinopteri > Atheriniformes > Phallostethidae > Neostethus > Neostethus bicornis. The sequence goes on from LR738550.1 coordinate 10,033,462, forward strand.
CATTAGTGCACATACATTTTTGTACTTGTATGTAATGTACACTACAACGTATCACCTCCAGCTATGTTAGTATCAATCCCATCTGTGGACCTTTGAGGACATCTGCTTTTTAACAACCTTGTTTTCCATTACAAAGCCATGCCTTATCATTAACGTAGTCACTTGAAGTCTGCTTTGCTTTTTATTGTAGTGTTAGAGTGGTTATGGAGTGGGTGGGTTCATTGCTAAGAAAAAATTAACAACTAAACAAGATGCTGTAATTGGTGTAGCTATTTCTTATATTAAATCATTGATGCGTCATTGACATTTTAAATCTCACCCAGCAATCTGTTAATGCACCAGCATGCTTTTTGGCAGATACATACAAAACCTGTCAAAAAAACTATGCCTAACTCTGTTATTTGTCCGAGATTAACCACTCTCAGCATTCTCCTCTTGCTGTAAATGCTTCAAGGGGGTAGAAAATTAAATGCAGAGTTGAAGGAATTGTTTTTCCCTTTCAGTCTGGCTTCCAGGCCTTCTTGAAAAGATGAAAGGCAACATTCTCATTTGAAATGGACTCTCTTTAGCAAGTAATTGACCTTAACAACCTTTGAATTATATCAAATTTGAAAGAAAAGAACCTGAGGAAATACAGATGGGTCTTCTTTGTGCAAAAATCTGGAAGATCTTAGCTGAAGTACAACAAAGATCAACATGTATGAAATTTTGGACAGTAAAATGCAACAAGGAAAAAAATTATTTTCTTCTGAGGGTTTTTTCATCCCTTGTGTCGTCATTCGGTAACTGGCACAAGCTTAGGTAAAAGAATGGCAAGGATTTAACTAACACATTGATCTTACGAACCAAATAGTTTAAAGACTAGCTGGGACAGGATTGTAGTGATTAGAGTTTGCGGCATCAATCAAGGACAGACTTGTTACTCATGGAAAAGCTATTCAGCCACTTTAGAGTGGTAAAGTACTTGATGTGACTTCGGAAAAATAAAGGAACTACAGACATGTCGTCGGCTGACATTAACTTGATGTTCAAAGGGAGTTTTCTCTATTCTAGTTCTGGAAACACCCCCATCCTTGCACGCATTCCCTATGATTTATTATTTTCCATAGCTTGGCATCTTGTATATTGGCTAAAACTTTGACTGCTGCAAATGAATTGCAGAGATTCATTTGACCAAATCACTAATAAATTGCCTGCTGCTGATAATTTATAAGTTTCACCACAAACAGAGTGTCCAGCACAAAATCTGTTGCTTTTATTGACATAAAAACATAATAAATCAGTATAGGATTTTGTCCCACAATGATTAGAACATATTCACTTGTTACATTCAGATTGGACTAATAGAATACAATATGTGATAAACTGTCCTAAACATTGTCAAACTGTTTCATAACCCTGTTGCAAATGACCTGGCTTTATTTTCACTGCTGTCCAGAAAAATTCTAAATTTATCACATTTAATCTTATCTATAGTTTCATCTTGTACCAAGAAAGCACTCAAAGAGGTGGCCGACCGATGGTTGCAGATGTCATGGGGGAATTTTTTTTTTCTTTTATATTTTCAAATTGTATCATAGAAGTTCTGAGCCTTTAGGGAAAAAAATCAATTAGTAACAATTTAGTGTCAGGAGAGCAGCGAGGAATTGTCTGTTTCTGAAGTTTTTTTTTTAAAATAATCATAATCCAGAACAGCAGTGGAGCCTTTATCTAGAAAACCTGTTATTTGATAGTAAAAAAAAAAATAGGTCAGGTCCTCATATCTGCACAAACACTAAACTTCATGTGTTCAAAGTAAACTTTATTTTCCATAGCAGATGTTGGCTACAAGATAAAAGGAAATCAGCTGCTTGCACACCTGCCCACTTGTTTTCAGTCTGCCAAGGATCCAAGGATCACTTACTTCCAAATGTTGCACATATTTACTCCTCGTTCTTACACATTATTGTTCTTAGGAGCTGCTTCCTTTATGGTGCAGATTTAATCTTATACGAAATTGTAACAAATGCATTAGGTGCGATTGTCATGATTCTGTGTATTTCACTCATAATTCAAGGGTTTATGATAGTGAAGTGACGTCACGGGTAACGTCATAAGATAAGTCTCCAAGAAATCCGAAAGCCACTGCCTCCCTCCCCCAATGTCATGCAAGATTTTTTTAAAATAACAGATAGATTAATCGTTCTTCTTCTTCTTCTTTCGGCATTTCCCTTCAGGGGTCGCCACAGCAAGTCAGTTTCTTCCATCTAACCCTATCTGCTGCATCCTCTTCGATCACACCAACTATCTTCATGTCTTCCTTCACTGCGTCCATGAACCTCCTCTTTGGCCTTCCTCTAGTCCTCTTCCCTGGTGGTTCCAAATCCAGCATCCTTCTTATAATGTACTCTCTCTCCTCTGCACATGGCCAAACCATCTCAGTCTTGCCTCTCAAACTTTATCCCCAAAACCTCTAACATGTGCTGTTCCCCTGATATACTCATTTCTAATCCTGTCCATCCTCGTCACTCCCAGAGAGATCCTCAGCATCTTCATCTCTGCTACCTTCATCTCTGCTTCCTGTCTTTTCTTCAGTGCTACTGTTTCTAGACCAAACTGCATTGCCGATCTCACCACGGTTTTGTACACTTTCGCTTTCATTCTAGCTGAAACTCTTCTGTCGCACATCACACCTGATACTTTCCTCCACCCGTTCCAGCCTGCCTGAACACGCTTCTTCACCTCTCTTCCACACTCTCCATTGCTCTGGACTGTTGATCCTAGATACTTAAAATCTTCCACCTCCTTTATCTCTTCTCCCTGTAACCTCACTTTTCCATTTTGATCCCTCTCATTCACACACATGTACTCTGTTTTACTCCGACTAATCTTCAATCCATATCATTCAACTTTCGAAGTTAATATCACTAGCTGTTAGTGCTCTTCTGGCTTTCGCATTGTCATTGAATTTCAAAGAACTTTTGATTGAAGTACGTTGACTTGCACACCTCAAGATGGGTTTTCTAAATACCGAACTTAATTTTGTAAGAAAAAAAAAATACATATTTTGATGTACTGTCATGCAACATCAGACAGTAAAAGAAAGTTTTTGCTCAGTAGATTGATGCAACGTAAAGGAAAACTTCCAGCCATGAAATATTATTTCTGTAGGACATTAGTGCTGACAGTTATGTCTGTTTCACCTGCTTTCTCATTGTATGCTAACTCTACATATGTAAACCATTTTATATTCCCTACAGATGAAAAAATTTCATAAATCTTCCTTATTTTCAGCGGTTGTGCTGTTTCGCCCGAAGCATTGGCTCTAATGATCATATGCTCAATAAACGATCATATGTCAATAAAACTGGAAAATATGTGCAGAAGAACCGATTTATACAGTTTAGATTTATTGCTAAAGAAGTTTTACATTTCATCCCACGAAGGGGTATACTTATAACTATTTTTATTGGAAATTTATAGTTTTTTTCTAGGAAGATTTTTATAAACCGTTGCAAAAAGTTTTTTTTTGTGATTTCACGGAATGATGAGTTCATTTCGCAAGTCACAGAAGATGGCCAGCTTACTTCAGTATTTCTGTTGTTGTGAATAGTCTGACATCAGTCTCGTATAAAGGCATTGCTTACCATTTGAGAAATGGTAAGTAAATTTATATAAGAATTTAAATGTTTTAGTTTTAATCATCTAAAATACAAAAAAAAAGGTGACACAAATGCAACATGACAGAAAAACCAGATCAATGTACACAAATGAAGAAAGAAGCAAATATTTGGATTGAAATTCTTGAAAGGTACAAACAAATCATTAGAAATATTCCAACAAAAAAAAACTTAGATGTACCCTTTAAAAACAAGTATGAGTGTGCTAGACCAAAATGAATTATGTATGTTATTTCTTTGATCAAATCGGCACACACAAAACATCACATAGAAAAAACATCCAGCTGTGCACCCATGCAAGTCACGATGGTAGAAATTTAAAATGGATTAGTATGCAAGAGAAAATATTTGTCGGATTAACATGGTCAGGGGCATCAGATTCAGAAGCCCTGTATGAGTGTACAAATAGTTCACCACATGTTTCTGCTGAGGGTTTAATACAACTCAAATATTTGTCTACATCAAGTAAAACAAAGAGGATTAAACAGATGATTCATTCCGAAACACAAACAAATCCCTAAATTTGGCAATGCAACCAGAAAACTCCTTTTTAGCCAAGAATCAACTGAAATGTGTAGTAAAAACTTTGGAACATTTTGAATGTGAATATGATCATAACTAATCAACAAATTTTGCGTTACCACAGTTATTTATACGGTTGGTAAACATGTTGATCATCTGTTCATTCTTTTACTTGATTGAATTTATGCAAGCTGAAGTTGAGCCAGGATCAATTTATAGCACTTTTTTTGTGTCAGGTACATTCCTAGCTAGCGGCATTTGCGTAGCAGGTCCACACCCTTTACATAAAACAACATAGAAGCCTCCTTGGCAGTATTTCATGACTGTCTAAGCCACAGAAATTTGACACAAACAAAGCTGTCTGTTAAGCATTAAATTCTGGCTGCCAGAAAATAGAAGATCTCTGTCTTAAAAAAGAAAATGTAATTCATCCATTCTGTCAACAATTAAGCCACCTCGTGGACTTCAGCAATATCTTTTAGCCTGACTACTGCCTGTCAACCCTAACACAAAATCAAAAAGATGAACTGTATTGGTGTGTGTTTTTACACATCTGTAAACATTCATCTCATGTACTGAGGAGTACATGATGCATATCATCTCCACTACATTTTCCATAAATCATATTGAACATGTTGCAAATGGCTGACAACCTTCTTCTTCTTCTTCTTCTTTCGGCATTTCCCTTCAGGGGTCACCACAGCAAGTCAGTTTCTTCCATCTAACCCTATCTGCTGTATCCTCTTTGGTCACATTTAAAGTCTGTATTATATTTTTTTTGGATTGGAAATTTTTCTTCACTGAATTTGGTTAATTTGGCTTAATTTTGTCCCATTTTGAGTTCAGTTTGGAGAAGTTTGGTTTTCTTATTGGTTGATTGGCTACCTTGGCTGCTAATCAAATCAGGCTGGGGGGAGACCACACAGGTGTAAGTGTGATTTGTTTTGCTGACAATTTGAGTTTCATTTCAAGTTCTGGGTTAAATTGAGTTTGGAGTGGCTGTTGATCAGGGTGGAGCGGGACCAGTTGACACTTTGTGGCAGACCTCAGTTTTGTTTAAAATTTTTTGGTTGAAGCCTACATTTTTTTTTTTGTTAGTATTTTTGAGCACCTGCTGGGGTTTGGGGCTTACCCTGTCAGGATTTAGAAGTGTTTTCTCCTTATGAGATTCACTTGTTTTTGTTTTGCAATAGGCATTTAGAGTGGAGGTACATGCGGGTTGCAGCATCCCACTACCCTTACCCTACGTCGGCTCGGGAGCGCGCCGTGGTATTAGTACTTGTACTGTACCGCTGGTATGTATGGGGCTGGTTAGCAGCCTCAGCGCATAAGTACCCCCCGCCAGGCCTCCTGAAGACTAGGGGTGAGTTTAGTTAGATTCTGGTTAGGTAGTTAGTGGGGACACCTCAACTCTGTGCTCTAGTTAGTTTTTTTACATACAGACTTTAACTTACCCAATTGGTCTTATCCCGGACGAGCCCCCATTTGTTACTTTAATGAGCTGTTTGTTTACACGCCACATTTCTTTCAAATATGTCTTTTCTAAGAAGTTAAAGACCATTTCTGTGTCACTTTTTTGTATGCATCCATAGATTACAATCTTCTACATGGACTTTATAAGTAGAAGATTGTTTTGAATGGTTTTTTATGCATTCCACTGTTTTCAAGCATTGCGCTACATCAGTAAATAACCTAATAACCATTTCAAAACTGAGAAGATTAGTGTGTAACTTTGAACATTAATCTAAATAGCCAGATAGATAAGAGGCTCTAATAATACATATTTGAATGTATCTCTTGTTTATGGTTGTCCACATACAGTTGTTTTATAGCTTGATGGCTTCGTGTACTGGCTGTGATCAAACGTTTTATTGTGGCATGGCTCCTATTCTTTTTAGGCACTCAGTCTCAATCATCTTCCTCATAAAAACTGGTGGGAATTTAGATGAAGGAATCAAAATCTTGTTTCTTCTTCTTTACCGCTTATCCCGAAAGGGTCTCAGGGGATCCCAAAGCCTATCCCGGCTGAAGGATGATATATTCTGAACCAGTCGCCCGTCTGTTGCAGGGCCAAACATACACAAATTACCATGAGCCATAATTTTCGCTGTCACTCCAGTACTTACTCCCAACCTTCTTGCTGTGAGACCACTGTGCTAACCACTGTGCTAACCATTGTGCCACCATGCAGCCACTCTAAACTCTTGTGTCACTGTTAATTAAAGATACAGTATGTGCTACTCTCAGATGAGTGCTTTAGTGATGAAATTGTGAAGAACACAATAAAGAGATCATTATTATTATGTATCATTCATCACCTATAAGCTTTCATTTTCTTACAAAATTGCAGATGCTAATCCCTCTGAGCTGATAAGCTATCATTGAAACAATTATTACGAAACCTTACATGTCCTGACATATCTGTCATACCGCTGATGGAAATGCACGGGATCTTCTCAAACATCCTGTTTTTTTTTTTTTAACTGGCCTCCTGTGGAACAGGTTCACATTCATTCAACATTTACTATTGCAATTTTCAAAGATCTTGGTCACTTTTGAAATTACCTATAGGCTGACTTCAGTCAGCAAATACCAGATGATATTAAGTTCCGGTGGGAGATGCTACAGATCCTTCTGCTTGGAAATCTGTAATTGGGTAAAGGACACTCTGATAGAATGTTGATATAAATTCGACCCCAAATTTTTTTACGTATGCTTACATTTTGAGATTTTGTATGCGTAAGAGAGACTTTTTTGTCGGGAAAAAAGTTTTTTTTTATTTTGAAAAGTCATCTGTTACTTCGGGCTGCAAGGTGCAGCAACGTGGGCTCCAATGTAAGAAGGTCAAGGTTCAAGTCCCGTGGGGGCAAGCAAGGCTTGAAACACTGGTCTTTCTGTGTGGAGTTTGCATGTTCTCCCCGTGTATGTACGGGTTTTCTCCAAGTACCCCAGTTTCTTCCCACCCAGGTTGATTGGCCGCTAGAAAACTGTCCCTTGTGATGAGTGTGTATATGAATAGTTGTCTGTGTGTAAGGCCCTGCAATAGACTGGTGACCTGTTCGGGTTGTACCCCGCCTGCTGTCTGAAATCAGCCGAGATAAGCTCCTGTACCCCCTAAGATGTCATAGGGAGAAGTGAAACTAATTGCATTTTTTTTTACAAGTTTTTTAATTAAATAAAGATTAAATTATGTATTAGGTTCAGTTGTTGAACCAGAAATGGACCTCCATAAATATTTCAATTTTAAATTTGAATGCAAACGCATTTTGCTTTTGTATTTTCACGTCATAATTGAACATTTGAATTTGAACTTGGATCAACTGTCTCTGATCCAGCGGAACAAAAAAAATCAAATACAATTTCCGCACGGAAGTAAATATGTGTCGGACTCGTCTTTTCAACGAGCAACACAAGTTTTTTTCATTATAAACATCATCAAAAATGTCTGGTGGCCACATGTAACGCTATAAAAATTCTCTTTGTATTCAGTAACACAAATTTACTGAGACAACTACGGTAAATTATTTAAATTTGGAAGATGTTTGTCAAACCATTTCGGGTAAAATCCAACACCATTATAAAAGGATCAGACAGGTGAGAATGTTTAATCCAAATAATTTATTTCAAATAATTAATGTTAACTATTATTTATTTCGCTGCTTAATCCTGATTAAGATTGATTCATGATGTGTTTAGTCACCATTTGGCTTCAAGTCATATAATTAAATGTAGTTATGTTGTTGTTAATAATATAAATTATTTTTTATGATCAGGAGGAAGCTGAAAGCTGAATTATGTGCAGCGTTTCCTTCTCTTTCTGCTGATGACCTGTCTGAAATCATACCCAATAAAGAAGAGTTAAATGTTGTGAAGATTTATGCACATAAAGGAGAGGCTGTGACCCTCTATGTTCTACATAAAAACCCTCTTTTCTTTGAACTGGAGAAACGACTCTATCCTACAGGTAATGATTATAAAGCTCAATCCATTAAAACAACAAAGCTATAAATAGGACCAAACTGACTAATTTTGTTGTAAAAAAAAAAGTAATATAATGCAATTTATCACATTGTTTCACTTGTGATCTCCTTAATGCACATTTTGTGTGTTTTGCTTGTTATTAGATTTTAAATTGTATAACTTGTTTTGAATTTTACTTTCATATCATTCCGTTCTGTCGTCTTCCGCTTATGTGGGCCGAGTCTCCGGGCCAACAGCATCAGATGTGAAACCCAGGCTTCTCTCACCCAGACTGCATACCCTAGCTCGAGACGTAGTCTCTTCAGCAGGTCCAGAGCCTACCTCTGGGTCTCCTCCTGGTGGGAAATGCCCAAAACACCTCACCAGAGAGGCATTTGGGAGGCATCCTAGCCAGATGCCCTGACCACCCCATCTGGCTTCTCTGGACTCGGAGGAGTAACAGCTCCACTCCGAACTCCTCCCGGATGGCAGAGCTCCTCACCCTATCTCTGAGTGAGAGCCCAGCCATCCAGCAGAGGAATCTCATTTCGGTCGCTTGTATCTGCTGTCTCGTTTTCTCGATCACCACCCACAACTGGTGATCATAGGGGAGGGTGGGAACGTAGATCGACTTGTAAATCAAGAGCTTTGCTTTTCGGCTCAGCTCTTTCTTCACCACGACGGATCAATGCAGCGTCCTGATTTTTGTGGACGTCGCACCGATCTGTCTGTCGATCTCCTGCTCTATCCTCTTTCCACTAGTGAACAAGACCTTTCAATTATTTCTTTCATTTTTTGTATACTGTATATACTTACTCTTTTTTTTTTCACAATTACAGTAACACATAGATTTTCCATGTATATATCAATAAAGTACCTGTGATTCTGACTTTGCAGTGTATCTGCTTTGGCGTTACCCCTGTCTGTTACCAGTATTCAGGACATCTGCTCCAGTACTTCCCAGGTTAATTGGAGGAGCTGGTAGGTATCCGTTTTAAGATCAAATTTTTTAGAGTTGATGATCTGTGTTTGAATGAAGAATAGTTATAAAACATTTTGCTTTTCCAAAGATCTCATGCTGCCGGGCGTGATTGTACCATCCTGTGGTCTACCAGATGTGAATCAGGGGGACTGCTGTGCAGTAACAATTATAGAGAATAGGTATTTTGAAGAAAAAAAAAAACAAATGGGAATAAAAACAAATAAGATGTGGCTACGTAATTATTTATTTGTTTCTGGTTGTTTGCAGGGCTCCTGTTGCAGTTGGCAAAGCTGCGGTCTCTACTTCAGAGATGTACAATTTAGGAATGAAAGGAAGAGGAGTGTGTGTTCTTCACACATATATGGACTGCCTCTGGTTAGTGACTGCCATTCTTTGTGTTTTATGGATAAGAATTATTTCTAAAAGCTACAACTGTGTTCTCATGGGTCTTTGGGTCACTGTGGCTCTGAATGTAACACAAGAGAGTTAATGTAACTGAATATGTTAGATTTGTAAAGTCTAATATCACTACACACTTGTTTTAATGCGGTCACATGGTTATATAAAAAAAGAATTTAAAAAAATGTAAATTAACTAAAACTAACTAAACAAAACTCAGTGCATTCCACCACGACAATAAAAAGAAAAGAAAACAAGAAAGATCTTTGAACCTAGAAAACGAAGATACCAGATTGTATAAAAATGTCTGTTAACTTTTTTCAATCAATGACAATCTTCAATCAGTTTTAAGAAAACGATATTTTTCTTTGGGCAGCGTTGTTTTCGTCAACAATGACGAAAACGAAATGATTTCGTTGACGAAGCATTTTTTTATGACGATGACGTAACGATAACGAAATAAATGCAAAATATTGGTGATGATAACGTGACGAGACGTTTGCAAGTTTCTACTGACGAGACGAAAACGTAACAAAATAGGCGTCAGACTTTCACATTTCTGTCTGTGAAAAGAAAAAAACACAGCGGCTGCATCTGTCTCTCACGGCGGCACGCCCCCACAATGCCGCACGTTCACACAACACAATTCCAGCCATGAGGAGGTCACACACCATTTTGAAAACAGCAGCAATGGAGCTTGGTGGTCAGAAACTTAAAGTTTTCCACATATTTTGCGCAAACAGCATGCTAACTTTAAGCTAATGCTAGCTTGTCGGAGCTGCTAACGTCCTAGTTAGTTTAGTTGCGCTAACGACTGCTTTAAATGCATTCCAATGTTTACTTTGTTTACAGGGTTATTAAGAGGTGTCATTTTTTTAAGTATTCATAAGTTGCAACGTTCCTCACTCACTGAAAAAAACTATATTTATTTACATTGTTTTACAATGTTCGCTGTTTTGCGCAAGTTAAAGCTCGGCAGAGTTTTTTTTTTTTTTTTAAAACAAACAACCTGCATTATTCCCAGTAATAAAGACACGACTGTTAAAGTTTTGTTTTTTGGTTTTTTTTGTTTAAAGTCTAGTTTTAGTCTAAAACTAGACCAAAAATATTCTAAGTCTTCCCTGACGAAAACTAGACAAAAACTCTTTTGGGTTTTCGTTGACTAAAACGAAACTATAAAGAGATGACGAAAACGTGACTAAAACTTAAATTAAAATTTGTCCAAAGACGAAGACTAAAACAAAAACTTAGGTGGCTGCCAAAAACAACAATGTCTTTGGGTCTCCTCCCAGTGAGATGAGTCCAAAACACCACACCAGCGAAGCACTCAGGAGGCATCCAAACCACATGCCTGAACTACCCCATCTAGCTTCTCTCAACCAAGAGGAGCAACGACTCTACTCCGAGCTCCTCTTTCTCACCCAGCCCAGTAACCCTGCGAGAAAGCTCATTTTGACACACTGATCTGTCTGTCGATCTCTCGCTACATCCTTCTCCCACTCGTGAACAAGACCCCGAGATACTTATTGTGACAGGTCCCTGTCCCTGAACCGCAGGAGGCATCCCACCCTTTTCCAGGCAAATATTTGATTCAATCCTAATTTTATTTTCCTTTTTCCGACTAGAATGAAACCAAACACACCTCTTCAAAATCATTTGTGAACATGAGAAAATCATTTTCCATAAAAAGATTGCCTAGCAATGAACTCTCACAACCAAACAAACTGACAGGAAAGGATCAAAAGATAAGCCCTGGCTTCATGCTTCAAATGTCTGCCACATCGTATCATCATCACGCTATCTGCTAGTTTGCTCTCTGGTGTTTGTATCTGTTGTCTTTCCAACTGATTGGTCCAAATACTTTAGTTATTTTGAGAGAAAGTTCACTTCCATCCTTCTGTCAACACATAAAGATGTTTTTCAGCTTTAAAGCAGCGTATCTTTACTGTGAAATATCTGAAATTTTTTTATAACAATTCAATTACTTTTTTCTCACACACTTGTCAGATGGATTGTCTAAAGATCAATGTTTTTATCTTTACTGTGAAAAGTTCTGTGCTTTTTCAGGGGTTTCATTTATCCTCTCTGTGATTTATCACTTGTTCTCTAGAACATAGAAAATTGAGCTGTTTGGAAATCTCGTAGGCTTTCTTTTCTTTTAGTGCAGCTTGTACTGCGGTTTCTTTTTATTTCATAATGCAACAGGCCTCTCAGCACAACTAAACTTTAAAGACAGCATTGCTCTAACATGCTGTACTGAAATTACACACAAGTAAGCTATTTTGAAGTTTTTCTGTTTGGGACAAAAGTAAAGGTCAGGACTTGGTCAAAATGTAATAAAATAGAGAACACACTAAATCTAATCTTGTGGAACGTCTGTTGTCACTTTATGAATATGTGATATGTCTACACTTTTTTGCCATGCGTGTGATGTACAGGGCATTTGGTGATAAATCCAGTCCTCCTTCTTTACCAGAAGACGAGAGTGAAGGACAGGAGATCACTGAAGAAGATTATGTGATCGTTGAGAAAGAAGAGGGAGAAGAACTTGATAAGATTGTGGAGCAACAGCAGAATTCTGGTGAAAGCGTCGTGGATGAAGCCCATTGTGGTTTGGAAGAGCTGAGCATAACAGAGCAAGAGGAAAACAAAAGTGAAAGTACCAACGAGAAAGAAGAAAACCAGGTCGACCAAAAGACTTCACAAGGTAGCCAATTTAGTGAAAGTGAACATTTAGAAAAGGTCGTCAGAAGAAGGTTTCAAATTTTCTTTTTGAAGTTCCTCACAACATTGAATTTGTTTTTCATAAGACTCGCCTATAATTTCATAAGCGCCACCAATTTAAATTTAATTTAATTAGCTTAGCTAAATGATGGCCGGGCAATGCCTGAGCGGTCGCAGAAGCTATTTTTGGGAACTTATTTTTGTGTTTTGAATATAAGTATTGAACTGGAACGTTTTGTAATGTTTAAAATTGAGAAAAATTTCTAAAGCAGAGATGTGACCTGGGTCACTGTGAATTTACAGAGGTAATGGACGCCCTGCTGTTTCAGTGCTTTCTGCATGCCCTGAAGAGCAAAGTGAAAAAGTCTGAGCTCCCTCTGCTGACTAGCACATTTCTCCGCAACCACATGTTTTCCTGCTGGTAAAGTATATTGTTCACCTTTAACTAAATGTAATGGAAATCAGCTCTCAACCCACTTTTGTTTGGGGGTTTTTTCAGCCCGAGTGGAAAGCAACTAGACATTAAAAAATCAAGTTATAAAAAGGTAGCAAAATTCTTTTCTTTACAAGTGATTATTAATATACAGAAACAATCTGGATGAGATCATTGGGTTGAGTGTTATATTCTGTTATTTTTACAGCTATCTAAGTTTTTGCAAGTCATGCAGCAGCAGCATCAGCTTTTGCACGTCAAAGAACTCACAAAGGGTGTAGAGAGCATTGTGGACGTGGACTGGAAAAATCCAGAGTGAGTCCAACCCAGAATGCATTTTTTTTAATATTAGTTTCAACCAACTCGTGCTATTTATTGTGTTCTTATTGCCTAAACATTTTATAGGCTGCGTTCCTTCAGCGTTCCAGATGAAACAGGTGTTGAATCAAATGAACCGCTGGAGGCAGAGGAAAAAGACGTTGCATACCATCCGCCAGAGATCACAACTTTATACTCTGTGTCTGCTCGGCTAGAGCCTCTCTTTTTGGATGCAAAAAAAAGGTGTGTGGATGAACATGTGTGCGATTGTGTGCTTTCAATCCGAGATCCTCATGCGGCTTCAAGCTTCCCAGGTTCAGACAGCGGGAGCGCATCATGGGGCGAGTCGGAGCTTGTGTTTATTTTAAGAAAATATTCAGAGGGCTTAGCTTGACAGAGTCTCTGCCACCGAGCTCGTGTGAAGTGATAAAATAATAACCTCCTGATGAAGTCAAACAAATGTGTCTCATATCACCTTTTTGTGTTGATTATATGTAAAGTAGCCGCGAAACAAAAGCAAACAATTTCACATCATGTCAATTTCTTCAGCCTCCTTGTTGATTTTAACCCGGAGAGGTTCGAATGTTTTAGTTTGTTTAAATACCATCATGATTATGAAAGGTTAGAAGAGCCATGAGACTTGAATTTTTTTCTTTCCTCATGGGACCCACAAAGATTGTTTAAGGAATTTAATTGCAAAGTTTTTAGGTTTTAAAAAATAAATTTTGGTTAATGAATTTCTAACTGCAAGGTATGAGGCCAAGAGGAAGACCAAACAAGAAATTTATGGACAAAGTGAAGGAGTTCATAAATGGAATGTATTAATATCACACTTTAAAGTATCTGTAGTGTATCTGTATCCTAAAGCATTTCACAATTGACCTCACTTTCTGCCTTTCACCGTCGTAGAAGACAGACATTGTAACCTCTGAGGAAAAATCAAAAATAAAAGAAAAACAGGTTTTATGAACATTTAGATTGCAAAGCAGAGTCTGTGTCAAAAACTCAATTTTTCTATCATGTTCCATCGTCTTCCGCTTATCCGGGGCCGGGTCGCTGGGGGACAGCCTCAGACGGAAATCCCAGGCTTCTGTCACCCTAGCTGCGTCCTCCAGCTCACCCGGAAGGATCCTAAGTCGTTCTCTGGCCAGCTGTGAGACATAGTCTCTGCAGCAGGTCCAGGGTCTGCCTCTTGGTCTCCTCTCATTGGGACGTGCCCGAAACACCTCACCAGCAAGGCGCTTGGAAAGCATCCTGACCAGATGCCCGTATTGACACCGAGCTCCTCCCGGATGGCAAAATTCCTCACCTGATCTCTGAGTGAGACATTTTGGCCGCTTGTATCCACAATCTCATTCTTTCTGTCACCACCCACAGATGGTGACCATAGGTGAGGGTAGGAACGTAGATCGATTTGTAAATCGAGAGCTTCGCTTTTTGACTCACCTCTTTCTTTACCACGACCGATCAATGCAGCGTCCTAGTTATTGCGGATGCTGCACCGATCCGTCTGTCGATCTCCTGAGTCGAGTTCCTACAGATATAAAGAATGGAGACAGAAAAATAAACCAGTTTTTCATTCATGTTTTTATCTTTTATCACAAGTAAATCTGGCCAACTTATTTAAGACTTTAGATTCTTTCAACTTCTTTATAGAGAAAAGTCCTCGTATTTGTTCTATGAAAGTTACGATTATTAAAATTGTTTGGAACATTCCTTTTAAGATATGGAGTTCAAAGTCTCTATTAAATACTAGATATTTTTATTATCTCTATCCAACAAAACCTCAAAAGATCTATCAAATGGTGCTCAAATTTAAGAGGTTTATTTTGTTCTTTTTGTTGGTCCGTTTTACAGGAAAGGAAACACGATGCATCCAGCTGAAGTAAGAAGCATCATCACAGAATATGTGAAGAAGAATGAACTAGTGGATGAAAATAATAAGAAGTAAGCGGATTAGGCTTTATAGAATTTGGATTATGGTCTGAGATCCATCATTTGAAAACTAAAAAAAAGGCCATACTTTCACATGTTTATCTGAATAGCAGCAGAAATGATTGCTTTTTCTGTTTTTTTGATAGGGGGTAGGGTAGTGTCACCTGACAGAAGGAGAGGAAATGTTATCTGAAAAAAGCTGCAGAAACTTGGGTCACCTTTCTAGGTTTCTCAGAACTGGAAAAATTTTGCTTTGATTGTTAATAAACAGATATAGCTCTGACCTGAGGCCATGTAATGCGATTACTTTTCAGCTAAAGTGTTTAAATGTGACACCGAAAAGTTTTTTAATAGTTCTTTTTATGTCCTGTAAGTGAGTGTAGCTTTTGAAGTGAAACAAATCAATCGTTAGCGATGAGAAAATTAGATTAAATCAATTTTGGAGCTGACATTGCTTAATAATACGGCATGTTTCCTGTTTGGTCTCATCCATCTAAATGAAATTTTTTTCCCCTTTCTTTTCATTAGTTATGTGCGCATAAACCCAACTCTATGTGACTGTTTACTGGAGAAATCAGAATACCAGGAAGTACAATTTCTTAAATGGGATGACCTCTTTTGCAGGTAACAATCTTTTCTTTCTTGATCCGGTTAATTAAACTAAATTAAAACACACTTTGGAATATAAAAACTTTGTTTTTCTCAGCAAGGGATTAAACAGGAACTGTGTTTTATGATGTTTTATTGTTTGAAAAAATTAAAAACAAAAATAACTTGTTCTTACATTTATTTTCACCAAGTGGAAAATCTTCTTTCATCACTGGATTATCAAAGAGCCCAAAATGCAGGCTGTACAAATGACTCATGTTTATTGTGGTTTTAGTTTTTATTTTCCATCTGCAATTGTTTTCGGTTGTTGCTTGGTTTCTGTGCAGCAGCAAGATTGGAAAGATCGGAGGAAGGAGATGACATGGTGTTTATAGCGTGGATTAGAAGAGCTTTACAAAACATAAAACACAATAAAACTGCACATCACATCAGTTGAAACATCTGGATTAAGTTTTCCTTTGAATTTCCTGTGGTTTGGTGGGTAATATCTTCACGTAGATGAGGTGTTGAACATATTTAGTCAAACTAGCACTCAATAAGATGAGCAGAGTTCTGGAAGGTTGGATTTTTTATTCCATTTCTGGGTTGGCTTTATTATCATTCCCAAACTTTTAGACTTGTCGATCCACAAAATATGAGGGTGTCACAGGTGTCCTTTGGAGTCAGCACGGGTCCCAGTAAATCCTACCATCATTTTCCATCACTTTTTTAGGAGCAGAAACAAATCTTTGGGCCATAATTAACACTATAATTACAAAAAGGGTCTTTCTTCTATTTCAAATCCAACTTCAAGTTAGCTTTCCTTTGAGTTTAAGGTTGAAATAACTTTTACAAATAAGTCATTTTAATTATAAAATGTGTTCAGTGTGAAGTTTCATAAACAATGAACTTTTGAATGTTTTTACTATTTGAACGTCAATCCCGCTTTCAAAAATATCGACAAAAGGGTTTTCTATTTCTCCATGCATTTTTGAGCAATTTAAAAGCTCTCCTGTCCAGTAATCAAATATCATTCGAACTCCAGTTTGTTCTTGACCATGGCTTTTGTTCTCCACCAGTCCCAAATTCTAACATTAGCAGGAAGTTTTTTGCTGCATGGATGTGTTCTGCTCAAACTTGATATCAACAGGTATCGAGTTTGATACCTGTTGATATCAAATGTAAATAAATGTAAATAAATTAAATTTACATTTAATTTAATGTAAATGAACCAAACAAACTTTGCTAACCTAATGGTCTTTACAATGTATTTGTGGCCTCAAACGAGATTTACACTGTCATGCTCACACTCAGGGAGCAGAACTAAGCAGAAAGTGAGAGGAGTGGGGAGGAGTAGAGCCGTTACTCTTCTGGGTCAAGAGAAGCCTGATTGGGTGGTTCGGGCATTTGGTTATGATGCCTTCCAAATGCTTCGCTGGTGAGGTGTTTTGGGCACGACTCACCAGGAGGAGACCCAGAAGCAGACCCCGAACCCGCTGGAGAGACTATGTCTACAGCTGGCCGGGGAATGACTCGCGATCCTCCCAGGTGAGCTAGAGGATGCAGCCAGGTTGAGAGATGCCTTGGTATTTCTGCCTGAGGCAGTGGCTCCCATAACTCGGCCGTGGATAAGCGGAGACACCGAAACAGAATAG
Source organism: Neostethus bicornis (assembly GCA_902685375.1). Taxonomy (NCBI): domain Eukaryota; kingdom Metazoa; phylum Chordata; class Actinopteri; order Atheriniformes; family Phallostethidae; genus Neostethus; species Neostethus bicornis. The sequence goes on from LR738550.1 coordinate 10,050,637, forward strand.
TGTTACTATTACCAATCTACCTGATAGAATTTAATAAGTTTTTTTATGACTCCCACAGGACTCAAGGGAAAATGCAAGAGTGCTATCAAGTTCAATTTCCCGGGCAACAGCCAATAATCAAGAAGGGCCACATTGAACCAATAGACATCTCTGTGGCTTCACGTGGCTCAAACAAAAAGGTAAAAACACTACAACTCCTACAGAAGTTCTCTCAATTGCAGCTGCGGAAATTTGCAGGAAATGTTGCTTCTCATGTACACCGAAGTTTGACAGTTTCTAAAAAAGTGCCTAAAGTGTTTAAAAGAAACTGTAATCTGATTACAGACTAAATTGTGTCAGCTTAATTAAATTACTCTGAGAAAACTCTCAAGCAGAGCAAATGTTTCCACTCATTACTTCAGAGAAAATGACACCATGAACTACCAACGTCATTACCGTATAGCAAAAAGTTCTACGTAACTATTTGTGAGCAAAAAGGAAACTTTGACTTGACACAAGGACGTTCTGGATTGTTTTGGGTTTTTTTTTTGTAAATGTGAATTAACACCTTTTCTAAGTTAAACCAACCAGTCATGTGTTTATAAAGAAGCTTTGTTGTTTGATTCACCACAAAGTACCAGTACTTACCTTTTATTTGAACAACACAATTTATAGAGATCCTATTAAATGAGCTAACTTTCTTACTTTTTTCTTTCAGTGTAAAACTAGTAAACAAACGAGACAAAGAATCATTTTCTCTTTTGTCGGCAAATGGGTGTTAATTAGAAAAATCTCAAAGGTCCAACTTTAATAGAGTGTTTCAAATGTTCTACTTTTGAAGTGAAAAGTTCTTAGAAACTTTAAGGAACATTTTGTGCAGCTTCGCTAAATTGGTTTTGGTTCAAAAGGACTGCAATAAAACAGTTAGTGCAATAATTAAAAAAGAAAATTCTTAAAGCTGAACTTGTGGGAATGTTTGACTACTTTAATTCCTTCTGTTTTCTAATAAGAATCAGCTCCATAAATGTTTTTAAAAAGGAAGTATAGATTTTATATTATGAATGAAGTAAGCCGAACTGCTTACAGCCGAAATGGGATGTGCTGGAGCTGATTTCAGGCGAGAGGCATTGTACACCCTGAACAGGTCACCAGTCTGTTGCGGGGCCACATGCTCACAAGCATCCACACACTCACTCATTCGTGCAAAATACATATATTAAAGTTTGTAAAAGTAAGACATCTCTTAAGTTTTTATGTCTCTCTTTTGCAACAATTGTTGGTTTTGTGCTTTACCTCCTCATCTTCTTTTAGCTTGTCTCAACATGTTCATTTTCTTCTTCACTGTGGAAACTCTTTACATCTACCTTCTGTAAATCCTCCCCACAAACCCAAACTTCAGACTGTGAGGAACCAGGGGGTCTGGAAGTCCTCGGCCAAATCTCTAAAACAATCTTTCACTGCACCACTCAGACTCTGAAGAGAGCGGAATTTTATGAAAGAGGACACACCGTAAACCAGTTGGAGGGGCTTAAAAAGATAACACACATACTGCACCCTGGGTCTTACACGCTTCAAACACCAAGCTTGCTTTAAACAAGCTTGTCTATAATTTATTTTTTATCACTTGGCTCAATTTTAGTCAGAGCCAAAAACATATCCCAGCTTTTGTCTAATATAATTTTCTTTAAACTCTTTAATTGCCCTGTTATGTTTCAGTATAGGTCAAAGGTTCTTCCCCGCTGCTTTATTACCCTCCCAACTATTTTCTGGTTCGATTTTTCCTCTTTGACGTTTTAAAGCCAACTATTTCCAGTGAATTAGTCGTCTTTGCAACTTTAACTTTTTTGTACTATTAACTTGTTGCTTTTTTCTTTAAGGACACCGGTGCAAACTGTGAAATTTAAACAGATTTGTTAAAGGAATTTATTATTTACCCGCAGCATTACAAGCACTGCTTCTCACAGCTGCAAACTGTTAGCTCACAGAGGGCTGTAATGAGACATGTCTACAGAGTAAGACTGGCAAACATCTGACCAGCTAGTTGCTAAAGAAAATGCGTGAAACATGTGAGGAAGTAGAAAAAGTTTCAAAAAAGTCTTCTGGACAGTTTAATTCTTCAACGAGACGTTTCGACTTCCATCCGGAAATCATTTTCAATCTGAATGAAATGGACTGCAGAAAGATCACAGCATAAACATTCTACCAGCAGACAAAGGACGTTGCACTGTGATTCTCAACACCACGGATTATGAAGCCAAGATGAACAACCTCCTGGAAGACACTTCCACTTATCAAAAACTCAAGCGGGACCCTTCCAGTGGCTACAAAAAGAAGTTGATTGACTATTTACAGAAGCTGGAAAAGGACGACATGATTGATAAAGCTTTGTACTTCAGAATGTATCCGGGTGATGCCATTCCATGTATCTACGGCTTACCCAAAGTCCACAAACAGGATGTTCCTCTTAGACCCATTGTGTGCAGCACTGACTCTATAACCTACAACGTAGCCAAATACCTGAAAACCATCTTGGCCCCCTTAGTGGGTAACACAGAACACCACGTGGAGAACACACAAGATTTTGTAGAGAAAGTGAAACATGTACATATAGACAAAGATGACATCATTGTTTCTTATGACGTTGTATCACTCTTCACCTGCATCCCTACAAAAGAAGCTGTAACAGCAGTCAGACAAAGACTACAAGGGGACACCACACTGCAAGAAAGGACCAAACTGACTCCGGAACATATCTGCAACCTGTTGGACATTTGTCTCAACTCCACTTACTTTCAGTTTCGTGGTGGTTTCTACAGACAAATCCACGGCTGTGCGATGGGCTCTCCAGTGTCCCCCATAGTAGCTAATCTTTACATGGAGGAGGTTGAGAAGCAAGCCCTGAGCACATTCCCAGGAAATCCACCCAGTCACTGGTTCCGCTATGTTGATGACACTTTTGTGAAGATCAACAAGCAAGATCTGGAAGCCTTCACTTCACACATCAACATTGTGGATCCGAACATCAAGTTTACACGTGAAGACTCCAAGGACAACCGGTTGGCCTTTTTAGACTGCGCTGTGATCATAGGGGAGGACGGGAATTTGCAACTGGAGGTATACAGGAAACCCACGCACACAGACCAGTACCTACAGTTTGACTCTAATCATCCTTTGCAACACAAACTGGGTGTCATCAGAACTTTACAACACAGGGCGGAGGAGGTACCCACGAGCACAGAGGCTAAGGAGAAGGAGACACAGCATGTCCGAAAAGCCCTCTCGGTCTGTGGCTACCCCAAATGGGCCCTGAATAGGGTGAGAGCGTCCAAGAAACATGAGAAGAGGGAAACAGAAACTGAGAAGAGAAAAAATGGAGTCTCTATTCCCTACGTGTCAGGACTGTCCGAGAAGTTACAGAGAATCTTCAGACAACATGACATCCCGGTTTTTTTTAAACCGGTCAACACATTACGTCAAAAACTAGTACATCCTAAAGACAAGATGCCTACGGAAAAACAGAGCAATGTAGTTTATTCGATCCGGTGCAGTGAAGGGAGCTGCAAAGAAAACTACATTGGGGAAACAAAGCAACCACTCCACAAAAGACTTTACCAACACAGAAGAGAAGCCTCTAGTGGTCCACAGTCTGCCGTACATCTGCATCTTAAATCCACCAAACACACTTTTGAGGACAGTGAGGTGAAGATTCTAAGTAGAGAGAAAGGTTGGTTTGAAAGAGGGGTGAAAGAAGCCATTTTTGTGATGAAAGAGAATCCCTCACTGAATCGGAATGGAGGCGTTAGATATGTTTTGCCCGGTATCTATAGCAGCCTTTTGAAGCCATGGACTAAAGATGACACCTCGTGACTCAGTTTCACGCCTCTCGTTAGCAGGTTTCTCTTTTCACTAGGCTTTTAGCATTTTTATAATAGGTTTGTTTACTGGTCTGTGGCTACAATAGGAGCCATTCACGACCATCTTAAGGAACATTCTCATTGGTCGAGCCCTTCTTACACTTTTTTTACCTGTTACTCAGGTTAGTATAAATGGATCCAGGTTCCAGTCCATTTCATTCAGATTGAAAATGATTTCCGGATGGAAGTCGAAACGTCTCGTTGAAGAATTAAACTGTCCAGAAGACTTTTTTGAAACTTTTTCTACTATGGATCACTCCTGGATGAATGAGGGACTACACGGACATGTGAGGAAGTGTGAAAAAAGGTTGTCACAATGCACATTCATTTTAAAAGAATATTTTCTCCTTTTTTTGTTTAGGCTTGAGCATTACGTCATTGCTTCTTCAGACAACCACACCCCTCATACATACATAACATTAGATAAGATAAAAGTTTTTTCCTGTAAAAACAGAAATATGGTTCACATGTGTACCAGAAAACCCCAAGACACAAATTTTTCCTCAAAAACTACAATAATAAAGTCTTGTTCTTCCTCTACTTAATATGACATCATTCTATCTCTTCATTGTTACCCTAGATCTTGTGAAATACTTTAAAAAAGGAGGAAATTTGTGTGCCCACACACGTCTGCTGCGGATCAGAGACCAAAGAGCGTGTCTCATGGTCAGCACCAGGTGGAGACTATTATAACTGCAGGAGCTGTCATCATTGGAATTTTTTTCTTTTTTCCGGCCTCTTCCTCAAACTTCTTCTTCAACTGTGCCTAACTTTTTTTTTAACTTCTATGCTCTTTTCTTTCTTTTTTTAAAATCAGTAACAAAGATCAGACTTACAACACATTATAAAGAGATGTAAAATCAGCAGTTAAACATCTAACAGAATGAATGATATTTGCATGGATGGGTAGTTAGGCTCAATCACTTATTTTTAACACAAGATGGACTCAAAATGGTCAAGTGTGAAGTGAAACTCTTGTCACTTTCCAACTGGTGTGAAGCACAACAGTGGCTATCATTCAAGAATACAGTTGCAGGAGATCCTGAAGAACATTTGCCAGAGAGCAGAAACAAACCAAATCAGTGTTTGAAATGATTATACTGTACATTATGTAAGACGTGGAGAAAATGCAACAACTAAAAAGTCTCCAAACGATGTGAAAGCATTACCAATGATGCTTCATGTACATTAGCTAACGTTACTGAATTCACCTCTTTCGCCCTTTTGTTTCATTGTGGTGGATTCTCAGTAGTCGCCACCGCAGAAACAAAATCACGAGAAAAAATTATATCAGTGATGGAAAAAAGTTTTTCTGTTTGAGTGCAGGTTGAATTGTAAGAGAACGAGATGAATCTCTGTAATGCCGTTCCTTTCACAACAACCAGCACTGTGTTCCTGAAACAACAACAGCACTATTCAGTATAATTTAATATCTCCATGCTTATATGTAATAAATCGCTTCACATAATGCTGCACAAATTGAGTGAAATCCACCTATAATTCATTTGTGTATGACATGTTTTAGAGCACAAAGTGTATCTGCCTGGGAAGAAAAAATAAACCTGAAAAGCATGACTTGCTCCTCTCTGGATTAAATCAGGAAATGAGAGATGTGATGCACACATTTCACTCACCTGGGTGACCTCAAATATTTGTCCATGTTCATATTTCTGAGTAATAGAATTGGAGTTTTCATATTACCTCAGATAATTGTGATGTTTCTACACTAAAGTTTTATTTCTGACGAGCATAAAATCCAATGCCAAACTTATATTACTTATATTACTGCAGTTATCTCTACGTTTTATTTGCAGGTGACTCTCGTGAAGAACTTAGAGGTGTACGGTTTGGATCCAGCTACTGTTGCCATAGCTCTGCAGCACAGGGTCCAAGCCAGCACTGTCTTACAACCCATCCCTGGAGCCAAGGAAAAGGTCCTGGTCCAGATCCAAGGAAACCAGATTAATCAAGTTGGCAATTTGCTGCTCGGTATGAGCCTCATAGTATTATCTAATTGCTCTATTGGTACAAATTGTTTTATTGTATAAATTGTTGTTTTTCTATTTTCCTTCCAGATCATTATCAAATTCCTCGCAAGTACATCCAAGGAATAGAGAAAGGTTCAAAGACTGGCAAAAGAAAGTAGCGTTTCATCGTGGCTTACCGACTATTTACTTCATGTAAAAAAAACTCTCATGAGCTGAAAATATGATTATTCACTGAATAAAAGTCATATTGGAAAGAATGATAAAATACCTGTGTGGTGGGTTTTTGTAAACTCTAAGTTAGTTTTTTAGATCTTCAAAATCCCCAAGAAAGTTTTTCAATACTTCTACATGTAAATAAGTAACTGTGAAGTAAGTTGGAGAAAACTATATATACTTTTGTTAGAATGTCTGTTTTTTGGTTCATGTTTCGTTTGACTGCTGGTGTGAAATTTTACTGAAACGATGATGAAACTGCATTTTTTGTCTCAAACAACAATCCAGAGAAACTGGAAGGATGTGTGCCACTGCTCTCAGCTGGATCTCAGCTGGGTTTGTTGCTGCTAAACATAATCTGCAAACAATTTAGCACTTTTTTATGTTCACATGTGGAAGCAGCTTAATAAAAAAGCCCCACTTTTTTCCCCTAGATTTTTCTTTTGAGGGTCAGAAGTCTTGTGCAACTTCACAGATGAGGTTATTAGGCTGGGTCAAGTGTTGCCTCCTCTCTTCTGTTTTATGTTCTGTTTTATATTCAGACTTCACAATTTTGTCTTGCCCCCCCAGAAGAATTCACACGTCATTTGGAATAAATAGACCACCCATTACATTCAAGGTACCACAAGCTTTTTATTTATGAGGCGCAGATGTGAATACAAAATATGGTACCAGCTAAAACAAGTGTTTACAGTAACTTGTAAATGTATAAAAAAATAACATTGCATTTAGATGTTAGGTGTTAGAGACATCGCCCTAATTTAGATCATGGTTGTGTGTGGTTACAGCTTTCCGTCTCTGAGCTTCACTCTTCTGTTAATGGTTCAAATGTGTGCCAGTAAATTGTTTCCTGGATAGTTACGTGTGTGTTTGTTAGGTGGGGGATAGTTTGTATCCTAGTTGTAGTTAATTGTGACATTTCTTGCCTTTATCATTCTCATTTCCTGGTTCTACTTTCAGCTTGCTTTACAATCGAATTTAATTAGCTACTTGTTAACTTTATGTACTATCTTAAAGACAACCTCAGGGCGTTTATTCTTTATGACGTTGTCAAGTTTCCCACTCAATCTTTTTACCGTTTTCCTTGTCTATCCCACAACTGTAACTTAGAAATCTCAAATGGGAAGAGACAAAATTGGAACACAGGTTCCAGATGTTATAAAGATGATCATTACCCTGACATTTTTTTAAAAAAAACTGAACTATCTTCTCATTATTGCCAATGGAAAACTTTTCCACCAGGTATTCAGAAAACATTAATTGCTCTTCTGAATCGTCCATTTCATAGCAGCCAATTAACCCAACACGCATGTTTTTGGCGAGTGGAAGTAAAAAATACCTGAAGAAAGCACACGCATGCACGAGGAGAACATACAAACTCCACACAGAAAGGCCAGCGTTCCAAGCCTTATATTACCACCCTGGACTCAAACCCCCAACCTTGTTGTGAGGCCATTGTGCTACCCATTCAGAAAACAGCTGGTACTTTTTTATTCACTGTACACTTACAGTAAACCTCATCCATCTGCTAGCCTTTACTGGCCAGATTTGAACTTTTTTTAGTCCACATTATTAAAGAAGCTTTACTTTAGCGCAGTAATTTCTTTTAAACATCCAAACATGGCTTTCCGAATTAAATTCATGACCAGTTATGTTGGCTACATTCTAAAACAGCAGCCATGTTGCTTTGATGGAAACAATATGGGGAAATCAGTCAAAATGGTTTCTAAATACTTTGTAATTGTTCCAGGTACTACTTTTTTACTCTGACTTGCGCCTACTTGACTTGGGAGGGAATTCTATCCAAAAGTACTCAATCCTCTTTTCCATACTTTAAAGTTTTACTGATGCAATTTTTGGGGGACATGGCTAAAATGCTACTTTACAAAACTGCCACATCCTCCATTTAGTCCAGCCCTCTTTGAACATGTGATTGTAATCCGACAAGTAGTCGTTATGACTGCCGGTGTTCTGAGTCAGGAAACTAACAGGAAATTAATTTAATCTTTTAAGACTCAACGTCAAACTTTGAGAAATGTGTGTCAGGATAGACAATGTAGATCTTCTCTTTTCGTTAGGAAACGGCCATAACAAATAAAACACGTTAATAAATTCAATTAAATAGTATTTTATAAGGTATTTAGGCCTATTAAGTAGTTTGTTGTTTTTCCTGGAATGAAAGGTCAATTATCTGGTTATAAGCACAACTCAAAATGTTTCCTGTAAAAATGACACTATCTCTGACTAAATTCTCTAAACTGTATAGATTTATAGTTTGTGGCGGGAAAACGTAATTCTCTCAATCCCCGTACTTTATATTTTATAGAAACTTGTCTTAAAAGTTTAAATGATTTAAAACCTGTTGAGAGCAGCATTGCTCTGATGTTAGAATAATTATTTAAATCTAGAGTTTAGAGTTGTTTTGAAGATAATCTGTGACAACACTGAGCTCCCTCTGACCAAACCACAGACTCAATCTTCTGAGAATAAGAGGTTTGTCTTTGTGAACTTTGTAGGTTTCTGACAAAACTAACTAAAAGAATTAACTTAATGTAGCAGGGGTAGTTGGTTGTTTTTTATAGTTTAATCCTGCATGTTTTATTATCTTGTGTTTTTAGCATGTTTTAATTGTCTTAATTATTTTATTTACTTCACCTACTACTAAGAAGTGCTGCAGTCCCTGGGGCAGAAGAGGAGAGGTGAGCCAGACCAGAAGCGGCAACCCAGGCACATGGTGGGGAGCCCTCCTTTTGAACTATGGGCTGGTGGCGGAGTGGTGTGTCAGCCTGCACACCATCGTGTGGGTCGCACCGGCAAAGAAGGTTTCTGCAGTCGGTGGTCCACATAAATTAGCCAGTCAAGGGCGGCCTAGGGACGACAAATGGCCCTGTAAAGGGCGGCCCCGAAACAATAAATGGCCCCGTAAAGGGCGGCCCCGAAACGACAAATGGCACCGTAAAGGGCGGCCCCTGGACGAGGCGGTGCAGCCAGGTGAGCTAAAATCCCAACACGTTAACTATTTTTAAGGACTGCCATTTTAATAGGTTTTAAATAATGTTAGAATTGTTTTTATGGTCTGTGCCTCTGCTTCTCTGGCGTCCCTTCTCCACATACCCCCCCCCCCACCTCCCCCCACTCCACACACACACACACACACACACACACACACACACACACACACACACACACACACACACACACACACACACACACACACACACATTAATTTCTAAAAAAAAGTAAAGCCTTGGCTTGTAGCATCTGAAACCAAATTAGTGGGCCAATAAACTGAGTTTATTGACCTAAATAAAAGACACAAAAACATGTATAATGTTTTAAGACATTTAAATCAGTTTGATAGTATGGTGAAAAATCTCCAAAGATGAGCCCACGTCTTTGAATACATATTCGCACTTTCATTTTTGCAATGAATGTTTTAATGTGGAGCGGCATGGTGGCCTCACAGCAAGAAGTCTGAAAGTTTAAGTCCCAGGTGTGGACGAGGCTTGGAATGCTAACCTTTCTGTATGGAGTTTGCATGTTCTCCCTGTGTATCTGTGGGTTTTCTCTGGGTACTCTGCTTTCCTCCCACTCTCCAAAAACATACATGTTAGGTTGATTGGTCGCTATAAAATTACACCCAGGAATGAGAGTATGTGTGTTAATGGGTGTGTGTGTGTGTGTGTGTGTGTGTGTGTGTGTATGTGTGTGTGTGTGTGTGTGTGTGTGTGTGTGTGTGTGTGTGTGTGTGTGTGTGTGTGTGTGTGTGTGTGTGTGTGTGTGTGTGTGTGTGTGCGTGGTCCTGCGACAGACTGGCGACCTCTTCAGGGTCTACCCTGCCTCTTGCATTAAATCAGCCGTGATGGGCTCTGGCAACCCCATTACCTTGTTTGGGAGGAGCAGTTCAGAAGATGAATGAATGTGTAAATGTGAAACCTTCAGCCACGTGGAGGTGTTTTATGCCTCTTAGTTTCACACGTTCTTGAAGCTGCAGCATGGTCCCAGAATTCTACACAACTGATGCTGGAAGTAGTAAAAGCATTTAAAAAATGCATTTGAACATGCAGTTTTTTTTCTCTAGATAATTGGAAAGCTGATATGTTTTACATTTGTCAAATCATTATATAAATTTACCTGAAAGTTGTGATTCTGGTCCAGAGTTGCCTTGCCAAGGTAAATGACTTCTTGAAGAACCATCCACTGTTTTGAGAGTATACACACGTTTTACCCGAAAAATTTGTTGCGAAATGGATCATAGTGACAGCCTGGAGACTAAATACGCTAATATGCTAACCCTCCTCCCAGTGCCCCACATGGTCACCCCCACCTCATCTCATTTACCCGTCATGGCTTGTTTTCACTATATGGTATTCATTGGGTATCATTTTATTGTCTGGTTTGTTTCAGACACAAACCAAAAACATTTCTAGTGTCAAAAACAAAAATAGAGTGCAGCATTGTTAAAAATATCATATGAACTAAAGCTAACGTTATAAAAAACATTGGCAGCTAAAAAATACTTCACTTTCAATCTCTATATTTTAATTGTGTAGTACAATGGAAATCTTTTGGGACATGTTTCTACCAGCTTTGCACGCGTAAACGCTGAAATATTTGCCCATTCTTCCTTTCAAAACAGCTCAACCTCAGTCGGATCGAATGAAGAACATTTGGGAACCACAGTTTTCGATTTTCACCACATATTCTCGGTCACATTAAAGTCTGGACTCAGAGAGGGATGCTGTAACACATAAATGTGTTTTGTTTTAAAACATTCCTTTGAAGCCCTGACTTTATGTTCAGGGTCATAATACTGCTGAAAGCTGAAACTTCGCCCCATTTTTTTGGTGCAGAGTCTTAACAGCATTTCCTCAAGAAATATGTTTTTTCCTAAATCACCTTGTAATTACCTCCATTCATCTTCCTTATCCATGCTGAAGAGAAAACCCCAGAGCACTTTACTGCTACGTTTGACAGTGTGTTCAGAACATCATGTTTCCACACCAAAGTGCATCTGTCTGGGATATTGTCTGACGCTGTACATTTGTTTGCTCTTGTTTGAGACTGTTGGTTGTCCATGGAGGGTTGCATTGTGTCTGCAGGATATCCAATGTGTGGTGTTTGTTGAAAATAAAGCCAAAAAGGCACATGGTCAACATAATGGACCACTGGAGAATCTGATTCAGATTTTCTCACAGTACATGCAGAAACATAGCCTAAAGTTTGTTTCAGTGAAAGTGAGGCTAAAAAAAAAAAAACAGACCAGTTGAGCTTCATGTGGTTAAGTCACTGCTGGAAATTGTTCAAGAATTTGTCTTAGGATACATTTTTTCTCAGGCTCCCCTTCGAACGTTATGAATGAGGACAATTTAACCTGAAAGTAGAAGTTTGATTTGTGTTATGACAGATGACGAGAATAAACCAGCAGAATAACATGTTAGACAAACAGCCCGACATGTATCAGTCTTATTGCATGTCTAGACTACATGTCTAGATTAATGATTTAGCAAGACTATGTGTTTGATCAGGAAGTGGAGACAGATGGGAAGATTTTAACATCTCAGGTCCAACCAATCCTCGGTTCACTGGGACCAAAACATAGACATTTTTTGAATTCTGAAGAGTTTTCTGATTGATTCCTTCTGTCCCAGTCTTTGGAAAGCTTCATTCTGAGACTGCCGCTGGGAGAGGACTGCACCTAACCATACGTGATTGTCATTCACTTGTAACACAAACGGTCACTATAAGTCTGCATAGGCAAGAAAGGGTATTGAGGTAAATGCAGTTTTCAAGATTTTGAAAACTTTGCTCACAATTAAAGACTCTTAAGGCCATCCCAGGAGTTTTACCCTTTTTGCCTGGGAAGAAAGCCTATCTTCACGCTGGTTTAAAGGGGCTGCCAAAGAAGAGAACCCCCTAGTATATCATGTCCCACAGAGCAGTGACTTTTACTGGGTCAGTAGAGAATCCCTCAGCTGATACCACATGACATAAATACGTAACACATTTCTGATAAAATTGACATTTTGAGTGCTTCGCCTTTAAATCCTGGAACTCCAAACAGCGGAAAATGTGGTCTAAATGGTACAAATATTGTTTCACTGATGACAAAAAGACAATGACCGACAGTGATAATCTCTAAACAGACTTTCCATAAGATGCTAAAATGTACTGAGTGCATCAAAAAACAGACATGCATTTAAAAAAAAAAAGCCAAATGGGGTAAAAAAAATTTGCCTTGTCTTTTTCTTTCATTTCTACTAACCTAGTAAACCATTATATACCTCATATATACATAAAGACGATTTAAAAGATTAAACCCCAACACTCCTGGAGCACAAGTCTTTTTCTATTTCATTTAATCACACTGTAACATCCAACTCAAGGTAACCTAATTAAGATATTTTAACCAGCTTGGTGCTTTTAAACCAAGTCACTCACAGTTCTTAAGTTTTCCATCAGATAAGTGAGAAAAAAACTTTTGAAAAAACGTCTGTTTCAATTGTAACTGTAGACCCACTTTCTAATAAGCAGGGTAACTCAAGAAAAGTGAACCTCCCCTTTCTAGCACTCACTAATCAGATTTACAGTTTCATCTGGGGAGCCTTGTAAGCCCTCACCCCACCCGGTACCTCCACCACCTGTTGCTCCCAATGAGGTGGTGGGCCTTTTTGTGGTCCCAGCTGCCACTTTCAAAGCTGTCAGTTCATTTTCTAAGTCCTGTATCCACTGAGACATGGCCTGTTTGTCAGCACTAAGCATTGCCACTGCTAGAGGAATCCATCTGAATTCAGCAACGATATCCCACTCCATCGCTCCTGCTGTTCTTTAACTAAACAAAAACTATACTACAGGTCAAATCCCTGCATTTTTAAACAAACAACGCCAATAGTTCTGTAGTTGAGCTACTGATGTTATGCTTTTGTAAAATGAAACAGACTCACAAAAAGTTTTTTTTTTTAGCAACTGCTTAAAATGAGCTATTCCCACAAGCTGAGCCTAGTTGTCCTCACCACAAATGACACCATTGAATAAAACACCATGGGGCAGTACAGCCATGGCACACGGCCCCAAAAACACATTAAACACCCAAGTGATCCACTCCAAGATTGAAGGAAACAAAAGGATTTAGACAGCTACACCGACTGAGTGAAGTGACCCAATAAATTAAAACCAACAAACAAACAATACAGATGTAAAACAGTCACCCTGCACTTACAATATCTGCTGCACAAGAGACACAAAAAACTCCTTGTGGGTAGACTAACAAAAACAAAATTTTACTAATGAACAGCAGGCAGCGGTACACTGCATGCTGTGACATGGAATACACACGCCCAGTCCAACAGTTAGAGCATGGACTGACACATCCTTAGGCCTGTAAGCATATGTGGTAGCCTCCCACTGGAAACTGGTACTCACCTCAAATACAGATCTTTTTTTTTTTTTTTTTTAATGAGTGCCCTCCGTGCCAAGAGCAACACCAATTGGTGCCACAGGATAAGTTTTTAAATAAGCAGATAAATACATTTGAACATTAATTACTGCATGGCTGGAAATATAAGTATTATACATTACTTTTTCTAAAGTTTAATAACTTTGCAAATTTCTAATTAAAAATGAGTACATTTATTTCTTAGTTGTTTTTCGCAGGTTTGGTTTTCAATAAGGAAATACTGACTCCACAAAAAGCAAACGGCATGCATTTTTTGTTTGAAAGTTGCTCGTTATTGACAAAAAAGTCAATTTCAATTTGTTGGTCGATGAGTCGGATCTTATTGTCAAGTTTTCTGGATGAGTTTGTTCTTTGCAGAGCTGTCTTTGAAGGCATCAGGTTTCAGTTCTGATTGCTATTCATTATCCTCTGTGGTGTTTTGTATTTAAAAAGCTGCTTTTCTTTCTGCTGCCACATTGACTTCTTACTGTCCACTGTGTGACAAGCAGAGTGTGGGGGATTTTGTGATTGGACCACTTTTAAAGATTTTTTTTTTTTACTTCCTAGTGTGATACATTTTAGTTCTTGCAGTCCACGTTGTTTTTAGTTCTTGGACCATATTTGGATGAGAACTCATACTGTTCATCTAACGTGGCAGGATTTTTCATTCATACCGTCATACTACCTGTGAAGAACTAGCTGAAAAGCTGAAAAGCCTTGACATTGACTTCATCACCCACCAGGCCCCTGTTCAGCATTACGATAAAATCCTTCTTATACAACCCAGAGAATTTGATTTTATGGGTTCTGTCTACAGAGGTGTTACAATAGTAGGTCTTCTGAAGCGCTATCCAGCTGGACTTTTAAAAAATTTCTACACCTTTCCGCTTAAATCCTCTGGGCTGCTAAGCTGACCTCGTATTTCAGTCCAACTATAAAGCACACCCTGTGATGGCAGGCAGAAAGCAGGTCTGTTACTGTTCAACAAGGAATCCTGATTTGACAAGTTTAAACTTGGTCAACACATCTGCACAACTGTTTTCACAATTTCCACCAATTGGAGCTTTTTTTTTTCTTTTTATTATTGGCCAAATTTTATTATATCAGTTCCTTTGTCAAATGAAACAATCTGAATCTACTGCAGAAGCCAGAAACAGTCCATTTTGTCCATTGCCATATTATTTACAAAGATGAAAAGTAATTTCTACAAATGATGAAGCCTTAATCTGAAGTTGACTAAAAACAAATGTTGCATCTTAAACTCTGATTTCAGATTTTTTTGGAACAAGATTTGCATGAACCCAGCTGTGACAAATTGTTGCAGATCTGTCTCTCACACATTGTAAAAGGCTATTGTCATCTTTTTGCTTGCTGCCAAACATTTTTCAGTCTTTTGTATTGTTTCTTAAAAAGTAACATAAAAGATAAGAGATAAATCAAGTCGTTTACAATGATCTGATCCACACTGGCCGCAGACAGATGAAACTGCCTGCTGACGTGCCAGCTCTCTTTAAGGGAAAAAATAAGGGCTCTACTATAATATTTTAACAACAATTGAATAAAAAACATAGCTGTTTTATCTTTTAAAGGAAAAATCCATTAACAATAGCCAGGACAAGAATCTGGAATGGAAAGAAATGAAACACTACTCTAAACGAGAGGCATCAATCAGGAGGCCATCGGTGGTCCTTGACAGAAATATGAGAAAATTAATAAAACAACCATTAGAGACATAAACAAGTATTCCCAAAGAATGGAACAGAAGATATCAAAAGGCGTTATTTACAGGGAAATTTACAACTCTAAAAGGACATCCAAACCACTTATTGGCATAAAAAAGGAAACAGAAAGTAGAATTTGCCAAACAAAAAGCACATTCTGGGACAAAGTGTCTTGAATGTGCAGACAGGAGATTAATCTTTTTGAAAGTGATAAAATGCTAATGCTTGTAGGGAAAAGGATTTGGTTGTAATACCAATCAGACATGTTTGTTTGTGAAACACGATGGGAAAACACTCTTTAAACTTTGATGATAACGGGGCACATAGACAATGCGATAAAATATACTCGTAGATCAATAAAAGAAATAAATCTTAAAAAATACAATCCAAACAGTGTGTTTGAACAAAACTAAAAAAAATGCTAACGTACTGGAATAGCCAAGTCGATCCCTTTAGAACCCTTTAGAAAATATGTTAGATTTTTTTTACTCGAAGGAAATGGATTGTTTTGCTAGAAACATTGCAATTAAGTTTTTAAATTTCTGACTTTGAGAATGCACAATTAGACATCTTTTCATGTCAAATTTGTGGCAAAAACTAGCCTTTATGTCACATTGTGAATGATTTATCAAAAAATCTGTACACAGAAAAAAAGTGAGTGTATGCAGATGCAAAGGTGCAATTTTGGAAGTTTCAAGGATACAATTAAAAAAATGATTGTCATCTGACTATAGGGCCACTTTTTAGGCTGATTTTTTTCACTGATATTTAAAAAGTCAAACAATTGACTTTTTTTCTATTTTTCTTACTTTGTTTAGTGCTTTCTGCAAATTCGACTCCAAATTTAGTTGTTTTTTTTTTTTTTATTCCAAGACCAACCTTTTACTTTCAAATCTTAGATATAGTTTTACATTTTGGATGCTATACCATTAAAAAAATTCTAGACATACTGTCCTCCTGTTTCATATATAAAAAAGAGATGAGTGTTTTCAGTTTTATACTTTTTATTCATTCTAACAAGTGAGTCTCTCTAACTAAAAAACAAAGATGCAGAATTGTGATAAAAGTATTGCAAGTGAGATGTAATTTATCTGATGAGCTGTTTTAGTCAGTATGGTGTGGCTGAAACAAGATGAATAGATGGAAAACAAACATCTTCAGGGCTGCATGGTGCTGGAATGGTTAGCTTCACAGCAAGAAGGTTGGGGTTCAAGTCCCAGAGTGGGGATGATGCTTGAAATACTGACCTTTCTGTGTGTGAAGTTTGCATGCTCTCCCTGTGTGTGTGTGGAGTGGGGTGGGGGAAGGTTTCCTTCTGGGTACTCCGGTTTCCTCCCACCCTCTAAAAATATGAATATTAGGTTGATTGGCTGCTACAAAATTGTGCCTAGGAATGTGTGTGTGGCCCCACAACAAACTGGTGACCTGTTCAGGGTGTACCTTGCCTCTCACCTGCAATCAGCTTGAATAGGCTCCGGCATCCCCCGCGACCATATTGGAGATAATCAATACAGAAGACGAAACAAAAAAAGTATCTTCACAATTAGAATTTTTTTATTATTAATCCTTTTAATCCAACTCAAAGTAGCTTTTCTTTACAGTCAGAAGGACAATCCATGGAATCAACCACTTACTGTAAATTTATTTTTACTTCAAAAATAAAGATACAAACTGTCAGCTTCTACCTTCCAAAGAAACACCCTACGGCTGTTGTAAATCCAGGGATGACACTATTATATTTCACAAGAGATCCCTGATGATTGACTTGCTCTGACTGAGAATGACCTGCAGACAGAGTAAATTCAATATATTTCTGACATTATTTCAGTGTTAGAACATTTTGTCAGGAACAATAATACGAAAACAAGTAGTATTTCTGTAAAGTGAGACGTACCCACTGTAGCACCCTCAGAGGAAAATAAACTTCCTTAAAGTCGTTTTCTTATCAATTGTATTTAGAGTATTGAAAGCCAGATGTTATTCGATGTGATGCTGAGACTAGTGGGAAAATGATCTATTCAGAGGACAACTGTAATTTTCCTTGCTCGACAGACCACAAGAAATCTGTCTGCTTTGTACCAAAAAAAAAAAAAAAAAACAATTCTCCCAATTAGGGAATCTAAGATTCCAGTTAAACCAACCGGTTCGTCTCCTAAGCAATTTCCTGTAAACAAACTTGTGATTTCAGTTTAATGAACTTTTCCATCTCTTTACAGTAACACTCAATGGTAACAACTGTAGGGCTGAGCTGAAAGAAACACACACAAAAAACCAAAACATTAAGAAACAGAGAAAGAGAAAAACACCTTGAAACACGTAAGCTAGTTGCTATGTCAGAAATAGTGCTCTGTTGCTGTGGAAACCAACCTCTATGATCTGTTCACTGCTGAGTGAGAGGACTCATCTGGAGAGGATTTTATGTCTCTGGTTGCATGGAGGGTCATCTAATAATTCATACTCACTGTCTTCTTCCCAGGCTGCTCACAACAATCTGGCTCTACTTAGCACAGCATGCAGTTGGGCTCCCTGCTCCTCCATGCAGCAACCCACTGAGGAGATATCTGGTTTTACTGATGCTCTGCCAACAACACGACACACAAATATATGCCTGTGATTACTTTGTGGTCCATGGGTTGCATAAGAAAGTGAATCAGTCATCAGGAAATATGTTTATAACCAGTTCTGAGACTGGTTGATCCATCGGGTATTAGTGTGATGTCGTGAATAATTTGTGCTTTTACACATTTACAAAACAAACTGCTCATGATTTCCTCTAAAGTCTCACCCTTGCTATTTGTCAAGTCAAATCAGGGAATTAAAAAAGATTTTAAGCTATAATAAATAATAATTTATTTTCTATGTTGTACTGGAGACGATCATCCAGGTAATTAATAGGTCACTCATGGATAAGTAATAATAAATAAAAGATGACATGATGCCATCAGTATTGGGCAATCAGATTCAGACATAGTCAGTCTGTGTCTCCATCTGTTGGGTATTTTTGAGAAAAGCAGGACAGCTTTAAAGTTTACAGTAAATCATGATGATGCATTAAAATAAAAAAAAAAAACACATTTTGCATCTCAGTTACAATAATAACACAAAAATTATCAAAACTTCTTTGTGAAAAACAGAAAGCAGACAAAATCTAGTGTTAATCATACCTGGCATCACAATTTGTAACATTATTCTTGTGCATTTTTTAAATACCCCTTTTAAAACCTACATTAAGAAAAAACAGAACTTTCGCCAATCTATCTGATTTTTTTTTTTTTGCTGTTGGTTTTTTTTTTGTTTTTAGTTGCTTTTTACTCACTTTCCTTTCACTAGTCAAGTTGTTGGATTTTTTTTTCTTCAAAGGCCTGTATATGAATTACTGTAGGTTTAATAGTTCTGCAAAACCATTTGTGTCTTTGGCCAGTTGCTCTTCCATCACACAGACTACATCCAATCATAACTGAGAGGATTGCAGCGCTAAAAAGGATTACACTATTTGGCATTTTCTCTTCAAAACTGCTCAACAAATTTAAAAGAAAAAAAACTGCAGGAATGATGAGAGGAGATCAATTTGTAATATTCTGTATTGCTGATTACGTTGGACTGATGTCATAGAATTAACAAATAGAAAAAAATCCTTTAGGGACAGATTAGACATTAAAATGTTCTAATATTATCCTTTCACTTTATTAGGAAAAGGTGGAAAGCCGTTTGAGGAGGCATTTGGTTCTTTATGAAGACAAACAGACATGCAGCTTTCACGTTGGATCAATTTTGACTCACCACTTAATTAAACAGAGATATATTTGGGATGTGAAAAGTGAGAACATCTGGTATTAAATCTCAACCAGCACATTGCATTCCTTCACTTGACATGTTCCAGAAGACTTTTTATTCCAAGATGAATTTTAATTTTCAACACAAAATAATTAAATATCTCCACATTGAGAGAAAATAGTGATAAATTGTCTCCTAAAATGTCATTTTTACTACAGCCCTACTTAATCCTGCAAACCCCTCTCTTACCTGTGTCTTTCCGCCACGTGAGAACATCTGCTCCACATATTGAAAACTTTCCTTCATCA
The DNA here is from genome assembly GCA_902685375.1 of Neostethus bicornis. Lineage (NCBI taxonomy): Eukaryota > Metazoa > Chordata > Actinopteri > Atheriniformes > Phallostethidae > Neostethus > Neostethus bicornis. The sequence goes on from LR738550.1 coordinate 10,069,969, forward strand.
ATTATCTGCTGCTATCCAGTTTCTGTTTAGTTTAGCTCAGGTTCTAATACAGTTTGACTGGACATTTATATTGTGAATAATAACATGATAGATGGACAGTTCTAGTTATTAGTTTGCCCTCTGCTACCCCATCCTTTTCTTCTAAAACCCCAAACTCTGACATCAGTCAAAAATAGATTAAAGCTGCAAAGACAAACTTGTTTTATGAGATTCTCATGTTTCCATCAATTTTAGAAGCTGTTTGAGCTGCCACGTTGTATTAAGAAAGATGTAAAATACAACGAGCTGCTGTAAGTTTAGTTGTTTTGGTTATTTAGCGGCCACACAGTACAAGTGATATTACGTTATCACAGGTCTATTCTTTTAAAAGATTAACTAGATTCAATCAAAGAAACTATCTCAGCAGTTTTGGGTAACTAAAAGATTTCAACAGAATTTTACTCTCAACTTACTGGCATTCAAAATTACATCATGTTTCTTTTGTTGACAGTGTTCATTTATAAAGCTGTAAGGGCAAAATATATTTTGGAATTTTAATTATCAACTTTATTATTAGTAATGGAATAGGGTTACTGTATGGGGCACACAAACCTGCCAAAAAACAGCAAAAATCCGTGGTGCCAGGGTAAATTATTTCTTTTTCTCGTCACAAGAAAAACGAGAAAATTTTAAGTTTGAAACCCACTGCGCCACCGTGCTGCCTGAACAAGAAATTGACCAAGAAAATAATTTTTTTTAAAAATGAAAAATGGGTCCATAGGGTGGCTGGGTTCTCATGAAGAGGACTTTAAAGTAGAGCCATTGCTCTTCCGGGTCAAGAGAAGCCAGATGGGGTGGTTCAGGCATCTCCCGAACGCCTCGCTCTGAACACCTCACTCCCGAATGCCTCGCTCCCAAGTGCCTCACTGGTGTGGTGTCTTGAGCACGTCTCAATGGGAGAAGATCCAGAGAAAGGCCCCGGATATGATGGTGGGATGTCTCACAGTTGGACAGGGAGAGCTGGAGGATGCAGGCGGAGTGAGAAAAGCCTGGGGTTCCCGTCTGAGGCTGTTGGCTTCGCATCCTGGCAAGTCAGCGAAACAGAACGAAAAAAATAAAAAGTCTCTGGATGGTCACTTAAAATCAACAACAACAACAAAAAAAACTTCTTCTGTCAAAGATTCAGATGAAAAAGATGACACTACTCTGACAAAAAAAATTATATCTGTAGAATTTAATTTACCAGGAAAAATAATACAATATATCAAACTGTATATTTCTCAGTCAGAGCATCAAAAGAAAATTCTAAATATCTTTTTTATCTATGGACTTTAAATGTCCTCTATCTTATATATTTAGTATATTTTATGTACACACCACTAAAAATTTTAAGGATCTTTTAATTTTCTGTCTACGTTTAGTCTGTCACAGTAAATAACAAAGTACATCACCTATGATCTCCTTACAATTAGTAAGTTAAAATGTCTGTTTTTATTGTGCCATCTACCTGGAAGGGATGTGTATTGTATTCATAAAATCCAGTATAGCCGAATAAAGATCAAAGATAAAAGGCTGAGAACAGTCCTCATTCTGGTCAAAAGAAAAAGTGGATTTCAGTCTAGCTCTGCATGACCTTAATCTGCAGGATTAGGGCATCACAAAGTTCACTCATGTGTTTGTCTTCATACAAAAGCATGTTTAGTGTGCATTTTCCCTTTCTTATTTTTAACTTTGATTTTGTGCTTGTTTGCACTCTCTCGTGCACTAACAGTGAAGTAAATTGAACAACCCTAGCATGCAGGACCACATTTGTAGAAGCAGCAGGAGGGAGAGAGGGATCCATGGGCTAAGAGCTAAAGCCGCTTGCCCCAGATGAGGATCTCAGGCTCTTTGCCAATCAAAACCCAGCCAACAGCCCACTCTCACTGACAAGTGACAAGTGAGGTAGGCAGCACGCACACTTGATGTTAGCGCCACCCACAGAAATGTACAGCTTTAGTTCGACGTGTAAACTGAACAAAAGGCTGAGCTAAAGCTGTTAGGAAAATATATTGTGTGATTACTGGTAAACGAGTAGTGGAACTGTTTTCTCAGACGCCGCCTTTTGTGTTTGCCCACATTGTACCAACTAGTGTTGATGTCTTGGAAAAGTTAAAAGCACTTAGAATGCTGGCTTGGTGTGCCAGTGTGTGATGAAGAAGCATCTCAAGTGGTCCACAACTGAGCTTTTAAAGAACAGTTCATTTAATACCCATCCACCCATTCTCAGAGCTGCTTTGTCCAACACCTTCATCCTGAAGATGTTCTGGTTTATATAAGGCAAAAGACAGGGTAAACTCTAGACAAGTCACCATTCTGTTCCAGGGCTGGTGCAGTTAATAAGATAATAAAAGAAGCACAGCATGCCGAGTCTGAAGTGGCCGGGATGGGAATCAGCGCATTCAAATACGAGATTATGGTTCTCGCCCGGAAAAGGGTGGAATGGCCCCTGCAGGTCATTGTTCCTCCAGGTTGAGAGAAGCCAGATGGGGTAGTTCGGGCATCTGGTTAGGATGCCAACCGACCGCAAGTTGCACTGTGAAGAGACCCGGCTGCAATGGAACGGAAAGGGTTTTTTAGTTATTTATCATCGTTGTTATCATTATTTATTTTATTATAATTACTGATCCTACCAGAGTAATGCCACAATAGAAAAATCTTAATTTGTCCTGAGCTTATTAAGGTTTGTGGATGATTTTGCAAGAGATAAACATTGTTTAAACTCAGAGATCATCTCATTGGGTGCAGGTCACTGTCGTGTAATGCCATTGGTACAAATACTAACGGGTTCATTTGGGGAGAAAAAAAAACTTTAATTAAATTTTATCTACAAAAAATGAGTTTATTTTAACAATTCAGTACATCCATGTTACCAGGCAGTACGTTTTGATCATAAGCTCAACCCAACATCCTTTTTACTTTTCTAGTTTGAAGTTTTTTACTTTATTTTGTCATTCTTCTCACAGCATCTTATTTCTTTTTTTAATTCCATTTTTAATTTGTTCAATCATATCTTGTGTTTTTTGTCTGGTCACTGTTTCTGCATGAGATTACATTCTGTTCTTCCTGAAATTTCATTTCAAGCTTTGAGCTTCATCCAGTGACCTTCAGGCTGCAATAACTGCACATCTCCCTAGTTAAGTTCATAAACAGATTAAGACCTCTGGTATTACATTTCAGGTCTTCACAAATATTCCAATAGAATTTCAAGTTTGTATAATTTTACACAAGCTCATATCTTTCTGCCTCCAGGTGTCTGGAGATCTGCTCACACACTCAGATGTATCATACATTGCTTGTTGTAACAATAAAAGTTAAGTTTAGTAATTCAAGCGCAGCCTCCAGCTCTGCAAAATATGGACTCAGACAAAAAAAATAGGTGATGAGAGAAGAGCTTTCAACAAAACAAAGAATAAAATGCAACTTCACTTTCTGTCTGAAACGTAGATCAAAGGAAATGTTCAATCTCAAAAGGCAGTTCTTTGTCCACTGTCTCCCTCTTCATCAATCTCTCATGATGAGATGGATGATGGTGACGGATGGTGCGTGACGGAGAACGAAAGGGGAGGGAGGAAGAGGGATATAATACCTTTTTGAATACATGACGAATGTAGTTATTAGGCTTAAACTGACAGGGGGACAAGTGGCATGTGAGTTAGATCGTGCATCAGCACCCACCCCCACGCTTCCAGTCTGCATGCTCCTCCTGATGGGAGGCACAGGGAATCCCGCTCCATACAAGTTAGGGAACCAATGAGAAAACAGAATTTAGCACACTTTTTAAAAGGTGCATCCTAAATATATACAAACAATATTTTTTAGAAAACAAGCTAGAAAAAAGAAGAGGAGAAAACGAGAATTTATCCTGGAGCATCAGATCAGCCTGTTGGAGTGAGAAGATGCAGAACAACATGACGGATTGTGAGGAGGCAGAAGGGGGTCCCAACAGTCAGGGTGAGTGATGAATTGCTCCTCTGACCCATGAGAGGGGAGCATGTGTCTGTGTGTAACAGTGTGCGCAAACCCCAAGTCATGTCAGTGTGGCTGCTGAGAGAAAGTTGATGATTGATTTTTTTATTATTATTTTTCTACAAACTGTAAAAGATCATGAACTTACGGAGGATCAGTCTGCTTCATGGCATCTCTGTTAACTGCAGTCATCACACCTGCTGGGTTTGCATATGGAGCCCAAACCTCCATCTGCTCACTCTATACTCATTCTGTTTCTCTATCCTGTCACTTCTTAAAAGAAAAGTAGCTTTTAAACAAGCTGATGTTGAATGTGGATAAAAAAAAATCTTACAAGTAGGTTGCACAAAGAAATCTCAAGTGCACCCAGAGAAATTGGAGAGAGCTTTTATTTTCTGGCTTTCACATCTTTCTCTATAAAGAATATTTTACAATGGCAACATTTTTTATTATTCTTTTTATATAAAGGAACAAGTCTAAAAGGCTGTCAGTTGAGTGTTTGTGTGAGCAGGTGAGAGAGGTGTGTGAGGAGAGATGCAGAGTTTAAGTGCCCAAAAATGCATTCATATTTGTTTGAATAACCTCTTCTGCTTTTAGTACAAAACAGTCCAGATTAAAAAACAGCAACTTTTAATTTTCGCTGCATCTCAATTTTGACTACAGATTCACAAATTAGTCCACGTTTCTTTCATTAGAAAGAAATTCTGAAGGCAGAACAGGTGTCAGTCACAAAGACAAAGTAGTTAGAAATTTAATCCGCTAAATTTGTCCCTCATGTAATCAGAAAGTGGTAGTTAATTTCACATAAAGTATTAACAACCCTTGCATGTATTTTTATATGTAGCAGTAAAATATAAAAAGGACATAATAAATTGTATGCACCCTCTTGTCCACAGTGAAATGCCAAATGATTCAGCGAGCATATCCGAAGAGCAGTGAGACAACCTTTTTTTATCTGTAGTTGGTTCATTGCTCCTGATGACTCACTCAGTGCTCTTTTGCTGACCCGTGTTCCGTGTCTTTAAAACTTTTCTGATTATTATGATTAATCAGAAAACAATGACTGTCATTGTCTTTCAAGTGAGAAATTTTCTATTCCAAACACATTTTCTGTACAAAGATTTTTGAAGTTATGTAAGTTATCATAATGTTCTGCACAACAAATCAACCAAACCAGAAATCAGATAAAAGAAATACTCCGCATCAGAAAGCGCAGAAATACTCAGAATATTTCTCAATATGTCTGCCAACATTATTTGGGTTTATGTAAGAGCTTTTTACTCATTTTCAGCTCTTTATTCTTATTTGTTTTGTTTTCATTTCATCTTTTGAACTGCTCATCCCTATCGAGGTCGCGGGAACCTATCCCAGCTGATTAAAGTGAGAAGCAGGGTACACCCTCAACAGGTTGCCAGTCTGATGCAGGGCAACACACACAGACTCATTGCTAGGGGTGATTACATACTGGCCAATTAATCTAACATGCATGTTTTTGGAGGATGGAGGAAATCAGAGGGGAAAACAGGGAGAATAGTTTTCACTTATTTCAAAAAGAAAAATAAAATGGTCTGGATTATCTTCAAGACTGTTTTATCAATTGATGAATTTGTTTTCACTTATTTGACTTACAATACCTTCCAAAATTAGCAACGGTGAGCACTTAAATTAGCCAGACCGTATCCATCATCTGGCTAAGTCGGCTGTAGGGTCACACGAAAAGAAAGTTCGGTTTCTAGGAATTGAAACACTATTAAGGGACCCCAGCTGGAGTTCCTTAAAACTGATGAGTGAGACAATAAGTGTGATGCATATCATGTCATCACACAATTTCTACAGCAATCAGCTATATCTGTTTAAATTGATCTCAATTAATATAATTTCCTAAGACCAAATTCTGTAAATGTTTAGCTTGAAAACGATTGTTCAAATAGATATTGTGTTGTTTTTTTTCCCAGTAGTTCATTCTTTCTAACACAAATGACTTATATTTGTTGTCCGGTTGAAAATGAATTATCATTCAAATTTGTTGATTATATTCAGCAGAAAAGATAAAAATTACACATGCATATATATGTGTAATTTTATATTACACATATATAAAATATATGTGTAATATAAAATTACATATAAAATTACATATATACCTTATATATAATATAAGGATAATATTCATCCTTATATTATATATATATATACGGATGAATACTTTATATATATATAAAGTATTCATTCTTGTTTTAGTGACATATTTACTCAGCTTATAGCACTGACATTGGTCGCTCTGTTTTGGGTGCTCCAAATGAGAATATGCAAGTTCATTGAAAAAAGATTTAAACCACAAGTGGTTTAGTTCTGAAAAAAAAAAAACGCTGGAGGTGCATGTGTTTTTAAAGTACTGCAGATGATGGAACGGTAATGAGGAAGCAACAAACTTCTCTGGGATGATTGTGGGGTTTGTTTTTTTTTCTGACCAAGTCAACTAAATCTAATAGAAATATTTTTATCTAATAGTTCATTTGCAAATAAAGCACTCAAATTTTAGATCCTTCACTTGTTCTGAGTTCTATCATCTAGTAGTATTTGGCGACTAGTCAATCTTTAAGGCACTAATTTGCAGATTCTGGTAACTAAGCACAAGTAAAAAAGCAAATATTGTCATATTTCATTAAAGTTTATCTAAATCTCCCACCCTCACTGGCAGACAAAGTGGGATGGCTTTAATCTGCCTGCCAGATGTTGCTGGCTCATCCACTGATGTTTGAATTTGAATCAATTTGCCTGATTGCCCATACGTTAATACAGTGTCCACCACTGTAATTTCACTGAGAGAAAGTCACCTGACAGTCACCATAGTCGTAGCTACAGATAGTTATGGAAGAAAAAAAAGACCCTATCTGTGCTTTGTGAATTTATCATTGATAATAAATAATTATTTCCAAGTGGATTTATTTTATTCCACAGACCTTTTATTGAAAAGCATTTGTAAAATATTGTACAACTAATAGAACTATTACTTAATCACTTTTCTTGGTATTTTGCTATAAAACATGAGCTCATAAATCAGGTATTATCTCATTGCAAAGTGCTGCATTAAATAAAGCCGCTCTCATAATACCATATACATAAAATTTGAGATAATTGCTGCTCATGTTATTTTTATGTTTTTTTTTTTTTTTTATATTGTTGGCATCTTTCTGTCTCTAAAGACAATGGAGTCTGGATACTTATCTGTTAGAGCAGCGTTGGCTGTGGCTAAATAAGTGGAAGCAGGAGCTGCAGCCCCTACCACACTTGTGATGGGAGTATGAGTCATGAGGGAACAGTAGTTGACTGACTTTTTTGCTGTTTTGCTGTAGTGTATATAATATATATTACACCACAACAGAGTCAATTGATGGAATGATTCAAAATTAGCAACGCAAAGTCGTTCACAGTTTATTCTGATAGTGACGACACCATACCAATGGATAACTAGAAAAAAGTCTCAGCAAATGATTAACAGCAACCTGCAGCTCTCCTACAGTCAGGATGCATTTGTAACTGACTTTTCAATTTAATTCAATTCAATTTTATTTGTATAGCCCAAAATCACAGAATGTCCGTCTCAATGGGCTTCACAAGAAAAAGAGGAATGTATTAACACAAATACACAACAAGAAAAATAACTAACAAATGCTAACTAAACAAGACTAGCACATTAATGCACTTAGACTCTCCTTCTCGGTGAGGAAAAACTCCTAAAAAACCCATCAGTGGGGAAAAAATAAGAAACCTCATGGGGATCCACGTGAAAGAGAGATCCCTCCCCCGGGACGAGCAAACAATGTGTCACAGATTATTGTTTAAATATTAGCTTATTCTAATCTACAGTTAAATATCTAAAGAAGTCAATAAATGTTCTTCATCCTGATGGAAACACGGGGGGCTCCTCAGCCCGGAGATGTCCAGAACGGGGATGAGTAGATGTTCTTCATGCTGATGGAAACACGGGGGGCTCCTCAGCCTGGAGATGTCAAGTACGGGGATGAGCAGATGTTCTTCATCCTGATGGAGACACGGGAGACTCCTCAGCCCAGCGATGCCCACGGCGGGGATGAGTAGATGGATTTCGTCCTGATGGAGTGGGGATGAAGAAGCGCGGAGGTCTCCTCATAGCATTACCGTAATTATGAATGATAGATCAAAATAGCAAAGATCAATTGAGCTTCCTGGATCTCTAAAAAAATTTTCCCTTTTAAACAAATTCAAGTATCTTCAATACTCATAACGTCCTGTTTTAATGCATGAAAAGTACACACTGATATGCACTACTCATCTTCACCTTTGACCTTTTTTACTTTATTGCAAGATGTGCCAAGTGTTAATAAGGTTTCTAAAACTGTGTTAGCGCAGCAAATTAAATTGGAAATAAGTAAAATGAACTAGAAATACTTCCAGCCTTCTTTCTGTTAGGATTTTGTACTTTTAGAAAAGTAATGAATTAAATATAATTGTCTCGGTTGTTCATTCAGCATGAATTAAATAAGACACAGTTATTTTTTGTCAAAATAAAATGCATAAAATCAAATCATTCAGTTTCAATAAAGTCTTGTTGAAATAGCTTTGATAAAAATTTAAGACAAAAAAATAGAGAGAATTTGAAAAAGTTGTGAGAAAAGAGGCTGCAGAGTTGAATGTTTGATCATTTGCATAGGACTGGACGGTTATATGGTGGTTTGCGTTACAGCCTAAAAAAAAAGCCTCCACTTCTGATGAAAATAATGCATGAGGAAGCAAAAAATCTTAAACTTTCAAAACAAAAAAATTCTTGATGACTCTCCTTCAATCTTTCATTTGAGCTGTGAAGCTACGGCAAGAGTTGCAAAAGAAAAAAGTGCTTCACTAATTGAAACTTTCTCATTAATAACTTTCTCACAGCAGTTCAATGACTTCACAAAATTTTATTAGAATTTGATGCTTTCTAAATAAAGTCTATTCATAAACAATAAAATGTCATTTACCAGATTGATTTCAGTATGTTTTTGTTTGAGTAAACTTCTACTGCTTAGTTGTAAAAATACGGTTGAAAATCTTGATGTGGAAAAAATGAGGTTAGTCTTGTTCCAAATGAAGATCTTGTCATCATAGGATGTTATGAGCAGACTTGCAGACATGATGGAGTAAGGTGGCATAATGTAATGTAGATGATTGTGTCACAGATGAGTCATTTAAAAGCTATTTTCAACTAACCTACATGACTTCTCTTCTCTGACATTTAACTTGAAAGAGTATTAATTGGTGGTAAATGTGTTTTAAAGTGTGTTAATTTGTTGCTGTTGTATTTAATTGTGGACAGTTGCTTAAAATCTTTTCAAGTGTTCAGACCAAAGTAACGTTGTATGAAATGCACAATGAAAAGTGTAAGCTTTACTATTCCTAACTTAAAACTTACAGCTTTGTAACTTCAATATGGTGTGAAATACCAGCAATCAATAATAACAACAATAGTTTGCTCAAATCTTAGCGTGAGGTGTTGTTTTTAAACCACAAATGATGATAAAGTCACTCTATTGCAGATTGAAGTGGGTTTGTGACATTTACAGTGTCTTTTTTTTTTCCTAGTAGCATTTTGAGCCTTCACTACAGCTCAGCGTATTAACATTTGAGAAATCTGCTTATGGGATTTAATAATGAGATGAAGACCAATGTCATGTTTTTATGTTTACACTTCAGCTATTAATCTATAGCGTTCTTAACATGCTCGTCATCCTCATCTTTGGTTCAGAGTTCCACTTCTTGGTGGACCAAAATAGAACTGATGTTCTTTTTGTTGTTTTAAATGCACAAAATATATAAATACAAGTTTTGTGAAAATGTACTGTTTAGATTTTTAAAATCTCTTAACTATGAAATAGAATTAATATGCTTTCTTGATGCAGGCCCTTGGAGAGTGGCCTGGACAGTTGTCAATCCATTCCTTCATGTAGTCATTGTCTGAATTATTGATCCCAGATTAAATCGCACAGGGTGCTGGAAGCTATCCTAGGAGAGAGGCGGGTACACCCAAAATAGGTTGCTATCTGTTGCGTAATATGGCCAATCCAAACAAGGTTAAATTCCATCGACAGAATTTTGTAACTTTATTTTCCCCTCTGCAGGTGTGAGTTTTAGATCTCAGCGGCTGTACATTTAATTATTTTTAATGCAGACTCTATCTTTAAAAGTCTAATAATCTGCACTAGTCATCCAAGGCAAAAATAAAAAAAAAGATTAAGAAGAAACTAGATTAATTAAACACTAACATATTACTTTTTTCTGATAAATCATTTAGAGAAGCTAACTCTACTTCAATGCAACTCATACATCATTTATCTTTAAACCTATATTTAATACTGTACTCGTTATTTGTGACTTTCCCCCTACTTTTTGAAACTTTTAAAAGTATTAGAGTGTGCCCAAAATATTTTAGCATCAAAGCCATCAAAGATTTAAATTTGCTATGATTTGTATATAAATTTACATTGTTGCAAGCTTCATTTTATGAAGTTGTTCACGCATATTGTTCATAGTTATTTTACTATAATTATTCTTGGGCTGTGTAGACTCAACCTGAATTTTAAACCTTGAACAAGGTACAGTTGGAAAATGTAGGAGAAACAGATAGAATGTAATATCAGTGATAAAAAGTAGTGTTTTGCTAGTGTGAAAAATTTTTGTGTTCTCTTATTTTTGAGAATTTTTAGAGATTCTTATTTAGAGAATCTTTTCTGCCACATAACACATTGAAGAAAATTCAGGTCATTTAATTTCTTCATCCACTCAATGTCAATCTTTCACATATTTGGAAATGACACACTGGAGGGAAATGGAATACAAAAAATAGAAAAGAACAATTTTTTCATTTCGTTCAGATAAAAATGAGGTTTCTGTTAGAGAGTAAATTAAAGAGTATTTTAATAAGATTTTTTTTCTTTGCAACACAACAACCTAATCACTGGTGTTTAGTCAATGTTTTAACTCATTTGTACCATTTGTTGTATAAATAAACAAATGTGGGATTTAACCAGAGAAATTTTTGGTAGAGCTGACTGGCGACCTGTTAGGGCTGTATCCTGCCTCTCTCCTGAAATCAGCGGGGACAGGTTCTGCCACTCCTTGTGACACACTAGGGATAAGCAGTTCAGAAGAACGATGGTAACCGAAAGTTGGTTCTTTACACAATTTGATAAAATCTGGGTTTTAATTATTGAAATATCCACAACTTATTAAGTTTAACAGCATTTTTGTTTCTTAACCTCAACCGAAACCCCAGATGAAGGAAAGTTACTTAATCAGACGTTTCTTTGACGTATATATTTCAAACACTAAAGACATGGCAATACATCATCACGGATTTGTGTGGCGTTGGAATTATGACGGAGTGTAGCTAATGATAGATGACTTTATTCATCATAACTCCATAAGGTGGCTTTTAAATGTTGTTAAACACTGCCTTCAACTTGTATCATATTAATTGACCCATAACTTTATGCATTGGCTTTTTTAATTAGTTTTTAAATCAAAATATATATTATTGTGTATTTACAACCGGTCGAATTTTCTCATGCCGCACATCAGAATTGCTTCTAATTGACACAGAATCAGAGAACAAAATGACCAACACAGCAAGAGTGTCAATGAGGAAATTAAATTAAACAAATGACTTCATGGAATTAGCCTTAATTCCTGGGTTACGACAGAAGAAGTGAAAATAATGGCGCTGAAATGCATTGGTGCATTTCTCTCACGTGCAGAGGTTAATTTCTGCATTTCTCTACAACCCCTGGCAGCTGCTGGATAATCCCCCTGAGCTTGTGTCCTATTAAGCTTTTAAAAGCTGGTATGAACTGTCCATTTTTAATAACCATGTCATATCAAGGGTACAAATCTCCACCTCTACAAAGCATTTCATTTGAAATTTGTTAGCCATAGTATGATTCTAAAGACAAAAAAATAGTTTGAGTTTTTATATGATTAAAATTAAAAGTGCTGTAGGCAACAAAAAAGTAAATACTAAAAGACTAAAGAGAAATCTGCTTATTTCCAAATTCGAAATCCATTTTTTAGTTTTTTTCAGTGACTTGGGTCAGACCGTAGCGCCCATGAATTCGAATAAGGGCAAAGATGAAAAGTGTGAGGGGTATGAATTGACCTTTGGGTGTAAACTAAAGAATTTGGGTGTTTGCATCATAAGTCTTTTTGCCCGTACATGAATGTACACACCAGTTTAAACCAATTCCAAAAGTTTAAATGAATGTAAGACTCTCATTGTTTTGTTTTTTCTTCAGAATCTAATCATGTCACGGTCTTGATTACAGGTATGCTCACACTTATGATGTTAATCATCTACAACACAACAGCAAACTGAAAAACACAATGTTTTTCATACGGTATGTTAAAGTGATCTTTAATCATTGGTTGGTACACCGCATACTGCTTAAACTAAAATCCTAAGAAGGACATCAGAATTATTCCACATTGCCGCTGGGTACCAGACTAGCTGACTCCTGATTTAAACAGGAATATATGAACTTTGTTTGAACTCAGGTCTTTTTTGTTTTAATCTTCTACTGTAATATGTTGCAGGAAAAAAAATGAAAACATTTATGGTGTTATTTCATGGTAATCACTCTTATGTATTTTGAAAGCCTGTTTGATTTACAAACAGAGAAAAAAAAATAAGAACCTGTTTAATCTGGGACACATCTTGAGAACCATAAAATAAAAACTTTTGTCAGACTCAGGATTTTATTTTAAGTTTTACTTGTAAAGACAACAACTGGCCCTAGAAACAGAAGTTTGATTTATATTGAGTCCAATCAAACACTATGTCTACTAAATTTGGGCAGCAAAGTCCTTTTCCAAATTAAACCCTCACAAGGAGAGTTGATTTTTCTCTTCAGGACAGGATGATTCTCGGGGAAGGAGAAGCAGAACAAGTGAAATCCTGCTTGTGTGGGATCACCATTGAAACAAACAGCAAAAACCCCTTGCAATCCTTAATAATACAGCATATGTGTATAACTTATGAACCTAGATCCCTTAAATACATGAACAGCCTCAGGCCTCTTAGTATAACACAGATTTCTATTTCTATTGGGAACTAGAAAAAAACAAGCATAGAGAGCATGCAGACTCCTTAATGAGATGGATAGATCACTTTTAATGCATTGGACTTCTATAGTGCTTTTCCAGGACGCTCAAAGACGCTTCACATATGCATTACTCATTCACTCCATACCAGGTAATGGTAGGCCACTGTTGTAGACACAGCTGTCCTGGGGCAAGCTGATTGAAGCAAGGCTACCATTTTGTGCCATCAGCCCCTCTGACCATCACCAACCAATCACACACACACCATCCAGACTGGGCAAAGTGGGTGAAATGTCTTGCCCAGGGACACAGTGACAATTTGATCTCAATGGCCGTCCCACTGTGGCACCTGGGGTTCCAGCAGTCTGCCATTCAAGTACTACCCAGGCCCAGGCTGCTTAGCTTCTGAGGTCTGACGGAATCAGGCATTAATAGGCTGGTATGGCCAAAAATTTATATAAAGGTTGACCAGTCTGTGGAAAAACTGATATCCAAATCTCTAACTGACATACACTACACGCCACACACAAGCACTGAAGCTGGAATCAAAACAAGTTATTGACTAGAAATCAGATGCTAAAATCAGAAGCATGCTACCTGACAAATGAGGGTTTTTTAAATGTGCATAAAACCAGTTTGGGCATTGATTTCTTTAAGCGATGTCGTTGCACATTGAAATAGTTTGACTGTCTTTGTGAATGAAAAGATGTTTGTAATAAATCTCAGGTTAGAAAGTTGGAATTGTTGAAAAACATCATGCAACTAGATTATTGTTGCGGATTATTGTTCCGAGATAAAGATTTAAAAATAAAAGAAAACCCAGTGGAGCTTTTATTTGCATGAACATTTTAAAGGACGACTAAAGCCATCACGCCCATCCCAGGGGGTAAACCTCAGGACAACTTTCCTGCAAATGAAACATGAAAACACTTAGTAAAACTGAACAGTCCACGCAAATAAAACACACCGGCACAGAAATATCCATTTAGTAAAATACAAATGTTGCAACACAAACAAACTTAAAATCATTTTTGGAAATAGGAATAGCATTTACATTCTTGTAAAAGGAGATTTTATTCTAAGCTAAAAGCAGAAATGAGCTTTACATGCAGATTTATAAATGAATGTGGATTACGTGGCATCGGTTAGTTTCAACATAATCCAAACTGAACTTAGAAGTACAACTTGTTCCCGATCTTTGTCACAAAAGACATTTTAACTAGTCTCAGTGTTCCAAGTAAAATAAAATACTAGTCTTTTTCCTTTTCTTGCATACAAACTATTTAAAAAAAATTCTTTCCTTTAGATAAAAAAAAATATATAATCTAAAAAAAAAAAAAGTGATAAGCGGTTTGATGAAACTTCTTTTAAAAATATAATTAGTTTAAACAACTGATTGCATTTTAAAAGTGTTTCAATCTGGTATGATTGACGTTGCTTCAATGTTTGCCTTAAATGCTTTCTATTCCATTTTGATAGGTAATTCTGTTTTTTAGAATGGTCCATCATTCTGGGATTAAGAGCAGTGTGAGAGCAGTTTGGCAGGCATTTGTCTCTCCTCTTTGCTTTGAAGATTAGTGTATAATGCTGCAGCAGCAACAGGAGGTAACTCGATTGTAATGCTTTGAGCCACCAGATGTGACTGCGTTGCAGGATCTCAACTCACATGGCATTGTGTGTGAGTGGCTAAAGAGGGCTTTATAATGGCATGGTATGCAAAACGACGCTATTAATTTGTTCTGAGATGTGGAATCTCTTGTTTTTTGTTTAGTCTTTACAAGAAATTAAAAGCAAAAACTTTGAAAGAGAAAAAAAAAAAACTTAGTAAAGAAGCAATGTTTTTGACATGGAGAAAAAAAAAGTTTGGGAGTCTGTAAAAAACGGAATTTCAAGGATCATGACTTTATTAACAATAAAAACATCCAACTTCTGTATCATAATTCTCAAAATGATTTTGTCTCATTGACCTTGATTGGGGCAGCACGGTGGCACAGTGGGTAGCACAGTGGCCTCACAGCAAGAAGGTCAGGGGTTCGAGTCCCGGTTGGGGACGAGGCTTGGAACACTGTCCTTTCTGTGTGGAGTTTGCATGTTCTCCCCGTGTTTGCGTGGGTTTCCTCCGGGTACTCCGGTTTCCTCCCACCCTCCAAAGACATGCATGCTAAGTTGATTGGCCGGTGCCAAATTGCCCCTAGGAATGAGTGTGTGTGTGTGTGTGGATGGTTGTATGTGTGTAGCCCCGCGACAGACTGGTGACCTGTTCGGGGTGTACCCCGCCCTTCGCCTTAAATTAGCCGGGATGGGCTCCGGCATCCCCCGCGATCCCGAAAGGGATAGACGGATGAGAAGACAACTGACTGACCTTGATTGACCCCACGACCTCCAACAAGGTTGTCTTCCCTTAAACATAATGAATGAGAAAGTTTAAACTATAGATTTGAGCTCCATACCGTCATCTTCCGGTTATCCGGTGCCGGGTCGAGGGGTCAACAGCCTCAGACGGGAAGCCCAGGCTTCTCTCACCCCATCAGCATCCTCCAGCTCACCCGGAATGATCCCAAATTGTTCCCCAGTCAGCTGTGAGATTGTCTCTCCAGTTGGTCCGGGGTCTGTCTCTTGGTCTCCTCCCGATGGAACGTGCCCGAAACACTTCACCAGCAAAGCACTCGGGGGGCATCCTAACCAGATGCCCAAACCACCCCATCTGGCTTTTCTCGACCTACAGGAGGAGCAGCTCAACACCGAGCTCCTCCCAGATGGCAAAGCTCTATAAACCAATTTATACAGCAAGAGGAGACAAGGTGCTAATACATTTTGCAAACTTAACATGTTTCATTCCTAAATTTCCCGGCAACCTTTCACAGAATTTTCAGGAAAAACAAAATAATGAACTTTAAATACACAATAGAAGGCACTGGATTTTCTCTACACATGATTTTTTCACTTTTTTAGATTATGTAAGACTGCACAAGAATTTTAAAACCTTAAATCAGTAATGGAAATAAACTACTTTGTTTATCTTTAGCTTGCGTAGTTTGTACTTTTTTTGTTCTGGTGATTTAACACCAACATGTTCATATGATTTTAACCTTTAGAAAACCTAACTGTAACAAGTTATTTATCCTAATTTGGTCTACGTAATCATCATCTGGTATGCTCATTTATTTATGTGGAAAACACATTAGCACAAGTTTTTATGCAGTCTTAGAGTCATTGCATCAAAAAAAAATTAAAGATTAAATTGAGTTTATCATTTTAGTCTTCTTTTTTAATCTGTTTACTTACAAAAAAGTCCTCATTCATTGTGAAATGAAAAACTTGCACTTGTAATTATTTCCTTCAGGTGATGGAAACCCCAAAGAAAGCAGTCCTTTTATCAACAGCAGTGCAGACGCTGATACGGAAAAAACTCAACAATATGATGGCAAGAGCATGGCATTGTTTGAGGTGAGGAAGTTCTCAGTTGTAGGAAGGAAATAATTTACTGATGTGAGTTCATTTAGATAACTAAACGTATACATGCTTGTGTTGCAGGAGGAGATGGACACCAGTCCAATGGTGTCCTCGTTACTCAGCACTCTTGCCAACTATTCCAACCTGCCGACTGGCAGCAAAGAGCATGAGGAAGCAGAAAATAATGAGGAGGGTGCACGGCCTTCAAAGAAACCTGTCAAAGTGAGTACTGGCTGTACTGTTTGTTGGCCATCTGTAACATCACTGAATCTCAACCCAACAAAGATTAACCTCTGTTAATCAGAAAATTAACAATTGATTAATCTGCTTGTGATGAAGCATTTTGAGCAAGGCACTAATTCCTGCACAGTTATTAATGCATGATTCACATGCATACGATAATATTAACAATCGATTTAAAGGATGCTCCATTTTTTCATCAGTAATGTCATTCAGCAGAAAGTTACTTGAATTTTTTATATTTCTTCTTCTTATGATTGTCTAAAAAAAATATTGGAAGCTGCAGGTATTACAAATTTTTTCACATTGCCTCATTTTTAGAAATTCATTTTACATTTAAAATGAACAATTATACAGAGCTTATACTGACAGAGGTGCTTTGTTAACCTCAGCCGTCATCATTTATTGTAAAAACAGAGCTTTTTTTTCATAGAATTGCATTTTTCAATACTATATGTTAATATAAAATAGTCTGTAATAATGTTGAAGATACAGTAAAACAAAACTCGACAGAAAGTTACCTTAAAAAATAGTTTTATGGTGTATTTTGACACTTACAAATTTTTGCTTTTTGGTTTCCAGCAATAATCTGTCGATTTTTAGGCGAAAATTAACTGTATTGTGTGTATTGCACACAGAAATATTAAACAAAACACAACAGTTTATGCATAAAAAGCTTTCAATTTAACTCTCAAAGGGTTTTACAAAGAACAAGAAAGCTTTGATTCCCAAATAACACATTCATCAAACATTTATTGGATTAAACTTGTCCTTGAACCAGTAAAAGTAAGTGTGACAAGACTTGGTTTACATGTAACTAACTCAATGAAAGAAAACTGGCACAGTTGCAATTGGAAGCATCACAAGGTCATCACTAGGAATCTCAGCATCTCTCTTCTGAGGACAAAACACAAGACTTTCAGATGATTCTTGTATTTTCTCACATTTTACTGAAATTTTCAAAATTCTGATCAGTTATGCTCAACATTTATAAGGATTTATAACATAGCAGGATTCATACACGGCACCTCTAAGGATTATTTGCAAAGTTCCCATTACTAGGCTGTTCCTTGTCTTTCAACCAATCCTTGCAAAATAAAAGATAAGCTTCATAATAGTGAGGCTTATCCGAAAAACTTGTGATTTTCTGTGATTCTAAACATGGTTTGCTTATTTTCCAGGCACCTCAGCTCGGCACCCTGATGGGAGTGTACCTGCCATGTATCCAGAATATTTTTGGTGTGATCCTTTTCTTACGGATGACCTGGATGGTTGGAATTGGGGGCGTTTTTGGCTCCTTTATTATCGTCTTCATGTGCTGCTCTACGGTAGGTAAAACTACCGTGAAGTTAAAATGACTTGTAAACACACATATTAACCTGACATGAAAAAAAGCATATATTTTCAATTCAAATCTACCCATAATTTCTGACACGAAACATTACATATAAACACCTGAATATGAGCAATCAATAGGAGTTGGTTGCTCTGCAAAAAAGATCAAACAAAAAGAGAGTTTATTCTGGTATTCAACCAGGAGATTAAAAAAGAATGATTCAATCAAACCACTTTTGGGGGGAAGAGCTTTCAATTATCTGTTTCTATTATCTAAATTATTAAAAGGTATGTCAACATAATAAAGTCTACAGGACTGCCAGCAAAAAACGTACTTAATTTTGTGCATGGGTTAGAAATATTGTCATCCGTTCAAAAGATCAATAAATTAGGACTCGCTGAAACGGTCTCTTCAAATTCAATCTAAATCCAATTTTATCTTCCAGGTACTTTTCATAACTAATATAAAATGATGTGCTGTGCTGCAGATGTTTTTCTTGTGCTTTCTCAATTCATTAGGACCTCACTTTCAGGAATGTTTAATTTGGTCCCCGCATCTGCAACCTCTTAAGAGTCCCAAAATCCTTTTCTGTTGTCTGCTTTTTCTTTTCAGACAATGCTCACAGCCATTTCCATGAGTGCTATTGCAACTAATGGAGTCGTACCAGGTAGAGACCCGAAGGCAGGTATTAGTGAGTTTATGTTTGAGCAGAGGACTGAATCCTGTGTATTTGTGTCCCACAGCCGGAGGTTCATATTATATGATTTCTCGCTCTCTGGGGCCTGAGTTTGGTGGAGCTGTTGGGATTTGCTTCTATCTGGGCACCACTTTTGCAGGTGCCATGTATATTCTTGGTTGCATTGAAATTCTACTGGTAAGTGGATGCAATTATTAAACAGTATGTTAAAACTTTTTTTCTTTGCATTTTATTTTAGAAACTCTTATTTAAAGGTGGATTTCTTCCTTATGCCATGCAGTCTGTCACTGTTTAACATTTCTTTTTTACATGATGTTGTGTACTTGAAGCGCTAACACCGACTAATGGCAGTAGATTAGAGAAACATAAAATCATGGACCTGCACCTGTGTCACATTTACAACTCTGTCTGATAAAAGCTTTGCAAAATAAAGCTGGAAATTAGTTGCTGGGCTTGGAACTAAACTTCACCACTTTGCCAAGTGCTTTCCATGATTCATCAGAAGAAATGAAAGGAGATGAGGCTGAAAACTGATTGAAAGAAGAGGTGAAAAAGTAGAGCTGCCATATGAATGTGTGTACACAAGTTTAGCTGCTTGTTCCCAAACACTGTTAAGACTGGTCATCCTCCATCAACCTGGCTTAACACAAACTAAATCCACAATGTACTTCCTATCACAGCACTCTGACCTCATTGGTGTGTTACGAGCTCTTTACTAAATTAATTTGCAATGTGAAAAGTGTCCATACATGCAATTCAGTTCCAACCATAGAATGAGTTTACAAACTGTGTCCTTTAATCTTTTGAGCATGCCTTTGAACTGATGTGCCTGCCGTTAGCCTCATTTTTCTCAAAAATGATGAAACATTCTAGCAAACACCTGCATTTTCTGTCATTACTTTTTTATGTTTTAATTTTTCTCACTCAAATATTCTCACATTTTGCCCCAACCTTTCTTTTTTCTCACCAACAACCTTTATTGTGTTCTATCTATGTCTTCTTCCAGATTTATATTGTCCCTCAGGCAGCCATATTTAAGATTGAGGGTCTGGAAGGAGCAGAGGCAGAGTTGGCTTTGCTCAACAATATGCGAGTGTACGGCACCATCGTTCTGAGCTTCATGGCCCTGGTTGTGTTTGTTGGGGTGAAATACGTCAACAAGCTGGCGCTGGTCTTTCTGGCCTGTGTCATCCTCTCAATTCTGGCTGTTTATGCTGGTGTCATTAAGACGGCCATTGAACCTCCTGATTTTCCGTAAGTTAATCCTTTTAAATGGTTACTGGGAAGCGATATTCAGAAACAACATGAAAGAACAATAAGTATTATTCGGTTTCTTGCAGGGTCTGTATTCTTGGAAATCGAACCCTCACCTCTAAAGCATATGATATTTGTGCAAAGGTCATTGAGATTGATAACGAGACAGTCACTACCAAACTGTGGCGGTCATTCTGTGATTCTGATCTTCTTAATGCCACTTGTGATGAATACTTTCTCAATAATAATGTCACAGAGATACAGGGCATACCTGGGGTCACAAGTGGCATTTTGGCAGGTGAGTTTTTTTTTTAAGTCAGCCGTCTTGTATATTGTGGTGTAATAAAATACTGTATATTATATATTTTTTCTTTTATTAAGTTTTGTACATTAAGACATGATAATGTAATTGTACCCAAATTTGCCAAAAGACAAGTTTTCATAGTCCATGTAAAAAAAAAAAGTCACCCACATAGCTCAGTAAAAATGTAGTAAAATACGCATCAAATTAAATTAACACTATTGATGAGCTGGAGGATACGGCCGGGGTGAGAGAAGCCTGGGCTTCCCGTCTGAGGCTGTTGCCACCGCGACCCGGCCCAGGATGAGCGGAAGACAACAGAACTTATTTAAAACAGAAGAAAATCTTGAGACAATAAAAAACATGTCTTGTTTTACATGATTTTTTTTTCATCTTGTTAGAAAACCTTTTTGGTAAATATCTGGAAAAAGGGGTGATATTGGAGAAACGTGGACTCGTATCATTTGTGGAGCCTGATACTCCTACGACCAATTCCAATCGATATGTGGTGGCTGACATCACCAGTTTCTTCACTCTGCTGGTGGGAATTTACTTCCCATCGGTTACAGGTAATCACCAAAGAGCCAATAAACAGATGTTCTTTGTTTTAGAAAAAATAAATTAAAATACGAGGGCGTCAGACATGCCACTGCTTCTTAAGTTTGATTGCTTGCAATTGTTCTCCTGCCTTCTAACCATCATATCTTATTCAAGAAACCTATCATAAAACAGGTCGCTCATGGAAAACATCCACAGAAAGATCTTTGCTCCCCATGCTGGCCGAATAATTTAAAACTTTTCTCACGTTGCTCTGTTCACAGGTATCATGGCCGGTTCAAACCGTTCTGGTGACCTGAGGGATGCCCAGAAGTCCATACCAATCGGCACTATTGCTGCTATCACGACCACATCCACTGTGTGTATCCTTCATGGCTTGTGACCGATTCAAAAAGCAAGACATGTTTGAGTGCTTACTTATGCCACTAAAGCTTTTCTCACACTTTGTAATATTTGTGCTAAATTTTCTTTAGTTGAGCTCCTTGACGTATTTTTCCCTCAGATATGTCTTGTGTGGTTTTGTTTGGTGCGTGTATAGAAGGAGTCGTCCTTCGAGATAAGTAAGTCTGATCATATCAATCAAAACTATTGTTTTTGATAGTTAACACAAGTTTGGGAAACAGTAATACCCAATGAAAATTTATACATTGCCAGCAGTTGATGGTGATGTTTTACCCCCACTGAGCAGTAGCTGAACTGTTAGAAGCTTGTGTATATAATTTGCTGTTTCTCTTTTCCTACCAGATTTGGTGAAGGAGTCAATGGTAACCTCGTGATTGGAACCCTGGCATGGCCATCTCCATGGGTCATTGTGTTTGGCTCTTTCTTCTCCACATGTGGTGCAGGGCTTCAGAGTCTGACCGGAGCTCCGCGCCTGCTTCAGGCCATTTCCAGAGATGGCATAATCCCGTTTCTTAGGGTAAACATATTTTGCAGTGGACTTTATATACATTGGTCTTTAAGAAATCTCTGAGGGCTTTTGTAAATATTTGTATATTTTGATTAAATCTGTGTTATTGCAGGTTTTTGGTCATGGTAAAGACAATGGAGAACCCACCTGGGCACTCCTACTTACTGCAAGTATATGTGAGATCGGCATCATTATAGCCTCCTTGGACGCTGTCGCTCCTATTCTCTCCATGTAAGAATAAATATGTAAATCAGCAACTGGTCATAATTTATGTGCTTAAAATATCCAGTGTCTCACTAGTTTTTTTACTTGTTCTTTAACAGGTTTTTCTTAATGTGCTACATGTTCGTCAATCTTGCCTGCGCCCTGCAGACTCTGCTGAGGACACCGAACTGGAGGCCACGCTTTAAGTTTTATCACTGGTCCGTTTCTGTCTAAATCTATAAATCATTAAAAAAAATGATCTGTCTGTCTGTCTATTTGTACTTAGTGAGGTATATACATATTTCAACATGCTGTTCAACTAAAACCAGCATGATGTTTACCATCCACAGGGCTTTATCTTTTCTGGGTATGAGCCTGTGCCTGTCGCTCATGTTCATCTGTTCCTGGTATTATGCCATTGTTGCCATGGGCATTGCCACTTGCATCTACAAATACATTGAATTTTGTGGGTAAGTCCTCATGACATGAAATTTTATAAAAACCTTTGAAACCTTTAAACAATAATCTTTGACACATTGTTTGCTCGTCCCGGGGGAGGGATCTCTCTTTCACGTGGATCCCCATGAGGTTTCTTATTTTTTCCCCACTGATGGGTTTTTTAGGAGTTTTTCCTCACCGAGAAGGAGAGTCTAAGTGCATTAATGTGCTAGTCTTGTTTAGTTAGCATTTGTTAGTTATTTTTCTTGTTGTGTATTTGTGTTAATACATTCCTCTTTTTCTTGTGAAGCCCATTGAGACGGACATTCTGTGATTTTGGGCTATACAAATAAACTTGAATTGAATTGAATTGAATTGAAAAATTGTTAGCAGCAGGAATTAGTCTCAATTACTACATATGCAAATGGGTATATTATGTGCTCACCCTTTTGTGCATGGCTTTAAAACAGAGCCGAGAAAGAGTGGGGCGATGGCATACGTGGTATTTCTCTCAGTGCAGCACGATTTGCTCTGATGAGGTTGGAAGAGGGACCACCACACACCAAAAACTGGAGGTCAGTTCAGTTTATAGTTCTAAAATGTTAATTTTGTGATGAATTAGTATATTCTATATTATTGTTTCTGTGCTGTGCTTCGTTGTTTAACTTTAGACCTCAGATCCTGGTTCTAGTGAGTATGGATGCTGAACAGAATGTGGAGCAGCCTCGTCTTCTCTCCTTGACCAACCAACTAAAAGCAGGCAAAGGTCTTACTATCGTTGGCACCTCTGTTCAAGGAACCTTCCTAGACAACTACACTGAAGCCCAGAAGGCAGAGCAGGTCGATAAATTAGCTTTTAAAGTATCTATAAGAAGAAATTGTCATGTTTTATGGTTATTCACAACTTTTTACGTAACATATCTTCTCACTGTTTGTCTACAGTCTTTACGTAAATCAATGGAGACAGAGAAGGTAAAAGGCTTCTCTCAAGTGGTGATTTCTTCCAATCTGAGGGATGGGACCTCCCATCTGATCCAGGTTGGAGGACTTGGAGGTTTGAAACACAACACGGTGATGGTTAGCTGGCCACGTAACTGGAAACAACCAGAATGCTACCAGCAGTTTAAGAACTTCATTGGTAAGGCCACTGGGAAGAGGACTTAGAAAAGATAAACAAATAGACTCTTTTTTATCTATTCTACTTTATAACCAAAGTAGTAGTAAATTGGGTTTATATTTCTGATAAACTTTTCTGGCCAGGGTTGGTAAATTTGATAAAATATTGATTTCTTATGCATTTCTTTGCTTTCATATGTAGAAGTGGTCAGAGAGACGACCATAGCCAGCTTCGCTTTGTTGGTTCCCAAGAACATCTCAAGTTATCCATCCAATGGAGAGCGCTTCACTGAAGGCCACATAGACGTTTGGTGGATTGTTCATGATGGAGGCATGCTGATGCTTCTACCCTTCCTGCTGCGCCAACATAAGGTGGGACACAAAACACTTAGAATATTTTATGCTTAAGGGGTTCCATATCTACTTAAGGAAAGGAATGGACGGAATGCTGAGAAAACTTAGTTTAAAGGATCACTGCAAATTGAAACCCTTAAAAAGTTCATATTCTGCACAGGTGTGGAGGAAGTGCAAAATGCGTATTTTCACCGTTGCTCAATTAGATGACAACAGCATTCAGATGAAGAAAGATCTACTCACATTTCTTTATCATCTGCGTATTGACGCTGCAGTGGAAGTGGTGGAAATGGTAAGAGGTTTTTCTGATACATCTAGTTTTTTTTTTTTCACTGAAACTAGAACAGCAGCTAACTCTCAGTATCTAAAAACCTGCTCTCTCTTTAAAGCTTGATCACGACATTTCAGCATACACTTATGAGAAGACACTGATAATGGAGCAACGATCCCAAATCCTAAAACAGATGCATCTGACCAAAAATGAGATGGAGAGAGAAGTAAGTGAGAAATGACATGGTGAACTTATGACTAGAACACTCTCTAATTGTTTAATTATCACTTATCACCTTGGGTGTCTAAAAATTGCTTCTTAAGATGTTTGGACTTGTCTGCACTTATTTGTAGAGAAGCAAATGAGCACCAGAGGGAAATGAGAAAATAAATCATGCATTTCTTCCCATTTACAGATCCAGAGCATTACAGATTCATCCCGTGGGTCCATCCGACGTAAAAACCCACCCGCCCTGCGGCCTCAGCACAGCACAGAGGAGGGAGTCAGTGTGGCTGAGAAACCAGAAGATGAGGTAATATATTTCTAATATTTATGTAGAGAAAACAATCCTACATTATTCAGATTTTTTTTTCTAACTTTGTGTCGAGCTTTTTTCATCTGAAAAGCGGCCTCAGTGAAGTCTGTTTTTTTTTCTTTGGCTGCTCACTAATCTTTCACTGAGATTCCCCTTTTCTGACTAGTGTCTCTCTTCACTCTTTCACCCTGTCACATTGTC
This sequence comes from Neostethus bicornis, assembly GCA_902685375.1. Taxonomy (NCBI): domain Eukaryota; kingdom Metazoa; phylum Chordata; class Actinopteri; order Atheriniformes; family Phallostethidae; genus Neostethus; species Neostethus bicornis. Next base: position 10,094,935 of record LR738550.1, read on the forward strand.
ATGTTACGTGTCTGTCTCTCAGTCTGAGGCTGTCTCCAACCCAAAACAGGTACAGCTCATTCACAGTAAGAATGCCTCCACACCCACCAGTCCTGTATCACCAGCTGATCCACCAGCAGGAGGCACCGCCACCTGGACAGACGGCAAGGGTGGAAACAAGTTGAAGACACAGACACCAGAGGCGGGCAAGGATCTCTTCAGCATGAAACCGTGAGTGTCCGGGTAGCTTTGTGCAACTTTGTACATCAAGAAGCATTTTATGTATTTATTTTGTAATAAAATTTCCACCTTCAGCATATTTCAAAGATTAATTTTGTTTGGTTGAGCTCTGTTGAAATTTGGATTTCGGTGAACATTTAGATGATTTCTTTTTAGCAATTTGGATATTATTTTCATTCAGTGACAGATGTGTGACATCAGGTGTGATGTGTAATAGAAGAGTTTCAGCTACAATGAAAGGGAAAGTGTACAAAACCGTGGTGAGTCCGGCCATGCTGATTGGTCTAGAGGCAGTGGCACTGAGGAAAAGACAGGAAACAGAGATGGAGGTAGCAGAGATGAAGATGCTGAGGATCTCTCTAGGAGTGACCAGATGGACAGGATTATAAATGAGTATATCAGAGGAACAGCACATGTTAGAGGTTTTGGAGATAAAATCCGAGAGGCCAGACTGAGATGATTTGGACATGTGCAGAGGAGAAACAGAGAGAGTACATCGGAAGAAGGACGCTGGATTTGGAACCTGCAGGAAACAGGCCGAGAGAAAGACCAAAGACGAGGTTCATGGATACAGTGAAGGAAGACATGAAGATAGTTGGCGTGACCGAAGAAGATGCAGCAGATAGGGTTAAATGGAAGAAACTGACTTGCTGTGGCGATCCTTGAAGGGAAATGCTGGAAGAAGAAGAATTGACAGAATTTATGATGTCAGTTTACAAAAAGATCATGGGTTGTGGAATTTAAATAAGCATTTAATAGTCCATCAACAATAATCATTCATACCATACTGTAATGTGTCTAATTTGCACAACTAGATTGCAAATCATTGTGGTTATGAAATAATAAGGAAATAATAGTTACATGCTTACTTAAGGCGTTTGTAGTTCTTCTGTGACAAATTTAATAAAACCTTCTTTTGATCACGCTGCAGCGAATGGGAGAACCTGTAAGTATGAAGCTTTATGCAGTCCGATTAGCTCTTTTCTGAAATAATAAACTTGTGTCTCTCATCAGAAACCAGAGTGATGTAAGGCGCATGCATACAGCGATGCGGCTTAATGAGGTCATCACAAAGAAGTCCAAGGAAGCAAAACTTGTTTTGCTCAACATGCCTGGACCACCAAAGAATCGAGTTGGGGACGAGAACTGTATCCTACAAAAACAATCAATATGTGACTTAGACACATGATAATTTACATAGCAATCAAACATGTGAATCATTCTGTAATGCTCCGTGCAGTTACACATAAATTGTAGGATTTGTAATCATATATGTTAGAAAATTTTCCACTATTTCACATCAAATACATAAGTGTTTGAAACCTTTACTCTGAATATTTCAGACATGGAGTTTCTTGAGGTTCTCACTGAAGGTCTAAATCGAGTTCTCCTTGTGCGTGGAGGTGGACGTGAAGTGATCACCATCTACTCATGAGGGAATTTTCTTAGAACTTATCAGAACTCTGGCTTCCTCTGTCTTTTTGTCACCCAAGGAAAAACCCTCTTTTCCTGTCTCCGTCATGCTGCAGTCTGCAGTGGTAACTCCCATGGCTGTATCTCTGTTTACTACCCTTTGAAAAGAAAATACCACATGAAATTTGACTGCTAAAGAGATGTGATGGATTTTTTTCTTCCCTGACCTGTTAAATACAAACATGTGTTTCCCCCTGACATTTTTCAAGGATAATCATTATTTTCTATTTTGCATTAATAAGTAGTGGAGTACTTTATGTATGTGTTCTTCTAAACTTTCTGTTTTATTGCAACAGCAGTGATGTTTCACACTTGTAATAGATAATTCCATTAGAGCAAACCAAGTTTAGCACCCTGTTGTTACACAAATACACTGATAAAATTAGAATTTTTTTTGTTCATAAATCAGTTTACTGTAAATGTGATGATCTGTTACAAATATTTCAATATTTCCGTGTATGAACATGACAGAACAAGAATGTAAATATTGAGGTTGCTGTATGTAGATAATGATTGCTTTCAACTTGACTGTGGGATAATAGTACAGTTACTAATTTGATTAGTTGAAGTTTGTTGTTGTAAAACACTTAAATAATTTGTTTTCTAACTCATTTTGTCATATAAATGAAAATCAACAATTCAGTGAAAATGTTAATGTTCATAGAATGAAACAAAATGAATAATTGTAAAGTTCGGTAAAGGTTCAAACTATACAACAAAAAAAAGTTTAATCTTTCTGTTTGTCAAGATTCGTTTAATTGTCTAATGATTGATGTTTGTACATTTATATTATCACAAAGGTTTATATACTCTGTTCACAAATTTAAAATAGATTCTTTAAATATTTTGTTGTAGTGTCTCTGTTGGTATGCTGGTACAATTATATTTGAACACAAACAGATTGGTGCAGCGTCCATAATAATCAGGACGCTGCATCGGTCCGTCGGGGAGAAGCCAAAAAGAAAAGCTCTTGATTTACAAGTCAATTTACGTTTTCCAACTTCACCTATGGTCACCAGCTGTGGGTGGTGACCGAAAGAATGAGATCACGAATACAAGTGGCCGAAATGAGCTTCCTCCATGGGGCGGGTTGGTCCTTCGCGTCAAGAGAAACCAGATAAGGTGATTCGGAATCTGGTTAGGATGCCTTTGGAATGCCTCATTAGTAAGGTGTTTCCAGCATGTCACACTGGCAGGAGAACCAGAGGTAGACCCTGGACCCGCGGGAGAGATTATGTCTCACAGCCGGCCAGGGAACACCTCGGGATGCCACCAGGTGAGCTGGAGGATGCAGGTGAGGTGAGGAAAGCCTGGGTTTCCCGTCTGAGACTGTTACCTCAGGAACCCGGCCCCAGATGAGTGGAAGACAACAGAATGGAACAAATGGAAAAATACTGAAATTTCAAAATATCCCCCCAAAATTCTGAATGTATATTTATGTATAGTTTTAAAATATGAATCAAATCCATTTATTCTAATACAGTTATATGTTGAATGATGAGAATATGTTACTTTGTCTAAAAATATTTTGTTGCTATGGAAACTCTTTTCAGTAATATATAAAGTTTATGGAAAGGTGTAAACAAAATTGCTGACAGTTGTTTTTATTTTTCATTTACTCTTTGGCTCATTCGTGCTTTTAGATCCAAGTTACTCAAATTTGTTAAAACTTTTTGATTAAATATACATTTATATTTTAACACATAATGGAAAATATGCAGACATATTTTCCTACTCATACAAATCTACATATTCAGCAAATACTGTACCAGTTAACTTGTGTTTTTGTCAAGAGTGTGTGCATCTAATGTCTAAAAACAGCCAAACATTCGGCTGCATTGAATTTTATGATGCCGCCGTCATCATTGATCGAAATCTAAAGTCACAGTGTTTTAATTTTTTTTAACATCTGCAAACTTTACATTATTGTAATTGTAGAAAATAATGTTAATTCTTAATTAATTTGTGCTTTTTTTGTGCTGCAGATATTTACATGCACAAATAGAGATTCACAACAGTCAAAACGTACAGTATATTTTATTGTCCCCTTCTCCTAAGCATCATTCTAAATTATATATATACCTCATTTAGAAAAAAATGGCACTGAGTCATCATTTTCAATATTGTCTCCTGAGCAAGCAGAGAAGACACATCTTTTTGGATGAGATGAATCAATTATATCTTTGAACACAAATACAACAAATTAAAATAATTTCAATACAAAAGCAGCAAGTTTTTTTTTTTTATTGCTTCATAAGTTACAGTTTACACCACACGACAAAAAGGTCAGAGATCAACATCCCTGACAACATGAGTTTATAAGATTTATGGCAATTTGAACTCAAAAGGTTTAAATATTTTCAAATATATTAATGAACTCATCACAGTTGTTTGTGTTTATAATCCGAAAGAAATTAAGTCAGACTAACTTTCTTTGCTTTTTTTCGCTCAAATACCAGCAATTTCACAAACAGGAATTATCTGAGAAAAAGAACAACCTCTGTTTGTCTTCCAAGAAAAGTTGTTCTTTTTCTTCGAAAGAAAGTACGATCATAAATCCAGCTGATATTTGCAGAGTCAGCCACCTCAAAGCCTGACCTTTGATTTCTATTAATTAATCCCAATCAACCAATCTCAAGAATAAAAGAGTGATGTTGGTTGTAGACAGATAAAGTTAAGCAAATCCACAAATAACTTTTGTTGACTGTTGACATTTTTGGAAACTTTTAAGAATCTGCTTTGGTGGAAGAAAACAATGCAAAATCCTGATCAAGCTCACACGTTTATTACAACTGCAAAGTCCACACTGCTGAATTCTATGGGAGGGTTTTCACGTGCTAACCTCAGTGACGCAGGCTATGACTTTATGATCCTGACTGCAAAATTAAATGAACACCATTTGCTCTAAAGAATGTCAGGATGAAGGTACAATCAACCAAGCTCAGAGTGACGTTACCTGTGTTTGTGTTCATCACTGAGGTGGTTATTGTTGGCCTGTATGCAGGCTTTGTCACCTATGATGAACATGCTGATGCCCGTTTTGAGACCAACCAGACCAATCCGATGCACAATGCAGTGTACAGGGACTACCCTTTCTTTGCAGATATCCAGGTGATGATATTCATTGGGTTTGGATGCCTGTTGGCTTTCTTCCGTTTGTATGGCTTTGGAGGGATGGTTTTTAACTTTTTGACGGCAACATTTGCGATACAATGGGCCATTTTGGTGCAGGGCTACTTCCAGTTCTACCACGATGGTAAGATCCACCTTGGAGTGATCAATTTAATAAATGCAGAATTTGCCTGTGCTGTGGTGCTGATATCCTTTGGAGCAGTTTTGGGAAAGACCAGTCCATTGCAGCTCCTCGTCATGGCTCTGCTTGAGGTGCCAGTGTTTGCAGTCACAGAGTGGGCTGTGCTGAAGTACCTAAAGATCAATGATGCAGGAGGTTCTATTCTTATTCATCTTTTTGCTTGTTATTTTGGTTTGGGTGTGACTTTCGTACTGTACAGACCTGGTCTAAATGAAGGCCATGCAAAGGAGACCACCAGCTACCAGTCAGACATGCTCTCTGTGATGGGAACATTATTTCTTTGGGTTTTTTGGCCTTCTTTCAACTCGGCATTGACTCTGAAAGGTGACGACCAACACAGAGCCATCCTTCACACCTTCATTGGTCTCAGTGCCTCTACGCTCACAGCCTTTGCTTTGTCTGCAATGCTGAGCAAAAAGGGAAAACTCACCATGAGTGATGTTCAGAACGTGACTCTGGCAGGAGGCGTGACAGTCGGGGCATCTGTAGATATGATGATATCACCTGCTGCTGCATATATTTTGGGTATGCTGGGCTCCACTGCTTGCATGTTGGGTTACAAATTCCTGACGCCCTTTCTTGCAAAACGCTGCAGAATACAAGATCAGTGTGGGATACACAACTTGCATGGACTCACAGGACTCATATCATGTGCTGCTGGGATTTGTGCAATACTGATGGCTAACGAGGAGGTTTACGGTCCCAGTTTGTATGAGATTTTTTCTCACAGAGCACCAACAGAAGGAGACCCAATGCTTCAAGAGCTGAAGAGTTTGATCCCAGGCATACAACCAGGATTGGCAAGGACTGCTCAAGAACAGGCTCTCTTCCAGGTTGCAGCTGTATTCTCAACAATAGGAGTTTCAACAGTCGGAGGCATCCTTACAGGTTTTGTGCTGAAACTTCCACACTTGGCATCACCTCCTGATGATCACTGTTTTGATGATGAGATGTTTTTTGAAGTTCCTCCAGACTATGGTTCACCTCTCGGCCCAAATAACACGGTAGTTGTGGAAGACTGTATTGACTGATGCACAAAATTTGAATTCTGATATGTCTTTGAGAAGTGATATTCTGCTACCGTTCCATCAATTATTCATATTAACTCTAATCAATGATCAACCAGGAAGAATCAAAACAAATACACATCGAGATACTGTATATTTCGAACAACAGCCAAATAATGAAAAAGACACTTAAGCTGCATATTCAGTAAACTTTTATGTACACTTTCAAATAAATCCCAATCATACATTTAAATATATGGTTGTTAAACAAGTCTTAAACGTCAAAAAAGTAAACAGTTATTATTTTTTATTTCTTAAATGGCATGGTACAACTACGTAACTATTGGAACATTTTTATTTTTTTTTTACATGAGAGGATGAAATCTTCTCATGTACATCTTAAACTGCCAAGCAATTTAAGATGTAGTCTATCTTGTAGCTGTGAATTGAATACAAAAAAAAAACATTGAGAATGATGAAAAATCAGGATCATTCTATGATTGTGTCTGTGCTCTACATGTAAGGTCATGTAAATTCTTTCATTATCCAAATCAGACTATTTAAATTTTTAAAATTCTGAGAAACTGGAATTGTACAGATTTTTCATTTATCTTGCTAAATAAGACTAGACTCTAAACAAACACAGTTTTTAGGATCATTGATCCAATTATATTTTATTTACTTTTTTGTTAAAAGAGAATTTTATTTCATTTATAACTTTTACTAATGAGCATCATGAGGTTGTTTATGTTGTGAAAATATTTTCTGCAAGTCAGCCATGTTAATTTCTTTTTAATGTTAAACTCTTTTTTATTTATCTTCTTCTTCTTTCGGCATTTCCCTTCAGGGGTCGCCACAGCAAGTCAGTTTCTTCCATCTAATCATATCTCCTGCATCCTCTTCGGTCACACCAACTATCTTCATGTCTTCCTTCACTGTATCCATGAAGCTCCTCTTTGGCCTTCCTCTAGGCCTCTTTTCTGGTGGTTCCAAATCCAGCATCCTTCTTCCGATTACTCTCTCTCCTCTGCACATGTCCAAACCATCTCAGTCTGGCCTCTCTGACTTTATCTCCAGAACTTCTAACATGTGCTGTTCCTCTGATCCTGTCCATCCTGGTCACTCCTATAGAGATCCTCAGCATCTTCATCTCTGCTACCTCCATCTCTGTTTCCTGTCTTTTTCTCAGTGTTACTGTTTCTAAACCAAATAGCATGACGGGTCTCACCACGGTTTTGTTGTCATTCTAGCTGAAACTCTTCTATCACACATATCTTCCATACTGCTTTATTCAACTTGAGGTTGCAAGAATGCCAGAGTCTGACCGGGCAATTTTAAGGTGAGAGGCAAGGTACACCCCAAAAAAGTCACCAGGGACTTTTAGGACAGATTACCACTCACTCATACTTGTTCCTGTAGGTAATTTACCAGTTACCGATAGGACAAAGCATGTTTTTAAAAAGTGAGTGGAAGTGAGATTGTCAGGTGAAAACATGCAAACTTTTTTTTGCTGTATAAGTTACAAAGTAATTCAGATTCTAAACTTTTTTAAATCAACCAAAAAGTTGTCGGCTGAAGCCATGGCTGATCACGCCTGACCTTTCCAAGTGTCACATTTACCCTTTAATTACACAAGTGTACAAGAAAAAAAGAACAAAGATGTAAATTATTTTTACGTATATGCATAAACAAATACGTGCACATTTAGACTATACACATTAATATGCATACTCCACATAGTAAGGCTGGTGTACCAAGCTTCCCCCCACCAAGGGGCTTGTTGCGTGAGGCCATCACACCTAAATAAGTATAAAAGATGCAGTGTAGTGTTTAACATATTTTTGTTTGACCCCAGGTATACCCACCCTGGATTGGACAAACCAGTTTAGAAAATGAACGATAAATTCTTAAAAATAGTACTTCTTTACAAAGTTATCCACTTAAAGATTTATCTGTTTATTTTTCTAAAAAGCAGCACAAAATGACCATTAATTTTTAACTCTTTACTTTTTATGGTTTTACTGTTTACGGCTCACTCTTTGAAATTGTTAACTTTGACTAAACATTTACTTTTACTACATCTATACTTGTAAAGAGTCTTTCAACCTGATAAGGCCCGGCATGTCATAAAGAGTACGTAAAGTTAATCTTTATTTTCGATCTTTCATATCCCATTGAGGTGTGTGAAAGTAATGCCGAACATGATTCAAATTGATATAAAGCTATTGTACTTTTTTCTAACACACACACATGCTGTAATCCCTTGAATGTTAACTATAAAGGAATATCATTGAAAAAAACTGATTTGCATACAGGTTATTTTTGTCAAAGGAACTTTTTGCTGCAGGAGGCTTCATTGCAATTTTACACTACGAAAGTCTAGAATAAACTTCCTGAGAATGTAAGACAGGGCAACACTGTGACAATGTTTGAATCTAGAGTAAAAACAGTCATGTTTAATCGAGCATTTGACTGAAGATTAATCACTCTTTTCATTCTGTTGTCTTCTACTTGTTTGGGGTCGGGTTTTGGGGGCCACAGCCTCAGACTGGAAAGTCAGGATTCTCTCACCCCTGCTGCATCCTCCAGCTCACCCGGGGGGAACCTGAGGCGTTCCCTGTCCAGCTGTGAGACATAGTCTCTCCAGCTGGTCCGGGGTCTATCTCTGCATCTCCTCCCGGTGGGACGTGACCAAAACACCTCACCAGCGAGGTGCTCGGGAGGCATCCTAACCAGATGCCCGAACCACCCCGTCTGGCTTCTCTCGCGACAACTCTACTCAAAGCTCCTCCCGCATTACAATTTTGCGATTTTAATGGATTTTTTTTTCTTTGATTGTTTGAATTGCCTTGTGTATGAATTGTGCTGCAAATAAATTGCCGTAAACAAAGTTATTACACAAAATTCTTCTTCTACTTCTTGTTTTATATAATATTTAATTATAGTTCAATTTAATTACTATATAACTAAAACTTCATACTTCTACTACATACATTCTAATTTTTACGTACATAATTTCACTCATTTTTTTCCTGCAACTTACTTTTTTCCACAAAAAAATGAAATAATGTACAAAGAAATAATTTTTTAAAAAAAATTTAAATCTCAATTTTTAACTTGTGTAAACAGTTTCACCTACTCCCCGGTAGGCGGCGGCATTGAAACAAACCTGTTTGCCGTTTCTGTGTACAGAATTGAAGAGGAAGAAGAAGAAGGGAGGGCGTCAGGCCACGACCTGCAACTACTACAGTTATTGATAGTTACAGCGCAACAAAGATTACAAAACATCAAATATTCTGTCTTTATTTGTACCTTTCTTGTTCCACGAACAGAAACATCCAGGGAGGATTGGATCGGGCCGCGCTGTTTGTAAAACTTTGACTTTGTCACAACATTTCGTCCAATTCAGACGGTAACGTCATTGTTTGCTAGCAGAGCTAGCTTTGGAAATGCTATTGGAAGCCATATTGGCAATCTGATAAAAAATATATTTATTTCCAACCGTATAAGTGTTCACACTCCGACTTGTTCGGATCAATTTGAGTCTGTGTTATTTATTACTAGCATTTCCATAAGTTAATTTATATTTGCTCGATCTGTCAGTACATTGATTCAACTAAAATAGAAACGAGGGAGTAATTGTTGCCTAACATGGCTAGTTAGCATTAGCTTCACGCTGAATAATTAGTGCATAACTTTGGAAAACAAATACATGTAAACCCTCATTTATTCAGGAGTGATCTATGTTAGGAAATGTTGCCTTCTGGACAGTCGGTGAATGTTTTGATTGCGACACTAGGTTTCTATTTGGAAATTATTTTACCTAGAAATAAAATTTAACTTTTAAAACGGCCACAAGGAATCTGTGTATAAGCTTCTCTTAACAGAACTGTGTCACGTTCGATTCTTTTAGAAATATGACTGACTAAAAAAAGAGAAAACTACAATGAGCTCAATTAAACCGTAATAAGCTACATTAAACTGTGTCAGTCTACCATACTAAATTAAGCTACATTAAGTTATAATTAAGCCATTTTAAAATGTGTTAAGTTACAATTAAGCTACATTAAACTGTATTAAGCTATATTATGTTACAATTAAGCTACATTAACCTGTATTAAGCTGCATTATGTTACAATTAAACTACATTAAACTGTATTAAGCTACATTATGTTACAATTAAGCTACATTAACCTGTATTAAGCTGCATTATGTTACAATTAAGCTACATTAAACTGTATTAAGCTACATTATGTTACAATTAAGCTACATTAACCTGTATTAAACTGCATTATGTTACAATTAAGCTGCATTATGTTACAATTAAGCTACATGAACCTGTGTAAAGGAATCTGTGTATAACTTCTCTTAACAGAAATCTGACACGTTTGACACTTTTGGAGATATGTCTGACTAAAAACCGGAAAAAACGAGAAAGCTACAATGAACTAAATTGAGCTACATTAAATTGTGTTAGTCTACCATACTAATTAAGCTACAATAAACTGTGTTGCGCTACATTAAGTTATAATTAAGCTACATTAGGCATTGCAGCTGCCTAAAGCTTTTCAGGCATCTTTAGTTTCTTTGGGTTCTCTCTTTTTTTAAGCTATATTCAGCTTTTTCTAACTCTGTTTTGAAGCATTTTGACTCTACAGTTCATCCTTTCAGCAGAAAGGCAGTACATTTTAATGAAATGAAATATACTTTAGTCATCTCTCAACAGGAAAATTTGTGCTGCATTACATTTTCAGTTTAAAATTACAAAATGGCATTCACCCAGCTGTTTTGCAAAAACCGCTTCACCTCTACTCATTCATTGGCTTATCTTTTATATTTTTCAGGACTAAAAATGGCTGATGATTTTGATGTCGAGGCCATGCTGGAAGCTCCATACAGAAAGGTGGGTTGAAAGTAGCTGAAATGAGATCGATGCTATTATCTTATATGCTATTGTGAAGAAGTTATATTGATTGTGTGGTGTGATTAAGTATCTAAACGCAATACAGAATTATCAATAAATCCACATCTATCTCTCTTTATAGACTTCCCTAATGATATCTCACCTCTACTCCCATGAATTCATCTTTGATTCCACTGTGAACTGTGAAAAAAAAGGAAGGTAGTTATTGTGCACATACTGATGTACTGTGGTTCACTTAAAAACTAAAAAAAAAAAGTTGAAGAAAATTCAACCTAGATCATCCAATCCCTATACAATTACATCAAGGTGAATGCCAGTGGTTTAAAAGGTTTTTACCTGTCCTGCAATGGAGGCAGTATTCTGATTTACAAATGATGTTGGTACAGTTACTGCATAAATAATTTTATCATAAAATTAGTTTATTTTTATGCAATATGATACAGTAGCTAAATCTTTTTAGACAATGCTATTTTTATGTGTCCATCTTTTATTTACTTTTGTTCGTAAATATGAATACTGCCCCTTTGCCATAGCCAGTTTAAATGTGAATCAGTATCTTGATTACACTGCATGCTACACAACAACATTTCAATATGTTAGAATGAGTGTAAAATAGTTTTAGTGTCTTTTTAGTATCACTGTTTTACATAAATCATGCATTGTCACTAGTTATGTAACTCATCTGAAGTCAGAAGATTGTAAGTATTAATGTTTCAGATTGCAGAACATGGTAGTGTAACAGGTAACTGATTTCAATCTTTTCATTTATTTATTTTCTTTCCTCGGGCGTCAATATTACTAAGAAGTGTGAATCCCTGTTTGCTTCAGGGCAAGATGTGTGACAGAGGTGGCATCGAGCTCTTACAGTCCAAGAACGAAAATGGGTGAAGATCACTGGACTGACATCATCCACACAGGATCTCTTTTAGTGATCATGGGCCGTGCATGGTCACATGATTAGACACAAATAGTGGCATTGGTACGACCTGTCAGAGTGGGGAAAATGATGGAGATGACCTGGCAATAGTCAAAGCTTCCGAAACTCTGCTAAATATTGGAAACCTGCCATATTTTTGCAGTTAATGCTTTAAGTGTTAAGAAGCCTTGTAAATATAAACGAGTGGGATGGGAAGTTATTGGGGAAGCACACTGTCCGGGTACGACAGTAGGAAGTTTGAATTATTACTGTGATAATTATTAATTGAATATATTCTGCATTTTTTCTTGTCTCACCCCATCCCCTCTTACCTTTGACGACTTGAAATGTTTCATCTTCGTCCTCACGATGTTCTTCTATAAACCTTGCTTAGGATGAGAACAAGTCCTCTCATGCTAACGGACATGAGGAGCAAAGCAAAAAGTAAGTTTGATCATTTCTCATCAGTAGTTGTCTTTTTTTTCCTCGCCCGCACAGCCTTCTCATTTTTGTCTCGTGTCTTGCAGGAAGAGGCGGAGCCGAAGCAGGAGTCGAAGCCCTGGATCAAGAAAGAAGAGGAGCAGAAGCAAATCCAAAGACAGGAAGAAGAGCAAGAAGAGGAGCAAGAGCCGAGAAAGAAAACGTACCCGGAGTAAAGAGCGCCATCGCAGTCGTTCCCGTAGCAAAGACCGCTCTGGGCGCTACAAACCACGCCGTAGCCCAGTGTATGTATTTTTAATAAGTTAAAACACAAAGAAATTTCATTTTGCTACATGCTGCAATCTATTAACATTCTCAATCTAAGCTTAGTTATAGATTTTTAATTTATTTAAATCTCATAAACTCACAGCTGACGCACAGTAAATAATGTAGAATTTAAGATTAGACTATTTGATTCCTCTTTTTCTTTTAGTCGTGTAAAACGCTCCAAAAGTCGAAGCCCGGTCATCAAAAAAGAAAAGAGTCCTGTCAGGTAATATTTATCTTGTGCATTTAAAAATATATCCTGCAAACTAAACATTATGTAGTATTTAATCTAATTCATTTAATTTTACTGATTAAATTTTCTTTTTCCTCCATAGGCAACCGATCGATAACCTGACACCAGAGGAGAGGGATGCCCGCACTGTTTTTTGCATGCAGCTTGCCGCAAGAATCAGAGCTCGAGATTTGGAGGATTTTTTCTCAGCCGTTGGGAAAGTAAGCTGACTAAGCTTAATTTTTTTTTTTTTTTACTAGCATGAAAGACAAATCAGTTTATTTTTCTCTTCTTAGGTGAGAGATGTGCGTATAATCTCTGACAGAAACTCTCGAAGGTCAAAGGGTATCGCTTACATAGAGTTTGTGGAGACGTCTTCTGTACCGCTGGCGATTGGACTCACCGGTCAGAGACTTCTAGGAGTCCCCATCATTGTCCAGGCCTCGCAGGTCAGTAGCTGTACTTTTCACATATTGAAATGTCTTGTAATAGTTGAGACCATTTTTTTTGTTTGGTATTTTAATTGTAACATGTCAAAATGTATTTTCAGGCTGAAAAGAATCGAGCTGCAGCCGCGGCTAATAACCTTCAGAAAGGCAATACAGGACCGATGCGGCTATACGTCGGCTCGCTTCATTTCAACATTACAGAAGAAATGCTGCGAGGAATCTTTGAGCCCTTTGGAAAGGTAAGAAATAAATCTCACGGGACATTATAAGAATACACATTATTTATTTTTGTTTGTTCCCTGAAGATTGAAGGAATCCAACTCATGATGGACAGCGAAACAGGCCGGTCGAAAGGATACGGTTTTATTTCGGTAACTTGAACTTGTCTTGTGATTGTGTTGCAGATTTTTCTTATTTTCAGGTTCCACACTTTTGACTTCCAAAATCTCTTCTAGTTTGCAGATGCCGAGTGTGCAAAGAAAGCTCTGGAGCAGCTGAATGGCTTTGAGCTGGCTGGACGTCCCATGAAGGTTGGACATGTCACAGAGCGCTCAGACTCGTCCACGGCTAGTTCCTTCCTGGATAACGATGAGTTGGAAAGAACTGGCATCGACCTCGGTACTACAGGACGCCTACAGCTTATGGCTCGATTAGCTGAGGGTATGTTTCACAAGTAACTGTCGCAACTTTGTCGTAATGCACCAGTTTTATGAGTCTGTAATTACACCGTATGTGAACAGGAACTGGTCTGAAGATCCCTCCTGCCGCTCAGCAGGCTCTGCAAATGACTGGCTCTGTGGCCTTTGGGAATATGGGTGCTCCAGCAGGTGAGACCTAACATTTTGCTGCACAGTTTATTTTTGCTCAAAAAAGAAAGCAAAAGAAAAAACATGTCTTTTTTTTTTCTAGTGCCAGCTCCAAGTCAAGCTCTGAACTTGCCCTCCCAGCCTCTGGCCACACACTGTCTTCAGCTCACCAACCTGTTCAACCCACAAGTGTAAGAAACAAAACAGCTTTTTTTTTTTTTTTTTCCTTTTTTTTTTTTGTAAACTCACACAGTATGAAAGATTTTAAACTTAAAACTTTAAATTTCTTTCCTCTTTAGAGAAAATGATCCTGGCTGGGCTATAGAAATTCAAGATGATGTGATTGAAGAGTGCAACAAGCATGGAGGAGTTGTTCACATCTATGTCGATAAGAATTCTGCACAAGTAAGTAGTTGTTGACCTAATTTAGACAAGAATAAAATGTCATGTTTACTGTTTGATTAAAAGTCTTTTTCTCTTGCTCATGCAGGGTAATGTGTACGTAAAGTGTCCCTCTATACCTGCTGCCATGGCAACTGTAAATGCTCTTCATGGGCGCTGGTTTGCAGGTATGTGACACAGGGTTTTTACAGTTGTTGAAAGTGGAGCTTTTCTTCCTGATGTTAATCTGATCTCCTCTTCCGTTTAGGTAAAACGATAACAGCCGCCTACGTTCCTCTCCCGACCTACCACAACCTTTTTCCAGACTCAGTAACGGCAAAGCAGCTTTTAATGCCACTACGCCGATAGTCTGAGATTGATTACAGAGTCAGTGTACATACACATCTTCATTCATAAAAAACATAATCAAGAGTGCATTGGAATTAGTTGGTTGTGTGTAAAAACAAAACAAAAAAAAGGCCTCACATTTAATTTTTTTTTTTTTGCTTTGGAATTGTTGTAATTTTGCTTTCAATTTGTTGTAAACTACTATTGAGTAATCTGCAGGTATCTATTGGTCGGTTTTTAAGTATCAATCCTTATGCTTGTTGAATCAAGTGTAAGATTTAAAATGTATTGCAAAAAAATGTCAAATGTTGGTTTACTGGGCCTCTGATGCTAACATGCCAACGATGTTTCTTTGTAACTTTCTACAGCCACAAATTCTTGTTTTTGTATGAAAGCTTCCAATAAATTTGGCAACTTAAAAATTGGTTTCCTCTTGTCACTTTTGCTGTGAAATTGGAAATGTTTAGAATCAAACTGGGTTTTTCCGGGTTCTTTGGTTTCTTCCCACCCTCCAAAAAAACATGTATGATTGGTTGCTATCAAATTGCCCGTAGAAATGAGTGTGTTTGTGTAGCCTCGCAACCCTGCCTTTCGCCTTAAATCTACCGGAATAGTCTCCGGCACCTCCTGCGACCCCAATAGGGATGGACAGTTTAGAAGTTGAATGAATGAGTCAAACTAAGCTTTAATATTAGTTTTTAAGTCTTGTGGAAAGTAATCCTATCCCAGGTGAGACAACTCACATCTACTTTTGGGCTTTCCCCTTCAGGGGGTGCCGCACCAAATCCGTTTTCTCCATGACTGTCTTCTACATTTTTTTTCTCACACCAACTACCTTTATATTCATACATGCTTAAGCCACCTCTTTGTTCTTTTACTCCTGTTAGTTCCTAACGCCAAGAAAATTACACCTGGGCTGAGTCGGTGAATCTGATAAGACTGTCCGTGTTGACAGGGTGGTCCTCCACCCAAATTAAGACCCTTACTGATGCCAACTGCAGCATCTGTGATTGAAGGCTTTCAAAATTTAAAGAGCATCTCCAACGTCACAAAACTGCCCGTTTAGACTGTCAGGGAGTCTCCAGCAGAACATTTGAAAGGTGGAAAACGCTACATTCTCGAGAAAAAAATGTAACCTTGACAACCTCGGTGGCTTCCAATGTTGCTGGCATGACAAGAAGATCACGTTTTCTAGCCTACCAAATGGAAGGGCAATGCCCTTAACTTAACGAAGTAGATGTACTTCGTTACTGTACTTAAGTAAAAAAAAATGTGTATCTGTACTTAAGTAAAATTTAAGACCGGTACTTTTACTTCACTACATTTTTAGAGCAAATATCTGTACTTTTACTTCGCTACTTTTTAAAAGTGTGTTTTACATTTTTCGTTACATTTTCGTTCAGGAATTTAAAAAATACACGGTTTTTTTAGCGCATCTTGAAGCTGCCTCGCCAAAAATCAAAAGAAGCAGTAGATCGGAAGAAGTCATGAATCGAGAAACATTTTCCGCATTCATTCAGCGCCAAAAACCTAACATCAAATCTAGCACAAATTAAAAAGAGTCAGAAGATCGTTGTTCGTTGTGTTTACTTTTCAATAAAAAGTTGAGCCATCATTACACAGAGCAGGGGCGGTTCTAGAATTTTCCAAACGGGGGTGAGGCTTTGACAAAGCCAATATATAGTGACTGGGGGCCTCCCCCCCAAAACATTTTAAAAAATAAGTGTCATTTTCCTCCATTTTGGCGGCCCATTCACTGGGCCTTCCAGGGGATAGCTTGACTTGTCCCCTTTCCTTTTATTTTTTGTGGCCCAAAAGAGGCGGGAGGGGGGGGGGGGGGCGGGTCACACCCCTGCAGAGTATTTATCCTGGTTACCATGGTGACACCCTATAGCACAAAAAATAACATTTGAATTACGATCGAATACTTTTACTTTTTACTTAAAAAGTACAATTTACACCAACTACTTTTGTACTTTTACTTAAGTAGATTTTTTTTATTGGTACTTTTACTTTTACTTAAGTAATTTTTTTGCCTAATTATCTGTACTTTTACTTAAGTACAAAAATTGAGTACTTCATCCACCACTGAAGGGCATCCATCATATGAGATGTTTTTTTTTTAATGCAGTGGAACATTGGAGCTTCAGATGGTGCAGGGTCATCTCTCATGACTGAGGGTCCTGTCTCTATGGTAACAAATGGTTTTTCAACAGGATAATGCTACAGTTCAGTGCTCTCTTGAAGGACTTCTTCAGGGAGCAAAATTCTCTCTCAGACCATCCTGCATGTTCCTCTGATTTTAATATCAAAGATAATATTTAGGGATGGAGGCAAGAGAAGTTTATAAAAATCCTCACCAGTTCCAAACAGTCGATGCCCTTCATGAAACCATCTTCACCACTGGGAGCAATGTTCCAAACGGCCTATTGGAAACACTTGCATCAAGCATACCAGTGATTAACAAGAAAGGCAGAAATTATTCATCGACTCTTGAGAAAATGTTTTGATCTTGTTTGGAGGGGAATTTTTTTGAGTGATGGTCTTAAACTTTTGATCAGGTGGTAAACAAGCCATTTCAGTTTACTTGTTTCCAGTAAATGACTGCTTTTTTTTGTCTCACTCCACCTTCTTGCTTTTGTATATTGTAGCTCCTTTAAAAACCTCCAAATGTACAAAAGGTACATTTTTCAACCGGTCATTAGATTTTATCACCTTTAATTACATTTGTAAGCCAGTCCACAATGTCAACCCTCCTTGGACTAAGTGTTTGAGTTCTGAGATGTGGTTTAAAAGTCTAAGTTTAATTTAATTAATGTCATCAAACCCTACTTCTATTAAAAAAAACGACTTGTTGAACTCAAACCCATGTTTTTCTACCTAAACCACAAATCAAGAATCTGTTGTCCTTAAACTGATTTTAACCAAACTGTTCGACCCAGGACTCCACAGTTCTTTGCAGGCTGGTTCGTTGGATCTTTAGTTCTTATTCCAAACTGATCAGGCAGGGATTTTAACATTTATTCAGGATAGAATCTGGTAACGTGAGAAAAGCAGTTTAGAAAAATATTCAGAATTCATTTGTAATGTCGTTCCTGAAAATTTAAATCAAAGCCCATGTTTTCCGTCTATTTTATGTAATCATTTTCTGTTTCATTTACCAAAATTTATTTACGCCATGCATCTGCTCTGGGTTTAGCCCTTTGTTCACAAGATAGGACCATTTGTTGCTCACAATCATTTTTCTCTTTTGCTTTAATACACGGCTCCTGATGGTGCCGGGTCAGAACCGATAACCATGCTGTCAAAAGCTGAAACAAGTTGAAAAAAAACTCAACACATGTTAATGCAGGAAACTTTTTATCTTTCAAAATAAGATACAAGAACAAAATGGTTCACAATATTTCACTGGCCTAATTAATTTTTTTTCCAATTTTCTTTTCTTCTTTTTTTTTTAAATCATTTTCCTCAAAAATGCAAAGACATCAATTCGTAGTCTTCTTCCGAGCTGAAACCTGCAAACACAATGGTTTGAGAACATTAGCAGTTAAATAAAGACAGCATTTTTGACAAATTTAATATAAAATCAAAATGAAGTGTTGGCATTATGTACTGTGGTAAACTAACTCGAGCAGAGCTTAAAACATTACACTTTTTAATTATATTAATTAGGGCTGCAACTAACGATTATTTTAATATTCTATTCATCTTTTGATTATTGGAACAATTAAGTTCAAGTTTAACAAACCACACCAATACAAGGTGCTGGCCTTTAATTTTCTAAATGTTCCTTTATAATTTGACGCACCTTATCTATGGATCATAATTGATTTATTATGGCTGATTTAGTCGGGAGGCATCGCCAAAGTAACATTGGTAAAAACGCAAGTAAAGGTATTGTTGGAACTCCACTCACACAAAATGGCTTGGTTCAAGAGACATGATCAAGAGTTCAAACTTCAAGCTATCGATCACGTAGTAGAACATGCATGATCGATAGTAACCAGAGAATTCCAACATAACTGAATCAATGGCGTGGAAGTCGAGGAAGCAACAAGATGACCTGCGTCACATAACCTCAGTCGTAATAGTAGCTCTTCTCCTACGCATCTTGAAATACTGTACGCCAAGTATTTTAACATGTGCAAATTCTTTCATGTAAAAATCATGGAGGAGTTTGAAATTTTTATTGTAGGTGCATGTCGACTAGACAAAACAAAAAAAGAAAAAAAAGGAAATCACAACGTATCATTTTTAAAACTATTTATTTGTATGACAGCTGAAAATAAGCATCTCAATACCTGGGAAAATCAATCTTAATATTTGGTTAAATAGCCCGTCTTAATGATCAAACATTTCCTGTAGTTCTTAGTCATGTTTGTACACACTGTAGGTGGGATTTGCCCACTCCTCCAGACAAATCTTCTCCAGATCAGTCAGGTTTCTGGACAGTTGCTGAGACACATGGAGTTTGAGCTCACATTCAGGTCAGGAGACTGGATGGGCCACTCAAGAACCTTGAAATGCTTCTTAAGGAGCCACTACTGAGTCTTCCTGACTGTGTGCTTCAGGTTGTGAGGTTGGAAGACCCAGCCACAACCCATCTTCAATGCTCTAACGGCAGGGTTTTATCCAAAATATCCCAAGAGATGGCCTCAGTCATCCTCCTTAATGTGCTGTCGTCCTGTTCCCTGTGTAGAAAAATATCCTTAAAAGCATGATGCTACCACCCCATGCTTCACTGAAATTACAACAGAAAAGTTCTATTTCTGGTCTCATGTGACCAGATGACTTTCTCCCAATACTCCTCTGGATCTTTTAGATCAGAAACTTCAGACGAGGCTGGACATGGACTGTTGTAAGCATGGGAACCCTCCATGCCTTGCATGATTGCAAACTATGAGGTTTGTCTAGGATTAGCCTTGGAAACAGTGGTCCCAGTCCTCTTCAGGTTATTGACCACCTCCTCCTGTGGAGTTCTGGGCTGATTCTTCACCTTTCTTCCCCATCTCCATGAGCTAAGATCTTATGCGGTGCTCCCGTCCAAGGAAGATGTTTACCTTCTTCCCTTTTATAGTATTTGCTTCAACGTTGAACCAAATTTCACCAAGCTGTTTGGAAGTTGCCCCATAGCTCTTTTTAGTCTTGTGTAGGTCCACAGTTTTGTTTCTGGTGTCTTTGGACTTGGCCATGATAGTAGTTGGAGTCTCACTGATTGTATGGGGTGAACAGGTGTCTTTAAACAGCTAACGCCCTCAGACAGGTGCATCTAAACTAGGAGAATGAGTGGAGTGATGGTAGACGTCTTAAAGATGGATTGATATGTCTTTGAGGGTCAGTATTGACCCCCTGACAGGTGTTGAAACACTTATTTTCAGCTGCATTATACAAATTAAATAGGTCTAAAACAATCATACAATGTCATTTCCAGATTTTTTGTTAGAATATGTCTCACAGTGGAATTTCAAACCACTCCATGATTTCTAAGTAGAAGAACATGCAAAATGACAGGACTTTCTTTTCAAATTGTACATATAAAGGTTTTAAATACATTGACTTCATAATTATTATTCAGATGAAATTTTTCTGTAAAGGTTTCTGTAAAACTTCATGCTTCCGGAAGATTTTTGTCTGCCAGACAAATATGCCAGATTAAGAGAACAGCTGCTAAAATGACATCACAAACCAGCAAACATTACTGAACATGTGATGTGGTTCAGTGGAGCATTAACAGATTTGTTTGTGCCAATTGTGTTCTACATCCTTCTCACTTGTTTTTCCCTCCATTGCAGAAAACCAAATATGACAAAAAAGAAGGCTTTTCTCAGCAATTTTTAGGTGACATTAAAACCAGATTGATCCATTACAGATTGTAACTAATTTGTTATTTATTGACATTACTAATCAATGCATTTTGTGTGACCATCAGCTTACTGTAACAGTTACAGTGAAGTTGTTACTAACCTTGAAAGACTTTACTTCTTAGGAGAACGTTCCTTCGCCTGGTGAGCCTGCAGGACAGCAATTGCCTCATCCACCTGAACACAGCAGAGAATGAACAAAGCTGTAAATATCATACATGGGAGATATAGATATAAGTCTATGTATTTTATAATTAAAAGTTTCCGCTCAAAAGTACATCAGCATGTGCGCAGTTGCAATCATTATCCCTAAATGTATACAACCATAAGGCGCACATAAAAGTCTCGAATTTTCTTCAAAATGAGCGGTGCGCCCCATCGTGCAGTGCGCCCTATGTGATTTGCGGACATATTAGAGAACCATGAGGCAGACATAGTTGAGAACATAAAAACATTAAAGGGGGAAGTGTGGGCGTGGATTGTGTATAAAAGAACAGGTATGTGCTTTATGCAGAACATTGCTGTTTTAACAACACTGAAAAAAGACACGCTTATGAAGTTCAGTTTAAACTGACGGCAATCAGCTACGCGGAGGAACATGGGAATCGAGCCCCCACAAGAAAATTTTAAATTGAAAAGCAGATGGTTCATGAGTGGAAGAAGCTGGAAAATGAGCTACGGCAGGTGAAGAAGACGAAGCTGAGTTTCTGCGGAAATAAGGCGAGGTAGCCAGATTTGGAGGAAAGACTCCAGCAGTGGCTTATCGAGCAAAGAACGACTGGGAGGAGGAGTGTTTCCACTGTCACTATTCGGTTGAAGGCAGTAACGCTAGCAGAGGAAATGAAAATCGAGCATTTCCAAGGAGGTCCATCTTGGTGCTTTCACTTTATGAAACGCTGCAAGTTTTCCATCCGGACCAGGACTGGCGCTGTTGTCAAAGCTTTCGCAAAAGCAGGCATCATTTCTGCGGAGCTCCACGGTACAGAAAGTAACTCTGACAACGAGGAAATTGAACCTGCTAGGTTGGATTTAGCGCAGCTGTAAGATTCTGAAACAGAGGATGAGGACTTGGATAGATTTGATAAATGACTTTATGACGACTGTAACTAATATTTAAATAAAGCCAACTAAACTCAGTTGTCCTACCGACCTATTTTTAAATACGCACACTTATGTTTGCGTGTGTGTTGTTGTTGTAAGGTGAACGGTGAACAGTGTACAGGATAAAACCTGCGCCCTATCATCGGGTGCGCCCTATGTGTGTATTAAATACAGAGCACGCGAAATTTGGACTGTGCCTTTTAATACGGTGTGCCTTATGGTTAAAAAAATATGGTATATACAGAAAAGAACTTTTTTTTTTTTTGCCATTTCTAGTAAACCCCAAAAAGCTGCTACAGATCTTTAAAATGCTTAATGGAACAGTGATGCCCTTCACCTCACAAATCATCAACAAAAATAATGTAAGATTATTATTAAATCTGCCTTTGCGTTCAGGGATTCCGGTGACTCCAGCATGTGCAGCAGCTCAGAGTTGTCGATCTCCAACAACATCCCGGTTATTTTCCCTGCCAGGTTTGGATGGAGCGCATAAATCAGCGGGTACAGTCGCTCACCTGTACACCACAGCAGAAAGAGAGAAAAAGAAACAGAGTCAAGACAAGTCCATATGAAGTTACTTAAAATATCATAAAAAGATAAAACACAAAGCCAAACCAAGAAGTTGTTTCTGGTCTGGAAGTGGAGCAGCAGCCAGATTGGAGGCAGTGAATGGTTCCAATTCTGGACCGTGGTTGGAGTGCTGCATCCCAGGTCCAGCAAAAACCTGAATACATCAAACATGCATATCCGTGTTCAACAAATTAATCTGCTTTAAACTAAAAGCTCATTTGTAGGAGTTAAAATACCAAAAATTACACTAAGTTCCAGCAGGCTTTGCAAGAAATCCCACACTTCCCTTACTCTGGTCACATCATCTTAGATATCCAAGAGGATCCAGAGGCATTCCCTGCCCGGCTACAATACATATTCCCTCCAGCAAATTCTGGGGCTGTCTCTTTGTTTCCTCCCAGTGAGACATGCCCAGAAGACTACCCTTTTGAGGGGTCTTGGAGACAACCCGATGACTGAACTACCATATCTGACTCCTTTCCATGAGCAACAGTTCACATAGGTGAAGGAAACGTATTGACAAGTAAATCAACAGATTCATTTTTTTGGATCAGTTCTCTTCACCATGACTGACTAATGCAGTGTCCTAATTACTGTGGACACAAAATCGATCCACCAGTCTCTTCATCATTCTCTCACTTGCAAATAAGACAAAAGTCTTTTAAGTGCTTTTCTACCTAAATGTTTCATACTTGTTTCACTGACTAAATTTCTAATCTTATCAAACAAGCTCATCTCTTTCCCTCAGACATGTTCCACACGTTCCTAAGTTAACTGAATTTTACCTGTGCTCTCCCAACGGGTGCAGCCATGACACCGGCATGCACAGGGTTTCTCATGGCAGAGGAGTATTTGTACTGACCGCCTCTTACCCCAGCATGGACGTCCGTACGTCCTCCCAGAGTCTGTGTTCCTATGTTATCTGATAGCAGACAGCATGTTAAAAACATTAGTGATATGATAAATAATTCAGCAGAGCTGTGTTTGAGCTGGTTGATCTACTTGTCCTGTGTGTGCAGGTTACGATGCGTGGGGCCTGGGTGGAAGCCTGTCTCACGGTTGTAATGGTGGCTGATCCACGACGAGAAAGGGAACCACCGACACCTGGGTACGGCCCTAAAAACCAAAGCTACTTAATATTTTGTAGAGAAATAAGTTTTTCCTTAATCTAAATTCACCATGTGATCTTGGTGGCTGTCCCTCCCAGCGCTGGACAGCTCTTATGTTGCCGACAGAATTTTGGGTGAAGTAGCGAGGAGGAGGCTGCAAGAGAAGAATCTCTTTTTAACACAACACATAGACACCACGAACTGGAGCTGTAAACAATTTTATTTAATCCACATGCATGCGAAATGATCAGAAAACAACTAAAACATTCAACAAAGTTTATTTCTCGTAGCCAAATTATTCTGGAAAAAGTTTTATGAACAATAAGCAGAGATTAGCTTCCACACAAATGGGAGATTTTCTTGAATGCAGGCTGGAAAAAATTCAGTCAATCCCCACTTTCACCATAACAGTCAACTAACCTTTCAAATGAGCTAAAAATTTAAGAAATTTCAGGAAAACGTTTCATCACATTTCTTCTTCATCGATGTTTTTGCGTCCATACCTGTGGAACGGTCATGTAGTATCCAGACTGGTACGAGTCGATGACCGGGGGGGCGCTCATGGTCCTCACAGTAGCAAGTCTCTGCATGTACTTGTTTGTCAGAATTGCTTTCCGCTCCTCTCTCCGCTGAGCCAGAGCAACATACAGCGGCTTGGTACCGACGATCCTCCCATTCATCTCCGTAACAGCTTTCGTTGCTTCCTCAGGTGAGGAGAAGCAGACAAAGCCAAAGCCTTTGCTCTGTCCGGCTTCAGTCATCACCTACAATTAAACACAGGACTGATGTAGTGAATACTCACCCAACCAAAAAGCAACTAACACCTAGTAAAGCAAAACAAAGAAAAAAAGATTTAAAAGATGTATCTTCGCACTAGGCTATAAGCCACGGATATCTATGTTGAAAAATTTAATATTTACTGCATGTACAGCATAATTTTGTACTCTGAATGAACCTGAACAGATCCGTTAAAGGGCCCATCTCATGCAAAATAACTCTTTTCACATTGTATCCTATGCACATACACACGCAAAATGTGGGGTTTGCAACATGCATTACACGATAGTTTTGAAAATATATTGATTTGGTGGAGCGCAGTCACAGACCCAGAACTAAGAAAGGCCAGGTATTGCTCTCCCCCCCGCCCGTCCTGAGAAAGTACAAGCTCTGCCCTATGCTCTCACTGAGCCGCTATTCATCCGGCCATCTCTGAGCGGGAGGGGGAAGGCAGGCGTAAACCCGTGCGTAGCGGTTTGGTAGTGTCTGAAATAAGATTTTATCATGTCGATTCATCAAAAAAGCGTGTTTCAAGCAAGAAAATAAAAGACGCAGAGCAGCGAACCAGCCTGTATATCGGACGTTGAAAGCGAGTTTGTAAGGGCGTAAGGCCGGAGTGGAGGTGGGAGAGGAGGGCGGGCGGGTGGTGAGGAGGGAGGGCTTGTTGCGGAGGGGGGGCGTGTTCGAAGTCCGTCCTGGCTACATCAAATGCGTCATACGTTAGACAGCCGCGTCATACTTTAGACATCTGCTCATTCGTTGTTTTGTCTGAGCGCACCAGAAATCCACAGCAATTTGTGAAAAACAGGCTAAATCAATCTAGAAACCCCTTTGGTGACATATACAAGGCCCGGACATCACTCTTACAAGGTAGAAAACTCTGGAAAGTCCATTTTGCATGAGATGGGCCCTTTAAAGAGTGCCTTTTAACGTGGCAGCAACTTTGCTGATTAAAACAGAACTAAGAGTAAATAAAACAGCGTGATTTCCTTCCGGGTTTGCAAGATTGATGACTTTCAACTTAATAATTGCATCATGCAAACTTTTTTTGTGTGATTTCTACAATAAAGGGGCAAAGATTTTAAAGCAATACAAGTTGGTAATTTGTCATGCATGTTCTAGCTGCTAAAGAAAAAGAAGTCTAATCTATTTTGCATTCATTTTCCATCTATCTTATTTCTTATTCTAATTCCGGTTAGTGTCCCCAGGAGACGGTGGCTTAATGGTTAGAGCATTCGCCGGCGGACCGGAAGTTAACCGGAAGTTCGCGGAACTCCCACTGAGTTCACGTCTAGGGTCCTTGGATAAGACACCTAACCCCCCGTTTCTCCCACCATTGGTGCCGTCGTGGCAGCCTGCTGCAGTGTAAGAGTGCAGCATACAAATTTCCCCGGTGAGGGATCAAAAGAGTGGGTAAAAATTTAAAAATTAAAATTAGCAGTAGAAGAAAAATGCACAGAATAACTCCACCCTTCTATAAGAAAATAGTGTTTCTTGGAAACCAATTCTATTGTTTCTTTAGATGAAACGTGTTTAAATATTACCTTAGCGCTTGTAATGGTTCCAAATGGAGAAAACTCCCTCCGGAGCCTCTCGTCATCTATGTCGTCATCCAAGTTCTTCACATACAAATTAACCCCCTGAAATAAAAAAATCTGTTATTAGCGTCTCATGAGGAAAAAGAAACATCTGCAAACAACCCGAGTGGAGGGGAAATTTTAAAACAAGCTTTTTTACCAGCAAACCTTGTTCAGGCTGCTTTGAAAAGCAAAAATGTGCCAAGAAAAACTCACAACACCAAAAATAACTCAAAGGCCAAACTTTCATACCCAAAAAAATAAGTCTAACTTATAAAAAAGTTTCACTAACTAACCAATAAAATTTTCCCTTTAAAATTTAGTCACACAAAATCTTAAGACACAAGTTTAAATTATTTTAAACAAGTCACGTTTATTTTTAAAAAAAGATTCTATAGATTATTTTACAAGTGCAGTGTATTTTACTGAGCACCTAATAGATACGTATGATAAGAATGTGGCATATTGAAATGTTCTATAGAACCTGGTAACGCTGAATGCGGTCTTGTTTGATCTGGTCAGATTTGCGCTTCAGCTCGCCCTGACGCTCCAGACGTTTCTGAGCCCTTCCTACGTAGAGGACCTTCCCGTTAATCTCCTTTCCATTCATCTCATCAACAGCCTGCAAAACCAGAAGAACAAGCATTGTGATACAAAAGTGCAATCCATTTGATTTTATGACAGAAATTTTTTTTTCCCAAACTTTTGAACCCAAACTCATCCTCTTTTGATTTGCTTAAATGCTTCCATTTCAGTGCAGAGCTGCTACATTTAGTCAGATGTAAAACTAGTACAGCCTAAGATTTGTTTTCCATAGCCACTTTATTTTTAAATAAAACAATAGAAAATCAATTAAAAGATTAAGAACCACAGCTAAGGTTGAGTGTTGACCTTTTAAGGTGGATCCATTTTTAATACTTTTGCTAAAAGAAAACCAGTGTAACTCTATTTTATAGCTCTACTTGTGTTCATAAGCAGAAGTCTGTATGTTAAAACAGTAAAACAAACAAAAAAAAAAGAGGCACTGCAGTTTCTTTTGGAGCTGTGTTCCGATTTCCAACTGAAAAATACACATTACCCTCTGCGCATCTTCATGGTTAGTGAAGTTGACAAAGCCAAAGCCTCGTGACTGACCATTCTCATCCTTCATCACCCGCACACTGAGGGTTCTCCCTGACAACAACAACAAAAGCATTACAATGTGTTGCCATCGCTCCACTCAGCTTCAACAACAAGTTTTATTACCAAAAACAGAGAAGACTTCCTTCAGCTTTTCATCTGTGAAGACTTCTCCAAAATTTTTGATGTAAACATTAGTAAACTTTAAAGCTTTGCTGCCATACTCAACTTCTCTCTCCTTGCGTGACTTGAAGTGGCCAACAAACCTGGGAAAGGAACCAAACCCCAAAAATGTGACAGATAGAAGGAAGTAATTTCCATTACTGCGTTTCTTAAATCCAAACACTACTTTGAGAATTTTGCAGCTTCAATTTCGTTTCATAGAACATTTCTAACCTTAAAAGACACAAGATTTAGCTGCTTTTGAGTGGTTTTAGAGGGTTATCGCTCTGCTCTAAAACCACAATATTCACAAACAGACAAAAAAACAGACAGACATAAATCCTAAGTAATTACTAACCTAAGCTGGTAGAATTCGCATTTTTTCCCCAGGACACAGGCTTTCACAGTGTCAGATTTAAACTGTTTGCTTGTCTTTTGACTGAGCAAGAAAACACAACACAGTCATTTGCAAAACACTTTAAATAATCCACAATATGTACCGTATTTTCCGCGCTATAAGGCACACCTAAAAGCCTTTAATTCTCTCAAAAGCCGACAGTGCGTCTTACAACCCAGTGCGCCTTTTATATGGATCAAGACTGGTTCATTGTGGCTACCGATGTTTTAATTTGAAAAGTCACCGGATTTTCTTCCTTACATCAGTCAATGACTCACCTTTGACGCATCATTCCGTTAAATTTAAACCCCTAAACTAGCAAAATAAGTAAACAACAAAGATCTACATGAAGCTTCTTTGCTAAGGGGAGTTACAGAGTTATGAAGCAGACTGGACCTTAGAAACACTCTTCAGGTTTCAGATCAAGATGGGACTGTCTGGTTGCAGCAAAACAACCTCAGAACTGGATCTAGTCTTACTTTGTTTTTGTGATTTCTTATATTTTGAGGGCATGTTTACCATTACCATAGCAACCAGAGTATGTTGTTACCATGTTATAAAGATGCTGCTAATACATTTTCTCGTGAAGACAAAGTAGATTTAAGTGTATTATTATTATTGAATTTAAAAACCCAGTTTTTCAAGCTGGTCCATTTAGTTTTTCTGTCACACCTTTATATTGGCCCGTGGTGCAGAAAAGGTTATGGACCCCTGATCTAGTGGGTCAGGGGTCCACCAGACACCACAGTTTGGTAGTTAGTTTCTGTGCGCCTTATATATGAAAATGTTCTAAAAATGGACCATTTATTGAGGGTGCGCCTTATAGTACGGTGCGCCTTATTGTGTGGAAATTACAGTACATTTACATCAGAATTTATGTCTGTATTCTGTTCTACTCTGTTCTATCTAAACAAATTATTCATGCTATGTTTGAAAACAAATTGCCAAAGCAGAAAAAACTCACACTTTTCTGTCATTTAACAACATTCCATTCATCGTTTCAATGGCACGGTTTGCGGCCTCCTGAGTCTCAAAGTGGACAAAGCCATAGCCTTTAGATCCCTTCTCGTCGCAGACAACCTTTTTTAAAAAAAATAAAAAAGATAAATTTTAACTTGTATGTACTTTTAATCTTCGACCCAGTTATGGCTCAAACCACTTACCTTGCATGACAAAATATTGCCAAAAGCAGAGAAGGTGTCATACAGTGCCTTGTTATCAATAGATTCGTCCATGTTTTTGATGAATATATTTCCCACACCGGACTTTCTGAGTCCAGGGTCACGCTGAGACCACATTATTCTAATTGGCCGACCCTTGATGACATCATAGTTCATCGTATCCAGAGCACACTCGGCTGAAGAAAAAGGGTTAAAAAAGAGATAAAACAAAACAAGGTATTCGAGTCATCAAAAAGTTTGGATGACTTTGTATGACCTATATTCTTCAAAAAAAGTTTAACATTTCTCTATTTTATTTGAATTACAACCTCAATTTTGCATAATGCATTTGACAATTAAAACCTATCAAACACAAGAAATATAAATATAGTTATGTTTGTGGTGTGTGCTTTTATCTTTTATGGCACAAATTTAACATGCATATATCTAAGGAAGTCCTCATGCCAGTCTAAATCAGGAATGTTAAGAGCCGATCCAAGAGGACCGGGGTCCTCACGATTTTTATTGTGATTCTGGTTCGATACAACTGATGCTCATAAAGTGAAATCAGAAGCCAAAAAAATTTGGTACATTGACTCAATAAACTGGCTCAGTTGTGTAGATACAAGAACACATGGAAAACATTCAGGAAACCAGTGTTCTGTTGAGTTGTGAGGCCAATCAAGATGAGAGGCTTGGCGCTTCTGCGAATGCCCATCCAAACTCCTATGCAACCAAAGTCTGCCTCACTCTGACGTATGTCCTCTTAAGTATGTGATCTTCTCCATTTCACTGACATAAAATTTACCTTGCAAAATACATGGAACCGTACTCTGTGATTACGCTAACCTTAACCAGTACTCTTATTTATACCTTAACGAAACCCCCACCCAAACAGAAGCTCAGTTCAACAGGGATTGCATCACAAGGTCAAGGTTTGGATGACCCTGAGGGGAGCCTATCTGAGTAAAGATCCAGCCGACATTGTTTTAGTGTTGAAGGACAAAAATTCATTCAGTGATCAAACGCGATGGTTCTGATATTATTGGCAGAAAAACAAAGCCTATCATCTCCACGAAGCCTCACAACTCGACAGAACACTGGCCCTCCATGACCTGAGTTTGAAACCCTTGGTCTAAGTCAAATCGAATTGTGAACTTAGCGAATTGTTCCATCCCTATTGAATACCTATTCTATTGGTCACCTCTTCTTCTTTTGGCATTTCTCTTCAGGGGTCGCCACAGCAAGTCAGTTTCTTCCATTTAACCCTATCTCCTGCATCTTCTTTGGTCGCGCCAACTATCTTCATGTCTTCCTTCACTGTATCCATGAACATCCTCTTTGGTCTTCCTCTAATCCTCTTTCCTGGTGGTTCCAAACCCAGCACCCTTCTGCCAACGTACACACTTTCTCTCCTCTGCACATGTCCAAACCATCTCGGTCTTGCCTCTCTGACTTTATCTCCAAAACCTCTAACATGTGCTGTTCCCCTGATATATTAATTTCTAATTCTATCCATCCTGGTCACTTCCAGACAGATCCTCAGCATCTTCATCACTGTTTCCTGTCTTTTCCTCGGTGCCACTGTCTCTATACCAAACAGCATGGCTAATCTCACCATGGTTTTGTACACTTTCCCTTTCATTTTAGCTGAAACTCTTCTATCACACATCACACCTGATACTTTTCTCCACCCATTCCAGGTTGCCTGCACACACTTCTTTACCTCTTATCCACACTTCACCTCTTTTCCACACACTGTCAACTCAGTTAAATAATAAATGAGGAAAATCAAGTCTACATATGTGATTTAGGTACAAGTAAAGATATACCATCAGCTGGTTGCTGGAAGTTAATGTATGCATATCCCAGAGATCTGCGGGTGATGATGTCGCGGCACACTCGGATTGAGAGGATGGGTCCAGCAGGAGAAAATTTCTGGTGCAGCATGGCCTCAGTGACATCAGGATGGAGGTCACCAACATACAAAGAGGCCAGAGGATATGCTGGTAAATTTGTATTCATCTTTAATTGAGAGCTGGATTAAGAAACAAAAACGAAACATTAGTGGAAGATGATCGCTTTGTTTCTCTCGTGGTTTGAATGGAAAAATCCCAACAAGGAAATGAGAGATTTTGAAAGTTTGTATTGATCGTGTTGGATCATCTCAAAATTAGAATTCAATCACTTTTTAAGCACAGATTGAAATAATCCAGCTACAAAAATAGCCTTTTATTAAAAAAAAAATCTTTATTATATTTAAGTCAAAACAAGTGCTTGTTAGACTTTAGCTTGGAACATGCGCCATGCCAAACTAATAGTGAACAAAATATAACGCGGAAAGTTCATTTAAACTATCTTAAAAACTTAAAAAGAATGGATTGCTAAATAAAACTTTTTTAAAAAAAACGAGTACAATGTGGAGGAAAAACATGTGCTCAGATTGTCCAAATGGAAGGCCTCAAACAAGGCGCCAAATCGAGAAAAAACAATTAAAACTACTTTTTTAAGCAAAAATGAATGATCAAACACAAAAAGGAATGTAAAGAACCCAAAAATAAAAGTCGATTGCTATTTTTATTTAAATTATTTTTAAATGACAAACTAATTTAAATCCATTATACCGCTATATAGTCGCGCATGAGGCTAGCTAGTTTTAGCTGAATGGTCAATATTAATAAAACTTTGTGAAAAGTTGGAATCGAGTCTAAAAAACTTACATTTTTATGGCTCAGGACTTTTTGTTGTTCAGAAAACACTTTTCACACACAAGCAACGTTGTTTTGATTTAATTATCACCGTAGAGCAGCTGCACGGGCTGTACACGTCTCAATTAAGCTGTATGCAAAGTGAGAAGGCTGCCACCCGCAGGACGTCACTGACACTCCGCGATGAAAAGTAGTTCCGAGATATTAACCAGCATTTGCTGAGTTTTTTTTAAGGTTTTCATAAGATCAAACTAAAATCAAAGCTTGGGAAACTTTTCCATGTGAACAGAAATGAAGACGTAATTTGCCTCTTATCTTAAACGAAAACTTTATTTCACTGAATGGTCTTTGACACTTTCCTATTTCTTACATGTATAATGAAACTAGAATGGTTTTAAGATACATAAACACAAAGCTAGAATTACACCAACCATTGTTCATCTCCATTTCTTCACTGCTTTTTATAGCTATTCTAAATTTTCACAACCACGTGTGTGCACTGGGTAATAGACTGTTACAGAAGCAAATTTTTAGCCATAAGACTTGTCAGTAAAAACAAAGCATGTAAATACCTGATATACAGACAGGCTTCGTTCCACATTCACTAACTGCATTTTCATCAAGCATAATAATGAACCGACATGAGTTTTTTTTTTTCCCTCCCCAAACAAAAGATTTCAATTTATTTGAGCATTGTCAGTAAACAGATCGCCAGCTATGATGTGGAATGGTGTTTTCAACTACAGTAATGTGGAATGTAGTGGTGATAAATGGTATTGTGACACTGAGCTTCTTTCCAAAGTGATGAAATGGGTTTCTCCACCTTCTAAAAACATCTCAATTTTCTGAGGCAATCCTCCACAACTAACCTTTCACAGCAGATCAATTCACTTAGTCACTAAGGTAAAGTTTTAACTTTGTCTAACTTCTGAATTTTTTAACAATAAGAGATGCTGCTATCTAAAGAAAATTAACTAGGAGGCTGCAAGAGAAAGCCAGGCACAAAAACTTTTGGAGAAAACAACCGCTTTAAGAGGAATATTTTGCAAGCAGGGTCGATACAGTGTGGTAAGACATTTTCAATTAACATCAATAAAAGGTTACTTTAGGTTTTACATACAGATGATAGTCAATCTTGCAAAATACATGGAACCACATTTACGCACATACAGTTTCCATAGTACTGAGATCAAGCAGCACCTGAACAGTGAGTAAAACTACAATGACAATCCATACTTAGTTCAAATAACAAAAAAGGAGCACTGCTGTTTCCAGAAGCCTAATAATGTGGAATGTCTTATGTCTGAACAAATCTAACATGACAATTTTAAGGGGTTCCTTAGAACTTTAAAACTTAATTTGTGAACATGATCAAGGAGGATTACACCAACATGTCAGTGTCACAATACAGCCTGCCTCCTTTTCTGTATGAGCCCACAGCAGAATTGCAGTTAGTTGAATACAGGATTGTACGTGTCTGAAAAGTCAAAACACAAAAAAAACCTGTTATGGGGTTGTGAAGCGAATGGAAAGCCTACCATCACAGTGTTAGGTGGAAATCAACTGCCAGTTTAATTATGATACAATAAAACCTGTAAATATCATGAGGAATCACAAATAAGAAAAGTAACGAAAAAAAAAAAAAGGGGTGGATGAAAAATGCACAACTAGCTGGGACAAAAGGAATTTGGAAGGACGATTAGATTTCACAACACCCCCCTCCCCCTCAAAAAATGCACACAATCATTCATAACCATTCACACTTGCTCGCACACTACATACAGACTCAACATACGAAGCTGACCAAAAAAAAAAACAGCAACATGGACTCACTAATCAATACAACATGATTTCACAAAGTGACTGAATCTGCTAACAACTGAAAATTACCCTGCCACCTCACAGTGAACTGAGAGGGGTAAAACTAGTTGGTCAGGAGCAATTCAGGCTGCTTGTCATACAGAAGTGGGAGGGGCTGATGGAGTGGAGGGGGATGTATATAAGCTGTCTGTGTTTAAGATAAGAGTGTAGGTGGATTAACAGTGCAATTCCATTAGTTTTCCCCATCTCCGGTCTCTCCCTCATCTGCCTGGTTTTCTGATGTCCACAGCTGGTAAAAAGAAAACAAAAAAAAAAGAAAGGGTTACAACTTTGGTTGAGAATGATAAAAAGAAAACAGACAAGGTCATCCAGAAAAGAAACTTACAGTCAGGTTGTCCCTTAGTAGTTGCATGATCAGGGTGCTGTCTTTGTAAGAGTCCTCGTTCAAAGTGTCAAGTTCAGCAATGGCTTCATCAAATGCCTATGCAGAGAAAACAAAAAATTCAATTTAGAAAAATGAAACAGTAACTACTAATTGTTGCCAGCAGATTTTCCAGCTTTTCCTGCCTTTTTAAATTATCTAAAACTGATTAGACAAATTGAAGTTGTTTTCATACCGTCTTGGCCAGGCTGCAGGCCTTGTCTGGGTTGTTGAGAATTTCATAATAGAAGACAGAAAAGTTGAGAGCAAGACCAAGCCTGATGGGGTGTGTTGGCTGCATCTCCCCCTTGCTAATGTCAAAAGCTTGCTGATACGCCTGCTGGGAATTCTCCACTGTATCTGTAGGAGAACAAGAATGAAAACATTGTTAATTTACAATACCATTTACTGGCAGCAAAAAAAAAAAAAAAATGTAGCTAGTGCTATAATTTTGTTAGAAAATTGCTTTAAATGCTTCAGATTTGAAAAATAATGTTTCTATAAATTTAATCGGACCATAAAAAGAGCTATAAGCTAGTTTACCCTTCTTAGTATCCCCGGACGCGACCTCAGAAAGGTATCTATAATAGTCGCCTTTCATTTTCAGATAGAACACCTTGCTTTCAGCAGCAGATGCGTTGGCGATCAGAAAGTTGTCCAGTAGCCCCTGAAAATAAGAAAAGGAGTTTCAAATTATCTTTCTGAAAGAAAACAATTGTGAATCGTAACGTCTGCACAAAGGGGGGGGGAGAAACTAAAATAAAACCTTACAAGCACATCATGGCAAATTTCCTGCAGCTCAGCTTCTATCTTCTCCCGATATTCACGTGCCATCTGCTGTTTTTTGTCATTGCCTTCAGTTTTCTGCTCGATGCTGGAGATGACACGCCAAGATGAACGGCGTGCTCCGACCACATTCTTGTAAGCAACGGAAAGAAGGTTGCGCTCTTCGTTTGACAGCTCTGCACCTTGCTCCGTCACAGACTTCATGGCTGCAGCCATGTCATCGTAGCGCTCAGCCTGCTCAGCAAGCTTGGCCTTCTGTACCAGGTCGTTCTTGTCCATTTTCTAAACTTGGGGAGACAGAAAACAAAATATAGTTATAGAAAGAGTATACATGATCAGGATGTGCAGGGTGCATAGGTGGCAATAACCACATTTATAGTGTGTCTGTGTAATTGTGTGTATCCTTCAGATTTGGGCTGTGCTTCTTATTTAGTCTTATTTTTTTAAATTCATCTCTCAAATAAAATCAGAATATAATGTAAGTTTTAAACTGGGGCCCACAGGCAAGTGGGTCACCCTTATTCCTCACTTACTTTGATTAGCTGCTAGCTTGTTGACACCTATCTCTATATCTATTCAGATCAAAGATCAGATATAAGAACATGTGTGATTAATATGTTTAATTGATTTGAAAAGTGATTTAGTTATCGTTCAAAATCGATCAAATGAAAGCTTTTACACCGTCAGATTTTAATGCCCTCCCCTTAGATTGCTAGCAGGGCTAGCGGGCTGCTGCATTTCACTATCCCATGTTAGCCTTCAATGAAAATCGATCAATAGCTTTTCTGATCTTCGATATTAATGTAAATCACTTAACAGTATCAAGGGACACTAACGGCGCTAATAAGTCGTGATAACGTAAACGAATGAGATGGCTAACACATAGCCAGAGCCATTGGTGTCTGACTACCGCTATCGATGATAGCTAGGCCAACACCCCCCCGAGAAAAAAAAAAAGATCACCGTAAATTACCTAAATGGAATTTAGATCTTTAGAGTTAGTATTTGTTATTTTATCATTCATAAAAGAGCAAATGATCGTGTTAAAGTGATCTGATTTGGTCGTTAATACATTTTCAGCAGCTGTATGAAGGCCCGCCCAGCCTGTCAGAACAAAGTGTTATGGAATCCATCGCTTAGCTTGCTAAGCTAGCTACGAGCTAACGCTAAGCTAGCCTTTCACAAACCCAGCTAGCCTCTTGGTAACGATGGTTTCCCAAAAGGATTGAACTTGTCCTACTGCTACATAACCACAGATCAAAATGTATTTCTATCGTATAATATTTACTCACAGTATTGTTGACTTTTAATCCTGCTTTATTTTTTCACTTTCTGGACGATTCAACCTCCGTCCTCCGTGTCGCTCAGCGTTCAGGGCAGTACCACTTCCGCTCCACTGGCACTTCTGTTTCCTCCTTTTTCACCACACATCTGTCTTACGTAATGCTAACGCTGTTTCTACACTAAAAAAAACCAAGCTGAACTTCATTTACTAACCTCTTAAATGACTTTCGAAAGCAAACTGTATTTATATATTTCTACACGTTTCTATATTCAAACAGAATTCAAACCGAATCTCTAGCTACCAAACGATCATAGTCACATATTAACGATCATTTGCTTTTAGTGTATGATTTTGCACAAAATACGTAATAAACGTAATTTTTATTAACTTTATTAAAATGGAATTGTATAAATCTCCAGTTTAGCCAAATATAATGTTTTTTGCTTGATGATTAACGACAAAATTTAAATGATCACTAAACGTTTTCTTCCAGTCTGGAATCAACAGTCACTTCAATGATTTGTTGTTATTTTAATCAAAGATCAAGATATATATATTTATAAAACATTTAGTCATTTTTTTGAGAATGTTTTTGATCATTTTTGGGTTGCTATTTTTTATTTCTAAAAATTAAATGACTTAGACTGGTGGATCCAGGTTTAAATCGTGGATACAAGCGTCTGAAATGAGCTTCCTCCGCAGGGTGGCTGGGCTCTCACTCAGAGATCAGGTGAGGAGCTTGGTGTCGAGCCACTCCTCCTCTACTCAGGTCGAGAGAAGCCAGATGGGGTGGTTCGGGCATCTGGTCAGCAGCCAAAATGAGCTTCCTCTGCAGGGTAGCTAGGCTCTCACTCAAGGATAGAGTGAGGAGCTCTGCCATTTGGGAGCAGCTCGGAGTAGAGCCGTTGCTTCTCCAGGTCGAGAGAAGCCATATGGGGTGGTACTGGCATCTGGTTAGTATGCCTTCCAAACGCCTTGCTGGTGAAGGGTTTCGGACACGTCCCACCGGGAGGAGATCAAGTGGCAGACCCCCTGACCTGCTGGAGAGACTGTCTCACAGCTGGCTGAGTAACGACTCAGGATCCTTCCGGGTGAGCAGGAGGATGCAGCTGGGGTGAGAGAAGCCTGGGCTTCCCGTCTAAGGCCGTTGCCACAGCAACCCGGTCCTGGATAAGCAGAAGACGACGGAACGAACGGAAAGACTGGCGACCTATTCGTGGTGTACCCTGCCTCTCGCCTTGAATATGCCGGGATATTCTCCGGCATATTCTCCGAGACCCAGTAGGCAAATGAGTGATTCAGAAGATGAATAAATGAGTGAAACACTTGAATGACTGGCTTTTCTGTGTAGAGTTTGCATGTTAACCACTGCACACCACTCCACTGTGTGTGGCCCCTCAAAACAGTCCATAAGCTTGATTATTGTGACACACAGTATGTGTTAAGTTAAAGTGCATTTCCAATTGCTAAATTAGCAATGTTAGGGCACTTTATCTGGTCAGATTTTTTTTCTCTGTGTCAAGTTAGCTCTAACAAGGAGTTGATACATGAGCGATTATTGTCACAGAATTACTTGTGTCTGCCTCACAGAATGAATGTGCATTAGCAAAAACACTTCTTTTACGCCTCTGAAATGAGTTAACCACCCTCGAGTTAGATATATTTCTCGTTTTTAATTTTGTATAAATGTGTACTTTGTCACATAGAGGCGTTTTGTGAAGATAAAACTTAAACACACTACCAGAAACCGTGTATATGCAGGAGAAAATCCAAAATTTCCACAACTACAGTGTTGATTAGGAGTAAGTAACACAGCAGACAGGATGTTATAAGATCCTGTGTGCATGGGAAAGTGTGGTATGGACGAATATGCACACCACCGATGTGGATCTGGACTTCTTGGAACAGTTTTACCTCAAAAACAATGAACCGAAAAGCAATGTCTTCATGTTGCACATTGAGATTTAAGTTTTACATTTATGACAAAGTCATTTGATTGGAGAAAATTTAAATGTGTCAAAACCTTATCTTATTAACTGTAATGAATACAATGTTAGATTTTTACTTTGGCGTCAATAAAAACAATATTTTGCCTTATTGGAGTAAAGCAAGGAACTGTAGTTTTTTGAGACTTTATTCACCCAGTAGTTCAGTCCTATAGTCCTATACTATTTAAGTACAATGCATTATCATTGTTATTCTTTTTCATTCACAACATATATGGAACATCTTCAACGTTATATCTATAAATATGTTTTTTTTCGTCTTAGTTTGTGACAATATACAATGTTTTCGATGCAATCCATCAACACACTATACATCTGATTTTTAATAATTAAACTTTAACCGAAGTTAAATTCACTTGTGGTCATGTACCAGATTTATTTTCACAGTAACGATACTGTGATCATCCATTGTTCACACACTGGATGATAAAATTAGATGGAACCAGGTGGTGCAAGTAATTTCACCATCATTTTTTCTTCAGTGGCCAGTCAATCATATCCATAATCTATAAATTATGAAACAGTAATTGTCCATCAGTTTATCCTGAGATGTATCAGGACCTATCATTGTTCATTTGACCGATGGTTGGTTTTGAGCAATCAGGCCTTCTGACAACTTCTGTTGGTACCCACGTTCTGATTGTTTTCTTCTGTAGACATCATCTGCAAAGAAAAAAAAGCAGAGGTTTAAAGACATGTGGGCCACTATAACCAAGATCTTCTGCACAGTTACTTTCTAATCTAGATTGTACGAAATGAGAGCATTGTTTAGTAAATGTGATTTTGCAATTTAGTTAGTTTGTTTGAAAAGAATAGAAGAAATACATGTACATAAATAATAATGCTGTTGCATATCCTTTATATTTATCAGGTCTGATAAGTTGGCATTGTCCTCAAGTTTACTGGGACACTTTATGGGAATGCTATTGATCACATAAAAAATACAATAATTATGAACGATAGCTATAAACATTCTTATTTTTTGCTAAGTTGAATGAGAAATTACATTTTGAACCATCAGCAAAATGAATGAGAAAAATATTTCAAACTAATACTGTATATATGTTTTAAAAAAAGACTTGTAAGAAATAAGTCTATCTAGATTTTGGAATTACAGTGTCATTTTGGGGTGCTGGGTGGTATTCGACCCATTTGCATTAGAGCTTCAAAAGCTTTCACCTAAAATGGATTAATAGGAATAATGGATAAAATTAATGTAAAGACAAAATGATCATTTTATGCTTTTCAGACACATTTACTTTCCAAATAAGACCACAGACATATAAAAGAGAGAAATAAAGAAAATAAGTGCCACAGACTCAAATACAACTTCTATGTACTAAATTACTTCCCATACTTCTTTTCAGAACCTGCTAAAAATTTAAGATCTACAACAATATATGAATGTTCCGTTCCATCATCTTCAGCTAATCCAGAGCTGAGTCGCAGGGGCAAAAGCCTCAGATACGAAATCCAGTCTTCTCTCACCCCAGCTCTAGCTAACTCAAGAGGATCCCGAGGTGTTCCCTTGTCCAGACATAGCCTCTCCAGCAGGTCCGGGGTCTACCTCAGGATCTCCTCCAGGTGGAACACGCCCGAAACACCGCACCAGCGAGAAGTTCGGAAGACATTCTAACCAGATGCCCGAACCACCGCATATGGCTTCTCTCGACCTGGAGGAGCAACGGCTCTACTCTGAGCTGCTCCCAAATGGTAGAGGTCCTCACTCTATCCTTGAGTGAGAGCCTAGCTACCCTGCAGGGGAAGCTCATTTTGGCCGTTCGTTCATAGGTGAGGTTGGGGAACGTAGATCGACTGGTAAATCAAGCTACGATCGATTTAGACTCAGTTCTTTCTTCACAATGACGAACTAATACAGCGTCCTAATTGTTGCAGACACCACAGCGAACCATCTGTCAATCTCCCGCTACATCCTTTCCCCACTCATGAACAAGACCCCAAGATACTTAAACTCCTCTACTTGGGACAGAAAAAGAATCAACAGGCTTAATACAAAATCAACCAAATGGTTTAATTCAGCAAATAAAAAGAAAAAATCAATTGACATTTTTATACACTGAATTCTACTAAAGATTGCCGTCTTCTTCTTTTGGCATTTCCCTTCAGGGGTCGCCACAGCAAGTCTGTTTCTTCCATCTAACCCTATCTGCTGTATCCTCTTTGGTCACACCAACTATTTTCATGTCTTCCTTCACTGCGTCCATAAACCTCCTCTTTGGCCTTCCTCTAGTCCTCTTTCCAAGTGGATCCAAACCCAGCATCCTTCTTCCGATGTACTGTCTCTCTCTCCTCTGTACATGTCCAAACCATCTCAGTCTGGCCTCTCGGACTTTATCCCCAAAACCTCTAACACGTGCTGTTCCCCTGATGTACTCATTTCTAATCCTGTCCATCCTGGTCACTCCTAGATCCTCAGCATCTTCATCTCTGCTACCTCCATCTCTGTTTCTTGTCTTTTTTCCAGTGCTATTTCTAGACCAAACAGCATCACCGGTCTCACCACGGTTTTGTACACTTTCCCTTTCATTTTGGCTGAAATTCATTAGTCACACATCACACCTGATACTTTTCTCTACCCGTTCCAGCCTGCCTGCACGCGCTGCTTCACCTCTTTTCCACACTCTCCATTGCTCTGGACTGTTGTTGATCCTAGGTACTTAAAATCTTCCACCTTCTTTATCTCTTCTACCTGTAACATCGTTTTTCCATTTAGATCCCTCTCATTCACACACGTACTCTGTTTTACTCTGACTAATCTTCATTCCTCTTCTTTCTAGTGCAAACCTCCACCTCTCACGCTTTTCCTCCACCTTTTTCCTCCTCTCACTACAGATCACAATGTCATCTGCAAACATCATGTCTAAATATACGATATGGAAATGTAGTGGTATGAGAGTTAAAGAAAGAAGCTATTGAATCTTGAACATCTTGAATATGTGTTCCACCTTGGCTTGATTCTAGGAACACTAACAATCTGAATTTATATATGGAGAGAGATTTAACACATGTCAACATCTGTTTATACTTGCTGCCAGGCTCATTTCTATGTTGTATGAGGTTCATTACGGTGTGTCATTTTTTAAAAAAACACAAAACGTCAAACTTTTGACTTACAAAAAGTCTCTTTTCCTATTCTGACGTTGATCATAATCCACTCCATGACTCCTCCAATGCAGAAGAAGATAGGAAGGAATCTGTACGACCCCAAACGCCGTTTTCCGGGGACAAAATTCAACAGATCCCTAATAGTTTTACTTCTTTCAAACATTGTGGCGTACAGGTTTTGTCTTGCCTAACAATTTCTCACTGTTTTTTATTTATTTATACAAATGAGTCAATCTGTAGAAGTCACATCTTTCTAATGTCCTTTACGTTATGAGAGCTTAACTTAAGTATACGCTTGTATTAACACACGGCGTAAATAATACGGGTGGAGCTTCGGTGTCTTAAACGAATCCCCAGCAGCGGCTCAACCAGGAATGATAAACAAACGCCTCTGCGTGGATTCTTCACTTCCGCAAGATCGTACAAAATCACGCCGTTGTCACTTCCGGTTGACCAAATTAAAAGCTCACGTTAAACAAAAACATGATGCGCTTTACATGCGACACAATTTATTTTAATTATTCTTCCCCACAGTTGTTTTAATATTTGTAGCGAAAAACTGTGTCGTTTAACTTCTTGACAAAACTGCAGTCAATATATTTGATGAAATTAGCCACTCTGGAAAGGATATGTCATTAATTGGAATTACAATTAAAAGTATTGGTGAAAAGGAAGTAAAAAAGAGAAATTTTAGCAAACACAGTTCTTAACGGTCTTAAAAAATATTTTTAAGATAAGTAATTGTATATCTTATTGGACACATTCTCTGCAAACTTACCCATCATGATTGGTGCATTCATGATTCAAGAAGCTTTATTATTACATTTAAGAAGTAATAAAATGTCATTTGGTGGCTTCTCAATCAGTAAGTCATCTTCTTATCCGTCTATCCTTAACGGGGTTGCGGGAGCCCATCCCGGCTGATTTAAGGCGAAGGGCAGGGTATACCCCGAACAGGTCACTAATCTGTCGCGGGGCCACGCACCTACAACCATCCACACACACACTTATTCATTCCTAGGGGCAATTTCGGCACCGGCCAATCAACCTAGCATGCATGTCTTTGGAGGGTGGGAGAAAACCGGAGTTCCCGAAGGAAACCCACGTAAACACGGGGAGAACATGCAAACTCCACACAGAAAAGACAGTGTTCCAAGCCTCGTCCCCACCCGGGACTCGAACCCACGACCTTCTTGCTGTGAGGCCACTGTGCTACCCACTGCACCACCGTGCTGCCCGCTTCTCAATCAGCTAGACAAATAAAATAAATTAGAAAAACAAAACAATTAATTAATGACAGTCCCAATAAATTATGAATGTTGTTGCATGTGTGTTTGTGAGTGGTGAGTACTGGACTGGTGTTCTCAGTTGTGTAAGTCTCTTCCCAGCTGTGGGGAAGATGTCTTCATCCGATTGTTCCAGGCTCTCAGATTTCGGGGTATTCCCGATGGATGGGTGTAGAATAGGGAATGTGCTGGGTGGGTAGGATCATCACAAATATTTTTGGCTCTCCTAACGAGATGTTTGGCATCAACCCCCTCCAGGTGTTGGAGTGGGGAGCCAATGATCCACTGGGCAGTCTTGATGACCTGTTGCAGTTGTTCGCAGCTGGCATACCACACCGTGCATCCTATAGGTCAGGATATTCTCAAATGTGCAGTGGTAGAAGTATTTCTGCAGCTTGTTTTTTCTCAACATTTGTCAGGAAGTAAAGGTGCTGTTGGAGCTTTTTTAACCCTTGTTGCTGATGTTAACAGTCCAGTTGAGGTCCTGGCACATGAATAAATGTACAAAGTAACAATGAATAATTGATATAGTCTGTCGTCTTCTGCCTATGCAGGGCTGGATCGCAGGGGCAACAGCCTCAGACGGGAAGCCCAGGCCTCTCTCACTCCAGCTGCATCCTCCAGCTCACCTGGAAGGATCCCGAATCGTTCCCCGGCCAACTGTGAGACAATCTCTCCAGAGGGTTTGCCTCTTGTTCTTCTCTTGGTGGGACATGCCCAAAACACCTCACCAGCGAGGCGCTCGGGGGGCATACTGACCAGATGCCCGAACCACCCCATCTGGCTTCTCTCGACCTGGAGGAGCGGCTCGACAACGAGCTCCTCACCCACAACTGGTGACCATAGGTGAGGGTGGGAACGTAGATCGACTTGTGAATCGAGAGCTTTGCTTTTCGGCTCAGCTCTTACTTTATCACGTCAGATCGGTGCAGTGTCCTAGTTATTGCTGACGCCACACCGATCCGCCTGTCGATCTCCCACTCTAGCCTTCCCCCACTCGTGAACAAGACCCCGTGATACTTAAACTCCTCCACTTGGGGCAGGATTCTGTCCCTGACCTGACATAAATAATTTATATGTATTTTCACTAATATTAATAATTATTACAATTTAAAATAGAATTTTGGAATGAAAACAATCGTCTTTTATTTAAACTGTCTAAAGGGCTCTGAAAAAGAAGGGTGAAAGAAGGTAATTTTGTGTGAAATACACAGAATGTTTTATTAAGTTGAGATGGCGAACAGATTGCTTTTGATAGGGCAACGTGGTTTATAATAAAGTACAAGAGATACATATAACATATACACAAGACATCCTGACACATGCAACAATTATTAGGGCCTTGAAAATCGTACCATACAAGGATGCAGGAAAGACTTAAAACACTAAGCCATCTCATTTGAAATCTACAGGACTAAAGATAATAAGTTATACATTTTTAAGACAGAAAAAACACAATTCCTACACATTGGAATTCAAAATGTGAGTCATCTTTTCAAACACCTTTACATGTTTTCTTTCTTTGCTTGATTTTGTTGAAATGTACATTATTGCATGAATGTTCTACTATGATTAAGCTTTGAATCTGAAATAACTTCTTTTCTAGCAATTACTTTTCTAATCGATTGGTCACATTTTTTTTTTTTAAACAAAATGTTTTACTGTAAATTATTTTTGTATAACTTTGATCATGATTAAACATAACAGTAAGTCCTCCCATTTACCAGGTTATTTTACTTCCATTTTTGTAGACCAAGTAAAAAAAAAAAAAGCTCAACTAATTACGAAATAGTCATTGGTGGCACATTTAGTATAAAAATGATGTAATTAAATTAGGACACCTTTCTGATTTCCTAATGTATTGCTATCCTTGCTACCTCTCTTGCGCAGTGAACTAGTCAAAACATTTGAAAAAGAATTTCAGAAGGTCCGTTTTCATCTTATTGTCAACTATTTGTTCAACACAAAGACAAATTTGACATCACTCACAAAATCTGTGCACTAATATCTCAGTCTTCAACTTTATGAGCTGGTCTACAAAAAGTCCAATGATGCTCCACAGTGTTCTCATTTGCACGCTCACTCATATGATGCACCCGGGTGTTTCGAATGGTGAAGCCCTGTTTCATGATGTAG
The DNA here is from genome assembly GCA_902685375.1 of Neostethus bicornis. Classification (NCBI taxonomy): domain Eukaryota; kingdom Metazoa; phylum Chordata; class Actinopteri; order Atheriniformes; family Phallostethidae; genus Neostethus; species Neostethus bicornis. The sequence goes on from LR738550.1 coordinate 10,139,158, forward strand.
TCCATGAGATGAACCCTTAAAGACACCTCTTGATGATAGTCACATGGTCCAAAAGTGAAAGACACCTGGCAGTCTCTAGTGTCCATCATGTGTTTGTTCCACTTTGTAAAGTTGTTGGAAATGCCCTCTAGTAGGGCATGAACTTTTGTAGTTATTGTTAGCTGTGTGATAATAACAGCAACCGGGTTAGAGTATTTTGACAGTTTCCTGGTGCTGGAGAGCTCCACAACTTGCTCAAAAATGTCAGGAGGGTACAGCGGCTTGGGGTCACTGAGGCAATGAATCAATGGTTCGATCTGGTAGAAATCTGCCTCTTTTCTCAGAAGGTCCGTCTCTGTGAAGTCTACTGGGAGGGTAAGCTCTGACGTCCGCAGAAAATTGAGAATGTACCGGAACAGTGTTCCATCACGATCAATAAAATAATTCCCTTGGGAATCACGAGTAGTGGGGAAATCTCCACGAAACATGGCGCCCAACATGGAGTCTGGATATCGCTGTAGTGTGGATAGACTGGTGGTGTACAAATGGCCTCCCACATTTAGAGTAACAGGAGTGGTCATCTAGGAAAGAGATAATTAAATTAGCTAGCATAATGTATGCAAACATGAATAATATGAGGAAAATAGCAAGAGGGTGTGAAGAAGTTCACAATTACAAAAAAAGTATATGAAATTGATACAATTTTGTGTTGATGTACATTGTTATAATAAATAAAATCAGCATAAAAGATTGAACATTGATTAATTGTTCACCACAAACACTGAACAAATAACAGCTTGATTGGGGCCATGTGACACTTACCCTATGGCCCCAGTCCCCATTATCCATTTGTAGAAGAAAACCTGCTGGATCAGACCAAGATGGATTGGGAACAAACAAGACCACTCGCCTTAATTTTACCTGTGAAGAAAATTGAACAGTTATACAAATCCATTATCAACATTTGTTATAGTAGACAAACGCAGTCAAATCATTTTATGGGCCTTTTTTCAACTCAAGAAATAATTTCTGTTCTGTCGTCTATCGTTTATCTGGGGCCGGGTCGCAGGGGCAATAGCCTCAGATGGGAAACCCATTTTTCTCTCACCCTGGCTGCATCCTCCAGCTCACCCGGGCTCTGTCCAACTGTGAGATAAAGTTTCTCCAGTGGATCCGGGGCCTGCCTCTGGGTTTCCTCCTAGTGGGACCTCACAAGCAAGGTGTTTGGAAGGCATCCTAACCAGATGCCCGAACCACCCCATCGGACTCCTCTCGACTCGGAGGAGCAGCGGCTCTACTCCAGGCTTCAAGAAATATATATTATTTTCAAATAGAAGTGTTCCATCCACGTGACCCAAAAAGCAGAACACAAATGTCTTAATGTGCTCTATTTAACTTTATCTCAATTCAACTGTTTTAAAATTTCAACATATTTCTGTGTATTTTTACATTAAGCAAATTTGAGCAAATCTACAGATCATCTCGTGCTCATTGACAACATTTTGACTATACTCTATATGTGTTTTCAGATGTATTTTTGTATTTAAACAAAAACTCAATCAGATACACAGGTAGAACTGGAAAACCATATTTACCAGCTTAATAGTCATCTACATGGTTTTTATTTAAAACAGTGAACTAGTACCAAGAAACAGAAATAGTAGCGTCACTAACTTGAAATCTGAAACTCAAGTTCAATACATTTCAACTTCGTTCCTACCTAACTTCAATTTTGTTACTTATAACACAAAAGACAAGCAGCTAAATGTTTGCTTCATAGCTAATACTCATAAATCCGGCCTGGTTGGATCTTTGCAGATAAAGGAAAGTGATAGAGGTAAGCAGCCGTGTTTAATTTTAAATTGAGGTTAGAAAGTAAAATAATTTGGACGCTTTTTCCTAAAATCATCCAGTGAGAATAAAGATGTTTAAAAGATCCTCTGCTAGCATGGCTAGCTGCTAAGTTTCTAGCTGAGAAGCTAACACGTTAATGCTAATCAGGGTTAGCTTTGATAATAAAACCACACTGATTGAAAGTGAAATGGACAATAAAAATAAAATCTTACCAATTTGTTTCAAGGTCTATTAGTTTTTTCCCCGTTTTGGTCTGCGATAGGTGAGAGTTAGTAGGGTAGTGAAGAGCATTGATGTCAAAGGCTGGGTTCAGCTCCAAAATGCAGGAAAATACGCATACAGAGGGATCAGAGGGGAAGTGATGCTGTTACTAGTACAGACACATCTGCATCAACACATCCATACACACTAACATTCTTTCTTTCAGTGGGATAGTTTCACAACTAAAAAAAAATGACCTGTTTCATGATGAACAATGGCTAATTTAGCCACTTAAGTGCACACCATCTATGCTCATAAATAAAAATTACAATCTTAAATATTCTTGTTTTTTAAAAAAAAAAAAAAAAAAAAAGGAATAGGTTTTGAGGTGTAGCATGTTTTGGATACTTTGGAAAATAGTTTAAGACACCATTCATTCTTTTCAGTATATGTAAAATAAACATTATTCTCCTTTTTATTTGTGCTGTTTGGTAGGTAGTTTGTCCCTCATTGTTTTCCATAACAAGGAAATGAAAAGTTCATATAGATGGGAAATGTAGTTTATACTATTTTATATTTGCGCATGTCAAGTAATGTTTCTTTATTGTCCCTCCAAAAGGGATGGTAATATGTCCTGCAGCATAATGAAATAAGAGGCAGATTTCGGTCTTCCCCTAAAAAAACCCGATACTCATTATACACTACTCTACAAAAGAATAAAATAAATTTACATTATATTAGATTGCATCAATTAAAAAACTACAACAACACAATTAATTTACATATAAATTAATAGAAATCATGTATGTAGTCCTGCAGACTTTGCACAGAAATTAATTTACTGTCGTCACTCATTTCTAGATGTGGATTTTGTTACGTCCAAGCTCTAGAAAGCATAAAGCTCATGAGAAGCAACAACTTTATTTCTTCCATTATTAACTTTTTGTAGTGAGTGTTACTTGTTAATGTATTCCTACTCCTGCCTACCATCTAGGGGAGGCTTTCACACCGTATTGAGCACCTAAAAATTGTATTCATCCACCTTTTTGAAAAACTCACAAAAGATTGAACATGCGCAGTCAATCCACAATGAGCTAGATTGACGTAATGAGAGGTACCCAGTCTAGCTCTGACTGCGCTGTAACAATGGCTGCTTTGAAATGTAACATAATCGGCTTGAAAGCGAGTAATTTTGTTGGTTAACAAAACACTATATTTTTTTATATCAGATTTTTTTTGACAAATAGAAATGACAATAAATCGGTCTTTGCTAAATTGACATTTTTCTTGCTATTAAAATACAGCGAAACCATACAACTTGACACCACAGTTTTTTTCTGTGGTAAAACAAATCAAAAGAAGTCTTGTGTACTGCACCCTTTTTATGAAAGTAAATTACTGAGAAAAGAACTCTCCAAAATAATTACACAAGTTAAATCAAAACAAATTAGGTAGAGGAAGGTTTCAGATTAAGCAAAGATCAGTGAAGATACTGTTTGTTGTTATATGCACAAATAAAAGCAACTTTTTGAGAAAAGATTTGTACATAATCAATGAAGAGCCCAATCTTCAGAAAGACAGTTACAAATTTTAGCTTCATAGTGACAATTCAGTATCTCTGAGTGGCCAGGACCAGTGGAAGGCCTGTCCCTAATGTTGTCAGCTTTTAAAACTTTTTAGAATGAGCTGAAAAGGAACAAACAAACATAAAATTTCAAAACACACATTTGCACAAATATAAATCCAGCAACCTTTATTTTCAGGATGCAAGAGTTTTATTACAAATTAAGAAAAGATATTCATGCTAATATTTCTTGCTGGACTGACAATGGACAAACAATTCACTGGAATGAAAAGACATGTTCAAAGTCTTCTGATCAGGAAGATTTCTTAATGCCACCTCTAGCATTTTGTTGCAAAATAATAAACTCCAGGAGGAGTTTGGCTGTTCGACAAGGTTTTTCCATCACTACAGAGTGGCCACAGTTATCCAGCAGGTCCACTTTGCACCCAGGCAGCAACTCTGAGATGACTGTAGCACCAGAAACATCCACCACCTGGACAAATATGGGCTGATGAATATTTCAATACTTCAGTTTCTCCTCAAACAATAACTGAGCTTGGGAAATTTGAGTTGCTATCTTCATGTTACAAGTTTACTCACCCTCTCATTGATGGGGTTAGTTTATAAGCAAAAACTACCAGGCTGTTAACTATGAATTAATAGATCTTTTGTCAAGATGATTCTTTATTGTTACCTGATCTTGTTTGCCCCATATCACTTGTAAAGGTGTAGTTATAAGATGTAAGTTCTCCTGTAAGGCGTATCTTGATTTCTCTCCAACAATCTCCATGAACACTAAAGAAAAGTGAAGAAGTTGTAATATTAGAGTTGAAAAAGTGGACATCTGCACATACACTGTGGCAACACAGTTATAGAATTCATTGAACGCACACTCTTCATAGAAGCTGTTGTGAGGTTGCTGCACATCCACCAGCCCTTGAAGAATCTAAACCATATAAGCACATTTTAAACATGCAAAATTACAAAAAATATATGGATTGATCTTTTAAAAAATTACATTTCAAGTGTTGACCTGACCTGCTGAGGAATTTTAAAGCGGACATGGGAACACAGTCTGAACATGTCCTCCATCTCCTCAGGTGTGGTGGGAATCATTGGTATGTTCAGTGTGTAATTGCTGTGCTCCAGGTCCTGAAGGTGATTATCAAATTTGGACTCACATGGATGCCTTATACCTGCAGAATAAAAAGTGGTGCATTTAAATAAAACAGTTTTTATTTAGCAAGTAAATTTAAGAGTTTTGTTAAAGAACTTACTTATAATTAATTACATTTAGCATATTTTTACTATCCCATTATACTATGAGTTATAAAAGTTATATGAATCGAGCAGACAGTCTTTCTATGTGTGTTTGTGACTTTATCTTGCGACCAAAAGGAAGGGAGTAAGGGAGGCTCAGGACTATAAACATTGTGCAAGGACGATAATGAAAATCAAACGTTCTGGGAAAAGCTAACTTTTAAAGTGACCTTGAGACATCAACCAAAGCAGGAGAATAAAGATCTTATGTACTCTCGTGTGAAACTTTGTGTGACATCACCTTGTGCTTTTTCTTTAGATTATTCCTTGTAACAGGGCGTCCCCCAAAAATGAATCAAATACAGAGTATGCAGAGAGAGAATTTCAGAGGCTGGTGGAATGTAACTGAGGTTCACTCTCTGTCTCTACTCTTTAAATTGGCTTGTTATTATTCTTAGAAGGTACTAATAGTTTCTTATTCCTGTATTTCACATCATAATTAGTTTTTAACCTGAGTACACAAAAGCCCCAGTTCACAAACATAGTTGCTTATGTTGAACTGCTTGGAGGAGTCAAAGAGGTTCATCGTATGTAAACTTTGCTAGCAAAAACTTTGCTATTGGTTGATTTTAACTTTACTTTGACCTGAGGTGTTAACCATCTGTTGTTGCAGCAGTCGATCAATTGCAATGTCAACCTAACATGTCAATAAAACAACAACACTTGAAAATATCTTTTCAGCAGTAGATAATTGCCAATTAATATTCGTTTTTAGTTCCACTCAAAGCCTAATTTTTATTTGTTTGCAATAAAATCTCCTTAAATTTAAGCAGATTTTTTACCCCATCATGAATGTGCCAGAGTATCAAAGTTTACACATGCATATTTGGGTAACTGACCGTCTGGACAAATGAGAGTCATGCTACAAATCTCTGAGGGATAGCAGGCTGCATAAACTCCCGCCACGTTCCCCCCCATTGAAGTTCCAACGAGGTGAAACGGTCTCTTGTTCAACCGAATAGTTTCTACAAACTAAAAGAAACAGAGATAAATCTTTAAATAAATAACTAAAGTATTGAAATTAAACACTCATTTAAGAAATGCATCAAGGTACCTGATGGATTCTTCTGACCTGACCCTGTATAGAGTAATCCTCCATATTTGTGCGTGTTGTCCCCTCATGGCCAGGCATATCCACGCATATAATGTGTAGATGTTTGGGCAAGTACTGTAAAAAAGAGGGCAGAACATGACAACTTTCCACATGAAAGTCTGAATTCCAATTCCACTTTGTATCACAAAATTACTATACTGTATGTGCTCAAAATTCTAAGCAGTTTTAATTTAATGCAAGTCACTTATCCGTTTTTTTTTTTTTTTAGTTTAACCTTAATAACTGTCAACCATGTGTCTTTGTGGCCAGAAAAACCATGGAGCATCAAGATTGAAGGCCTCATCCCAGGTTTTGCTCTGTAGGAGTAACAGAAGCGATAACCTCCACAGTCTGCAAAGCGCACTTGCATGCCCAAAGTCCTCCTCCAGTACCTGGAAGACAAACAATTAAAAAAATCACGAGACCACAAATAAATACATTTAATATGTTCCAAATGATAATGCAATTTAAGAAACCGTATACGTATGCAAAGTGTATTGCACTTTGATGTGTATAATTTCTAAAGTACTTTAAAATCTTAGGTATGTTTCTAAACACACAATGCCTTTTGTAAATTGGGTGCCAGAAGAGTAAGTTTTTTTATGATGAAGAACAAAGTCCACATGTGCTGAGTTTGTGTTTATTATAGGAAGTAGCACCGTTTCATTTCTCCTATTGAATGGATTAATAACCTAACAATGAACAAGTCATGACATACAATAAACAGATAGAAAACATAATGCATTCGTGCTTTTCTGGAGGTGAACACAGCCACACTTCATACAGGAGAAGCTAAAGAGAACTACTAGAAGTATTGAAAGGCTAAATCAGATTTAAAACTTTTTATCCCAAGCTATGAACAAAATACCAAACCCAAATCTGGGAACGCACAAGTACGCTTTCATCTAAAACTAGCCAAACACTTTCATGTGTTTACATCTGTAGTTTCTACCTACCAGTAATAAACTTTGATGAGTACAGATGGACAAAGAAAAAGGGAAGCTAGAAAAGCCACAATGGGGATGGCAAGCGTTCCTCCTGCTATAATAAACAGGTTCACCACATCTAGATCAGCTGCCATGGCTGACCTAAAAACATATGGACACACATTTATTTTTCACAGTGACAAGTAAGAGAACGTTAACATTCAATAAACATTAAAACTATTAAGTTTTTTTAAGTTGTGCCAACGACAATCAGAATGAAGAATTGAGTATAATAAAAAAATATTCAGACTTACTTTTGAGATGAACTCTTTTTTTCTTTACTTTTCTTTTTCCACACAAACTCCAGTTTAACCGTAAAGCAGCCAGTGCTTCCAATTTTTTTGTACGTCAACAATGTTTGTGTGAAACTAATTTTTTATTTCGGTTAAACAAAACCTGCATATGTATAGAGCAGAGTTACTCTGATGAAACTCATTGATTTCCCTCACAGGGAAAAACCAGGACACGACATCCAGTCAATTTTTTAAAGTGAAAGTATAAACCTGCCTTTTATTTGTCCAAAAAGCAAATAAAACAAAACTAAAGGGCATATTTTTTACATTAAAAACCATTGCAAGTAAGTTTTCAGTTTCAAAAATATCTAAACTATAAATAAAAAACATGAATGACTAAAAATGACTGACGATGAGGGTTTAAAAGTCCTTTAATTAGTTAAAAAAAGGAGTTATTTGTAAGATAAATGTGCACTTGTTCTTTGAACAAGACATAAGAAAGTAACTTTTTAAGTCCTTTACTCCAGAGCTATAATTTATTTGTGCTTTTTGATGAATAAACTTTACTATTTAACATCATTTATAAGAAAAAAAGCGGGGAAAAAAAATCATCAGAATTTGTATAAAAATACATTTACAATCGTAAATTGAAAAGTTAGAGCTCACCACTGGGTGTCATGATAGACTGGCTGTGATGTGTGTTTACAGCAGCTACAGTATGTAGTGGTACTAAAGAGACTTGCCACTGAGTGTCATCATACTTGAAGGGCATGACAACGAATTTAATTCTTCTAAATTTGAGTTTCATTGAGAAATTTCACTTCACGTTGATCTTTGGAATGCAGATGTTGACCTCTGATTTTGGATTTCTTTAGTTGCAATTTACCCATGAGAAATAGTGGACATTGAATTTAAAAAATTTATATAACCTGAAGGCAGTGACTCAGCAGATTTATCAAACACTGCAGGGTAGACAGGAATCAAATAAAATGACACTAAATACCTTCTTGCAACCAGAGGATTAATGACCCAGAGTAACATTCACTGCTAAATTATTGCCAATGAGAACTGAAGCACACTTAACATTCAGCTAATTTGGTTGACTCAAATGAACAGATTTTCTCTTTCTATAAAAAAAATAATAATAATAATAATAATATTATAAACGAGGCTGGTTGCAAAAAAAATCTAAAGTTGTTTGACTTTTTCTGTAGTTACACAACAAAAATAGTATAACTGTCATCCTACTGCATCTCTGGTCCTCTACAGATGACCCATATGCAAACTGGAGCAGAACAAATGGACACAGTTACTGTGTAGAGATGCTCCTCCTGCATATTTGGCTATATATAGGACCAATAGACTACCCTAAATGTCATATCCGATGTATTCCTGTTATCATTTGAACTACACCCCAACATAATGTTGACCCCAACCAGTGAGAGTGCATTCTTGACTGGAAGCCCGTGCAGGAGTAGGAAGTTTAAATTTGGTATTGAATTTTAAAGGGCTAGAAATTTTCTCTTGAGCACAATTTTTTGAATATTGTAAAGTTGAAGATTGAGTTGTGAACTTAACATCCTGTTGTGTGATCACAACAGGATCTGTTGCATGCTTTCTGAAAAAGAAGGCATGGCCAGTTTTCTTAAAGAGAATATATTTGAAACAAAACAAACAAGAGGGATCTTAGTAGTTGAGGGATTCTGGAGTAGACACCTTTAAAGTAGCCGAGAACTTTTATAATTGAGACTAGATCAGGTTAATAAATGTCCTTCAAGGTTTACAACAAGCAGTTACTTGGAAGAATTTTAAAAGTCCTGGAAGGTTTGGAGAATATTTAGCTGTGCAGGAATGTCCTGTTTTGTTTTAACGGCCTCCCAAACTCACACACAGTCTGCCTGATTCTGGGGCATCCTTGTAAGACTGCATGGAGGTCAAGGAACTTCTGCACTGCATAAAATGTCTTTTTGCTTGGACCAGTTTGGGATACTTTGATGCAGTGACTTGTTCTGTGATTGATCTAATTATACATTTAAAGAATTAATGTGTGAAGCGGCCGGGATGGGTATCAGCGCCTCCAAATCCGAGACTGTGGTCCTTCCACCTTGTCCTTGGTGGAATGCCCCAGGCAGGTCAGGGACAGGGTCCTGCCCCAAGTGGAGGAGTTTAAGTACCGGTATGTCGGGGTCTTGTTCACGAGTGGGGGAAGGATGGAGCAGGAGATCGACAGGCGGATCGGTGCGACGTCAGCAATAACTAGGACGCTGCATCGGTCTGTTGTGGTAAAGAAAGAGCTGTGCCGAAAAGCAAAGCTCTCCATTTACAAGTCAATCCACGGTCCCACCCTCACCTATGGTCACCAGATGTGGGTGGTGACCAAAAGAAAGAGATCGCAGATACAAGCAGCCGTAATGAGCTTCCTCCACAGGGTGGCTGGGCTCTCACTCATTGATCGGGTGAGCTCGGTGTTGAGCTGCTCCTCCTCCAGATTGAGAGAAGCCAGATGGGGTGGTTCAAGCATATGGTCAGGATGCCACCTGAGCGCCTCGCTGGTGAAGTGTTTCGGGCACGTCCCACAGGGAGGAGACCGAGAGGCAGACCCCGGAACCGCTGGAGAGACTACGTCTCACAGCTGGCCGGGTAACGGCTCGGGATCCTTCCAGATGAGCTGGAGGATGCAGCTGGGGTGAGAGAAGCCTGGGCGTCCCGTCTCAGGCTGTTGCCCCTGCGACCCGGCCCCAGATAAGCGAAAGACGACGGAACGGAAGATTTAATAATAGTTAGATAGATAGTAATAAAAAAAAAGGAAACACCTTAAGGTAATTCAGTGGTTTATTGACAGAGATCTTAACTGAAAAGCAGAAGGTAGAAGTCATCAACTTCAAACAAAACTAAACCAGAAAAAGTTGTTTAACAATACTCTGTTGAAAAAAAAACTCAGAACAATGTTCATTCTACCTCGGCCTTTAACTCTACATCTGCTCAGCACAAACTTCCACTGATCATCCATGGCATTCATCCTGCATCCCATTAGACATTATTGAATCAGCTACATCACTGTGCTATAAAGATGCTCCAACTTAAAGATATGCATCTAAAATATAATCACAGATACTTAAATAAAGTTAGTCGAGTGCCAAAGTAACCTTTACATTCATTAATGAATAGACTTATGAGAAGGACAGTAAACGTTTTTTTTAGCTCAACCATATTTTCTTCAGGTAATGCATTTGCAACCTTACAGACATTCATTCCTTTCTCTATCCCCCTTTCATCTAAAGTAGAGCATCTTAAAAATTAAACAGTTAAATACGAACCCTCGAAATTAACAGTGCAGATATGACGGAGAGGGCCAGTTTGATAAACACTGAATTAGTTTACTATAAGTGACAAGTTTGACAAGTTGTCCTCAGGTCCTAAAGAACACAGCAGCAGTCACAGCTGTTAGAGCCACAGCAACCGCAGGCCCCCAGATCATCCAAGGTTTCTAAAATAAATGCAACAGAAAAAAAACTAAATTTGAGTGTCAGTTAATAAAGACATTCGTTTAAGAATCACTGAAGCTTTGGCAAAGGGAAGCTTGCAATCGATTGAGATAAGAAAAAAAAAAAACAAATAACAAGAAGCGCTTTCAGATGAAAAAAAGCATAATCAGAGCCAACGGAGAGGAAAAGTTGTTAAGCATTAGACATTCAAACAGTACAAACAGATGTCAGATGTTGCAACTGCATGATTAGAGGTGGTTAGATTTCATAGATAAAATTTATTTCTTGGAGTTTCTTTCGAGGAAGACATTCTGGCACATGAGGGAATCCTGATAAGTCATGCAGGGTTTAATAAAAAAAAAAAAAAGACACTGATGAAAATGAAAGATGTAGGCCGATTTGACAGGAGTAATGTGTACCTTGCTACCACAATGCGCCGTAGCACCAAAACAGCAAAGCCAGGATAAGGCCGATGACTATGGCTTGAACAGGCAGCATAAAGGAAGTCTATGGAAGGGAAGGGATATTATAGTAATCAACTGGAATAAGACATAATTTGGTTGGGTGCAGCTTTATTAAGAGCGCACTCAGTAAGAACTTTGTGCCTGTAGCTGGTATTTAAAAAAAGTCTTAAAAAAAAACCCACACTGGGCGTTTGAGTCCAACAGTGTCTAAGCGTATGGATATAAACTAATATTTGATCTTAAGCTCAATATTCTTCCATATTTGGTCTTTTTCAAACTGTTACATGCATGAGCTAAATTACAGGACTAAATAAGACTATTTTAGTCGGCTTTTTTTATACAGTAGCTGAGTAATTATAGAGAAAGCCGGGATGTGGTAGAAAAACCTTATTCCAAATCATAATAAATCAAAATTGTGTCTGGCAAAGCTTCCAGAGTCTGTTTGGACAACCCATAAATGCAACAGATAAAAAAGATGAGTAAAAGGGAGCAGGATTGGTGGAAAAACTGAAGAAAAATAACAATGTGTTGTGAATCTTAGAAAAAAAGATTCACATTTTATTGCTGTGGATGTTTACACAATGCTGCAAAATTTGGAAGCAAAGCTTGTGTCCCCAGAATTAAAAGATGATTGGTTCTCCTTGAAATTCCAAATAATTTTGTCCTTAAAAAGTAGTAGATTAAAATTTCAAACGATTAAACATTTTCATATTTCAGGTATTAGTTAGATGTAGTTAAAGAAAATGTGAATAAAATTGCCTCCCTCTTGACGGATCTGCTGCACTCACCTTTGATCCTTTCTCCTGGAAGTCCTTCATGTCGGATTTGCACTCCTCGAGCTGATCTGCAAGTGATTGCTTTTCCTGTTCGGTCCTCTCAAATTTTACCTTCAATTCTGACAGCTCCATCTGAGCATCCTCGTACTGTATATTTAAAAAAAAAAAAAAGACGTTCATTTTAAAAATTGAGCTCAGATCCTTATCAAGTTACTAAATCTTCAGTCTTTTCAATTTTCTGTCACGATTGGCTCCAACTTTTTTCCTGTTTAGCCACAACTGCAAAGGTTAATGTATTTGATGTAAAAAGGGATGTAAAAACACTCTGTTCTTTTTTTTTTTAATTATTCAGCAACTGAAAGAGAAGGATCCTGTTGGAATGAATGACATATGGTTAAGGCTGACTTCATCTGTTTTCATCCATCCAACAATGCCACCTCTGTGTTAGTGTCACAAAAGTACATGATTCCTACAGAACCAGCTAATCTTGCCTGGGAGCACACTGTAGTGTAGAAGCATTGCTGTGAATAAAGTATTTTGGTATTTATTGGGATTAAGGACTCATTCCTAGTATTTTTTTTTTTCTGAAATGCTCAGGATTTGAGGATAAAACTTATCTGATTAGTTGTGACTAAATGTGTGACGATATAAAATACATCACTTCTCTTTTGTTTAATTTGTTTCAATCTTCTTTGACTTTACTGTTGATCATTTTTTACAATTTTTAAAGATGAATGACCGCCATTTCTAGAAAAAGACAATTTGCTCCGGTAAGAAGTGAGCACACTCGACAATGCTGCTGCTGTTTATCATGTAAAAATAAAATCAATAGATACATTTAACTTCAAGTAGTCATCTGCACAACCACATAACATCATCAATAGAAATGTTGAAAGCGGTTTAGGCATAAAAGTTCTGAATGATTTTTTTTTAACTATTCCCAACCACAGTGGATCAGTATTGAGACATAAATTCAAATTGAAATACAAAACTAAACCGCATTTTAAGTCGTTATTGTAAAATCTGGCAGAAAATGGCATCATGTTATAAATATTTATTAAATATTTATTTTTTAAAAAAAGATGCTGTCTCTCCCAAAGTATAAATAACTTTCTGTAAAAAGAAACTTTTTTGCCTTTGCTGTAAATGCATGATGAAGGTCTCATTAAAACTACATGAGGATGTCAACGGGCTCTAACTTAGCATGGTCAGCAGCTTTTCTGATGCAGCTGCCAATCCACAAAAGGCAATTGAGTTGTCTCGGGTCAGCATTATAAATCTGGCCTTGAAATGAAAGATTTAAGTTCATTTAGATGCTTTGCTAAAGAAACTAATCAGTCCAAACATGTGAAAAATATGAAATAATTGTAATAAAGTTGAATATTAGGGTTCAGGGTTGCTGGGCTCTCCCTCAGAGATCAGGTGAGGAGCTCTGCCATCCGGGAGGAGCTCAGTGTCGAGCTGCTCCTCCTTCAGGTTGAGAGAAGCCAGATGGGGTGGTTTGGGCATCTGGTCAGGATGCACCCCGAGCGTCTCGCTGGTGAGGTGTTTTGGGCACGTCCCACTAGGAGGAGACAAAGAGGCAGAGACCGGACATGCTGGAGAGACTATGTCTCACAACTGGCCGGGGAACGACTCAGGATCTTTCTGGGTGTGCTGGAGGATGCAGCTCACCTGGGGTGAGAGAAACCTGGGGTTCCCGTCTGAGGTTGTTCCCCCCACTAACCGGCCCTGGATAAGCGGAAGATGACGGAACGGAAAATTGAATATGCACAGTGGTGCAGTGGTTGGTATAGTGGTCTCGAAGCAAAAAGGTCAAGGATTGAGGTTCGAGTTCCAGTTGGGACAAGGCTTGAAACACTGGCTATTCTATGTGGAGTTTGCATGTTCTCACTTCAGCTGCATCCCACCCTCCAAAAACATGCATGTTAGGTTGACTGGCCGATATAAAATTGCCCCTAGGAATGAGTAGTAGTGTGGATGGTTGTGGGTGTGTGGCCCCGCGACAGACTGGCGACCTGTTCAGTGTACCCTGCCTCTCACCTTAAAACAGCCTGGATAGGCTCCGGCAACCCCCTGAACCCCATTTGGGAGGGGTGGTTCAGAAGATGTATTTTGTATATTGATGACTATGTAAAAACGTATCAAGCATTCAATGCAGACTATCAGTTTTTTGGTTCACCTCTTTCTGCAGGACTTTACTACGGCTGTCTGCCTCGTCCAGTTGGGTTTGTAATTTGGTGTTATCCTCCTCGTGCTGGAGCTGCAGGGCCACCAGCTTTTTCTCCAACTCTTGCTGGGACTGCTGAAGACCTTTGAGGTTTTTGTTCAGTTCAGAGTTTTGGGCTTGCAGGCTACAGACAAAGAGAATTAAAAAAAATCTAATAATAAATGAATAAAAGTTTAGAAATACTTCATCAAATCTAGAATGATATTGACAATATTTCTTGGAAAATGTCAAATACAAATTAATAAAAAATTGCAGTACAGGATATTTAGATAAAAAGTGATGCGTCATGGGATGAGACATGGTAGGACTGAAAAAAAGCTTGGTACTGTGTGATGTAAATCAGTGCACTGACCTGGCTAGTTCCTTCTCCAGCTGCTGCTGTTTCTGCAGCACAGCCTCTTTCTCACTGCGCAGTGTTGCACATTCGCTCTGCAGACTCGCTTTCTCTTTCTGGTGAACCTTCAGGAGATCTTCTTTCTCCGCTTTGAGAATGGCACATTCGTTTTGCAGACCGTTTTTCTCCTTTTGATGCTTGTTCACCATGTCTTGTTTCTCAGAGCGCAGGACAGAACACTCCTTCTGAAGGCCGTTACACTCCACCTGCATGGACTGCAGCTCGCTAGCTGGAAGGAAAAAAATTGTTCCATGTAATAATGCTTTCTTTAAGCAGATGCTTTGTTCTTAATTGGCTTCTAGATTTAGTTTTTAAAAATTTCTTTGAATGTAATATGTTTTGCAAAAAGAAAAACATCTTTTTATTGAGATTTTTTTACCCCTTTTACACCAAAAGAAGACCACAATTAAAAGGCCTTTTTGTTAAAACATAGGGAGCCCACATAGCTTAGACTTTATATGTAGTACCTTGTATTTCTGCTGTTTTCTGCCACTGATTGCTCTGCTGTTGTAAGTCACGCTGAAGGTTGTCAATTTCACGTTCATATTTGTTGGCAGTCTGACGCCACTTGTCCAGATCCTTTGAGGCAGTAGCCAGATTAGACTGGATAGCAGCAACGTCGTGCTCCCGCTCACTAGTGGCTGCCTCTAGAGCACGTTTCAGGGATTTCACCTCATCTCGTGCATTTTGAAGTTCATCATTTGAATTGTGAGAGCCATCTAGTTGCTCCTGAAGCTGCTGTACCTGACCTGTCAACACAGAGTTCAGTGTTCAGGCAAGTAGGAGTGATATTTGTTAGAGCTGCAAGACAACACTTCCTACCAATCCAAAAATGTACCTTGAAGATGTTTTATTTGCTTTGTAGATTTTTCAGCTTGTTGTTTATTTTCTTTTCTCTCCTCATCAAGAAGACCTTAAGACCACAAAAACAATCATATTATTATTCAAAACAGAATAAAGGCAGGTTTAAATCTGTATTTAAAATTCAAAAGTGACCCAACTTACTTTGGAGTTCCATACACTTATGTTTCTCCTTATTAGCGAGCTCCTGGGCTTCTCGAAGTTCATCATTGAGACGCTTAATCATTTTTTCTGAGTCTCCGGATGATTCAATGTTTGATTTGGTCAGGTCATCTAAACAAAAAAGAAAAAAAAAAACACAGTACATTTTATGACATTTTCTCTACAAACAATTAGAAATAGCAGTCAGAGCAGAGTCTCTTATCAACCCACAATCAGCAGAGTTGGAATGTGAGCTATGGCATGACACACCAGGCTAATGATGGAAACTGAGTCAGTAACCATGAAATACAAGACTAACAAAGATGCTACCATGATAATTCAGCTAAAGTCCCAAATATTCAGCCAAGGGTGCTGGGTAATTTCCCAAGATATTAAAAGGACCTATTACATAAACTAATTGCCAATCCAGAAATAGACACAACTGCCATTTTCTGCCTTTTTCCCAAGCTTTCATGCTCAATTGTCCACCATAGAAGTGATAAGCACATCCACAATGACCTTTAGTAGGAAGCAACTGTAAACAGTACACAAAAGAAACAGACTTGCCAGCGTTGTCAAGGTGCTGTTGTGTTTCCCCAGAGATGGAAACAGACTCCACAAATACCTATGCTTTGCAAATGCTCAGTGAATATTTTGATCCCCTAATCTATCAAAGCTGAGAAAAGAGATGATCTAATCCGAGGCCGAACATTTGCTAGGGGCCAATTTTAAGAGGCATGACGGGTCAAGAGTGAGCACCATAAATGGACACAACTCAGCACTTGGATTGCAAAGTAATGCTGCAGTCGCAGTTAAAATGTTATGTCGCATAGTTTAACGCATCCAGCCGTGTAACTACACAGATCTGTATTTTGCTGATTATGTTATCAAATGCTGCTGATAGATGAGCGGGGATGAAACAAACAAAAGCGACGCCCTCTGACTCAGGCATGTGACCCCCCTTGCTGTGTGCCGCACAAAGAATGAGAGGGCATCACCCCCGTCCTCGGTATGTTTGCATACCCTTTCTGTATACATATGTATGAGTGAAGATACAGAATGTGAGTGGGCTCCTTGTGTTGAAAGTATGCCATTTGTGTTCAGTGTGCGTGGAAGAGCAGCACTCTCTAAAGAGAGGACACTTCATAAGAAGGTGCAACATATTATCTTTACGTGTTATAATAACCATTGTGTGTCATTAAGTGTAAGAAATCGAGACCTGAGTTGTAAGTAATGAGATTAGTCAGTGAGTAAAAATACCTCGCAGACGAACAGGAAGGGAAGGGGGAATATTGAGCATCACACTCCCTTAAGTGATGGCGGATTAGAAAAAAAGGAAGAGTAAGTCTTTTTTTAGCCCATGTACTGATGGCTGGAGCCATCAATGGTGCATGATTTCTCTTCTGTCTGCATCTTTTAAAAAGAATGCAGAAAGAAACCAAATGAAAGAGTTTCTATTGAATCCCCCATCACGTCCTCATTTAGAGTGATGATCATCATCCCAGTGGTGATCTTAAATTACAACCGCAAAATGTTGTGGAGTCGACTATTTCTGAGAAATACTTTGAGTGAAATGGCACTGAAGACACTTTTGTTTTCATGCCGAGCGTTGCAAATTCATTCAGGCATGCAAAATTTATCAACTTACTGATGGGGTTTCAGATTGTTCTGTGAAAGTCTCAGGATTTTCAGATAATTTTACTAAATCATTATCACCCAATCCACAAGAATTTAATTAATTAGCTATTAAAATGTCAAAAAGGTCCTTGGTGCACTCAGACTCCATCTTATTTTGAGTTCAGCCTCAAAAACAAGGCCATCAATGGCACCGAGCGCTCTGAAAACAACTCTCCATCCTTAAAGGTCCAAGCACTGATCTTAACAGCAAGTCGTGCATTTTTTCAATTTAAGCACAAGCATGTCAATTACCATGTTAGAAAACGCTCAAAGAAACTATTCATACATTTATTTAAACATTTATTCTATGTTTAATGACAAATAAAACAAAGTAAAATTACCTTTAATCAATGACACGTTGTTCAGAGGATCACTCAGTTCTTTTGGATCCATTTTTTAATCTGTGGGGGGGTGGGGGGGAGATTATAATAAAATGATGATTATTTAAACGTTATCGTAATTTAGACATCCTTGGATTATTACAAATTTATAAGCAGTCAAGGATAAACAGAAAAGTGCATGCTCATCCATGTGCACAAAATCACTTAAAATGAATAAATACGCATGCAAGCATCAAAAAGTACCAAAATTTTACAAATAAGAGAGTAGAGAATAAAACTAGCCAGAAAATATTACCTTAAGATGATCTTGTAGCTATAGAACTCTGTGTGCTGAGGGTACAGCAGTCCCTGACATGAGCAACTCTTTCCCAACTAACAGATTTTTTCAGATGGAATGGACTGGTCCAAGCTGTGAAGAGGGGGGATGCTTCAAAGAAAAGGCATCTACTGTTAATCAGGCCTTTTTGCAATTAAAAAACCTCAATAAAAAATAATGAAGAAACATTTAAGCAAGAATCTAAGCAACTAAAGTGTAACAGAAATCTTGTGGAGAAGATAAGATATGATTTTTAAACACCAGACCCCCTCATTTTGCAGCTGAAGTCCTCGGCTCCTCCACACTAGGTCATGTATCCTTGTAGGGCATCTCGGAAGCTGCAGCTGCACACTCACACAGAGAGGTTTTGTTTAGGGTGCTGAGCAGCTCTCTAGCCGGTTGGCACTGATGAAAAAATCTACAAGATCGGACAATCGCTTTAATGAGTGGTTTTAATAAATGTGTAGCATCCCTTTGGCCTGTTGTAATCCTCTTTGTAAGCCGCATAACAATCGATTGGTTGGCTTAGCTAGATTATTTCTAAACTAAACATAATTCTAAAGATTAAACTGTAATGAATTTACTATAAGTAAAAATAACTATAGTGTAGAGATAAACAGCAATTACATGTAACCAAGTACCAACTCATGTTTAAACTTGAAGAAGATCATACTGTGCATTAAAATGAGGAAAGACGTGAAAGAAAAGGGAGTTTTAATGACTGAGGGAGGTAAGGTTGTGAGTGCCAGGCTAGTTCAACTGAGTTTTTCAGAAACTGTTAATAGGCTATAGAAATAAAAAGAAAGGAGAGAAGGTCCATAAAAGAAAGAGCAATCGCAGCAGGTTCTGTACCAATGTGTAACTAATGTTAAAAATTAGAGGAAAAGAGGTAAACTGATTCAAGTTGACATTTTCCGTTCCGCCGTCTTCCGCTTATTCGGGGCCGGGTTGCGAGGGCAACAGCCTCAGACGGGAAGCCCAGGCTTCTCTCACCCCAGCTGCATCCTCCAGCTCATCCAGAAGGATCCCAAAATGTTGTTCCCCGGCCAACTGTGAGCCATAATCCCTCCAGCAGGTCCGGGGTCTGCCTCTTGGTCTCCTCCTGGTGGGACATGCCCGAAACACCTCACCAGTGAGGCACTCATGGGGATTCTGACCAGATACCCAAATCACCTCATCCGGCTCCTCTCAACCTGGAGGAGGAGCGGCTCAGCACCGACATCCTCCCGATGGCAGAGCTCCTCACCCGATCTCTGAGCGAGAGAGCCCAGCCACCCTGTGAAGGAAGCTCATTTCGGCCGCTTGTATCCGCGATCTCTAGGGTCACCCACAGCTGGTGACCATAGGTGAGGGTGGGAATGTAGATCGACTTGTAAATCAACAGCTTTGCTTTTTGGCTCAGTTCTTTCTTTACCATGACGGACCGAAGTAGCACCCTAGTTATTGTTGATCCCCCACCGAACCGCCTGTCGATCTCCCGCTCCACCCTTCCCCCACTCGTGAACAAGACCCCGAGATACTTAAACTCCTCCACTTGAGGCAGGTCAATTTGACATGACAAATCAAAATAGGCAGAATTAGATGCAGGAATGAGATAAAATGTTGAAATTTAAACCTACTGGGCAGGACAGTTACATTTTAACTGCCTGAAGCAGAAGTTTTAGGCTCAGATCAGAATCGTTGAAATTTTTTATCACCAAATCAACACTGAGGTTTAAATAATAAGGTCAGAATTTGAAATTTTGCCTGTTGATTGTGTTGTGGTAAGAATTTGTATTTTTTTGGACAAAATTTAAAGACAACAACCACCGTTGAGAACCTATGCATACCGTGTTCATCATTTTATAACCGTGCTGTGTGCCCTTATAGGATAGCTTTTTCAAGAAAATATGACAAAACATCGTATCATTCATTCATCTTCTATGTCATCCATTGGGTTTAGAAGATGGGTCTATCTTATCTAGCCTATCCCAGCTGATTCAAGGCGAGGGGCAGGGTACAACCCGAGCAGGTCGCCAGTCTGTCGTAGGGCCACACATACACACACTCGTTCTTCTTCTTCTTTCGGCTTTTCCCTTTAGGGGTCGCCACAGCAACCCATAAGGCAACATACACACACTCGTTACTAGGGGTAATTTCATAAGTGGCCAATCAACCTAACATGCATGGTTTTGGAGGGTGGGAGAAAACCGGAGTACCCGGAGAAAACCTACGCATACACAGGGAGAACATGCAAACTCCACACAGAAATTTCCCAAACCTCGTCCCCACCCGGGACTCAAACTCCTGACTTTCTTGTTGTGAGGCCACTGTGCAAACCACTGCACCACCATGTCGTCACACGTATCACAAAGCTGAAATAATTTTTAACCCCTTCCTTAAGCATGAGCCTCCACAGTCCCCAGTTCTCAATACAAAAACAGTACCTGTGTATCTGAAATGTGGTAAAACAAGATTTTTTAAATCACGATTGTATAACTAACATATTTGCATAACTGTGACAGTATCTTATCAAAATGGAAACACAATCAACAGTGTTTCCAACACTTAGACAAATCTCTTTCATGAAGCGTTGAGATGGTACGATATCGCTGATAAAACAGGTGGTAAGTCTGGGCTCAGTTTAGAGGAACTAAAACCAGTTTTGCATGAAAGTATCACCATTTTCATTTTTACTTTTTCACTAGATACCATTGTCGAGGGTTAGTTCCTTCTCTGTTTTGCTAAACCGGTTTCAATTATGTTCAGTTATACCAAAGGTTTAACAACGGGTTTAACGACCACTTGACACTGCTTCACTGTGTTACAATTTACAGCAGTTATCTAAACAATAAAAAACACTCACTTCACGTGTTCTATCCAGAAATCTTAAATGTGTCATCAAAATTCAGTGACCAAAGTTCACATCAGGTTTTTAACTTGCACCTTGCATTTGTTTAACAAATACTTGAACAAATCTTAACATGCAAAATGATGTGACAAAGAATGCTTGTTGGCCACAAGTTGTTGCAACTGCTGAACCAACAGGAAACACAACATTACTAACAGTGACATTAATCATGATAGTACAAAAAAAAAAACTTTGTGATAGTTTGTGCAAAACGTTGGTCTGAGAAAAACCTATAATTATGCATTATTACCAACTGAAAAACCTCAGGTTTTCTAGAATGGTTATTTAGAAGGTAAATTGGAGGCCTTATGAACCAGCTCAAAGTTCAAGTTAAGAGGCAAACAGCCTTTTTACTTTGAAGAACAGGCCTAACCTCTGCCTTCTTTAATAAAAAAAACCTTTCAATAACAAAACTATAAAATGAAGCATTAAATCTAAAATATAACTGTATAGAGTTCCAGGTGACCTACAAGAGAAGATGTGGAGAGGAGAACCAGAGGGTGGAACAGATCATGATGACCTTCAACTTTCTAGGGAACTATTATGTGATGTAAACACTACTTCTGCTGTGACTAAAGCCTAGCAATGACTGTATTTTTGTCTTGTCACTAATCAAAACATCCATACCAGTTTGACTTCACAAACGTTACGATCCATTCAGACAGATAATGTAGTTCTCCAAAATGGTTAACATGGTTAAAACAGTAAAAAAAAAATCCAACTTCCAAAATACATACAGTATACTAATCGTCCTCATAACAACAGTGTCAATACTTGCCCTCTCCATCTTACTTTTTCCATCTGTATTTCTGTAAAAGTGCTACTTGCTCCTGAAGTACAGCATCATGTAAACCGATGAACACAGTTTAGGTATCTGGAAAATTAAACCTCCTAGTTTGTCCTAATTTCAGTCTCCATAAAATTAAATAGCTTAGGACGTACCTGATTACTGGAAGGATCCTGGAAGGATTTCGAGTCGTTCCCCAGCAGACATATCAAGCGGCTTGACTCTTGGTCTCCTCTCAGTGGGATATGCCCGAAACACCTCACCAATGAGTCACTCAGGAGGCATCCTGACCAGATGCCCGAACCACCCCATCTGGCTTCTTTCATCCTGGAGGAGGAGCGGCTCTACTCCGAGCTCTTCCCGGATAGCAGAACTCCTCACCTGATCTGTGATCGAGAGGCCAGCCACCCTGCCGTATAAATCGTGCTATACAAATAAACTTGCTTTGTCTTGCCAAAAGGTTTGATTTTATGATGACGGTGGGCACAGAGAAGAGTTCAAACTTTATTCAAGAACTTGTCAAATCAATGAGTTGGGCAGAAAAAAATAGATCTCAATATGAGTAGTAATTAAATAATTTGCAGCAAAAAGAGGGCAAAATAATCAAAGACACATGACCACCGGTTGCCAATGTGATACACAGACCTATTTTTTTTTTACTATAACCTTGTGGATTAACTCTGCTTTTAAAGATGAAATCTACACAAACAATTAAAGGCAGTATGGAAGATATTCCAACACCGACCGTCCAGCAACTTGGACCCACCTTGGTCTTTTCTGGCTTCTTCTGGGTTCGTATCTCTAACCAAGAAAAAAGTATGCTTGTCAAAGAAACTAGTAAGTCAGAATAATTATCAGCCCTTGGGGCAATGATTTTTTTCCCCACCAGAAAAGTAAATACTGTGTAGATAGAAAGACAAATAGGTGCGGCGTCCGCAATTTTAGGATGCTGCATCGGTCCTAAAGAGAGCTGACATGAAAAGCAAAGCTCTCGATTTACCAGTCGATTTACCTTCCAACCCTCACCTAAGGTCACCAGATGTGGTTAGTGACCAGAAGAACGAGATCACGAATACAATCGGCCAAAATAAGCTTAATTTCCGTGGTGGCATGGCTCTAGCTCAGAGATAAAATTGAGAAGCTCTGCCGTCAAGGGGGAGCATGCAGTAGAGCTCTGAGTTGAGAGCAGCCAGATGGGGTGGTCCGGGCATCTTGTTAGGATGCCTCCCGAATTTGGCAACATTACAATTTCTACTTCTTGGTGCCATTTCATTATAAACAATTATGAAGGTGAATATTAAGCTGGTAAATATTGTTGTCCAGTTCTTCCTGCGTGTTAGATTCTCAGAGCAATGCCACTGCTCTTTTGGATCGGAAGAGCTGTGGGTGGTGCTCCAGCTGTGGGTGGTGACCAGAAGAACGCGATCACAAATACAATCGGCCAAAATGAGCTTCCTTTGCGTGATGGCAGGGCTCTTGCTCAGAGATGAATTGAGGAGCTCTGACATCCGGGTGGAGCTTGGAGTAGAGCTGTTGCTCCTCTAGGTCGAGAACAGTCATATGGGGTGGTTAGGGCATCTCATTTGGATGCCTCCCGAACTTTGCGAAATTACAATTTCTACTTCTTGGTGGTATTTCACTATAAATCTTGGGGCAAGACTGTGGCTCAGTGGTTAGAGCATTCACCGGAAGTTAACCGGAAGTTTGCGGGTTCGCATCCTACTGACTTCACGTCTAGGATCCTTGGAAAAGACATCTAACCCCACGTTTCCCCCTCCATTGGCACTGTCATAGGTGGCAGCCTACTGTGGTGTAGTAAAGCACCCGAATTTCCCAGTCAGGTATTAATAAAGTATATTAAAAAAAAAAAAACAATTATGAAGGTGATTATTAAGCTGGTAGATATTGGACGTTCTTTGTGAGTGTTTGATTCTCAGAGCAGAGCCACTGCTACTCCTGATCCAGACGAGCCGGCTGAGGTGGTTCGTGCATCTGGTTAGAATGCCTCCTGAATCTCACTGGTGAGGTTTGGAAAATGTTCTATACCACTTTTAACATGGAGGTATTGTTTGTGTGTATACGTCATACTTTTCAAACAACAAAATATGTGTTTAAATAAGTTTTTTTTTTTTAAACTTAACAAGTCCGTGTAGTCCCTCATTCATCCAGGAGTGATCCATAGTAGAAAAAGTTTCAAAAAATAGCGGCCAACCTACAAGTTTGTTAGGTTTGCTCATAGGAGTTAAAAAAATAGTAAGAAAGGGGGGGCTCGACCAATGAGCCTGTGTTACCTATGATGGCCGTGAATGGCTCCTATTGTAGCCACAGACCAGTAAACAAACTCTATTATAAAAATGCTAAAAGCCTAGTGAATAGAAATTCCTGCTAATGAGAGGCGTGAAACTGGGTCACGAGGTGTCATCTTTCGTGCATGGCTTCAAAAGGCTGCTGTAAATGCCCGGCAGAATGTATCTAACGCCTCCACTCTGATTCAGTGAGGGACTCTCTTTCAACACAAAGATGGCTTCCTTCACCCCTCTTTCCACGGAATCGGAGTGGAGGCGTTAGATACATTCTGCACATTCTGGTATTTACAGCAGCCTTTTGAAGCCATGGACTAAAGATGACACTTTGTGACCCAGTTTCACGCCTCTCGTTAGCAGGAATTTCTATTCACTAGGCTTTTAGCATTTTTATAATAGGGTTCGTTTTCTGGTCCGTGGCTACAATAAGAGCCATTCACAGCCATCATAGGTAACACAGGCTCATTGGTCGAGCCCCCCCTTTCTTACTATTTTTTTTACCTTTTACTCAGGTTAGTATAAATGGATCCAGTTTTCTGTCCATTTCATTCAGATTGAAAATGATTTCCGGATAGAAGTCGAAACGTCTCGATCAAGAATTAAACAGTCCAGAAGACTTTTTTGAAACTTTTTCTACTTTAAACTTAACAATTATCAAGTTTGTTAACGATAGGTTTTTTTTTTTTCTTTTTTGCCAGTAAACAATGTCTATTTAGTTTTCCAGCTAACTATACCTTGTTAATCAAATGACATCAGGCGCAGATGTGTTTCCTAGTTTAGCGCATTAGTGATCAGTAAACATTACCTGCTTTTTAAAAACTCCCACAAAGCCTCAAAACCACGACCAAACATCCAGGAGGCAGTCCTAGAGTCATACTAACTAGTATTATGTGGAAATAGTGGTGGGTGTTTCCTGTCTGACAGCTGCGGCCAACCTACAAGTTTGTTAGGTTTGCTCATAGGAGTTAAGCAGAAGTGATGCTTACTCAGTGCTGTACAGGAGTGAGGGAGAAAGACTTCACTTTACAAGTTTACCGAACTTCACGCTGATCTACTGGCTCGATGACTTCTTTTTTCTCAGATTGGATTTGGAGTGAGAGGTTTTGGCTTCCTGAGAATGTTTCCTGGTCAGATCTCCTGCATCCACCTCCTGGAGAGGAATATCCTCAACTGGAGGACATGCTTTATGCTCTGCCTCTGGCTGTGGGCGTTTTACTACTCAGATTACTTTTTGAAACGTAAGTTAGTCTTTTTTCTTTTTGAATGACCCCCTTTTTTTATCTAATCTGTTTTAGTTGTGGATCATAAACTCTTAAGTTAAGCAGAACTATCTAGATGGAAACTGTCACCCATCAAAGTGGTTTCTTCAAGAATCCAGACAAACCAGTTAATCTTTGTGAACACTAACAATCAAAAGGAAGTATATATGTAGAAATGACTGGAAACAGAAATCCATGATCATAAACAGATGTAGGGTTTAGCCAAACTCTCTTATTTGGAGTAAAGTGAGCAATGAAAAGGCTATTCAATGTTGTTTATTTTCTGCTGCTTTCCATTCAGTCCTGTTTGAGTCTCTGGAAACATTAGTTTGACATGGTAGAAACAGCTAAAGCAGATAATCTTGTGACACTCATTAGTATTTAGGGTAGATTCCCTCCCACACAGTGGTTTTCTAAAGTCACATGGCAGGTCATCATGCTCTGCTCAAACTAGGTGCCACATTCTTAGGAACTTCAGTGTCTTTCTTAAAGTCCCTCTAATGATCTCTTTCCCTTCCTCCAAAACAAACACTATCACCAAAGTCAAACATGAGCATGCAGGCAAACTGTGAAAGCTTAGTTGTTAATGTGAGCTAATGTAGTATTTAACTTCTATCTGTGATTGCTATCAACTGAATGTTTCACCTAATGTTTCTTTTAATACCACACCATTCCAGTTTTCCCACCCTCTCTTATGCCCTGTGTCTGTGTGTACACAGGCTAGTCGCCAAGCCCTGTGCCCACATACTTCGGATTCAGGCGGGAGTGTCACAGCGAGCTCAACCCAATGCTGTCCTGGAGAAGCTGTATCAGTCCAAAACGGTACATTACACTTCTTTGTGCTGTAGTTTCTTTCATACGTTGTTGCAAGCTGCAGCATGATGTTACTGGATACATACTCGCCAAAAGAGGCTTAATAATATGCTTGGTAAATACCACTTACTACTGCATTCAAACTGCAAATTAGAATGGAGAATTATAAAAACAGAGACTTTGGCAGAGGCGAGTCATTTTACAATTGTCTGTTACTGTTTCCTTTAGTCTCCGGACAAGAGACAAGTGGAGGGGCTTTCTAAGCAGCTGGATTGGGATGAACGGAAAATACAGAGATGGTTTCGTATTCGTAGAAACCAAGACAAGCCAAGTGTGGAGACAAAGTTCTGTGAGAGCATGTATGTTATTAAAAAAATTCTGCTTTATTGTTAAGTCATCCATTCGTCATGATGCATGTCACAAAAATGTGCACTTCCTTAGTTAAATTTTGAAATAGTTTCTGTTTTTTACTTTGTGTTGAACGGCTGTGAATTACAGACAGTTACGTCAATTCTTTAAAGGAATTGACAAATTTCAAACCTTATAAATTGCTGATGCAAGTAAAATATAGTTCCTCATGCCACGTTTACCCCTATACCAGTTTTACTAGTAAGGCTGAATTATGAAAGGAGGAAGGGACTAAAGTAAGTTAAACCTTTAACTTGGCAAGATGGATTTGAATCAAACAATAAAATGGTTAGGAAGGGATTGATGTGTTCTGTAATTTACATAGTGAAGCCTTTCCTATGATTAAATATGTGACAAAAAAAAATAATTTAAAATTACATACAACTTCTTTATTCAGGTAAAACTTGGAAAAACCTACAAAACGACACCAAATTCGTCAAAATTGGTATTGAAACAACAAAGTTATGACAATTTTAGTGCAATAAAAAAATCAAAGAAATTGTCCGTGTTTTACATGTGACTGACCTTGTTACTGTGATTAAGTCATCAAAAATTGAAAACAATCGACCATAACTTTTTTTATTTCAAAGATATTCAAATGAAATTTTCAGGACTTAAAGAACATGGTCAGAGCTACCGAATGCGGACTCTTTCTAATTCACAAATTTAAATGGCTTAATTAATCATAATTAATGAGTGAGTTAGAGTGGAATCACAGTAGAGTTTTTTTTCTATTTTGAACAACAATAATGAATTGAGCGACAAGTACACTGATGATCCGGGAGATGTAACTCAAGTTCCCTACCATCAATATTGATAAAACTTCGTAGGTTTTTAGATGAAATGTTATTCTAAATGTCGATTCACTTTAGGATGATGCCTATGCACGAGATGGTAGTTTTTGAACCTGTTGTGCTGGAGCAAAATGTACAAATCCAAGTCCCGGGGGGCGTTGGTCTGGTGGCAGAGTTGCCGCCTTTCGACCAGGAGAACCTGGTTCGTTCCCCCTGGGGCTGCTCACACTCCAACTCAAGAAAAAACACTAAAACACACACACACAAAAAAAAAGTACAAATCCAGCAATCTCTGCCGAATGAAGCGAGAATCAAAAAAATTCGACCCGAGGCTAAAAAAGAGTGTTTCCTCTTTCTGCTAGCAAGAAATCACCTGGAAATTCCTCCCCGAAGCCAATCCGAAGCCTAGAATCTGGGACCACCCAGACAGGTAGCGAAAAAGATTCTGCACATGAGTACAGACACATTACAGCCACCAAAAACTTGTAATTGTCACATACCTACTATGATACAGTTGTCACTACAAAATAAAAATCAACACACCGTATTATTACTGATATTTGTGCGTGCGCGGCCACGCTGATGGGATGCGCGTCTATAAGTAAGCTTTTTGAAAAAAAAATCTGCACAGCAAAAAAAAATTTAGCTCGGTACAAGTACAATCTGCACATGCACGGTATCGCTATTTAAAAGAACAAGGACATGTCAGATTTGAGCTAAAGTTGTGTATGGAAGACTTATTTTTAAGTCTTAAACTTTTTTATATCCAAATTTTAAGAAAAAAATGGGGTGTGCCTTTATTAGAAATAATACAGTGTACATTCAAATCCCATTAGGGCTTTTTTTTTATAACTTTGACATGTGTATAAAAGTTCTAAAGAAAAAAATTAAGTTCCTGTTTGTTTGCATTTTTTTACTCAGGTGGCGATTCACCTTCTACTTGCTAATATTTATTTACGCCATTTCTCATCTATGGGTGGTAAGTTGAAAGTCTTTGATGCATAATTTTGATGAATATATTAGACCACTTTTATAAAGTTTTACAGTAGTTTTTAATTAAACTGTTTGTATTTATCTGTTAGTCTCCTTGGATGTGGGACACAAGGCAGTGTTGGTATAAGTATCCTTTTCAGGTAAGAAGCAGTTTGACAACATAATACCCTCTGGTTAGGGAAGTTGATTGCTTACAAATGATGTGTTTGCTTTATTCCCTCCACAAAGCCTCTGAGTCCTGGGCAGTACACTTACTATATTGCCGAGTTGGCGTTCTATTCATCACTGATGTTTTCCCAGTTCACTGACATTAAGCGTAAGGTGAGTCATTAAAACTTTAATCTACACAACTTTCTCTTTGACTTTAAGCTTGTGTCATTTTCTCATTGCTAGTTCTATTTTGTCAAGTTTTTACGCTTTGATTTTTTTAAATTTTTTTTTTTACATACTCTATTGATCCCTCACCGGGGAAATTTGTGTGCTGCATTACATCGCAGCAGGCTGCCACGACGGCGCCAATGGTGGGAGAAATGGGGGGCTAGGTGTCTTCTCCAAGGACACTATACGTGAACTCAGTGGGAATCGAACCTGCGAACTTCCGGTTAACTTGCGGCCCGAGGGCAAACGCTCTACCACTGAGCCACTGTCTCCCCTCATATGAAAGAAAACCAAGTACTAGCTAAATTGATCTTTTCAATCAGTAACTTATTTAAAGGCCTGCACAGTAGTTAGCACAGTGGCCTCACAGCAAGAAGTTCAGGGGTTCAAATCCCATGTGGGAACAAGGCTTGGACACTTGTCTTTTTGTGTGGAGTTTGCATGTTCTCCCCTTGTATGTTTTGGTTTCCTCTGTGTTCTCCGGTTTCCTCCCACCCTCCAAAAACATGAATGTTAGGTTGACTGACCATTCTGAAATTGCCCCTAGGTATGAGTGTGTGTGTGGATGGTTGCATGTCCTGCGACAGACTGGCGACCTGTTCGGGATGTACCCTGCCTCTCACCTTAAATCAGCCAGGATAAGCTCTGGCACCCCGTCAGGGAATTATCTACAGATTTTTGTGGTCTGGAGCAACAATCCTTTGAAGAGTGGTTTCATTCAATTGAGATCATTTCCTGTTACCTCAGTCTCTACAAATGATTTTGTTGTTGAAAGCAGTGTCAGATTTTTATTAGTATAAGTTGTTTTTTGCATGCTCATTTACTTTGCAAATACCATATGTTAATAATAATCCTTGTCTTTGTCACTTCCTCTCATTTTAACCAACAACAGGATTTTAAAATCATGTTTGTTCACCACCTGGCGACTATTTTACTCATCACCTTCTCCTATGGGAACAACATGGTAAGAGCTGGGACCTTGGTCATGTGTGTGCACGATGCCTCGGACATCTTCCTTGAGGTAATTAAACATTTTGTTCTATTGTTTTTATTCATTTTTACATCAATTTTGAGGAATATGTTTCAAAAGGATGTAGGAATTAGGATACAATGTGTGTAAAATTAAATTTTTGCTGAAACAAAATCTCAAAACTGTGCCTTATATTTTGGTTAGCTGTATATTGTTGTGATATTAATATCTTGCGTGTTCCCCAAGGCGGCCAAGCTGGCTAATTATGCAAAATACCAGAGGCTATGCGACAGCCTGTTTGTGTTGTTCAGCATTAGTTTTTTCATAACTCGACTCGTCGTCTTTCCTTTCTGGTGAGTCCAAAAAAAACGACTTTCTGCATGCTCAAATATTCAACACCACTTGTAAAATTGCATGTATTTTCCACAGGGTTGTTTACAGTGTTTTGGTTGAGAGCTGGGAGATTATCGGGCCTTACCGAGCATGGTGGTTGCTGAATGGACTGCTTCTGGTCCTGCAAGTTCTTCACATCATCTGGTTCTACCTCATTGCTCGCATTGCCATTAAAGCCATTTTTAAGGGAAAGGTTAGTCTGGATTTTTTTTTTACCTCCGCCCACAGAATGGGGTTGTTTGTTCACACAGCCGTGCTTCTATTCACTTTTGTGAATACAGTATTTCCCAAACCACCGAAAGAATTTTAATTAAATTGCCCACAGTTACTCTGTACCTCCTGTAGATTAACTGTTTAGGTGTGCAAGCTCATGCAACCAAAGTCAAGGTCACAAAATTGAAAAAATGTTACTAATAAATCTGGCTCCGATTGACCTGGAGGAGGAGCGGCTCGACACCGAGCTCCTCCCGGATGGCCGAGCTCCTCTCCCGATCTCAGAGTGAGAGCCCACCCACAAGGATAAAGATTTATGTTTAGAAAAATAAAATAATCAGGATGCTGCATCGATCCGTCGTGATAAAGAAAGAGCTGAGCTGAAAAGCAAAGCTCTTGACTTACAAGTCGATCTACGTTCCTACCCTCACCTATGGTCACCAGCTGTGGGTGGTGACACGAAAGAACAAGAAGCGGCCTAAACGAGCTTTCTCTGCTGGGTGGCTGGACTCTCACTCAGAGATAGGGTGAGGAGGTCGAAGTAGAGCCACTGCTCCTCCAGGTCCAGAGAAGCCAAATGGGTTGGTTCGGGCATCTGATTAGGATGACTCCCGAGCGCCTCGCTGTTGATGTGTTTTGGGCACGTCCCACCGGGAAGAGACATAGAGGCAGACCTTGAACCTGCTTGAGAGACTGTCTCACAGCTGGCTGGGCAACGCCTCTGGATCCTCCAGGATAAACTGGAGGATGCAGCCGGGGTCTGAGGCGGTTGCCCCCTCAACCCAGCCTTGGTTAAGCAGAAGACAACAGAATGGGAAAAATAATCAACCCATTAGGGCTCATTTTTGTTTAGTTATAGAATTGAGCATGCAACTGTGGGATATTGTTTCATATGATTTATATTAAGCACAATTACAGTCTGGCTATAATGAATGTGGAGAGATATTTTTTTCCCTTCAAGTTTTGATTTCTGTCTGTTAACTGTACTTTTTTTTTTTAAAGGTTGCCAAAGATGACCGCAGCGACATAGAGAGCAGCTCTGACGAGGAAGTTTCGCCAAACAGCAGCAAAAATCAAACCGCAAAATCTGGGGACAACAATCACCGTGTACAAAACGGAGACACTCACAGCCATTGAGAGTTCACCTTGCCGTAACCTCCTGAAAATAAGTGTTTTGTTAGATTTTTTTTCCCAACACATTCTTTAAGATATTTTTGTAGACAGAACTTGGAAGAAGAACAACTCCTTGTGTGGCAATCAGAGTAAGCTGCACTTTATTGAAGCCTTTTTTATTAAAGTTTACAAGTGATTGTTTACAAGAGTTGACAGAAATGGGTGTGTGTGTGGGGGCAGTGAGGGCCTGTATGTGTGTGTGTTATAGAAACTGTAGAAATGCCTACAATGTTACTACCAAAATCATGTAAATAAGATTGTCCTTTTGTAAGTGTGTAATATATCAATGAACTACAAAAAAAACCATTGAATTATATATGAAATATGCAACAACTTGTGTGTGATTGTGTGTTTTTAAACATACCACAAGTTATTTTTAAAAAAAAAATAAAGCCTCAAAATGAGAAGTTTTAGCATCTTGGTAAATTTGCTTAAGAAAAAGTAATAACTGTAATCATTTAACTAAATTTTACATCCTTGGTTTTTCATTTTTCCAGCTTACAGGAAAGATTTCTCAAGCTCTGTTGGCTTCCTGAGATTTTCACTGAAAGGCTAGTTTGTGACCTGTAGGGTCTGGTTTTAAGAAGCTGGAAACAGTTGTATTGTGGTAAACCCAAGCATTAATCATTCAGGCTGTGCCGTTGTTCTGTCGAGTTGTGAGGACTTGTTGAGATGAGAGGCTGGGTGCTAGTGGGCATGCCCATGACGCAACCAAACTTCGCCCAACTATGTAGTACGTCTTTGTTGTGTGCATTTCATTGACACATAATATTTACACCTAACGCTGTGATTACTCTAACCTTAACCGCTACCCTTATTTGTGCCTTAACCCAACCTCCATACTAAACAGAAGTGCTAGGTCACTTCTTGACAGGGGAAGCTTGGTTCGACAGTGATTCCGTCATGAAGGCAGAGTTTGGATGCGTCATGAGCTGATGTGCCAAGCTTCTAATCTCAACGGACTTCATAACTCGACAGAGCGTCGTATCTTGCAAATCTTCAAACGATTGGGTGGTTTGTCCTTTTCCCGAGGAGTTTAAACTCCTCAGTATGTTATCTTCTGACATTCCTCCAGCATGTCGAGAACATCCTCACTGAAGTCATTATATCTCAAGCTGAAAAAGATGGAAGGAGAGACAAAAGTTTAGATTCCTGTTCAATTAAAAATGCCTTAAAGCAACATTTCCAAGTCTCTCAGGTTTCTAATTAAATCATTTTGCTTACATCAACTCTTTCATAATGTTGCTTTCCTTGACAACTTGGACAATCTCTGGAACAGATGTGTCCGTAAGTTGGTTGTTTCTCATCTCCAGCCTCCTCAGAGTCTTGCTGGTCCTCACAGCAGCACACATATCTTCAACACAAGCATCTGTCAAGCTATTCATTTCAACACTGCAATATAATACAAGCAAATATTAAAACTCAAACATACTAGAAACTGTTTTCTAAATGGTAAAATGATCCCTTAGTTTTTCTTTACTTACTCTAGTTCCTCCAATAAACAGTTGGGGTGAGCAACAGCTTCCCAAAGATGTTTAACTCCTTGGTCTCCCACCCTATTTAAACCAACATACAAGTTTTTAAGTTTGCATGTTCCATTTCTCAGCAGTGAGCCCAGCTCCTTGAAGACTGTTGGGGTTAACTCACATCTGGTCAAACTGTTGAATGGAGAAGAGTTTGTTTTAGTTGACTAGAACTTGCAAATGACAAACGGTGGTACAAGTGACATACTTGACACTTTGCATGAGGCATCCTGGTTGATTGAGGCCTTCGCAGAGCAGCAGGCCTCCTTCCTCGCCTAGCTCATTACAAGACAGGTCCAGTTCTCGCAGAGAGCAGTGATCTGACATCAGGATACTTTTCAAATAAGAGCCGCTTACACCAGTCAGGCTACAATCATACAATCTGAGAAGACGGATAAAAATATATCTGTGATTTGTGGAACTTTCTCTATGCACGTTTTCTGTGGAAACCTTAGTTTAGTTTTTTGCGATGAAACTGGCTTACCTAATGATGTAAAGTCGACATAGTTTGTGTTGCAAGCCTTTGCACAGAATCTCCAGTCCACTGTCACCAATCTCATCACTTGCCAGGTTTACTTTGGTAAGCTTTGATTGACCAGAACACAAAGCTGCAGCAAAAGCTTCCATGGATACTGCGGTCAAATCACACTGTTGAAGACTTTAAAAAGAGAAAGGTCTGTTAGTCAAACAAGTTTAAGAAAGTGACCAAAAACAAGTAGATAAGTTAATATTTTCACTGAAGTACATACTAGAGATCTTGTAGTCTGCAGTGAGGACTATGCATGGCTTTGCACAGTTTTGTAAAGCCGAGATCTTCAATACCATCAAACCTGATCTGCAGCGTGTGCAGCTGAGAGGTCTCTGAGGTCAAAATCGAAGCAACACCATCACAGCCGGCTTCTGACAGTTTGGTCTTCTCAAGACTGAGAGGAATGCAGAGAATTGAACCAAGTTCATTTTAGTCTTTTAGAAACTATAAAAATATTCAATAGTAAAGAATATTTACATCAATTTTTCTAGCTTGCTTTCCTTGAGACCCTCACAAAGTCTATTGAATTCTTCAATGCTGATTGGTGAATTTGAGATGCTGAGCTCCTTAACAACTCCTCTGCTGAAAGCTGAAGCCAGATGATGAACAGCTCCTGGACTGATCTGTGATAAACTGAGGAAGGAAGCCGAAAAGCAGAATGCACAATGAATTTAATCCACATTTAAGTCTTTATATTTATTATCTCTATATTATTAGTCTTCATATTATTCTTTATAAATCAAACTTACAATATCTGGTGTGATAAACTCAAAGTTGGAGCCAGAACCTCTGCCTTCTCCTCATTGAAGTTCGTTGTATGCTTCAGGTTTAATCTCTCCATTTTGCCGAGACAAGTGACAGCATAATTCATAGCTACACAGTCCTGGAGGCTTAAGTCCCTGTGAGCCGTGCTTGGGAGGGAGACAGAATCCATGGTGTTCTTTACTAGGTTCTCATTTTGAGCTTGATGCATCAGGTGGAACCATCTGTAATGCTCACCCTTGTAGCACCTTTGAAGTTTTCCTTTTAAGTTGCTTGTAAACCAACTTTCGTAATCTTTAAGCTGGTCAGGACTAAATTTTCCTAACAGGGTCTCCAGTGGACTGTTTTGGAGAGGTTCTGAGAGTCCAGACAAGAATAAATCTAGGAGAATTGTTTTGCATTCATGCTTTTTCAGCAACTTCTCCACACCTTCAAATATGGGTTGGTCCAGAAAGTAAGCAAGAGCTAAGATAAATTCTTGAATTAGTTGGGAATGGAAGGAGAAAGTACACTGGCCCGACTCTTGGTCACCATTCACTCTCAGAAAAACAGGAACTGAGGTGAGAAACGGTTGTAAACCAAACAAGTCAAAGTGTTCTTTGTTGCAGCTCGAATGTTGCTCAAGAAAGCAGTGAGAAGCCATCTGGCCGAGGCCCAACACTAGCGTTCTGTTGGTGAACTTACTTAGTGAGAGCGTCTGAATTAAGTGGACGAAAATACTCACAAAAAGCTGAGAAACCGTTGAAGGGAGTTTTGCTCCTGAATCCGAGAGGACTTTGTAAATAGAACAAACTGTCCAACAAAATCTAGGAGAAGTACAAAAATCATAGAAGCCTAAGGTCTTTTCCATGTGTTGGACAACTTCTTTGGCAGCAGCTGGGTCAACATAGAAACTATTGAAGAAGGCTTCTCGTTGAGGTTTTAGAAACCCCAAAATTTCCACCTGAGGACCACTGAAAAACTTCAGATTATCTGTTGGTCTTGAAGCCACAATACAAGCAGCTCCTCTCAAGAGTATTCCATTCAGCAAACTTGCCACTAGACAAGGTACTGAGGTTGTCTGTTTTGGGTCAGAAATGAGGGCATGAACTGAGGGGTCCAGGTTGTGATGGTAGTCGTCTAGCCCATCAAACACAAACAAAATCTCATCAGATTTTTCTAAAGCCAATGGAATGGACGCTGGACTGATAAAATGTTGATTGTGTTGAATTAATTTGTCCAAAGAGACAACTTCTTCAAGAAAATTGAATTCCCTGAACTGAAAGTAGAAAACATATGAGAAGTTCTGAAAGTACCGGTACTCTTCTTTTGCCCAATCTAAGATAAGCTTCTGCAGAGCAAATGTTTTGCCTGATCCATCCGGACCAATGAGTGCAAAGCGTCTAATCTCACTATTCAAAAGGTTGTGGAGCGCATGATCAATAGAGATTGAGACGTTATCTTTTGTTTCAGTAGTAAGAACAGGAATATACTTGTTGCTATTAATCACACTTGCAGGCAGTTGTCCTCCAAGAAGTGTTGACACACCCTTTGACTTGAGGATATGAGCAAGCACAGCTTCTTTATCCATTGTGTTGATCTCTAGAGAAGCAAAGGTAATAGTATTTACTTTAAGTAGGACAGACAAAGCAATATGTTTTATAAATGTCTGAATAAATATGCTAATAAGCCAAATTTTTAAAGTAAAACAATATTTCATTTCATCGCCGGAGCATATCCCGGGTGATTTTAAGTCAAGAGGCAGGGTACACCCCGAAAAGGTCGCCAGTCTGTCGCAGGGCCACACATACAACCATCCACGCACACACTCATTCTTAGGGGCAAATTTGTAATGTCCAAACATGCATGGTTTTAGAGGATTGGAGGAAACCGGAGTACCTGAAGAACACTTACAAATACACGAGGAGAACATGCAAACTCAACACAGAAAGGCCAGTGTTGTAAAAGAACATGCATTGCAATATTTAAAAACTAAAATGAGTGATTTACCTTGGATCAAGAAGAACTTGAAGAAAACGTGTAACCCAAGGGAGCAGATAGATGTCTGCTTTACAGCTGGGTGGGATCCAGATGAGTTGGTGCAAGAGTTGGTGATGAAACATGGGTGGTTTAAAACAGGAAGTACGCTTGGATTAAGAAACCTGATCTTTGTCTTAAAGGAAACTTAACTGGGAAAATTAAATTTGAATTATTTTCCTAGAGTGATTCTTTATTAAATAGTAAGGAAATATATTTATTTATTTTTTCAAATTGTGTTGTAAATAGAACACCAATGAATTTATGGTAAATTGTGTTTCTATTTTTTTCTGATAGGGAATTCATGGATGATATTAAACGTTCATTAAAACGAGTTTTTTTCCCACATAATTTTTTTTTCGCTTTTATTCTGAAATAAAAAAAAGTTCATGTACTTGTAAAACAGACCAGTAGAGGGCAGTGTGTACGACATGTAAAAACAGCTAGCTAAGTCGTCATAAAGGGATGATTGTGACCATTTTTTTTATTCCAAACGCTGAATATTTTCACGTGTCCTGTATCGCATATAACCAGAAGACAAACTCATGTTAACGAACCAGTTTTGGTGTGAAGGTGGTGTCTTAAAACATAAAAAACATTAAACGCTTAGTTAACCACACTGTACTCTTAACCCAAGTCTGAAGTGAAAAGAGAAATTGTAAAGCAGCAAAGATTTAAAAAAAAACTTATTTTTGAAGAGGTTTTCAAAGTAAAACCGGAAATTAACTAACACAACAAAGACATGCTCGAACAGACTGGCGACCTATTCGAGGTGTACACTCCTCTCGTCTTGAATCAGCCGAGATAGGCTCCGGTGTTGTCCGGCATACCCCGAAACTCCGCAAGAGACGGACGGCTCGAAAGATCCATGAATTAATATTTTGAGGAGGTTTTCAAAGTAAAACCGGAAATGAACTAAAACAACAGACATACCCCGCAAAAGACAGGAGACCTGTTGGGGTGTACTTTTAGCAGGAATAAGCGGTTCAGAAGATGAAAACAAATCAAAACGTGCTAAAAAATAATAATAATAAAAATCTAGCTTGTGTTACTACATTGTATATTTTTTTGAGGATTTATTAATTTGTACTTTCTAAATCTGGTTGTAATGCAGGTAGCTGATTAAAAACTAACTTTGTGCTGGATTCTTTTTTAAAAACAAGCTATATTGTATTCATATAGAAATGTACTGAGATTTATGGGTTTAGACAGGTTAAAACAGTTTTTTAATATTTTTTTTACATCATGAAGAGAAAAGTACGACATTCTTTCCATTCTTAAAAAATTTTGAATAGCATAAAAAAAAACTCTTTAAAACCAAATAAAAGCTTTAGAAACTTTATGAACACATTTATTAAGCTAAGGCTGTAATCTGGGCTAAACCCAAGAAAAACATGCAAAAGATATGTCTCTGATACAGAAGACTCAGAATGGAAAATAGAACTTCACAATTCCACCACCAAGAAACCACAATCTACAAAGAAACAAATTAATGTTGTCTCTCTTCTCAGCGCTCTCAAAAATTCTAGGCAGAGGCGAATCCAGGATTTTCTAAAGAGGGGGCGGGTCGGGCGGTGAGGTCGTAGACAAAACGGGCACCTGTCATTTTTCTGCATTTTGGTGCATGTTTGGCCCAAAGTTTAGAATAATTAAAGTAGTTAGAACACTTTTTTTTGTGGACCAAAGGGGGGAGGAGGGAACCCCTGGATTAGCTCCTGGCAGGTATTTTGTTTAAGTATATGTGTTGTAGGGTTTTTTTTTTTTCCAGTGCTTTCTGATAACTAGCTAAAGTTTGCCGACAGAAATTATGTATTTATATTTTTTTTAAGAATGACAAGAAAAATTTATAGATACATTCAGAACAATTTCTTGAGACAAAATGGCAACTCATTTTTGTCTTAGTAGACTTACTTAAGATATTGATAATTAATCAAGAAAATGAAAGATCTATCTTATCAAAAAGTTGAAATTACTAAAAAAAAAAAAAAGAAAGAACAATAAATCCATTTTAGAAATCCTGATAAAAAAAAATTCACATTAAACTTGAACATGTAGATTGAATATACATTGATAGTGTTGTGTGCGGATTCATTTCCAAAACTGAAATCAGAATAAGTAGAAGGAAAACATTTATTTACATGTATACCATCATTACATACAACTTCAAGTGCTCATGAAACCACGGTTAAATTAAAGGTATGTTAGAGTCCTCAGACTGAATCCTTGATGTGGTTGGAAGTCCAGTGATGGGTCTCTACTGTCTTGATGAGAACTGGTTTTAACTTTTTCTGCTGAGACAGAACGGCATCCATCAAGGCACCTATTGGAAAAAATATGCAACGATCAAACACACAGTATTAACAGGATGGAATAAAATCAACTCAATAATGCTTCTAATGCAGTAACGTTCAAATGCTCACATTGGATGGGAGCTGCGTGGACTTTGGGGACATAATCTTGACCATGTCTGCATATGGAAAAAACCAAATTACCTTTGATCATTTATGAAATTCAAAGTATTGGAACTAGAATGATTATTTAAATAGAAACTCCAACAACTTTTAAAAAAAAATGTTACTTTTGGGTGACGGCAAATAAAATGTCTTGTGTGGCATAAAAATATATTTATTGCATTTTTGTTGCACAAATGTTCGGCTGTAAGATGTTTTTTATGATGCGTATGGGTAACCACACGCATCATAAAAACTAATTCTTTAAATAGTTGTAACATTGACTGATTTGTTTATTGCTGGAATTTTACCAAATGTATTGTAAAAAGAAGTCATTAAAAAAATACACATGCACAAATATTTTCTAGATCATGCAAAAAAAGAGAAGATTGTCTCAATCTTTTTCTTTAAAAAACTATGATTTTTTTTTCTCTGAGAAGTTGTATCTAATAAATAGCACTCACCTCGCCTCCTCGCCCTCCAGCAGTTTCTTGTAGGTTGCGATTTCTATGTCGAGGGCCAGTTTAAGGTTCATGACCTCCTGGTACTGTTTTACCTGCAAAGCCATGTCCTTCTTGGCCTTCTGCAGTGCTTGTTCCAGATCCTTGATGCGCTGGTGAGCATCCTGTACAGCTTGTTCCCCTTTGCGGTCCACTTCCAAGATGTCCTTTTCAATATTTTTTTGCTGCACAGAAGAAAAGTTTTATAAAATTCTGAGCTCCACATTCCATTGAATTCATTTTATTTATATTTATTCATTCTGGGCAAATAGCGGCACGGTGGCGCAGTGGTTAGCACAGTGGCCTCACAGCAAGAAGGTCGTGGGTTTGAGTCCCGGGTGGGGACGAGGCTCGGAACACTGTCCTTTCTGTGTGGAGTTTGCATGTTCTCCTCGTGTTTGCGTGGGTTTCCTCCGGGTACTCCGGTTTCCTCCCACTCTCCAAAAACATGCATGCTAGGTTGATTGGTCGGTGCCAAATTGCCCCTGGGAATGAGTGTGGATGGTTGTGTGTGTGTGGCCCCGCAACAGACTGGCGACCTGTTTGGGGTGTACCCTGCCCTTTGCCTTAAATTAGCCAGGATGGGCTCCGGCACCCCCCGCAACCTCGAAAGGGATTGATGAATAAGAAGATGACTGATGACTGATTCCGGGCAAATAAAGACAAATGCAAATTGCGGACAGAAAAAAACTCAAACAAAATGTGCAATTTCTCACAAAGTTAGAAAAGGAATAGAAGAAAGAAAACCTTTTTGAATTCTACCATGATTTTCAAGTTTACTTAGTAAAATAGAGTGATTAATAGTATTAAATGGTTTTTTTTAGACCAATGAAAATGACAGTTATGTGTTTCTTTTTGTCTGGAGCGTTTGAGAAAATGATGAGGTAATAAAACTGGTTTTTAATTGTTATGAAATACCTTCCAGTTAATCTAATGATTTGTTTCTTCATCAAAGAATTACTGATCAAAACCTTTAAAGCTAGCTTTAACTCTCTTGGTTTCTAATATTTTGCCAGAATTTTATAACAATTCAAATTGGATGACAGTCAAGTTTCTTTTGATCTAAAACACATGATAAATCTTCTGCCCTACCTGAGTGTTCAAAGCATGAATCTCTTGTTGCTTTCGGCTGATCATCTGTTTGAGCTTTGCTATTTCCCCGTTGATGGTATGCAGCTCATTGTTGCACCGGTCTGCTTCAGTATTCAGCTGGTTAAGCTGGTGTAAAGGGGGAACAAAAAGCAAAAAAAAAGATAATTATTAATAATTATAAATTATTTGCTTTTGCGAACCCATGTCTGGATGTAATAATCAGGTTTATCTTGTTGAGGCTCTATCTTCTGTTGTAGAACTCATTGTAAAAACTGGTTTATTAGACTAAAAAAGAAAGTACAACAAAGTTGGACTAACTCATGTCTGTGCAACATAACACAACTAGTTACTGTATCTTTACTCATGCCTGGAATTTATGGTCCTGCTTGGCACTTTAAAAACTTGACGAAGCCAAATAGTTAGCATTTTTTCCAGTAAGAGGTCATTTATTGTCTCACCTTTGTGTTGTGCCAATCCTCTGTCTCTTTACGACTGCGTGAAGCAATCTCTTCATACTGGTCCCTTGCATCAGAAATAATCTGATCCATGTTCAGCGCACGGGAGTTGTCTAGCTCTACGATCACAGAAGTCTCCTTCTGGTTTTCCTGTAACTCTCGCATCTCCTTTTATAAAATATTTATACACATTAGTGAGAGGAGAATATTTGTAAGCCAAATACGAGGACATATACTGTACATAAAGAAGTGTTTACCGCATCATGTACAGCCTCGCAGAAACGGATTTCATCACTAATAATAACCATCTTCTCATGTAGTTCCACATTAATCAAGTGTGCCGCATCTACTTTCTAGAAGCACAAAAACCCTAATCAGTCACGTTTTATGAACAAATTTAGCAAACAAAGTGGTCAAATTTGAGATAACAGTGTTTAAATGAACATGATACTGTTTACCTTTTTCACCGAGACAAGATTGCTCTCTGCTTCGTTTCTTTTCTTGACCTCTTCCTCATACCTGAAAGAGCCACAGATATAACAGTTACATTCAAAGCAGTCCCATCTGTCTTTATAATGCCCTAACCTAAACTACAATTTACAATTCAGATGTCTTACATTGTCTTGTACTCATGCACTTTACCACGCATTGCATTGCACTCTGTGTCAAGTACTTTTTTGTCTTTGCTAAGACCCTCCAGCTGCCTTTCCAGCTGAGCAATGTGGGTTTTCAGAATTGACTCGACATCAGAGTGATTGGCAGACTCTTGATGCAACAGCTTCCACTTAGTTTCCAGCATTTTGTTTTGCTGTTCCAGCTTTTGCACCTTGTAACACAAATACCAGAAATAGGTATAGGTAAAAAAAATTGAGACGTTAAAGACACAGAGTTATTGAAAGTTAACAGTTCAAAAAATTCTGTTAAACATAAATTTGCGTTAAA
This sequence comes from Neostethus bicornis, assembly GCA_902685375.1. Lineage (NCBI taxonomy): Eukaryota > Metazoa > Chordata > Actinopteri > Atheriniformes > Phallostethidae > Neostethus > Neostethus bicornis. The sequence continues at coordinate 10,180,716 of LR738550.1, forward strand.
TGTGTTCCTACCTTGTCAATGAAGGAGACAAAGCGATCATTGAGATCTTTGATTTGGTTTTTCTCCTGTGTGCGGACAGCTTGCATGGTAGGGTCAACGTGTAAATCCATCGGAGTGAGAAGGCTTTTGTTGAAGGTGACAGATTTAACAGGAACTCCATTATTTGCCATGCTCATTTTAGGGATTGAGTATGATCCTAAGGATTTCGAGCTGAATCCTTCTAAGGATGAAGCGAAGCCTGCACGGCTCTGGAGTTTTCTTCTAAGACTCATTGTATTGTCAAATTCCGTTCTCGTCCTAGAGTAAAAGATGGAGAGCTCAGTCGGTGGATAAGTTCTGTTGTGTTTTTCTTATCTGTTTGACTATTTTATGAGGCAAAAATGGGTGTGAGATGTAAGTGATTTTCTAAATGTGGCTGAACCAGTCTGACGCATCCCATTGTTTCTCCCACCTGCCCCCCCTCAGAATTTTTTTTTCTTTTTCAAGCTGTCATTCTGGAATTTGTTCTTGCTCCAAGGCAGTAGGTGTGATTTTGAACACTGTCATTTTTTTTCTAGAGAATTAGAATGCTGGCTCAAGACTTATGTTTACCAAAAACAAAAGAAAATCTAAAGAAATTTTATTGTAAGACACAACCAGCTCTGAGTTTTAAACATCTGATTGTAAAAGTAACAATTCGGGACGTGTCAAAAACATCATCTGGTGTAATGGTGTAAAGCTTTTAATTATTAATTAGAGAGCTTCTTATCTCCGGTAGTCACCACCACCCTTCTATTAAGACATCCTCAAGAGCATCACTACACAAAAATTAACGCTTGAGCAACATCATAAACAAAGAAAGCTTGCTGAAAGAAAAGACAAAAACACGTAGTGTTTTCCTTTGAACATCACTATGTGAAGTATGTACACGTATTTTGTGAGTGCATGTAAGAAGTTGGAAGTTTTTTTCTCAAAATAAGCTTCTAGAAGACTGTAAAAATGAGTGATGTTGGTCTGAGATTAAATTCTCACCCATCTATTCGTTGTGGACATATCTTTCTGAAAACAGGATAAAGCAAAGACACTAGTTTTTGGGGTTCACTCAGCAAAACACAAAGTCACTGTCACTGACACGTTTATTTACAAGTTAGCATATTCCCTCAGGTTGTCAGCACATTACTACAGATAAGAACAGATCATTAGATAGGACGTACAGATACATTAATCTGCATCAGTGGGTTCTTCTGCTCAAAGCAAAGCTTCAGGGCCACTTGTCTTTGAATGCCAAAAGACATTCAAATTCCTGAATCTCTTCTGCATACTTGTTTTTCATCTCTACTTTTGAGGTTTACTACTAACTCGCATTTGCCAGTAGTTTATCAACTACTAACTGAATTGACTACTTCAACTTGACAACTCACCTCGTGTATTTACCTTCTAATTGGTTTGGCACCAGCATTGAAAAGGTGTGAGATTTGGTTTGCTTCACATTTTTACAATTCAATATTTCACAAGAGTCCAACTCCTATACCTAGTCAGCTGTCCACATGTCTGTTTTGTTCCATCTATGACAAAATCCCACAGTAAAAATGGCAATGACAGCAAGGCAAACATTGAAGCTTTAAATATTTTATAGTTGACACAGTCAGACAAACTTCATAAATGGGAACATTAAACACTGTGAGGCTAAATTCAATAAAACACTCTTTCTGCAGCGGCTCCCTTCAGGTGCTTCTACCTTGTCTAAATAGATAGAAATGTGCATCTGAGTCATGGTCAGAGTTCTGTTGTCTTTGGCTATTCAACAGGTATAGTGCAGCTTAGAAGACGCTGAAAAAGATAGTAGAAGCAGTTAAAGGTAGGTACCCTGAAAACAAATTCTTGGCTCCAGAAGAAAGGTTTAAGAATGCTGAATGTCATTTTTTTATTTGGAAAAAATATCTGAGCTGATGTGCAAGGTTAAGCAGTTCAAGTTTGATGTGGTTGAACTTACCTTGATGCATGCCTCGGGCCCTGGAACAAGTTTTCTTGAGAATGGCTGCAAATGGCTCTAGATTTGCTTTTTGTGGGTGGAACAGAGCTGGCTGGTTTTAATTTACAACTTCCTTATTTTAATGAATAAGTAGGACCAGGTCCTGTACGACATAGCAACTCTCAAGAGTAACTGAGTAAACACTGCTTTCACAGAGACGAGACTGCAGAAATTGGATACAAAAGGGCAAATTGAAAAAACTAATCTGCAAATTATATATAGAGTAAAAAATTTACATCACATAAAACATAAAAATTACAAGGCAATTACAATAAAAATTACAAGACAAACATTTCTGCTACTTCAATCACACAAAATATAGCAAAGGACACTCATGTGTTTGACCAAGACGAGATGGTTAGCCATTTTTTTAAATGCTGATATGTGTTTTATTTCACTATAGAATACTGTCCTGCAGCATCAAAAGCCCTTGTAACAACATCCAGCTCCTAAAAAAAAAACTGGTCCTTCCACTTAAAGTGAAGTTAAAAAAGCGTTCTATGGAAACCCTCCTCCCCTGCCAATAATCTTTCTCGCGAAAGAAAAGAATTTAAGTTCTGAAATTAACAAATAGAAAGTAGATTTGAAGACACATCACATCATGTCACTAAGTGTTCTAATAGGAATACAATTTGAAATATTTTCTTTTTATCTGTTCTTTTCTCAGGTACACAAATAATCGTGATCATTGCACAAAAATTTGGATCCGGATTTCCTCTCCACCCTAAAAGCTTTAATATGGGCTGCCCGTCTGATATCATCATTACTAATCCTGTCCATCCTGGTCCATTCCAAAGAAAACCTCAGACTCACTGCTATCTCTACTTCTTTTCCATAGTGCTACTGTCTCTAGACCAAACAACATGGCTGCTTTCACCAAAGTTTTATTCACCTTTACTTTCAATTTACCTTGAATCTTTTCTGTCATGCATCACACCCTACATCTTTTCCAACTGCTTATTCACCTCTTTTCCACACTCATATAAATTAAATCATGTTACGTCTCTGTTACTACAATCGTCATGAAAACTTTTAAACAAAAATAACAATTTTTTTACCCTAAATTTGGCGATTATATTTCTGCATGACATTATAGTCCTTCAGTTGATTGTTGTTGGGTTTCATTAATCAACTTCCTTGAATCCCTAATGCAGTACCCTGTACCTAATACATGTATTAGGTACATGTAATACCTAATACATGTATTAAAATAAAATTAAATGAAGGGTTTCATTCCAAAACTATTCCACCAATCTGGGTTAGAAGGTTTCAAATGTAACAAAGACGAGCCACTTCGTTACTTACCAAAGAACAAAACATCTGACACCTGCCAATAGTGATTTCAAGCCTAAGGAGATAATGTTGTTTATTTGGTTGATTGTGTTTGGTAAAAGACGACTGAATTATTGTTTTTAAACGTTTGTGAGAAAACTTGAATTTCCTCCTTTAAAGCAACGGTGCCACTTCTTTCACACTTTACTATTATATTATGTTACAGGTCAATTTGACTCATTCCAATTTTGTGAATATAATATTAATATTGGTATAATACAAAGTACTGGTTATCCTTTGTATTTCTTCTGACAATATTGTGACTTTATCTCATCTTGGGTTGCCAGACCCGAGATCGTGTGGGAGGGGAGGTTATGGAACCAGAAATAATAAAATGGAAACACATGAATTCACATCAACCGATTGGTGAAGATGGGTATGGAATCTAATAAAAACAATATTCACAGGCAAAAAATTTTGACATGCTGACTGCATTTGTGCCAAACTCGACCAAAAGCGACTGACTATATTGTGAGCCATCTTTTGTAATCCAAGAAAAGAAGTGTCTTCCTTTGATTGCAACATTTCATACACTGCTCACGCTGTTCTTTCAGTCAGTCATCAGTCATCTTCTCTTCCATCTGTCACTTTCGGAGTTGCGGGGGGTGCCGGAGCCCATCCCGGCTGATTTAAGGCGAAGGGCAGGGTACACCCCGAACAGGTCGCCAGTCTGTTGCGGGGTCACACACATACAACCATCCACACACACACTCATTCCTAGGGGCAGTTTGGTATCAGCCAATCAACCTAGCATGCATGTCTTTGGACGGTTGGAGGAAACCGGAGTTCCCAGAGGAAACCCACGCAGACACGGGGAGAACATGCAAACTCCACACAGAAAGGACAGTGTTCCAAGCCTCGTCCCCACCCGGAACTTGAACCGCTGTTCTTTCAAAATCAAATTATTCAGTCTTTTTTTGTAAAGAACACTCAGACATACCAAGAGTTTGGCAATGTTAAAGCAATGACTAGCTCAGTCTTATTAGTCACAAGGAATAGCTTAATGACATGTTTTTCTGACTGACGTTTCTTATTTTGAGACGACGTACAGTGGTGTTAAAACCTTGTCGACTGCAACATTGCAGATGTGTAAGAAATTTAGGAGTGTCTTTTACATTTGAACATAACGTGAGGAATGTTTTGGATTCTATCTTGACAAGTTTACCATGAGGAGAAATGCATTACTTGATATTTAAGAACGCTTAAACAATCCCTCACAACAAATGCATGAGTTTTAAGTAATTTTCTTCTGTTAAAGCTCTGAAATGGTTCAATTTGAAAAAGCTTTCCATGAGCCGGGGCAGTTAGTTTTTCCCTTTAAATCACACACATTATTATCTTTAATTCACAACCCACCATAAGAAACATGGCAAAAAACACTGTTATTAAAGCCTTTTCCATACATGGAACAGAGCTGGAGGCAGAAGACATGAAGATTCTGGGGTTCTCCTTGAGAGTGACCAAGAGACCTTGTGGCAGATCAAAACAGATATTCTTAGATAAAATGTATAAAGGGCACAAAAGTATTGAGTGTGAGTCTCATGATCTCCTCTCTCCTGGAACATTTTCTCCCTTCAAATCTGGCTCTCTGCCCTAATTAAGTCCCACTTGCCTCTCCCTGATGTCTGCACCTGTGTCTCGTCCTCCCCCTGGTTATTTAAACCCCGGTGCCATCACTTTGGTGTTGGATCATTTGCTGTTCTTCACTCCTGCTGCAGCCATGATGATGTCACTCCATGTCCTCTGGCCCCTCCCTGTTGTCTTCCAGCCTACACATGCCTAGCTATCCCTCTTCCAGAAACCCTGATTAACTTCAATAAACTGACTGCATTTGGATCTTACATCTCCATCTTCAAAAAGAAGATGGAGATATAAGAGTAGAAAGGGGAAACTAACTCACTGTGGTGACCTTTGATGGGAAAAAACAAGAAGAAGACACTTTTAACATTGATGATTTATGATAGAATCAGAATGTGCTTCTCTAGACAGAAACTTGCTGTTCATTAAATAAGTAAAAAAAAAAAATACACCAATTGCCAAAATTCTCATTTTGATTTTTTTTTTTTTCACGGTGTTGTTTTGTCTCTTCTTTGTGTCAAAAATAAATTGTCAACAAAAATACTAGCAAATGGCAAGTGACACAGTGGTTAGCACAGTGACCTCACAGCAAGAACATCTGGGTTTGAGTAACGGAGTGAGGACGAGGCTTGAAACGCTGGCCTTTCTGTTTGAAGTTTGCATGTTCTCCCCATGTATGTGTGGGTTTTCTTTGGGTACTCCGGTTTCCTCCCACCCTCCAAAAACATGCATATTCGGTTGATTGGACACTTTTAAATTGCCCCTAGGAATGACTGTGTGTGTGGATGGTTGTGAATGTGTGCCCCCCCAACAGACTGGCGACTTGTTCCGGATATACCCCAACTCTCCTTGATGTTCTAAACTATGCTTTTTTTTTTAAATCCCAGTAATACATATGAAGAATTTTCTTCGTGTAAATTTAAGAGAAATATCACAACATCAACAGATAAATAATATTTCTTTCCATTTTTTATTAAAAAAAAATTGAGAAAGTAAAAATGACAACGGAAGTTGCGTTCGTGCTTCAAAAGTTGGCTCGGATTTTTAGGTTTCCATTTACTAAACCCCTGGATTATTATTTATTTTCTCTCTCTTTTTTTTTTTTTTTTTGTAAATTCAAGTGAATAGATTAATTTGAGTTTTCTTATCTCAAGTTTCAGATGTGAAGCTTTTCAATAGAACAACAAAAGCCATATTTAATGTTATAAATTGTATTTTATAACTGCTTTTAACGAGGGGTCTTGAACGCTTTCCTGTCCATGTGACGTGTGCTGGAGAAAAACACTGTGCAGCAGCAGTAGACTGTCAACAACTGTTGAAAAGATCTGAGAGAACCTCAAGTTTCTCATCTAATACCGATAAGCCTTTCAAACTTCACTAAACCGTCATCCACCTGTCCAGCAGACAGGCCGTCTCAATGCATTACAGAGAACCGAAAACACCAAGGCGTCCATGGATGTGTACGATTTATTTAGTAGTTGCAGAAAGGGCGACATTTGTAGAGTCAGGTAAACAACGACTTTCCCCACATCATTAAAACCCCTTTTCTGAACACATCTGACAATATAACTGCAATCGCAATTACAATTTAACAAAACATGAGCTTTTAGAAACCCTGATCGTTTCCTGATTGAGGAAAATGTATTGTTTTGCTTAAAAACTGTGGCTAACATTAGCTGTGCAGCAACTTTAGCTAACATTAGTAGGTCAACTCATCTGTGTCCAGATGTGGTGAAGCTATGTGTCACATCAGCATGATGGTGTGTTTTATTCTTGCTCTTAAAGATTGCAATGGTGAAACAATACAGTGATGCCCGTGATCAAGCTATTTATCATGTAAACAGCTTGATCACATGTGCTAAGCTACATTTAAAACCACCATTTTCTCATGCATGATTATTTTTTTCTGTATATTATCATTTCACCTTGTTTTCTTCTTACTAAAAGGTACCTTGTTGAGCAAAGAGATGTGGATCTCAATGTGAGAGATAAATGGGACAGCACTCCTTTGTAAGTAACCCTTTTTTGCAGATCATTTGAATTTTTATATCTGCAAGTACAGAAATCCTACAAATCCTTTTCATCAGGTACTATGCCTGCCTTTGTGGTCACGAGGAGCTGGTCCAGTACCTGTTGGCTAGTGGTAAGATTATATTTAGTTTGATTTACATGCACATCAATATTTACAATGTTTCATCATCTGAATTGCTTATCCCTAACGGGGATGCCGGGGTGCCTGAGTCTATCTCGGCTGATTGTAGGCAATTGGTGGGGTACACCCCAAACAGGTCGCCAGTCTACTGTGCGGTCACAGTAGACACAACCATCCACAGACACATTCACTCCAAGGGGCAATTTCATAGCAGCCAATAAACCTAACGTGCATGTTTTTGGAGGGTGGGAGGAAACCATAGTACCTGGAGAAAACCCACGTATACACAGGGAGAAGATGCAAACTCCATACAGAAGACCGATGTTTCAGGACCCTTCCCACCCGGGACCTAAACCCCAACCCTTTTGCTGTGAGGTCACTGTGCTAACCACTGTCCTACCGTGCAGCCCCTTATTTGCAATGTCTTTTTTTTTTTTTGTGTTGATTTACTTGCAGGTGCCAAGTGTGAAGCCAACACGTTTGATGGGGAGAGATGTGTTTACGGATCCCTGAGTGACTCCATCAGACGTCTCCTCAAAGATTATAAATGTGTCAGTGTCCGTGCCATGCAGAGGAATGATTTCAACTACTTTCTGCACATGTAGGTGTCCAGCTGCTTCAACGATTCAATCTTTCACCATCTTTACATTTGGCAAAGAAAATTAAAAAGTCCCATTTGTCTAAAATCTGTCGTTTTGCATTTTTCTTTAGGTTACTGGAGCAGGGTCAGCACAGTGATGTCAAGTTCCTGGTCCATGGACAAACGTTTTTGGCCCATAGATGCATTCTCAGTGCACGATCAGAGTACTTCACTGAAATGTTTGAGACTAAATGGAAAGGAAAGAATCTTATTACCCTCAAGCACCCATTGGTAGATAAAATGTTATCTTCCTTTTATATTTTGGACTCTGTAGTCCAGTAGTTTGTTGAAGAAGTATTGAAAACTGTTTTGTTGCTTTTAGATCAATCCCGCTGCCTTTGGAGCCATCCTGCAGTATTTCTACACTGGTGAGAATATTTATGAGATCCTAAATATGCTACACAAGCTTTCACATGATTTGAAGTGAACTGTTCATATGGAGCTGTTAAGAAGCTAAGACTCAGACGGGAAGCCCAGGCTTCTCTCACCCCGGCTGCATCCTCCAGCTCACCTGGGAGGATCCTGAGGTGTTCCCTGGCCAGCTGTGAGATGTAGACCCGCCATTGGGTCCAAGCTCTGCCTCTCCTTGTGGGACGTGCCCGAAACACCTCACCAGCGAGGCGTTCGAGAGGCATCCTAACCAGATGCCGGAACTACCTCATCTGGCTTTTCTCGATCCGGAGGAGCTACGGCCGTACTCAGAGCTCCTGCCGTATGGCAGAGCTTCTCGCTCTATCTCTGAGTGAGAGCCCAGCCACCCTGCAGAGGAAACTCATTTCATCCGCTTGTATCTCATTCTTTCCGGTCACCATCCACAGCTGGTGACTGGATGAGTTTTCAATTTTCTGAAAATTTTGGTTAACCCACTAAAACAAAGACAAAATCTAGAACTCATTTACAAGTTATCAAACCAAGACCATAAAAAATAAAAACAATCCATTTAATTCATGTTTTACCATTTTTTGGATGTGTATGCATATCAAATGAGCAAAATAAAAGAAATATGAGGAGGCAACTCTTTTGTGATTTTTACACACATCACAGGGCGAATGGACATTGACATAAGTCTTGTGGAAGACAGCAGGCGGCTAGCAAAGCAGTGCAAGATGGCTGACCTGATAGAAGAGTTGGAAAATAAATGCAAACAGGTGTATGAATTTGGTGAGTCAAAACAGTTTCACATCATTTTCTGTTTGTGTGGTTGGTATTTTTAAAAAAAACATTTTATCTGCTTGTTTTTTTTTCCAGAAACTTAGATTGACCACATGAGTAACTATGAATTTGTCTCCTTTCATTTTGAAGTATCAAACAAGCCAGGGACCTGTGTGAAAGTTCTCAGCCTAGAGCCTCAGACCTGCCAGCTCCAGGAAGAGATGGCTCAACTAGCAGACTGTGCATTACCCACTGAACTACGAGTAAGCAGCTATTTAAGCATTGAAATACACCGTCTAGTTGTTGTTCTGAGCTCTGTCTGCTGTTCTCTCCTCAGGTTGGATTTGGTGAGCTTCCTTTTAACAGAGTGGACCGTTTCCCAACTTATCCTGACATCTGCTTCAGGGTCGACGGCTATGATTTTTTGTGCCACAAGGTACAACGGTCCACACTCCATTCTTCAAATTCTGAACAACTTACTCATTTCCATCCAAAAATATTAACGTTATGTGCTTTTTTTTGTCTGTGTGTTCAGGCATTCTTCTGTGGCCGTAGTGATTATTTCAAAGCATTATTGGAGGATCATTTTAGTGAGGGCGAGCAGCTGCAGTCCCAGCCCAGCACCCCGGTGATAACTTTACATAACATCTCACAGGATATCTTCATTCACCTCATGTATTACATCTATACTGACGACACCGAGGTATGTGCAGTTTTTGTGTGTATTACCAAGTTATCTGAAAAAACTTTTTTTTTATCATTTTTGTTGAATCCCCATCCAGCACCCATTATTGGTTTACGGTTTAGAGCATGAAATAAGATGTCTTTTGTTTAACTCATGCATTGAATGAATTAAATGGACCCTTCTGTTACCATCCAGCTGATGATGGAGAATGTGTTTGAGGTGCTGTGCGTGGCCGACATGTATCTCTTGCCGGGGCTGAAGCGACTCTGCGGGAAGACACTCGGAAAGGCAATTTGCGAGGAAAACGTCTTGCACATGTGGAAAACGGCGAAGCTCTTTCAACTTTCTCGGCTGGAAGATCAGTGCACAGAGTTCATGGCCAAGATCATTGAACGGGTGTGTTACCGTGTCTTTGTTAAAAGAAGTGTGAGCTTCAGTGAAACTTTCAGTTTGTTGTTCTATATCATATCTTTGAAAAAAAAAAAAAAAATCAGGTCAGTGTTTTAAGAGATTGAAGATTTCATGTTTGTAGGATGTTCAAATGTTCTTTTAAAGTGAAAGCATTGCAAAATTGAAACAGAAATGTATTTGAGAAAACGAATGGGCATGCTTGAGTGAAATGTTTAACTATCATTTCAGGTATTTTGGCAATCCTAATAGTGGAATGTTAGTTTGTTTCTCCCTGTCTGACAAGTAAAGACTTATAAAAGTCCGTCCGCTGTAATCAGTGTCATCCATATGTTGGTTTCAATGCAACAAGCTTTAACAGATTCCACGTTAAGCTGATGTTCTAGACATTCTGGTCCGTTATGTTCTGTTAAATTCACGCTAGTCTTGCTCTTCTGTTACAGCTGGTGGAGCAAGCTGAGTTTGCTGAGATGATTAAAGAGGATGCTGCATCACTGGAGGAACGACATGAGACCGATTCCGTCCCTCTGGTGGACGACATCCGTTACCACATCGCCAGCAACGTGCAGACCTACAGCGCAATCGAGGAAGCCAATCAGAAACTGGAAGCTTTGGAGGAGCTGCTTTCCAGCATTAATATTGACTGTTGAACAAAGTCTCTAAAGTTTAAGACCCAAACAAAAGCGCAAAAAGGTCTCTGATGGGAATTTTATTTGCAGTGTATGGCACAAAATGTACTATACGTGAAGCCAGCTTTTACCAATGTTATCAGAATACGCTCAGAGATGCTTAAAGTTTCTTTAAAAAACTTTAATCTGATTGTGAGAAACAAAAATCTGATATTGAGAAGACGTGTTGTGTTCTTCAAGTTGGATTCTAAAAGAATATTTTCTTGTTTAAAACAAAATCTATAAGCATTGTAAATGCCTTCGTTTGTGCTGCACATATTATTCTTCATACTAGATTCGATGTCGGCTTATTTTTCTTTTAAAGTGTTGTTGGTGTCGACATTGTTTAAACTTTATCTAGTTTTATGTTTTATTTTAACTAGGAATCACAGCATATGACGCCCAATGTTACACGTGTAAATGAATATTTATGTTCCTTTTATTTATTCATAAAATATTTTGTTCTAAATTATGATCTAGATGAAACATAAAATATGTTTCTTTAAATAATTGGATTATTGCACCTCAGAATCACGTCATTGAGTTATATCACTTACCAATTAGTAACCTATGCACTTTGTGGACAAATTAAAGTTACACATTTTTCCTGTAAATGTAATTTGTCTTGCATGAAGCAGAACCTAAATGTATTTTCTGTATCCCATTTTCAATCACCTAGTTTCATAAAAAATAGGTGTGCATTTGCTCCTGATCCAACAAATTAAACCTTATATGCAACTTTGTATTTATTGTTTTATTCAAACTATATCACATCTTATATATTGTGATGTTTTTTTCTACCATTTTTGTGCATTTTTCAGAAAAGAAAAGGTATATTTCAGGAAAATACACAGTTTACCACCACTCAGGCTGATCATTGCTAATGTGCAATACTTTTTGCATAATTTAATACATATTTTAATAGTTTGAATTACTGATGAAAACAAAAGGGAACATTCACAGTAAACATAAATCACTAGATGAAGGAATTAAATAAAACTATTACTGTGTGCAAATGGAGTACAACTAAACCCATCAATACATGAAAGGAATCCATGAGGGATGAAAGAAAATGACTACTATATTTTTCAGACTGTAAGTCGCACCTGAGTATAAGTCGCACCAGCCAAAAATGCATTTAAAAAGGGTAGACATACATAAATCACTCCACAATATAAGTTGCACTCACGGCCAAACTGGAAAAAAAATGCAACTGAACATACGGTAATGTAATTGCACATGCAAATAAAGCTAGTTATCTTTTGAATGCCAACCATATAAGATGTGTAGACACATATTCTATGCCATTGGACTGATACTCAAATATACAACTATATTTTTGATAGTAAAACTGCATTAAATAAAAAACAATGGCAAATAAATACCGACAAATTAAATTAACTAATAATATAACAAACATAATATAATCAAATAGTAAACAAATTTATCAAAAGAACGCAAATGTTCCCGCAATATGAAACACTGCAAATAACACTAAGCGCATACATTAATTTGCAATGATATTTTAACACTCAAACTGAAAAACTGGAAACAGTTATTTTCACATATTTACAGCAACATAAAATTGTAATTTCATAAATATCCGAAAGATGGTGCCATTTCTCATATAACTAATTCAGACCGGAACTAAAGAATCGCGGCATTCATTGGAGTGTTTCAGAAAGTCCAAGGATTTATTCAGTCAAATTGTTAAACCTGCTATTAGTTTGTTTAATTTGTACAAGAATAAAATAAACACTTAAAAAATACTCACTTCCTAAATTGTTTTACATGATTAGGTTTCCCCACTAGAATCTATCCAATCGTGAAGTTCGTAGCAAATTAATCGCCCCCCCTTTTTTTTAACAACACACCGGAAGTAGGTTCCACCAGAGCTAACAAGCTGTAATTTCACTAAATGGTCCAAACGTGGCGCCATTTTTCCTTTTTTTAGTTAACCTGCTGTATCTGAGTTTTCTTCCACCAGATAATTGTTTCGCAAGTATTTTACGAGTTAAAAATATTAATCTTGGTGTGTATTCCAGGAAGCAGGTTTAACTTGCCATCTGGTAAACACTGAGCTAGAGGTTCATTAACCAGGGGCGGACCCAGAATTTTTCTAGAGGGGAACCGAGAGGGGCTGTGAGGTCATATTCAAGAGTCTGGGGGCATTCCTGCATTTCGGTGCATATTTTGCCCAAAGTTGATAATAATTAAAGTAATATGAACACTTAGTAATTTGAGTTTTTTAATGCAGGCAGTGAAAAGTCACCAAAATTACATATGGAAGCTCAGTGTTCATGAACAGCATTCTGCGGGGATGCCTTGTAATGCACTTGTCTATGAGGCCTCGTAGTCCAGGGGGATATCCTTGTGGTCAAACAACAACAAAAGTCCATTGAGACAGTCCTGCCTTTAATATCTAGCAGAAAATGTTAGATTTCAACTGTCAGTTAGAACTGAAAGTTGAGATTATCAACAAGCTTACCCTTAAACTTACCCACGTATGTCACATAACGTACCTGCTTTCTGGAAGCAGGTACAGTATGTCACATAACCTGCTTTATGTGGCATACAGTACCTGCTTTCTGGAAGCAGGTACAGTGTCACATAACCTGCTTTATGTGACATACCTGCTATCTGGAATGTACCCCTGTAATCTACATGTCTGAATTTATGAAAACATTGTGTATGCAGCTCTTTGGCTATATTCACTTATCACGGGTTTACAAAAAGCTTCAAGAAACACAATAAAGTGTCATCATGCAAGCTTGGCAGTTCATAATTAGTTTCGAAGTGAGCACAACCACTCCCTTTTTTAAAAAAATTCAAAATGACAACAAAACTATAATTTTAATAGAGCTTTGACTTTTATTAAAGTCAAAGCGCACCCTTCTCAAAAAAGAAGGGTTCTTGTTGCGTCACATTAAAGTTAAATTATGGTTCTATCCTTTACAAAAACAGAACTTTTGGCCTACTGCCCAGTCTGCAGAAGCTTACATGCTAAAAAAAAACCCCAACAAAATAATCCATCTATTGGGTTATAATTCAGCAAAACTCCTTTGCAATTATTTATGCTAGAGCAACTTTAAGACTAGTTTATTTCTTCTTTTTTTAATCGTACTGTATCTATTCCTCATGGGGAAATTAAGCCGGCAGCCATAATGGCACCAATGGTGGGAGAAGCTAGGGGTTAGGTGTCTGCTCTAGGGACACGCAAACATGAGCCCAGTAGGAATCGAACCGGCTTTTTTTGGTCCAATGACAGACTTTTTACAACTGAGCTAACACCCCTGTTAAACAATTTTAAACTCAAGACTTCCAGACATTTTTTACATCTTAGTCGCTTTTTGTAACGTCTAAGTTTTTTTTATCATCATTTTCTAATTGTATGACTCCAGATCAGCAGACAAAAAAGAAACAGTCCAGGTTTTGTTAACTTAAAACTGGTTGAAAACATTACTGTAACAGTTTTCACACATGTCCTGCAGTCCTGGCATTTTGCTCAGAACTCAAATCTTTCTCAAAAGTATTTACTTCCTAACAAACACTGAATGAGTCAGTACCAAGGTTGAGTAATCACTTTGCACATGAGATGTCTATTCATCATCTTTCACATGACAATTTATCCTAATAAATAGAAGAAAAAAAATAATAATTTGCCAGTAAAAACTTGCTGTGAGTAAACAAAAAAATTTCCACATCAATCTTGCATCACATGACACATCTAAACGCTTTCCTTTTTTCCCATTACTACGTGTGTGAGCACATCTCTGGGACAAAGTGTCCTGCTGCTGCAAACCCCCTGTGCTGACAGAAACCCACTGAACCCCAGGTTTCCACAAAAAAAAAAAAAAAGAGATTAACTTCTTAGGAGATTTGCATTCTGTTGGGAGTAAAATTAAAAAACCATGCAGACATTATTTCTAGAGATGGTGAGGCGATCAGTATACGGCTTTGGATGAAACAGCAATGTGAAAAATAAAAATTAATTAAAAAAGAATATTTGATACTATTCATTTGAAAAAAAAAACGGTATATGATTATGAGATTTTACCCAAACATATTTGGTCAAATTGTCTTTTCAATTTGAACCTTCATGCATCTTCTGAACTGCTTATTTCCTGAAGGGGTCAAGGGAGCCTATCCCAGCTGATTCAAGACAAAAGGCAGAGTACACCCCGAACAGGTCCCAGTCTGTTGCGGGGCCACACACACACATTCCTAGGGACAATTTCAAAGCAGCCGATCAACTTAACATGCCTGTTTTTGGAGGGTGACAGGAAACCAGAGTTCTGGAGGAAACTCGGGAAGAACATGCAAATTCCACACAGAACGGCATGTGTTCCAAGCTTCGTCTTCACCTGGGTTTCAAACCCCAACCTTCTTGCTGTGAGGCTACCCTGCTAACCACTACTCCATCCACCGTGCCACCGAATTTGAACTTTTTATCACTAATTCCATTGACTGATTTTGATGAGTTGTTCATTGAGACATTGAGAGTTGTTCTGTAAATAAGAACCTACATGTTTCAAACAACAGCAGACTTTTTTGCTCTTGAGTTATAAAATACTTTAAAAAGTGTACAAAAAATGCATTGACCGCAATTAGTCAAGTTTCTGGAAAGATTAAATATCTTTGACACATTTTTATTTGATTGGTCACACTGTGCAGGGTGTTGCCATTGAATGATTCACCTTTGGAAAAAAAAGATTATTCCCAGGGAGCGCCGGTTAACTGCGAATAGCAAAAGATTGCGGATAATAATTTTTTGTTTAATGCCTTGATATTGATATTATTAATAAATGTGGTTGTGATGCTCTGCACCATGCAGTGAATGACCCATTGTACTTTGTTAGTTTGTGTTAAGTGCCAATTAGCAGATGTTACTATTGCTAATATGCTTAACCCGGCTTTAGTTTAAAGCACAAATAGCTATTTGTACAGACTACTTAATGTGCTGGCATGTGTCAAGTCTTGTTTTTCACCAAAATTACATAACACTTTTGCTTGCCGTTATTGTAACTCAAACGAAATTATTCAATACAGCTGTAAAGAAACTTTGTAATCTTTCAAGGAGTCATTCATTCTTTCTTAAAAAAAGCCCCTGCTTTAAAAACACTGACAAAAAAAAACTTGTGCAATCGCCAGAACACTGAAATGTCTATTATTGAAATGTTGACTGTGTAAATATTGCATTTTCAGTCATTCAAGTAAGAACATTTCTTTACAGAGGCAATAACCTACACGATGAGTCATTTTCCTCCATAGTCCCTCTTTTTTGTGTCTTGTTTACTTTCTTAATCTTTAAAGAAGAAACAATGTGAGAATTTTGAAGTGAGCTCTTGAGTCATTCAACTGAGTTTCCCACAGAAATTTTTGACAGGCTTATTTGTCAAAAAAAAGATCCATTATGCTCATTTTTGTAACAATGAAAGCTTTTATCCGACATACCTTTCTTAATAGTAGGATTATGATCACATATAAATCAACCTTCTTTTTTGTTGGACTCTTGTTATGTAACTGTTTAACTGTTTTTGGAGTGTCAGTATTTAGTCTGTATTAAAGTCAGAGAGGCCAGACTGAGATGGTTTGGACATGTGCAGAGGAGAGAGAGCGAGTACATCGGAAGAAGGATGCTGGATTTGGAACCACCAGGAAAGAGGACTAGGGGAAGGCCAAAGAGGAGGTTCATGGATACAGTGAAGGAAGACATGAAGATAGTTGGTGTGACCAAAGAGGATGCAGCAGATAGGGTTAGATGGAAGAAACTGACTTACTGTGGCGACCCCTGAAGGAAAATGCCGAAAGGAGAAGAGTCTGTAGTTTTTAGTCTGTAGTCTGTATTTTTTAAGGCGACTTAAAGCCCTCAAAGTGCTTTATATCTAACAACACATTCCAACTCTCACACTGATAACAGAAGCTGCAGTTTGCAACAATAATAACATTTGTTGTGATAATTCATTAATTTTTACAAACTTTCATTTACGACGTGCATGGACGACATTCAGTACACGCAGGGATGTTAAATTTGCACCATCTGGTCTGTGTCTTTCCAGTATGCTCAGCCCAGCATGCTGCTATATGTGCCTCACGTGTAGCATGTAAAACATAATGTAGCAGATGGACAAGGCTACATGTGAGCACTATTAGTGCAAATAAGACACATAAAGTATCTTACATTGGTGACGCTTAAGCATTCGTATTTCCTTTTTGTACTGGTGGAGTAATGACTCAATTTGCCAATTTATGCTGCATATTTCTCGAACCAAAAGAATGGTGACCTAGTCCAAATATAAACTAAAACAAATCAAAACAACACTCAAATTATGCAAATTATGGTGTAACTTTAAATATTTGTTGCAAAAAAGTGAATTTGAACAAATATTGCAAAATTTGAGAATGCTACTGAAAGCATTCCTTTAGACAAATATAAAATTTGACCAACAAAGTGCATAATTTATTTATTCATTCAGGTGTTTATTGACTTTGCTGTGTGTAAGCTTATCTTATTTTGTGCCTAGAATAGCAGACTGGATTGGTTCCCAGATTGTATCAGATATTTAGATGAGAGAAAAAAGTTTGCTTTATGTAAACAAAGTATCTGCTGCCGCTTTCTACGCTTTGTGTCACAGCTATCAGATAGTGTTTCCATGATGCAACCTTGACGTTGACTTCAAGTTTAACTAGGGTATGTGTTTAAAAACTGATATCCGTGACCATGTTTTGTCAACACATAAAGATCTGACCATGTCACTACATGACACAAAGTTGTAATTTGCTGTTAGTTAGAGATAATTACTTTAGAGAGAGTTTGACCCAAAACGCTTAGTCATGTTTTTACGCCATCCGACATTTTTAGAGAGTTTTGCTTCTGTTTTAACACCAAAAAGTCTGTTTGTTATCAACCAGAGTGAACCAGTGTGTTTATCTGTCACTGTTCTGATGATGTCTGGCACTACAGAAGATTTTGTATCACCTTCCCTGACACATTAAAGACTTGGAGCGATTTTGTGTTGTCTGAGATGATCATTATGTAAGAACTGCAAGCGTAAACATTATACTCACTCTGAATTTAACTTCAGGTTACAGTTAAAGAGATTTCCTCAGGGAGATGGATTCAACAGTCATTTCTCCACATTCTCTTCACATCCTGCCAAAGGGTGTCTATAAAGTTTCAACACAGACTGTTGATCAACCTTATCACCCAGGAATTCTGTTTATCTTCCTGCTCTGCATGTAGGCTCTGCTTGCAAGTGCAACAGTCAATGCTACACTTAACATAGCCACAGTAAAATGGGATTAAAAGCCTTACATGCTTTCTTGAAGAATTAGCAGCCGTGGCTCAGAGAAGCAAGCGAATAGTCAGCTTTGTCAAAGACAGAGACCTCCATGACAAAGCCGGGTAAAACTATCAGGTGGCATGTCACAGCAACAATTAATTTTGTGAACTTTTTTCCCTCCAGTTTCATCTTTCTGATAAACGTTAGATATACATTAACTTCATTCTTCAGCCACAGGTTGGTTTTCCCCAGTTTTTGTGTCTAGCACAATAAGCTTTACCTGAGGTGAAACACAAGGTTGCCAGTGTGGTGCACGACAATCTCTGCAGATACCAACAGCGTCTGCATGTGAGACAGGATTATTCAGTTAACATGTGACTGTTCTGCCCTTTGGACAGACCTCTAATACAGACAGGCTAAATCTATCCAACACAACAAACGCAGGTGTGAAGTCTTTCAATATAAATTGCGGATTTCTGTAGATGCACAGAACATGCTCAGAGAGTTAAATGTTTCATTTGTAAAGGGAACTTCTAGTGCATATGTCATTGCACTAGAAGTTCCCTTTTATTTCAATACAGAAAGCAGTGCCAGACATGTAAAAAAAGGCCCCTAGTACATCAAGATTCTTGCTCAAGAAGTTTAAAACTATTTGATTGAACAGCATTAATTTTTAAATGTTCCATTTCAAATGCAGTCAAAAACAAATATGCTCTTCCTCACACAACTGCAAAAAAATTCAAGTTGATTTCAGATCATACCTCTGTGATAGTCTTTCAATTTTATAGCAGCAAACCCTTTATCTTAGAGTTCCTGTAATCAAGTGGTAAAGATGGGTAGTGAAGTAACAGCTAATGCCAACTACTGTTAGTGGTCATTGTCTGAAATGCTTTTAAACATGTTTCGGTCTGACTTTTTCTTTTTAATCTATTTGTAATCTAATCATCTGAGACGCAACAGTGACTGCACTACATATGTACATCAAAGTTATGAGCGTGTTTACTGGCTATATCCATGAACCCTTCAAGGCATTATAGAGCTTGAAAACACAAGAATTCCCTGATTGAAAATTGAGAAGCGGGTTTCACAGCAAGAAGTCCTAGGTTTGAGTCCCAGATGGGACGAGGCTTGAAACCCTGGCCTTTTTTTGAGGAGTTTGTATGTTCTCCCGTTTATGCAAGGGTTTTTCTTTGGGTACTCCGGTTTCCCACCGCCCTCCAGAAACAACCATGTTAGACTAATTGGCTGCTATAAAATTGCCCATAGGAATGAGTGTGTGTATGGTTGAATGAGTGTGAATGGTTGTGTATGTGGCCCTGCAACAGACTGGCGACCTGTTTGAGGTGTACCCTTCCTCTTGCCTGAAATCAGCAGGGATGGGCTCCGGCACCCTCCACGACCCCATTAAGCATAAGCGCTTCAGAAGACAAAATGAAACAAAAATTGAGAATTTTTTTTTTAGCAGAAAAATTGTATTTATTTTTGCAGACAATTTAAAAAATGATAAGTGGCAGTCGCAAAAGACCTGGAGCAGCATTTATTTGGCGACACAACATTGTTCATGTGCATGTGGCATTTCTTTTTTGGACCCTTTGTGTCCAATTTGGTTGATTTTCTTTAAATATTTTCTATCTATGCCCTACAAACTCTTCACCCAATCAATCAATCTAAAGTCCCCCGATGTCACTTCAAATTTAAATCAAATAAACCAAGCGAAAATTAAATCTCTTAATGATTACAGTAGGATTTATCAGTGAATCCACCATTATTTTCTCCATTAATATAATTCTAATGTTTTCTCTGTTAACATGCCTCTTGCTGGGGTTTGATTTATTTTAGTTGAAACCCACACAGTGTGGTCAACAACACCACTTTAGATTCAAGGTAGGCTTTAGTCACAGAATCTACACACTTTTTTTCTTTTAAACAAGTCACTTCCTGGTTTCCTCACCATTTCACCCTCAGGCTTCAGAAAACCCATTGTTCTACTGACAGGTCTTTTGTTGTCTGCAGGCTAAACCATCACAGAAACTAAAGTGGACTTGGTTGCTTTGAAAACACCATTCTGCACAATTGGCAATTGCTTCGAAGGCAGATGGCAAAGCATACACATAAAATAAGACCCATAAAAAAAACGGAAGAACAAAACAAGCTTCTTCCTGTATTCTGACTTTTTTTTTCTATAAAATGAGTCACCTCCACAAGAAACATCATTCCTCTGTTTCTATTAAAACACATCAAACTAACACAGACTACTGAGACTTGGTGATACAAATGAGGATTTTATGTAGCACATTTCAGACCACAATAATGGGAACTATCTCTGAAATGCATAAAATGATAAAAACCTAACATGTGATCAAGCTTATGAAATCAAATTTCACAACCCGATGTGAAGAAACAACTTCAAAACAACTTGATTTTTTTTTTGTGACAATGAAGAAACAATCTTTTCTAAGCTGTCATTTATAACGTTTCTTACTGATAAACATGTATGAATCAACTTCAGTGTCATCCGTCTGAGTAATTTCTGTAATAAACTGAGATGTAGGGCAAGTTAAAGTAAATTGAATCAAATAATCACCTTGAAAGTCCCACTGATGTGAAAATGAAAGAGCAATTGAGATAAGTACAAAGGAATCATGATGAAAGTGATCAGCAGTTATAGATCACACAACAGGAAATCCTGGTGTAAATAATTGATAGAGACTGTCATAAAAAAGAGTTGGTCTAGATCTCAAGATTATTGTCATAGCTTATTGTTTAATCTCTATGAACTAGTGTTTTTCCATTCATCACAAGTGAAACTACTGCTGCTAAGTATTTTCTCACATTACAGACGATCACAAGTAGTGTGTGCAAAAATACACACGTTCAATTAGGTTGCTTTGTTTCGTTTTGTCTTCTGAACCGCTTATCTCTAGTGGAGTTGTGGGGGTGCCAGAACCTATCCTGGCTGATCTAAGATGAAAAGCAGGGTACACCCTGAACAGGTCACTAGTCTGTTGCGGCGCAACACATACAACCATGCACATACACACACATGCACAACAACCATGCACATACACACACATGCACAAACTCATTCCTGCGGGCAATTTCATAGTGGCCAATCAACCTAAAATGTATGTTTTTGGAGGGTTGACGGAAACTGGAGCACATGGAGAAAACTCACACATACACAGGAAGAACATGTAAACTCCACACATACAGTAGAGGCCAGCAATTCAAGCCTTGCCCCCACTCCAGAACTCAAACCCCAAACTTCTTGCTGTGAGGCCACTGCCTCACCATGCAGTCCACATATCAGGGTTTATATTTAAATATTGCTTGTAAAGGCAATTGGTTTGGTTTCTTGATTTAGTAATGTAAATTTTAGATTACTTCAGCAATAAACGTCCATGAGAACAATTTTATATAAATTCTTGTTTGCCAAACTTAATTATGAATGTAATCCAAAATTTACCAAAGATGTAAGAAAATCTAAAAAAAATTCAAATATTCTGTTATTTTAATAGCTTCTTTTTTATTATGGTTGAATCCTTTTCATGCTTTAACCCCTTTTCTAACCCACTAACGAAGTCGAACCCTGACCTAGTTGCTGTGCTAACCACAAACTTACACATATTTGATTATAAAAAATGAATTAACAACAGCTTAATTTGACAAAGTTCTCTGATGTCTTTTTACTTAGAGTTTTACACCACTTGTTACAGTATGATTCACATGTAGTTCACCTTTCTTTTCCTCCTCCTTGGGAGAGAGTTTTTGATTCGGTGTGTGTGAGGATGGATGGTGACTGTCTCTTTAAGAACAAGTAGCTGGTGATTTTCCATTCAAATTCAGAAGAACCACGTTGTTAAACAAATCAGATGAATCATTTAAACATATTTATAGAGATCAATACAAGAATCAGCAACATCATTAATAAAACTCAAGGAAAAGGTAATTTACTATCTTCAATGTTTTACTAAGTAACCGGTGATAAATGAAAATAACATTTGAATTTTTTGTGAAATAGAACTTTAAAATACATTTAGTTTTACTTCCTGATAAAAATTCTTTTTTATTTTATTTCCACGAGCTCGGAATTACAAACAGCACGTTTCCACGCGATTGCACAGTTATAGTACATATTGTATCTGATAAAAGAAAAAAAAAGAATGTAGATTTGTACTTTGAACCCTTATTATCCGTTTATTTTTGGGGTGACAGTAGAGGTTACGGTGGTGCGTTCATGGTCACCCAAATTTTATAGTAATGAGGAGAATCTTTAAAATATTAATTTTTATTTTAAAAATGAAAGGTTTTCCTCACTTCCTAATAATCAGTGAGTGATTTTATGTTTGTTTTGCAACTCCTGTGGTTGAGTGAAGAAGTGAACCTGATGAAGTAAGACGTTTATTAGCTTATATCATGCTTATAGTTCATACTTAACCTACTTCTCTCCTGTCTGCTCTGCCTTCTCTCTGTGAGTAATAAGACTGGCTATCATTGACAGTGTATGCAACCCCAATCCTTCTATCAGGTGATCAAGCTTGGATCCTAAAATTAAATTATGGTTAAAATAATAATCAGCATAAAATCAAACAAATATATTTGAAACAAGAAAAAAAGAGATCCGCCAATGAAGTCTAACCCAGATAAGAATTCCATTCGGCCTGTTTTATAACACTCTGGAGGATCATTTATAAGAGATGAATTACAGCAGTATTTATTAATTAATTTATTTTTTTAAAATACTTTATTAATCCCTCCCTGGGGAATTGATGTGCTCCATCTCACTGCAGCAGGCTGCCACCTATGATGGCGCCAATGGTGGGAGAAACGAGGGGTTAGGTGTCTTCTCCAAGGACCCGAGATGTGCACTCAGTGGGATGCGAACCCGCGAACTTTCGGTTGACTTCCTGTTTGCGGGAGAACGCTCTCTAACCACTGAGCCACCATCTCCCCCTTACTTATATTCAAAGCAACATATGCTTGAATAAAATCAAGAATTTTTAAGAGTGTGTGTCTAAATGACCATTCGTCATCCATTCTGTTGTCTTTCGCTTATCCGGGGCTGGGTCACGGGGCCATTAGCCTCAGACAGGAAACCCAGGCTTCTCTCATCCCTGCGGCATCTCCCAGCTCACCTGGGAGGATCTTGAGGTGTTCACTGACCAGCTGTGAGACATAGTCTCTTTTGCGGGTCCAGGGTCTGCCACTGGGTCTCCTGCCAGTGGGACGTGATCGAAACACCTTACCAGTGAGGCGCTCGGGAGGCATCCGAATCAAATGCCCAACCCACCCCATCTGGCTTGTCTCGACTCAGAGGAGCAACGGATCTACTCCAAGCTCCTCCCGGATAGCAGAGCTCCTCATTCTGTCTCTGTGATGTTCTGTTGCCTGACTTCTGTACTTATCACAGATTGTCAGTAGCAAATACCATTTTCAAACATAAGAGTGTCCACATGCACATGAGGCACCAGGACATTAGGTTGTAGTTCTAATTGTCATCAAATCTGACTGATCCAAAAGAGGCATCTTTAATTTTTTATTGATTCTTTCCAGCAGCATCTGTGCTGTCGTTGTGCGCTCTCAGCAGAAAGAACCAAACAGAGAAGAGACATTACCTTATTAGGCTTTGTTACACGCTGATTCTGAGCTTGTTTACATTTTTTTTAGATCATGAAACAAGTTACAAGCTCTACGATAATAAATATCAGCAGTGCTTCTGAACAAAAAATAGAACTTGATTGAAAAGTTTTTTTTTCTCTAGATAAATTTTAACTTCATATTTCAATATTTTATTTATTTAGTCATGTTTTATGACAGGGTAATAACCCCAGTTTATCTCTTTGTAGAGCATGAGTCAAAGTCCAGCCCCAGTTATAAGGCACGGCTTGATCTCCCTCTGAAATACCCTTCATGTTTTCAACATGAATTTATTGCATGTGTGACACACACTCATCCCCCTCCACTCTGGTGTGGATGTTTGTGGGCAGGGTGCAGCGCCAAGTGGAAATTTACAGTCTCCAACGTTGCTACCTGAGTTGTCTATCAGAGTGGAGCTACATCCAATCTCCACTTTGGTTTTAATTGTCTTTAGCCAAGGGGCGGATCCTGCTGTCAGCTCCAGTTCTTGTGACTTGTTTCTGCATAAAGGGATTCTGTACAGTGGAATGGTGACTTCTGAGAGAGACAGACTCTGTACATAATCGCAGCCATGAAGGAAATGTAAGTTATCTGATTTGCCTTTATAATTTGATTTGGATTCTATTTGCTCGTTTTTGTCTTAATTAAATAATTTTAAAATAATCATATTCTATTTAGAGTATTTTATATTCACAAGAAGTTTATTTACATTAGAAAAGATTGCTTTTTTTTGTCTTTATTGATTCTATTTTTTAATAAAGACATTAGAATAGATGTAGATTTCTTTTACTCCCCGATGATTTAAATCTGATCTGATGTTGTAGTGTAAGATAGTGAAGGAAATCTCTTCTTTGACTGGGTTGACTCACATGGCTATTTTTTCTAATTGGCTTTCTGAAGCCAAGCAACACAGGTAACTGCACGTATGCTGATCAGATGAGAGTAAAAGGTTAGAAAGGGATTGTGAGAGAGAGAAACAGGATGAGAAACGGACTGTGTAAGAACTGATCTTCTTATGTAAGCAGGTTTGAGAATGGAAAGCAGTTCTAGTTGACTCATTCTGGACCTGAGGGACACAGAATTAAAAAAAGATCACATATGGAATGTAAAGAGCAGCTGTTAACACACAAGACACAAAGTTTGTGTCATAGTGTGTTAAGGTCCTGAGAGGGTGATTCTTTATTATTCCTGCAACACAAGTCACGTCTTGTCATTTGTTTGGGTTCAAATAAATTCCTGTTTTAATTTCAGAAATTCTTTCGCCTAAACTGAACCATTTTCAGTTGTTTTATCAACTAAAAGTCAAATTATTTGCAGCTTATTTTCTGTTATTGACCAATGAATGCTTTAGATAGCAATTCACAGCTGTCTTAAAAATAACCCCTAACATCACACTTCCTCTTTGTCACTTCTTTATTCTTTGTTTTAATCCTGCTGTGATCTTTCCTCGCCGATTTTCTTGGCATGTCCTTCACAGTTATTTCTGTCGCATTAAGGTTTCTTTTCTCCTCTTTGGCTCCGGAGTGAAAATAGGATACCGTCTTTCTTGGAAAGACAGTTTACAGTGTTAACACTTACAAGAGCTGAAGCTCAATCCTGTAGCTTCCTGAGAACAGTTCTTACATTAGAAATGCAGAAAATAATTTGTTTTTAATCAAGCTGAGTCTTGTTAAGAATAAAAAAAATCTGAGGAAAAATAAACCGTTTTGTTCCTGTTGAGTCTTGTATCAAACCAAAACATTTTTTTCTTTTCTTTTAGGCCTTAAAATGTTGCTAAAAAAAAAAGAGAATATTGATCTTTACGAGTAATTAATTTAAGTTTTTTTTTTAGAAAACATGTTGAATTTGATCATTTGCCTTCGTCCTCTGACTTAAGATGATAAATAAATGTGTTCGTGTTGGACGACGACACTCCCCAACTCTTTCCTGGTCTTTGTTTCCATGCAAATAAGCTTCCTAAACATTTCTTTAGTCGAAATGACCTCTATACATCAGTTGCTCAGATTAGTGAGATTAACAGCATTGTGCTGTATATCATGTGCTCACACAGCAAGCTCAAACAGAGTCAGGACACAGTATTATCTCACTAATGCTCCTCTGTGTCTGTGCGTTATCCCTCTCACCTCTGTCTCAACTCTACATGTTCATCTCTTTTTTTTTTGCTGTCTACAGCATGGCACAAAAAGAAAAGCTCCAATGCCTGAAGGACTTTCATAAGGACACCCTAAAACCCTCACCAGGAAAGAGCCCCGGCACCCGGCCTGAAGATGAAGCTGAAGGAAAGGCCCCTCAGAGGGAGAAGTGGGCCAGTAAGCTTGACTTTGTCCTGTCCGTGGCCGGTGGATTTGTCGGATTAGGAAACGTGTGGCGGTTTCCTTATCTTTGTTATAAAAATGGTGGAGGTACGCCAGAGACACGTATCACAAATGTCAAATTAGAAAAGACATTTTCTTCAACTTTATCTCCCATGTGCCTCCCCCACAGGTGCGTTTCTCATCCCTTACTTCATCTTCCTGTTTGGTGGTGGCCTCCCTGTGTTTTTCCTGGAGGTTGCACTGGGACAGTACACCTCTGAAGGAGGGATCACCTGCTGGGCCAAGCTCTGCCCCATCTTCACTGGTCAGTGGAAAAACATAAACAGTCCTTTCTGGTTAAAGAGATAAATAGAAGCCGTGCATCATTGCACAAAGTTCCTCCGACACCTCTATTTAATATTTAATGCCGAGTAAAAGCCTCATTTGTTTGAACAAGATTCCTGTCCTAATTTTCCTCTTCCAGTGTGGCGTTTATTTTTGGTGTTCCATCTTTTTCTCGCTAAATGCGAAGCTGAAATACGTCATTAAAAAAAAAATCACAAATACACAAGCCAATAACTACAAACACTGCATGTAATAAACATGTTTTGAAACATTTTCTTTTTTTTAATTTTAGTCGGTATCACAAAAAAAAACCAGACAAAACCTTGTTCCTTCTCTTATCAATACCAGTAGGATCGACTCTTTATGTTTAGCTCATGAAAGATTATAAATACTGCATGTACTCAGTGAGAGCGTCATCTCAGTTAGTGGACACTCTTGGGCCTCTCACAGCCTCCACGTACACCCGTTTACCTTTGAATGACAGCTGTAGACAAGCATTTGGGCACCGCACCCCCAGCAGCTGCCATAACGCCCGAACTCATGTGACACAGGGGAAGTCACATAAAACTTAACAAAAACCTTGCGACATCTTATTCCCTACCTCCGTCAGACGTATTTCACAATTTAGAAAACCTTTCACTTTCACTCAATGAACAAATCTTCAAAGCAGACACTTCTTTGTTTCCCCAAGCCTCACTGGGAATCCACCACTTCCCCCCTATCTTACCAGCACGTAGTCAAATATACACACGCACACAAACACACACCTGTCACAGCACTGACATCTCGGTCAGTTTGCGTATGGAATGTGGGAATGAGGAGGAGGGGGTGACAGAGATGATGAGTTTAAAAATACTCTGGAGTGGTAGAAGAGTACAAGTTTGAGTTTGTAGCAAAGTCATCTAAAAATAACCTTTAATACACCAAGGACACCACAATATTTAAAAGTTCATTCAAGCCGAGGATGTTTCCGCTCTTTTTATCTTAAAAGTTTAAACTTTTTTGTCACCAGCTGTGGGTGATGACCGGAAAAATGAGATCGCAGATACAAGCAGCTGAAATGAGCTACCTCCACACAGTGGTTGGGCTCTCACTCAGAGATCGGGTGAGGAGCTCTGCCAACCAGGAGGAGCTTGGTGTTGAGACACTCCTCCTCCAGGTCGAGAGAAGCTAGATGGGGTGGTTCGGGCATCTGGTCAGGATGCCCCCCAAGCGCCTCGGTAGTGAGGTGTTTCGGGCACATCCCACCAGGAGTGGACCAAGAGGCAGACCTCAGACCTGCTGGAGAGACTATGTGTCAGAGCTGGCTGGGGAACGACTCAGGATCCTTCCGGGTGAGCAGGAGGATGCAGCAGGGGCTTCTCGTCTGAGACTGTTATCCCTCCGACCCGGCTCCGGATAAGCGGAATACGACAGAACAGAATCTTTGATTACTTACATTTGCTATAACTAGGCGTGTGCTGATGGTTTCTGTTTAATACAACCAAATAATGTTAGTCTGAATTATTTCTTTAAACAGTAAATAAAATGTGATCATTTTTCATCTCAAAGTTGTAGATTTTCTGCTTAAAACAAAAGGTTAAACAATCTAGTTAATTGATTATTAATTTTGCAAAGCTATTTACTTTAAAAAAAAGTTGTAAACTTGTTTTAAAATGGCATGTTGTAGCTACTTTTTCACTTCAGATTTCCCGTAATCTGATCTTGTGTTTAATCTCGTCTGCCTCTGCAGGTATCGGTTATGCCTCTATTGTGATCGTATCTCTACTGAACATTTACTACATCGTGATTCTGGCCTGGGGACTCTACTACCTCTTTCAGTGTTTTCAACCCGAGCTCCCTTGGGCAAAATGCAATCAGCCCTGGAACACCGAACACTGTATAGAGGACACGGTCCGCAAGAACAAGACCCTCTGGCTAGCAGCCAATGTTACTAACTTTACCTCCCCTGTCACAGAGTTCTGGGAGTAAGTATTCTCTGACAGCATGTGCACACACATGCATGCACTAAAGTAACACAACCTCTTTATCTCGCTTGTGTAAATGTGTTGGCTAAGCACCCATCCACTCCCGAACGCCATCGTTTACTTCTGTAAAGTTTTACTCATACAGCAGGTTGATAGAAACTTTGTGCTAGGATTTTGTAAAATCTTTCAGTGCAAAGAAAAGAATATATGACCCTTGATGTTTGATATGCCCCAACATTTCTAACATGTTTTGTTTTATTTTCAGACGAAATGTCTTGAGTATCTCCACCGGCATTGAAGACATCGGCCCGCTCAAATGGGATTTAGCTGTGTGTCTTTTAGCAGTTTGGATCATCTGCTTCTTCTGCATATGGAAAGGAGTTAAATCTACTGGGAAAGTGAGTGTTTGGAGGTGGAGATACATCCTGTACTGGTTGCGTTGCCTAGATGCTGTTTGGCTTTTATTCTTCTTAGCGAGAAAAACACCACCACACAGAGAAAACCCAAATTCTTGGAAAACAGGGTTAATGTTGGCAGTTTAGAAACAAACCCCCATATTGTCCTAAGAGTTACTACTTGGCCAGGTCCGGTGTTGACTGTTAACACACGGATCGCTCCTTTGGCTCGTCTTTGTTAGCAGAACTTGGAATTGGGTCACTGTCAACAGAAGCAACCGTGTGAGGAAAATGATTAACCCTGCTGAGGCCGTTTGAAGGTTTATATCCCCTGATGAAAGGTTCTCTTCTGTGGCATTAGGACCCTAAAATGCTCTAATGTTTAACCAGATTGGAGATTAGCAAAAGAAAAGCCTGAAGAGTTTTTCACATTGCATCACGCACGTGAAAATATAGTTGACGTTACAGCGAAACAAATAAAAATATTATCTATTACTTTATGGAAATTAAAAAAATACTTTTTGGGTATGAATTAGAAATGAGGACAATCCTAATGATGATCCAATAATGTTGTTAAATTTTTTTTGTCTTGTCCAGGTGGTGTACATAACTGCAACTTTTCCGTTTGTGATGCTAATTATACTACTGGTGCGTGGTGTGACCCTGCCCGGGGCTTCTGAAGGGATCAAGTTTTATCTTTACCCCAACCTGACCCGACTCCAGGACCCAGAGGTACCATCAACACCACTTACTACTGATATTGTTTCTTTTTTACTCAAATTTGTTTTGAACAGAGAAGACTTTTTAATACAGTTCTAAGAACCGTAAAATAAACGAACATTTGTAAGTTTTGTTCATCTGAAAGGCTAACACTTTTAAAACAATCTTCTACTGGATACAAACCTAAACAATAGGATTAATTGTGTTTCAGTAAAGCGTCTGCATCTATAAAACAAATTTATCTGTCACCGCTTAGTCTCGCTAGTTAAATATTCTAAGTTTCACAAAACACAACAGACAATAAAGCTATTGTTAACTAGACGGTTTGCTGTGAACTGCAGACGGCATCCTGTGGCTTTCAGCAGAGTTATAATAGCTGAGTTCAATACCAGGAAACAGCCAAATAAAACTAAGGGAGCAATAATAAAACAAAGAGCTTAGGGAGAAAAAAAAAAATCAAAGTCCAAACAAACATGAGTTCAAGAATGTAAGGGCGATTTGGCCGAAGAGAAAAGGAGTCAAGAAACAAAAAAACAAAACATAAAAGTTTCAACTCTTGAAGATTAGAATTTACCAAGCTAACTATTGGTTTTAATTATACTTGGAATCCGAAGTGTAAAACTTTTTTTATGAGTAATCGACCTCATCCTTATCTCATCAGGTTTGGATTGACGCGGGAACTCAGATTTTCTTCTCTTACGCCATTTGCCTGGGTGCCATGACATCACTGGGGAGCTACAACAAGTACAAGTACAACTGCTACAGGTGAGTCGTGTCCCCGCCCAGACGGGTGAGACTGTGGTAGTGACAGCAACTTGTGTCAGAGACGGTTGCGTGAAAAAGAAATGGGAACGTGAGTTCCACCTGTGTTCATTAACAACCTCCATGACATATGTGTGACATAGGGACTGTTTGCTGCTGGGAGGCCTCAACAGCGGTACCAGTTTTGTGTCTGGCTTCGCAATATTTTCCGTCCTGGGCTTCATGGCACAAGAACAAGGGGTGGACATTGCCGATGTGGCAGAGTCAGGTACGAGGGTTCAAGGTGATGGCAGCAGTGATGGTGGGTGCTGCTGCCATAAACGAGATAATAGGAAATAAATATTTCTCAGAAGAATTTAGTTTTGGAAGCAAAGATCCTGAAAAGTAGATGTATCGGCAATTGCACACTCCTTGTTTACTGCTCAAAACAAACTGGGTAACATTCAATGTGGGCTAACATGGTTTATTGATGGGAATAAAGCTTCCTGATGAAGAAACATGACTAAAGAGCTTCTTTAGTGGTCTCACCCCCACATTAAACCGTCTCTTTCCATTGAGGGACTTTATATTTTATTTCCAAAGAACATCAGCTCTGTTCTGTTTGGACATGTGAATCCACATCCAGAGGAGATATTTCCGACCTGCAGCACTGCATGGACAATTCTGTTCACCAGTTGTGAATCTGATGACGTGGACTCCACCGGTCCTGTTGCTGTCTTTGTATTTTCTGTGTGGACTGTAAACCTGTTTCAGTGTGCTACCATGAGTGTTTTTCTAATGGCACGTTAGAATATGTTGGTCCATTACATTATAAAATACACATCTAGACTGTGTAAGAAAATCAAAAACTTGCCATTTTGCTTAACTTTTCACTTTAAAAATGGATTTGTTGACCCTGACTTGTTGCTGATGTTATCTTGCTGAATTTATCTGCTCTGTAAAAAATAATTCTTAAGTAATGTGAGTTTGGTGTTTCACAGTAAGTACCATCAACCTTTGGGACATTTTATAAACTATTGGAGGCTTCAGAAACATAATTTCTGAACTCATGGAAAGAAATGGAGCCAATTGAAAGACTGAAATCTTAGAGTTCTGTCTGCAAAGATCTCTGCAAGATCTTTGCAAGATGCAAGATGAAAGTTTTTACTATACATTTGAAATGTTTAAAGGTGTAAAAATGTTTTGATACTGTGCAATGAGAGACACAATCTGCCAAGCTAATTGCTTTCTTTTATATGACTCAAATTGTGGTAAATTCAAGACCATGCTTGCATGAAAGTCCGTGTGATTCGTCAGTCATCCCGGAGTGATCCATCGTAGAAAAGCCTTCAAAGTTGTCTTCCTGACTGTGTATTTGATAATCGAGACGTTTCAACTTCCATCTGAAAATTATTTCCAATCTGATTGAAAATGATTTCCGATAGAAGTCGAAACGTCTCGATCATCAAATACACTGTCCAGAAGAAAACTTTGAAGGATTTTCTACTATAGATAAAAGTTATTTCTTTTTGCTTACTTTGCAATTGTGCCGAATGAAAGATCTTTCATAGAATAATTATTTTAATCACTAAAAATATTCTTCTGACTACTTTCTTATATCGTCCAAGCTAAAATCAGATAGAATTATTAATCATGTCCTCTCTCCCTTGTCTCCATCCCCACTCTGTGTTCCAGGTCCTGGCTTGGCTTTCATTGCATACCCTAAAGCAGTGTCCATGATGCCACTCCCAACCCTGTGGGCAATCCTCTTCTTCATCATGCTGCTACTTCTGGGTCTCGATAGCCAGGTCAGTGTTTATGCAATCACTAGTTAACTTTATCCGGACTCCATTAGGATCCCAGGGGTTTATTTGGCACATGTATAACAGATACTGTGTCTTTCCGATTCATGCCCAACAACCTCAACGTATTGAGTATCTGTCAAACTGAAACAGCAACTTGTTCGTACAAAAACAGTTTACCAGTATGCTAAAGATCACTGTATGGGTATTATGTTTAATTAGGAACTCCTTATTTAAACAAATTAGTACATGAGCATTTGGTTTGCATTAAGCAATCAGGAAAGGCTGCACACAAGTGGCGCGGCTTTGATGTAAAACAGAACTTTGATTAAGACAAGATAATCTCAGTAGACAAAACACAAGTGCACGCTCGAGGGATTCTCCAACTAGATCACATTTCCTACCTCTAAGTGTAATTCTAGCCCTGTACTAAGTCAGTCCTGCACATGGCCAGCTACCCATCTCAGCCAAGTGCAAGATCAAACCGATGCTCTAAATTTGAGTACATGTAAATGCTCATGCAAGTGAAGCTATTTCCATGAGAGAAGTCAGACCTCTGTGTGTGTTTTTGTGAGTGTGGGTGAAATCTGTGAGCATAAATTTTCTGCGTATTTAAAATCCTGAATGTCATTTCTTGTTTATGTCACTTAGACACAAAGACCACAATGTGTACTGTTGAGTTTTTTTTTTAACAAAGAAGTGATTTATTTGTCCATTTAAAAACAGATGTACTTTAACTTTTAGGGGCTTTTTCATAACTTTGTTAAGATTTTATGGTCATGAAGTAACAATAAAACCATACAGTTATACAAGTAAACAATTTTTACTCTCATTTGGTTCTCTTCTTCTGCCTTGCTACCAACAAATCAGTGTTGCAAAGCGAAGCCTCGTTTAAATTCTCATTACTGACCAACAAAGACAGCTTTTATTTTCTAATCACAGGCTTGTGGATACAAAGCAGCAACAGTTCTTTCTTTTTTATCACAGTTGGATTTTAATGGTTGCTTTTGTCCCCACAGTTTGTGGAAGTGGAAGGACAGATCACCTCTATTGTGGATCTCTATCCATCCGTCCTGAGGAAAGGTTACCGCCGAGAAATCTTTATAGCCGTGATGTGTTTCATAAGCTATCTCCTTGGACTCGCCATGGTAACGAAAGTAAGTTCACCAGCAGTTGCTTAGGAGCCCCCGCACTTCTACTTTTACTTCTTATTATGTTTAGGAAAGGGAAGAAGAGTGTGTATTTGAATCCAGCGCAGAGATAACGCCACAAATTTTCCACATGCCTGTTTGCGCTGCATTTTTAGAACCAAATAAGGCTTCCTAGCACATTCAATAGCTACTTCCTGCATGTGTGAATGGAAAGATTGGGAATGCTGTTTTCCATTTAGCAGTAAAGCGTGCCTCAATGACATCTCAGCACCTGTTGAACTCTGCCTTTATTGTCCAAGTGCCAGTAGTTTAGAGTCCTTCAATCAAAACCTATTTTATACTACTTTCTATGTCGATTTATCTCCTTCCCACACACCTAAAAGAGATAATTAACCAAACCTTTTTGTCTCTTTTTTTTAAGGGTGGCATGTATGTATTCCAACTCTTTGACTACTATGCAGCCAGCGGTGTGTGCCTTTTGTGGGTTGCATTCTTTGAATGCATTGCAGTAGCCTGGGTTTATGGTAAGTGCAAATGACTGGATCCGCATTATTTGAAGCAAATGATTCACAGGAATTGGAGAAAAAAAAGCTCAAAAGAGTTCTTCAGAGGCGAACAAAGGTGTAGATGTTTCTCAAATCGGTAATAAATAAATTTAACTGCAGTGTTGTCTAGGTTGCGAGGAGATGGAGAAAATAAAGTGGGCCATTGATAAACGATCGGCCACAGAAAAGACTCTCTCTCTCTCTGTATTGTGTCCACTTGTTATTAATGCAAAAATAAGAACCCCTGAATAGAAAATGTGGGTTCTGTGGGTTCTTCTTGTTTTACTTACAGCTTTTATTTTGTCAAGTAATTCCTCTCACGTCAAATTTATGAACTCAGCTAGTAAAAATGTAGTTTTCCCAAAGTTAAGAAGTCATTTTTTTCAAGGTGTAATAAAAAGATCCTTTAGAGTACAATCAATAGTAGGTCAAGTAAGATACATAATGACCGACTTTGTTGCGTGTAAATAGCTTTAGATGTCAAAGATAATGTTCTGGAAAGATACGCAGCCATTTACTGTTAACACAGATAAGGTCTCGTAAACACAGGTAGATTTGAAGGTTATTGGAAACAATGTTCAGTGGACATCATTTGGCAGATCCATTCAGCATGTCATTTCTATTTGCGTTTGATAGGAGCTGACAATTTCTATGACGCAGTTGAAGATATGATTGGCTACCGACCAAACCCATGGATGAAATGGAGCTGGACCATAATCACTCCTGTCCTCTGCATGGTGAGAGATCACAGTGTGATTTTTAGTGCAGGGCAGAGGTGGCGCTGGAGATATTGTTGGTGCTGACATGTGCCAAATGGTGATAGTTGATGTTTCCAGGTCAAAGGTGAAGCACTAACCGTGGCATGTGTTTGCTTTTCAGGGCTGCTTTGTCTTCTCTCTGGTGAAGTACAAGCCCTTGACCTATAATAAGGTTTATGAGTATCCTGACTGGGCCATTGGCTTGGGTTGGTGTTTGGCTTTGGCCTCCATGATCTGCATCCCCATGGTGATGGTCATCAAGATCTTACAGACTGACGGACCTCTAATTGAGGTAAGATGGTAAAGTGCTTGGAAAAAACTGGAATCCATTTCATATAAATACAGATAGAAAAGACTTGGAGTAGAGCCGTTGTTCCTCTGGGTCAAGAAAAGTCAGATGGGGTGGTTTGGGCATCTAGTTAGGTTGCCTGCTGAACGCCTCGCTGGTGAGGCGCCGTTCTTCCTCCGGGTCGAAAGAAGTCAGATGGGGTGATTTGGGCATCTGGTTAGGTTGCCTCCTGAACGAGGCTGGTGAGGTGTTTCGGGCACATCCCACCAGGAGGAGACCTAGAGGTAGACCCCAAACCTGCTGGAGAGATGATGTCTCACAGTTGGCCGTGAACACCTCAGGATCCTCCAAGGTGAGCTGGAGAATGCAGCTGGGGTGAGAGAAGCCTTGGCTTTCCATCTGAGGCTG
The DNA here is from genome assembly GCA_902685375.1 of Neostethus bicornis. Taxonomy (NCBI): domain Eukaryota; kingdom Metazoa; phylum Chordata; class Actinopteri; order Atheriniformes; family Phallostethidae; genus Neostethus; species Neostethus bicornis. The sequence continues at coordinate 10,215,677 of LR738550.1, forward strand.
TTGCCCCCGCGACCCGGCCCCAGATAAGCGGAAGACAACGTAACAGAAAAAATAAAGTCGTATTTATCTCTGAAGAGATTTTAATAGAAATACCCACAGTTTCTCAGTACCAATCGAAGATTAACTGATTATGTTATCAGGTTTATTCAACCAAAGGCCAAGGTTACAACATTTTACGCTTCTTACTGCTTCAGCTTAGATATCACCTTTACCTCAAACAGTCATTATTTTTATAGTTTGTGATAAAGTGCAGGAAGAGACACGCTGTTTGAAGCATTGTCTTATTCTTGTTTAAAACCGAAGGCATTTGAATTAAATAAATCGGGTGGATTTGCAAATTTAAATTGCAAATTCTAAGCAAATTCATCCACTCCTATATTTCCATCTGTCCAAACCTCTGGCTTAATCTTGAGTTAATACGTTTCAGTGACTTGCCCGTTTGCAGTTTTCCACTTTAGGAATGACATTTAGTGCATTAATGAGCTTCTTTTCTAAAGATCATTAGCCTAATTCTTCACCTCTTCCCTCAGAGAATAAAAGCAGTGGCAGCACCGGCGAAGTCAGGCGTGAGCTCCCGCCCGAAAGAATACACTCTGAAGTGCAGCGAGCTGACACAGCCCCTGGACCCGAACGGGAACAATGGCTTGATCAAGCCCACCCACACCATTGTGGAGACAATGATGTGAGCGCTCTCTGTGAGAGGAATAAGATTGATGTGCTTTCTGTGTTATTATATTTGCTAACTATGATAAGAGTAGGTTTACATTGTCGAATATATGCATTTTAGAAACTCTGGTTTGATTTCTTTAAGAGAGATATATATTGTAATTTTTTTTTCTCTTGTAATTTTTTTTTATTTTTTACTTTATTGATATTGTTAATGTTACAATTGTTGCTGTAGTTGGCACTGATTTCGGTTTAGGCAGTATTTTCAGATAGAACACATTCAATGTTTACTACCTTTCTGTTGATTCCGGGGAAAACGATGAAATGATAAATTTATGTTTCGGTTCAATAGAAGGGAAAAAAAAGATAAAATCAGATCTAACAAACATACTTGATAAAATGGTCAATTGACCACTAGAAGGATAGAAAAGATCTAGATATCCTCACAATCCATTTAACAGTTAATTCCTTCTCCTTTTCTTTTATCACAGTTGAAATGATAGTCCGTCTACTTGTCGTAGATGTGACGTCTCTTTAAATACATATCTGTAACATTCACAACCGGAAAAGAATTTGTAGTTATTTTGCTATTAGTAGTGAATAATCTATTTCCAAGGCCTTGGTAAGACACTGTGATAAATGCAATCAGACACATTCTTATGATAGAAAATAATCTCTTTAGATCATCATAAAAATATTTAGTAGCGAAGAAAGAAAAAGTAGGGAGTAAAGGGAAGTGGCATTTTTTTTTAGAGTATTTGTACACTGCCTGTGTGACTACTATAGTCAGCCCCAGTGCATTTATTGAAACCTCTCTTTGCACTTTATAAGTCGTTTCACCTTTATTGTAGTATTTGTTTTTGCACTTACATTTGCAACAGATTTCAGGAGGAAATATTTTTAGCTAACATTTTTGATATAGTGACTTTTTGATATAGCATAACATTGTCGTCTCCTCCGCTAAAGACAACGGTTTAAAGCAGAGTAAATCAATGACATCAAATACTCGTTTGATTTTTAATTTTTTTAGTGGGATTTGTGAGAACATTACATTAAAACGTTACTTTTATTTTTCTAAAAAAAAAAACAAAAAACAACCTGACTGCTTTCTCCATTGTGCTCATCTAAAGTAGCAGGCGTGCTTCACAGAAATCTCACTTTACTGTTTGTTTGTCGGGTTTATATTTTTAATGTAGAATGTGAATTCTTTGTAAATCACATATGCCTTTTTGTAACAATTTTTTACTGTGTGAAATCTGATCACCATCAAAGATTCAATATTTCAATGAAAGCTCACTAATGGGTTTTTCTAAACAGAAATTAATGTGAGTGGTTGAAAGGTGGCATAGTGCTGTTTTAATTTTACAAAACTCCTCTCAGAGAAAAGTTTCCTGGTTCCTACTTTAATGGAAAGCTCAAACTCTTTTTGTCTGGAGTTCCTCTTATGCTTGTTCAGAGAATCATCAGGTACTCCAACTTCTTCCTAAAGATCCAGAAAAGATATTTGTTCATTTTTTTGGTGATTCTAAGGTCTCCAGTGGAGTGAAGGTGGGTGTAATTGGTTCTGACTTTTCCAAATACACCCTATCTTTCAATCCCAACTGGGTTCAAAGTCCTCTCTTAATGACCATTTAATTTACCCGTTTGATTTAATGGGTGTCGACAATCGAAGAAAAGAATCCTTCCATACTGTTGTCACACTTCAGAAGTTGTTTTCCTGAAGCATGTGCAGGAACCACCACAATACCTTGCTGCTTGAATAACATGGAAATTGAAATGAACCAAAGTATTTTTGTCTCCGATTTGTCCCCTTCAGGATGCACATTGCATCATTTCTGTATAGATGAAATAAACATATTTTTCCTTGGAATTATATCTGTTCTCTTTTTATTAGATTTGCACATCTAAAATTGCATTCTAAAATTATTTGAGAAAAACAAGAAACCAAACCAGTTGCCTTTACTAGCAATATCTACATATAAACACTGATACATGGGCTACACAATATCCTCAGAGCAAGAAGGTTGGGGGTTCGAGTCCTGGAGTGGGGACGTGGCTTCAAACACTGGTCTTTCTGTGTGGAGTTTGCATGTTCTCCCTGTGTATCCCTGTGTATATGTGTGTTTTCTTTGGGTCTCTGGTTTCCTCCCGCCCTCTAAAAAAAAAACCAAACAAACCCAGATTTGGTTGATTGGCTGCTAGGAATGATTGTGTGTGTTTGGATGGTTGTGTGTGTCTGTGTGAAGCCTCACAACAGACTGGCGATCTGTTTGGGGTACAGCTGGATATTCTCTAGCCATCCCCTGCAGCCCCATTAGGCATAAACAGTTCAGAAGACAAAATGAAACACTGATGTAAGAACATACACTTATGCACACGTGTGTGTACATATGTAGATGTAAATAGTATTTGGAAAAAAGTGAATAAAAACTTTTAAAAAATCTCTGCCTTGAGTGCATTGCATAAAAAAAATCAATGCAGATACAACATAAAAAAAATTGATCTAGCAATTAAGGTGATTTTTTTTTTTTAAACTCATGGTGAAATCCCCTGCTATCAGCACAATGTGTTAACTATAACACATCTGCGGTGGCAGATAGTTACCATGTCTTGATTCATGTTCTCCAGGAGTCTTATCATTCTTATCCTTTCTCAGATTACACATCTCTGACTCCTCTCGTTGGGATCTAATCTCTTTTTGCCACCCTACCAGAAAGTGGAGACTAGGGTGGACGGAAGATATTAAATGAGATGTGAAGAGTGGTCATTAAAATCAGAACGAATCATTTATTTTATTCTAGTTCTTCTCTTCGATTGAACAAATGTTTTGTCAGTTTTAAGAGTATTTGACATTAAATATTTTGCTTTAAGAAGAATTTGACACATTTTATGCCATAATACGTTAAAGGATCTACTTTGGAATCCTTTTAAAACAATTTTTAAAGTTATTCTCATGGTGGATCTCAGGGATGAAAAAATTTTATTAAGTATGCAATGTTATGTGAATTCATTTAAAAAAAAGTTTTAGTGAAATTGGATCTCTGTCATTGCTTCTCTGTATCGAGAGGAGCCAGATAGAGTATTTAGGGCAGCTGATTAGAACAGAGATGTGCAAACCACAGCCAGCCCACTGAACCTAATAATCTGGCCCGCCAAATGTGAGATCCTATGAAAAAATCTTTTTTCTCAAAATTTTCTATTGTTTCTACATTTATCACGTCATCAAATTTTTTGTTTACCAAAACATAAGAAATATAGCCCTTTGTTCACATAATGGAAGTCTATGTGGCCCATTAGTAAAAAGGTTTGCCCACACCTGGGTTAGGACGCCTCGCTAGTGAGGTGTTTCAGGCACGTCCCACCAGGAGGAAGACCTCAAACCTGCTGGAAAGATGACATCTCACAGCTGATCAAGTAACGCCTCAAGATCCTCCTGGGTGAGCTGGAGGACGCCTGAGCTTCCCATTTGAGGCAAATGTGAAGCCTGGGCGTCCAATCTGAGGCTGTTGACCCCGCAACAGAACAAATCTTTGCCTTTTTAAATTGTTGTGAATCTAGATTATTGGCTGCCCCATGATGTTCACCAGATGACTTCAAAGACTGCTGTTTTTCTACAAGGCAGAACAAAACCAAACTTTAAAGAAAAACTAAAAAAAATTGATGTTCTCATAACTTTATTGCCATGAATACACATTTAACTTAAGAATAAATTAGGAAAATAAAAATATAAACAACTCTTCATGGCCTTTTTAATCTGAAAACTTGGCATAAAACTCTAGATGTATGAATAAAAAATAAATAAAATCACATTCAGCATCCAACTTACACAAAAATACAATGTTTATAGTATATAAATAAAAAAAAACACTGCATATATGTATAATGTCTTTATAATCCAGCTGCAGTCCAATAAATCAATTAAAAAAAAAAACATCTGTATACAATGTAATTAGACAAATTTAAATTTCCTAGCCCTACTAATTGGGTTGATTTTGAGATTTAATAATTTTAACTAAAGTTTTCACATTTGCCGACACGTAAAGCACCTTCTCTAGATGAAAATTATCTTCACACCCACCCACCCACATTTGTATGCATTGACCAACACAAAAAAAGTGGTGCAACTTTATGAAGATCTTTAAGAAACTAAATTGTAAATGGTACCAAAATGATAATCTAATGCACATTTAATGTGTCGGAATATCAAAAAATCCCTTTTTAAAGTGACAAAGATGTGAAATCAAGATGTGAATTAACAGCAAAAAGAACAAACATGAGTTGTGTAGATTTGTGCCACAAAAAAAAAAAAAATAGGGGGAAAAAATAATAGTGAGACAAAGAAATCAAAAACAATTAAGGATGCACTTCAAAAAATAAAAGTGAATGTGTCCTTTTAAAGCATTTGTGGTATTAGGAAGTAATGTGCAACAAAATATAGCGGTGATAGTTGACAAGTGGGGCATTCTGTCTATTTGGAGGCCCTGTGCCCTCTGTAACGGAGGGTGAATGAAGACTTTTGCCTCCTGGAAACGAAGGCAGTGAGCCAAGCAATGACAGAAATACATCAAACAGATTCAACATGCCCTGAACCTTACAGTCCAAACTGTGTGCATGTGTGAATGTCTATGTTGATCAATTATTATATCGTGTGTGTGCGTGTGTGAGATTAACATGTGAAATTATGTATCAAATGAATGTAGCATGTAATTCTTTTCAGAGCTGAGGCATGTGTGCTGACATCCTGGCCCCATCAGAAGCTCTGATTCCTGTGTTATATAACCCTCCATGCAGCTCTGCCTTCGGTTTAGAAGAGCTGGGGGAGCAGAGGGTGTACGGGGCCAAAGTAGTCTCTGAAGTAAATTGCCGGAACAAAGTGTTGGCTAAAAATGGCAATCATTAACGAGTACGTTTGTAACTGTGTGAGAGATGTTGTTGAGCAGAGTGATTTTTTCTTGAAATGTCCTGTGCGCTGAACATGAGTGTGAAGGTTTGAAAGGTACGTGTGACAAACAACCATTTGTGGGGTCCGAGCGTTGCCGAGTTGCAGCGTTCACAGGGCGATGCTGTTGGTCCTGTGGTTGGCAAAGCAGAACAGTGAGTTGGAGGGGTCGTCACAGTCGCTGGGCAGCTCCGTGTCTACTGCTGCCAGAGGATTCCTGCTAATGACCAAATCCAAGCAGTCTCCAGCCTCCATAATTAGGGGCACAGTTAGACAACAGTCCAAATCTCTGGACCTCACACGGTTCACCTGAAAGATCACGAGCAACCCAGTTAACATTCAGGTCACGTCTTATTTTTGCAGTTTGACAATTTAGAAAGTCTGTTTATTACCAATATGGGGCGAGGGGAATATTTTTTCAGTAAACTAAAGAAAACAGGGGTGTAACATTTTATATAATGTTATTCAAGAGGCTTGTAATGATTTGCAAATTACAAAACTCTCTTTAGTTTTTGAGGTTATGAAGCTGTTGCACTTAAAACAGGGGGTCAAGATCCGGTTGTGGAGGTCCTGACAGTTTTCATTGTGTTTTGGTTTAATAAATACATAGAGAAAAATCAACAGCCAATCAAATTTGGCACATTGACTCAATAACCTTGCAAAAACACAAGAACACATGGAAATCCTGCAAAACACTGGCCCTGCAGGACCGGAGTTTGACACCTCTGATTCAAATAGTTTGAAAACTAAACCTAGAAACATGAAATATTCCAGTGAATATAACAAACAAGCTTGTTTTGTGGATTTTTTTGCTCAATTAACTGTATAAAGAAAATGATCTGAAAGCATCAAATGTTCGAGTGTCTTTTGATTCTCATTCAGTCTTTTGGTTTTAATATTTTGAAGATAAAACACACCTGAAGAATGCGGTCGAAGGGCTTTAATCCCGCCTGGTCAGCTGGCCCATCCGGCCTAATCATATTTACATAAACTCCTTTTTCCAGGAGCCCATCTGATACACTGAAACCAAAATCATGACTTTCAAGGTCCTTTCTAAGAGTGACCTGCATAAAAAAATGAGAGATTTAAACACAGGCACAACCCCCCCCCCCATAAAACAGGTTTATATTCCTACAATGATCTGACACAACTACATCTAAAACTTTCTTAAAATAGAAATATGACTTTGTTCTGTGTCTTTTTTGTGCATCTCATTGCACTTACTTCCTTTTAAACATCAAACACCCACAATAGAAACAATGACGTATTTGTTTCACTTCATATTAAGGCTGATCGATTTAAAGCATGACCCTAAACAAAAAGCAGTTTAAAGGGAAGACTGTGATGGTCTTCTATTATGCCGGGCAGGTTGTGTCAATGTAAAACATTCATTATTCCGTGGTCAGGGACCATAATCTGATCCGTTATTGCCAGTTCAACAAAGTGCAATGAGACGCACTGGTTATCTAATGAGGTATACGTGCATGATTTGTGATGACAGCATGAGCAGATGCCCTAGGTACAGTTGTGTAATTACTGTTTGTTGCACAAAAAGCTGCAATCCCGACTGGACAGATGAGAATATGATCAACTTTTACAGGCTATGTTCAAAATACAAAACCAAGTTTGTATTTTATTTTCAAAACAATAGTAAACAATAAAAGTTTTGAATTGTATTTTAGGTTTTTTTCGAAGTTACCCACTAAATGAGACTTTACATGAGACTATAAAGGCTTAGTGCTTGTTTGCATGTTGGCATAAGATGAATGAGTGAGATTTAAAGAGAATTAAAAGAAAAAAGTCAAGATGCTTGAAAAAGAGAAGTTTGATTTCAAATGTAATTCTCAAACTATACGAGTTTAAATGTGCCAAAAGAAAGAGATTCATACAGCTGCACTTGGAAGGGTATTTTTTTTCTTTAACTCAAATATGTGTGGCGACCCCTGAAGGGAAATGGTGAAAAAAGAAGAAGAACTCAAATATCCCATCTCATGCAAACTTCTCATTGTATTATGCACACAAACAACCACAATTTGGGTTTGGACACATCCATAATGCTACAGCTTTGAAATCTAGCTACAAAATCTTACTGATTTATCTCTAATCTGAACCCTTTATCTATGATCAGCAAGTATAAAAGTCAGACTATTGCTCATCCACTGTCTGTCCTGAGAAGGCATAGACTCCACCTCTAAAATTTTGACAAGTCCACCTTCCATTCTATTTATATAGAGTGGGAGGGAGCAGGAGACACATGTAGGGGATGGAGTGTGTATGAAATCCTTCTGCTTTGTGAAAAGTGTCGTGGTTGTAGATCATCGCATCATCGGCAGAAATACCGAAACAATATTTCCAAAAACCATAATCTTTCTGAAAACCCTCATTGTGACAAATACAAGGTCCACTTATCACTACTAAAAAGTAGAAAGTTCTGAAAAGTTCATTTGCATGAGAAGCTATTAAATACACTGACAACTCAGGTTAGTTTAAACTTTATGGTCCACATAAGGAAACTATAAAAAAATAATATATCTAAAGTATTTTAGGATCACCTTATGAAGTGCCAATGCTGAAGAGGACAACAACTCCGATGAATCTCCCTTTGCTCTGAATGATACGTCTCTGGTTCCAGATGAAATGTTTAAGCTGCCATTGTTTATTTCTTTCTTAATAGGACTAATTTCAGAGTGAAACATTGAATCCTCATTGGTCTTGGTCTCTTCTAGATACAGGCTAAGAGCACTGCCCGTCATCGATGCCTGAAAGAGAGCAAAGTAATAGAACATGTGTCATGCTATAATAAGAAAACCAAAGTATTAAACACACTTTATCTCTGGGATTAGAGAAAATATGGTATGCAAAAGCCTCCTTTGATCAGGATGGCAGCAGGTGCTTGGCTCGTGTTGTCAGATTTAATAACAGATTACACACTGATGATTATCATAATGCTTTGTTAGGCATGCTCACTCAGACCAACACCGGAAGAGAAGGAACAGATGGAAGAGAAAATAGAGCACCAGCTCCACCTTAAATGACATACCTCCAGCTCCCTGAGAATTTCAGACTGGCCGCAGGTCTCGAGGTCCTGCAGTGCTTGCGACCAGAAGCTTTCTTCCTTGTTTAAGGATCCATGGCAACGAGAGAGGTTGATGAATCTATGACAACGCAGGAACCAGAACGTGAGAGCGTCCCTGCATTGCGAAGGCCGGCTGCTGGGTACAACAGCAGCATGGGAAATGCATTTTTTTTGGGCTGCAACTTGCAGTATTCCTTTAAAAATTTTCTCAGGGCCACAATGAGGTTTCACAGTTTTATTCTCTGATATGTAACCCAAATCAGAGAGGAGTCCTACATTACACAAAGTTTTTGACAAAAATGAAGTCACTCCAAAAAAAAGGCAGAAATTTAAGAAAACGTGAGACAAAAACTTCAGGACGGTGAAGGCATGAGACACATGAGGCCGATAGGTCCTTGGCCAGGTGCTTTTTTTAGGGGGTGAGGTCGTTTTGTGTGAAAAAAAGTGTCTGACAGAAAAAGATGCATCAATGTGAAACACCAAAGAGCTCGTGGGCAGTTAGTAAAGCAGATGAGAGAGAGAATACCTACGAGGAGAAAAAAAAAAGGACAGTTTGGACAAGCACACAACACAAAAGCACACAACAAAATGATAAATAATTAAATGAGCATGGTTCGGTTTTTAAAACAAACAGTGAATTTGGAAGAATCAGCAGTCATATTGTACTGCTCTAAAATATTTAAATAGTTATATTTAGACCAGAATGTTAACCTGGCCATTAAATGTTTGCAAGAGGTCTTTCATCTGCACTTTTAAGAGAGGAGTCATTGTTTAATCCCAACTGTAAAAGACAAGATTCCAACAGGAATTAATGTTGGTACATTTATTGTAAGATAACATGTTTATTTTACTATTTTCCTTCACACAATCATTTTACTCTGGTATTTTATTGTATTTGAGCTCAATGGTAGAATGTCCATCCTTGGACCGAGAGAAGCTGGTTCGATTCCAAATGGGTCCATGCCTAAGTGTCCCTGCAACAGACGCCTAACCTCCAGTTATTCCCACCATTGGCACCATTATGGCTCCCTGCTGCGGTGCAATGCAGCAAAAGTAATGATCCCATTTGAGGGATGAATATAGTATGATAAACAAAATTTGGCAATTGACTGGAGGTTTCTGGAGTTAAATCGAAGAGTAAGGGAGAAAAAAAGTTCAGGCTTTTATTACATCTTCTGCAATTGTTTTTATTGTAATCTATTAAAACCTTGAGGTGATAAATAGTTGGTGACAGTTTTAATTTGGACTTTTCTGTAAAACTCAGAATATAATTTGCATTTATAACATTTAATTTCTCTGATATTCAGTTTTTATTCAGCAATGTATTAATATTGTTGGAATAAACACCAGATTTTGCATAATTGCTGGTGTCCCAGGTTATTATATGGTTTTTAGTCTATCTTTTTTACTTTATGGTACATATTAAATTATGCATCAATAATTTAATATTCCATTTAATCCCTTCAAACTGAAAAAAGAAATAGGCAACCACACAAAGGTGTACTGACAAATGTGAACAAGGTATAAAAGTGTGAGGACTGCGTTTCAGAAAGTAGGCTCCACATGGACTTTTTAATTTTTTTTATGAAATACTTGATTACTTTTATTGTAGTGCATAAGGTTTTTTTATACATTCCTGGAGTAAAAAAAAAAAAAAAAAAAACTTTCCTCGTTGACAACAATTTGTAGAGAGCTAGAAACTTAAATTTCTACAGGATGTGTATGAATAAAATGACCAAATACTGAATTCTTGTTATTAGGACAAATGAATTACTTCGGATTACAAAAATGACAACATTTCTCATAAACATTAACAACATTAGATATTATCAACTTCTACTATATTTCAATTTGCAACAATTCTAGATTTTCTTCTTTCGGCATTTCCCTTCAGAGGTCACCACATCAAGTCAGTTTCTTCCATCTAACCCCATCTGCTGCATGTTTTCAGTCACGCCAACTATCTTCATGTCTTCCTTCACTGTATCCGTGAACCTCCTCTTTGGTCTTCCTCTAGACCTCTTTCCAGACGGTTCCGAAACCAGCATCCTTCTTCCAATGTACTCGCTCTCTCTCTCTCTTTCTCCTCTGCACATATCCAAACCATCTCAATCTGGCCTCTCTGACTTTATCTCCAAAATCTCTGACATGTGCTGTTCCTCTGATGTACTCATTTCAAATCCTATCCATTCTGGTCACTCCCAGAGAGATCCTCAGCATCTTCATCTCTGCTAACTCCATCTACGTTTCCTGTCTTTTCCTCAGTGCCACTGTTTCTAGACCAAACAGCATCGCCGGTCTCACCATGGTTTTGTACCATGGTTTTTTTTTTTCATTTTAGCTGAAACTCTTCTATCACACATCACACCTGATCACACCTGATAGTTTTCTCGACCCGTTCCAGCCTGCCTGTGCACACTTCTTCACCTCTTTTCCACACTCTCCATTGCTCTGGACTGTTGATCCTATGTACTAAAAATGTTCAACCTTCTTTATCTCTTCTCCCTCACTTACTACAATTCTAGATTACACTAAAAAAAAAAAAAATGTTTTTGAATTCTTGATTTTCCATTAACTGGGAAGAATAAATGAATGAGAAGATAAACCACATTGCTTTCTAATTCAGGAAAGCAATAAAACTCTTGAGTTTAGGTTTTAATGGAATATACGTCTCAGTCGACTCTTTGCCTCTGCACTTACTCTGGCAGCGTGTCCCACTCATCCTCAGTGAACCTCGTATCATACAGCCCTGAGTGTTGGACAAGGCCTGCTGTACTTGCGGATGCTTGTCCTCTGTGCTTCGGGCGCCTCCAATCATGTGGATTCAGCAGAATATCAGATGCTTTGGGCAAATATGTTCCTAAAATTAAACATGAAGAAATAAATCTCTCTGAATTCATCAAACAAATGGACTATTTTCTGACATTACCTTGACTAATGTAGCCTGCATCATACCCTGAGCTATCCCAGGAGCTCATAGCAGAATCTATACTGGGAACAGTGGCGGAGTAGATTTCTGAGAGTTTACTCGTTTTTTGTGAGTCCGTCAGTTCATCTTCTGGGTCACTTAGAAACACTGCTTCTCTGTCTGGTGGCTGCCGATACTCAGACTCTGGAGACAAGCAGATAAATATCATTCTAATGAGGATAAAGACCGCACAGGAACACTTTGAACTCATCTAAACTAACTTTATATTTCTAACTGATTTATAGCTTTGGTTTTGGTATATCATCTGTTTCTTGTCGAGTTAAAGTGTTCATGGCTTTTGATGAGATTAATTGAGTTTAAAGAAATTTGATCAACGGCAGACAAAGGAAGCTTGAAATTGAATGAGAATCAATATTCTTCCGGCTGAGCAGGAAAGACTGAAAATGCACAATGAAAAAAGGACTAAAAATGAAAAACAAAAATCAAGACGGGTAAAACTTTTTTTCTAAATTTCAAAACATTCTGTAATTTTGGATTTGTGATAAATTTGAAGACAATGATCAGAATATGTTTACTTTCGGGTTGTTTCTTGATCTTAAGGGTGACCGACTCTCCTGCCATCTGAAGCAAGTGGATAGCTTCACTAAGTGGCTTTCCTTTCAGGCTGACCCCGTTGATGGCCAGGACACGATCTCCTATATGGATGGCTCCGGTCCTGCAGGATTAGTGAAAAATAGAGATCAGTTTATTTTCGGATGGTACAAAGAATCCCGCTCTCGGTTTAAATAGAAACAAAGCTTTGTGTTGCAGAAACAATAGGAGACTGTCAATATTCAAATCGTATCTTCCGAAAAACAATTGTTTCTTCTATCCACCACACCCATTCTTGGCTCACCTCTCAGCTAAGCCCTTTCTGGTGAGGCCAGAGATAACGATGGGGTCAAAAGGCTCCTCTGTGCCTGAAATTGTGATACCCAGTGGTCCATTGTACCGCTTCAACTCAACGGTATATATAATAGAGCCCGACATCTCCAACTCATCTATAAAACAAACACCACAGCATTAAAGATTTACAAGATGTAAAAATGTTTTTTGAAATGATCAATTTAATAAAACAGGCAACAGATCATTAAAACAAACTTAAAAGTGAAGACCACTGCAGGAAATGAGGAAGATAGCAATTTTTAATAGCACAATTCTTTCCGTTTATGCTTGGGCCCACACTGCGCCTGACAGTGCTTCTGTTACACTTTTGTGAAAGTGATATCACTCAAACTGCGGAAGGAATTTAAATTAAACTGCCCACAGTTACGTCATACCAACTATAGATGAATTGATTATACAAAGTATTTTCAGGGACATGTGACTATAGGTCAAGGTGGCAAAGTTTGAGGTCATAAATTCGAGTGAATGCAAAATCTCTCAAATCAGTGAAGGAATTTCAATGGAAATATCCTCAGTCGCTCAGTACTAACTGTGAATGAACTTAATGGATCACCACCTCCACTTGAGATCCTTTGAACTCTGCTATAAAAATCAACACACACTCCAATGTAGTTATCAAATCGACCTCAATCAGCTGTTATCAATACAGTTTGTAATATGGGACAGGTGAAGGCTTACAGGTGAAGGCTAGCCCTAAATAGAAAGAATCTTGATGTACAACAACATTGTTCTGATTATTTTTTATTGTCATGGAGACGAAAGACTCAAGATAAAGTTTTCATTTTTTGTCTCCAAAGCTCCATCAAACTGAGCTACATTCATGCTGCTCATTAAACGGGGTCAGTCCACCTCGATCTGCGAGTATTTTGGCTCTTGTTTTGTTATTCATTCTAAATTATTGTCTCTCTCTGGCTGTTCTCATGCTCTGCTGCTCCGTTGGGCTTATTTCTGAGTTTGTTCGCTTATCCTATTTTAAGAATAACTTGCTTTTTAATGGTTTTGATAAATGAAATTAGTTTTGTTGACGCCTCTCCTGCATCCAATGTTCCTCTTGATTTTCTTATTTTGCAAAATAATTACTTTAGAGCTTAGGTTTAAAGCGGTATCAGCACTTGAATGATAAAAAAGTTTGTGCAAACTGTGGAAAAGAGTTCCACAGTTTGTGGTTTTAGATTTACTAAAACTTTCAACGAGCAAACATTAAATTGTTACTATATTACATTCACCGAATGCAAATTTAATATTTCTCTGCTCGGGAAACATTGCAAGTGCTTACATATGGGACATTTCACAGAGATGTTTTGGAACACAGATGAAAATATTCTAATTTTTTTCTCACGTATAAATGCATGTTTTAAAAAGGTATTAGTGTACCAATGTTGTCCTCATCTTTTTGGATTCGTAGTTTAACCATATCCTCAGCCTGCTGCAGAACATGCATGGCATCCTCCATGGTGCAGTTTTCCAGACGGACTGCATCAATGGCAAGCAGTCTGTCTCCGGGCTCCAGAGTCCCTGTTCTAATAGAAGCAAAAAAGGATCACAATTGTTAGCTTGGACTTGAAATCTGCTTCTCTTTCTGACTCACCATAAGAATCCTCTTAACCTTGTGTGTTAGCGAGGGTGACCCTTACCTCACCCCCAACCTAATCATCACTGAGCCCTTCTGAAATGTAGCTGCCCTACTGATCTAGTTTTGATAGCTCATCCTATTAGGTCATTGTTACAGGTGCAGAGATATGTCGTGCCCATAAATAGTAACATAAGAAAATACTAAAGACATAATAAATATTTCTTATCAAAGTTACCCACAGATGAACCAAAAATAAAACTTTATGAGTTGTCATAAATCAATATTACTGTGATTGATCATACAAACCTGTGTGCAATACTTCCTTTCTTGATGTCGGAGATGATGAGGGGTTTTCCAGGTTTCTTACTTGCTGGCAAAACATAAGAACATAATCAGCATTTTTTTTGTTTTTAAATAACACACCATAGAGTCAAATCCATGTGACCTCACATCCAAATCTCTCAGCATGACATACATTTTTATCTGATCACACTTGACGTCTGTTTAGTGTTTTTCAAAACTAGTTAGAGCGGAAAGGTTAACGATGAATGTTGGTTCAGGAGCTATTATTCGGCGGTAATGAGCAATGTGCTTTCATGCTTTTTACAAGACTGAGTTTTATGGATCACAGAACAGACTCAAAATAGGATTCCATGTGTAGAAACACCTAGCAACACTGCCTCCTGACGGAGACTTTCAAACTCACCACTGATGGTGATGCCCAGCTCAACCCCTCTCCGGTTGGGTAGTTTTACATGGAAGGTGCCACTGCTTGGAACCACTGACTCTTCATTTTAATTGGGAAAGAAAAGATTATTTGAAGTGGGAATTATCTTTTATTACGGGAAAAAAATCTGATTCGTTTTTCCAGGTACCTGCGACATCAAACTCTATTTCGACTGTGACTTTGTTGGCCAGAGCAGAGTCTCTGAGGAGCTGATGAGCTTCTTCCAAAGTGCCATCTTCTGTAGGAATGCCATTGATGGACAACACTCTGTCTCCCACCTGCAGGAGTCCACACCTTCATACCAAGAAGAAAACAAAGTATAAAACAGTCAATTTTGCAATGCAATTTTTAAACAAAATTATTCATCTCAATTCCTCAAAAATCTTTTTTTGGTTCCTGTATTTGTGAAAAAAATGTTTCCTTAACCTTTTGCACAGATCCCTGCACACGACACAAACATCTCTGCAGAACGCAATACACCAAGTAAGATTTAAAGGTCAGCACAGATCAGTGAATCTGTAAGGGTTCTCAGCATTTTTAAACAACACTATAGTACTTAAATGTATAAAAAAGATATATTATAAATACATGTTCTGTTTTTGCATTTATTCCATTTTTCATAAATATGACTATTTTTATTTGACTATCTTTAAAATATTGGCTTCATGTTGGTCAGTGGTTAGCACAAAAGCCTCCCAGCAAGAAGGTTGGGCTTTGAGTCCTGGAGTCGGGGCCAGGCTTGAAACACTGGCCTATCTGTGTTGAGTTTGCATGTTCTCCCTGTGTATGTTTGGGTTTTCTCCACGTACCCTGGTTACCTCTCACCCTCCAAAAACATGCATGTTAGGTTGTTCGGCCGCTGTGAAATTTCCCTTAAGAACTGTCTGTGTCTGTGAATGGTTTTGTGTGTGGCCCCGCGACAGACCGGTGACCTGTTCAGACTGTACCCTGCCTCTTGCCTTGAATCAGCTGGGATAGATTCCAGCACACCCGGCAATGCTGATGGGGATGGACGTTTCAAAAGATGAATGAATCAATGGATTTTTAAATCCATAGATTTAGATTTATAGGAATCCTCTAAGAATGACAAAGATTTCTAATTCTCAGTCTGTAAAAGGAATTTGTCTCCCTCTACTGGCGATACGAGTTTTAACACCAATTTTGCTGCGTGCTTGAAAAGATCTCAATCAGAAAATCCACAGCAGGGGGTAATCCATTGCTTCCCTTGACGTCACCCTTCTTCTTTAGGAAGTAATCCAGCCTCTGACTTATCTTTTTTTCCCATCTGGACAATATAAAAGTTTTCTAGGACACTTTCTGGGCTTTTTCGGCCTATTACTGCACGTTATTCTAATCACATTTGTCTCTTTGCTCTCAGCCAGTGTGAGACTCTCACTTCAGAAACTAAATCTAAGACTGCAGCCTTCTATTAAACACAGGGATGACTACCTAAATATGCTTGATCGAACAAAATGTTAGTTTCATTCTACAGCTTTAACATAACAGTGTGCATGACATTGACCTACAGCTTGACATGATTGATATTACAGCCATTATCATCAGTGAGCAAATAAATACGTAGAAAAAGATGAAGAATGTACGTTATTACATGTAGCACATTAAGCTAGACCCCTCATTGTGCAGGCAAACACAAAAAACACTGTCAAGTGATGTTAATTCATTAACCACTGCAGCTCATTAGCTTTATGTGGAGGCACACGCACCAACGTCACACTCGGCTGCTTTGTTTGAGTCACTCCTGTCTAACTGGTGCTGGACTAAACATGTTAGAACACCCCAGGGGCACGACCGCACGCTGTTGGCACATTACATCATTAATCTGCTCAGACAGATTCTACAAACCGGCCTAATTTGGGGCATGTGCTAAATGTGCCAATATATATGACGTGAAAATCATATTACTGTGGGATCTAATCTAAACTTACAAATGTACATATATATTTAAACTATCAGGGGCAAATACAGGATTTTCTAAAGAGGGGGGAACGTGAGGTCATAGACCAACCTTTTTTGAGAAATGAAAAATCTAGCTGTTAACAATCTTATCCATTGCTCTTTTTACAATATTCTTAAAATTATTTCACATTTCTCAGAACATTTCAAACTAAAAAAATGTGATTTTTCCAGCAAATAGTTTGTGGCATTAAACTAGAGCAGCACAAATACAATCAGCTACAGAACTTTATTCTGCAGCGTTGTTTTTGAATGTTTAAAGGACTACAGATGAAAATTGAGCTTCACAATAAATCTGGTGAAACCATTAAATTAATAAACAAATACATCAATACAAACTTTGTTCCACCAAAATAAAAATCTTATTAAATGTATCTTAAATTTATTTTGTCTTCTGAACCGCTTATTCCCTAACAGGGTCGCAGGGGGGTTGTGATTTCATCCTGGCTGATTTCAGGCAAGAAGTAGGGTACTCCCTGAACAGGTCACTAGTCAGTCGTAAGTTCACACTCACACAACCATCCATATATACTGGGGACAATTTCATAGCGGCCAATCAACCTAACATGCATGTCATTGGAGGGTCGTAGGAAACCGGAGCACCTAGAGAAAATCTCCGCATACATGGGGAGAAAATGTAAACTCCAGACAGAAAGGCCAGTGTTCCAAGCCTCCTCCCATCTGGGACTCGAACCCAGACACTCTTGCTGGGAGACCACTGTGCTAACCACTGCTCCACAATGTCGCCCATATCTTAATTTGTAGAAAATATTTGGTTAAATTGACCTGCTATTAAACAATATCCTAGTAAAAGTTTATTAAATTTATTTCCTGTTTGCAAATCAAGTATTTTTTTTATTAAACTACTCAAATCTATGTAAATGCATCATTTATTTGTACCATTTGGCTTAAAGTTGTACAGATTTGTTTAACCACCTCCTACAAACACTAATTTCTACAAATAATCCATTCAAAAATTTTCCCTACTTAGTGTTTAAAATCTCCATTTAATGATGCTAGTCAAACAGGGTGAGTATGGAGGGTCCCAGACAGCCACTGGGAAAAACAAATTAATGGACCATTCTGATGTAGCCCTCAGTGTTTGGCAGAGAGGGAGCAAACTGAAGGTGACTCCCCCCCACAGCTCCTACTCTCTGCTCCATCCATAGATTCCCATACATTTGTTTACTAGTTACATGTCTCATTGAATTCGTTACCTCTCAGCTGGGCTGTCGGGCTCAATAAAACGAATAACAGGGGGTGCTGACAGCGTTTCTGTGGCAAAGACCCCTCCTTGCAGCTGGAGCCCAAAACCTGTGAGCGGATCCCCCCTCAGGATGATCTCGCTTGTTTCCACATGGAATATTTGCCCTCCTGGGCCAACGGAACTAGACGAAAGGGATACTGGAGAAAAGATAAAAATATAAGCAGAGAAGTTGCTGAGAAATGAAAAAAAAGTGTTGGATACAATTCAGGAAAATGGAAGAGGGTAAGAGGAAGAGACGTTCACCCACAGAGATGACAACATGGGAATGGAAAGGGCATGAGTCACGGTACTGCTCACGTCAGAGATCAGTCAGATCTACTCACACACACAGACCAAAACAGTTCACTCGAATAAAACCCATTCTCACACCTTTGTAGCATTACTTCCCAGCATGCAGCACAAACTAAAGCCACAATGTGACCTGACAGTTGAATCAATGGCCTACTAAAGCAGTATTCCCTATTAAACTAGGAGCATCCTTTTTCGTACTTGAGCTCTTGTGGTCTTTTTTTCTGTTCCTTCTTTTGCCTGTGGAACCCCGAGGACTGGTGGGAGCAGTGGGAATGATGGGACAGGGGAGTGTATTACTACCCTGGCTGCTGAACCCTGAGGTGGCTGTGGAGGACGGGGAGAAGCCTCCACTCAGAGCTGAAAGACAAACAGCAGCACCATCTTTATCAAGCAGCAATAATAAAACTCCCTTCTAGTCACAGAATGAATAAAGAAGTCAAATTTGTTGGGGTAACCCTTGTGGAAAGACCTTTTGCTCACAATCATGCTGATGAGAGAGCTGTTTGCGCGGCGTCTCGCCGGCAGCAGCTGTCACAAGTAATAACTTACATCTGCAGTGGTCCTGCTGGTTGTGTGGGTGGCTCGGGCTGCTCCATGTCTTGCTGTGGCCTGCGTGTGGAGGGTGACAGTAGTTGCTGCTTTGGTCCCAATGATGATGGTTGCTTTTCTGTACTTTTACTGCAACCAACCAAAGAGACACGCATTAGAGAAACTAGAATCACTCTTGGCAACCGCATACAGTCTCTCATTTTGTTCTATTTAATCATCTCACACGGCCTCTGGGATCATTCAAAGCAAAGTAATTGATATTTAATGTCTTTTCCAGGGTGTGCTAGATTGAATCCTGAGATTTAATGTGTTTTGAGAATCACTTGAGCACATAAAATTATACAAAAGGGGAGGGGGAAAAAATCTTACTTTTTTTAGCAAGTCTCCAAAGAGTTGTGTAGAAACTGAAAATCATTTTTCAGTGGAAAGTGGAAACACAGTGATAGTGATCAAACTCTAAAAAACTCTGAGGCATGCAGGTTGTTCTAGATTAGGAACAGCTGAAATCCTAATTGGACATATTTTCCAGCATTTTTATAAATTTCCATTAAATTCTTTCTATGAAAATCAAATTAGAAGATTATAAAATTGGTGGAGCGGCATCTTATCTCTCAAATTCAAAGCTGAGAATGTAGTCCACTTGCAAAGCTCTAAAAAACAAACAGGTGACCTAAAATTTAACTTGCACCTCAATAATTAAGTTCCTTTTCCAGATTAGCAGTGCTAAATTTGTCACTGAACGTTACATGTGACAGTAATCCCAGCTGCCTCATTTAGAGGGGTCTAATCTCTAGCAGCTTGCTCAATTGTGGGAAGCTTTAAGTGGAACGACCTCTGACTGGACTAGTGCAGGAGAAGTTTGGATACTGAGGAAACCTGGTTAATCCTGACTGTTTGAGCTCAGCAAACATGCAGCAGAACCTTTGGCCTTTTAAAAAAATACCTCTAAATTTCTGGCTCTGTCAGATTATGTTAAGCTTATTTTAAAAGCTGCATTGAAAAATATAATTTAACTCTTCATTGGGAAGCCTTCTTGGGAGTGGATTAAAACAAATGTATCCTGTAATCATGATTTAGAAAGCAGAGGGAAAGAAAATGTGTGGAAAACTCATTTATCAAAAAGTCACTTTATCCTAAAAAGGATTTAAATTATTTGTCAATATACATGTACCCCACGACACTTATTCATCTATAAAACACTTTGTCCAACAGTGCGCCATGGGTCACATCATTTTTGGTCTTTTGACCTTTTTTAAGAGAAAATTTGAAAATTAAAAATATATATATTAATTTATGTAGTGCGTAGATGTGATTGGAGTGACAAAAAAAATTAGCTGGGGTTGAATCTAAATTTTACTCAGATTTGATGAATAAAAATATAGGTAATTTTTTTCTAAAAATATTTTTGGGAATTTGATGTTTTTGAAGTTTTCATACTAAAGATGAAAAACCTCTTCGTGCCAACAAATGATGGGACATTAAATGTTTTGTTTAGTCTTCCAAACTGCTCATCCTCATTGGGGTCCGAGGGGTGCTGCTGGGGCCAATCCCGGTTGATTTCAGGGAAGAGGTGGGGTACACCCCGAACAGGTTACCAGACTGTTGTGGGGCCACACACACGGACAACCGTCTACACACTCTTTCCTAATGCAATTTCACAACCTAAACTGCATGTTTTTGGAGAGTGGTAGGAAAACAGAGTACCTGGAGAAAACACACACATACATGGGAGAACATGCAAACTCCGCACAGAAAGGCCGGCGTTTCAAGCTTCGCCCTCACTCCAGGACTCAAACCTCAACCTTCTTACAGTGAGGCTTCTGAGCTACCTACTGGACCACTGTTAAATGTTTTTTAAATATCTAATATTTGTTAGCCATAAACTTGCTTGTATCTGCTTCATGATGTAACTTTAAAAAAAAATAAATTTCTCTTGTACCCCAGTTAAAAATTTAGGGACTAAAAGCTAAACCCATCCAAACAGAGAAAAAAGGAAGCCAAAGTGACATCGTACAAAAAAGGCAGCAAATTTAGTTCAGAATGAATCAAAGCGGATTTTCTCTTATCATGTGAGATTCTGCGACCCGACTTTATGGAGTCACGGTGAGAAGTCCCTGCAGCTGCTGACCTGGAAATAAGTCTGCAGAATGTGGCAAGAACATGATCTCTGACAGGGGAAAGCTGAGTGTGTACGTTTATGTGTGTATGTGGCTCATTTGTATGCATAAGTAGCCAGTGTGTGCACCCAAAGCTGAAGGGATTGGGGTCATCATTGTGCTGCCTGCATGGAGACACACTCGGGCTGATTTTGAGCACATATGGAAAAGGCGACAGGGTGGGAGCCGAGCTTTTCACAGCTTTAGGTAAAACTGCAAAGAACAGACCAGTCGTTGTGCATATGCTGAAGACATTTTCAAAAACGGCACAAGAATCATTACTGTTTGAGTTACCTCAGGGCCACCATACTCTTTCCATCATGTTTTGACATTTATTTTCTTAATAATTAAATTACAAGCAATAAAAAAAAATCTATAAAATTGTCCACTTTTGTGCACTTGTACACTGTACACATTTCATTTTTATTTAGACTTTCAAAATCAATTGTTAAAGAAGGGTTAATAATATGATCTCATAGCGTACAGTATATACAGTAGATGTGCATGGTACTTTTTGTTAGTTCATAATTGTAAAATTAATTTAGTCTTCTGAACCGCTTATTCCCTAAAGGTGTTATGGGTAGTTGCCGGAGCCTATCCCGGCTGATTTCAGGCAAGAGGCAGGGTGCACCCTGACTGTCGCGGGGCCAAACACATGCAACCATCCATACACACTCATTCTGTGGGGCAATTTTGTTGCAGCCAATCAACCTAACATGCATTTTTTTATTTGGAGGGTGGAAGGAAACCGGAATAAATCCACACATACACTGGGAGGACATGCAAACTCAACACAGAAAGGCCAGTGTTTTAAGCCTCATCCCACCAATGACACAAACCCTGACCTTTTTGCTGCGAGGCCACTATGCAACCCACTAATGCCCATTAAATATAATATTCAGCAAAAAAGTATATAGGTTCATTTATTCAGTTTCACAATTGTTTTAGACACTGTCAATTCCTCTATCTTCTCGCTCCCTTCTTAACCATACCCTCTGGTATAATCTAATGAGCGTGTATTCTAAAGCCTTTCCTCGTCATGACAGGATGTGGGGATGATGCAGAATGAAAGATGTTACCAAGAACAACCAGGTGTTTGAAAAATATCTGAATACTGAACAGCAGAGCTTGCAAATTATTAAAAAATGCTTGAGTGAAATTAAATTAAAACAACTTCAAGTATGTTTTTTTTTTTGGAGGAATAATGTTCAAATATAAAATTAGCCTCCAGAAAATTGACTTTACATGGTAACCCCCTCATATGTGATGTGTAGGACATACCTGTATCTTGTGGTCTGATTGGAAGTCTGCTCTGACTGGCAGGTAGGACCTCTAATTTGACTACTTCTGAGCTGGAAGCTAGAAGTTGTGTTGCCTCCATCAGGGAACAGTGCTCTGTGCTGGTACCATCTATGGAAAGGAGAACATCTCCCACATGCAGAGCTCCACACCTAAAAGTAAAACAGACAGTTTCTGAGTAGAAGTTTCTGGTAATGTGGTGTTATATTAATTTGATGTTTCATTCACCTCTCCACAACACTGGCTGGTTTTATCTTGTCAATAATGATAACTTGTTTACTCCTGTATGATGTGGTGGAAAGACTGATCCCCAGGCCTGCTGAGGAACCTTTTACTATCTCCACCAGCAGAGGGCCAGAGGCCTGCTGCACCGCATCTGAAATAAACATACAGACATACACACCGATACTGTTACCAAAGACAGCAAATGTCATTTGTTTTACAGGAAAAACGTACAGGGGCAGTACCCAGCACAATGTTAAACAAATAAAACAACTAGTCAAGGTCATACACAAGTTTTACTCTGTGTTGAAGATTGGCTATGTGGGTAAACTGACTGTCCTTTGACTGGATGGCTGCGGGTTCAGTCCTCTGGCTAGAGATCATAGCAAAATGTCATACAGCTTAGTGTATTGGATAGCAGCAAATTTCATCACGTGTGAATGTGAGCTACTTTGGAAAGCAGTATGTACATAGAGTTCATGTAATAAATTGATCATTTTCCATAAAGGTAATCTAACATTTGTTTGTATTTCTGTTAGTTGATTCTGTGGAGATTCCACGATATCTTACAGGGACCAGATGCATCCTTGTATTAGTCAGTCAGTCACTTTTTTAACCGTCTATCTGTTTTGATGTTGCGGGGGTTGCCGGAGCACATCCTGGCTGATTTGAGCCAAAGCGCAGGGCACACCCCGAACAGGTCACCATTCTGTCTCAGGGCCACACACACACACTCATTCCTAAGGGCAATCATGCATTGGCCAATCAAACCTACTATACATGTTTTTGGAGGGTGGGAGGAAACTGGAGTACCGTGAGGAACCCACACAGATACAGGGAGAACATGCAAACTCCACACTGAAAGGCCAGTGTTCCAAGCCTCTTTCCAACCCGGGACTTGAACCCATGACCATTTTGCTGTGAGGCCACTGTGCTATCTTCTACGCTGCCGGGCCGGCAGGAAATTATGCATTTGGGAATTTTATATCTTATTGTTGGGTCTGTTCATCTGAAACTGACGTATGACAAAGAGTTCATTCATCTTCTGTATTTTAACACAGATTTCTGATATTTATTTGCTTAATTTGAGCTCTGAAATAGCATTCTTAATGGGAGTCATCAATTTCTTCGACTAGAAGTAAGTTTCATTATCTTTATTTTGTGAAATCATTTAATTATTTTTCGTTTGATTTTTTTTTTAAATCATATTGATGCCAAATCTCTGGTTGCTTGGCCTGCAGCAGCAATCCTGATTCTTTAATTTCTCTGCACAGAAAGATAATGTGTGTCGACTGTCCTCAGTGACCTGCCCTGATTTGGACCCACTGTCGCAAAATGTGTTATCTCAGGAAATTAGTCACGATGAGCAAAAAGAATCTAAAATTAGTCATATGGTGAGTTTTTATTATTTTATTTATCTACCACCTCAGCGAGATACTTATTCAAATAATGTATTTTCTAAAAATAGGATACACTACAAATGAGAAAAAAATATATAGTTGTATCTTTCAACTACTCTCTTCAGACGGGTTGAAAAGGTTAGCCCTTTCCTAAATAAAAGCAGTGATTTAGTTAGCTCTGTTTTTACAATTTTGCACCCAGTGTACCATTTTTGGGTAACACAATATAAAGTTCAAACAGTTTATCAATAAAAAACAAGTATATTTTCTTTACTTCTATTCCAATTTTAGAAGAGAATATCAGGCTGGTTTAACAGTTAGAGGGTGAAAGTGAGGATTTAGAGTTTCAGCTAAAATTAAAGGGAAAGTGTACAAAACCGTGGTGAGACTGATAAAAAGACAGAAAAACAGAGATGGAGGTAGCAGAGATGAAGATGCTGAGGATCTCTCTGGTAGTGACCAGGATGGACAGGATCAGAGGAACAGCACATAATAGAGGTTTTGGAGATAAAGTTAGAGAGGCCAGCCTGAGATGGTTTGGACATGTACAGAGGAGAGGGAGAGTGCATCGGAAGAAGGATGCTCGGTTTGGAACCACCAGGAAAGAGGCCTGGAGGAAGACCAGAGAGGAGGGTCATGGATACAATGAAGGGAGACATGAAGATAGTTGGTGTGAGCGAAGAAGATGCAGCAGATAGGGTTAGATGGAAGAAACTGACTTGCTGTGGTGACCCCTGAAGGGAAATGCCGAAAGAAGAAGAAGGGTGAAAGTGAGGGTATATTTGTACATTGTACGTCTGAGAGCACACTCTTGTCCTGATCTAGACCACAACTTGTCTCACAAAGCAACAATTTTTGTGTTTTGTTTGATGAGGTGCAACAAAATTTAATCATGAAACATTTGCCTGTTTAAATTTCTTCCATATTATTAAAGATGTGAGTATTTGTTATGATGTGTATCTAATGTGTGTGAGAGAGCAACAGAGAAATGAGCGTGTGTATGTTTCTTTCCGTGATTGTTTTGTTTTAAAAAAAACGTTTTTAATATAAAAAGAACATTACGTTGTTATTTCATAAAAGTTATTTTGAACTTAAATTTGATTAGATTCCAAGGACCCCCGCGGGCTATTTGCTCTTTTGTTTTTCCAGCTTGCTTTTAATTATATATTTTTTAATCTTTTAAACTCAAAATCACTGTCATTAATTCATAAGTAGATACATGTGACTATTTTTATTCCAAATACTCATCTAGCAAAGTTATTCATGTGATACTGTATACTTATGACAGGCTACCTTTTAGAAGGTTTTTCAATTTTTTTCAAGCAGATAAACTGAAAGAACGAGATAGCGGATAAAAACGGTCAAATGAGCTTCCTCGGGAGGGTGGCTGGGCTCTCACACAGAGATAGAGTGAGGAGCTCTGCCATCCAGGAGGAGCTCGGAGCAGAGCCGTTGCTCCTCCGGGTCGAGAGACACCAGATGGGGTGGTTTGGGCATCTGGTTAGGATGCCTCCGAAATGGTTTGCTGGTGAGGTGTTTCAGGCACGTCTGCCCCGGGACGAGACACAAAAGTAAACCGCAGACCTGCTGGAAAGACTATGTCTCACAGCTGGCCAGGGAATGAGTCCTCTCGGGTAATCTGGAGGATGCAGGCGGGGTGAGAGAAGCCTGGGTTTCCCGTCTGTGGCTATTGCCTCCATAACCTGACCCCGGATAAGCGGAAGATGACGGAACGGAAAAAATAAACAAAAATACTATGTTTTATTAAGAATTAAAAGTAATTGAATAAAAAGGTGGAACTCTGTACAGCAAAGATGATTCATTTCTACTGATCAGCATCAACCTCATTACAATTACTTGTAAAAAGACAGGATGCAGACTGCGTCTCATTGCATCACTAGATTCCAGCTTCTAATGGAATGTGTATTTGCCATGAGAGCAGAAAAGTTTAGTTCAAGAAGTAATAAATATATATGGAAAGAAGATGGTACAACTAATCACAGCTGCAGGGAAATTTTCTTCTAAATTAAATCCATATGCTGCTGTTCTGGCAAAAAGCATCTGCGGATAAAAGACAGACAACTGCTTCAAACTCTGCATTGGAGTTATTGAGGGCACATTGAGCAAAAAAAAAGGAAACCAAAACCCAGAATTATCCCGTATGTCGGTTGCTATAAAAGCTTAATTTATACCTGACAGAGAGACAAGGAGAATGGTTGATACATACTGTAAATTCACATAAAAAGATGTAGATGCATGCGTTCGCACATGGTGTATAGATGTGTAAAAATCTATAGATGCATTCGAGAGAGAGGGAGATGTGTGTACACATCTGGATATACGTCTAAATACAGTACATAAACACAGGCATTTGCAGAATATATGTAAAAAATGTTTATCTCTATTTATTATAGTTATAGTAAAACCCAATGGATTTTTTAATATGATACAATCTAATAACATTTGGGAAAAAGCCAAAAAAAGAGAAAAAAAAATTATGATTTTTATATTTGTGTATATATACATATTTTTTGTTGTTGTTTTTTTATCTTTTCATGGTTTTTAATTTCTGTCCTCTCTTTGTTTTTGTATCTTTTCTGTGGTCCCAGGGACGGCTTGAGCCCAGCGAGAATCAAACCAGGTTGTCCTAGTCGAAAGACGGTATCTCTACCACTAGGCCAATGCCCCCTGGGACCATATCTCATGGTTGAATGGGCCACAGTATATTCAGATGAATATATAAATTTATATAATGATGATATTAATTTGTCCGATCACTAAATAAAAACAAAATCTGAAAAAAAGAAAAACCTGGTTAAAAAAAGTTACAACTTTTTTTTAACCATCTCTTTAAATATTACTGTTTGGAGAGATACCAGCTGCAAAAAATTTCTTATATTAAATTAATTTAAGGGATCAAATTCCTTAATTTCCTTAATTTTAAGCAATTTAAATGTCTGAACTTTGAGATTGGACAAAGTCCTTGTTTGATTGTGCAGGTAGCCAACTAGTGTATCTGGTGTGTATCTGAGCTCAGCATGTGATGTGCTCACATTGAGGAGTACATCTCCTCAATGTGCTCCAAGATTCACACACACCCTCCATTTACTACTCACTCAATCCAAGCAGCCACATTATTTGTGCTTCAAGCAAAGCAGCTTTTCCCATGGCTCCACATAGCTGCTGTCTTTCTGTGTATAGTATGTGTGTGTATGCTCACCCATGACAGAGACGTCATACTCAATCAGGAACAGAGCTTCCTGGCCGCTCTGCATCAGCATGGTCAAAGCATCAGCGTGCCTTTCTCTGTTCAAAGGCATTCCGTCTATGCTTAATACTCGGTCTCCAGCCTTCAAAGTCCCTTCTCTGAAGAGAAAAAGGAGAAAAGGTGAAAAGAAAAATGTACACTTTTGGTGGATGATGCTCAGTGAAGCGTTTAAGCACCAGTCACAGTAACTGATTAAGAAGCGAGCGTTTCCTTCCAGGTGAGATCAAGGATAAACTAGATAAGTGGCCGTGAAAGTCTTTGATGCTGAATTAAGTTTGCTTCAATATTTCGGTGCTTTTTTGGGTAAAGTGTTATATAGTATTAGCCCCGGGAAAAATACTGGGCTTCCTGCTTTGAAGATGCTCCACATGTGTGTCACAGTCACAATTCTAAGCACTGCCTGAACAAAATACAAAATGTTGTGCACATAACCCTTAATGGAAATCAAATTCAATCCAATTTATTGTGTAAAACAAATGTATTTTAAGCCAATACGCCACCCCGCATACAATTACTGAATTCAACAGGCTATTTTCTTTCTCCCATGGTTTCGTGCAACCATTTGAAAGGCTAATCATTAAAACAAGTTTATTCATGTTTATTTCATGCATGACTGAAAAAGTAGAAATACCTAATTATAATCTCAATTTGTTTACATGCACGCAAACATCTTCACCATACTTACATACATACATGTGTTCACCACATCTTTACCTGTCAGCAGGACCCCCAGGTCTGACACTAGTGACGATCAAAGGTCGAGACCTCCGCCAGTCTTCATGAAAGCCCCCTGAACCAAAAATGACTAGTTAGATTGAGTTTAGTAAAGAGAAACCAGAACGGGGCTGGACGGTGGCGAAGTGTTTGGCACAGTTGCCTCACAGCAAGAAGGTAGGGAGACAAGACTTGAAACATTGCCCTTTCTGTGTGGAGTTTTCATATTCTCCTCGTGCATGCATGTTTTTTCCAGGTATTCCAGTTTACTCTCACCCTCCAAAACCATAAATATTCGGTTGATTGGCCACCATGAAAGATTGCCCCGAGGAATGAGGATGTGTGTGAATGGTTGTGTAAATGTGTGGCCCCGCAAAAGACTGGCGACCTGTTCGGGGTAGACCTTGCCTCTCGCGTGAAATCAGCCAGGTTAGGTTCCAGCGCCCCGCAACCCCGTCAGGGATAAGTGGTTCAGAAGACGAAACAAAAAAGAAACCAGGATGTAACTTTGAAATGGGAAGCTGTAGCTCTAATGACCCACACTTCTTTAGGTTTTAGATCTTGCTTCGTTTTAAAACATCAGTTTCAAATGAAATATACTTCTTAGCAAGCTGTTGTGTTGACACTCAAGCAGGTTATGTGTCATGCTTAAAGTAGCACAACAGATGGGGAAATGTAAAACCTGAAGTACTTTGGCTCTTTGGAAACAATATTCAGATTTGCAAACATAAGATCAACCTACCTCTCATGACAAAGCCAAAACTGTTCCCCTCCTTGTGTAAGCACACTTCTATGGTTTTGATCATAACTCCTGAGGGAGGCTGGGCTGGGAGGGAAAGAAAAGAAAATGAAAGACTTATTCATATATATTCATATACATTCATTGTTCTAAATTGTCTGTTTATTTAGAATTACACTGCTAGTTGGTACAATACAATTCACATGTTGTCCACCTCTCTCCCTCCTCTCTGGGAGAGAGCCCCATCCAGGACTCTGCGTTCCTGTCCTGGGCATGGCCACACCGAGGAGACCTCCGCGCTTCTTCATCCCCACTCCATCAGGACGAAATCCATCTACTCATCCCCGCCGTGGGCATCGCTGGGCTGAGGAGTCTCCCGTGTCTCCATCAGGATGAAGAACATCTGCTCATCCCCGTACTTGACATCTCCAGGCTGAGGAGTCCCCCAGTGTTTCCTCAGAGTCCCCTAGTGTTTCCATCAGGATGAAGAACATCTGCTCATCCCCGTACTTGACATCTCCGGGCTGAGGAGTCCCCCGTGTTTCCATCAGGAGGAAGAACATTTATTGACTTCTTTAGATATTTAACTGTAGATTAGAATAAGCTAATATTTAAACAATAATCTGTGACACATTGTTTGCTCGTCCCGGGGGAGGGATCTCTCTTTCACGTGGATCCCCATGAGGTTTCTTATTTTTTCCCCACTGATGGGTTTTTTAGGAGTTTTTCCTCACCGAGAAGGAGAGTCTAAGTGCATTAATGTGCTAGTCTTGTTTAGTTAGCATTTGTTAGTTATTTTTCTTGTTGTGTATTTGTGTTAATACATTCCTCTTTTTCTTGTGAAGCCCATTGAGACGGACATTCTGTGATTTTGGGCTATACAAATAAAATTGAATTGAATTGAATTGAATATTGGTACAATCCATAGAATCCCAAATCACGAATATTAAAAAACATTAAAAAGAGAATTTTTACATAAAACTTCATTTCAAAGACATTTGTGTTGGGTTCAATCAAGAAAATACGTGCTGTGGCAAGACGCTGAATGAGATTGATTTGAATGATAGATTCTATAATGGAACTAACAGGAAACAGCTCCCTCAATCCCTCAATTACTGGACTGTATAAAAATGATTTGTGGTTCTGTCAACATCCAGCTTTACTTTATTAATATCTTCCAATTAGATTCATATGAGAAATGACAAGACCTGTTATTCCTATGACCCACTTAATAATGAGAAAGGTTTGCTGCCCAATGTGCTCATATTATCTGTCAAAGTCCATTTCAATATCATAGGGTTTTGCTGTGTACAACTAAGAGTAAAAAAAACCCACCAAACTATAAATAATTAGCGTCCAGGCTGGGTATCACTTCATCTAGTCAAACCGGCTCAGGCCTGTGGGGAGGGATTTAAAAATATGTTGGTTTATATCAACAGTCACCAGGGTCACACTGATCCTAAAAGCTTAAACTGAACTTAAGGCACATCCAGTTGCCTTGAAGATAAGAGCTAAAAAAATTAAAGTTTTCCGACAATGGGGAACAGACGTGTTGCAACAATGTGTGTTGTGGAAAAAATAGTCTTTTCAGCAAAGCAAGTGTTAGAATATGATTAGTTGCTTTTTAAGGTTTAGGTTTTAAAACTGAAAGACGTAATTTTTTACAACTTTGCTCAATCTGAGAGCTTTGTGTTTATCTTCACTTTTATTTTTTTCCATCCCAGTTTATGCCTGCAGAACAAACTAGAAAAAAAAAACCCCAAACATTTTCACCGGAGGTGTTTCAAATTAGAAATAAACACCACAAAAGCAGTGCTTCACATTAAAATGCAAAGTTTTAGTAGCTTTAAATAGAGGATATGATCAGAATTAAAATGACTGATTCTGATTATTATGATGCTTTGTGGGGCAATAATTCTTATCCATTCTTATCCTATTTTAGCCAAAAAATTGAATATTCAGCAAAAAAAAAAAAACCTTGCAAATTCACATTTTCACTTTTATTTTTACACTTCGGTTTCCATAAGAACTCACTTATTTCCATCCCTTTGGGATGTGCACAACAGAGTGTACCTGTAAATCCCGTTTGAGGGAGCAAAAACAGTATGAAGCAAATCAAAATAGTAAGTCTAGCACAAATTTATTCATACTCTCATTTTGGGACATTTTACTTGGATCGAGTATGGGCAGAGCACATGGCAAAAACTTTTCGATTACAGAAAACAAAAAGATATGGTGGAGAAAAAAAAAGTACTCAAATAGTGGACAAGAAAGTTTGCAAATTACTATTACTTGCATGAACGAAAAACCACTTCAAGTAGGTTTTGATGTGACCAAAATATTTGAAAGTGATAGAAACTTAAGTTAAAGATTTTTTAGTTTATAAAACAATTGTTTTGTTCTAGGTTAAATATCACAGCTTACATATCACACAATGTAAATTTATTCGTTTACAAGTGATAATTAGTAAGACTATTTATTGGTCCTTTCCCCCGCATTTGTAAAATTTTAAATTGGACATTATTTGATTCCACTGCGGTATGACGAGTACAATCAGTATAACTTACCAAAAGGAGGTAGTTCATATTCCACTTCCAGTACAACTTTCTCCCCGATGTTCTTCAGCAGGCTGATGATCTCATCATGCCTAAGCTTTGACAGGTTGATCCCATTAACTGACTTGATGTAGTCCCCCACATTCAACTGGTCACTTCTGTCAATGATCACAAACACACTGTTAAGACCAAATATCACCTGTTTTTAAGTGGTAAGTATAACTACACTATGACAGAAACAGTATTAGTATTACACCAACGACAATAAATACTGCATAATATACTGTTAATATTTTTTAGCTTTCTTGTAACGAGAAAAACTGAAGAAAACCTGAGTAGAAAGTAAAATAAATGTTGAATCATTGTGTTTAGAGAGTTTTTTTCCTTCTCTGAAACTAACATGGATGACTGTACATGGTGCCTCATATCTGACATTCTGAGTCAACACAGCCCTCACTGGAGAGCTAATTAATAAAATAAATGTACAGCTCTTCTTGCCCTTCTCACCTTTGGGCTACTGCCAATCAGTACTGACAGCAGGCAGACCAACAGACGAAGCAGGCAGTAGAGTTGAACGTCATAAAAGTCCAATCACCTCACACAATTCTAGCTCCCCCCCACTTGTGTGTGCCTCCGCCCAATGATTTATTATTATGTAATAACCAGCACAGGAATGCTCTGAAACGGTTGGGAATATCAAAAACTTGATTTTTGATGTTACCAAGGCAAACTAAGGTGGATCTTAATGCTTCCTCAGTATTCACAAAAAATTGCTGGGTTGTCCGTTCTAAAAGATCATTCATACTGTCTTTAAATATAGTTTATGTCCTCCAGCATGAGGGGATGTTGCTGTAGGTTAGTATAAGGCTGATCTAAGAGGGTACTATCAAAAACGTGATCATTTGCAGGGGCAAGAAAACATATCTAGACAATTTGTTGAGGTTACCACAATCAAGGTAGATCTCACCTGGCAGCCAGCCCACCGGGCCGTAGGTTTGACACTCTCGGTTTGCCATCCTTATCAGATCCTCCGGAGATGGTGAGACCAAGACTGCTTCCTTCCCTTTTCATCAGGTCCACAGTGGTCAGCCCTCGATACTCGTCTACTGACAGATGCAGGCACAGATCCACGGTCTGCATTAGTGTCTGCTTGACAGAACTGCTTCGTCCGAGGGGCAACTAAATATGCTTTTTCTGAATCCCTCAAAACGATTCACCCTGACATACAACCACAGACTATGTTTTCTCTTTCTTGCTGTTCCCTTATACCTTCAAATCTCTGAGTCTTAGGACAATTTCTGCGATAGGGTCAAAAGCAAGACAAGAGGATGATATTATTCTTGTCATTTATACCCAGAATTACCAAACTGAGTTCAAGTTTCTTTTTAAAAACAGATGTCTTCTTCAGGAAATACTGAAGAATTTAGCATTAATTGATGGATCCGTGGTGATGTGCTGTCACCAGAGTACTCATTCTGTCCTGTGGTTAGAATTGTGCTGCGCTCTCATCTCTCAATGACAAGTATAGTTGAGTAAACTTGACAGGTATGCCATCCAAGCACGTTTCCATCTTGTCAAAGCAGTTAAACAGTGCAACATTAAGCAACATTAACATGAGAGGCAAATTACTTTACACACACTAACCAGAACATTAAACAGAGAAAGATGGTATGACTTGTCTTGTTCTTGAGAAGTTTGGTGAAATGCATGCTGCAGTCTGATTCAGACAGCTGGCAAAGCTAAATGAAGACAAGTCATGTTTGACTGGATTGTACCTGAAAGGCTGCGTCTCCGGGACGGATGTGATAGGTCAGTTGTCTCTTTGTTCCCTTTTGAGTATGGCCCTTCATCTGAGGAGACAAGCGTAGAGGTTCATGTAGGGAAGCAGTGTAAAAGAAGTCTAACTGAATACGATTGGACACCTCGCATCATGAGAGTAGGTGAACCTATAATTGCCTTTTGACCTAGCCAGGTTAGTATCCTCCCAGGTTGTAAATACTGTAATACAGAATAATCAGAAGATATTTGGGCAGGTTTATAAAAGTGTCATTGTTCACTTTTGTGACTGCACCAACAACTATTCATTCGCACAGACAAACAAAAAATAGTAGCCGGCTCAAATGGAGGTTTTATGCTAAATAAATTTTTTAGCATCTTTGAAAACTATTCCCACATCAAAAACATACCGGGAGGCGTTTTCAATTTTTTTTTTTCATCCATGTTTGAGTGGGGCGGCATAGTGGTGCAGTAGTAAGCACAGTGGCCTCACAGCAAGAAGGTCAGGGATCAAGGCCCGGACTGGGCATGGAAATTGAAACACTGGCCTTTCTGTGTGGAGTTTGCATGTTCTCCCTGTGTAATGCATGGGTTTCTCCGGATACTCTGGTATCCGCCCAAGCGTCCAAAAACATCCATGTTAGGTTGATTGGCTGCTATACAATTGACCTAGGAATGAGTATGTGTGTGTATGATTGTGAGTGTGTCGCCCCGCAACAGATTGGTGACTTGTTCAGGGTGTACCCTGCCTTTTGCCTGAAATCAGCCGGGATAGGCTCCGGCACCCCCTGCTACCGAATTAGGAATAAATGATGATAAGACGAACAAACAGGTTTGAGTAATTAATGAACTTTCTCACTCAGCATTTGGATACCATTCAAATGCCAGGTTGTTCTTCACCGTGGCCAAATTCCATTGTTAACAGGAAGGGTTTTTGCAGTAGCAGTGCATGTGCTCTGCTCACGATTGGCCCTTTTCCTCAATGCGAGTGCCATTTTTATGTAAATGCACCAAATTAAGCAATGAACTATCTTTACACTGTATTTGTGCCCTATAACAAAATTCCCGCTATGTTGTGCACATACCCACAGGGCAACACTAAACAGGGTGCGAGAAGAGAGATAAATTCAATGTTAAAAATGGATGTGAAACTGAATAAATTTTGAATATTTTTTGGTCAAATTTTGCTTTTTTGAGCTCACAAAAGTTACCATGTTTGTCTATACGCGTTATTATAAGAATTAATACCTCATGAAAGGACGACACCCACTTTTTTAGAGAAAAAAACATGTGGTTAAAAGACTGTTCCTTCATGGGGAATGGATTGTCATTTTTATCCCATTTACAGCAGCTTCCACAGAAAGCATAAAAAATTATCATGAAAAAATAAAATTTCTCTTTATGTTTTGCCAAAAAAGGGATCGTTTTTAACAGCGCCCACAGATTAGCAGACCCAACGTCCAGCCAACCAAACCTGGATGCAGCCATGCAACTACTGATGGGAAAACTGACTTGGCACTTCTCTAATCCCATCTACCCTGGATTAACTTTTCAGCTGTCCTGTATGGTGATTAAACATCACACAGTAAACCTGGAAAAAAATTCTGCCAGGTTCTGTTTTTTTTTTTGGCACTGAAAGAGTGGCTGCCTTTTATCATGCAGGTGTAACTAAGAGGTTTAAAATAATCACTTTATTCACTGTTGCATTAATGCAAAGTGGCTTAGAGCAAATGATTAAATAGGTTCTGAAATTACCTGCGATTGAAGTGATGTTCTTTAAGAAAAAATATTAAAAAAACTATTATTAATATGATTTTTTTTTGTGTTCAATCCCATCGAACATCGTGCACACACAAACTTGTTCAATCTAGTGGACATTTGTCAGATAAACAAATGTTAATTTGAAAGAAGATCCAAGTTGTAGATTAAAACTAGATTTATTATTAAATCCATTATAAAATTCCCTCCTTTCCTCAAAAACTCATCAAATTAACCTAACATATAAAGTCAAATCCAGCCCATTTTTAAAACCCAGTTTGACACATGGTAAATCAGTCACTTTCCATTGATGTTGATATTCAAAATGATTTATTGTAGTTAAACTTGGAGAACCAGAACCAGGAATTGAGAGGACACTGGGATTTATGGATTTTTTTGTCATGACCTGAAGCCCTCTGACAAGCAAGCCTGGGAAAAGAAGATTGAAGAAAGAAAAATTCATTTTCATCTGCACAAAACTGCATGAGTCAGGCTTCAGCCACAGAAATCTCTTGGTCATGTTGATAAAAGAAATCATACATAATGTTTTTTAACTCAGATTTCTCCCACATTCTTTTGCACATGGCGTGCCCACTGGCTTTCAGGCAAAACCACACAAACTGAATGACACATCACAAACACGATGGGTTGGGAAAAAAGTCTCTTAACCACTCGGGTTCCCGGGGGCCCTGACAATCCAGCAGCTGTCATTGCTGTCAAAAGGCAACATTAGCTCTGGGTTATGCAGACCCAATGTGCTCCACGTGACTAAATGTTACTGTACCATCGAGCTGCCCGCCAGCCATCCTCCTCCAGTTTAAAATAACCATCACCGACCCTAAGAGCTATGTCCAGAGTGAAGCTGATTAAGAACCCCAACAGTGTGATAACTGCACACAAATATGTTAATCTGTCGCCTTTGTAGAAGAAATGAGCTGCTGATACAGTAGTAAGATTAACTGATGTGATAGTAACATTTCTCCTTCTGGTTTGATTGGATGAAAAGTTAATCAACACCCTTTTTAAAAAGAGGACACTGAACGCCATCCTTCATGTAACCAATCAGAATGTAGGTTAAATTTAAATATAGGTTTAAAGATGACAATTAAATTAAAATGCTATTTCCAGATGTATAGTTTGATGTATAGAGTCACGCTTGCGTTGCTAAATCATGACGAGATGCTTTGCAGAGTTGCTGGTTGATTTTTTTTCTCACAACTCATCTCTAAATCACTTGGACTGCATGCACACGCATGGAGTTGCATGCAGTCTACTGATTTTAAATCTTCGTTTAAGGGAATATAATGTGACAGATTTGCTGCTTCAGAGAGGAAAAGTACGTTTTAAAGATAAGCAGCTCTTTAAGACTGCTGTCTCGCCATAAACCATATCTTATGACTCTATAAAGCAAGGTAGGGTCATCTTACCAATGCTGTTTTTGTTGTCTCTCCTTAACCCACACAGCATGACTGAAGCTAAACCAGCTTGCCCGAACTGTGGAAGCTGGACTGAATGGGTAGAGCTGAGGATCCACCTGAACAAAATGCACCCAAGAGATGTGGTGCTCTCAGGTGCTCTTTCTGGTTCTTCACTTCTTTGATAAGCCCAACATTTTCTTCAGCCCAGAGCTCAGGTTATCCTTAGATAGTCTCCCGGTCTCTTATTTGAACTCAGTGAATGTTGCCTACAAATTCTCGAACACACAACCACGGCCTGCTGAGATCTTCTAGAAAGTCCAAAGTAGGTGAAGAGATGGTCCTTGCCCTTTCCTTGCCATCATGTGAAGGCCTGTTTTGGAGCTGTTCTTACAAATTACCCGTCTGTTCAGGAGCAATCTTCTCGTGCCTTGTTCATACACAGCCATGAGCTTACACATAGTACCCCCCACACCCTCACCCACCTCCCTCTCTCTCTCTCTCTCTCTCTCTGTTAGCTTGCACTCCCTTTCTCTCTGCCAGAGGGGCTCAGTGAAGCTGGCAGACACGAGAGTTACTCCCTCCCCCTCTGCATACACACACACAGTTTATTCATTTCCCACCAAGTCAAACACATCCTGAAACCCTCTTAACCACCCACCCAAGCAGAGTTCACACAATCAAATTAGACACGACAACACACCCCACTCTGAGGAAAATTAACACCACCTGCACATTCATTGTCAGGCTCGATGTCACGTTGTTCTCACATAGAAACTGCATCCACGGTTACAGAGCATAAAACTACCCACTGCTAATTTCTCCCTCTCATGCACACATGATGGAAAATGCGTATGTCACATTCCTGTGCAGAACAGCTGCCTCTGTGTCCAGACTGATTGTAAATCCCATGCAGCAGCTGAGTAGAGATGACAGATTCAAACTTGGATCATGTAAACATGAAGAAGGCAAAGAAGACTTGTACTTTATTAGTGATGAATAACATAAAAACCCATGTGAGTCTGAAAATAGCATCCTATGTTAACATGCCAAAGGGAATCTAGAAACAAATTCCACATCAAAAGAAATATGAGAATATGGAATTTTGTCATTTTCACATCAGCTTCTAGGTGAGATAAATGGAATAAATTATTTTATGGGTCATGATTCAGATCTTTTAAGTTGTTCTGAGTTAATAACGGGTTAATAGCTTAATTCTCAGGTTTGGACCTTGTGGACAATTTACTGCAACACATTTACAGAAACTTTGTTTTACTTCCTCAAACATGTTGGTTGGTGTTTGTTATGCTTTTTCTTAAAAGATCATCTCCTACTTGTTCAGATATAATACTTTGTTGACTTTTACCGCCAGTAAATTGCAACATGCTCACTTTTTGTAATTTAATTTCAACTAAGATCTTCAGGGTCTGAGATTTAGCTCTTGGGTTTTTTTCAGCTTCACAGCATCTCAAAATTTGATCTTGAACAAAAAGCTTTTAGGCATATTCACTCCTTGGTGGATGAACAATGTCCTGAATCTTTTCTTTTCATAACTAGTCTTCATCCCTGTAGAAGTTTGATCTAAAAAATCTTTTCTAAAGAGCAATAAATCTTTTCCTCACTGTTGAAAATAAATATCCCAATGCATTAAAGCAACAAGGTTAAAAAAAGGACAGCAAGTTAATTATCCCTCTTTCAGTGGGGGAATTTTTGTTCAAATCAGAAAGCAGAAACAAATCATTTTTGTCTTGTTACTCGTTACATGGAGTGTAATTAGCTGAATGTTCCAGAGGATGACATGCTCCCTGGTGTTGAT
This sequence comes from Neostethus bicornis, assembly GCA_902685375.1. Classification (NCBI taxonomy): domain Eukaryota; kingdom Metazoa; phylum Chordata; class Actinopteri; order Atheriniformes; family Phallostethidae; genus Neostethus; species Neostethus bicornis. The sequence goes on from LR738550.1 coordinate 10,253,731, forward strand.
CGTTTCCCATAAGACCTGTGTCCCTAATAAAAACCAAATGCAGTCTTTCAGAGCAAGACTAATTCATTTTTACCATACTGAGGAGAGTGAAGGGATAAACCATGTGTAGAGCAGATAAAAAAAATCCTTCAATGTTTGGTGATAGAAATTAAAACATTTTTATACATTTTTTTTACTAGAAGACTTAATAATGTTCATAATAATAAATCAAATCTAATTGTACATGTTTTGAAGAGACACTGCTGGATAATAAATGAGAGTTTTGACCAATTAGATTGAATAAAAAGAAGAAAATAGTGCTAAAAGATGGTGATTTGCTTATGATTACAAAAAATTAGATGTTATTTTACATAACCACTGGATATTTTAACCAAGATTATTGTCAATCAAAGTGACCATACTGCCATCTTTTGGTGATCAGCTCCATCTGCAAAAGTGTGTGTGTGTGTAGGTCTGAAATTCTACTGACCAGATAAATTAGCATGGCAACAAAACTGAGACATTTTTATGTCATGCACTCATGCATTCCCAATGCATCAATTTTGATAAACACATTTGTTGCAGAGACTTTGCAGAATTTAATACAAGAAAAAAAAACTGTGGAATTTTTTTAAATGTACAAGACAAAACTGATAAAAATCAAAGAAACTGTTTCTAGTCTGAAATAAAAAGTTTTTGTTAGTTTTACCTTTTGCTCTCCCTCTGATGATGCCCAGTCGACACCTGAGAGAAAAAGAGAACATCTTCCTTTTTCCTCCTGCAGACCTGCTGCCTTTCCTGAGGGAATCTGTCTGAGGAAAGGCAAATGAAAGCTGTTTGGAAGTGAGGTTTCCAAACACCACTCTTGCTGACATGTTCATTTTTTCTGGTCAGTGAAAAGGAAACAATGAATTCTGTCCTCTTCCTGACACTCACACCATCTCTTGAGATGATGCAGTTTCAGTCTGTCCTGCTGCTTCCATGTCCTCCTCCCATCTCTGGAGAACATCCAGTCCTGCCAGGTGAGACTTCCAGGCCACTCTACAAACAAGGTGGATTAAATGAAGATTCAGATATGCATCATGTTGATTTTTTTTCCCTCCTTCCTGAAACATGAGTCCGAGCAGCGACAAGCTGACTGGGGGAATGTGTTTTGTTTTTGTATCTCTCACTGTTGTGTGTGTGAGCAGATGGCAGAAGGGTTTTTGGGCTGTAGGGCACAGCTTGCTTGCCAGAATGCAATGGAAACTTTCTCTGCAGGGAGCATGTTCAACATTATAAAATCTGAGCAGGTCAATAAAACATCTCAAAGATCTACTAGTTGTGAGCAATTCTGAGGAAAAATTAATTTTAACTGATAGTGCTGGTGAAAATGTAACATGTTAAACAGGTAGCATAGCTTCCCCTTTTGATTAACTGATTTCAAGTAATTTTATGTCCAAATATTACATATGAATGGTATAAAACTTGGACAAACATTACTGGCAATACTAGTTAAAAGTGTTCGTATAGAAGATCAGAAAATCATACGTCAGAGGATTTTCAACAATTATTCCTTTAATTATTTTTTTTCCACCAACCGTGCAACAACGTTAAGTTTCATTAAGTAAAGACAGGAAAACAACCAGACACTTTCAATTAGCAGTTTATTTGTAAATATGCAGTTTATTCGTTCTCCTCGCTTCTGAGCCTGGCGTTGGGGTTGGTGACTTTTATTGCCAGCTGAGCTGCTCTCTCCACAATCACCTTCCTGTTCTTGGAAGAGACGTTGTGGGCGATCTCAGCACAATGTGTCCTGCAGGAGCAAAGAATAATGTACATTGTAAGACATAAAATGTTACAACTAACAGGGTAAAATTCACAAAAAACATTTTTTAAATTTTGCTTAAGTGATTACTTTATGAAGCATGTGAAACAGAGGAACACATTGTTGGCAGAGAAAAGACTAATGATTAGAAGGCAGAAGCAGTTATTTTAAGTTTAATTATCTACCATTAATGAGCCATGGATCTTAATTCTTTCTCTAAAGTTGAATCCCCCTGAAGGGAGTTTTTCTTTCTTTTCCAGCACGACTTTTCAATCACATAACCAGAACCCATAACTAAAAGTCATTTTAAAATAGACGTGCTCAATGTTTTTAGCATCTGTGATGAAGTATTGAAATGCCCTATTATTTTATTAAAAATATAACTTTACCAAAAACAGCATGACAAGAACTAGAGGCAACAACACAAAAATAATCTTAAATTTATAAAACCATATCGTTGTAGTACTTAATCAGCACAGAGTTTAAAGGCAATAATAAAATTTACTTTTAGTCTTACAAAATATGGATTGAATAAGTATTGATTTTAGCATTGGGCCTGAAAAGACTAATTGACAGATCTTCTTGTAACTGGATGACTAGACTTTGCTAAAACTAAGTTGTTTCAAGCTGAATGTAAATTAGTTTGTCACCAAGTCACCAAAAAAAGTTAATTTGACCAACTTAAAGACTAATTGTAAATTAAAGGCAACCTTACAACCCATTTGATGAAGTTGCCACTTCGGTTTACACACAATTATGAGTATTTATATAATTTTTTTAATTCTGCAAGATTGTTGTTAACTTGAGTGAGTAAACACGACTAGTCCCACTATTATATTTTACAAGAAACTAATATACTTCCACCACCCCATAGAAAAAAGATATTTTTGTTTAAGTTTTATTGGCTTTTTATGCAAGATACTCATAGCTGGTTTTGGTTAGAGTAAAAGCCATTTACAAATGTATATTCATTCAGCTTTAACAAACCTCATTCTACAAATAGAATAAAAATATATAAACTATAAACTAGTTGCAAACTTAAGATATTATGGTCTTATCTCACGACAGTTTAAAAGTTCTTAATCAAAGTAGATTTATGGTGTCTAATCTTCAATCACTAACCAGCAGTACAAAAGTTCAATTTATCAGACCGTTTAAGCAAAAAGAACAATTTCTACCCTTTTTGGGTAATTTCAGTTTTGAAATAATTATCTAAAACAAAGAAGTATTCACACAAATTTCCAACTATTGTTAACGTACTTGTTGCTCATCATCAGGACTTCGAGCTCTTTGACATTGTGCACCAGGAACTTCTTGAAGCCGGTTGGCAGCATGAACTTAGTTTTCTTGTTGCTTCCATAACCGATGTTGGGCATCAACATCTGACCCTTGAATCTCCTGCGGACTCTGTTGTCAATGCCTCTGGGCTTGCGCCAGTTTTTCTGTCAGAAGAAACACAACATATAAAATATTTCAGTTTTAGCAGCAATTAACCTGGTTGAAGAGCACTTTTTTCAAGGGACAGCATAGTCAGTTTTCAGATTTATCTACAAAAACATTTCTGGTAAGAAAATGATAAATAACAGCTTATAGGAACTTGTGCCATGTCTCATTTGCTTAATATCAAGAATATTGAAAATTTGTAAGACTTTATTTGTCAAACAGATAAATTTAATACCCTGATCCCAATTACTCTGTTTTGGGCAAGATTTGTTGACAAGTTGATATTAAATCATATCAACAGTCTATTAAATTAAGTTAATTGATAATAATCTTCAATTGTATTTGGCTAACAACGCTTCAAGGGATAATTAAACAAGTGACAATCCTCGTCACCATATCTGGTGTACTGTAGGTGATCAAAATAATGGTTGGCTGCTTTGAAATATGTACTAACCCTAATCTTCACGTATCTGTCAGATTGATGGCGAATAAACTTCTTGGTCCGCTTCTTGACGATCTTAGGTTTTGTTAAGGGCCTGAGGGCTGCCATGGTGACTAAAAGAGATAAAGAAAAAGATCATTTGTCAGTCACAGAGTTGTTGTATCAACCTTTCTGAAATGTTGCATTCTTGTTTGGTATGTAATCTATTACAAGACATTTTCCTCTAAACTGAAAAAGTTATTCAAGTGGTTTCCTTCAGTTCTGCCAGAGATACTGAGCTGTAGGAATGTATCCTCCTTGCTGGAGTTTCTGTTTTTTTTTATGTCCAATAAAAGCCCCTCACGTCTGTGTCCTGTTGATTTTTTAACTTTTTTTATTCATCATAACCTGGATGGCTGAGAACCTACAATGATTAATATTTATGGTATTTTATTTATTCATATTTCTACTCAAAGCGAGACAGCACCAGCATCTCACTCCAGTTGGATGTCCCACAATTAAGATTCTTTTACAAAATGCAAGCATAATAACACTTCAGACTCAGGGGACAAGTGCCTTTAAATTGTCTTTTGTTTGTCTAGGGCAGGGGCAACAGCCTCAGTCAGGAATCCCAGGCTACTCGCTCCCTGGCTGCATCTTTCAGCTCACACAAGATGATCCTGGGGCAGTCTCCGGTGGGACATGCCCGAAACACGTCAAAGTGAGGCTCTCAGGAGGCATCCTAACCTGATGCCCGAAATACCCGATATGGCTTCTCTTGAACATGAGGAGCAACAGCTCTACTCAAAAAGTTTATATAAAACGTAGAAATAACAAAAAAAGTCAGATAAAAACAGCATAAACTGTACAGTGAGAGGACATGAGAAGTATTAGAAGATGTACAGTGCAATATGACGTCATGAGAGGTATCAGATGATTATTTACAATGCAGTATTAAAGTGACGGTGCAGTATACAATGCACATGATTGAGACTATTAAGTATTTGAATATATTCTTGTCTAATAAACGAAATGGTTTGCTTTCATTTGCTTGGTGCAGTATTCATGACTTTACTTGAGATCGGGAAAAATTGATAGCGTTAAGCTAAGATGTACTTTAAATACTAACATGCTAACAAGGATAGCAAGCGAGCATTCCCTGTCTGGATAAATGGCTACACGGGATTTCCTAAACAAGTATTAAGTTTAGCAGGTTTAAGTTGAAGAAATACGTCCATGTGTTGAGTGATAATACATGTACATGCTGTTTTTTTAACACTTTACCGAAAAATGGTGGTTAGCTATTAGCTACGACCTCAAACCATGGCCTATATCCAAAACAATATACTTCATATGATCACAATTTTAGTTATCACATTCAGAAAATTATATTCCTAATTACTACATTCTACAAAGAATGTCAGATTATGTTCATTATTAACGGATTGGGTTAGATTGAGTTTACTCACCCGCCGATGTGCGTCCAAAAGGGACTCAAGCAATGGCGGAAAGAAAGAAGAGAACTTCCGGGGATACTGCAATGGATTTTGGGTAATGTAGTTTCCCCCCTACCCCTTCAGAGCCACTGTCAGCTTAAACTAAACACCATCAATGCTGCATTAATGCTTAAATAAAGAGTTGTTTTTCATCTCTTAAATATTAAAATCGTCGTGCATAAAACAATTTTTTGTGTTTGTCTTTGCTTTTTATTTTTATCAGAATTGGTTCATGAACAAACTGTTTATTTATGCATCTCATCATTAAAAATGCATAAAGAACCACTTTATGAATGTTTAATAGTTTAACACATTTGTTCTTAACAGAGCAGTAGTATTAACTTTTTTTTCGATTTTCCACGCGTGGGTGTGGTGTAATAAACTGTCACATGATGAATAGAAACTTATTTCCCTGCAGTTTGCTTCCTAGAGATCTAAACCAGGTTGAGTTGTAACACTTCGTGTCTGGTGTGTTGAAATGGAAAACCAACCTATTGTGAGGTGAGCACAGTTTAAAGATGGTGGGAATTTGACAGAAAACTATGTATATGTTTAACTTTCGTTTCTCCGTTATTTGCAGCGGACATAGCACAAATTATGGGTTTGGTAACCCAGGTTATATTCCAGCAGCAGAGGGTTCTACAGGTATGGACAGCAGACACTTTGTTCACCTTTTTACACCTTCATTTTTTAACTCTAATTACTATTATACTATAGATAGACTAGTCTTTTCCGGGTGGTATATAGACGTGACACGTTTTCTGGTGAAACTAAAAGTATCTTCCCGGAGGTAAAGACTACCCATGCTAAGTTTGTTACTCAGATGGGAATTAATATTGAGAAATACATCAACATGGTCTTTAGCTTTGCAAACAGAAGTCTGAAGTGTTTCAAAATGTGTTGACTGTATTCCTATAAACTGGAACGACACAGTTTATAGAGATTTAAACATGATTTGGATCAAATCACACTTAACATTTCCACCACAAAAAGCTAAACTGAGCTCTACCTCCTTTTTGGGTTTCATTTCAACCTCTTTTCTAGCTCAAAACACTAGATTTTCACAATTTTATTTGAGATATTTCATAGCTCTCGATTTACCAGTCGATCTACATCCTGACTCGGTAGGTGGTGACCGAATGAACGATCGCGGATACAAGTGGCTGAAATTAGCTTCCTTCGCAGGTTGGCTGGGCTCTCACTCAGAGATAGAATGAGGAGCTCTGTCATCCAGGAAGGTCGAGTATAGCTGTTGCTCCTCCAGGTCGAGTGAAGCCAGATACGGTGGCTAGGGCATATGGTTAGGATGCCTCCTGAGAACGAAGCCAGTGAGGTTTCCCGGGCACGTCCAAACAGGAGGATACCCAGAGGCAGGCCCCAAACTTGCTGAACAGACTATGTCTCACATCTGGACAGGGTTCATCTCGGGATCCTCCTTGGCAGCCGGGGTGAGAGAAGCTTGAGTTCTCATCTGAGGCTTTTGCCCCTGCAACCCAGCCCCAGAGAAGACAACGAAATGTAAATATTATTTTTGAGAAAGGCTCTGGAGGGATTTTTTTTTTTCAAAGAAAAGACATCAACCACACAGCACAATTAATGCAAATGAATTAGGCAGATGAACATGTGATTAAAAATGGTACAAAATGAAATGGTAGGATGTCCACAAAGTGTTTGTAGTTTCATTAAAGGAAAATGATCGGTGTAAATGATATATTAAAGTTTTTGTTTGTAGTTCAAAGTTCAAGTCTGTGGATTGACAAATCCATAAGTTATGTTACCTCTCATGAAAGTTGAAAAAGATTTTTTTTTTTTTTTGCAAATTCTATGTAATATTGGAGATAGATATAGGACTTGGATTGAATTGGAATTTATTTTTGTGTTAAAAGAGCAAGGAATTTAGTCACTTTGATTCATATAAAATATACTCTTGTTATTTCAACCACACAAGCAAAAACAATCCAGGTTTTACATTCAAGGGATATTCAGAAATAGCTGGAATACCACATTTAATAATGAATGGTACGATTTAATAATTTTGGATAAAAATTCATTTAACCCAGATTATACAATCCCACCCCAAACAAACACCTCTGATCTTCAACCCCAAATGGTCAAGATGCTGAGAAACGTGTACAGCAATGTTTGGATATGTGAAATTGTTGAAGATGTTACCTACCACATATTCAAGAAGCTAAACCAAAACACATTTACAGTGACTTAGTCCTCGTTTAATCTAAACCTTCTAAGGAGATTAGTCAGTTTCAACATACTTAAAGTAGTAATTGTCAAATATATCCCAACCTATTCTTTTGTAACCTCTCACTGCTATTTCATAAAAAGGAAGGGAATTGAAATACAGGAATTAATCGACACTCAGAATATGATGTTCCTCTCTCTTTTTTTACACTATTCATTTTGACCTTATTCATTCTGATCACAGGTGAGATCATTGACTCATTTGGTTCCGATGTAGTGAGCATCGTCGAGTTGTTAGTCTCTGTCATGTGCTCTGGAGTCCGTTTTTATACCTTTTTTATGCATTGTGGTCAATAAACACTTAACTCAAGGATAAAAAAGCCGTAAACGCAGGAAGCAAAGCCAGCTAGCTCAGCAAAGAAGCATGAGCCATTGTGTTTTGCTATTTCTCTCACAATCATACTTTTAAGTTCTGTTTCCAGCTGAGCTTTAAAGCACTGTCTTCAGAATTTGGCACAGACTGAAGGAAATTGTATTGTCAGACATTGAACTGATCGTGGGTCATTGTTGGCCATTGGTGACAAACATTTTGCGGCACACAATGGATTGAATTGTCTGCAAGTATTGTATAAACAGTATGGCTACATGAAGGAAAAGAAGGAAAAATAACTTTCCCAGTAAGCCAATGTAAAGTTCACATTTCAAGGTGGTTTAAAGTTAAATGGAAAGTAACTTTGGTGTTCCATGATTGCACTGTGCATCCAATTTATAAAAAGAAGAACCCAAACATCCTCTTCAACATGATTCTTCTTTCCATGATAGTTTTCCATCAAAGCTTTATTGAGTGTTAATAATGCTACTAATAATATATTTATTTTAAGGCGCCTTTCTGGGCACTAAAGGTCACCGGTCCATCATATTTTTTAACCCTTAAAAAAATAAAACGATAGGTTAAAACATTAAATACATACAAATTTAGATGATATAATAATCAGTATCAAATATATAAAAACATAAATTTAAGAAAGAGAATAGTCATGGTTGAAGAGAATAGGCCAGTTGGAAGAGATGAGTTTGTAATCTGGTTTGAAATGTGAGAGTGCATCAGTATTGTCGAGGTTAGGGGTGGGGAGTTCCAAAACCGAGGAGCAGAGCGGCTGAATGCCCTACTCCCCATACTGACAAGATGAGTGGGGTGGACAGAAAACTAGATAGAGGAGCAGGAGTGGAGAGAGAAAGCAGGTGTGGCAACATGGAGATGGTCAGCAGGGAGTGAATCTCAAAGCTGAGGAGCAGAGCGGCTGAATGTTCTGCTCCCCATAGAGACAAGACTGGCGGAGGGTACAGAAAACTGGATAGAGGAGGAGGAGCGGAGAGAGCAAGCAAATACGGCAACATGGAGAAGATAGGAGAGATTTGGAGGTGTCTTTCTTAATTATACAAGCAATTAATGTGCTCCTCATTTAGTACAACTTTCTTAACTCATTGAAGATATTTGAAGAGATAAACATGGTATTATTCAGCGTTTTTCAACCTGTGTTCTGTGACACAGGAGTGTGCAGTGAGAGATCACCAGGTGTTCTTAACCTGGTGATCTCTCACTGCACTGGTGATCGTGGGAAATGATCCTCTACGGTCAAAACGATCTACCGGTAGCTCCCAAAGTTTTAGTTGATCTCACGGTGTTTGTGTAAAAAAGATGAACCAAAGTGTATGAAATCTTGTCATTTTATTTAGAGAGGCAGGGCTGGTGTGACAGGTTGTTTACTGTAACCATAGCAACCCACTCTTCTTCTCTGCTTTTTTTGTTGAATGCTGGTGTCCATCCTTCCCAAAAACTACTCCACCTACTGAATCAAATTCTGTACCTGTTTTTGACAGCCCTTCACACAGGGCTGGTGTGAAAGGTTGTTTACTGTAACCATAGCAACCCATTCTTCTTCTCTGCTTTTTTGTTGAATGCTGATGTCCATCCCTCCCAAAAACTACTCCACCTACTGGATCATATTCTGTACATGTTTTTGACAGTGCTGGTGTGAAAGGTTGTTTACTGTAACCATAACAAACCCACTCATCTTCTCTGTTTTTTTTTTTGTTGAATGCTGACGTCCATCCCTCCCAAAAACTACTCCACCTACTGGATCATATTCTGTACATGTTTTTGAGACATGAGAAATTTTAGTTGCGTTTTAAAGCAGAAAAATTATGGGTTCTAACTAAATCTCACATGATGATGACAATTTTTTTTTTTTTTTTTTTTTTACAAAAAATAGTTTTTAATATTTTTGATTGCTGGTGTGCTTCAAGATTTTTTTCGATGGAAAATGTACCGTGGCATGAATAAGATTGTAAAACAGTGGGATAGAGACAAGAGCAAAGGGATCTCATATTATCGGATCGGCCATTTTTTTATCCTCTTGTGACGTAAAAATACGCATCTCAATTCAAATGTGTCTTTCCTGCTTTTATAGGTTGTAATCTAACCTTGTTGGGAACGTGAGTTATCACATGAATTTTTCCTCCTTACACACCGGTCTGCTTTTGTTCACTACGTGCAGACTCCGCCTGCATGTGGGTGTGTGTGTTTGTGACAGCCTGCAATCCGATTTACTAGCAGATGAGAAGCGACGCTCATTGACAAAAGTATCCTTTCTGGTTGCATCTAAATGTCCGTTAATATAGTTAAATAAATTATTAAAATGTATCCCAACACAGAAGGACAAGGTAAGTTGCTGCGATCTTTGTTTATTAAGAATGAAAAACAGGGAAACGACTCAGGAATTTCTTTACATTTCCTCTGAGTTTCCTGAAAAGATTAAGAGACAGTTTTGAGGTTATATAAATTTTTTTGAAAAAGAATTTTTGTCCTTGTTCTTCAAAGAGTTTGCGATCTAATGAAAATATTGATTTAAAGTCTTATCTGTGTTTAAACTTGTCTTTCTGGCTTGTTTTAGCAATGTTCGCTCCACCCACAGCCGAGTCTATGGGACCAAGTGCTCCTCCAGCCAACATGTTTGACAACATGCCAGGATATGAAGGAACCGTCATGGGTGGAGGTACATCAGATTGCAGAAATATGAAGTTCTAGATGTCCATCTACTCAATAAGTTTAAAGGATGATCATCTAAATTATATATATGCTACAAAACTCCTTGGATTGGGCAAAAATGTAAATAAAGAGTAGTTTCTATGAATAGAATGAGTTCATTCATCCAATCCTAAAACTTATTTGTCCAAAGCTACATTTGAAAGGGAATAAAAAAGGTCAAATTTCCCATTTTCATTTGAAAAAAATTATTTTCACTTCCACAAAAACATAGCAAGGAAAGTTTCGTTTCATTTTCTTAATGGGGTCGCGAAGAGTGCCGGAGTCTATCCCGGCTAATTTCAGGCGAGAGGCAGGATACACACCGAACAGGGTGTGTTCACTCAGACAGCAATTTGCAAACACAAGCACACACTAAGGACAATTTTGTAGTGCCCAAACAACCTAACATGGATGTTTTTGGAGAGTGGGAGGAAAACTGGAGTACCTGGAGAAAACCCACATATGCATGGGGAGAACATGCAAACTCCACACCGAAAGGCCAGTGTTTCAAGCCTCGGCCTCACGCTAGAACTCGAACCCCCAACCTCACTGTGAGGCCAACGTCCTTACCACTGCACCACCGTGCAACCCAGTAAAGAAAGTAGTTTTGAAATGTGTCACTCAAAGATGGCAAAGAATGAAAGCAGATATGTACGAAAAATGCAACATCATTTTGAGATGTTTCCTACCTTTCATTTTAAAAAAGAAAATGTCATAATGGAAAAAAATTGGAACAGGTTATGCATACAGATCAATTTTTTGTGTCTGATCTGTAAGTTTCTTACTAATGAACAACTATTCTTTTAAAATGAAAGAGATATGACTCAAGTTGATTCCAAGACAAGCTTTTGCTTTTCCAATAAAGCAACATATTGGGGCATAACGTTGCTTAGTCATTTCCTTCAACGGATTCAATTGCAAAATTTTACGTTGTAAAAGCACAATGCAGATGATTTATCTTGCTGACAAACAAGATGGGTCAGTTACTTCTTTTAAATTATGTACAGCCAGGATGATTTTCTCAGTTAACGTAAAATTTGAATTTCAGTGTTCATCTGTATTGAAAAGATTGAAACAGTTTTGAAAATCTATACAAGAGTAAATAAAACATATCAAGAAATGAGAGTAAGTACAATTGAGAGGTCCATTCTAGTTCAACAGATTAAGTAAGGTTCAATGTGATTAGAATCAACCCTGAGTCGAAAAAAAGGGAAACAAAATCTCAGTTTTAATCTGAGGTCTTCGTTTGTCCAAAAAACAACACATGAAAAAAGGAGATTTTTCAGAATTCTTATTGTTATTCCTTTTCTTAAATTGGTGTGAATTGATCACAAAGATTGACCCTTCTCAATACAATTTTGTAAATAATTAATATATTACTTTCTAATTTCAAGACCTGTTTTTGTTTTCAACTAAAAATATAAAAGAACCAATTAAATTAATTTGACACTTAAATTTTGCTCAGAGGTTCTTTTTTAGCTTATTTTCACACTATTCCAATTTCACAATTGTCCCGGCAAACTATTTGTCTCAAAATGAAGTGGAAATGGAAATTTAAATTAAAATATTTGAAAGTTGTCTCTATTAAATAGTAAAATATTACCTAACTTTTAAATCTTTTGCAGGTGGATTTCTGCCCCCTCCCATGCCTGCTTTCCCTGCTCCCCAGCCCTCACCTTTGCCTGACCAGCCTCACTGGAAGTAAGGCTCTGACTATTTCCTCCCTTTGTTTGTTTTCAGTTATATAACGAAATATAGTCTCTAATGTGAAGCAATATCAGTGGCTGTTTCATATGGAGATTTCTTATAGCCGTCGACAATAATGTCGACTTTACTGACTTCCTTCTAAAAACTAGTTCATGCAACTAAATTAACTTGTAATCCCCCATTTCTTGTAGCATCCCATCAATAGATGAAGATACCGCTCGGGATGCTTTTCTCTTGTTTGCTAAGAGCAATTGCTGCTACAGTTCTTCCCCTGCAAAGGATGGTGTCATCACTGCCATGGAGGCATTTAACACTTACAGGGTAAGAAAGAATTTCTGTTTCTAAGAAGATGTTTAAACGCAATCAATCCAGACACTTATTTTTCTGGCTATTTGATTCAGCTGGAAGAAAAGTAATCACACTTTTATTTCCAGTATCGCCTTGAAACATTTACTGAGTCACGATCTACAGAGTGGAGTCAAGAGCCATATCATGGTATGTCGCCAGTATTTACTTTATATTTTCTGTTAACAATCTGAACTCAACAACTACTTTTATTTTCTATTCATGATAAACACTTTTAAAAGAGAAAACACTTTAGCATACATACTATTTAGCATTAGATATTTTTCTTTATCTTCCTACTTACATTGGAACAAGGAATGTGGGAAACCACAATGCCGTTGTTGAGATTACATAAGTGTGTGTGTAAGAAAAAGGACAATTTGGCCGAACATGAGCTGTTAAAAGAAGTCAAATTTTGCATTCACTCAAATGATTTTAGTGTTTCCCCACTACATTGACATCCATTGACATTGACCATGCCCTGGAAAGGCAGCTGGTAAACATCTTGTGACAGCTGTCTGATGATATGTAGAAAGAATTTAGATAGAACAAACAAGTTTGTATTCAAAGGAAGATGCAATACGAGCAGAAGTGCCTGATAGAAGACCCATTTGACCAACAAAAAAAGTCTTAATTTCCCCTCAAAATCGAACTAAGCACTTTATCACAATTGCACTTATGTTCTAAACAGTACTACATTGTATTTTTTTCTGCCAAAATGGACATTTTCACTTGTATTATGTTGACTTGATTGCTAATGTTAGTGATAGCGGGAGCGAACTGAGCGAGAAAGTTTAAACATATTTTGCATACTTCTTTGCTTTCTTCTGAGTTTCTGTCAAACAATGCTTCATTATGAACTATAAAATTTCATTGTAAATATTGAGGCATTTATCAGAGTCTTCCAATTCAGAAAATTTTATGGTCAGCTAAATATGTTGCAAAGTTATTCTGATAAATATTATGGCGTTTTTATTTCCTTTGTCACTTTATTATTTTTGGTGAATCTTAAAATGTCTTTTTATGTGTTGAATTTGTATCAGGCCAGACAGTAGACGCCTTTGCTCAGCAACCTCCTGGACCATGGGACGTTCACACTCGGCAACCCAGTTTTTTTGTGGAAGACAAACAAGAGATTAAGGTGCCCTACACGTCGTCTGTCAAGGTAGGTTTGTGTAACAAATTAACTTTTTTTTTTAGTTTTTATTCCTGACAAAAATCTTTTTATTACACAGACCTGTCACAACTGCTTGGGAATGGGGCGGAAACCTTGCACCCAATGCACAGGAACTGGCAGTGTAAGTTTTCCCCCTATTTTCGTCCTTCTTCGGCTCCTTTTTTTAACTAAGGCATTTTTCCTTTTTGTTGACAGAAAATTTGTTGGGTGTGCAATGGATCTGGTTTTCGTCTTGGAGACGATCGATGCATGCACTGCCATGGCAGAGGGAGAGACAGGTAAGCTTTACATTGAAATGTCCGATGAAATTGTCACAACTTGTACTGTTTAGCAGTGATGATTGTAATAAAATTTTGATAATATTTCAAATATTTCTCTGTTACAGCTGTATTCACTGTCATGGACATGGATCAAAAGAATGTGAAATCTGTCGGGGAAAACAGCAGCTGCTGGTGTACATCAAACTCACCGTGAAATGGTACTGCAAAATTACTTTTGTTATTTTTATAAAATTGCAAAGAACAATTAACATTTTAAGATTATTAACTTTTTGTCGTTTATCTCAATCAAATGAGTCTCCATCTTCTTTTGTGTTCAGGACAAATAACACTGATGACTATGTTGTTGAACAGTCAAGTGGACTTCAGGTGGACAAACTTCGTCAGGTGTCTGGGAAGGAGCTTTTCAGAGATTCTAAGTACATGGTAAAAGTCGGTTTCTTGAGCAGTAAAAGTCAAGCAAAACATTTTTTGTATGCATTTTTTCTTTGGGTGTTACTACAGTTTAAATATGGCTGAATGTTGTGTCTTTTGTTGAGGGTTTTTCAGAGAATTATTCTCACTTATCTCATTTAAATAGGTCATGTCAGTGTGAAGTATAGAGGGTGTGATTGTGTGACAGTCATCTGAAAAAAGGGTGCTTTCTTTATGACTACTGGACTTTGAGATTAAACCAACATGAACACATACTGATCTTTACAGGTGTACCCTCTGATTGCCTTTCCGGACCCTTCTGTGATGGAGGCTTCACAGAGACTAGTCAGTGAACACCAGGGCAAATACTCGCAGACATCCCGTATCCTACAGCAGGTATGTCTTCTATAATAATTCTTATATCTACATAAAGATGACTTTTTTTTCCAATAAAAAAATTTCATATTTGTATTTTCTTTTGTTTGCAGCGTCAAATAATAGAGCTGATCCCAATTACAAAAGTGACCTACATTTGGAAAGATCAATCCCACATATACTTTGTATTTGGAAATGAATTCAAAGTTAGTACAGATGACTACCCTGCCACATGTTGCTGTTCTATATTGTAGTTGCAGACAGTGGTTACTCTTTCTAGTTATCCAAGCCGTGGAATATTACAATGTTTTTTTTGTTTGTTGTTATTTTTTATGTCCTTTCTGTGTCGTTTTTAGTGTGATTTGAAAGTAATAAGAAAATGTGCATACATTGAAAACAACTGAGTTAGCAGAAATGATATCAACACAATGTATATCCAATATACATTATGATTTTTGACCCTCACCTATGTGGGTGGTGACTGAAAGAACGAGATCACGGATACAAGCGGCCGAAATGAGCTTGCTCCGCAGGGTTGCTGGGCTCTCACTCAGAGATCGACTTGGGATTTCTGCCATCTGGGAGGAGCTTGGCGTAGAGCTGTTGCTCCACCCGGTCAAGAGCAGTTAGAAGGGGTGGTTTGGGCATGTCCCACCGGGAGGAGACCCAGAGGTAGACCCTGCACTCGCTAGAGAGACTACGTCTAACAGTTGGCTAGGAACACCTCGGGATTCTCCAGGGTGAGCTGGAGGATGCAGCGGGGAGAGAGAAGCCTGGGTTTCCTGTCTGAGGCTGTTGCCCCTGCGACCTGGCCCCGGATAACCAGAAGACATTATATATATTCATTTCAATGATATTATAATATCCAGGCTTAACACACAGTTCTAAGAGATTTGTAGATTTTAAATTAGTCTTGTTTATGATCTTTTATAAAATTACCAAATGTTAAGACTCCATAAATGCCAAATGAAAATGCAGCCAACAAAATTTTTTTAAAGGGATTTGTTCATTTTTTTTAGCATGCTTTCATAATGAAAGTATAAAAATTTGAGTGTAGTGAATATTCAAAGTAAAATAAAGGGATATTTCTATCATTTAGATTTAATACATTTTCCCTGGATTTCTAGGAATGAAATGATTAGGATTCAACTAATAAGTATAAATTTTAATTAGTTTACATATAAAGTTTATTTCAGTATCATTTTAATGTTTATATAACATGTATAACTAAAAGGCTTTACCACTAATATACCGATATGTAAAAATTGGAGCAAAATACTTTTTGTGTATTCTTTTCTCCACTAATCGAAATGTTCACAATGTATAAGTTTACAAATTTATTATTATTGCAATATTTTAATGTCTTTGTCTTGATGACATGTATTTTTTAAAATATGTTTGTCATAATTGCAATTTTGATTACGGTTTGATTAAAAAAAATAAACTCATTTTGCTGGTGACTTGTGACGTAATCAACAATAGCCCGTCGCTCTTAATATGACGTAAAGAACGTGTTCGCCATAATAATTAGAAACCGTGATCACAAAGCTACAATAAAGCAGTTTAAACGCAACTAATGATGCTGGTTTAGATGTATTGAACATCCCAGAACAAGAATTTTAAAGGTGGTTCGTATCTGTGGATATAAACCTTGGTGAATTTCAGAAAATCAAGCAAGAAGTGAGTGAAGCGAAGAGGTAACGTTAGCATGTAGGCTAAGTGTCCATGTTCACCTGTGGTGTGCCTCTAGCTTTCTGTCTGGCCGGTTTTTTTTTCACATGAATGTATTCGTGTTTATTTTCCGAATAATGTGAAGCGCGTTGGCTTGAAAATGTCTTATTTGGTATATAGCACAATAAAAAGACAGGAAACCGGTAACTGTAATAGTGTCGCTAACGAAATAGGCTAAGTAGTTAGCTTCCTTGTTCAGTTAGCCAAACATTGCAACAGGGGGTAAGTTTAATACCCGTTAGTGGTCTTGTTTTTAATTTTAAAAGGGGAAAAAAGGCAATTGTTTTCTTTTAACTTGTGAACACATTGTCAATGACCTGCCAGCAAACGTTGATCACAATGATAACAACACGTGTGAGTATAAACTTTAATAACGACCAACTTTGTCAGTTATGTTCCCTAAGGACAGCAGCACCTGCACGTGGATGTTGTGTATGTTTTGTTCATCTGAAGCTTTGGAGCAAATCTGTTTTTTCCTCCTGATCTATTTCCTTCCTCTTCTTTCAAAAATGAATGTTATGCAGTCGATGGTGTTGCAAAATGTGAATCTTTCTTCATACTTGCAGATCAATGATGATTACACATTACATAAATTTAGGACAATCTTGTTTTTGCTCATAACATATTTTAATCACATCATAATTTAATCACATTTCAAAACAAGTCCACGTTTCTCGTTCTTTTGGTGCATTGTTACTGTTTGGTTATTTTCTTACAGAAAATAATCTTCATTCATAAAAAAAAATCACGAGTTTGAAAGGGTTGCAAATTGAAATTTACATGTTGTTACAAACATATTCAAAGTTTTGGTATAAAACTAGATCCAAAAATGTTAAGTGACATTGATAATGTCAAAGTTCCTAACAACATAATCATTATACATATGCCAGTGTAAACGCTAAAAACAAACAAACAAACAAACAAAAAAACACCTGTGGTATTCAAACTACTTCCTGCTTTCTGTCCTGTTTTGAGAACTACTTAAAAAAACAACAACAACAAAAAAAAACATGATCTTTGTCATTTTTCCTTTAGAAATCAAATTTGCTCTATGTTATGGGCAAATATATATTTGTGTCTTGAATGTTGTTTTTATTTTATTCATAATTTAAAGCATATTACATTATTGCAATGAAAATGACCTCTGGAATTAGTTTTTTTTTTTACACACTATTAGAAAGTTTGATCTGTGGAACACTTCCTATTTTCATTGCAGTTGACAGCAAAATTGATTGTTTTTGTTTCATAAAATTTTCATCCACTGGGCAGTTTGCAGGTATTTTTATGAAGATTTATATCAGTACAAACACTTTTTTCTACACTTTAAAGATGACAACAAATTTGCCTTTGGCAACTGAAGTTTCTCATGATAACTGAGTTATTAAATGTAAATGAACAATGTGACAGATTCATTTAAGAATGCTATTTTGACAGGCTTTACTATGGCATCAGCATCTGCCAGTGTGGACTCAAAGGCAGAGCTGAGTGCTCTGTTAGAACAATGGGAGAAGGAGCAGCAAGGCAACACACAGGAGATAGTTAACATCCTTACAAAGTAAGTAAATTTTGGTGAAAAAAAATTAATTAATTGACTATATCGATATGTAAATTTGTTCATTTTTGTTAACTTAGAATTTCCGAGCTTGTTGAAAAGGAGACTGAAGAGTATCATAAAGCAGATCCAGACCCTTTTGATGATCGACATCCTGGTATAAAAAAATGGAAGAACCAATTCACAAATGTACCTTGAGTTTTAAACACTGGAAAAGTTAATCTCTTTTCGTTGTTTTCTTGCAGGGAGAGCCGATCCAGAATGCATGTTGGGGCATCTTCTGAAGATCTTGTTTAAAAATGATGACTTTATGAATACCGTAAGAACATATCGGCTGAATAAATATTGCTTTCTCTGTTATGAGCATTGTTTTCTCAAACATTTCTTAAAATTTTTTTCCTTTTGCAGTTAGTAAACAGCTATGTGATGACCAGCAGAGAATTTTCCTTAAACGCTGCAGCTTGTCGTCTACTGCAGAACATCATGCCTGGATTAGAAACTGCTGTGGTCTTTCAAGAAAAAGTATTCTGTTTTATTTTATTTTGCAATGAAGATTTTACTGCTTTTTTTTTTCTTTTTTTCTTTAAAATTTTTTGCTTTCTCAATTTAGATCTCTAGACTTAATTCTTACTATTGAAGTTTATTTAAGTGCCAAACAGAGAAACAACAAACTGGTAACCCCTGGCCCCTCTCTTAAATAATGAGGAAAATTGTTTCGGTGAACTTGTGAGTTTGTGAACTTCGGTGAATTTGAACATCAATTTTGAAAGATCATCACTTTTTCTGTTTGTGCGATCAGAGTCCAGCTTGTGAGTTAGTTACTCATTAACATGCAGTCTGAGGCACTTTAATGTTGATAGAATAGCAGTAACAAAGTTTTTTTTAAGTTGATTTGATGCACACAAAAAAATTATTGAAGAGAAATGCAGAAAAGACTGAAAATGTTTGTGTTTAGTTTGTTGTTTTAAATGATATGTCCTTAGTACATCTAGAAGTATTTTCTGTATATAAAACTTGGGATGTGTTCTGCAAAATTGTGCGCATTGACAAACTTCAGCTGAGCCATTGATGTGAAATTTATGGCAAGTGTAAACAATTAGACATATTTCTAAGTGCTGTGTGAATATCCGATTTTCTTATTTAATTCCATATTTTCATTCCATTAAAAAAAAAAAAAAATCTTAATCATTGCATTTTCTGCCTGCAGGAAGGAATTGTTGAAAGGTTGTTTAAATGGGCTCAAGAGGCAGAACAGCCTCTCAGAATTTATGCCACAAGCTTATTGGCTGGTGCCATGGAGAACCAGGATATTGCTGCCAACTATAGAGAGGAAAACTCTGTTTTGGTCAGTGTGAAATGAGATAAATCTTGAAATTTATTTTATCTAAAAAGAGCATTGAGCTCCTGATTGGTTTGTAATTAGTAGATATTGTAAGGCCCCATATCTTATTGACTTATTTCCTCTTGACAGGTGCCTTTGATGCTACATCGGTTGCGCGAGCTTCAGGACAAGAATGCTGAGAACAAAAGGGAAATTATACAACCCAGCCCGAGAAAGACTCTGAGCGAGCCTTTGTTTCCTTTGGACGAGGAGGCTGTTGATGGAGGATTTGAAGAGAAGGCCTTCACACCTGGCAAAAATGGAGCGGATAAAGAGGAGTTAGGCCCTGAAGAAGCCAGCGACATTCCTAAGTCAAGCATCAAGCCTGAAAATGAAATTTCGTTTCGTCTCAACACAGCTCACAAAACAAGTAGTGGTGCTGTTAAAACCAAGATGGCGTTCATGCCCGTTTCAATGTCAGCGTTACACCCAGGTTTGTCTGGTGGTAGCAGCTTCCCAAGAAGAATAGAGAGGGAGATCAGGACTTCTAAACAAAAGCTGAATTTTTCATTGTCTGAGCCGGAGAGAAACTTCAGTGAGCTCTCCAACAGCAGCTGGTCTGAGATGAGTCCCTGGGTGATTGGCAACAACTACCACCTGTATCCTTTGACCCCAGAGATTGAACAGAGACTCATCCTGCAGTATCTCACACCGCTGGGGGAGTATCAGGAGGTTGGTCCACATTCATTAACTCCAATGCATTCGCTAGCTTGTTGATGTCTCATATAAAATGAACTGGCATTTTACTTTGCATTGCCTTGCTGCACACTTACCAGCAGGTGTCAGGCTTCCATAATAATAATGTAAAAAATGTATTTTCTGCAAAGCTAATTTTACAGAATGACACAAGCAACTGAAATTTGTAAAAAAAAATTCAAAAGAAGAAATATTGTGCCTCTAATTTTATGTAATTATTTTTTAGGAGAATTACAATTGATCAGATTGTCTGTTTGTCCCTTAGCTTCTGGCAGTGTTTATGCAGATGGGAGCTCGGGAGCTACTTATGCATTACATGGACCTCAAGCAGACTAATGATGTACAACTCACCTTTGAGGCTCTGAAGGTAAATGCTCCCCACTGAATGTCAAGAAAAGATAGCAACTTTCTGAACTTAGTGTATTTACTTCCTTCCAGTATCTGGCATCACTGCTGCTGCACAAGAAGTTTGCTGCAGAGTTTGTCGCTCATGGAGGAGTTCAGAAGTTGCTGGAGATTCCCAGGCCTTCAATGGCCGCTACTGGAGTTTCACTGTGTCTCTATTACCTAGCCTATAACCAGGATGCAATGGAAAGGGTATGCAAATGTGTCCCTAAATTTTCAGAAAAAATGATCCCGATAGAATAATGCTATCAACATAGGTGATTAATTATTTACTTTTAGCTTAAACATGACTCTTAACTTTGCATTTCCCTGGGAAGCAAATAATTTCTAGTATTCAAAGACAGTGTGAAAAATCATCTAGCACAGACAGCCCTAAAACTATGAATTCAGGGTAAGTGTTAAGACTCTACTTGGGTCTCTTCCTGTCTTTCTTAGGTTTGCATCTTCAAACATTTAAAAATACTTGCTGCTGTGTAGTACATCTATTTATATGTACGAGTTCAACGTCTGGTGGCAGAAGCAGGTATTATTGCGAAAAAATAAATTTACAAAGCTCTTTCACACCGCCTTCAACTTAGGTTAAGAGATGACATCGTTATTTAGCTAATGTCACATAAGTGCTCACTGTAGCAGTCATTAATATTTCCTTTTTTTTGTAAAGGTATGCATGTTACCCTACTATGTGCTGTCAGAAGTGGTTGGTTACACGCTATGGCTGCTGGAGTGCTCGCATGCGTCTGGCTGTTGCCACGCCACCATGTTTTTCTCAATATCCTTCTCCTTCCGAGCTGTACTGGAACTGTTTGACAATCAGGATGGACTCCGACGACTTGTCAACCTGGTAAGATGAATTAGTAATCTTCATGATTGCTATAGTTACTTAACTGTAAAGCAAAAAAAAATCCCTGCAATCATTAATGATTCTGTACATGGTCTGTAATGAAACATTAACCACATTAACACATCACAAGACATAAATTGATACACTGTTTCAAGCTGTTTGATGCATTTATTGCTTGAAATGACATAATTCTTTTCCCTCTTCAGATTAGCACATTGGCGATTTTGAACCCTGAGGATCAGGGAGCTCTGCTGAGTGATGATGAGATTTTCTCAAGCAGGCAGACAGCCAAGCACACCTGCATGGCTCTGCGCAGGTATTTTGAGGCCCATCTGGCAATCAAGGTGGAGCAGGTGAAGCAATCTCTGCAGCGCACAGAGGGAGGTGCCCCAATTCACTCACATTCTTACTACAAGGTATGCCGATAGTAAATAATATGTAGTCTACACTTAAACCTTTGTGCTTACTTCAGTTGTGATGTAGTTGTTCTGAAGTTTGTTTACTTGCTTTCCCGACGTGATCTTTTGATTTGTTGTCTTACCCTGTAGGCAGTGAGCTACAGCCGTGACCAGGTGGTGGAAATGATGGAGTTTCTGATAGATTATGGTCCACCTCGTCTCTACTGGGAACCAACAGAGGTGTTTCACAAACTGTCCTGTGTTCAGCTTCTCCTGCAGATCATTTCTATTGCTTGTGATTGGAGGACCTATTATGGCAGGTATACACATCGTTTTGACAAAGTGTCCGATGTCAAATACTTTTATTTAAAAAAAAAAAATGGTTGCACAGAATTTAACTCCAAATGGAAAGTTATTAATTGTAATATCCTGTCCCTGCAGGAGTGATACAGTCCGTTATGCCCTTGACATCCTCAGCATTCTCACAGTTGTTCCAAAAACCCAATTGTTGTTATCACAAGCTGTTTCTGTGCTCGATGAAGAAGGATCTACTATTTCCACTGTTGGTGGGTGATGTCTTTAAAAACAGTGAATTTACAAAGAAGTCAATAATTGAAATTTTTTTATTGTATACAACAGTTCTAATTTGGAATTTAAAAAGCCTGTTCTGCTAAAAAAAAATTGTTTTCTTGAAAGTTTTTCTTTTTCTGTCCTCAGGTATGAGCATCGTCCTGGCAGTGGCTGAAGGGGAAATATTCGTAAATGATGCTGAGATTCAGAAGTCAGCCCTGCAAGTTGTCATCAACTGCGTTTGTGCGCCAGACAAACGAATGTCCAGTATTGGGAAGTTTATTGCAGGGACCCCACGTCGTCGCCTGCCACAACACACAAAAGCCAACGAAAGTGTGCTCACCAAAATGTGGGATGTTGTGCAGTCCAACAACGGCATAAAGGTGGTTAGAGTTATATATAACATAATATCCTATTACTGTAATCTGGATAAATTCTTTTTGGTCTAACACAATTATTGTTTTCTGAAAAAGAAAAAAAAAATATTTGTCTTAGCCGCTGCTGGTTATCCACATGTTGTTTGTTGTGATTTTTTATTCAAATTGAATGTGTTAAACAGTTATGTACAAAAATATATGAATACACAAAACTTTTTACCTTAATGAAGACCCATAAAATAAATGGTACATAAAATAATATTAATACTAAATTTTCCTGATGAGGCTTTTTTTTTAAACCAAGACAATCCAAAGAAGAAAAAATGTATTTACAAAAAATGATCATATACACAGTACATATGTATGAGCACATGTGTGTTTGTGTATGTATGTACCGGTATGTATGTGAACATTGCTTTATTAGTCGTTAGTCATTATTAGTCATTTCCCACGTTTCTTATTTATATCCATTTGGGAGAAATCCTAATGTGTATTTTAAAGTTTTCATTTAATTTGAACTTCTACCCATTGTCCACCCTGTAGGTTCTGCTGTTCCTTCTCACTGTGAAGACACCCATTACAGATGCAGATCAGATCCGAGCTCTGGCCTGCAAAGCTCTCGTGGGTTTGTCTCGCTCCAGCACCGTCAGACAGATCATCAGCAAGCTGCCTCTGTTCAGCAGCGGGCAGATTCAGCAACTCATGAAGGAGCCTGTTCTTCAGGACAAACGGAGCGAACATGTCAAGTTTTGCAAGTTTGCAGCCGAGCTGATAAAATGGATTTCCGGTAAACCGCTGCTGATCGGGACAGATGTGTCTCTTGCCTGGCTGCAAAGGGCCAGTGTGGTTGCTCAATCCAAAATCAATTTCCCTGAGAAAGAGCTGCTGCTGCTTATTAGGAACCATCTGGTAGCCAAAGGCCTTAATGACACTGCCACCACATTAACCAAGGAGGCAGATCTTCCAATGACCTCTCTGTCACATTCGTCCCATTCCACCTCTAGTTTCTCCTCTGTTGTTCCTCCCACATCTGCCTCTCCCGTAGCCACACTGCCCCGTACCCCACGGCTGACCAATGGGGTGACCCCAAGACTCGGAAACCATCCATCCACACCTTCATCCAACCATCCACAAACGCGCCCTTCGATCTCCCAGTCGGCCGCTTCTAATGTGTGTCCCCCGCACTGTAATAACACCTCTCCTCTCATTGGTCGTATTATTTTTTCTCGCGAACGCCAAGCACCCTGCGGAGCTGGGAGTTGCAAGAAAACCCGAGTGCTCCGACAAAAGTCTGACCATGGCGCCTTCAGCCAGAGTCCAGCCATGAAGAAGCAGTTTGATAAATATTTGCCTTCGCCGCCAGCACTGGACAGCATCATCACAGAGTACCTGAGGGAGCAGCACGCACGCTGTAAAAACCCGGTCGCCACTTGCCCACCTTTCTCTCTCTTTATGCCTCATCAATGTCCGGAGCCCAAACAGAGACGCCAGGCGCCCTTTAACTTTACGTCCCGACACACACGGAGAGTCATTTATCCTAAATACGGAGGTGTTGACGGAGGGTGCTTCGACAGACACCTAATTTTCAGCAGGTTCGTGTCACTCGTATTCAGTTCCTGATCAACTTTCAAAACTATTTCTCCACGTTAATTATTTTTTTTATGCGCAGGTTCCGGCCCATATCTGTGTTCAGGGAAACAAGCGACGACGAAAGCGGATTCATGTGTTGTGCCTTCTCAGCTCGTGAACGGTTTTTGATGCTCGGGACGTGCACAGGGCAGCTGAAGCTTTATAATGTGTTTACTGGTCAGGAGGAAGCCAGCTACAACTGCCACAATTCAGCAATCACTCACCTGGAGCCTTCACGAGTCAGTAGAAGCAGCACTGGGGCTTATAACATGCCTTTTGTTACTTGACATGTTTTAATCTGTACTGTACAGAATCAGAAAGTTCATCAGACACAAGAATAATTTACAAATACATTTACTTACTCACTTTAAAACTAATGTGTTTTACACACATTCCCTCATAGTTGGGAGCAGTAAGTTAGAAAAAGGTAAATACAAATAAGTCAAGACAATGCTTATTTAAAAATAATTTTTTAAATGTTTTTTTTATTTTTTATGTGCACTGTATGCAGTTTCCAAAAAATGATAGTCTATAATCAGTCACAAAAAATCTAGTTTCATTATCTATTTCTACATGATCATTGGTTATTTCTCACTATCTTTTTTTAAACATTTTTTTAGGACGGTTCTCTCCTGTTAACATCAGCCTCTTGGAGTTACCCTATGTCTGCACTGTGGGGCATGAAATCAGTGTTCATGATGAAGTGAGTGATTTTATTTTCTTGTCACAGACCTATGTTACTGGTTTAAAAAAAAAAAAAAATCAGCATCTAGTTTGCTTGTCCTCTCTGATCTATTTTAAATGGTCAATACTGCAGCAGCTGTATTTATTTAAGAGGAGCTGTAAGACAGAGATGTCGTGTTGTTCAATTATGCACACCAGCAGCCTCAGGCCTGCAATTTTAGTCCATGTTGCACATGCACTCAGATTCATTCAACCAAGCTTGAATATTAAAATTCTTGGAATCTGCTGTATTTTTTAAGGTTGGTACATGATTTAAAGTGCTTTGCTTTCATTTTTAAGACGGGTCTTTTGTTGAAGAGTAAATGTTATCTTTGCTATACACAGAAACTCCTTTATTGGCGAACATTATGTGGAATTTAGCAAGCTTTCCCAAGATCGTGTCATCGGGACCAAAGAACACATAGCACATGTACGTACTCCCTTTTTTTTTTTTTTTAACTTAACCCTCTTAAAACCACGGGATTTCCGGTGGTTAATAATAACTTTTTAAAAAGCCTGCTGTGGAATACTACATGTTCTTTTTCTGTGTTTAATTCTTTCAGATTTACGACATCCAAACGGGCAAGGTAACTCTCACCCTCAACAATCCAGACTTGGCGAACAACTACAAAAGAAACTGCGCCACCTTCAGTCCAACAGATGACCTGGTTCTTAATGATGGCGTGTTGTGGGACGTGCGCACAGCTCAGGCCATCCACAAGTTTGACAAATTCAATATGAACATCAGTGGCGTATTTCATCCCAACAGCCTGGAAGTTATCATCAACACAGAAATTGTATCCTTCAGATATGTTTAAATACATTTATTAAAAGCTTCCATCTCATACTAAATCAACTTTTCAGAACTTTCTACCTTCTAATAGTGATGCTTGGACTTCTTATTTGTCACCAGTATTTTTTCGAATAATTCAGCATTTTGAGAAGAAGACCGTAGTATTTCTATTGTGTATAATGTGTGTGAGGTGATATTTAACACAGCCAAAAAAACTTTAAAAAATGTCCCAGACCTTAACAGTACACTTCAGTGGGACCTCCGCACCTTCCACCTTCTCCACACGGTTCCTGCTCTGGATCAGTGCAGAATCGTTTTTAACAACAATGGCACCGTCATTTACGGAGGTAAAAAAAATGAAAACAAAACCATTTGGCATAAGGCCTAGTACTCAGTTTACAGTCAATCCACGAGTGTGAAAGGTGCGTTTGAATGAAATGACAGTAATTACGAAGCAAAGTGAGCATGTGCGTATTTTGAGGAAGGTGTGAACAGAGCCTGTGGAGGAAGGTGTGTGTGTGTGTGTGTGTGTGTGTGTGTGTGTGTGTGTGTGTGTGTGTGTGTGTGTGTGTGTGCGTGTGCGCGCACTCTGTGCCACAGAGTTAGTCGAAGCCATATGAACAGAAGGCTTCATGTTGAATTGGCAAGAAGGAAAAAAAAACCCAGCTTGTTTAGCTGACAGAAAGAGCCACGGGGCAGGAGTAATGGAGCTGCCCGCTTGACTGTTTCAGCCAGAACTGCAGCTTCCCAGGCTGCTGCGCTCTGCTGGAATCCAAACATTCCTCGTCTTTTTTTTTTTATTTTGTAGCAATGCTTCAAGCTGATGATGAAGACGACATGATAGACATGCAGATAAAAAGTCCGTTTGGTTCATCGTTCAGAACTTTTAATGCCACAGACTACAAACCAATCGGTAACGCTTTCTTTCAACTCCTTACAATGGTTATGTTTTCTTAAAATGTTTTTCTTTTAATTTTTTTTAATATGTTCTAACTAGTTTTATTATACTAATTAAACTTGAAACATATTGTCTCCTTTTTTCAGCAACAATTGATGTGAAGAGAAACATTTTCGACCTTTGCACAGATACAAAAGATTGCTACTTGGCTGTGATCGAGGTACATGTCTGTTGTTTTTTTTTACATTTAATAACAAATATAAAAATCCCGGCGGCATGGGGGTGCAGTGGTTAGCACAGTGGCCTCGCAGTAAGAGAGTCGGGCATTTCCGTCCTGTGTGGGACAAGGCTTGAAACTCTCCACACATTATGTGTGGAGTTTGAGTGTTCTCCCCGTGTATGCATGGGTTTTCTCTGGGTACTCCAGTTTCTCCAGTGTGTCTGGATGGTTGTGTGTGTGGGGCGGCAGACTGGCGACCTGTTCGGGGTGAAGCCTGCTTCCCCACCTTAAATCAGCCGGGATGGGCACCCATTGCAGCACCGCTAGGGATGGATTGTTCAGAACAGAAAATGAAATATCAAAATCCCAGCAAAATTTTTTTTTTCCCAACCATGTAGAATCAAGACTCTATCAACACAGATACTGTGTGTCGACTTTACGAGGTCGGTCGGCAAAGACTTGCAGAGGAAGAGGAAGAAGATGAGGAAGATCAGGTTTTTATTTTTTGTTCAAAACAAATAAATATGGTTGTTTCAGTGCTTCAATGCTGGTCTAAAACAATTTTTTGATACAGGAGGATGACGACCAGGAGGAAGATGAAGATGATGACGATGATTCTGATGATGATCTGGACACAGACACTCTCATCGCCAACCTGCAGAATGGTGGAGAAGATGAGGATGAGGAAGATGATGACGGCAATGAGGAATTTTCTCCTTCCGATGAAGAGGTCGAACATCTCTTGGAAGGCGACGCCGGGGACGACGACGATGCCGGGGATGACGACGATGATGAAGAAGATGACGACAATGACGAGGACGACTCCGACAATGATGATGCTGATCTTGATGGAGACAACGGTGAGTAACAAAGGACTTTGACAGGTTTGCAAAAATTTTTGGATAAGTTTGGTTTCACAAGTTTCCATCCTGATCCGGTACAGAGCGTCACTGTTACTGTAGATGAAAATGTGGACTCGGCACTTCAGCAGAATACAAAATCCAAATCAGGAAAATCCTTGCCCAAAACTGCCAAGTTGCTGACTCAGCAACTGACAGAACCAGTGAGTTAGCAAAATTATAATAAACTACAGAACTACTATAAATATATTTTTTAAAATTCTAATATGCTAAACTGCATTAAACATCTCACTATGAAGCTTGCAAAAATATTGCAGAGGCAAACATTTTATTGTGTTTTAGCAGTAGTTTGACTAATCAGAATAAGAGGGAAACTTTTAAACTGGAAACTTGATGCCACAATGGTTAGCACTATAAACTCGCAGCCGGGAAGTACCTGGTTCAACTATTTTCAAAAGATTTGCATTTTTTCTCAACATGCTTTTGTCTCCTGTTGGTAGATTTTTTTTAATCTCCAATGAAGGGATTGTTTAAGTGGTTGTTTGTCTATTTGTGTTTACCTTGTGACAACTTGTCATGGATTCACCAAATTTTCCTTCCTAATTTTCCTTCCTGGTATATAGTTTGTTGTATAAACCAACAACCCTGTTTGGCAAAACAAGATTTTTTATTTTATTTCTTTTTATCGTAGTATATTGTATCTTACTTATATCACAAAAAGAAAAAAATGAAATTTTCTTGCTTCTAAATCTGTTTTTGTCTATCAAACACACAGACACCTCGGACAACTCAGACCTCGAAGATGACATCATCTTATCCCTGAATGAGTGAGGGGAGCTATAAACATCTCTTAAAGATCCAGGGATGTCACAGCTGCAAAGAAGCTGGCACAGATTGTCAGGCAAGCAAAAACAGGGCACAGGGAGAGGTAATGCAGTGCACTGCCAGTTTGAAACAGTACGTTGATAAACTTTTACAGATGAGGGTAAAAAGTAACACGATGATGAAAACTCCTCCCCTTGCTCCTAATGCACACAATTTTACTTTATTTTATTGAAGCATTTTTGGCTTTATGGTGAGAGAGATGGTGAGTGTGTAGTTGTGGTGAAAGATGGGTTTCATACAGTTACTATTAACTCTTTAATGAGCTTCTTCATTTGATATTGATTTACTTTCTTTATAGGTCTCAGTTTGATCGTAAATTAGTTTTGGCTGGAGAAGCAGGTCTGGCTGAGAATTAAGTGTTCTCATAAACCTGTCGAAAACTCACCAAATGTACCAAATGATCAAATTAGGCAACTAATGTTGCATACAAACTTGATAGAAGAGGTGGATAAAATTTTAACCATTAGTTCTCAATAAATTCCAACAAAGAAGTCACTTTAAAATTGATGAGCCTTGGTGCCTGGTTTAGACATGTGATTACTGCATTAGACATTGCAAAGAAATTAGTCCAGTCTAAATATTTTAACACCAACCAGTAAGTAGCATGAACATTGTTAAACCCTAGTCCTACAAAAGAAGATATTTTTCTAGAAGAAAGAAAGAAGGATTTTGTATTGAGGGTACAGTTCTGAATTTACCATCCAGCTCTAAAGATAAGTAAGGAAAAATAAGAATTCGCTAAATTGCCAGATTTGTAATTGAAAAAAAAAGAAAAAAAGGTACCTTTTAGGGTTTTTGGTGCATTAAATGCAAAAAAACTGGTCAAATTCAGCAAAAAAAATTTGTTGTGTGCCTGCTGGAAAATGTAAGACTTTATTGTGGAAAAAAAAACAAAAACAAGACGTACCAGGCAGAAGTGCAGAGAGTGTTGTGCAAACTTTTATTTTTTAGTTTCTTTTTCTTTTATCTAAAAATTTTGTTTTACTCTTTTCCATTGGAGACTTATTTGTACAGGTTGTATGTACCTAAAGTATTTTCATTATAAATAAAATTGCAAGTTTTGTTTCTTGTGTGTTTTTATTCAAATGTATCAAAATGTTTGCCGGGTTACCACTTGGTGTTCACAAGGTTGTTTATTAGGGATAATGTACACGTCCACTTATATGATAGAAATGCCTCATTTATGAACCTAAGTTAATAAGTTCTGTAACGTTTGAAAATACTCTATTTTTATGCCATTAGTTAAGGCTGCTATCAAAATATCAAACAGCAATTTTTCGGTCTGATATTGCATTATATCGATTTGATCTTCTCCTTTCGGCATTTCCCTTCAGGGGTCGCCACGGCAAGTCAGTTTCTTCCATCTAACCCTATCTGCTTCATCCTCTTCGGTCACCAACTATCTTCACGTCCCCCTTCACTGCATTCCTAAACCTCTTCTTCGTCTAGGCCTCCTGCCTGGGGTTTCCAAACCCAGCATTCAATATGTCAATTTGATATTTACTTAATATTTGTTTCAAAATAATAAATCCATGTTTTTCAGACTTCAAATCAAATTTTTAAAAGTGATTACAATCGTTCATTTGTGAAATGATTGTACATTTTGATATGATTTGACTTTTAGAAGCCTTCATGTTTTTATTTCAATATAAATGCACATTAGGTCTTTAATTAGGCCTTAAGAATAACTTTTTTAAAGGACTAATGGAAAGCATATTGACATTTTTATTGACTTATTTTGGGAGGGCTCAAAGGATGAAATATTGTAAAGCATCAATCTAATGTTTCTAAAAATGTGTATTATAATCACATCTCGGTTCTTAGCATTCAGTCATTTTCCCTTAAACACATATTCAGCAGGTGTAATGGGAGCTTCCATTGACCATGTAAAAAAGTTATTATCTGTGCTACGCAGTTAGCTCCCGAAACGCCCATCTTGCTTTATGTATGTGATTGGAACACCGCCCACAATGTTCCACTTGAAGTAATAGACAGATGGGAGTCAGTCACAGCATCGCTATGATAGAGAGAAATTACCCAGCTGAATACTGCCCTCCCTCCCACACTACATCAAAATCACTAAACAGTCTGCATTTGCAAGATCATCCTGTTTTCCTCCCTGATTTTAAAAACAAGAATGTTTTATGAGACAAGTTGGAGAAGATACTGTAACTTAACTGTAACCATACCAATTAATCTAAACCTAGAAAATATCACAAGGTACTGCTATTAGAATGCACTGCTATTGGAATATGTGACTGGTCATCATTACAATGATGGCATAAATCTTTTAAATCCTTGTTCCGTTGTCTTCCGCTTATCCTGGGCCGGGTCATGGGGGCAACAGCCGCAGACGGGAAGCTTCTCTCACCCAGGCAGCATCTTCCAGCTCACCTGGGAAAGGATGAAATAAACCTGATGATGAAATAAATCACGAGGTGTTCCCCGGCCCCACTGTGAGACACAGCAGGTTCGGGGTCTGCCTATGGGTCTCTTCTGGGTGGGACATCCTCGAAACACCTCACCACCAAAGGCGTTGGAGAGGTTTCTTGGCCAGATGCCTGAACAACCCCATCTGGCTTCTCTTGAACAGAAGACGCAACGACTCTGTTTCGAGCTCCTCCCTGATGGAAGACCATCTCACTCTATCTCTGAGTGAGAGCCCAGCCACCCCGTGGAAGAAGCTCATTTTGTCCACTTGTATCTGCGATCTTATTTTTTTGGTCACCACCCACAGCTGTTCAACTTTAATTTAACACAATATTTTTTGTCTATTTACAAAGAAATAGGCAAAAGGAATGTTTTTATTTAGATTCGTCTTTAAAAATTTCTGCTTTGAACTTTTGTTTGGAGACCACTTTAAGCCTAATTCCCCCACATTATTTTGGACACGTATTTACAATGGATTGTACTTCTGAGCTGGTGGGAAAGCTTTGTATGCTTTCTGGTTGAGTCAGTTTCACTGGATACTGCACTTTCCCCATATTTTCATTTATTTCGATTTGTCTTCTGACCCGCTTATCCCTAATGGGGTTTACTTATTTCTTATCCAAAAAATTTTTACTGTGTTTTTGATTTTTTTTCTACTTGCTTTGCTTTTTTACTTACTTCACTCTGGTAATAGAGCAAATAAAAAACAAATATAATTTTTCCACATAGCCTTTTAGGACACAAACAAAAAATGTGTGAATAAAACCATAATGACTATTTTGTGTCTTGTGGAAACATTCTGTTCTAAATTTAATATTAAGAAAATGATCTGAGACATTCCCAATGAAGAAAAACTTTCAATATGAAAACAAAATTTTCAGACAAGTCTAAGAGGATTTTAAGGTGCACCTCTACTTTCATACATCTTGTGTTTAATAAGAGTTTTTCATGCATCAGACATGCCATAACAATGTGATGCTGGTTTAATGAGAAATCCAGCTTGCCAAACACATCCATCAAACTCAAACTGGGAAGCTGGCTGTTGAAATGAGTTGGATTTGATCTGAGTGGGGGGCATGACTGCACTATGACAAAGCACCACTGGTATATAGTGGCTCCTGGAAATGACTCAACAAGGAGGTGTTTCCCCCCACATGGTCGTCTGGCCTGATGTGTAACACCAGGAGCTACTTTATGACCAAAGTAACACACCCAGGCTGCAAAAGATAACTGTGTAGTTAGAGTTAGAGATGGATGGAAGTGGCATACAGAAAGAGAAAGAGGAGGCGCATAAATTTGCAAACCCTTGACACATCAGTGTTGACAAAACAAGCCATGTGACGATCATGAAGATGGCGCAGTTTATGATATATTGCGGCTTTTTCAGTTTGATTTTGCACGACAGTTTGGATCGGTGAACAAGATTGCGAGTTTATTTTTTCCTGATTGCATTAAAACCATCCATCCAGCTAGTTGATGGTGTCTGGGGACGCAGCGTGCGCACGATCAGATGGATTTGAACACTACTGGTTGAAAATCAGAAGGAGAAGAATACCAGGAAAGAAACTGGCTTCGATTATAAAAACTCATTAAAAATGCGGCTGCAATAACACCTTTTGTGGAGATCGGAAAAGCGTGTGCGTGCGGGTGTGTGTTCCATTGAGGTGGACACAGACTGCATCAGACATAAAAGAAGAGAGACATTAAGGATTTCATGGTGTCTCTTCCTCAGGATCCTGATTCCAGATGAGACATGTAGTCCTATGTATGAATGAGGATCTAAGATCATTTTCAGCTCATTTTTCCTCCAACAATCAGCATCCTCTCACCAAATCAACATGATGTCTCGTTCTCTACCAAAGGGGAAATAATCAAATATGTGGATACCAACAGAAGAGGAGAAAATTGGAGTTGGTAAGTAGATCCGATATTTTATTGCTTACTGCTAATTAGACATCTTGCTTTTGATTGGGCATAAATCATACATCATTGGGATTTTGTTCATGCAAATCCTACTAAATATACAACCAATTTGATTAGCTTAAAAGTCTATTTTATCAAATGAAAAACAGATTTCTAATGGCTGGCATGCAGGGCCAGGGACTGCATAGAAAGGGAAATTGCGTGGGATGATAGCTACAACCCACCACCTTAAGATGCCATCGCAGTCTGTACACACACACCGTGAAGCAGGGCGTTAAATAACACTCCATCTAATCTGGTTGAATGAACTAAATAGTTAGAAAGAAAAGAAATGATTGCGACGTTGTGCGATTTTTGTAATTATTGTTTTTTTAGATACATAACGGTCGGTAGAATGGGGGTGGAAAGCAATTCGTGCCGCAACCACAAGGGGGCGTCGTGACTGCGTCCCTCCAACAGGTGTAAGTCAGAGTAAAGCTGAGTGTACCTGTAAACCAAAAAAACAAATCCTGCGGCTGCTGCGACAAACATCAACCTCTACCCGATTTACTCCTTTGTGTGTGATCTTTAAAAGAAAAATTTGAGGAATTTCGAGTTTATCCCCATATGACATTTTACCAAAAACTCCCAATTACAAATGACAAAAAAACAGTTTATTAACATCAATAGATCAAGATGTTCTTAAATATGTCTCATCGTGGTTTAAAGATCGGCTGCTGATTTTCACTGTCGCCTCTAAAAGTGTAAGATCACACTATGAAAGCTTTTCATTTGGGGAATGAGTCATGTCCAGATGCTCTAAAGCTTCTTATAGACCAGCTACTCACGCTAGATTGCACATGATACTCCCCCCACACGCCCACATATGTACTTTTGGAGTCTTTACATTCGTCATGATTGTTTTACAAAGACCAATAATGTCAGAGAACTCCTCTCTATCGTCACTTCTGGTGACAGTGAAGTGATCATCACTGATTTCTCATAGGTTTTTTTCTTATAAATAAAAACTATTATATTTAGTGGCTGGTACAGTAAAAAAGTCGGGGTTCGAATCCTGTATGGGAACGAGGCTTGAAACACTGGTACTTCTGTGTGAAGTATGTACTTTGTATGTTCTTCCCGTGTATGCGTGGGTTTCCTCCGGGGACTCCTCCAAATAAACCCCCCATGCATGTTAGGTTAATTAGCCGCTACAAAAGTGCGTCTAGGAATGTGTGTGTGTGTGGTGGCCGCGTCAGACTGGCGACTTGTTGGGAGTGTACCCTGCCTCTCGGCATGAATCAGCCGGTATAGGCTGCGGCCCCCCCGCGACCTGGTCAGGCAATAAGCGGTTCAGAAGATGAATGAATAATATATTTAGCTTTTAGCTGAACAGGATCCTGAGGAAGATCTGTGTTTCTGTGTGGAAGCAACAGTTTTTTTTCGTGTGCAGCTTGTCGCTCTCCATGGTTCTGAAACCTACAGATGACGCTGTCTGTGGTGCTGAAATGCGGGAAAGCAAATCCGATCCGCAGTACAGTACATACTGTACTTTACCTTAACTGCCAAAATTACCAAGGGATTGACATCTTAACCTCAAATAATGTGTTTAATTAAGTATTTGTATGCGTTATTGTAAAATAATCCCACAACAGCAATTTGTTGCATGTCCCACTGATTGGTCCTTACAATCAATCACATCATGCTTGTCGTATGTAGTTCATGGAATTATTGGCATAATTTTTTATTGCTGTCTTGTTTTATCATGAGGTCAATGTAGTATCTGACACATAATAACATAACAACACGCACTCCTGATACTACACAGAACAGTCAGGCCTTTGTTTCAATAAATGTGGAAGTAATTTTTTTATAAAACCTGAGATTATTAACTTCAATGGATTCCTTATTGTCCGTTTGGAAAATATTTATTTTGTTCAAATATATTTGTACAATCCAATATTACAAAGCAATTGTCTCAACAAGCTTCACATTGATTGAAAAAAAAAAGCATCAAAAAACAAAGAACAAAAAAAAAAAAGTAAAAATACATAAACCCAAATAAACAGTTCAAAACGAACTAAATCAAAGCTAGCTAAACAATTTCCGCGCATTACTGCCCTTTTGAATTTCCTTCACGGTAAGAAAAAAATTCCAAATAAACCCAGAAGTGAGAAAAAAAGAAACCTCATGGAGACCCACATGAAAAGAGAGCTTTTATGTCTAAGACTGTTAATTAAATATTAGCTCATTCTACTCTACAGCTCTATTTCTGAATAAATCAGTAGATTGGCTTCAGCCTGATGGAAATGGGATGGTAGAGCAAGCGTGGAAACCTCCCCAGTCCGGCGATGCTCAGGACAAGACTGGAGTGGAAGAGCTGAAGTGAAATTAGAGTGGAAATGAACTTGTAGAGGTGCACTGACTCTGCATTGAGCTGCTGGTCTACTGAAATGAACAGTAATTGTATTAAATAAAAATCCATTTATATTTCTCTTTCATATAATTATTTCAAAATAAAAATTTATTGAGTTGTAGATTTTCCCAAATAAAAAGTTTAATGACAAATTCAGCTT
This sequence comes from Neostethus bicornis, assembly GCA_902685375.1. Classification (NCBI taxonomy): domain Eukaryota; kingdom Metazoa; phylum Chordata; class Actinopteri; order Atheriniformes; family Phallostethidae; genus Neostethus; species Neostethus bicornis. Next base: position 10,289,324 of record LR738550.1, read on the forward strand.
TTTTTTTTCTGTTTGCAAATGAGTCACTCATGGGTTTATGGAACGATGCTGGTATTCTGCTTCACACTTGCATCAGAGAGAGTTTGGACTGTAAGCTAGTACCTGCCCACATGAAAGAGCGAAGTGAATCAGTTGGTTTTATCAGGAGACACATGATTGCTTCTATAGACTTAGATAATTACGCTTACCAATCTGTATGCACAATTTAAACCTCATTTGGATTATCTGATTGTTACGATGTTTGCGGCAGAGGTGTTTTTATTGCTCACACAGTGGTGACTGTGGCTCTGAAATACAGGGTTTAGAGAAAACAGCAATGATGTGAAAACAAAATTACTTTGGAAAAGGCATCATTGGCTAAAGATTGAATAGAAAAGATGGTGTTGGTTCAACTTGGAAGTCTGATACAGGAATGAAAAACTTGACAGACATGTTTTTGATTTAACAGTAACATTTGGCTCAACAAAATTTTGGAACGTGATGAATAGTTTTGCATCTCTTCTGGATTAAAGGTGACAAAAGGTATTCGTTCATTCATCTTCTGAACCATCTATCCCTAAATGGGTTGCGAGGGGTGACGGAACTTATCCAAGGGGATTCAAGGCGACAGACAGGGTACACCCTAAACAGGTTTCCAGGCTGCCGCGGCATCAAAAGTATCAAAATATCAAAAGTATATTATACTTCTCACTTTTTTTTCGCAGCTGAACACCTCCTTTACTCAGCAGAGTTGTATGATATAATCTAACTTGTACATTATTTGGAGTTGTTGCATTTCTATGAGTTTGTAGGGAAGAATATTTTTCTTTTTCCACATTATAGTATCAGATAAAGTCACTAGTTTTGTATTTGATGGACCTTCATAGATTTCTGTGACAGTCAGATAAATCAGAACACTTCTTTGTGTCAGAAATCTTTCACTTAGCAAGACTTTGGTTCAGTACATTGACCCTTTAAACAATTGTGCATTCAGGCCTTAGTGAACTATGACTCAGAGGGTGAATACCAAGTACCAACCTAAGTTAGCTGTATGTGGGTCAGAACTGTTCACGCAAGAAAAATCAGCCCTTTTGGCCTACATATTCACATTTCTTAACATAAGGATACATTTTTAAGCGAATCAGCTTTAGTTGTGCTTTTTGTGACTAAAACTGTAAAATATCATATAAATAGCTTGTTTTATTTGCTGATTGTGTCTCTCTGTAAAAGATTTTGTTCCCAGTACAATGGTTTGTCAATAATTATGTTCAGAGGGAAGTTTTTTGATGACATGTACACATTTACTGCCGACTAACTCCTCCTCAGCAGTTGTTCTGCAGATAATAGGCTGTCAGTCTCTAATTCTAAAGGGAGAACATGATGGTATACATGCCGTCCTAAAACATTCACAGTTTAACCCATTTTACTGCATTCCTTACACTAGGTTTGGAACCGAGGAAAACTGGCTTAAATGATGCTTCCTTTAATAAACATTAAAAGTCTCACCTCATGCAAAATAACTCTTTTCACATTGTTTTTATGCAAATAAATAACTACAACTTGGAGTTTTGGAATAATTGTGAAATCCAATTTATTTATAAAGCTTTATTGCAGACGATGATGTGTGTTCCTAGAAACACAGTCTCCACCTTTTTTAAAAGAGGAGTGGTGAATCGGGGAAGAGCATGGGGCTAGAGGCCTGTGTGTAAAATGTTTCCTGCTCCAGCACAAGTGTGAACAATGTAGCTAGCGCATCAGCGATGAAGCTAGTCATTTGTTCAACACTTTGTAGACAAGCTTGATCCACGTACTTAATCTATTTAAAAGCAATTGTTTTGCTTTTCGTCTTCTGAACCGCTGAGGTTGCGAGAGCCTATCCCGGCTGCTTTCAGCCGAGCGGTAGGGTACACCCCGAACAGTTCACCAGTCTGTTGCAGGACCATACACACTCATTCCTATGGACAATTTTATAGTGACCAATTAACCTGGCATGCATGGTTTTGGAGGGGGGGGGACCAGAGTAGCTGGAAAAACCCATGCATACACGGGGAGAACATGCAAACTCAACACAGAAAGAGCAGTGTTTCAAGACTCATACCACCCAAGACTCAAACCCTTACCTTCTCACTGTGAGGCCGAATGCTGCAACAGTAATTGTATTAATTTAAATGTCACTTTAATGTCTTTTCTAATTTAATTAAACATCTTTGAGGTTGTAGAGTTGCTAATTATCATTCTTGAGTCATTATTCCAAAAGAATCACTACACAGCAATACATTTTTTCACTCACCATCTTTTCCCACATGATATTCCCAATGAACATATTTTAGGTAATTTTTTTCTGCAGAACACGGGTGGCAACATAGCTAGGGACTAGCAGTGAAAGACACTGAGCGAGATGATTATTAGATCCACACAGGTTGTTCAAATCACACTGGAATTGAGTTATTTTTTTTATATTCTTTCTTTATAGACTCCAATGATTATTTGAATGAATCTGTGATACGTGATACAGACATTATGTAGATTTTTATCAGGGAGACTGAGAGTCTGAGATGGATTTGGTTTTTGCTTTGCAGAAATATTTGCTTTTGCCAACAGTTTTCAGCTCTCAGTCCAGTCTCATCAATACTTCCAACATCCTACGTCCAACATGTTAAAGTCTGAAAATGTATCTTTTCTTAGAACAGTTGTTTGAAGAAATGCAAATTCTCTGCTGGCACAGTAAAAAAAAGTGTGCTGCTTCTTGTTTACGCTGCTTGTAGAATTCCTGAGAAAGACTCAGAAAACAGAAATATTTTTTCAATATTCAGCTCCTTCAAAGGTGATAATCATCTTCTTGAAGATCATACTACTCGATAGTAGGATTTCCTAGTAATTTATAAGAAGATTACATTCATCTCAAATAGAAAATTCATGGTCCTTAAGTTAAAATGAAACTGAAAGAGGGAAAAACGTTTCATAAGACGGCTCATCTCTCTTCTTTTACCACCTATTTGAACTCAATTGCTGTGTAACATCCATAAACTTGCCCTTCTGAAATGCCCAGGTCTCTGCTGCAGTTTCAGAGAAAAAGGCCCTCCAGTTTGTGGATGATCTGTTTCCATAGTTACCAAAGCACAGGAACCGAGCACTCGTTACTCTTAAACAAGCAATAGAGTCGAGCTCAAACCCCTCCCTCTGCCACTTCCCCCTCACTGGGTCCCCTGACTAGCACATTAGCATATTGATTCACACCAAACTCTCCTTGAAGGGCTACGATTTGTAGGTTTTTCAAATCATCTGGAGCTTCATTAGAGTTATAGAAGTTTTATTTAACTGAGATTTTTAATATGTCATGCGTCATGTTTCTGAGTGGTGTTGCTTAGATTGATACAGACTCAGAATGTGCTCCCTGGTTGTTTTGGCTGTTACTGTAGCATGTAAAATATCACGTGTTTCAGAGTTTGAGTCACAAAATGCTGCAAAAGCAACAGTTGTGATTTATGCTAATAGATACTTATGACACATTACTTAGTAATTTGGGCTGCCTCTATTTTGGGAAATAGTTAGACAAACTTAACACAGCTTAAGAATTAATTGCTTATTACAGTGATTTTTCACTTCATGGTGGGAGCTTGTTTACAGTACACTAAGCAGTTCCTGAGTGATGCCGTGTTTAGATGTTTGCATAAAAAAGAGCTTATTAAAAATCTTCTGCTATCTCTATTACAGCCTCAAGAAACAGTTTAGAGACATGCTGAGCAGGATCCTCATTTTGGCATTGAAAAATTGAACGAAATGTGCGATATTGTGCTAATTGACAGCATAAAGCCATTTTAATTAATTTGGTGTCTTTTTGTCCCTTTTTCCTGCACAGTGGTCTGCAACTTCCGCTCATCAATATGCCAGGCGCTGGTTCTTGAGATCGGGGAAACTGTACAGATTCTGGAGAAAAGTGAAGGTAAAACAAGTGATAAAAGGAACAAAATATACGAAAATTATTTTTGTTACTTTGATAGTGTTAAAATCAGCTATTGTTTTGTATCTACCTGCGAAGCACAAGGTTCAGAGGAAGATCTGTTAACAAAGATAGGTTAACTCTGAAAACGATTAGTTGAGGATACTTGATATATTTTTAATACAGTTATGAAGTCCACAATATATTATACGTACATATAACTACGCTTTTTTGCTTAATGCAAGAGTTTGAACATTTTTTTGATGATGAATTTATTTCAAATTAATGTTTTAATGAGTCTTTCGATTTGGAAGACAAATCTTGGGACTGAGCCATTCCATCTTCAGTTTCTGCACTGCCAAAATAGTCCAGAATCTCCTTGGTGGAAGTGCCCAGATGGAGGATGAGGTCTTTTCTCAATTCCTTAATGCTTCAGATGTTGTTTGGTTGCTTTTGGATGGCATGTGCCATACAATGAACATCTTGGCAGCCTGTGTAAAAGGGTGACCACATCTGCGGAGGCTCACGCTTCTCGGCTTCTTTGATAAGGTCTATTCAGATGTCCTGGAGATGAAGGTTTGCTGAATAGTCAAACCTTCAATTGAACGTAGCAATGCTCAGTTGCTCTTTGTTGTGGAGCAATAGAGCAAAAAAAAGTCTACCAAATCTAAACTCTTCATTCAGGTTTACAAGGAGGTGTAATAGGAATTTGTTCCACTATGCTACATTTAGTATTCAGTTCTTATTTATTACTTATATCGTTTTTAATAGGTTTGCTGCTTGAAAATGTTGCTAAAAACTCACTGAATCAAATAAAGTCTCAGGTCTAATTCCAAAACTATAACTTAAGAACGCCAAGTTAAATCTGGTAGGTTTTTATGCTCTCAGAATGGCATCCTGTATCTTAGCTAGTCTCAGACAACTGTGGCCACAGCTCATTATGATTATTGATGGAAAATTCATGCTAAATCTTAATAAGATGTTGCCTGCATTTGGCGTTCAACGAATTAGTATTTGAATTATTGACCTTAAAGGGGTTCATGTGACATTACATTTTTGTAGTTTTCTTTTTCATGTTTGAAAGTTAATCCCTCTTTAAAATCACACCTGCAATGGTTTTCAATTTTAATCTTGCATGCTTAAGTAATTTTGGAGCTCTCTCATCCAGTATTCAGATGCTGTTCTTCCCCATGTCTTTTGTTCTCTGTCCACACCCTCATTCCAACATGAGCAGGAAAGGTTTTAGTGTGAGTGCTGTAGTCATGCTCAGTTTCTGTCCTCAGGTGCACAGGTGCCCTTAAGCATGGGATTAAGCAGGGAGGGAGAAGAGGGGGGAATACACAGTTAAAATGTGAAAGTGAATGATGTTTTACAAGTTTTTTTTTTTGTTGACAAAATTTACATTTTTGAGCTAACTAAAGGTTCAATATTTATTTTTAAATGCAGCGAGATGAGAGTTATTACAATCAAAAAAGCACATTACCTCCTCTTTAAAACAAAACATCGTTTTCTCATGGACTGTAACACAAAATACATAATAATATTGCACAAACATTGGAGTCATTTAAAAAAAAATTCATTCCTCTTTTTTATGCATAAACTTACAAACAGAATAGTTTTGTATTCCTCCAATTATGTACAATCTTTTCAACCATTAAAAAAATATTAAAACAATAGAACATCTGACCTGACACAGATGTTAGAAAATAACGAACGTTTCTCCTACTGTACCACAATCAGACCTTTTAAAAGCTAGTCTACCCTCAGCTCCTTAGAGCTTATTAGAAAAGGGCACTTGAATCTTCTTTCTTTTTTTGTTTTTGGGATAAAACACTTTTATGTAAAATAGAGATAATTTTTCTGGTCAAGCAAGTTCATCCAATATGGCAAGATATTTTAATCTCTTTATGATTGAAATCAATTCACCAGGATGTCTTATTGGGACAATGTATTTTTTTAATGTTGTTTTTGCTTCTTTTCCTCAGGCTGGTACCGAGGCTTTTCCAGCAAGAAGCCTTCTATCAAGGTAATTACTGAACAACATAAAACACTGGGATCTTTAGAAAAAAATGGCTGGGTATTGTCTTTAAATAGACTAAAAAATCTGAGCAGGGTTTTATGGCTGAACCTCCCCCTCCATCCTGTAGCAGAAGAAGCAATTTAGAAAATAGACGGATGGTTTACAATTGCTCTAATTTCATCAAATTTTTTTTTAAGCATAATGGGTTTTGCCGATGAACAGAATGACAACATATTTAATTTTATTATCCCCATTCATCCAAGAATTATAATTTGGGTATTTTTTTCAAGAAGATAAAATGTCCAACATCAACATAAATTCCTACCATTATTACTCCTTAATATACATTATTATACACAGATGAAATGAAAGCAGGAGTTTTCTAATCCATACATAAATTGTCTTGAAAAATTAAATCCTCTTTGACTGATTACCTTATTGAAAGCAGTTTCATCTTGACAAAAATAGAAGTTTCATGACCTAAATTCGATCAAAACATTATCATATTCCAGTCGTTTGGATTTCAGTACATTAACATACAATCTTCTGTTAATAATGCAGCAGATGCAATGTTTTTCTTGTTACACACTAATGATACTTGGGATCCTGTGGTGTTGTACTAACCCTTAGCAGAATTTTTCTACTTTCATAGCAGTGATCTACATAAATCATCCTGAGTGTGAACTTTTAATGAGAACATTTGAAACTTGGAAAGGTGGTTGAATGAAATACCCTTAATTTAGTCTAGTTTTAAAGTTTCGTTTGATCTTCTGAACCACTTATTCTTAACGTGGTCACTGGGGGATGCTGGAGCCTATCCTGGCTGATTTCTGGAGAGAGGCAAGGTACACTCCAAACAGGTTGCTACAGTGTTGCGGGGTGACACATACACAACCATCTACAAACAGACAATTCCGAGGGGCAATTTTTATAGTGGCCAATTAAAACCAAAGATGCATGTATTTGGAGAGTGGAAGGAAACCGGAGTATCTAGAGAAACCCACACATAGACGAGGAGAACAGGCAAACTCCACACAGAAAGGCCAGTGTTTCAAGCGTCGCCCTCGCTCCGGTTCTCGAATATCGACCGTCTTGCTGTGAGCCCACCGTCCTAACCACTGCGCCATCATGCAGCCCTAGTTTTATTGTATTTATAAAAAAACAGATTTATTCATATCTTCAAAATCATACATGCATTACATGCATTATACAAATGCAGTTATTTGTATGTGAACATTTTGTAATAATTTTAGATACAAATACATCAGCCTTCGCCCTCTGAGGGAATTTGTTGATTCTTTTTCTGTTGCAATATTGTCTGGCTTAGTTTAGATCAGTTTGCTGTCATACGAAGCTGGATCAAAGGGAGTCAATGTTGTGTTGATCTGAGTGATTGTCTTGGTACTAAAATAAGACACATGATGTAAACTGATGCTAGGGCCATTACAGTAAACAGATTTCAACCTAGCTTAATTTAGAAGGTAATGGATAGGCATGCTAAACAGTGCTACACACTGTGATCATGAAGCCAGGAACGTACAGAACAAATGATTACGTGTGTGTAATAAGTTAAATTTAAACACAGAGAAAATCAGCGGCTAAAACTCAAGAAATAACAGATAAAACCTTCAAGTTTTTGTTGCAAATATCTGCTTTAGTGAAACTATTTGCAGCTGAACCATCATGGGATGCTGTTGTGAAGAAAACACAAAAACTGTCAAATGCTGGTAAATGTAGGAGGCTACATACTGTCCTCTACACTCATCAGCTATTTAGAGTTCCTAGCAACACCCCTTCATTTTGAGATGTGCTCTACCCACACTCACCCGCCTCCATACTCTCCCAGTGCTGGGAGAATTAGCTGTGCTCTCTCTGGCCAATTCTTTGCATCTGGCAGATTAGAATATAAAGATTAACTGCACGGGTGGCAGCCGGCTCCACTTCTCACACTATCATCCCTTCCCATTGGAACAACACTCCTCTGCCTCCTGTTCTACTGATTTGTGAAGAGTTTGGGCTTTATTGTGTTTCCCTTTGCGCAGAAAATAGAAGGGTACAGCAAAAAATTGTAAAATCCTTGACAAAGAAATTGCAAACTTGCACTCCTTCAGCATGTCATATGTCAGCAACAGATCTATAATATTTTTTTATTTATTCTCTACTGCAACAACTAAAGTGCATAAACTTAGTCCGTAGCACAATCATTGTGCATCTCTGTACATTTTGGTGATGTGCTGCATGAAAATTAATGTAAAACTGTCACTCTCAGTAACCTTTCTGTTCCCTTTTCCATCCACAGGGTATTTTCCCTATCAGCTATGTCCACTTGAAGAAATCTACAGTGACAAATAGAGGGTGAGTTTCATGTTAAAAGGCTTTTCTTTGACTGTGTGTGTTATCATGAATAAAGACACTATTTTATGGTTCGATCTTTAATCTTAAGTGGAAATAAGTGATTTCTCTAAACGCAGAAAATGGAAAAGAAAAAACTGCCAGATCGATCACATTCATAGAATGAATCAAGATAGACGAGGACAACAAATAATAGTCAGCAGGAAAACAAGTTGGTTGGCGGTGGTAATAATGGTACTGCATCTTTTTTTTTAGACAAAGAACAACCTATGTTATACTTCCTTAGCACATACAGTATAAATGCACTTTCCTGCTCAGCAATTTTTGCATTGATTTTTGGCACAATATAATTTTAAGTTGTGTTTTGAACAAGCTCAGCTAAACTGTTCAGTAGGAACGTTTTCCTTTCATCTTCTGAACCGCTCATCCTTAGGGGTGCCGGACCCTACCTGGGTTGATTTAAGGTGAGAGGCAGGGTACACCCTGAACAGATCGTCAGTCTGTCGCAAGGTCACACACAACCATCCACACACACACTCATTCCTAGGCGTAATTACATAGTGGCCAATCAATCCAACACACATGTTTTTGGACCGTGGGAGGAAACCGGAGTTCTCGGAGAAAACTCATGCATACACGTGGCGAACATACAAACTCCACACAGAAAGGCCAGTGTTTCAAGCCCCGTCCTTACCAGGGATTCAAACCCCGACCTTTTCACCATATAGCCCCTTATTAACTTTTTTTTCTATAAAAACAATTCAAACAAATTCAGTCAATAACTTGAATATCATCTTTTTAAAAAATCTAATATGTAGAGAAAATGGAAATTAACTTTAAGTGAAGGCCGAGGAGCCTGGCAACTTGTTCGGGTTGTACCCTACTCTCGAATTATCCAGGATGGGCTCCGGCATCTTCTGCAACTCCATAAGAGATAGATGATTAAGAGGGTCACTGACTGACTGAAGGCCGAGCTGTGAATATTTTTCTGATTTGAATTTGATTATCTAAAGATGTTTTGTAATTGTTGCTAAATTAGGAAGATGATTTTAAAGTCAGATAACTGTTTGTATCTGGATTTTTGTCACATCTAAACAAGCTGTTGAGTTTTAACTCATGAATACATAATAATTTCTGTTTTGGAGGATTTTCAAATGAAATACAGTCTGAGGGAGGTTGAATCTTTCTGCTCTCATACAAACTGTTTTTGTCTCCATTTTTGTATGAATTAGTTTTATAAAGCTTTCTACAAATTTGTCAGGTGACAGCCATTAAACCAAATCTCTTGACATGGTTTCAGATTTATCAACTTAAACTAGTATAAGTACGTACAGTATATGTATGTTATCAGGTTTAAATTCTGGATTCTGTCCAAACGGCAATAATTTAATTGGGTAAAAAAAAAAAAATTAAACGAGATGAAATATGGGGTGAAGTGATGACTCATTTTAGTTCTACTTTTTCCAGTGAGATGCAAATTATTCATCTCAATGTGATCGGTGTTAAGTTACTTGTGGTCTTTTTATAGCTTGATATGCATTACTATAATTTCTTGATGAGTCTTGTTTAAAAAAGTGCCATTACTAGTAATTCATTTTTAAAACAGTACAGGAAAGTATATGTAGTTTTTTGGAAAGCCTTTTTAGCTTCCTGGTGAAATTGACCCTTTATTTTCCACTTTTAGTTCTCTTGCTTTCATGACTTTTTTCCAGATGTTTGAGTTTTGGTGTTTGTCTGTGGTTGATACTTTAAAGTGAGAAGTTCTGCAGAATTCTGTACTAATCTTGTTCAAATAAACTGCAGCCTTCAGGAAATAAAAACTGGGAGGACTCTACATACTGTATGTTCCCACAAATCTTAACCAGCTCATACATTTTAGGTATTGAATGTCTTGGCACATTTGGTTCTTTCTGAGCTTTTAATCAGGCACCTTCAAACTTTGAAATGTCTTTTATTTTTTATTTGAGGGTACAATATATATATTTTAATATTTTGTCTTTCATCAATATATTAAAAATTGTGATGTGTAGTTAAACTTTTAATTAAAAATCCATTCTGCACTTATGCAGAAACCTAATCACTACAGATGACATACTGTAGTATTATGCGTAACACACAACTTTATCCTAAACTATGAAGGAATGTGTGACATAATACAATATGCAGTGAAGTGCCTAAAACTATTTTTCATAAAAAAGAGAAGTAAATTGTGTCACCAAGAAATTAGGAAAATGTATTCCCACAAATACAGTTTTGTTAGGTAAAAAATGTAAATACTTCTTTTGTTATTACTTCTTTTGTTTTATCATTTAAAAAGTGTCTTGAGTTAATGTGATCCCCCAGCTGGACCCGTTGTTGTAAGACACAGTGTTACGTTAACTAACGAATGTGTTGATACAGTTTGCTGAGCACCCCCCACCTATACATTTATCTGTAAGTCGGGGTCTGGAACTTTCCTTTCCCCACCACTCTGTAGCAACACACCTCTTGTTTTTATTATTGTATAAATAATGCACACATGGATGCATTTCTTTGTAGAAACTCCACTATGGAGAAAATACCACCCTTGTGACAAGTAAAACAGAGAGTCCCTTGTTTGTTCTCCGGTCAGCACAGATTTAGGATGGAGATTAATAACTTTTCTATCTAACAAGTTTAAACTCAAATATCCACAGTCAGGAACTCAGACATTCCTTTACATGTTATATATTACTTTACAAGCTCTCCACCTACTGTCTTTACAAGTGTTCCAGGTGTGACTGTATAAACCTGGGCATGACTGGCAAAATCTAATATAAAATTTGCAGTAGGCACAGTCAAATAAACCTTCTATTACAAACTCTCATCATTAAAAATGGTTTGGGGTCGAGAACTTTACCAGAGCACTGCATTAAAAAATATTTTAGTTATTATCAATTTCTATTGGCAAGCAGACACATGTGGGTCAAATATTAACAAATCACATACGTATGTTCAATCCTCCAGTTGAGAAAATATATATATAAAAAAATGTTGCAGAAAACTTCTAAAATCAGTTTTATGCTTTTCATATGTATAGCACTGTCAGATATTTACTCTATCAAGAAATACTTTAGATGCAAATATGTGTGTGTTTTTTTAACACCAAACTAGCTTATAGAGCTCTTAGTGTTAGAAAATGAATATCCTTTCCTCTTTTCCTGTTAAAGTTTATCTCTGATTTTATCCTAAAGTGAGTTACAAACTGACAGACACTGACTTGTATTCACTCTCTTTACACACATAAATGCACATATTGTGATTATGTAACTGGAGCTGGCCATAGATTCACTGATGAGAGTTAGAGTGATGAAATAAGGAGACAGGAGAACCAATCTTTGCTGTAATTGCAGAGATGGACGGTGCAGATAAACTGAGAAGCTGTGCATTGATATGCATTGTAGCATCATTACTGAACAAAACTACAAGTTAGAAGTATTAGTTTTCAGTCGTACGGTTAAAAGTTCAGACTCAGAAAAAGCATTATGATACTCCCTCGCTGCAAGAGCTCCGCTTTGGGGATTCTGCCTATCTTCCTCATGGGGTTAATGAAGTGACACACCTAGTACATCTGCTAAGTTCCCCCAAAGCATCCTCGCCTCAGACAATCACACACACTGTCACACATGAAGATGCTCGCAAAGTTCCAAATACATTATGCAGCACCACAGCTAAGCCTCTGCAGCATGGGTTAGAGGTTCACTAGCAAAGTGCAAAACACCACAGGAGGTCTAACCTTTGCTTTTATGTTTCCCCATGACTGCAGACAAACAGGAAGAAGGAGTGGTCTGGGTTTTACTTGAGAGCTCCACAAGAGTTTCCAAATGATACAGCAATAATAGTAGATTGTGTGACAAGCAATCTCACTTTGTGTTTTTCTTGGATCACACAAATTGCCTGTTTTAATCATTAATGATAATGCAAGTTTAACTTACTCTTACACAGGTTTTGTTTGTTAAAGCAGAATCACATTAATAGAAAATGAAGCATTTATCTACCTCTGATTAATGTTGACAGTCAAAATTTTTAATTCAAGAGTTTTTATCTGTTGGCGTTTGCTAAATCAGAAGGGGGCAAAAACAACAATTGTTTCTAATAAAAGGTCATTACCGAAAAAGAGGGGGTCAATTTTTATTTGCTAAACAAGCAGCAAAAGTTTTCTGTGTTTTAAAAAAAAAAAAACTATATTAATGTAACTTTAGAACATTTTTTTGGAATAATTTAACAATGCAATATGCAAAACGCAGACTCTAAATGATAATAACAAGGCTGTTGGATGTTAATTAGAAACAAAATTTCTGTAAAGTTTGTCATTTCTGTTTGTTTATTCTCAATTTTTTTTAGGTTATGTGAGACAGTTGTCCCTTTGGAGGACCCCATTATAACAGAGACCACCTCCACCCTGCAGGAATGGGGTATCCTGTGGAAACAGCTCTACGTGGTCAGTGAACCTTTTGAATAACACAATTTATTTCTTGTTTTTAAATAATCAAATTCATACAAAGGAGCTGTTTTCCAGTAAAAGCATTCAGGCTGAAGATTGTGACGATTTCTTTCATTTTTTTCCGTTGATATATCACTTTCGCTGCCATTCTGTATTTTCATGTACCATCTAGAAGAGAGCAGAAATAGTGGTTGGATGTAGATAATGGGCCACAGACACGTCGGATGCAATTTCATACCATGTCATTCAACCATTGATTGATTTTGTCCTGGATCTTGTCGTCTTAACATCCTCCAGCTTCAGCCCATTTTTACTTGCTTAGAAGAAGTGATTACTGAAAAACTTAAACATCTTTAATCCCGCTAAGTGTCGAGGGGGAAGGAAAGAGTGGTTGGTAAGGTTTAGAGTTAGGAGCTAAGTGGCAATGTTGCAGAGCTGGCAGGGAATTTTTACATAACCTCTCACTGAGGACTGCTCATGCTTTGAGCAACTTAGCAGCCCGAGGCATTGGTGTGATGATGTAACTTCGTCTGAAGCTTGACTAATGTGAAGCCTTGATTTAACAGGACTGATTTTGGTGCTCACCCCCTCTGTGATATGGGCCATGTTGCCTCGGTTGGATCTTTAATACTAGGACTTAACATCGACTAAATGTTGATCTAGTTCACCTTAGTTTTTGCCAATTACAATAGATTTTATGGCATTTCTTTAGGGAACAATAACGAAGAAGTATGGTGTTTTGTTGTTGTTTTTTTTTTTTTTTTTCAAAATACATAATTAGACCAGCAGATAAAAAAGGTCCGAAAGGGCTCATCAACCCTGACAAAAATCTTTGTTTTCAGCAGCTTCCAGCCTCTGAGAACATGCCGTGTTTATCCTCATTAAACTTACATGGCCATTGTGGTGCACTTAATCTTTGCGTTTATGTAAACAAACCTAGTTGGTAATGAGGCTTTGTCATATCATCAGGGAGAACAGAAAAGGAGGAATTAAAAGTGTTGTCCTTGAACCAAAAGAAATGGTGATTAAATTTATTACAGCAATAAGGTTAAAGTAGATTTCTCTTTTTTTTTTCGCTCTGTTTGCATATTTCGTTCACACAACTGGTGGTTATAATCTCAGTTTAAAGACACATTGGGCTGTTCCTCACACTAGTTGGCACAGATTTAGAATAACAGAAGGGTTTAGTTTTAACTTGGTTGGATACTAAATGATTGCCAATTTTTTGTCCTTTAATACTGACAAGAATAAGAGGATGAAGTCTGAGTATTAAAAAGTTACCATAGTAACGTTAGATGCTATGTAACTCATCATATCACTCTAGTCGGTGTACAAACACAAAAAGATAAATACCAGAGTTTAAGATAATTTTTTATTTGTTCATTTAAACAGAAACATAAAGTTGACCTCTTTCATAAACTGCGCCATGTTATGAACGAGCTGATTGACCTGCGTCGCCAGTTGATCCAAGGCCATCTCGCTCAGGACCAGACTCGTGAGATCAAACGGCACATCACTGTACGACTCGATTGGGGCAATGAGTGAGTATTAACCTGCTGAAAATATTTTAAATACTAATGATACTGCAGATTAAAGACACCTATTACAGCAAGGACTTTTTTTTCAATAGTTGACCACTGATGCATTTCATTTTGCATTGCACTGGGGGTTTGGCCTGCTTTGGTATTGCTATGATGTAATTTTATGGTCATTTAGCAGATGAGTGAGTTTGAAGCTGCTTACAGTTGATGTAAACCCCCCGGAGGCATTGTAAAGTCATTTCCTTACTGTTGCCGTTTTTAAAATTCAGCAGAGCCTTGCCAGTTGTTTGCAAAAGAAATTAATATGTGAGACATTTAATTCAGCAACAAAAAAGCTTGCTAGTTTAAAGTAAGCTTTTTGTGCATGATTGCACGCACACACGCACGCACACACGCACGCACGCACGCACGCACACACACACTTTCTCTACATTAATTCCTTAATAAATGTTAAAAACTGTCAAGTCTAAAGAGCAGCGTAGTTGGCTTGTGATGCATGTTGAAGTTGTCATGCATGTTGAGGTCAGCAGTAAATGCTGACCCAAGCGATGTTTGATCTAATTTTAGCATAAAGAGATTATATCTGATTTAACTTGGTAGTCTGAACAGGTCACAATACAATGTGTTGTACAACAGCCTGCAGCTTAAGGCGACACAATGAATTTTCCCCATTAGGGACAGTTGTCTTTTTTTCTCTTCAATGTGTGTTAAACCATGTGCAAAATGAGCATCTAAAATTCTTTCTTATCCGAAGATTCATTTAACCATATATACTGTATATATACAAATGCATGTACATATAAATGTTTGTATACAAACGTTTAAATTGGGCCTGTGAAAAATAACATTCAAACTATGTTCATTAGATCTCTGAAAGTCATTACATGTTTTTAAAAGGAACACAAGCATCTGCCATCTCTTCATCTTCTCCGGTTGCCAAGCAACCAGTGAACACTCCAGGAAATCATAGCTGCATATTTCTGGAAACATTTTTTTAAGTCCCTGATTTTGTTTGGGTTTACAGTTGACCTTAAGAGGTGACAATAAATGGTTTCTTGCTGCTTTCTAATTTAAATGCATCACCACAGACCATGTTCTTCTTTTTAAATGTTTAAAACATTGACTTATGCAGCAACGTTTAGAAAAGTTATTCATTTCTTCCTTCTTCTTTCATTGACATGTCACTATCCTCTTTCACCAGGCATTTGGGCATAGACCTTGTTCCCAGAAAAGAGTTTGAAATGGTGGATCCTGATCAGATCAGTGTGTCTGAACTATACAAACTGGTACGTTAACAGAGATAACAACAAAACAAGGTGTCATTTTGATTTTAAACTCTTGCATTGAATCATCATCAAACTGAACATTTAAGTAAACGCATTTGCTTAGCTTAATGATGTTAAGTTAAATATTTCCCTGCAGCATGCACAAACTATTTTTGTAACTGTGACTCACTGACTTACACATTTTAGGCTCTTGCACTTACTGTGTGTCTTTTTGTTGTTGCACAGCCTGGTTTTATATACTGGAATGTGTTGTTGCGTGTGTAGGGATGTGCGAATGTACCGATTATCAAATCAACCATAAGGTGACTCACAAGAGAAAGCACGATTCAGCTGCTGGAGCTCATGTGACCAGTTCTTTAAGCCCATCTCACCGCCATACTCAGTGTGTCCCTTTTGCCTGCTTGCATGTGAATTTCACGATGCAATGCAGAAATAATGCAAAGTGACAACCTCAGGTGGGGCTCAAGGAAAGTACAAACAAATGCATTTTTCAGTGTTTTGCTTTTTTGTTTTAATAAATTACATAATTCAGTCTTTCTAGCTTTAGACCCTGAACCAGACAAAAAGCACGTTTTTAATAAATAAATTATAACTTTAATGTATTCTGGTTGTTGTGAAGTGAGACCTCTAGACATTCACACAACCAGGCAGGAAGCAAGAGATATAAGAGTTGCAAATCAGCTATTACAACAGTGATCTAGTGTAAAAGTGTTGAAAAATATTATCTAGTTGGGAGATCCTTTTTGGTCACTAGCTGCAGCTCCATATGTTCATGTGTAAAATTCTCCAACTGCCTGCAGCTTCCCATTATCCCATCACCATGTTTCTCAGGTTTACATGCAGAATGTTTGTGCACCAAAGACCCTGTCCAGAAACAACAGTGTAGCTTCCTCTTGCCAAAGTGCCTCCCAACTCGGTCGATGAAAGTGAGCTTGTCTTTGGCCGGGCAAAGGGCCTTGGCTCCTCTTCAGGTATTGGAGAAGTTCGTTTAGGTTTCTGTGCAGCCTGGGAGAGCTGTGTGTGCACACATATGTGTGTGTATGTGTGTGGGCATTGCTGGCTTTGTCCTCTTCCCTCCCACATGCTCACGTTTTGTCTCATGTGGGCCTCTGTTTGCGCTGCAGGAACAGTAATGTAGCCACTCTGCAATGTACGTAGGTGAATTTTTTTGTCAGATATGAGGCATAGACTGAGGCGTTTCTCTGGTGTTGTGTGTCTAACGCTGCTATGATGTAAATAATTTCAGAACTGTGTAGGATGTGTGATGAATGGTTGCATTTGTCTAACATATTTTCTTTGGATTTCTTTTTTTTTTTAGCATGTGTCCAGCAGACACTGTGGTCAGCAAAGCACAAACCAGGTACAATTATCAAATCATTTGTTCATAAAATGATCAGATTTTATATTCTCTACCACTACCATCACATTCCTTTTACCGTTCAAACAATCTATATCGGATACATAAGTATCTGGCTTTTTGTCACCAAAAACAAATCAACTTTTGGCTTTTAATTTGGCTGAAACCTATTCTTGTTTTTATGAGAGGATTTTATGCTTCACATGAACCACACACTAACACTGTGAGAGCGAGAGGACTGGTTCCCACTGGGATCACATATGCCCATTGTGCACAAAAATGCAACTAGAAATAATTTATCCAATAAGATAAGTACAAACGAGTTGTGTTAAATTTTCTGCTAGCCTGGGTTCTATCCAAACGAGTGCCTCAGATCTGTGCTTCAGCGTGGAATAGAAGATCTTTATAAATTAAGTTTTTGCAACATTCCTTAAAACTGCCTCTACATTTTGGACTCATGCTTTTCTAACGAGTAATGACTCTTTTAAATACTGTAGTACAATAAAATAAATAATTAAAATGTGGACTTTGCTGGACAAGATAGACTTCCGGCAATGATTTTTATTTTTATGTTGAGCAAAAAAAGTTTGTCCACTCCATCAATATTTTTGTTAAACATGCTTGTTCAATTGCCTGCAGGTGTTTAAATGCTATCATTTATTTGGGTAGATAAGTGGTATTTGTAGTGGTACATGTGAGATAAAGTGGAGAAGACCAAGGTGGGTCCTGATACATGAACAGTCGCTGCCCTGTCAGATCTTCTACGTGACTTTTAACTTACTCTTTTAGGGTTTCTGTTGTTTTGCTTGTACACAGCACTTTGGGTGACATTATTCGTTGGAATTCTGCTTTACAAGTATTCTTGAGTTGTACATTTTTTTATGCCATGCTTTGATTAATTCATTTCCCATTTGACAATGTCAGCTAAACAGGCTGAAACCAGCACGTGTTTGCAAAAGAATGAGACCCACTGTGAGGCATGTGTTGATAAATTATTCACTAGTCACACTACCTTTGCCACTTTACTAAACAACCATTCATTTAAAAGTAGTGGATTTTAATGTTGCTTGTATTGCTGGTTTGGCATGTCGCTGATTCCCTTCTTCTTTATTCTTAGGGTGATAATACGAGACAACGTCATAACGATGGCTGTCGTGTTCCTGTGTCACACCACCTCTTCATCAATTTGAAAAGCTTCACTTACAACAGCATCAGTGAAGATGCAGATGTCTTCTTTTCTCTGTATGACACTCGTGAGGCCAAACAGATAAGGTGTGTTTAGGGCAAGAGTTGCTCGTACAACCGACGTAAAATTACAAGCATAGAAACACTCGTATCCAACTGGCTACCATCTCAGTCCACCAGATTGATGAGGCCACTCTGTGGTTGTCAGACACTCAGAAACTGTGAATTGGGTTATTTTGCAGTGAGAAGTTCATGGTGAAACTGAACAAAAATGGAGGACCAAAGAATCCAGAGAAAGCTGATCGACTCTGTGCACTTTTTACGGTGAGGAACATTTGATATTTATGGAAGTATTCAGTTTGAGCTTTTCTTATTCAGGTAATCTGAAAATATGTTTCTCTACAGGACCTAAGCAGTAAAGACCTGAAGAGAGACTTGTACATTGTTGCACATGTCATAAGAACAGGTAAACAAAATGCTAAATAAAATGTTGTGTTATCAGTAATTATAATTTAATTATTATTTAGTGCTGTTTTTACCCACATTTTTTTTAAAATCTAGGTCGGATGCTGCTCAATGATTCAAAGAAGGGTCCTCCCCATGTCCAGTATCGCCGGCCTTATGGCTGTGCTGTTCTTGCCATGAGTGATGTTTTCCACACTATCACAGACCTCAAAGAGGAAAAAGACTTTGTGCTCAAGGTTTACACGTGAGTACACTTAATAAAACTGTTCTAGTTATTTATTTTTGCCAGTTTATGTTACAGTTGCTTCTATAGTAAATGTAGTATTGCTCATATTTTGTAAAAATACGGTGCATGACACCTCCCTGTTGATGCATGGTGTGCTTAGATCAGAATGATAATGAAGTGTCCTCTGAAAAATCAATAGCAGCTCACCCCTGGCCCTGAGAGAGGACACTTTTGGCTTCTTCTGTTAGGCTTTTCCACAAAGAGCTACTCCCGTACGCTGGCCAACCCAGTGGAGAAGAGAAACTGAGAGGGGGAGGTGGAGACACTGAGAGGGATGACACAGAGATAATTGAGCGAAGTTAGAGGACAAAGGAAAATAACACAAAGCTCAGCATATTTTCTTGTTAGTCAACAGATGAAATGTCTCCTTGTAGCCATGCTATCCCTCTGAGCAGCTGCTCCGACTGAGGAGTCACTCATAGTCTTTGCAAAACTACAAATCTGGTTATAAAATTTTTCTGGAACTACAAAAGATTTTTTAAGAATGTAAATCTGTCATTTTTATTGGACTTCTCGAGTGATGTGAAGAGTTCTTCTTTTTAAAAAGCGAGCAGTGATTCAGTGCTGAGCTGCCTCCAAACTGTCGGCTCCTATAATGCTCCAGTCTGTGCGTTTCCTCTTGCCTTTCCCAGGGGCCTTTGGGCTCACAGTAATGAAAAAGGCTGGTAGAGAGCTGGCTGTCAGGTTTGCTTAGTGTGTTGTGCATTTGGGCTAATGTGCTGCTTGATAGCAACTCCCCCCGCTGCTACCTTTTCTCCAGGAGGAAATCGGTTCTGGGACACATGCTGTTCATGTAGTCCCCATGCACACAATCCTGAACCCTCCATCTGGACCTACAAATGGGCGTGTTGCTAACAGCTACCTAACTCTTTCTCTACAGATGTAACAATGAGAACGAGTGGTACCAGGTACATGAGAACATCATTCGGAAATCCAGCACAAAGTATTCAGCCCCGAGCACCAACTATGGTAAATATTGTAATAAAAAAGAGAAAGAAAGAGTTTTAAAACCTCAATAGAATTATGTTTGCCTAAAAATAAATACTAAAATATTTTTTGCCTACTGGATCTGACTGTTTGATAGTTTTTGCTTGTACTGTATTTTGGTCCAATTATGAGACACCTCTGTGGAATTACTAGGAAGATTCAAATAGAAATTAAATACATTGAAAAAACGCCTTGGTTTTCCCCCAAAAATAGCAAAATAAGTAAAAAACATGTTATTTAACCCCTAAGACTTGCCCAATATGTTACCAAAATCAGGTTTTTTACGTTTGACTTGAAAAGTGTTGTGTTATTAAATTATTTCTTAAGAAATGTAACATTTGTAATACTCAGGGAGAAAATTACATGCCATATTTCACTTGTTAATCAAGATTCATTTCGTTTTGTCGTCTTCCGCTTATCCGGGGCCGGGTCGCGGGGGCAACTGCCTCAGACAGGAAGCCGATGCTTCACTCACCCCAGCTGCATCCTCCAGCTCACGCGGAAGGATCCCGAGTCATTCCTCAGCCAGCTGTGAGACATAGTCTCTTCAGCAGGGGTCTGCCTCTCAGTCTCCCGGTGGGCGCCTCACCAGCGAGGTGCTCTGGGGCATCCTAACCAGATGCCCAAACCACCCCATCTGGCTCCTCTCAACCTGGAGTAGGAGCGGCTCAACACCGAGCTCCTCCCGGATGGCAGAGTTCCTCACCCGATTCCTGAGTGAGAGACCTGCCACCCTGCGGAGGAAGCTCATTTCGGCCGCTTGTATCTAGGATCTCATTCTTTCGGTCACCCCCCACTGCCGATGACCATAGGTGAGGGTTGGAACGTAGATCGACTTGTAAATCGAGGGCTTTGCTTTTCGGCTCAGCTCTTTCTTTACCATGACGGACTGAGGCAGCGTCCTAGTTATTGCTGACGCTGCAACGATCAGCCTGTCGATCTCCCGCTCCATCCTTCCCCCACTCGTGAACAAGACCCCGAGATACTTAAACTCCTACACTTGGGGCAGGACCCTGTCCCTGACCTGCAGGGGGCATTCAACCCTGATTAATTTTTTTCCATGATTTACGGGAGTTCACATGAGGTAATAAAGGTTGTAGGAAAATTCCTTCATCAAGCGTCAAGAGAACACAGATGGTGATCTCCAAAATGTCCCCAACCAAAAATAAAAAAACCCAAATTGTACCCGGATTAAGTAAAAACACCTGAACAAAATGAAGGCATTCAAATAGAAAGAGGCCTCTTCTCTGATAAAGTGGGAAATAAGTATTGTTTTTTCTTCTGAACCACTTATCCATAAAGGGGCGACGGGGATCATATCCCGGCTGTATTGAGACGAGAGGCAAGATACATCCCGAACAGGTCACCAGTCTGTTGCGGGGCCACACACACACACACACATACACACACACATACTCAACCCTGGGCAGTTTCAAAGCAGCCAATTAACGTAACATGCACGTTTTTGGAGAGTGGGAGGAAACTGGAGTACCTGCAGAAAAACTACTCATACACGGGGAGAACATGTAAACTACACACAGAAAGGCCAGTGTTCCAAGTCTCATCCCACTTGGGATTCAAACCCCGACTTTCTTGCTGTGAGGCCACTGTGCTAACCACTTCACCATTGTACCGCCATTAGTTTTGTGTAGTAGAAAAATAATACTCCAAGTACAGCTGCTAAAATGAACAACGTAGAAAGTTGTAGCTTAAACAAACTGTTCCAGATAAATTGTTTGCTTCTCACATTGCATTCTTTTTAGCTTCAACTGCTTCAAGTGCATCTGACAGTTAGACACGATATGTTCTATTTTCTGAGTTTTATTTACCTTATCTTAACACATCCTATGGAGTGGAGTTATTAATACAACTCACTTCAATTATCCTACTACTTGTAAGTCCGATGATCCCACCTGTAAGATAATACATCTTATCACAGGATTTTCACAATGTGTTGTTTCTTCTGATTTTGATACATTTTTGATAATGACTCATAGTTTATGCTTTTATGCCAAGATTTCTATCAAGGATTTTATTTTTTCTGTGTAACGCCACATAACACCAAATATCCCTGCTCTCTCTGTTCTTGTCATGTTCCTTCCTCTCCTGTCTGTCTTCTCTTCCTACACATTCTGACTAATATCCTTTAAATACCCAATCTATCCTCTACCACTGCTCTTTTTTGTCCTTCTGTTTTTGTTTTTGTTCTATTTTCGCTCCGTTTCTACTTACCACCAATGCCATTAACCCACACTTTAATGTACCCATCACCCTGTTTGCTGCTGTGCCCAGGCCTCATCATTTCCCTGCAACTGCTGCGGGGTGAGCTGGACCAGATCAGACGGGAGAACCAGGCTGTGTTTAACAGGGCTCTGGCACTCACACGCAAACTAGGTTTCCCAGATGTCATCCTACCAGGTAAAGAGGCAAGAAGCTGTAGGTTGCAATGGCTACCGAGATGAGGCGGCGGTCAGAGGTTAGATCGCTTGGAGGAGTGAAAGAAAAAAGAAAGTCGCAGATCATAGTGGAAAGGAATGGGACAAGAAGATTTAAAATAGAAAAAGACTAAATGGGAGAAACAGCAGGAAATGTTGAGATGTAGGACAGAGCGGAGTGGGCAAACGTAATGAGGAAAAAGTGAAACACATGTCGATTGGTGAAGTGCATTTATGTAAGCTCAGGATAAAAATAAAACATCTCATTTTTGTAAATGAAGCAGAACTAACTGATTTCTCACTAAAATGGTTTCATTTACTGAAGGGCTGGTATTTTTTAGACTCTCATTTTCTTTATTTCAGCCCACATCGGTCAGGGTTTACCAAGCTTATTAATACAGATCTTCAGGTATTACAGCAAGGTGGAAAAGGGTAGACGTGTGTGTTTATTTCGGAATATTTCATCAGCTGACATTGCAGTATTTCCACCGAGAATGTAAAATCCTCTTCTTCCTTTTCTCCAGTTCTTCTCCGGTTTGCCTGAAATACCTCCCAGTTGCTCTCTTTGTGAGTCATCTGTCCCAAAGGAAATGACTTTGATATAAATAGCTATTATCTGATTTTATAAATAACTTCAATATCTTCCTCCTGTGTTACCAGTGATATTTATGCCATTAAACACTGACCTCACCAAAAGGTTCTGAAACGGTCACGGTAGTCTGTGTATCTCAATTTTGCTGGGTTATTTTGATTGAAACGACTCCCGACATACACTCTAATGTAAATATATATGTACTTAATTTATGTTGACTACACAAAGTTCATCTGTGGCGCAGAGGCTGACATAGTTTATGTGCATCACCACTGTGGAAGACATGTTTGTTTTCGTAGTCAGGAATTTTCTGAGATGTTTTTTGTCATCATAATGTAGCTTAGCATTTTCTTTACTCTAAGCCTCCTCGTTAATTAGATTTCAGACAGTGAGAAGTTGGGACTTTTCCTCTATGCAGCTCATGAAGGAGAAACCAAAGGCTCAATGTGATGAGATTGCTTTTTTCTTAAAACTAATAAATTTTTTTTGAGCTAAATGTGTCATTATGTGAGCTTGTCTTTTATGACTACCCTTTGCGTTTCTCTCATGTTTGTTTTTTTTCCTCAAGGTGACACACGCAATGACCTGTATCTGACCCTTGAGCGAGGGGAATTCGAGAGGGGGGGCAAGAGTGTCCAGAAGAACATCGAAGTCACATTATATGTGCTTTATGCCGATGGGGACACACTCAAAGTAAAACGCATTTGCACATTGCTTATTAACCACCATATAATTGGTTTATGACTAAGGCTGAGTATAACCTACTTCCATTCATCCATAATTTTTTGCAGGATTGCATCAGCTTGGGCAGTGGGGAGCTAAACACAACCGAGTATCGCTCATTTGTTCTCTATCACAACAACAGTCCTCGTTGGAGTGAGATGGTCAAACTGCCCATTCCTATAGACCGTTTCCGAGGGTCCCACCTACGCTTTGAGTTCAGACACTGTTCCAGTGAGTCCAACCCAGTGTGACACCCTCTGTCTATCAGGATAGATTTAATCATACCAACAGTTGGTTTGTGCTTTGTAGACATGAATGTGATGCATGAGGTTATGATGTCCTTCCTTGCAGCTAAAGACAAAGGAGAGAAGAAACTGTTTGGCTTCGCCTTCACTCCTCTAATGAGGGAGGATGGGACAACCCTCTCGGATGAAATTCATGAGCTTTATGTGTACAAGGTACGACAAGGTTAAGCACACAGCAGATTTCTTGTAGCAGATGTCGCACTCTTAATGTGCTGGTGCCAATTTGTTTGATAAAATAACAGATTGATCATTTGTTTTTCTTTTTGCTGTTGCCTGGAAATATATGATCCAATTAGCAGTTGCTAAACTGAGCAAGTTGAAGTTTAGCAACTTAGTCTTAGTCTTGGTGAGTGCACAAGACAAGGGAGATCTTCTTTGAGGTCACGAATGTAGTGTTAAATGCTTCAAGTTAGCTAAGCTGATGCGTATTCTTTTACATGCTAGTTTAGTGCATTTATTTTAAAATGACACTCCCCGTTGAGGTGCGGGAGCAAGCGTCAGTGTAGCCTGTGCGCTGCTGAAAACACTGCTGTATGGTGTGTGGTTCAAATAGTATCCAAATAATGGATACTATTGGAGAGCGCACAAAGACTTAAACATGCATGAATAAAATAGAAAAACACTTTTGGGTGTGTTTTTGATGTGGAAATAATGTTCAATCATGGCAGAAAACTCCAAAAAGTTGATATGGCAAAAAAACATCCCTGTACCACCCAAGCAAACACAACTGACCAAATCAGAGGCAACTTTTAGATTCAGTATCTCGCTCAGGGACACTTTGACACACAGTTTGGGGAAGTTGGGATTGAACGACCAACTTGACAGATGACCGCTCTTCCCCTGAGCAGCTGCCTCAAAATGTGGCATCATCTTTTTCTGCTGTCCACTGTCAGAGCTGAGGAACCCCGCATGACTGATCCAAAAATAGTTTGAGTTTGGCCACAGGCAACTGTCTGTCATTTCTTGCTTTCTTACTTTTTGATCTTTCACTATTCTGGTTACTGTGTTCTGTAAACTGATCCAGCTCAGAAACATGGGAAAGGTTTTAATGGGCTCCAGTCTTCTTGTTTCAACCACAAGTTGTCCATCCAGGTGGATGCTATTTAGACTCCAGACTATAAAATATAAATAATATTTAGACTGTATATGTAACTTATTTTCTCAGTAAAATAGCTTATTCCACCTATGTGCTTTTTTCTAGTGTGATGAAAATGCCACCTTCAGCAATCAGGGCCTCTACCTGAGTCTGCCCTGTTGTAAGGAGGATTTCAACAGCTGTCCCAATCTGCCAGCCAACCTGCCCTTTCAGAGAAGCCCCAAAGAAACCTTCTGGGTCTCCACAATCCTCTGCTCCACCAAACTGACTCAAAACGGTAACCAAGTGAACTATTTTCTATTCTACAGACAACTCCTCCCTGTTTAAATGGTTTAATCTAATTATTTGTCCTCTGGTATTAGTGGACCTTCTGGCCCTTCTGAACTGGAAGGCCCATCCGGACAGGGTGCTGGACATCCTCGGCCGACTTCGGCAGATTAGTGGAGAAGAGATTGTGAAGGTATGATCATAACATTTTTTTTAAGTTTTATAAATAGGTGATAACCATGTTTAACTGCTTTGCAATGCTGAAAATGTTACTTTGTGCCCTTTTTTTAAAACTCAAACAGTACAATCTTGTGTTACAGCATTTCTCACAATTCTTAAGCATTTAAAACATTTAACTTTAAGTTTAAAGAATAGCACCACATAATTGCTTTGATTTTAGATAGATGCTGGCTTTTTTTTTTGGTAGTTATATTTTCAAAAGGTTGTTTTGTGATTGATCTTGAGATGAAACCTGTTCCATGTGCTTTGTGTCCAGATGAGTGGGCTATCCATTTCTTTGTTTCTATTTTAGTTTATGTGAGGCCTTTCCTGTGATGGGTAATTTGAACTTTTTTCCTCTCCATTCCTCGTAGTTTCTACGAGACGTTCTGGATACTCTCTTTTGTCTTTTGGATGACAACACTGATAAATACGGACCTCTGGTTTTCCAGTCTCTGGTAGGAACAATAAAAACACTCAGTTTCATTTGCATATTGAATGAATTATTGTGCATTTTAAATGTTCAAATAAATACACTTTGTTCTTAGGTATTCATCATCAACCTGCTCAGGGACAGCCGTTTCTACCACTTCAGACCTGTTATGGACTCCTACATCCAAAACCACTTTGCTGGCGCATTGGCATACAAGTACATCAACATCTCCTCGCTCTAGAACTAGCATCGTTACATTTTTAAGAACCTGATATGTTTTTAATCCCTTTCAAATTGGTTGCAGAGAGTTGATTCGATGTCTGAAATGGTACATGGATCGCTCAGCTGAGGTTGTTCGGCAAGATCACATTCAGGAAGCCATGAGGGTAAAATATCACCTTCACTTTTTCCTGCCTTCTTCACTAAAGAATAATGAGACAGATACCGATTAAAAACCAGAAACAGAGTTGATGATGAGTGCTGTGTGATACCATTAAAGAACTAAGAAAGCAGATACCCTGTTGAGAAAAAGAAAACTAATGAAGGGAAGTTACTGAAAAGCTCTGCAGTTATTTTATGTGGTTTCTGTGTATAAACTGATAATAAATGGAAGCCAATTGGTTTCAGTGACTGGAAGCATTTCTCACATGTATTGATTTTAACCTTAAACCAATTATGAATCATGCTCTGCTTCTTTTCTAGGAAACTATAAGTATGTTGTGATAATCATATTAGTCGGTTTTATGTTTGAACCCCTGCAGGCTCTGGAGTATCTGTTCAAGTTCATCGTCCAGTCTCGCATCCTGTACTCGAGAGCCACTTGTGGGATGGAGGAAGAACAATTTAGAGCCAGTATCCAAGAGCTCTTCCAGTCGATTCGCTTCGTCCTGAGTTTAGACAGCCGCAGCTCAGAGAACCTGGTCTTCACACAGGTTAATCTATTATGACAACAATAAAAATGATACGACCAGTTTTATGTTACCATTTAATTTTGTCATATTTTTCAAATATATCCATGCTTTATCAATAACTCCTTAGTTACTTTTTGATTCATTCTCATAGTTTTGGATTTTAGTTTTGGTTGCCACATCCTTGCCTTGATCCTGAACAGTTTAAAGATGTCTCCAGATGAATGTCTTTGTGTGCTTAGTTTTCTGGCTTCTTCTCCTTCTCAGTGAGCCACAGCACCATCCTGTGTTTGTTCCTCAAAATGCATTGGCTGGTTTAATTTGGATCATTTACTGCTTATTTAGCTTGCATAGAAAAGCTAGAGTTACTTCTAAAAAGAAGAATGATTATAGTTTAGACATTTGCATTTTTTCCTTGTTTGATTTTTTTTTGCTCTCATGGTCTTTGTTATGTTAGAAAAAGATATTGGTTTTGAAATATTTGCACACTTACCTACCTCTCCCTTCTATGTTTCCTTTCCACATAAAGGCTGCTTTGTTGAACAGTTTCCCCGATATTTTTGACGAGCTGCTACAGATGTTTACCGTCCAGGAAGTTGCTGAATATGTCAGGGGTACGCTGGGAAGCATGCCTAGCACAGTGGACATCGGCCAGTCCATGGATGTGGTCAAACTTCAGTCTATTGCTCGAACAGTAGAGAGTCGCCTCTTCTTTTTTCCTGGTGAGATCAATGAGAATATGACTACGACTACAATTGGAAAAAAAAACCTCTCAAACATCCACAAAAACTATTTGATTTTCTCCCTTTATCTCTTTTCAGAGTCTCGTAGTATTTTGCTGCCTGTGGTTCTCCATCACATCCATTTGCACCTGCGCCAGCAAAGGGAGCTCCTTATTTGTTCTGGCATTTTGGGCAGTATTTTTTCCATCATAAAGACCAGCTCAATGGTACAGTATATGTTAATTACACTCAGAAAGGCAAAGTTTGCCATTAAGAACACTAAACAATGTTATGGTGTAAATAAGAAGGAAACAGCAGCATAGAAAAGAAGCTTTTTCCTTTTAGGAATCTTCTGTTCAAGAAGAAGTGGAGATGATGGTGGAGAGCTTGCTGGATGTGCTGCTGCAGACTCTCCTGTCTATCATAAGCAAATCTCATTCAGTGGAGACATCCAGAGGACAGCGTTGTCCCCAGTGCACTGCTGAGATAACGGTACAATTTCACACAAACTGCCTCTTTGATGGATGGGAAAAGTAAGCAAACTTTAGAAGTAATGTTAATAACTTTTCTATTTCTGCCTGGTAGGGAGAGTACGTCTCCTGCCTTCTTTCTCTGCTTCGACAAATGACAGAGATTCATTTCCACCATCTTCTCAACAGTTTTCACAGCAAGGAGGAGCTCAAAGTACAAGTCAATTTTACAATTTCTGCTCATCGTACTCTCAGACTCCACCAATTTTAATAACATATTTCTCTGCAGGAGTTCCTGCTGAAAATTTTCTGTGTGTTTCGCAACTTGATGAAGCTGACCGTCTTTCCTCGGGACTGGAGCGTCATGCGGCTCCTGACCAGCCAGTAAGTGCTTTTCAAAATAGTTTTTGTCTTAAATTATGAGGGAATGGAGCCAACCATTATGCCGAGCAATCTTGAGATAATCCCCCCCGCTGAAGGTGACTCTTGTCTTGCAAATTTTTTAATCTACTTTTGGCACCAAACTCCTTTTGCAAGCAGGGAAATTACAGCAATGTTTGCTTTCTGCAGCATCATCGTTGTGACAACACAATTCCTATCTCCGGCCTTGCACAAGAACTTCTCAGAGGCAGATTTTGATTTTAAGGTAAATGTAGTGGCAGAGGCTTTTAGGTTGGATAATTGCTCTTTCCTAAGCTGTGAAATTTATTTAGCTCTGTGAAACTGCCATCTGAGTACATCTTCGTCTTGTAGGTTTGGAACTCGTTTTTTAGCCTGACTGTCCTCTACATCAACCAACCAAGTTTGCAGCTGGAAGCACTTGTTCCTGCTAAGAGGAAAAAAGTTCTGGACAAGTAAGAAGCTGCTGGTTGAAGAATTTGTCAAAATACCTGTAGTAGCCATTTGAATGTATTCTCCTTGTGTTTTTTAAGATATGGCGATCTGAGAGTCATTATGGCTTATGAGCTCTTCAGCATGTGGCAAAAATTAGGTACGACATTTATCTTTCACACACAAAAGAGAAGCTCTTATGTTGTTTGGAAGTTCTCCATCTAAGGGTTGTTTGTGTCTGTGTATGTGTGAATGAAGGTGACAACAAGCCCCACTTCATCCCTGGAATGATGGGTCCCTTCCTCGGTGTCACCCTAGTACCTCAGAATGAAGTTCGAAATATCATGATCCCAATTTTTCATGACATGATGGATTGGGAGCAGAGGAAAAATGGCAACTTCAAACAGGTTATTTGAATATTTAATGCAGTAAAAAGACAGATTGTGTGCTTCCAATAAACTACTGCTCATCAGATAACACACATTTGGTCTGAATGTGTTTGTCCGTCTGTAGGTGGAAGCAGAGCTCATGGACAAACTAGACAGCATGGTGTCAGACGGAAAAGGCGATGATAACCACAGAGAGCTCTTCAGCCTCTTGTAAGAACCAAATATGAGTTTAGTGAATAATTAGAGTGGTTATTTATTATATCTACTATTTTTCTTTTCTTATTTCCTAATGATTTACTGTCTCATGCCAGAACGCAACTGTTTGGACCTTACCCAAGGTGAGTTGTGATGCCTTCAAAATTATATTGAAGATACTTTCATGTTCCATGTACTGATCCCGGCTCATATATGTGTCCTTTCTGCACAGCTTGTTGGAGAAGATCGAGCAGGAAACCTGGAGAGAAACTGGAATCTCATTTGTCACATCTGTTACGAGACTAGTCGAGCGATTGTTGGATTACAGGCACGCAGGAATAACGTTGCTCATCTGAAATGTTCTGTGAATAAAATGTACGACATTAAAATGAAAAAGTCTCTTTGTGTGCAGGGACTGCATGAAAGGAGATGAAATGGAGAACAAGAAGATTGGAGGTTCTGTCAACCTGATGGTGAGATGTTAAAAACACAGTCATGGCCGAGTTAGTCAATGACTGTTTCCAATTATTTATGAAAAATCATTTTGTTCGTTTTGTTTATTTTAAGAACTTCTACAAATCGGAGGTAAACAAGGAGGATATGTATATCCGCTACATCCACAAGCTGTGCGACCTGCACCTTCAAGCTGAAGACTTCACAGGTAATTGAAAAATGCGAGTCAATCTTGTCATTAAACCTCTGAAAAAACAGGTTTTTATTACACAGGCAGGCAAAACTCAGGTTTTCTTAGACTTTAATTTATAAGTATTTGTAAGCAGCGGCAAGTGGTTAGCTCAGTGGCCTCACAGCAAGAAGGTCGGGGGTTCAAGTCTGTGGTGGGATGAGGCTTGAAACACTGGCCTTTCTGTGTGGAGTTTGCATGTTCTCCCCATGTATGTGTGGGTTTCTCCAGGTTCTCTGATTTCCTCTCACCCTCCAAAGACATGCATGATTGGCCACCATAAAATTGCCCCTAGGAAAGAGGTTGTGTGTTGCACTGCAATAGACTGGTGACCTGTTCAGGGTGTACCCTGCCTCTCCCCTTGATTAAGCTGGGAAAGGCTTCAGCATCCTCCGTAACCCTGTCAGGGATGGACGGTTTAGAAGATGAATTTGTATCTGAATAATGAAGTTAAGCAAATTGATTCTGTGCTAAACCATAACACTTAATATCCGAAAACATGCGTGTTAGGTTGAGGACCCCTCGAAAACGAGATGCCACGTCTCAAGGGGCTTATCCACCTAATAAAAAAAGTAAACTCCCCCAAAAGCAAACAGATGCTTGGAGTTTTTAAATTTGTGAACACCAATTGCAAAAAAAGAAAAAAAAGAGAGATCCATTTGTCTGCCTCAATCACTTTTCCCTGTGCATGAATTATTAATCTGGAAACACATTTATAAATAGTCAGTATTGATTTACACATTGCTTTATTTATTCCGCTGCCCTGCAGTGGACTTTGCATCACAGTACAACTGTTTCACTTGATCTGAATTGAGGTGAAGCTGCTTTGTCCAAAATAACTGACTTGTAATATTGAACATTCAGAACGTTGAATGAAAAACTTTCTGCAAATGAGAACAGTGTTACAAAAAAAGAAGAGCTGTGCAGTGGAAAAAAATGTGCAAGTAAAAAAAACCCAGCATGTGTTTTATTGCTAATGGGTGCATAATAGGTGCCGTTTTAGTGCACACAGGAAGAAATTAATGGAACATGAAGAAATGTCGCAAAGCTTTCCAGTTAATTCCGTTGGGTCAGGACAGCTTTGTAACTTCATACATCCCCAACCGATTTTTTTGCACTAACAAGAACATCTTGAAACACAAATTTTGTTGCTTTACGATGTCTTTCAGTGAGCAGTTTTCGGTCAGGTACTTCTTTTAGCTATTAATGTCTGACTGTAAAACTACTCCAACTCAAGGTTACATGATTTATCTGTTTCCATTAGAAATTTTAAGCTTAAAGCCTCATGAGAATTGTAAAAGGAGTTCTTAAAGAAAGAGCAAATACATAGCATAAAAAATACATTTAACTTGAGTTTGTTCCCTCATTTACAGAATATTTATATTCCAAAGGAATATCCCAACTGCTGTGGGTCTGGTTTATTCATAAGTAAAAACTTATTACAGGAAACTGTTATTATTTTCAGTAGTGGCTACATTGTTTTATCCAAATATATAGAAATATGACTTCACAAGTAGATGAAAGAAGGAAATGAGTTTTAAAACCAAATAAGTCAGTTCAAACCAAAGAAATACAATTTAAAATAAAAATAATTCACCATGGGCACCAGTGCCATCAGTGGCTGATCTGAGGTAAGCTTTCTGTTGCTAATAGCAACTGCTCCTGTTTCCTTCCTTAGTTTCATTACAGCTGAACTGACATTATCTTGAACACCATTTTGTTAGCTTCAATCTTTGTTCAAACTGTTACTTCCTGTCATTTTCTTTTTGTATACTCTCCCTAAAGGATTAGACATTTCTCACAATGTGGTGAGATATCAACTATGATAGAAGATAATTCTAGATTTGGTGTACATCGTGTGCAATCGATGAAATTGTAACGAATGAGTTCTTATTTTCGACGTCGTAGGTTTTGTTTTCTGTGATTGCACCTAATTTTGGATGTCATTGGTAAAAATACACGTCCAGTGTTTTTGTAGATCATAAAACAGCACAATATGGAGCTGCAAGGAGAAAGAGAGAACGAGAGATTGGGACAAGTGTGTTAAGAAAAATAGGTCAGTTGTGTTTCTGAATGTCACTTAGACAAGTGGGGCCATGTGACATCCAACAGGAGAAATTTCACCCCCTCTTCCCTCAACTGTTTGTCAATGTAGTCAAATTTTTGAAAATTCACAGCAATCAATATGGAACGTACAGAATTAGTGGAGGTTTAAAGGTCCCCTATTATGCAAAACTGACTTTTATGAGGTTTTAACCTTTTATTTTACCTAGTACTACCCCAAACAATCCCCCAAAGTGTGTTTTATTGTGATTCATGCTATTTTGAGATATTTAAAGTCAAAGTAAGGGGCGTGTTCTCCAAACCTCTAACGACTGGTGTAACATAGTGACGTACATCTGTTTTTTGTTCAGCCCCCTGCAGCTCAAACACCCTCCCCCACTTCTACCTGCTCTCCACCCTGATATCCACCCATTTCCGTGCTTCACTCTACTGTGAAGCACACCTCGCCCCTCCCGCTCCACGCTGTGCTGGGTGGGTGGGGAAATCACAATGAATGACAACCAATCGCAACCAACGGGGCGGGTCCCGGGAAAAAAAAAATAAAAAAAGACTGAAACAAGCTGTTTTGACTTCCGGGTCTGAAACTGCGCTCCTAAACAGGGTAGTATTTAAAAACTATTGTGTTGAGATTGTGGCGGAATGTAAAATTATGCATATCAGATACATAGCACAGGATAAAATAAGGGAAAAAAAGCATAATAGGGGACCTTTAACCTGACGTAGCGATCATCCATCCATTTTCTCTGCTTGCCTGTTTCATTCCAGGCTTGCAGGGAGGCTGGCTCCAGTCCCGGGAGTTACGAGATGAAAGGCACCTTGGACAACATTGTCCATCTTTCTGCCTTTTAAAAGAAAGAAAAACAAAATATGTCATTGCTTACTGGTAACCAGGGGGATGGTGATCTGGCTGCAACCTGCACTACAGCTAAAATCCAGTGCCAGTGGATTTACTAATTAATCTTGCTTAAAAACAGACTAAAAAGAAAGATTTTTTTTTTTAATAAACCTAACAACTACATAAAACAAAGACTTTTAGGAAAAAATAGGTTTTTTTTGGATACTTTGCTTGTCTGCTTTTAAACTGCCAATGAACCATTTAAAAGTTTCTGAGAACAGTTAAGATTTTTGATAATCTGCTGCTTAATAGAGAATCATTCTGATCCTTTTCTTTGTGCACCAGAGGCTGCATTCACACTGCTACTGTACTGGGAGCTGCTACAGTGGGAAGACCGGCCTCTCAGGGACTTCCTGCACTACCCCTGTCAGAGCGAGTGGCAGCGCAAAGAAAACTTAAGTCGTAAAATCCTTCACTACTTCAACAAGGGAAAAGTAAGTTTTTTTTCTTTCTCTGCTGATTCTTTGGTTATTCTTTAAATAACAGAAAAAAAACCAAATTACTCAGTGTCAAAGTGAATTTCTTTTATTCTTTCATTTCTTCCTTCATATTTCATTTTTTTGTGTCTATAAAATTTCCATTGTGCCCTTCTTTTTTGGTTTGTTTCCGTCCATCTTTTAATCCATCTTCTTGTCTTTTTTGCCCTCTCTTCCTTTTTTTTTTTAGTCCTGTACAATCTGTTTGCTCTCCTGTGCCATGCAGCTGTTGTCGGACATAATTAAATTTGCTCTCATTATCTTCAAGAGAGAAACAGTCTTCCTTTCCGTCTTTCTCGACTATTTTAATCTCAATAAACCAGAATATTTGGTGAGAGAGGGAGTTCTGGGAAAACTGAATATGGCAGCATAAATCTGATGACTCAACATATTTTCAGCTTAAAGGTTTTAAAAATAAACTCCATGTTTGGGGGTTGTTAGATTTTCATGTTACAACTAATGAATATATCCATATGCATTAGGGTATAGGTATAGGTATCTATAGGTATATAGGTATCTATATATATCTATATGTTTTTGTGTGTGTGCATTTCTTGGGGCCGTTTTAAATCCCAAAAAGGCCACAAAGATTGAGCTTTTTGGGAATAATTCAAATTTCTTAGTAAGGATCATGCATCCGTCCTACAGATATGACTTTAGAACACTGTAACCTGAAGGGAGCTAAAATATGATTGAATAATAATAATACATTTTATTTCCAAGGCGCCTTTCTAGGCACTCAAGGTTGCCGTATATCACATCTAGAAATATAAAGAAATACAGTATTCATTAAAAACAGCATAAAATATACATACAAATACATACAAATTTAAACTATACATTTATTAGTATAAAAATAGTGTGTGAAAAAACAAAGATTTAAGAAAGAAAATAAGCCAAGTGGAAAAGATGAGTTTTTAATCCAGATTTGAAATTTGAGAGTGTGTTAGTGTTGCTGAGGTCAGGAGGGAGTGAGTTCCAGAGACCAAGGGCAGAGCGGCTGAAAGCACTGCTCCTCATACTGACAAGACGGGTGGAGGGGACAGAAAACTGAATAGAGGAGGAGCAGAGAGAGCGAGCAGGTGTGGCAACATAGAGAAAGTGATCTTTTAATTATTTTCTTGTCTTTTACAGTTCTTAAAAATTCTTGTGTGTGTGATATTATAAAGTTCTCTTTAAATTTGTTTAGACAATTTTTTCTTTTTTTTTTTTTGTCTCGAACAAGTCCGTGTAATCCATCATTCGTCCAGGGGTAATAAATTGTAGAAAAGGTTTCAAAGTTGTCTTCTGGACAGTGTATTTGATGATCAAGACTTTTTGACTTTCAGCTGGAAATAATTTTAAATCTGTTTTTTTTTTTAAATGCACTTAATTTATTTGCAAAAAAAAAAAGAGACTGAAAAACCCCACAAATATCACTAGACTATAAAACCATTAAATGCTTATTTGGGTGAATTTAACGACAAGATGGCTTTGACAAAAAGAGAGAAATACTGAAACTTTATAAATGATTTATCTTTCTTTTACATGAAGAAGGTAAACATTCTTTAGTGGCAAAACACACTTTTCACCTCTCTCCATAAACACACCAATCTCATCACATAACTCCAGTATGTGTGGTTTTAATCCTGTCTATTTACATCATAGATGCTGTGCTTTTGTTTTTATCAACCATCTGTGTTATTTTCAGTTGTCGGTGGGCCTTTATGGTTGTTAGTTTAAATCATAAACTAGATGTTTTTATTTAACGCTTCACATCATAAATAAGATAAATTCTTCCCACTGTAAAAAAAAAAAAAAAAAAAAATAGAAACTAATTTTTGAAGATGCTTTGTTTTATTGTTATGGGGATCTATCTGAACCATCACATGTATCTGGGTCTAAATTCTATTTTAATTCAGTTTTTCTCATTTCTGTGCAACCTTGCAGTGCTGGGAATATGGGATCTCTTTGTGTCGGGAGCTGGCTTTCCAATACGAGACTTTATATGATTATCAGAGTCTCAGCTGGATTCGAGTAAGTGAAGACCTGCATGCTCCTTGTTTGGCCTGAAATAATAAAATAAACTTCCTCTCAGATGCTTGGATGAAAAATGTTACTTTTTGTTATTACTGCTTTTTTTTTCTTTTTTCTCATGTCGTTTCATTGTTGCACTGCATAAAAAAACAGAAATACTCCCTTCTGGTTATCTGATTACCGGCAAATACACACATCTACATACATTCAGCAGAAATCATTAATCTGAATGATTAAATCATTTATTATCATAATTTTGTTTTCATATTTATTTGTGTGTTACAGAAAATGGAGGCAGCGTACTATGACAACATCATTGAACAGCAGAGGATTGAGCCGGAGTTTTTTAAAATGGGATTCTATGGCAGGAAGTTTCCTTTCTTCCTCAGGGTAAGTCCAACCTCCATATGAACCTAAACCACATTAAAAGCAGCTTTCTATGGTTTTACTATGGACAGAAAAAAAGGATGAACCATGTAAGCATTATTTGGATTATGGTTGTTTTTAACAGTGTTTTTGTTAAAAACATTGAAATGTATCAAGAAAAAAATTGTATTAAAAGGATGATTTTTTTTTTTTCAAAGAATAGTTTCTCCAATTGGTTATTTAATATTCTGTTCCGTTGCCTTGCGTTTACTTGGGGCTGGGTCATAGGGACGGGGGAAGCCCAGGCTTCTCTCACTCCGGCTGCATCCTCCAGCTCACCCGGGAGAATCCTGAGATGTTCCCTGGCCGGCTGTGAGACATAGTCTATCCAGCAGGTCCAGGGCCTGCCTCTGGGTCTCATCATCTGTACAAAAATGCTTCAAAATACATTCGAAACGATATCTTCAAACGGAGCTTTAGGTGATACAAATTAGCATTAACAAAATCTTTCTCTTTTTCTTCAGCTAGTTTTAGCTTTTTAATCCTGGTTCATACTAAAACTCACAAACACTTCCAAAATCTGTTCCTCTGAGCTTAACAGTCATGTTGAGTTCATTTTCTGACTTTCAGACGACACTAAATTACATCTCTCACACAGTCAGCAGATCGCTGTCGTGTGAAGCTTTAACAGCAGACGCTCAAAAGCTCTGAAAATGTTATGTTACACACAAACAACTGGCACATAGACACACTAACCAAGTTGGGGATTACAAAGTAACTATAGCAGCTGACTATGTAGCTAAGTGACTAGGGACTTAAGAAATACATCAGATGCCAAATAAGGTTTGTTTTGCACAAAAATGAGCATGCATATAAACTCTATATGAACTTGATTAATAATATCAGTGAGTAAACAAGCAGGTGTATGATTACACTAGCAAGTTTAAAGTAGGCGGGGGAAATCAAAGTTGTTTAAGAGGGACCTGCCTAATTATTTTCTTCAGTCTCGTACAAATAGATTGAGTAGAAGTGAAAGTGTCATCTTTTGTTTTGTTTTTTTGTTGTCAGTTTTAAGCAACTATTTTTCTTCTTTCTGTAGAATAAGGAGTTTGTGTGTCGGGGTTACGACTATGAAAGACTGGAGGATTTTCAGCAAAGGATGCTGGGGGAATTTCCTCAGGCTATTGCCATGCAGCACACAAACCAACCAGATGACACCATCCTGCAGAGCGATGCACAGTGTATCCAAAATAGTTTTGAAATGATCAAAACCACTTGTTCATATCACAATGATATATTTAAGAAGTTTTTAAAGTTAAATGATATTGATGAATAAAAATAAGATTTTATCAAAGATTATTTGTGTCAAAAAGAAAAGTCCTGTTTCTAAATGTGTATAAATAGTTGGATTTTTCAGTTCTTTCTCTGTGACTGTACAAAGGTAGTTGAATGGTCTGTTGTTTCCTTGACACACTGTATCCAGATCTACAAATCTACGCGTTGACTCCAGTCTCAGACATTTCTGATGTGCCCCAGCTGGATCGTGTGCCTGAAAGGATCAAGAGTTTCTACCGCATAAACAATGTCAGCCGTTTCCACTACGACAGGCCATTCCATAAAGGCCCCAAGGACCGTGAGAATGAGTTCAGGGTACGATGAACCTGTAGTGCAACACCCAGTCTATTTAAAAGAACATTATTTCCTGTACCCTGCGTAGCATTTTTATGCATTGATTTATTATTAGATTCTTTGATATAACACTAGTGATTTATGTAAGGAGAAAAATGTTTGCTGGTTTAACACCACCTAGTGACCACAATGTAGAGATCTTTTTTAAAGCAGGCTTATGATTGCATTTGATGAAACATACTGCAGACATTTGTTGAAAAAATGACTTTATCAAATTTTTAAATTTATATTAACACATATGCAGAGCATAAAGAGTTTAGAACTGAGGCTTTTTTTTTTTCCAAAAAAAAAACACCATTTATCAACACAACTAGAAATGAAACATACGTAATTTAACGCAATTGTAAAACTGACCAAAACTACGTCTCTGCCATGCACAATAGTTAACTGATAATTATGCGTGTGATAATTATGAAGACATTTTAATAATGCATTTTAGATTAATAAGAAAATTAATAGAGATTAATAGAAAAAGGTTTTGAAAAGAGTTTCTAAATGTGCAAGATGGAATTAAATAAGAGTTGGTGATGATTTATTAATAATTGCGAATATATGGCAATTATATATATATATATATATATTAAATGCAATTTTTTTTAAAGGAACAAAAGAAAACAAAAACACAGGAAGTTGGAGACCTGGTCCTGATATGATATTGTGGTTGTCTTTGACACAGTGACCTAAATAAGGAATTAGTTCAAAGAAAAAGCAGGAGAACCATGTAGGACAGCAGTATGCAATACGGTGTAGACTCATTAACCGAATTCACATCCTTTTTTATGCTTGCAGAGTCTGTGGATTGAGAGAACTACTCTGATTCTGTCTCGTCCTCTTCCTGGAATCTCCCGCTGGGCTGAAGTGGACAGAAGAGAAGTGGTGAGAGACTTTAGAAATCTCACATAAGAAAAATTTCTGAACTCTAAATCAGTAAACTGACAGAATACATTCAGTTAAAAGTAGAACATGGTGGGAATATTAACTTTCTTTCATGCAGGTTGAGGTGAGCCCTCTTGAGAATGCCATTTACGTAGTGGAGAATAAAACCCAGGAGCTACGGACTTTGATAAGTCAGTATCAACACAGACAGCATCATGGAAACATCAACTCCCTTAGTATGTGCCTCAATGGCGTCATCGATGCTGCTGTAAATGGAGGCATCGCCAGATATCAAGAGGTAAAGCAAAAACAGAGAGCGTTAATGAAAGATTTTAGGAATAATGCTTCTAATCTCAATTTTTCTTTACATCAGGCCTTTTTTGATAAGGATTACATCAGCAGTCATCCAGAAGATACGGAGAGGATCACACATCTGAAGGAACTCATGCAGGAGCAGGTTTGACTTAACGTAGAAATTTTTACATACCTAAAACTACTGAACGGCTTGGAAACAAATGTGTGAACCTTTTGTTTACTTCTGTGTTACTACGCCTAGGTGCACATTCTTGGAGTGGGGCTTGCCGTTCATGAGAAACTGGTGCATCCAGAGATGCGTCCTCTGCACAAGAAGCTCGTAGATCAGTTTCATATGATGAGAGCTGGTTTGCACCACGTAAGCATGTTCATATGTGTCTCAAGTTGTTGTTTTAAACTGTTAGATAGACTGGGCTCATAACTTTTTCTTATACTAAAAGTAAACCCTCTTACACTGAAAGAGATGCTGAAAATTGCATCAGATGTTTCTGCTTCACTAAGCTGTCATCCATATTTATATGCAGCTCAAAAAACAGGAACTCTGCAACTTTCTGTGGTGTGTGTATGCGCTGTTTATTTTTTAACTACATAATGTATGTATGAAGGCATTATTGCATGTGTGAGCATTCTGAATGTTCAGAGCGGTATGTTTCCGGGTCTCAGCAGGCTGTTCCCAACATGGATCGATTTGGCCCAGCTGGTTGTCCTGGGGTCAACTCTCCCAGAGGAATCCTCTCATCACACAACCACATGAGCCCTGAGAGTGTGCGGCTTTTACACAGACACAGGTCAGTAACCTGAGCTCTTTCATCCAATCTGAAACAGAGTGAAATCTCAAACACAATCTCTCTTCTACAGTCCTCTAAACTTACAGGGTTCAATCCGTCACTCATCATCTTCCTTGTCCTCACACACATCGAGTGAGGCGGGAAACTTGGTCATAATGACAGACGGTCTGATGGGGGAGCATCCGGAAGAAGCTTTACACATGCAGGTACTAAAAGGAATGTTCACATATTAATCACATTTATTGTCATGTGGGTTTTAGAAGAAATACAGAAATAATCTTTTCAAAATGCAAACATCAAAATGCTTTTTATTTGACTAAAAACACATTTAATTTTTAATAAAAAATGTAAGAGAACCATTGTATAGTTGCGTAACGTGTCCTGTTTTTCAGCCGAGTCCTTCGTCCTCCAGTCTGAGCTCAATCCGCTCAAACTCTTCCCAGATTATCAACTCTGCTCCATCAAGTGCCAGAGGTGAGTTTATCCCGCTGCAAAAATGCATTTCCTGACTGAAGTAGTTTATGTCAGTTATATTTCAATGGTCAAGTTTCAGTTCAGATAAGAGAGAAATCTTAAATGACAAAATCTGTCAATGAGTAGGAGTATGAGGATCTCCTCATAATTTTATTAAATACTCTATATGCATTTTCAACAGTAGCATAGAATTGGTCAGAAGACGACACGACAGTTTTATTTTTTCTCTTTGAGGGTGACTCAAAATTTTTCTGTCATCTCAGTCCTCATTACTCAGGCACTTACTGTTTATAACGTTTGGAGCCCTCACCTACGTATATAAAAGTTACTATTGGCAACACCACAGAAATCAATTACATATTAAATCCAATAAAATTGTCTTTTAAACTACCAAGCTAAATACACTACTGAAAATCAGCAAAAAATTTACAATTTTATTGATGATTTAAATTGAAATTTAAAACCTTGGATGGAAATAATATTTGAAAAAAAAGCCACAGTATATTGAACATTTTTACTCCTTTGATGCATTTCTCACAAGGAACATTTAGAATTTTTAAAAATAATTCTGCACACTTTAAATAATTTCAATGTAAGTTTCTGCAGTTTTAAGACAAACTAAGTATCTTACAGGAGTGGTGAAAGGAATGGCGACTTTTTGCTTCTTTTGAGATAAAAATAACTTGTCTCTGACTTTTTGGTTTGCAGGCTCTCCGTCTTTGCCTGATAAGGCCAAACACAACCGAGAGGTGATGATACTTCTGCCGTCCCATCGTGAGAGAACTAACAACTCCATGTACTACAACATGGCAGAGAATGGGCAGGTAAGACAAATACAGTGGAGGCTCTGCAGAATTTCATAAACATATCAAGCAAAGCATTATTTAAAAAAAGACATTAAACGTTCTAACTATTGGTCTGGATGCTGTTTTTGTTTCCTCATTTGGTTCAGAACAACCACATGCAGCGTGCCTTACTCCAACAAGTCAGTCCCTGTAAGCCTTGTGCTGATACTCACATGAATCTACCAGAGAAAGGTAACATCTAGATGAGATGAAAAATGACATGTTCATCTGAGATATTCAATGGGTTTATAATTTTGCTTTTCCAGTCTTTCCCAATGCTCCCAGTAGCTGGAGTTTGGATGGAGAGAACAGGGAGCAGATGTCATACATGCCAGGCTCCACCGGAGGAGGAATCATGCCTCCTGCTCCGCCGAGATCCTTCCCAGCAGGTGAAAATTCATCTCAAAATGCTTTCAGTGGTGGATGAAGTTCTCACGTTTTACATTCAAAGTTAAAGTATTAATATTAAAAAAAACTACTGAAGTGCTTCAACTTTACTTTTAAGTAAAAAGTATTCAACCTTAATTCAAGAGGGATTACCGTTGGTGCTTATAACTTATGATAAATAACAATATGATGTGATGTTAATCTCAGAAGGCCAGTCAGTCATTAATCACTCTAGTTCTGTTTTAATATTTGTGGTTCAGATTCGGTAGCAGTTTGTCTTTAAAGTTTTTTTGTGGGGTCTCCTCACGGCTGTACTAAACTAGCAACAAATACTGTAGTACATAATGCAAAAATTGTGATAAATGTTTGTTCTCCCTTGTGATTGTTTCTCATCTCCTCACTTTTTCTTTTTATCGAAGCGATGAGAACATCTGTTTGCTGACATCTGTCAGATACAAGTGCTGCTTTACAGTTTGATTATAGTGATGTAGCTTCAAGATGCACTGATTAAACTGGATGGTTTTAACATTCCAGACCAAAAATTTAAGCATAAATACATGCTCTAAAATGTAGTGAAGTAAAAGTAAATTTGCAGGTCTTAAAACATACTCAAGTAATTTTTTTCCCTTGAATACAGTAATGAAACAAATGTACTGTGTCACATTCAACCACTCTAAGATTGTAGATTTACGATTTACTTACTAGACCGTAAATGTTACATCTTTGTATATCCAGTGACTGATTAGTAATGCTTTATTTGTCCTACGGTCTGATTTTAATTTATGTCTTGTATGTTTCTGATTTTGCTACTGACTCAAATCTACTCAAATTAAATTACTCTGTGAGAAAACATAAAATAGTCATGTTTTAAAATGTGCAAACCAATTTTTGCAGGGCATTTTATGATGCACTGTGATGCATTTCATCACCAAAATAGCGACCCGCCTCCAGCCCTGCCTGTTAGATCTCTCCGAAAGGTATCAGTATGAGAAGTTTTCTCTTTTTTTTTTTTTACATTCAGTCTGATTTTGTTAGCATGTTTGTGCAGCACAAGTCAAATTAGACTTGAATTATAA
This sequence comes from Neostethus bicornis, assembly GCA_902685375.1. Taxonomy (NCBI): domain Eukaryota; kingdom Metazoa; phylum Chordata; class Actinopteri; order Atheriniformes; family Phallostethidae; genus Neostethus; species Neostethus bicornis. The sequence continues at coordinate 10,331,718 of LR738550.1, forward strand.
AGCACTTCACAATCCAGAATTACACAGTTTGTTATAGATCATTTAAATGCACTCATAAAAATATCATTTTGATATTTTTGTTCTGTCTACACAGTCCCCTCTCCACCCGATCCCTGGCTCTCCCACCAGTCCTCAGTCTGCTTTGGGTGGCAGCAACTCCACCCTGTCCGGCAGTGCTAGTAGTGGTGTGTCCTCTCTGAGTGAGAGTAACTTTGGAGGTCAGTATCCAGAGCCTGGTCCCATCAGGAACGACGCCTTAGAGCCGCTTCCCAGCCACCTGTGGTCCCCTCCTGATGAGTACCTGTCCTCTCCGTACCTTCACATTCACTACGGCGGGACAGAAATCGACTCTATGGATCCTGTTCGTCCTTTTCATTACCGCAACCCCGCCTCACACCCTCACAACCACCCTCACGCTCACGTTCATTCCGGGTTGGATGGCCACTCCCACGGCGCTCCACCTCACCACCACGCTCCAACTCACGGACCTCATCACATCCCTTACCGACGACCACAGCCTCCATCAGTTCCCCCCAAACCATACTTGAGAGAAGGCTGCATACCAGAAGAGGACCTCACCCCTCAGCCCATCCCACTGCCCAGGAGGATCTTCCATTCCCCTCACGGCCACCGGGAGGACCAAGGGAAGCATGCATGGGAGCAGTGCATCAGCGAGGAGCATGAGGAGGCCCAGTGATGGGCGAGCTCAAGCTAAATTTAACAAACAGCTATCTTGTCCTTCATTTGCACTGAGTAAACAAAGCAGTAAAAGAGGAATTCCATGTATGCTGTCAGCTGACCCTCGTTGCTATGTATGCCGGTGCATATGAAGGAAAGAAAAAGGAGCACATCGCCATGAGGCTACAAAATGAGGCAGAACAATGGCTGCTGCTCATATTGACCTTTAAAAAACATCTGGTTTAAAAGAGTCATTTGTTCAAAAAATTGATATTGATTGTACACAAAATGTACAACTCGTCTGTGAGCATGTTTTCTTCATTTGAGAATATTACGACAACAGTTTTGTGAAACATTAGAAACGTGATCAGACGTGCAGTATCGGCCCTGAGCTCCCCTGTTTGCTCCTCATGACGTTTTTCCACCACAAGAAGATGATGAATCACGGCGAAGTTACTTCTCTGCTTTAAAAGCTTCATATATATGAATAATTATTTTGATATATTTGCTACATTCTAGTGTTTTCAAAGGCTTACGCCCATTTTTGTTTTTGGAAAAAAAAACACTGTTAAGTGCTCCTTAATAGTGAATCATATCAAACTGGCACACTGTAAAATGTGCTGCTGTCGGGCTGTCATAAACCTGCGTTTACCGTCTCGAGTCCTAAGAGACATCAACAGTCACAGATGATTTCTCATCCGTACCAAGTGTATGGAAACCTAAGTGAATGTATTTAGATGAGATATTCTACTTGTACTGCACAAGCTGCAATTCCGATCTCTGTTTAAGTGCTTTGGGTTTATTCTTTGTTTTGTTTTTTAAAAAATAGTCTTTATTTGTCTTTTTTGTGTGGCAAAGATGTCTGGAGAGGAATGAGAGTGTGTGACTGGACTACACACACGCACACACCTGCCAGCTTTCATGTTCATGGTGAATGAAGAACGAGGGCTCCACTTTAGCACCTCAACCTGCTGCTGGACATTCAGAACCAATCCTACTCCTTCTCGCTCTGTTTCTTTCTCCATCTTTCTCCTGCTGGTCACGTTAAGCAGTGAGTGCTGAACCTGAACTCAACAGTTCGTCCACAGAACCCACACAGACAGTATTGGAATTGCCTTCCTGCCTTAAGTGCACTCAGATGCAGTTTGACCTCTCGCACCAGACTGTGTGTAACACATTTAGTACCCGCCATTTTCACTGGGTTCAATACACACTCCCTGAAGGCCAAAAGGGAAAAAAAAATATACATCAAGTGATGTTTTTGTGAGGTTTCATCCTGCTTCGGTTTCAGAGGGTTGTTAGTTTTACAGTGCTATCTTTCTTATCTTTCCTGCAGCTCTTTCTCATTCACCTTCTGTTGTTTGAAAACTGATGATGTGTTTCAGGAGAAGGCTGAAGGCCAGATCCACAGAAAGGGTGTCTTTTTTCTTTTTTGCGGAGCAGAAAAACAGCGCTGTTCATCGTCCCGTTGTTGGCTGGAAGGATATAGCTAATACTTTAACAATGACTTGTTTTCCTGGTTGTTTTTTTTTTTTTTTTTGCAGGTGGAAGCTTTGTGTTACTGTACATCGAGTTGTCAGCAAACTAGACAGGATCTATTTTTGTATGTGAGATCATGAGTTGTGTGACTGTATTCCAGATACTGACAGAAAGTACAGGTACTGTTTATGTATTTTAAGGCCGAGATCAGTAGATACGTCTACAAATAGGAAATAGCTGCACTGAGTTTAATGACATTAAGAAAAAGTGGCAACCGAAGTGAAACTAAAAATTATAGGTACAATAGAATTTTTCAATGTAAATTCTGTTATTGTACATAAAGCAGTATTGTGAAATATTTTTGAGAATTATTGCAGAAGCCCTTAAAAAAGGTTTATTGTTGTTTTGTGTATATACATGTACTCCAGAGATCAATGTAATTGATAAATATCTATAATCAGTGTTTGGAAAGGACAAATGCATTAGACTGTGGCTGTCTCCACCATTCTTCTCATATAAATACTTTATACACTTTTCAATGTGCTTTCCTGTATATATGGTGTTAGCATGATCAAAAAGTGTTTGGTTGTAAAAGTGGTTTTCCTACTCCCATAACTGCTGTGGTATGGACTTTATTAACAATGCCAAACATTAAAGACAATCTTTTATCAGCTCTAAACTCCTCTTCAATTTTTATTTGAGTGCAATTTGTTGAGTGGACAGTAGAGGGCAATGTAAGTCATTGAATTTCTGCAGAAAGAGATCAGAATGTGTGTGTGGTGTGTGTGTATGCAATATAAAGGAACAGAAATACAGGACATCCTTAATGTGAGGTTTACCCTAGCCTTGTGTATGCATATATATTTGTATAGATAGATAGATGTGTGTGTTCCCAAAAATAGATGCATGTGTTACTGTAAACTTTCATTTCTGTACAACTTCTTCTGATTGAGTAATGTCTGCTAAACCTTGAAGTTTTACATGGACATCCAGGAAGGATCTCACCAGTCCATTGTTTTCTCAACAGAGAAAAAAAGACAACCAATCATTCTCCCTTTGGGAGATTTTGATGAGCCGATTGACCTATCACTTCCTGGCCCTGTCATACATGGACGAGGAGATCATGCAAATGTGGGATCACTGTTCCAAATCCTCTTTCTGCTGAAGCTCAAACTTGTAACTTTATAGGTATGAGGGTAATGATTAGATAGAAATGTAGATAGATGAATATCTGGGTCGTTTAGAAGGATAGATGCATGGAATATTCCTCATTTTACTTCAAACAAATGTCTCTAGACGAGTGATATGAGTTTCTTTCATCAGCAGCAGGTTTCTTTAGGACCTGCTGTGAGCTCACATGCATAAACACAACCCCCTCTTAACAACAACATGAAAAACTCTGAAGTGTCACTATGAAAGGTCCTCAGAAGCTCCTCCTGAGGATGATGAGGCTGCCGCAAAGCATGCAGATGTTTGCAGCATTGCTGTGTATCATCATCTTTTTCCTAGTTATTTCACCATTTTTGTGCTTTTGAAATTTTTCTCACATTCTCTTATGATTTAGATTCCCGCTGTATTTCGTCCTTGGGGACTCACAAAGGGAGTGCCATGCGACACATAGCAGAGTGTGATGTTTTATGTGTTTCAATGTGCACACAGACATGTAGGTTGAGGTCTTTGCACCATTGCATTTTGCAGTTCTTGTTTAGGTTGTTGAAGCACATTGACAAAAAAATGTTCTCTTATAAGTTTGCTAACGATGACAAAATCAATTTAAATGAACTAAAATATATTCTTAATTTCAGTTTGTGTGTTCAAACTAAATCAAACCCATATTTTCTTGCAAATGAACAAGTGTAAAAGTCAAATACAGACATATCAGGAACCAATAACTTTTAATCAAGGAAACACTAATAAATAAAGATTAACCAAGTGGCACATTCAAAATAAAATCAAACGAACACTAAAGGAAAAGTACAGTACCATCGCACAGATTAATTAAAAAAAAAAAGAAGAAAAAGAAAACAAATACCTCTTGGATCTTTACAAATTTTCTTAAAAACTTCAAGAGGCCAACAGACATGGTATAAAAGCATCATATAGTAGAGCATTTCTCATTTGAGTACAATTTACAAATTTATTGAAGGATAAATACTTAGCTGATCTCTAACTTGAGAAGCACATGTAAAAACTCTCACATGTATCCCTCAGGTGAAGCTCCAGCCCTTTTTATTTAAATGGTTGAGAACAGTGATGTGGCGGCGGAGATGAAAGCTGTCCATCGATTGGCGGGAAACTCACAAATTATTTAGAACAGTAATGAACCTCAAATGGCATCGTCCATCAGTCTTTGCAGACTAGAGGTCGGGGACGTCTCCTCTGGCGGACATGGCTACATTGAGCATTTAAAATGACACTAAAGCTGTCCTTCAGACTTTATACACTAAAAGTCTTCATCAGTAGGGCGCAAACTTTTGTCTCTCAGGCTTTTTGATGCAGTTGGCTGAGGAGATTTTAGCGGTGTAAGCGGCCAGAGTGGTGTGAGTGGGTGCTGTGGAGACGGCCACAGTGGGGGTGGGGTTGGACAGAGTCAGAAAGGGAACAGATTTCACCCCCAGCAGCCCAGAAAGGGGCATCGCACCGTACGGAGTGCCTAACATGTGAGCCGGGGTTAGTGTGCCCACGGCGGTCAGGGCGGGTGCAGGGGAGGCAGCTGGAGAGGCGGGCTGGGTGAAGGCCATGTTGAGGTCAACTGGAGATGCCATTGTTGCAGCCTGAGCCGTGGATTTAGCTGTTTCTAAACTGTAAAGCCGATAATAAGAGGAAGAAGAAACAAGAAATTATTGTATTCTGCTCTTGCTAAAACATTTGGGAAGGTTTTAGAAAACTCATAAAGGAGAAATATCTTTGCAGAAGTCTTGCAGAGAGTTACTCCATGTTTGAACAAGTAAAGATGTAAAATAAAAAGTCTAGTGAAGCGTTGAAAGTGATGTCACTTGGGTCTGCTTGGATAAAAACTTACAAATCTACAACTACAAATGCAGAAAGTCTGGAGATGTCGAGTGATTAATGTTTTTCCAAACCTCACGGGTCGTAGTCTTCTTTCTGCTTCAGGCACATACGTTTCGTTTTTCTTCACCAACACTTTATATTGTAATAAAAATGGCTGCTCCCCTAAAAATCTGTTTGAAATCACATTTGGGAAGTCTGCAACTTCACACTACTGCATTACATTTAAATGTACAATTAAAACAGTTAAATAAAGGGATTTACTGCTTTAAATAACTTTATCATCAAATGTAATTCAAAGAGTCACTAAAACTTTGTGCAAAAAGACAAACGAATTGCAAACGGTTGCTAAAAATATGTCAACAACCTTTTTTCTGATATTATAAAGTGTCAAAAAATAATCAACTGTTAATAATAATAATGTACACTTTAATGATCCCTCAACAGGGAAATTTGTGTGCTGCATTACACCGCAGCGGGCTGCCACAACGGCGCCAATGGTGGGTTAGGTGTCTTCTCAAGGTCCCAAGACGTGAACTCAGTGGGATGCTAACCCGCAAACTTCCAGTCCGAGGGCGAATGCTCTACCACTGAGCCACCGCTCACTAATTTTGCTCACTAATTAAAAAATTAACCCACATATTGACCAAATCAGTCATTTTGGCTGAAATTTTCAAGTTGTGTTATTTTAAATGTGTATTTTATTTTATTACATAACTGTGTGTGGAATCCTTACCAGGACGTAATGAGGTACTGAGCTAAGTTGATGCTGACTGGTGTTCCTGTGATTGTGACATGACGATCGCTTGTTCCTTCCAACTGGCTGCCAATCTTAATCTGGGCTCCTGATACCTGCCGGATTTCATTGATTTTAGTGCCTTGGCGGCCGATGATTGAGCCAATCAACTGCAAAAAAAGGGAAGAAATGACAAATTAGCCAGAAGAAGAAATGAATCTTGATATCCGAAGTAACTTCTTTTTTAATAAATCCATCTGGTGGTGCTGATTAAAAAGATTCTGACAAGAAACAGAAGAAAAATTTACTTGAATTTTGTTAACCAGCTTTGAATGGTGCAAATACATTGTTTGTCCTCTCTGATTTAGTCATCCATCATAAATGCCAACTTTTTTTTTTTTACCCCCCTCGAGTTTGCTTTAATTGCAACTATGTCTGTACCAGTAAAAGAGATGAGAGAAGGCACATTTCCTTCTCATTAATCTGAGTAGCTAAAAGGTTATTGATTCCTCGGAGTGGTGATGACTTCCCAAACAAATCACTTCCAAACCGCATGTGAGCTGGATGCATCTCTGCACTAATGGAAAACATAATGGGAAAATAACTCTGACACATTGCGTACAATCGCACTGGTTTGAGAGTTTATTCTGCTCAAAGCAGATTAGAAAATGACAAGATTTTTATTGTGGCCCGAAATATATTAACAATGTTGTTCTGCTTTCCCAACCTGGACCCCTGCTGATTGGTGGCGTTGAATATTTAGCAGAACTAGAGCTTGCAGCCTAATATCAGTTTGAGAGTGGTGTATCACGGGTTCATGCTGCCACATTCATAGCAAATATGGCCGACAGTGATGAAGTGATTGTAGTTGATGAGTGTGCTGGAAGTTTCAGTGACTGACGTTTACTGACGTTCAAACACGATGTTTGAGCTCCTCTTGTACTCTCTGTGTTTCACATTCCTTTCCAGAAAAGTAATCAGCTCTGTCCACTGTGTCTGATCCGTCACAGTGACCTGCTTGGTCTGCCTGGCTATTATTGGCTCAGCAGTTTATTTGGGGGGGTTGGGAAAAGGACACATTGAGAGCCTAAAGAGCAGCTCCAGAGACAAAGGGTGCCACAGACCTCATATCACTGATAATGCCTCTACCCTGCAGAGACCAAAAAATCTCTAGCAGCTGTCAATAGGTGCCAGCTGTCAACACCTCGATCACTTTAGTGTGCATGACGTCAGACCATTGTCATCTCTCTACAAACAAATGCAACCCGCGTCCACCGCAAACGAATAAATAAAAATAACTGAAGCTATATTTAAATAATGAGACATTTCACTGTTAAATATTTTTATAAAGCATCCATTAACAACCTACTGGTCCTTACACGTGCCCCATATATTTTTCGTTCCTGCTGAGGCAGTCATTTGGAAAGGACAAGAGAAGAGAGATGGGATGGTAAAGGGTGCAACCATTATTCTTCCGGCTAAATCCTCCCCTCTTCCGCAGAGGTGCAGCACAGTGCTGACTAGAAAAGCACACAAGTCTCCTTCAGAGTGTGAGCACAGAGTGGGATTGTGTGGTCGCTGAGCGGTCAGTGTGAGGGGGGACGGAGGAGCAGAGCAGACTCAGTCATGGCTGTAAGTCCTCTCTTCTGGAACAATGGCTGAAGCTCACAGCTGTCCCTGTCACATACAGCACTGGCCTCCCTCATGCCTCGCGTGCATTGTGATGCTCGACATGCGGGGGTTTACTTACAGGAGGGCTCCAGGCGTTTGAGAAATGTTTGAGGCATCTAGCTAAACCCTCTAGTGAAACCCAAGTAATCAATACCAAGTTTTAATTTTATTCCTTTATAAGGTAAAACTATGTCAGCAAAGAGAAAATTAAGTTTATCGCTGCCTTTTTAAAGCCAAAAAATGCAACTGTAGGAGTATTCGGTAGCTGCATGCAGTAAATCCTTTGATTTATATTTGAAAACAGTCCAAAAAAAATATACTGGCAACACACAACATCCAGGTGCTCAAAAATGGGACATTGTGCTTTTGTGGGGTAATAATTCTTATTCCATAGAATATATAGAATAACATGGTACTTTTTGTTTCCTGAGAAATGCCATGTTTCCTGAACGAAGCTTAAAATACTTTGATTCAGTTTCACTTCATTTATTGACGCTTTGAATTCCCACTTCCACTTGATCTCAACTTGTTCCGACCCCTGGACTTGTGCATGGCACAATGTAAATCTACAACGTAAATTGTGTGCTACATATGCATCGAGTTAGCAAAATTAGTGCACATTCTTTTATATTATAATTTCAGTGCGCATACGTTATAATGAGACTCCCTATCTAGGGGCGTGAGCAGAGCATGTGCACAGCACACTTCTTGCTTGCAGAGAACAAAATATGTGGCCAAGAACAATCTGACATTTGAAAAGTACCTGAGTACTGGATGGAAAAGCTTGTGAATATCTCAAACATGGATAGAAATAGAAAAGTATGTTTTTCATGTGGGAATAACGTTCAAATATGGCAAAAACTTCCAAAAAGTTGATTTTGCAAAATAATTTATTTTATTCCCTTTCAAGACTTTGCCCGAGTAAAAACTAAAAAATAAATGAAAACTATCCTCATAATCCTGATGATGGACGTCAAATTTTACTGGCATTTTCCCTGTCAGATCAGAATTTATTAATCAAACCGTGACTGAAGGGAAGTGAAGATGGAAAGGATCTTATGCTGTTTTCTTATTGGCTGTTTTGACAGCAGACTGCTTCTAAGTAGGTCAGGAAACATGAGAGGATTTACTGATCACTCATGGGAGCCACTCTAAAACGTTGCAACTGCAGCCCACACAATACCGCAAAAGGATCCATATCAGCAAAAAATCCCTTTAACCTTGGTGTAGTCTGAGGTTATAATAATGAGGATAATTAGTAAGTCGCCGCTATGGCTTTCATGTCTTTTGAAGTTGCTCTGCAACGTCTTCGAGGCTGCCAGTCACCTGCTGCAGCAATGTGGAGATTGAGTGGAAAACAGTTCTATTGAGAACACAAAGCTCAGCGTAATGATTTGCCTTTTTCTTACATCATTGGGAATCAGCAACTCCTGAGATGTCTGAGAGTTTGAGTCCATCCCTAATGAGAGAAAATACAATCATTAAGTGAATAAGAATGGCAACACATTTTAAATATTTATCCTGCTTCTCTAACTGGTTGTACAAACCGCCCCTGACATGTTAGGATAACCCTTAAATAGAATACTTCCAGATTGAGTAAAGGAGTTCATTTCCATTTTAATGGGCTGATTTTTAACAAAGCACTCAGATTTCTTCATGCTTCCGTTTGCCCAATTCTGCTCCACATATTACAGTGTTTAATAGTTTCTCTGTCAGATTTAGGCGAGCTATCAGGATTCTTTTCCTCCTTCCTCACTGACAAAAGTTAATATTCAGGACAGCTAAGAACAGTTTTACACCCCTTTGGGCAGGTTAAAATGACATAAGTGCTCACAGATGGAGAAAAAAATCTCCAGATCTTGACTGACTGACTAATGATGCACGATGGAGCAAACCTTGACTAATATTACTGAACTCATACCAGGCATGATTGTTGAGGCAGGCTGGGCAATGGGACTCAAACTCTGCTGCACAGACAGCTGGTGCAACTTGGCCAGCTGGAAAACAAAGATTCAAAATGCTGATTTAGAGGCAAAACACTACATTTTACTTATTGAAAATGAAAGGTTTCTTAAAACATTTTATACCTCCGAGTGTGGAATGCCATATTGGTTTTGCAAAGTGTAGGCCTGAAAAAAAAAGCACCCTCCATTAGTTAAATTACTGCAATAAAACTGTCAGACGCACCGACGATAAATCTTCAGTATCCTAATGAAAGTGCTTCACTGTCGATATCTGTGCCTTTTCTCAGTAAATAGCACAAATAAAACTGGACACAATTAAACACAATTAGCTGTTTTGACCTGGTTTGAAAATCTTATGTTTTGTTGGTCATTTTCAACCCAATCAAGCGGGTCTCACCAGCATGTTGCCTGCAAAGCTCACCGCATTTAAAATAACTAAAAAGATTCAGAGGTAACATCTGTTACATCCGTTAATGCATTTCGAAGCATTTTTGTAGAGATGAGGAGACCCAGAGGCAGGCCCCGGACTCGCTGGAGAGACTATGTCTCACAGCTAGCCAGGGAACGCCTCGGGATCCTCCCGGGTGAGCTGGAGGATGCAGCCGGGATAAGAGAAGCCTGGGCTTCCTGTCTAAGGCTACTGTCCTCGCAACACAGCCCCGGAGAAGCAGATGACAATGGAACGAGACGGAAAAGACTCGGAGCAAAATGAAAAGTTATAGTAAGTACTTTTGTCCGACACTTTATTTTCTTAACCCAACTTTATAACACTTTTTAATTAATTAGAAAGACTGCAAGTCAACCACACAAAAATTGGATGTCCCAGTTACAGTGTTTTCGATAGTCATTATGTTCTAAAAAATAACCAGCTGTTTGAAGATATCGAGCTAGCTCAGCAAAAGAATATTACAAAGCGTCCTAAAACCTGGTGGCACATCTGAAGAGTTCTAGATTGATCCCAAACAAAGTGAAAAGGTGGCTTCAGGTTTTCAAAAACTTAAGTTGTTGAATGTTGTGGGGAAAAAAAGATGATTTGCAAGCATCGTATAGTCATTTCAACAAAACAAAACACAAAAAAAAGAAAGGCTTTTTCAGTCTGTCTATGACTGATTAATTAACTAATCTATCTCACTACTTTGATTTCGACATCCCTTGTTACAGTTTTAATGCTACTAGACAAGACCTAACCTTAACTCATTTCTTTTTGACGCCAGCAGTCTCGCTAGTCTGTCTCTTATGGTCATAAACTGGAGGGTAAAGCCCATCCTTCCCCTGCATTAACGTGTTGAGCTGTGTTTGTATGAGAGTGGAAATGCTGCAAATTTATTGCACCAACCCTGCTGTTTATAGCACCAATTGTAAAGTCTTTGTATTTCATTACCACCAGTTAAATGCTGCTGTTTTCATTCTGATATTCATGACAGTAGCTCTTAAAGCTATCCTGGGAGGAATATTCCGAAAGCTGAAATGTTTCTGGTGCAGAGCTAGGCAGGACTTAAAAAGAGATGGCAAAGTGGTGGCAGTGATGTGTGATGGTATCAAGTTTCAGGAGGGGTTATAGCTCTTATGACAGACCTAGAACAATAGCAGCAGCTTACATTCAGCTGTTGTTTTTAATGCCTCCAGCTATGAATTTCTGCTCATTCTCACTCAGATCTTCACAGTTTCTACTCATTCCTGTGCTCCACAGGGAAGATTATAATCCCATGTTTTAAACAAACGGAAAGAGATTCTTTTATTCAGACGAAGGAATATTATTCACAGACTTTCAATGAAGAATTTTTCAGTTACCTGCTGGAGGTCTAGGCCACCCTGGGTGACTGAGTACAGAGGATGAGGTGCAAATTCAGATGCATCAAAAACCTGCAAACATGTGAAAAGCACAAAATGAAAAATATGCAACAGAGAGATTTTTCTATAAATTGAACTGTTTTCATATTTAAAAGTTTGGATTAACATGAGTACATATAAATTTACCTAGTGGTAAATTTAATGCAAAAATAATGAATAGAAAGTGCCAAACTCCTGATTTTTTTTTCGGTTGCTGCTGTGGTCTGAGATGGTCTCCAGAGCCGGCATTTCTGACACTTTCATACACCTAACAAGCTTAAAGACTATGACTCATCCACAGATTCTTTTCCAGCTCATTTCTATTTCTCACAGATTTCCGACGTCCTTATCACTATGCAGGCTTCGTAAAACTCATCTCTCAGTGGCTGGGATCATGCCTCAGGTTTAATTTTATTGCTTGAAATGAGAAAAATGAAGAAAAAGAAAGAAAAGCAAAGTCCTTCCATAAACTGATGAGAATCTGAAGCAGTGTCAGAACTGCTGACAGCAATGCAGAATCTCTGTCTGTGGTGTGGTAGCCAGAGGAGACGGCAGGTCTCCAGTCACACTCGATAATCTTGTGACTTGCTCCACGGGAGGGAGGATTTCAACCCCTTTTCAAACAGCAGCATCAATATTTCCCAAAAACGCCCACTTGTAAGCACAAAAACCACCTAATTTCCCACCGGGGACCCAGGATATAAACCTTAGTATGACTTGTGAAGAATCCAAAGAAAAAGAAGAACTTTGGCAAAATATCACACAGATATTCTGAAATGGCAATGTAATTTCTTATAGGCCAGCTTTACATACCTAATCCAACAGCTCTGAAATCTCTTATCCAATATTAGGACCACAGGGGGTCACTGAACAAAATTTGGAATAATTTAAGCTTCACCATTTTGTTGCGTCATCCAAGAAAAAAAAAACCTGCATTAAAAACAACTCAGTCCATGGATGTGATAGCTATCATCTGTTCTATGTGTCCCTGTTTTACTCAACTCTTTTCATAATCCCTTCATTTAAGTCTGGTCTCAAAATAAACACATATTAAATTATAAATTACTTATTTCTTGTGCTTTTACAATTACATTTAATTTGGCAAAAATGCACAATTTTGTAAAACAATTACTTTATTAGCAAAAAGGCATAAAAACTAAAAAAACAGAAAAACAAATCACTGACAAAAAAAAGGGCAAAAATTGTTAAAGGATGTGGAAAGTTAAGAAAGATTTATGACAGCTGTTAAAAAAGTATGAGGTTTAATTATGAAGCCAACAAATAGAGTTGATCAAACTGACAAGAGATGGGAAAAAAAGGATAGAAGTGATGTTAATAATTTATGATATATTTTTAACATTGCAACAAATGTAGGGCAGCACGGTGGTGCAGTGGTAAGGATACATTGGCCTCACAGCAGGAAGGTCAGGGTTCAATTCTCGGAGTGGGGGCTTCTCTGTGTGGAGTTTGCATGTTCTCCCAATATATGTGTGGGTTTTCTCCACATATTCCGGTTTCCTCCCAACCTCCAAAAATGTGCATGATAAGTGAATTGGCTACTATGAATTTGAGTTTATGTGTAAATGAGTGTGCGGGACTCCGGAATAGACTTGATGACCTCTTCAGGGTGTACCCCACCTATTGCCTGAAATCAGCTGGGATAGGCTCTGGTGCCCCCGACAATCGAATTAGGGATAATCGGATCAGAAGATAAAACAAAACAGCAAACCCATTTTTAGTGCATAATATTTCCTGGAAAAAACACATTAAATAATAAGAAAGAACACATTTTTTAAAAGTGTATGGGTTTCTTTTACATGTGTTACCTTTGGCAAATCCCCAGGGATTTGTACTCCTAAATTTTCTCTATTTTACTGCCATGGAATTACATTTGTTTCAATGTGAGAAAACATCTTGTTTTCTTACCTGGTTTCCTGCAATGAGAAGTGCAGCCGGTGAGGGACTCGGCCGATAGGGGATGGTGGCACCCTTTGGTGGTGACTAAAGAGTTAAAATAAATCAGTGTTAAATTTTTAAAAATGTATATTTGCAGTGGCTTTTTAAAACTCTCAGCACCTGCTAAACTCAAAAGATGGGCTACTCTGCTAATGTAGTTGACACAAATCCTTGCCTTATTTCTTTTACAGTGTTAGTCATGCACTGAATAATTAAAGCGTGCAGTGAAGACTCTTTGTGGCTCCATACTTCAGTATGTAGCACATCCTGGGACTGCGGAAGCGCTCCATCGAGCTGAATATAGTATTTACTGGCAAAACAATCTGGGTGGGTAAATTTCTTCAAAGCCTGATGCGAAAGAGAAATGAAACAGTTTACATGACCCTGGGAATCTAGCGAGCCTCTGCTGAGTTAGTTATGTTTTGGATTTAAACATAAGGGGCAGCAGTCACAGCCAATTTTTTGTACAACTTTGCATAATTTAAATCCTGGAAGAGAAAGCAAGATGCTGCTGGTATAGAATCCTAATGAAACTTACAACCCTTTGAAGAAAGCCCTGGAAAAAAAACTGGATCAAACCAGCAATTAGTCAGCGCAGTCCAGCTGCAACACTGAGACAAAAACGCACTTGTGCACTTCTATTAGCACACAGAGAGAGAAAAAAAAAACTGTGCTTGGGGTTGTTTTTTTTCTTTTCTTCAGTTCGGATTTTCTCAAGAGAGCTGTTGTCTAAAGGTGGACAGATTAGGCTGCAGGCAACTTTGTTTTCAGTGAGCAGCTTAGTGTCTTCTTTAAAAACAGTGATTTAACATCAGAGTGACGCCTTTCATCGTCATCTAATGTCTTGTTTTCAGAACAGCAAGTTGACATGATCAAAAAAGTTGAATGTCTTAATGGAACCCAACAGCACCTGATGATTAACCCCACATTTAGTTGTTTTATTTCATCCTCACAAAGCTTTAAAAGCATGCGGAAATCAACCTGATGCACCAAAAATTCCTTATTTCTGCTAAAGTCAGGTGGACTACGGCATGACACGAATAAAACATGCTTTCTGACAGCAATTATTTCTTTCCCACTCCTGCAGAAGTAAAACTCTAACAAATGTCACCTGTGTGTGGGCATGATATAAAGATAAGAACGGTATATTCCCTACCTCCAGAATTACTGTGCAGATAAGCTTGACACACTGAATTACAGAGTCTTGATTCCCGGATATTGTCACCCCTCGCTCAGTGGAGTTGGGCAGCAAATCCCCTGCCACCTGGATCTGAGCACCAGTGCTCTGTAAAAAGAGAGGGGTTAAAAAAAAAAAGGATTAGCGTGATTCGGGGATAGATTATGAGCTGAGATGACTTAACTTTCATCTGGAGCACAGTTTGGTTTCTGAACTGTACTTTTGTCTTTATCAGTTGAATGCCTAAAAGGCATTCAACTATAGTGATCCTGTTTTACTTTCTTACTTTCTGGAATCTTCCGGTTTCTTCCGTACCGTTTTTGACACGTAAAATCTCAAGATCCGTTTGCCCGAGCGCAGCCGTTCAGGGCTCAAAACGATCAGCTCGGTCATGTGACGTATGCTTCTATTCAACTTTTTGAAATTTTTATCGGTTTCCCATTTATCGCAAAAAAACACGAAAAAAATGGGCCCCATTGGAAATAATGGGATTTTGGCCAAAAACCACATGCTCTTCAAAGCTTTCCAGCTCTGGCATAGTTTTAGCTAGAAACACCATTTAAAGTTTAAACGGGTCACAAGGGTTTGACCTCTTTACCATCCGAAGGACATTTTCATACCTTCTGCGGTTTCAGAGCAATCACTTTATAAAAAAAGTGAAAAAAATGAAAAAATCAGAATTTTTTTTTTTACTCTGTCGCACTCTAGAAACAGAGTGTGGAGACAAACCAGACTCTTTGTGTTCAAAAGGCTCTAGCTCCCACAATTCTTGGCGCACCGGAAATTTTTTTTTATCAAAACGAAGGAAATTTTGTCAGGAAAATTTGACCTCACTAGAAAATTTTTTGATTAGAGCAACCGTTTAGCCGCTACGGGCTCCCGAAGGTCGAGAAGTCAGGTTTTATTTTTGTCCCTCTGACCGGATTTTAAAATTTTACCCTTCCAAACAAATTTTTAGAACTCTTTGAGTTTTTATCCCACAAACATAAATTTTAGCTCAAAACGGAGGAATTCTTGTCCTCTTTCATCCAAGGTGACTCTTGAATCTGTCAGACCAACAGATTTTCCTCTATGGTCCTCAGAAGGAGACCTCCCCCCAAAAAGTGACATTTTTGTGACACTAAAATGGCTGCCATTTCATTTCTGTTTGAGCTACAAAAATAAAATTACATCCCCAAGTAGATTTCATCGTCCTGCTTCTAAATCTGAAAGAATTTTTTTTCTATCTGTTTCCATTTTCGCGCAATTAGCATTTGTTTGCCTATTCAGAAATTCTCTCTCCCAACTGAGCAGGTGTGTTTTGCCGCCCAATTAATGAGCACTCAGGGGCTCATCTCCTTATAAGGTAATGAAGGAGTCTGTGTGATGTCACAGACATCTCCTTATTTGGAAGTAGGCTGTGCTGGCTGTATGCAGCTTCTGTTTCTGCGGTCTTGTGACCTGCATCAGGTGTGTTTTGAGGCGCAATTAAGGAGCTCTGATGAGAAGACAGCTTATTAGAACTTTTCAGTTGTTTTGTTTTCTTAATTTTAAAGCATAATTAGACAACTTTAATGAGATTTTCACAATAAAAGACCTAAAATAATATAAAATTATTATCTTTTACACACTTTTTCATTAAAATAATTTTTTTTAAATAACTTTAGGATTGTTTTGTTTTCTTAACTTTAAAGCATAATTAGACAACTTTAACGAGATTTTCACAATAAAAGACCTAAAATAATAAAAAATTACTATCTTTTACACATTTTTACATTAAATTTTTTCTTTTTTTAATAATTCTTCGTCTTTTTTAAAAATTCATCTTAAAAGCATATTTAGCCATTTTTAATGAGATTTTCACAATAAAAGACCCAAAATAATGAAAAATTATCATTTTTTACACACTTTTACATTAAAATTATTTTTTTTAAAAAAACTTTAACGCTGTTTTGTTTTCTTAACTTTAAAGCATAATTACACAACTTTAACGACATTTTCACAATAAAAGACAAAACTTTATAAAAATTGTATGTGTTTGAAATCCTTTTCCAGCACATATGTACATTCAGGTTTTTTTTAGCCAGCTTTCAGGTCATTTTCAGCATCAGAGGACGACAGAAAAAAATAAACTGGCTTCGGCGTCCTCGCCCCCCGCGAACAGGCATTCAACGCGCTGTTTCTCCGAAACAGCATACTCTAGTGTCAAATTATTTTAAAAAGATATTATTGGGAACATTTTTCTATCAATAATGCATCTAAAAATGAGAAATGTTATGCTGGTGCAGAAAAATTGTTGTTTCAAACTTCTTGAGAAGGGAAGATCGTGCTTTCGTGGAATAGTAATCAGTTGAATGCCTAAAAGGCATTCAACTATTGTGATCCTGTTTTGCTTTCTAGAAATCTTCCGTATTCTTCCGTCCCGTTTTTGGCACGTAAAATCTCAAGATCCGTTTGCCCGAGCGCAGCCGTTCAGGGCTCAAAACGACCGGCTCGGAAATGAGATTTACGGATCTATTCAACTTTTTGAAATTTTAATCGGTTTCCGATTTATCGCAAAAAAACACGAAAAAAAAGGGGCCCCATTGGAAATAATGTAATTTTGGCCAAAAACCACATGCTCTTCAAAGCTTTCCAGCTCTGGCATACTTTTAGCTAGAAACACCATTTAAAGTTTAAACGGGTCACAAGGATTTGACCTCTTTACCATCCGAAGGACACTTTCATACCTTCTACGGTTTCAGAGCAATCACTTTATAAAAAAAAGTGAAAAAATGGAAAAAATCAGGTTTTTTTTTTTGCCTCGCTCGCACTGTAAAAACAGAGTGCGAACAGAATTCACAAAATTTGTGTTCAAGGAGCGCCAGAGCCTACATTTCTGAACCGATCTGCAAAAACTTTATATCAAAACGAAGGAAATTTCGTTGCGAACAACTTTGGAATGGAGCATTTTTTTCGTCAGAGCGACGGTTTAGCCGCTACGGGCTCCCGAAGGTCGAGAAGTCAGGTTTTATTTTTGTCCCTCTGACCGGATTTTAAAATTTTACCCTTCCAAACAAATTTTTATAACTCTTTGAGTTTTAATCCCACAAACATAAATTTTAGCTCAAAACGGAGGAATTCTTGTCCTCTTTCATCCAAGGTGACTCTTGAATCTGTCAGACCAACAGATTTTCCTCTATGGTCCTCAGAAGGAGACCTCCCCCCAAAAAGTGACATTTTTGGACACTAAAATGGCTGCCATTTCTTTTCTGAATTACCATCGCAAACAAAATTACATCCCCAAGTAGATTTCATCGTCCTCTTTCTAAATCTGAAAGAATTTTTTTTCTATCTATTACCGTTTTTGCGCAATTAGCATTTGTTTGCCTTTTCAGAAATTCTCTCTCCACCTGAGCAGGTGTGTTTTGCCGCCCAATTAATGAGCACTCAGAGGCTCATCTCCTTATAAGGTAATGAAGGAGTCTGTGTGATGTCACAGACATCTCCTTATTTGGAAGTAGGCTGTGCTGGCTGTATGCAGATTCTGTTTCTGTGGTCTTGGACCTGCATCAGGTGTGTTTTGAGGCGCAATTAAGGAGCTCTGATGAGAAGACAGCTCATTAGAACTTTTCAGTTGTTTTGTTTTCTTAACTTTAAAGCATAATTACACAACTTTAACAAGATTTTCACAATAAAAGACCTAAAATAATAAAAAATTACTATCTTTTACACATTTTTACATTAAATTTTTTCTTTTTTTAATAATTCTTCGTCTTTATTTAAAATTCAACTTAAAAGCATATTTCGCCATTTTTAATGAGATTTTCACAATAAAAGACTCAAAATAATGAAAAATGATTATCTTTTACACACTTTTACATTAAAATTATTTTTTTTTAAAAAACTTTAACGCTGTTTTGTTTTCTTAACTTTAAAGCATAATTACACAACTTTAACGAGATTTTCACAATAAAAGACAAAACTTTATAAAAATTTTATGTGTTTGAAATCCTTTTCCAGCACACATGTACATTCAGGTTTATTTTTAGCCAGCTTTCAGGTCATTTTCAGCATCAGAGGATGAAAACAAAAAAAAAGGGCTTCGGCGTCCTCGCCCCCCGCGAGCAGGCATTCAACGCGCTGTTTCTCCGAAACAGCATACTCTAGTTCTGATTGGATTTATACATAAACGCATCCCCTTCTCTCATCATAAAGATGCAACATTTGCCAAAAGCAGCTTACAAATACATTTCTTTAGTTTCATTTCTGTTTTTGACGCTGTGAATTTTTCCCTTCTCTTTCTCTCCACCTAGTCCTGCCCTCTGAAATTGTGCACGATACAGCATAAATCTTGTTTGTGGCACCGGATACAGTAAAGTGGATCAAGTTAGTAAAGTTAATGCTTTTTCTTTTTTTTTTTTGGTTCATTTCACTGAGCGTATGTGAAAAGTGCTATTAAAAATGTTCTGCTTTCACTAGGATGTGGGTGTGGCAGAGAACAAAATCCATGACCTACAATAATCTGGTGTTTAATTTAATTCCAAGCATTGGACAGGAGAGCTTGCAACTTGCTCAAGATAGCATTAGTTAGAATAGAAAACCACTTCTGAAATGATTTGGATACGCAAATATTGTTCAAACATGGCAGAAACCTCCAAAAAGTTCATTTTACAAAACAGTCAGACAAAAACTCTAAAAAATTAAAGAGCAAACACATTTTAACAACATAAACAAAAAAATCCAATCAGCTCAGTAGCTACATTTGTGTTTTAAGCACAATTTGAGCAACAGAAACTTTACGATATAACCTAATTTCCCACTGTATGACCTGTGAGTAAATTTCTTCAGCATACCCTACATTTTCTCATGGGTTCAAGTTCTGATTGCTCACCTCTCGAATCTCCTTTATTTTCGCACCACCTTTCCCAATAAGTGAGCCACACTGGCTGGCGGGAATGACCAGCCGCAGGGTGACCGGTGGCTTGGAGCTGATGGTGCCATTAGCAACCAGTGCAGTCAAATCCTGTAAAAAGAAATGCAGAAAAAAAATGCTTGACAATTACTTAAATTGAAAAAAAGAGTTTGATTTCTGAATAATGATGAAGGTAAAACTAGAACTGATGGGGTAATTAAATCTGGGATTCATATTATGATTTATTTCATAAAAAAAATGAGCTAACAAGTTTTCAGACTGCATCATGATGAGCTGATTCTCTAACAAGTCAGCATTTATTATTTATAAGTATTACCCTGAAAAGTATGAATAGAAAAATGAATTGCAGACACATTTTGAGTTGGTTGAACTCGTGTGAACCTAAACAGAAAAAGCCAGAAGATCGGTGCTGAAAATGTCAGCTGTAGCTTCAGCTGGGAAAACAAAGAGCAACCAGGATATATAGCTAATTAACCTCTGGCGGTCTGGAGATGTGTTAGTGTACTGAAAGAGAGGTTTGCAGGAAACCAGCTACTGTATGTCTATAGGCTTTTTTTTCTATTCCAGTCAACGCTTTTCAACAACTATTAACATGTAAGTTTAATCATGTCAGCTTGTAATTTCTCTTCAAATAGTGAAGCATAAAACACAGTTGAAGTTGAAGCTGATTGACACGGCACGTCACGCTTTTCACTTGGATTTAAGAGCTCATTGTCAACAAGAGTCCCATCTTCCTCTCAGTATGCTGGAGCTTGATAACAGATTTCAGAAATGATTATCCACGCAAGAGTTGAAAGCAAACAGTCTGATGAAGTAGAGGTTGCAAAGCAACATGAAAAATAAATCCAATATTTCCACGCTCGCAACATTATGTTTTAATTAGACCACCTCTGTGTGAGTCAGTACTGTGTTTAAAAATAGCAACTGGAATAAAAGATCAAGTGTAACCCAAATTCTGTGACAATGCACAGTCTCCTTAATAGTAATATATTCTGCAACTGCAGTTCCTGTGTCTGTGGGTAATTACCTTAATTCAAGAATTACGCTGACACCAGAGCAGATGTGTGCAAAGAAAATGGAAATATGGCATAAGTTATCTCTTAGAATATTTCCTAACGTGTAAGTAGAAGAAAGCCAGGCAAAGTCAGAGACACACATAAAGAAAAGATTTTATATTGTGAATAACATTAATATTCTGTTTGCCCAAAATCACAACCTGACACATCACTGCAGCTGGAGCTTATTTTAGAACATGTAGATAAATTTCTGAGGAGACATACATCGACAAGTTAGCAGAGGACAGTGTGTCATTATGCTGCAGTCATGTCATTATCAATGTCAGTATTTAATACAGATACATGAATTCAGCTGAAATAAAAAATGAGTATGGCATATATTTCAAAACTGCTTTTAAGACATTTTATAATTAAGTAAAATGCCTTTATTGCATTTTGGGTTTTTTGCCAAAAACCAGACCAAGAAAGACGGAATAGCTTTTATAAACCTTTCAAATATTCCCTCAGCATATCTACTGTTATAGATCAGATGTGAATAATGATAGGTGTCTGTATCAATCTTTAAAAAGTGACGACACAGTGTTCCACAATAAAAGTGCGACACAGAACAAAAACATGACACACTTTTATAGTGTTCCACAATAAAAGTGTTCCACACTTTTTTGTTTTTTGAATAATTGTTTTTTGAATAATTATTCCACAATAAAAGTGGAATAATTATTCCTTTTATTTTATAATTATAACTTTTATTTTAGTTATAAAATATTGTGTGGAACACAATAAAAGTGCGACACAGAACAAAAACATGATGCTGGTTCTTTTGAGTGGCTTGCATTTCGGCCTATATGGAGTAAAATAAGCAGTTTGACAACATAGATGTGGAACATCTGGGGATTTCACTCCTGAAAGAAAATGCACAGTTCCCAAAACTTGTGCACTTCCATTTTTGAGGCACATATTCTGTGAGCCTTTCTTCTCGGGGCCTATATTTAGTGAGGCAGATCGACCTTTTTTGACGTTTCTTCTCATTATAAAAAAGCACACAGCTCATCTGTACAATCCCAAGATTTTGACGTCATTTCTTGATTTGATCTAAAAATATGAACTACAGGCTTAAAAAATGTGATTTCTTCTATATTTTCCAGGGCTAAAGTAAAAAGAAGCTCTAAACCAAACTGGTAGAAGATAAGAGAGTGGATTATAGGCAATGCCTGCACACTGTCAGGTTAAGAAGCTTAAAAGTTAAAAATGATGTTTTACTGGAAAAGTGGTATAGAATAGTCGTGGCTTTCTCACACGCTGTGCATCAATACTAAGAAAAAAGTGGCTTTTAACAGGATGCATGCAGTAGCAGAACAATATTTCAGATTATCGGTTCACAAAATTTGCATGAATATGCACAACCGCAAAAGCCAATCTTCATAAAGCTCCAAATAAAAACATATTTTGCTGCAGATAAACTACATAAATCCAAACAAATACAAAGCTTTAATCCATAGAAACTGATTATTTTCATTTTCTTTGCAGTTAAAAGTGCCAGGCATAACTTTATTTGATGCTATGGAGGAAACTATACAGAGGGTCAGCAAACATGTTACCATGGAAACTCAGGAGCTTTGGGGTTGAAAAGAGGTGAGTGTAAAACATGTTTAATGAAAACTGCAGCGTGTTTCCCGCAGACAGCATATGCTGTTTACTGAGAGCTGTCGACCTGAGCAAGTAGTCAGTGTCTGCTGTGAGTTTGAAAGAAAAATCCAGTTAAAATCAATGTTGTGATCGGCAGTCTCAATGGAACTTAACAAAAGAACACCAACATTTCTGTCTTTAAAGAAGCGAGTAAGAATCCCTAGTAAATACACTTATAAGAAACTAAACATGGAATTTAAATGAAAGGGTAATACACACAAACCACAAGTGTAGAATACATTATTTCTACAACTGCAATCGTTAGTCCCAGACCTTTCAGTGCAATCTTATTTGTAAGCACCTCCAGTGCAATGCAATGTTACAATTTTTTCCTTCCATCACTGTTTAGAGTGGAATCGATAAAGCGATAAAAGCACATTAGTGGTAATTCTGAAGCAAAGCTCAGGAGATTTTATCTCGTAATAATGCACTAAAATGGTCTATTGTACATGTTTCATTTATCAAAATAAGCTGATTTAGCTCCATTAAGATTGAAACCACTTTTAAAAGCCTTCTGCAAACATTATTTGATTGCATCCCGATTAGTTTCTTATAAAAGGAACCCTCAGAGACACCCGATGATTGTTGATCTTCAAATTAAATTTGTGATGAATTAGCTTATTTTACTGGTGCTTGTCATGTTGTATTTACCTCCTCCAGTTTGTATGTGATCATGGTGAAAGCTCTGAAGACGCTCTCTGTGGAACCAGTGATGGTGATGATCCTCTCCGGACAGGATCCCTCTGAGATGTTCACACGAGCAGTGCTCTGTAGAACGGTAAATGAAGGCGATTCATACATCAGGAAATAATGATGTTGAACAATGTAGAAGTGAAGATTAGATGTGAAACAATATCCAATAATCAGGATAGAATAGTAGGAAGACCGTGAAGCTAAAAAAACCCAACACATTTTCAGAAAGGTTAAGTTATTTGGTTTAATTTTCAGTAAAAATTTAACCAAATAACTCATTATAGGCAAGGCAAGGCAAGTTTATTTGTATAGCACAATTCGTACAAAATGTAATTCAAAGTGCTTCACAAGAAAGAAAAGAAAAAGAATGCATTAAAATCACAAAACATAGAATCAAAAAGTTTAAAAAATTAAATAAATAAAATCATTAAAACAGATTAAAAATTGAGCAATTAGTAAAAAGCACAGTTAAACAGAACTGTTTTCAGCCTAGATTTAAACATTGTCACAGTAGAGGCCTGTCTCACGGCCTCAGGAAGTTTGTTCCAGACTTTTGCAGCATAAAATTGAAATGCAGCTTCTCCATGTTTAGTCCTGACTCTAGGCACCAGCAGGAGGCCAGTCCCGGAGGTCCTCAGAGTTCTAGATGGTTCATAAGGTACTAACATATCACAGATGTACTTTGGTGCTAGACCATGGAGAGACTTAAACACAAGCAGAGCAGCTTTAAAGTCTATTCTCTGAGCCACAGGAAGCCAGTGCAGAGACTTTAGCACAGGACTAATGTGATCGTATTTTCTAGTTCTTGTTAGGACTCGAGCCGCAGCATTTTGAATAAACTGCAGCTGTTTTAAAGCCTTTTTGTTCAGACCAGTGAGTAGACCGTTGCAATAATCTAACCTGCTGGAAACAAATGCATGGATAAGAACCTCTAAGTCTGTTTTAGAAACCAAACCTCTGATTTTGGCGATGTTTTTCAGGTGGTAAAAGGCTGCTGATGTAATTGATTTGATGTGACTGTTGAAGTTAAAGTCTGAGTCCATTATTACTCCCAGATTTCTAACTTGATTTGTCGGTTCCAGAGAGAGAGATTGAAGGTAACTGATGACACTTTCTCTTTGTTTCTGTGGGCCAAAGACAATGATTTCAGTTTTGTCTGAGTTTAGCTGGAGAAAGTTGTTTTGCATCCAGACTCTGATTTGCTGAACACAGCGACAGAGTGAATCCACAGGTCCAAGTTCACCTGCTGTCAGTGACACATAAATCTGAGTATCATCTGCGTAATTATGATAGGACACGTTATTACTGGCTATCAATTGCCCTAACGGCAGCATGTAGAGGTTAAACAGCAGGGGTCCAAGAATTGACCCCTGGGGAACCCCACAGGTCAAAGGCATGTGATCTGACACACAATTTCCAATTTCTACAAAATACTTGCGTCCTTCTAAATAAGATTTAAACCAACTAAGCGCAGTACCAGAAACACCAACCCAGTTCTCTAGCCTCTGTAGAAGGATCCCATGATCCACAGTGTCAAACGCAGCACTCAGGTCCAACAGGATTAAAACAGAGACTTTGCCAGCGTCAGTGTTCATACGAATGTCATTTGTTACCTTGATCAGAGCTGTCTCTGTACTGTGATGAGGTCTAAAACCTGACTGGAAGACATCAAATGAGTTGTTCACTAAAATAAATTTTGTCAGTTGTTGGTAAACAACTTTCTCAAGAATTTTTCCTGTAAACGGTAAGTTTGAAATAGGCCGATAGTTTTTAAGTACTGTAGCATCAAGACTACTCTTCTTTAAGAGTGGCTTGATGACCGCAGTTTTAAAGGCACTTGGGAAGGTTCCGGTTTGAAGTGACACATTGACTATTTGAGTGATTGGTGCCAACATGCTGGTTAACACAGATTTTAGAAATCTGGTGGGTAATATATCAAGAGAGCAAGTAGATGAACTCAGACTAGTGATAATTTCTTCAACAGTTGTTTCTGTTACTGGGGTGAAGTCATTTAGCTTTAACAATCTGGATGGTGGTAAGATTGTCATTTGAACCGTGGCTTTGATGGAATTTTTGATGTTCTGAACCTTATCATTAAAAAATACAGCGAACTCATTACATTTTGAAGTCGAAACCAATTCAGCGACGATTTGAGTTGGGGGATTTGTTAATCTATTTATTGTTGCAAAAAGTACACGTGAGTTATTATTACAGTTCCCAATTATTTTAGAGAAATACATCTCTCGAGTTTTAAGTAAGATTTGATTGAAGACATGTAAGTTTTCTCTATAAATCTCGTAGTGAATCTGGAGCTTAAGTTTGCGCCATTTACGCTCAGCTTTCCTGCACTCCCGTTTTTGTGCTTTGACTGACTCATCGTTTCTCCAAGGTGCTTTCTGCTTATTTTTAACTGTTTTCACCTTCATTGGGGCAATGGCATCCAGAACATTCATAACACTAGACTGAACAGAGGTAACCAAATCGTTAACATCAAAACTCGAGAAATCTTCAAAATGAACCATTTCCATGAACTGTAAACGTGTGTTGTCATTTATGTGTCTGCTGTGAATAACTGTCGGTCCAGGCAGTGGCCTGGGAGCGACAGTGAGGTCACAGAAGACACAGAAATATTTGGCTGTTTGGAATTTAAGAAGTCATTTCCTTTCTTACTAAAAAACTTGTCCTTTGCGGTCAATAACAAACCTTTTTTTGTAAACGAGGTAAAACAAAAAGCTGCTGTTTTGATAAAACACATAAAATTATTTTCTTCCAGACAATAAATCAATTTGCCCTGTTTCCTTCTTTTTGTGTCCTTCTTTGTCTTATTAGGGAGACATGAGTAATGACAAGGAAGGCTCTGACCTGTGGGACATTTTTCTGTCAGTTGAGTGACTCATTCTTTCTCCTTTGACTTTAATGTTTGAAGAGAGGGGTGAGAAGATGAAGCTCGTGGTAAAGCTACAAAGGCCAAAACTGGATGGCCAGCTTGGGCGACCTCTTTATCCAGCAGCTCTATGAGATTGTGTTGTCTCACGACCTCGTCATGTTTATCCTTCTGTTTCATAATGTTCAACATAAAACCTCTTCAACTGTGACAGAATCAAATGATCCGCCTCTAGTGGTGGGCTAATTACTTTTTAATACCAAAGAGTTAATCAAGAGCGTTTGCTTTGCTGCACCCTTGAGAGCCATAAAGAGGATTTGAGAAGTAGACAGAGAAAAATAAGAGTTTTTTTTTTTTTAAAGGTAAAGAAACAAAATAATAAAGAGAAATGAAGAACGGCAGAGGGTAGAGAGAAAATTGAAAAGTTCAGCTGTAGCCAAAAAGCTAATTTAGACAACATAGCTGCTTGGTATGCTTGTCAGACTATGTGCATCCAAACTAGCAGAACGAACTAATCTTTCTTTATAATACATATATCTCATAGAAAACCTGAGTAGCATCAGAAGTCCCCCTGAGATTAAATTATATTTTCACTTAAACTGAGCCTACTGGATCAAGAGGTAGTTATTTGATGTCCCAGTACAAAAAAATGTGTATAATTGTGTCTTCATAGCAAACCACGGAAAGACATCTGCTTCTAATGAGACTCAGAAGCTATTGTAAGCAAGATAAAAAAAAAAGCAAATCAGATGAAAGTCGATGCTTTAAACGTTAAAATTTTACCTCTTCTCGTATTCGTTTCACTGTCTCTCCTTTCTGAAAAAGACAAAATGAAGGACAACTTTAGACAGAATTGAATCGGCTTCAGATAAAACACCAGTGTTCTCAACTCGGCAACAATCTGTCATTTCAAACAATGAAAGCCAGCAGAAATAAATTACTGCTTCAATTTGGGATGAGTAATGTCTTCGGCACTGAACAAAACATCAAAGATGTGCAGGAGTGTTTGTGTGTGGGAGGTGAACCTGCTGTGCATGAACACCTCTTACTAGGGACAACAATATAAAGTCAGATCCGTGTCATTCTGAAGCACATCTTCTTCTGACTTTGATTGCTTCTCTCTTCCACTCCACTTCACTTTGGCTCAAATCCATCCAAGTTGTTCACATCCTTATGTACAATTTGACAATCACTTCCTTGCAAAAGCATCACTAACAACATCCTGCAGCTGGACAATCTTAAGTTTACCGTCTACTATGAAAGTTAAAAGCATTAGAAAACCAAGAATAGCAAAAAAAAAAAAAAAAAAAGTTTTGAGTTTACCATTTAAGCACACAAGATCAAACTTAGTCCTGAATTATTTTTCTGTATTTTCCTTCTGGTTTTTTTTCTATTGATTTACTACTCTTCCCATCAGTGTCTTTTAGGCGTAATTGCAGAGGTTGTTGAGGCAACATGCCCCCGACAGATCCTTCCAAGCAGACACAGGAAATGCTCACACGGGGCCAACTGTAATATGTCTTTGGAGCTCAGTTTCACTGAGAGCCTTGCTATATGAGCACTAATGTTTTCGCTTGATGGATCACTGTGGTGCTTTATGGAAGGTGGGGGTGGTTGGGAGGTCTTGAGAGGTTTGGAGTAAAGCTATTTGTTTGTCAAATGGAGACAGAGAAAAAAACTGTCAGAATTTTGTCTTTTGATGATTTAGAGACTGAATTATTCTGATAAAAGTTTATAAAAGGCTTCAATGTCCTCTCCAAAAAAGATAATGTAAAAGAAATGTAATTTGATGAGAAAATCTAAATGAAAATGTTCTCATATGGTTTTGTTGGAAGATGATTTTTAAAATATATCTCACCTTTCCTATGATGCTTCCAACTTCCTGTATGCAAAGAAAAAAAACATAATTTTATTAACAAAAGCAAAAATAGAATTCAACACAAAATAAACCAAGGTTGACATTTTTTGTGTTTTCAAAAGCATTAATAGTTTTTAATAATTTATTTACAACCTTTCCATGCATGAGCAGCCGTAGGGTGAGGGTCACTCCCAAGCCCCCATCTCCAAAGTCCTGCTCACAGTTCATGATGGTTTGGGAGTGGCTCACAGGGAGACGCATGTACAAGGCTCGTTCGCTGGTCACGCACTCGGGCGAAGGCCAGGACTCGTTTTCCAGAGCTCAAACAATCTTCAGCGTTAATCTAGGAGAAAAACAAAAGTTGGAATGATAAAGTTCATACAGATAATTATGTATTTATTTACAGATAAGAAACTATCACAAGGTTCTGATTAAGTCTTATCACTCTCAAAATGTGTTGATGGTCAAATTCTGCTTTCGACTACTTCACTTTTTTTTAAGTCATAATTTTAGCAAAATCAAAGACATTGAGAAACATGTTTTAGTCTAGACTGTGTTTTTTTTAGGTGTCCCTGTAGAGATTTATCAGCTCTATCGATGGAGATATTCATAACACACTCATTACAAGCATAGCTGTAATTGTGAGAAGGATGTTGACCAGAAGGACCAGCAGTGTCAGCAATGTTGCTTTGGGATCCTTAACATGCTGCGGGGTCTTGTTTATGACCAACACTCCATTGTTTTAATAACTTGTAAAGCAGATCCTTTCACAGTTCGCAAAGGGTTTTGTTTTAAAACAGAAGAAAAATAAGTCTCCTAAAAAATGAACGGCGCATGGGATTTATGTAATTTAATCCAATTAAATTGTGAATGTTTTTATCAAACTAAAATGAAAGCTTTGTTAGGATTTTCTTTTTATCTGTTGCATGTCAGAAAGAAAAGAGGAACGAGGAGATAGAGAAGAATTTATCTACAGGCAGCAAATGAGAAGCATCTGTTCTGATCCCAGAATGACAATGTGACAGCAGCCGTGTGCGTGTCAGATATGCGACACGTGGCATTATGATTAATGTGAGAGTCACCTGGCTGCTCACATATCTGTATGATGGGTATAATTAGTTCATGGAATCACTTGTGTTTACTTTTGATTTATGTTTAGCTTCATATTTAAGTGTGGATAAAGAGGTACACATAAAATAGTGACAATCAAATAAATTAGAATTACTTTAGTAATCCTCGATCTGGTAAGTTTAGCTGTTGTTGGAGCAATTACAGAATAATTACATGAATGTGAAGAAGAAGTAAATAAAGAGTGAGGAAAGTAAAAACATAGACAAAAATACAAGCAAAAAAATCTCTTTACAATCAAAAAAGCAGAGAAAGAAAAAGTGCAAAAACAGCAGAAATGTGCAAGAAATAAGCAAGCACAAAATAAAATTAAATGATAAACAAAGAGATTAAAAAAATAATTTTGATTAAAACAATCATGTTTTGGGGTGTTACGTAGGCAAAGTGGTTATCACATTGGCCTCGCATTAAGAAAGTTGGGGTTTGAGTCCTGGCTGGGACAAGGCTTGAAACACTGGTCTTTCTGTGTGGAGTTTGCATGTTCTCTTTGTGTATTTATGGGTTTTCTTCCACTGTCCAAAAACATTTAGCTTTTGGTTGATTGGCCACGATGACATCGCCCCTAGCAATGACTGTGTATAATTGTGCGTGTGTGGCCTCGCAGGAGACTGGCAGCTTGTTTGATTGGGGTGTACCCTTCCTCTTGCCTTAAATCAGCCAGGGTAGGCTCCAGCCTCTACCATGACCCGTTAGGGATAAGCAGCACAATTAACACAATCAAAGTGAAAAACTTATGGAAGATTCAGAGTCAGCCACATTTTTTTGAAAAAAAAAAAAAAGAAGAAGAAGAAAACCCCCAATCATCCTCAGTAAAGAAATTTTATCCCAGAATGACATAGGAATCCCCCTGCACGTTACAGCCAAGAGGTGGGGTGCACCCCAAACAAATCACCAGTCTGTTTGAGGGCCATGCAGAGTACAGAAAGCCACACGTAGACTCACACATTTCTTTCTAAGGACATTTTCCAGTGATCACTTTGCTTGTTATATGACTTTTGGTGAGAAGGTGGAAGCAGGGGTACTCAGTGAAAAGTATCATTTTGTTTGTGATTTACCGACACACAAATTGAGCCACGCATTGCCAATGATGTGTTTAAAGAACAATACTAGTGTGATCATTTGTAACGATTGATAGTCAAGCAAGGCTTTTCATTACAAATCATTTGATTCACAACTGGGTCTTGACCACAAAATTCTGTGTTGAGAGTTTTGGGATTTGATAGGAATTGCTTTCTTTTTATCAAATGTTTTACTGTAAACTATGTGAAAGAAGCGTTGTTAAAATGCTGTATTTTATATCATTGGGTAGAGTTGGGATCATTTTAAGTAAGTATCAAGAATAATAAAAATTTACAGCGGATATTTTAATGTGAACAAAATAAAGTTTCTTAAGGTGTTTGTTCAAGCGATCAAAAGTAATGCAATTTTAAGCATGAAATTAATTTTCTGCATTTTAACTGATTTAAATAAATGTAAGAAGAAATTGCACCTAAAAAAAATCAAGTCCAAAAAAACAATCAAGCAAATCTGTGTAAAATTTCTTTGCATTTTTCCAAAGCCGATCAGGGGTATTAATGCCATCAGTACTCCTTAAAATGTTTATCTTCTGATTTGTACCCTATTTTAGTTATTTTAGAGGTGAAGTTCAAGTAGACCTTCATCCATAGGAACAATATTGTTAAGAAGATTTAAGTTTATGTTGAGCTTTTAAACTGCTCAGCTTGAAGCTAAAATCTTTAGAATACAATTAATATTTACTGGGATTAAAAGCTGGAGCTGCTGTCTTTGCTGGTAGCAGATGTCTACGTCTGCATAATATGAGACCATTTACAATATATCATGGATAAATTGAATGTTATGCAGGGTATAGGGAGTATTTTAGTCGATTGGTCAGCATAAAGCAAACAATTGAGGCTCACATGTTTCAGTCAGAACTCAACTGTGATAATTTCAGCATGACTAAGAGACAAATCAAGCAATAGAAAAATTATAATCTGTTCTCCGGAAAATACAGATTTTAATTAAGATTTCTGATATACTGTAGAATGTGGAATCATTTTACACCACCGATGATGAGAACCAGTCATATCCGGTAACAACACACCAGCAAATTATTGTCTCCTCTCAGATTCATCAAGGACGCTTGTTTATCTGCCAAATGCATTCCAACCAGCCTACAGCGCTACTGTACGCCAGCCTACTCCTGCAATCCTTCTATCACTGCCTGATGGATGTGTTTGTGATGGTTTATGTAAGTTTTTTTTTTCAATCTGCTTGCTATCTGTCTGCTGAGATTTGTGGAAATATGAACAGCCATATTTTATTTAAAAAGGCTGATATCCAAGATAAGACCTGGCTCCTAAGAGACTGGTTGTGGGCACTTTTATTGTTTTATTTAGTGTTCAAGGCCGCTTGTACACAGCTGATTTATTAATGTACATGTGACTTTCTGTGCATGTCACATTGCCTGACATTTTATAGAAGTTTTTTTTTAATTCCGACTGTGGTCTGACATGCCAGTCAATCCAAATGAGATCAACCTAAAACCCAATGTGGTGTCTTTTTTTGGAACAAAGAGCATCAACACAATAGTTTTTGTTGTGTTAAAACTACTTATTCATTGTATTCGTTTACAAGACTCTTAGTTAGAAGCTCATTTCCATGTTTTTTTTTCTGCAAATACCAAACAAAGCCTGAAGGCTGGATGAAGACGAAAAAAATCTGGAGCATTTCTAACTTGATGTTAGTTACGGATGTGAGGCCAAATGATCATGACTTTAAGCTTGATTGATGCATTATGAACTCGTGTTATCACAGGGCACATTTGTGCAGCCTGTAGGCTAATTCCATTATGTTTAGACACAGAAAAGCACAGCTAAAATGTTAGCCCTTATTGCGTTAGGAGTTAATGGTTGAAAGGATGATTTTGTGCATCTCTGTGGGCTGGTAATAAGGCTTGTGCTCTTTCTGTGTGAGGGCGGTGAGCCTCTGAACTCTTCATTTCCAGAATCCAAAGCAGCAGCGTTCCAGGAGGAACAGGGCCCCTCTGTTCGAAATTAGACCTGCTAACTCAGAAGGGGGAATTGGTGAAGCACAAACTGCGACACTAAGCAAGCAAAATGCATTCAGAATGAGAGAGAAAAGCCCAGAGCACATCAACTGTTCTCATCTTCTGACACTGACATTGTAACCTCGTCTTTCTCTGTCTGACTGAATACATCACACATGAGCTTCACTCATGAGTCACCGCTTGTTTTCACAGTTACTGAATTAGGCATGCGAGAGCAAAGCGTTACCACAACAAATAGTTATAAAAGAATGCTTTTAGTCTTACAAATCTGCTTTTGAAATAATTCGACTTAAGTTAATAAAGAAGAGACATTTGAAATGGTCACAGTTAGTGTTGTGTATGAGTGCCTCCAACATGAAATAAAACTGTCAATAATTGAAATCTTAAGTATTTTTTTAGTAATATATAAGTGGAAACAAAGATTTTTTAAAAAGCAATCTGCAATCTTGAAATTAAAAAGCAAGGCCACTCTTTTGTCGACTGCTTTGGTTAAAGACAGGCGTTCTTAAAAGTACTCTTTAGACGAGGTGTTTGCTTGCAGAATAAATAAGTGTTCATTGACATTTACTCTCCAAGGATAATCAGATTTGTTTTCTAAAATAAAAAACATCATTTTATTCATGTTCTAAACCAGCAAACTTTCACTCAAACTTTTCTTTCTTCACAACTTACGTAAAGTCCTTCTGTAACAGGATAACACAGTCAACAAAAAACAGACTGAATTTGTGTTTTTCTATCGTATTTGTTGGGCTTCTATACGCACGTGTACATGTTTTGTTTTGTCTTCTGAACCATTCATCACAGGGGCGTCAGAGCCTATCCTGGTTGATTTAAGGCAAGAGGCAGGGTACATCCTGAACAGATTGCTTGTCTGTCACGAGGCCACATACAACTATCCACACACACTTATTCCAATGGGATATTTCATAGCGGCCAATCAACCTGCATGTTTTTGGAGGGTGGAAGGAAATCGGAGTACCAGGAGGAAACCCATGCATAGATAGGGAGAACATGCAAACTTCATGCAGAAAAGCCAGTTTTTCAAGCCTATCCCATCACTCTGGCACACAAACCCCGACCTGCTAACCACTGCACCGTTGTGCAGCCACATGCACATGTTTACGTGTTTTAATAACTCCTAATTGTCAATGGAAGACAATGCTCATGCCTTTATTAAAGCATTATTTGTGTCACAATCTACTGATGCTTCAAATCTGGAATAAAATGGGTGCAAAAGCATTGGCTTAGAAGGGACAAAAAGGGGTCAAAGTCAGTCAATGTAATTAATATATAAATAACATAATCTGTAGGCAAAACCAAAAGAAATCCTTAAAAATGAAAGTTTTCACGAGGGATTCAAGTACCTGACATATTGTGTGCCTGAGTAGAAATGTTACTGTAAATAAGTTTGATGGTGGGGGCTCTGATGGAAAAAACTCTGATCTGGAAATAATGATGGGTACACTACCTGTGGATCTCTGTGATTAGGAGGGCATGTGCCATGTCAATAAATCAGAAAGATGTGTTAGGCTCAGGTCATTTATAGATATGAACCCATCATGAGCGCTGCATAGTGATGTGGTGATCAAACCCATAACCTCACAGCAGGAATATTTCTGGTTCAAGTCTGAGGTGGATGTGGTTAAATCTGAACTTTTCTGTTCTGAGTCATACAGTACATCCCTTTGCGGTCTTCTTGAGGAATTACTCAATGTTCAAAGACATGCAAATGTAAAGAATTTGGCCAAGAACAGAAATTTGCTCACTTCGCTTATAGTCTTTTTCTGAATTACATTTCTAACGTATGTTTATATCTACTTCCTCTCGTTCACTGTGATGTAACAACAGCGCAATTCACCGGTCTGTGATTGGTTCAGTTTATCTGATTTTTGTCTAAAAGCAACCAAATGATTTTTTTTATAACTTATTTGTATCTTTTGCTTTGTTTTTTAGGGTGTTGAGGTTACTTCTAGAAGTTGTTTGATCTTTTATTTTTTTTTTCTTTTACAACCAATTCCATCTTCTCCAAATTTTTCACAATAAAGGAAAGTGAAAATATACAAAATCTTGCTGATCCATGTCACATATACCAAAAGACAGTTTTCTGAAGACGACACGTCATAAATGTAATGAATATACATTAACACCTCAAGACATAAACACCCCCAAACACCCAGTTTTATATAGAAACATGCCATAATCCTGAGTAATTTTTCCAGTTAAACATAGCCAGAATACCAGAGTCCTAACGTTTGTGAAGCACACATCAAAGATGGTTAGGATGAAAGGAACCAGCATATACGCCTCAACAGCTGCCAGCAATAACTTCCCTCACTATATTTTCAGGATCCTCTAGACTGAAGAAACAGTTGAGATGAAAAGGATGTTCTACAACCTGTTTGTCTAGAAAACTGGACACCTGTTCTCAGACAACCGTGTCCACCACACAACTAGCAAGCAGACGGCTCTGAGCTGGATTAGGACATGCCTGGTCTCCATGGTGAACGACAGAAACAGGGTTCCCCTACATGTACTGTACATGCACACGATTGGCAGTAATGAGCATCTAGGAGGGGATGTCCCCCACGGTGGGTGCATATAGAGCAGTAAGTGAGAAGGTGTCAATGTGTGTACACACGCATAGTAAGGGCAGGAGGTGAGAGACCATTCAGACACGCGCCACCCCACATTCATGAGACTGTGTGCACCGAAACAAAACCGGTAAAAAAAACACCTAGACTCACTGTGATAAAATAAGCCAACAAACACACAGCTAAAATATTCATCCGAAACACAGACGCAGACACATTTAGATCTGCTACCGAGTTCCAGATGACAATATTGGACGTCCATTTGTCAAGAACATATTTAAATCTATTACAAAGTTAGAACAGGTGGGATCATCGAGTCTGTCCTCACCTCCTCCATCACCGTGTGGTATGCTGGAGCCACAGTCAGGAACAAACACAGACTGCAGCGCATTGTGCGCTCCGCAGAGAAGGTGATCGGCTGCAGCCTTCCATCTCTCGAAGACCTGTACGTCTCCAGGACTCGGGGGCGTGCAGGTCGGATAGTGGCTGACCCTTCCCACCCTGGACATGGACTTTTTGAGCGACTCCCCTCGGGCAGGAGGCTCCGGTCCATTCGGACCAGAACGTCCCGCCACAAAAACAGCTTCTTCCCTTCTGCCGTTGGACTTATGAACTCTTTATAACCTGGATCCCCACATCTCTTAGTCACCTCCCTCTTGTCACTTCACTATCTTTATTATTTTTTATTATTTTCTATGACATTGCACTACTTTTCTTTTTCTTCTGAGCACTCTTAGTTTTGTAAAAATTATTATTATTTTTATTTATTTTATTTTTATTATTTTTATTTTATATGTTTGCACACCAGTACCAGAACAAGTTCCTAGTCTCTGATGTTTTTCACTGACATGGCAATAAAAGCATTCTGATTCTGATTCTGATTCTGATTCTGATGACAGAAGGATGTTTTAATAGTCTCATGTAAAAATAAAATCCAGCGGAAAAATAAGACAGTTCCTCAGTTTCATCTTTTTTTTAGTCTTCACAAGATCCAAACGTTCATTATTTTAAAAAAGAAAAAGTCAAATACTGATGTAATGACATACTTTATGATGAAATTAAGTAATTTATTCATCAATAGAATAAAACCAGACAACAGAAAAATCAACTATCCAGGGTCACAGGAATTGTACATTTTATATATTCATTCATCTACTGAAAAGTCCATCCCTAGCAGGGTTGAGGTGGGTGTCGGAAACTATCCCGGCTGATTTGGCAGGATACACCTCGAACAGGTTGCCAGTTTGTTACACGGCGACACACACACACAACCATCCACTCGTACGTTCATTCGCAGGGGAAATTTTGAAGCGGCCAATTAATCTATTTTTTTCTCTGTTATTTGCTCAAGTATAATGCTGCCGCAAAAAAACAAACAAACAAACAAAAAAACCTTCCCCAGGTCTGGGATCAACAAAATAATTCCATTGTATTATAATGAATAAACTGTAGTGTAATTTTGTATGAATATAATTAAGAACTAAGATGTGTAATAATTGCAAGAAAAATGGTCATAAACTTTACATGTTTTAAAAGAGAATCAACAGACATGTACTAACAATTATAAAGATAATGTGTGTGAACATTTGCGTTGCTGTGACACACACATTTCCCATTTGTGGGATCATTAAAGTATATTCTGATTTATTTTGCAAGACAATCTTATATAAGTCTGTCACAAAAAGTTAAACGGGGAATCTACAGAAAGCTTAGAATGAAATAACATATAATTTTTTTGCCTATAAATTTGTAGAATTTTTAAAATATAGCTTAATGCAAATACTTTAAAAGAAATAAACTAACATTTATGTGGGAAAAAACGCTTAGATTGGATTTTTAGGATGAGTTTAACCACATAAATGCTACAGGACAGACTGCAACCATCCCTAAAACAACTTTATTACCGGGTGCAGAGTGATAGAAGCTCATCTACAAGAAACCTGCAGTCTGATAAAAAAAAAAAAAAAACCTGCAAAGGAAAACTCCTCTCAGCAGAAAAAGAATACTTTATTCTTTTATGTTTTCTAGCATTTGTGGCAAATAAAAACATCTATAATTTTTAGTGTGGGGAGGAGATGCTTTCGAAAATGTGCTTTCATCACATTTAGAAACAAATGTGATGAATTTAGTTCTAAATTTAGAACTAAATGTGATAAAAACAAAGTTGATACTCTTGTGTTTCTACTTTAAAAAAATTAAACTTTTGACAGAAAGTATTTCTTCATTTAATAAATGTATGATTTTACAAATATTTTATTTATATCATTTCTGAGTACTTGATTAAAGTAAAAAAAAAAAAAATTCCTAGAATGTTTCAGCGATTCATCGATGTGCCTCTGAGATGAACTTTACAAGAGGGGAGAGTCTCAGTTGTGAAATAGAAGAGGCTTAAAATGAAAGAGCTGTGTTTCATCTCTCAGCATGTCTGTCTCAGCTGTGTCTCATGTAACTGAACGGGTCAGCCCTCGACAGTGCTCTTCTATCAGCCCCAGGCTACAGCGGGTGTTAAACCGCAACCGTGTCAGCCTGCAGTGCAAGTCGCCTGTCAGCCACGAGCCCTCAGAGAGGGTTATCAAACCCTTGAGCTGCCTGCAGCTCTTGGAGCCAGCCTGGCATCTCTGCAGCTGAGAGGAAGGCCAACAGTTGTGTGGCCACAGTGCCTAAATGTGGCTGACGCTGATAAGATTAAACTCTTTTTAATCCAGTTGATGTAATGCTTTGAAGAGTGGGTAAAATATGTAAATTGCAAAATCAAATCTTCGGTAAAAGTTGCTGTTGTATGTAAATAAAAATCAGAGCCATCGTTTTTTTTTCTTTTTTCTGGTTGATAATCATACAGAAAGTACAAATCACAAATTGAGCAACTACACAAGAAATCAAATATTTTTAATTAATTGATTTTTAAATAAATTTTAGATATTGATTTGAGAAAGTTTAGTCTAATTCAGTCCCAGGTGCTGTACTGGATCAACCAAATGAACTAAACCCCTCATTGTTGTGCTGAGTAATCTAGACTTTTATATTTAAGTATTCTGTGTTGTGTTTGGCCGCTTTTCATCCCTGCATTCACATTATTCTCTCTCTGACACTTTCTACACCTAAACACAGTTATAAAGCAATCACACCCACGCGTGCTCCTGCTTTCCATAGTAACAACTTCCAGACAGCACAACATGCAACACAAAGCAAGACATTATAAATCTAAACATGTTTCTAATTCACAGTCACCACAACTTGTGAAATTTGCAGGTACATTGTTAATTCGAAGAGAAGACCTTCAGATATTTTATGTTCTTTTCTTACATCATCAGGACATCCAGGAGCATAGCTTATCGTAGGATAGGTGCTTATAGCTGAGGAGATATCTAACTGATCAAGAAGTCACTACTTTAAGCCTTGGTCAGGAGAGGGTTGAGTTCAAATTGTGACCTTTCTGAGATTGCATGTTCTCCCTGTGCTACTCTGACTTCCTCACACCATCCATAGACATGCATGTTCTGCTAATTGGTCACTTAAAATTCTCCCCAGGAGTGACTGTGGGTTTGAGTGATGGTCTCAAAGTGTCGGGTGTGAGATAGACTGGCAGTTTGTCCACTGTGTAACCTTCCACTTGCCTGTTAATTGGAAGAATGGGCTCCAATTATCTCGTGATCCTGAACTGAAATCACCAGAATAGAAAATTTAGTCCATTACCATTGTTTGAGTGCTCATTTCAATTAATATTAAAAGCAAGGTCAAATAGAAAATGTTTTTTTATCCTAATTTCACTCATTTAAAAAAGTTTTATTTAGATGTAAATAAAGTTTTAAGTTGTCATGGTGACTTTCATTTTTTATCTTTATCTTCTTTATTTGTGAAGTCTTTAATCCAACAGTAAAGTAGATGTTTTTTTTAAGCAGTAGAACCAACCCACTCATCCAACAGTGTAAAATATGTGAGGGCTGCATGATGGCAAGAGCTTGCCTGGTTTCCAGAGACACTAGATCTCTGGTGGTTATTGATTATCTGGCAGGGGCAGCAGGATGAATTCTGAAGTGTAAAGTGATATACAGACTGGTCGAATTCAGCCAAACGCAGCAAAGCTGACAGTACGATGCTTCATAGTGCAGATAGACAACTATACAAAGGTTATATGGAAAAACAATCCAGGTGTTTCCTCAGTTGAATTGGACTTAAATGGCCACATTAATTATGTATTTTACATTCTGAAGGCAAGAGAAAAAAAAAGCCCACAATCTAATCCCAACAAAGCAGAGCAACACAAGAAGAAACTCAAATGGGTTCATGTTTTCAGGCATTAAAAATATTGAAAAACTGACACGGAAAAAAGGATGAACCTGTTCCATAAAAATCCATCTCCAGATAAATACAAGCCATCAGGATGTAGTTGTTTAGTTACTCCATACTCATTAGTTATTGATAAGCAAATCTTTTTGAAAGTGCTCTGGTTAGGCCTTGATGTTCTTGTTTTTGCATGAGATCCTACCCACTCGTTAGGTAAATCTTTGTCCTCTTCTACTGCTCATTATTGCAGGCAAAAAAAGAAGAACACAAACACACAGATAATGAATCTTACAGGGCTATGTTTCTGTGCTGTCAATTGCTATCTCCCAAGCGGCTGCTGGTTCCAGACACACAGTAACACCGTCTGAGCCTGTATTAATAGCTTTAGTTAGAGTCAGGAAAGTGAGGAGCAGGCCTACATACTACACAGCTGTCATTTAGTCTTCAGTCATATATGCATAGGTGGTTTCATGTGATGATTTCCAGCTGGTTTTGCACACTGAACAACAGAACCGGATGTGTTCATCTATACAAACCGGGGATTTCCTCGTAATTTGCTTTGCCTCATAGAAGCATGTTTCTTATTATCAAAACACTTCTAGTGGCTTCATCTATCACTTTCAATGTTGTTTCTGGCATAGTGAAGAATACATTTTGGCGTGGTATTAACTCAGCTTTTATCCCATCCCTCTTACTAGATGAAGGTCACTTGCTATCTGCAAAATGACTTCTCTCTCTTTCCTTTCATCCCCGCTTTCCTCCCATCCTCCACACCAGGGCATGAGTCAGAGAATCTGACACCTCGGAGGAGAGAGGGTAGAGGAGGAGAGCAGGAGTTGGGAGGCAAATTGAGAGTAAAAGAAGGAGAGATGCAGACAGTTGGAGAGAAGAGGGCCAAACTGATCGATATCTCTTGGAAATTAGAAACCTGAGACGATCTGGACCTGCACTGCTTTCTTGACATAAGAGACCCTGTATCAATCATGGCAATTAAATTTGTCCATGGACAGATGGAGCAGAAGGCCTTCCTCCAATTCAATTATAAATCTCAACTGTGCAGGCTCCTCTGATGGGTGGAATAATTATGAATTTGCCTTTGTTATTCTGCTTAGGTTAGCAGAGTTGAGTATGAGTTAGAATGAAATGTAACCATACATGCTGAGAAAAAAACTACATATTATATAAGCTTCACAACAAACTGCACAAAACCAAAAATAGTTCAGTTCCTACTAAATATTTCAAGCCCTTGCCAGCTGAAGGGGGATGAAAAGCTTCTCCCCAAGTCATGATACAAGCACACACACAGATGCAGATGGCTACTGAAGGGAAAACCTTCAGTTAGTGATCTGCTGAGCAATGGAGGGATTACTGTCAGAGAGGTTGCTTTTATTCAGCTTTCTAATCTACTTGGCAAGAACCAAACTTCTTCACTCTTAGTCTACTGACAAATAATGTGAAAGTGTCTCTTTGAGGGTAACTACCGAACTAAATAAATAATGCTCATGAGACTCTTTGCGAAACACAACGAGACAGTCACGAGTCGCGTTGGGTCAATGTGTGGAGTTGGACACAGTGCCGTCTTTTCATAGCAAGCATTGCCTTGAGCTTCATCAGCCTCTGCCCTCAGACATGAGTCACA
This sequence comes from Neostethus bicornis, assembly GCA_902685375.1. NCBI lineage: Eukaryota > Metazoa > Chordata > Actinopteri > Atheriniformes > Phallostethidae > Neostethus > Neostethus bicornis. The sequence continues at coordinate 10,371,961 of LR738550.1, forward strand.
TTGTTTTAGAGAAAGAGATCTCTTCTCTGGAGTACAAATCAAATGTTTATACACATATACTGTATGCTGATTCACAAGTGTTCACGATGAGTCACTGGAATACAAAACTCTTTTAATCACACTGGAGAAGGTGTAGCTGAACGTCAAGTGTCTGTAGTTATTAGAAAGCGACACGAGTAGGTTAATTGCTCAAATGCAGGTTAATTGCTGCAGGGGATTTAGTTTACATACTGGAGAGGAAATTAATTTGTATAACCATTTCTAAAATGATGGTGAGACACTGACGCTAAAATCCCCACGTGAAGATACAGTAATTATATCTATTTAGCATTAAAGTGCTGAAACTGAAGAAGACAAAAAAGTTTAACCCAAGTAAACAACTAAACATGAACAAAAAAGCCCCGAATGTTTTGTAAGTCAGTTATGCAGGATTTTTTTGCGTGTTTACTTACAATCACAAGTCCCCATAATGAAGGTGTATTTAAATACTATAACAAAAAATGAATTTGTAAAGATCTTCCATGCAATCAGTATTAGATTTGGTAAACTGTACAATAAACAAATCTTCTTCGTTAAACAAATTAAAGAAGCAGAATTTACTTGATGATCGTGAGTGAAATTGGCGAGTGAAACAGTTTTCACTTTTCTTTCCACTCTGCAAGAGCAGCATCTTACTAGATGAGGGGGTTTATTGGCAGTTCCCAGACGTTGGAGCTGCACATGTCAGGTCTGGCCTCGGTTATTTATGAAGCCTTTTCAGCCCCAGCCCACACTATGCAGCAGAGATGCAGGTGGGGTTTCATTATTGAAGATGTTCTTCCACTTCTTATTAGATCTCCAGTCTCTGAGTGCATTAAGAAATTGAATCTGGTCAGAGAATCTGCAACACACAATGGCCTGACATTGTACCCTCTGGAGTACTTCTAAAAGATACAGCCATCTCGCGTGGGCCAAATTATATGTTCTGTTCAGTTTCTAAGAAAAATTAAAGTGGTGGATTTGCTTTTGAGTAGACATCTTCGACACCGCACACAAGCACACTCTAACTGAACACATTCACACATGTTGCAAGGAGCCCCAAAAATAATGAATCCTTACCATAATTTTTGTATTTGGTTGCATAGATTCATGCATTAAATCGAATGTGTGAGCAAGACTGTGATTGTGTTCAGTCTTGATATATATATATACTGTACTTGTCTGCATTTTTAGGACAACTTTCAGAATTCAGAGGACTTTTAAGATAAAAATAATCTGTTCTGTGTTTCTTTGTCAGATGCCATTTGGGCAGCTAGAAGTGTTTAAGTGGGACAAAACGATGTGATTAATCCAATGTTTAAATTCAGTTGAAAGAAACCTTATTTGCTTTATTTGATAAGAAATGTTCATAAACTGATGTTTCAAATAAAAGCTCTGTGTTTAACTCTTTCTCCTGAATAATTGTCAATGGGTTTAAGTGTAGTTGAAAAATAATCCTACACTCTTCAAATTATTGCTGAAGTTAAAATCTAATTTCCAATTGAATTAATTCTACACTCATTTTTGCTTGTTAGTCTAACCCTTCCTTTAAAAAGACATTTTGTCTTTCCAGTGTAATAGTGATGCAATTAAGTATCTTGGTGAATAATGGTGCTGTCACACACACACTAGCTGCCTCAGCACAGAGCAAGCGCCCACTGTACTGGACTTGTTGAGAAAGATCTTTGTGTCCAGCACTGGCCTGATCCTCTTTTATTTGCATAAAATCATCTGCAAACAAGCAGCTATTTGTCTCATCTGCTGTGTCCTAGGCTTTTAGATTCTGTGCCATATGCAGGGTTTAACAAGGCAGTCATTTTAAAGGCTTCATTAATTCAGCTTTACACACATCCTACACACACACGTGAATGCGTCAAAATAAGAATAAACAACACTGGGACATTGTAACATTTGTGTAATTACAAAAGAGGTTAAAGGATTCAGTTTAATTTTCTATAAACACATGCTTCTGAGTTGGATGTAATGTGAACACAACTCCATGTAGTGGACGATCAGAGGGTATCTTCTAGAGTTTTAGAATTAGTCACAAAAAACTCAGTCACTTACCAGTTTTTATTTAAGAGATCAGAGGCAGAAGATCCAACTAAACTACCCCCATGGATGTCTTCATCGAGCTTTGAATCCACATATAGTCCAATGACATGAAGGTGTAGTGCAGACTGTCCTCTGGTTGTGTCAGCAGACCGGAGCGCAGGGCGCATCTGCGCTGAGGAAGGGAAACACACACACACACATGCACACACACACACACAAACACGGTGACCAACCAGCTCCTACTAACCCAGGAGAAAAAAAAGGAGTGATCTCCGATGGAAAATAAACTGATTTGATCTTATGATAAGGTTGAAATCTCCTCCTCTTCTGCTGATCTTATTTATTCTAAACAGGACCTCTATCTGAGCAATGACACTCTTCTGCTGTGTCGCAGAAAAACGCAGCTTGGCACACACACAACCCAGCCTCTGCATGGAAAAATGTGCCATAAAAGAGAAATATGCTGTTCTGTGATTTTCTAAAACAAACTTCACACTATCCACTGTGATCATGAGGGGAATATTTTGAGAAAAAAATTAGTTGTGTCCAGAAACTAACACAATCTGCAGTTTGGAAACTTCCTTTATCATTCTATTTGGTTCTAATACAGTATATAACATTAAATGGGAAACTGACATAATTCCACAGAATTATGCACAATCTGGGATTATTTTTAATGAGAGCATATTGTCTGATCTTCCTGTATATTGTCATTTTTCAATTATTTGTTTTATTAGTTGAACATATCTCAAAATAATAGACAAAATCTTGTCATTTTGATAAAAATCGAACCTCTTAACAACTAAGTGTAAATATGCTTAACCAGCCATTTACTTTCTATATAACAGCGCCACCTTGTGTCACTTGCTTTTATCACCACTGCTTACACATGAGGTGCCATTGAAAGAGATAAACTGGTTATGAATTTGTTTTATAGTAAGACTTTATATCCATTCATACTTAACAACCTGTGCAAGATTGGATCTCTAGCATTACTTAGAAAAAAGACAAATTCTTGAAATTGTTTTTGACTCTGATCCACCTGAAACAACAGTCTAATAAAGTGGTTGAATGACACGAACAAGACATTTCACTCCAAGCAAAGAGCACTCACTGTGAATTTTCAATTGACAACCTTGCTCATTAATTTCAAGACACTGAAGCAAGACATCTCGACAGCTCCCCTGCGCTCCTGTGTGAAGAACAAGGAGCCATCTGGGTAATTTGAGCATGACATCTCAATCTATTTCACAAATGATGCTGGAACCTTTTATTCACACTGGAAAGGAAGAAAAAAATTGGACAAGATTATCTGCTTTTACAAAAAAGAACATAAAGAATATTGAACTTCCTACTTTAACATTTTAGCTGACAGCTCAGTGAGAGATCACTTTTGGTCTAATTTGTTTGATGGTGACATTTAGACTTGGCTGGATGGAGGGAAAAGAAAGGAAGTCAAAACAAATTGGGAAAGATGGATTTGTGTTTTCAGCAGACACTATTGCATACCTAGTTGATATTATTATTCTTAAATGTTCAAAGAAGCTAGGAGAGATCATCTTTTAATGACACAAATGTATACTTACCTATTGATGTTCTTCAATCTATTCAGCTTCCTGATTCAATGATGGATTCAGTTGAAGATGAAAACTAGAGAGACAGGAGCACATTGTTTTTCACAGATACTGTCAAAATGATTAAAGGAAAACATTGTTAAACTAGCAAGTTAAAAATAACAAATGATAAAAAAACAGAAAAACCTAAAAGCAAAGATGATCATTTAGTTTGGCAGTTAAAATTAAGCGGAGTAAGTAATCACAGAAAGAGGCCAAGATGCAACAATAACAAGACACTTTTGAAATCTAGTACTACGTATATATACAGAATATTTATATATATATATATATATATATATATATATATATATATATATATACTTTTTTTTTTTAACTAATTTTCACTGTCAGTGGTGAAATGTACATCCTTGGGCTGTGTAAAGTCAGATTGATTCCCACTGGACCCATGCCTAAGTGTCCTTGCAGAAGACACCTAGCCCCCTGTTTGTCCCACCATTGGCGTCGTCGTGGCTGCCTGCTGTGATGCAATGCAACACAGAAATTTCCCCATTTGAGGGATCACTTCAATACATTACAAAATAAAATATTAATTCAAGTAAAGTCGATCACATATCACACAGTCCAGTGACATGTTTCCAATTTACATAGAAATGCATGCATTTGTACTTCCTAGCACTCTGAGCTTTTAGTTTCAGCTTCTAATTTTAAAAGTTTTGCTGGGAAAATGTATTTTTGCAATCCCTACAAGAATACGTAACACCTGTGCTCCATCTCCCCAAACTACAAAACTGAAATCCTGCACTTCCATGTATCTGAAAGTAAAAATAATCTGATACAGACACAGGGGACACCTTTTTGCACATATGTGAATAGCTTCACTACCAAGGGAATGAAAGATGCAGGATTGAAATGAAGCACAGAGCTTTGGGAATATGGTGTGGAGATGGAAAAAAGCTGGTGAAGAATAATAAAAAATATGTTTTTTTCCCCCAGGGTAAGACATGGATACTCCTACTGTACCCTATATTTTGTGATCAATGTGCCAAACTTATTTTCAGCATGTGTTAAGCAGATTTTAGTTTACATGACAATGACATTTGATTGTAATTAGCTAACTACGTTAGAAATTTGAGGAAAAAAGTCAAACCGACAAAAAATAACAAAAATATTTGACAAAAAGAAAAACATCTCACCAAACAGTATTTACAGGTACAGTATATTTTCTATCATTTTTTAAAAAAGTTAAGACATTAGATGTAAACACAAAAACATAAAATCAGGTTGCTCTTTAATATATAAAACCATTTCATATTTTATCGTTCCATTTTTATTTATTTATCTTTATTATTCGTGAAGTTGTGGAGGCGGCCATCTGATAGGGTGACATCTTCTTGCAGAGGTTTAGAAATCCTCAAATAGGCATCCCAAAAGATGGCAAAAACACCTAGTGTGGCTCATTTCATTGCAGAATAGCATCAGAATTTATATTACATGTTTAAAAAGGAGACTTTAAGTCAAAGATTGGTTTTAAACTAGGTTGTAACTGCATTTATGTCCTCATGTTTCTTTTTCTTTCTTTTATTTCGGTCGTATTGTACATTCACATTAAATAAATTTACATTTTTTTCTGAACTTATATTTAACAAAAGGACCGAAAAGGTATCGGCTGAAGCAAATGCTTATTACGCCGACCCTTTTTCAGATCATACCGTCTACCATCTGAAAAGTAATACAAGTTAAAAGGACCAGTTGTCCTCTAGTTCTATCAACTATCCCCTACCAGACTGCCTTGGCTACTTGATGTATCCACATCGCCCTTGGCTACTTGCTTTTCTTTCTCGTGGCCCTACCCCCATCTTTTTCATTGCTCTCCTTAGTAGTAGAAAAAGTTTCAAAAAAGTCTTCTGGACAGTTTAATTCTTCAACGAGACGTTTCAACTTCCATCCGGAAATCATTTTCAATCTGAATGAAATGGACTGAAACCTGGATCTCTTTTTTTCTACTATGGATCACTCCTGGATGAATGAGGGACTACACGGTTTTGTTCCTCTCCTTAGTGTTTTACACCACTAGTTGGTACAGTAGAATTCACATGTCCGCCTCTCTCCTCCTCCTCCTTGGGAGAGAGTTCTGTTTTAGATTTCTTCTGGATCCTCTGTGTTCCTCTCCTGGGCGTCGCCAGACTGAGGGGGGCCCTCAGTCTTGATCTACCATCCCATTTCCATCAGGGCGGATTTCTTCAGATATTTGGCTGTAAAGTAGACTAAGATGATATTTAATTAACAGTCTTAGACATATTGGCTGCTTGTCCCTGGAGAGGGCTCTCTTTTTCATCTGGGTCTCCATGAGGTTTCTTCAATTTTTCCCCACTGGTGTTATGTTTTTGGAGTTTTTACTCACTGTGAAGGAGGCTTTAAGGGCAGGAATGTGCTGATATTTTTAGGCTAGCTTTTGTTTTGTTAGCTTTTAGCTGTGTATTTGTGTAAATACATTTTTTTTTCATTATTTTTTATTTTTGTCCTTTGTTTTTGTGCTTTTCTTTTTAACCGACAATGTGAACCCCGTTGAGACAATTGTTTTGTGATATTGTTGTCGTGATCCCCTCACCTTACGCCAGGGGGAGCCCTGGACTTTCCTTGTTACCCTGATTAGGAACACCTAGGATTGATTTCTGATGCCACACACCTATGGATCCAGCCTATTTAAGAGCAATCACCCCAGACTTTCAGGTCGGGTCATTGCAATGCTTCCCAGCGAGGCCTTCCTGGCTGCCAGACCACAAGTGTGATCTCTGTTGTATCATTTGCACTTTTGGATCCTGAGTTAATCCTGTGCCCTTTGCCTTGCAGACTTACCTGTCTTCTGTTGATAAATCCTGTTTTGTCTTGCATTTGGGTCCTTCTCCTTCCGGGCTGTACAGACATATTTGAAATTGAATTAAAACAAGTTAAAATAAAAGTGATTGTGCTTGAAATTCTTTAATGCTGTCGTGAGTTTCTTAATGGACTTGTACGGCATCTGAAAAAAATCAAAATTATTTCCTAGAATTAACAAAACCTACTGTGACTACAGCAACCCACAACAGTGGTTCTTCAATTTATTAGATAAGAACTTATTTTGAACTGAGCTGAACACAGGCTAAACAATATAATATAAAAACAGCAAAGAAGAAACTGTAAGAGCTTTTAAATCTACTGCAGCCGTGCCTTTTCTGTGTTTTATTGAGTTAAAAAAGCTACTTCTGACCTTGACCATGGAGAAAGACATATCACAAACTAAAAACAATTTACACAGAGAAACTAAATGTCTTACCAGGCAACATTATAGGGGTTCCTTCACAGTGCCACCATATGAATCAGGCACTTAACCGTGTTAAAGCTTTAGTGAACCTGCTGTGGTTCATCTGTATCAGTAAGAAAGATGTTATTTCTCAAACACCAGGAGGTGCTGTGTGATTTGAAATCCATCTTCTTGATAGAGTGCAATCCAACATGTATGGGTCAGAATACTCCCAGCTTTCAGTCATGGTGATTTAGTGAAACGAACATTGTCAGGTTCGACACCTCCATCATCCGGATGAAGGAACAGTGATTGTTTTAATACAAGTGTCACATACAAAAGAGCGATACAAACACAGATGACTGAACAGAAATAATTCAAACTCCCCTTTGCTAAGGTGTATTTTCTACTTCAAAGTAAGAACATTTTGTGTCATTTTCTGAGTTGGATTTTTTTGTTACAAAAATAGCTCTATGTGCAATGGACAAACACCTGTGTTTGGATAATTCCTAATTACCATTTGTTAAGCCTGAACGGCTTGCATGTGTTTTCTTTGTAAAACATAATTTCTATAATCATGGAGAGCCGAAAATTAGATGGTGATCATAATTCACAAAAGCTCTGCTTGTGCTGTAATCAGCTGCTGTGTACAGACATCCATTTCCCTTGCTGAGCACAATGTACATTATTCCCGCTTGTCTGAACACATTCAAGCTTTGCAAATACTCTTCTTAGTAAATGGCAATAAGACTACAGGAGATGACACCAGGGGCAACGTCTACAGTGGAACGTCTCTTGTTTTCTTTGCACTTCTTTTAGGCATAAACTTGGGAATCTGGGTATTTGATTTGAGGGCATTTCCTATCTTTGTCTCATCTAATGGTGAGTGAAGACATGTGGGAGGGATGTCTGCATTCGCCTGAGGCTCACTGTAGGTTCATCTTTCATTAAAGTAACGTCTGCCACTGCTTGATCTTCATGAAAGCTTAAATCATCTTTGATTCTCTCTCTTAGGCAAAGACCACTTTTCTTCTTGTTCTGTTCTCTTGTTTATAAATGAAATATGGAAGACATTGCATCTAAAAACAACAAAACATCGTTTTTGTTTCACTAGAGCACACTAACAGGTCCACAGGTGGTCGTAATGCTTCCTCACATTTGCAAGCTTACTGATAATTGAAAATTATTTCCACAGTTATAATTGGCATTTATTCACAAAAATGTAATCTGTTCATGAAGCACAGACAAATTAAACTCTGAACTGCAGCTGGAATATTAATTAGAATTTTTTCACCTAATAAGAATATTTTCCAACAACTTTCGGTTGTTTTTCTGTCCAAACACTCTGATAATTAATTGACTGAACAATGAAAAGACAAGTGTGACAATTGTTTTTCATGGATACAGCGAAGGAAGACATGAAGATAGTAGGCATGACCAAAGAGAATGCGGGAGATGGGATTAGATGACTTGCTGTGGCGACCCCTGAACGGAAATGCCAAAAGGAGAAGAAGAAGTGACAATTAGTTCATTTTTTAAAATATTATGTCATGATAAATATTCTAAATGCATTTCATATTGTCAGCCTTTTTTTTCAGTTTGTACAAAGAAATTGTCAAAAAAAAAAATGCACAGAGAAGCAAAATAAAAACTGTTTCAATCTCATGTTCTACAAAGACACAATGTGACCTACTTAAATTTAAATAAATAAATCTACTGAAAATAAGATTCAACTTCTTCTCTTCTTTTATGTGCCTGCGTAGGGGCTCAGAATGAGAAAAAATAAGCATTATTCCTTGCAGTGACTTCACTCTCTTATCTGTGTTATGACGCGTTATCCTTGACCTGCTACAGCTTTCAACTTCTTTGTGTGAAATTAAAAGGTGAGCAAAGCGAGTAGGGGCTGGATGTTACTCGAAACAAAATTACTACTCTCATTTTCAGCAGAAAACGATATCTCAGGTCTCATTTATTGTTTTTTTTTCTATTTTAGCTGTGAGGTGAACAAGACAGTAAAAGTCAATGACTCACCAGTGAGCAAAAGTAGCATTTACCAGTCTGACCTGGTCTTTTTTCCGAAGAATTTGGCAGTGAAAAGGCAGAGTTTAAAAGAATGTCAAAATACTGTAATGAAGGAGCAAAAAATTGCTTTAAAAACAACAATTAATGCAGATTTGTCTGCACAAGCCTAATTACCAATAATTTAAGCGGCCTCTGTGCTTTTCCTGCTCAATGCAGCACAGAGCTGTTCAGTTCCATCCCTGAAGCAATGCAATCCTTCCACATTATAAACCTTATTTGATTTTTGAGCTCAATGTAAAATGTCTTCAGTATTCTTTACTGTGGAAAATTTAAAAAAAATCAGAACTATTAGTAAATGCACAGAAATATTTCACAGACGTTGATACGGCAATTTAATCCTTGTCAACTGTGACCTGTTCTGATTCAAAAGCAACAGAATTTCCTTATTGTTGCAAAAGCAGCAAAGTCATAGATACTACGTCAGAATTTGCTGGAAAAATGGAAGGTTTTGTAAGTGAATTATGAATGCTATCTCTTCTCAGCTCATCGTCACTCTGTCCTTGAAAAAAATCCTGTTTGCTCAAGAATATGTGAAGGTAATTTAAAGGTGTGGCTATGGCTTTGTCTTTCAAGACCTCTGGAAACCCAATATTTACTTAAATTACAAGCCAAAAGATAACTGCAGGGGTGGGCTCTAACAAGTCAAGTAAGCATTTGTAACTCGAACATTTACAAAGTCTTAAAAATTTAGGTCAAGATGACTGCTGTGGATCTCTTGGCAAAAACATACTTCAAAAAGAAGCCAACACAGTGCAGTACAGTAATTTCTTTCATTGAACTCTTTAGTCTTTCAGAATTATTGCAGTAATGTTCACTAGACTTGGGAGATTTTTTTACCTGTGCATATATTTTGGAAGCTCATATTTTCTGTTTGTATGATGAAATAGTAAAAAAATCCTACAGCAACATATTCTTGTTTAAAAACTATATTTTACTTTCAATAAAAATCCCTTAAAAGCAGCACATCATGCAGGTACTTTCCTACTTTTGCATCTAAGATACAAATCTCCTTATTAAGACTTTGCAGATAAAAAAAGATGATTGATGATGACATCATGGCAGATGTGAGATGATGTGTCCCTCCAGGCGAGGTCTCAACCAGGCCAAAGGATAATGTGTCATCCACAGATGTAGAAATGTGCAGTGTGGGCAACATAATGATGGTAGAGTTTCCACTGTTGGGGTTGAAAACAGCCCGCAGGCAGAAACTCGATCTGATAAGAATGCAGCAAATTTATGACTTCATTTCACAAGATGTGCAAATTAGGGTGTAAAGACTCAAAAATTCTTCATGCAGAAGAATAAATTACAAATTTTATGAATTCAGTATTGTTCATGACCCTGATTGTAATTTAATGAAATATAGAGTTGGGTTACATCATAAATCTCAGACCCCGATTCTTGCCTACTTCAGCAAAAACTTGGAAAAGAAACTTCTAGCACAACTCATGGTTAGGGTCTTGTCTCAGGATCCATTGAAGGTTCAAACTACAACCTTACAGAACAATCATGTCTCAGGTGTCACAAATCATAGGTAGCTTCAAACAACTCTTGATGTTAAAATTTAACAGAGAAAACTGTAAAAAAAAGTACAAGTTATGACCGAGCATGTCGACAGCTATTCACAAAAATGGAAACTTGTCCATAAAACTTCCATGTTTATCGACATTCAATATTCAGCTGGGGCTGCACGGTGATTGGCACAGTGGTTAGCACAGTGGCCTCACAGCAAGAAGGTCGGGGTTTGAGTCCTTGGTGGGATGGGCCTTGGAACACTGGCCTTTGTGTGTGGAGTTTGCATGTTCTTCTCGTGTATGGATGGGTTTTCTCCAGGTACTCCAGTTTCCTCCCACAGTCCAAAAACATGCATGTTAAGTTGATTGGCTGCTTCAAGTTGCCCCTAGGAATGAGTGTGTGTGGCTCTGTGACAAACTGGCAACCTGTTCAAGGTGTACCCTGCCTCTCGCCTTAAATCAGCCGGGATAGGCTCCGGCACCTCCTGTCACATTCTGTCAGTGAAGCAGTTCAGAATATGAAACATGTGGGGTTGAACAAGTGGCTTCTTGTTTTGTGTTCCGTCCACTAAAGACCCAGCATGAGAAAACATACCAGACCTTCATCAGTGCAGAAAATTTGTTGTGACAAATGCCTCACAAAAAGAATAATAAAGGCTAATTGTGCACTTCTTGCACTGTGCGTTTGCTCTGTAGTTGGCTGCATACCTGAAAAAATGTTAGAAAGCAACGTACCATACCAGATCATGCTTCTACAGTGATTTACTTTGTAAAATATAAAAAACATTGGTGTTTTTCTGTGTGAACAATTTGCTACTTCATTGATTATTTATCGTTTGTCAACTGCATGCATTGGAATCAGAATAAATGTAAAATGTTCACATATTGAAAGTACAAAGTTAACTCACTATGCCAAACACATTATGGAGATAAAACGTGTATCTATAAAGTGCAACTTTCTTGACTAACGGTGCTTATGTGAGAAATAATATCTAATTCAATCATAAATTTTGAGTTAGATACATAAATTGTAAAGGCATTGAAAATCAGTGCTTTATAGTTTATGTCTCGGTGTCCTTGGGGAAGACACCTAACCCTCCGTTTCTCCCACCATTGGCGCTGTCGTGTTTGCCTGCTGCAGTGTAATGCAGCACAGAAATTTCCCCGGTGAGGGATGAGTTGCGTATATTTCTTCTTCTAAAGTTGATGGGAATTCCTGCAGTTACTTTGCGGCTACTTGGATTACAAAAGTGTTACAAAAATACGTATTGATTAGAAAAAGAAAACATTTTGGGTGTGAATAATAATTTGGTGAAAACTTGAATATTGTTGCCGGGACAAATTATTCTATTTCCAGTCATCAGTGATAAGTAAGTTCAGCTCTGGAGCATGGCTAAAGCCATTTGCCCAGATATTAATTGTAAAGATTAATATGTAACAGTTCAGATTTCTTTAGTCATTTCCAGGTCATAATAAGTTCAATCTCAGCCTTAGTGTTACTAAACTGCTTTTGCAAAATGAAAAGTACCAATTATAAAAGAACGTTGACAGCTCTGATTACTATCTGAGAAGAAAATAAAAAGTTTCAAGCACAAAAGACAAAAATATTGCAATTTTGCCTTATTGTGTCTGAGGTAAACCAAAGCAAAATGATCACATACTAAGGTTTTGTTAGTCTGCATATGCCAGTGCATATTTCAGGAATGAGGAGAATGGAATACAAGCAACAAGAGAGGCCTTGTGTTCCTCTATCTCCTGCCCACCCTGTAGATTAGCTTCTTATCTGGTAAATGAGACAGTGCCGACAGATTTGGATAACAGGACTTTGGCATGAGCACAGTGTGCCCTGCACTGAGAGCTCTGCTGTGTGCTGGAGAGTCCCTGTGCAACAGCTAAGCAGCACAGACAGCCTTGGACAAAGCAGTGGGTGGATATGTGGAGACACATAATAGGCAGCTTTAGAGGCTGCTTTTCCTTCTGGTAAATACTGCAGGTTGTTCTTTAAAACCACAGATGCTGTTTCATGTTAGATTACAAAGACATTTTCTAAAATGACCCTTTTTTTTTCATTATTACATTTCAGAGAAAAACGATCAAAACTGTAATAAGTGTGAAAAAAAAATGTTGATTCACTGACACCTTGTAAATACGCGATCAGAGAAAAATGAAGCTCTAATTATGCTTCCTGCGCATGCCAATATCTTTTTATTCAAATGAAATAGCAGCATCAGCCCAAAGAATTCTGAGGATTTTTTTTCCAGCCGGTGCTTAATTGTTCTTTTTATTTATGTATAAAAGACTCATAGTCATCAAAACCTTTTCAAACTGATCCATACAGTATCGAGCAAGGACAAACAATGCCAGCAGCTGCAATGCAGTAACACAAGTTGAGCTCATTTCAAGTATTTTTCAGAGATCTGGTTGCTAAAAGCCAAAAGAAGAGGAAGAGAGAAAAGAAACATAATGTGTGTATGTGGGGTACGGAGGGTGGGAGGGATGGTGATCTAAAAAAAATAACACAATTACTTCTAATTAATTAATTGTTTTTTTTCATCTAGTCCTTTAATATTATCTTATCTTTTTTTGTCCTTCTGCAAAAATTGTTATTCATACACCAGAAAAGCACTAACAAATGAATAAAACTTCAAAGATTTTTGCCTTAATCAATAATTTATTTAGCTGAACAAATGAAAAAAAAAAGAGTAGGCCAAAAATTTGTTTTTAAATGTGATGACAACAACCACTAATGCCGCATTGCATAGAAATGATCTGAACTAAAATTTGACAAAGTGCCACAGTCAACATAAAAATATACAAAAGGTCTCCAATCAAACATAATTTCTAAATTATAACACAAAAGTGAAATTTTGATGTTTGGATTGAAGAAAAAGGATGATGTTTAATCAAAAAATTGTGCCAAATATGAAGCAAATATTAAAAATAGTTTGTTTTTTGGACCATTCAATTTTTTTTAGGTAGATGGTGAAGAAGTGAAATCCTAAAATGAATAAATTAATGCAAAAAATGTCCTACTTTCAGCTCATCTCCTACAATAGTCCATTTGATCAGGAACACTATGGCCTGGAATGGTGTTTGTTTTTACCCAACAAGATCATTACAGAAATCTGTGGGTAGATAAAGCATATTGTAATATCTGTTGTTCTATGATTCATGCAGAGAAGTTGGTACAAAACAGTGAACAAAGAGCAGAAGCAAAACTTTGTCTTTTTTGAAGTTGTGATGTCTGCTAAACATACGTAAAACTTTGATTAGGTAACTTTTTGCACGGTCTACCTCTTCATCTTCTGGTTTAGTTTACATATTTTAAATTGTGCCGAAGCTTTGTCGTGTGTCCAAAAGTATCAAATAACCAACAAAGCACTATGGCTTATGAGTTAAGAATATATTTTATTCTCACATTACCTGGATGATTTGTGGGTGTGATTCCTGTAGCCTTTGACTCATTCCATCTCAGTATGAGCTGTTTCCATGCAACTGGAAGGGAACAGGGCAGGCTGAAATACGTTCCCCTCCAGCTCTGACTCATGATTTGATCTGGTTTGTTGTCTGCATCCCCCGAGCATGCAGTGGGAAAGTAGCATTAAGAGCACACCTGGGACCCAAATCCTCACTTTCCCCCCTTTTTCATCCTCACTGAGCCTGGGGCCTCAGACACATATCAGGGAGTAGAGCTGCACCAAACACTTGGCAGCTCATGCAGATTTACTGCGATGGAGCAGCCTGCCACATTAGGCGTGAGTGCAAGTCACCATCAGATCCATTGAACAGATCTGGAGTGCATTCCTGAGTCCTTACATATTCCTGCTAGTTAATAATTCTCTGCCTTTTGAGAACAGGAAACAAAATTGGCTGATGATTATCTAAAGCAAATAATTAGAACAAGAGGATGTCGAGTAAGGTAGCACCAAAATAACGTGTCAGTCTGTCAGGGCTAAAATCTATGGAGGAAAAAACAAAAAACTTTAGAGATAAGCCTGATATCCAAAGTTACTCATGATATAAAATAAAATCTGAGCTCCTAAGTAATATTTTCAGTTGTAAAATTTTATGTCAGTAACTTCAACTGAATGTTTTCTCTGAATTGGCTTCAGTTTGAATAAGTTAGGTTAAAGTTTTTGATTGAAATGAGCCTATTGGAAAGTTTCTGTGCAGTTTTGTTTATGACTTATTTATAAAATTCCAGTTCAGAGATGTTGAAATATGACATCCGTAACGCCAAACTCTAGGGTGAGGTTATGATGGTTAAATTAATCTTTCATGAGGAATAAACCAAATATATTTCGGGTCCTATAATAAAATAAACCCTTAGATAAACTAAGACGAATTAAAATAAGCCTACTTCTAATGTCATGATTTTAATACATTAGCTACTAAACTGACAATAAATAATGAGACTCATAATGTCACAATGCTATCATTGCTGTAATGTGCTCGAAGCACATCTGCAGTAATAATTTACCGCTAATCTTGTGGCTGTTGGGTGGAATTAAGTGCATTTTAGGTACCTTCCAGAGGTATTGGGGTCATCGTGTGGCTGCTCACTCGATGACTTCTGTATTTGCTAATGTCCTCTTAATGTATTTTAGTGCCATATTACGCCTGTTTGTCTCTGATAAAAGAACAATTACTGCACGCAAAATGCTAATTAGATGTCTTTCCTCAGACTTCTAAAGAGCAAGAGGTTTCTACTAGAGTTGTGTGTGTAGATGGTAATGAAATAGCCTAATCTTACATTGGTCAAATGTACCAAGGTGTCCAATACTGTGTAATTGCCTCCAGGATCCCTGATGGTGGATTAATTATGCAGCATAATTTGTAAATTATCTGCTAACGTGTCTTCGCAAGACTGGGTTGGGATTAATTAACACACTGATATGTGTAAATATGTCAAAGTGAAACTAGAAATTCCAATTCGCATTTAAACAAGACAAGCTATTTGCAACATAATCAGTTTCTCCTCCACATAAAGGGAATATTTTCATAGAACAATAACTTGCTGACAATTTGTTTTAGTGTAAATATGCAGTTTGACAACAAGGCCTCTTGGTATTCTTATTTGTGCTGAGTGGTGAGAAAAGATGACCAGCCGCAGCCCAAAACACTGCGGTCAGCCAGAATAGTTTGCAACGTACATAACACAAGTCGAAGGAAACACTTTTCTTTTCAGATTCAAGATTTCTTTTAAATTAGTGACAATTAAGTTAGACAGAGCACTTAGCAAAGTTAACAAATGAATTTAGACATTTTATTAACATAATTATGAATGTACCTCACAACAGACTGGTGACTAGTTTGGGGTGTAACCTGCCTCTTGCCCGGTTCGACACCCACTGTGATCCCATTAGGAATAAGCGGTTCAGAAGACGAAGAAGAAGAGTATCTATGAATGCATTTGTTATTGGCAGGTATCTCAAAGTCTTGTGGTTGTTTCGAAATCTAATAACAAATGTTAGATTAGATATTACTTAAACCAAAATGAGTATCTCAAATAATCTGCTAATCTGAAGGACTGATTGTATTGAGGGTTTTACTTCTTAGCCAACCTCTTTAGACAAATCAGAATAACCCTTCAACTAAATCACTTGGAAATAAATGTGAGGAGTCAGCTGATACCTAATCCTTCTCCCTCTTTGTGCTCACATATGAAGAGTCAGAATGCAATCACATGAAAGCCCCTATGTGGTGTGGCAATTATGCTCCATCAGACCTGCAAGTGCTGTTGTGCATATGTGTGTGTGAGTTGTAGCAAAATAGGATTTGAGAGATGTATTTGTGATAAAAATCCCTCATTTGTCTTGCGTGTAAACAATACAGGGAGGGAGTAGGAGTGCCGGTAAATGCAGATAATCTACTAATCTGACACTAATACAGTTTATAATGTATGTGCAGATTGCAAATTTGTTTGATTTAGTGACAATCCAAAGCAATATGATTAGAAAAGTATTCTCTTTACCCTGATTTTACTACATTACATGTAAATAATTTGTCATAAAAGAAGGAAATATTCATGGAAATTCTATGTGGGCATTTGTATTTATGGAAGCTAAATCTGACGGTGGAACTTCAAAGACTCAACCGTAGATTTAATCTTGAGGCAAATATTACATGCATGCTCTTTTTTTCTCCCTCCAGACCGTTGCCCTGTGGTGTTGAACACGGAGTTAGGGGTGGTGAGTGATTGACAACCCTGTGAACTATTACAGACAGGCTTCTTTTCTCCATCTCCTAGCCCCACTCGTGCTTGCCAAGCTTTTTATTAGAATATGAAGTCCTTTTTTCTTGACTGCTGTAAACATCAAGTCAGGTTCTGATGTGAGATATTTGTACGGTTTATTGCTCATAACCCCTGTCTGATGAAAACTCATATAAGTGGCATCACATATTTTCAGTATTTTTAGGAGACATCTGATCTCTTTTTGGAAAAGAAAAGAAGAATGGCCATCTCTACTTCTTTATTCTGGATTTTTATTTGACAGTATAATCACATCTGTGATTGCTGCTTTATTATGATAGTTTCACTGAGTCATTTCCCGTAATTCAATGCAGGCTGTTAGTCTAGAAGATCTTCCTCTTAAACTTCCACTTCCCTTTTCAAACAAATTTCCCTGTAGAGCTCATGTCCTATTTAAAGCCATAATATTGCAGGGTAATGCAACCAGTCATTCATAAAAGCTCAAAGAGATTCCCACAAAGAGACATCACCTTTCTTGTTAGCATCTGTTCCAGCTTTAAATGAGAGTGTAGGAAGTCATTAATGGAGAGGAAATTATTCTAAAGGATTTTTTGTGATCTGATAGAGCAGGGATTCACTTGAACGTTCAATCTGCATGTTCATCTACGTCTTTCTTCTGGTTCTATAGTAACAATCACATTGATTATACTTGGACAAATTTGAGAGACTCTAACATATTCCAGATATCTCCGTATATCCTAATACAGATGCTGATATTGTTTAATCATGTATCAGTTTTGTTGTCATCACGGCCTCTTCCATATCATCCTTTTTAGACCACGAGTGAACACCAGTTCTAAGAGTTTACTTTAACTTACTGAACTTGTTCCAAAAAAGAAGGACTTTCTGAGCTCAGTTTCTTGCGCTATAGTTAATTGCCTTGGTTGTTATTTTATTTATTTATTTTGCATAAATTTTGGTATGTTTGAAGATCAAAGCAGATACAGTTTCTGTTTGAGCTGAAACAGATTAATTTTAGATGAAGGTCTTTTTAAAAAGATTCTTAGACAAGCTGGAACAAACTTCATTGATTTTTCTTTACTCAAAACAGGTGACACAGCGCAGCTGTGTTACATCTGACAACCCACATTTTGAAGTGTTTACCGCCCTAAAATCACAAACAAGGGCATAAAAAAATGCTGAGTTTTATTTGTAAAATGTTGAACTGGTATGCTTCACGGGGGTTAAGCATAGTGGCCTCACAACAAGGTCAAGTTTGAGTCCCAAAGTGGGGGTGAGGCTTGGAACACTAGCCTTTCTGTGTGGAGTTTGCATGTTCTCCCCGTGTACGCATGTGTTTTCTTCGAGTACTCCGGTTTACTCCCATTCTCCAAAAAACTTGGTGTTCGGTTAATTGGCTGCAATGAAATTGCCCCTAGGAATGAGTGTGTGGATGGTTTCTGTGTGTTGCCCCGCAATAGACTGGCAACCTGTTTGGGGTGTATCCTGCCTCTCTCTTGAAATCAGCCAGGATAAGGTTAATTGGTCACTATGAAATTGCACTTAAGAATGAGTGTATGCATGTATGGTTGTCTGTGTGTGTGGCCCTGCAACAGACTGGCGACCTGTTTGAAGGTGTACCCCACCACTCACCTGAAATCAACCGGGATAGGCTCCGACACCTCCCTAGACTCTGTTATTGGTTATAAACAGTTCAGATGATAAAATAAAAGAATGTTGAACTGTTCAGGGTGTACCCTACCATTGACCTGCTAACTGGCCTAGTGATCAAGCAATAGTGGTTTTTAAAATCATATGCATTACACTTGTTTTTATCGTGTTATTTTACTTAAAAACAGTGATCGTAACAGTTTTTTTTATTGCTGAATACCAACATGCGAATAATAAAACCTTAACAAGATGCGATTGAAATACAACTTAGTAAAGGATATCCCTAGGGTGGATCGTGGGACAAAAAATCCCAGGTTTTTGCAATCAGTACAAAATTAAACAAGCAGCGTTAATCGCTTGAATTAAATAAATGATTTAATCACGCAATATGACGTTTAGATGTATATAATTATTAATAAGACGATGTTTAAGAAGTTTTTTGTTAATGTAATGGAGGCGGAGTCCTCAACCTGTAGACCTGTGTGAGAGGAGCGATGCAGGGAGGGAGGGCTAGTCACTGTTTTAACTACATCCACAGCTAGAATAACACAATCAGAACCATCCACGACTTAGTACTCATTTTCAATCATTTGAAAATATATCTGACATTTAAAAAAGAAGCGGAAGATTAATGGCATTTGTGAAGACTTGGCTGATTTCTTTGAGAAGAAGAGGAGACATTAACGGAGCGAGTTAGCTAACAGTAGCTCGCTAACAAGGTCAGTTTGATTTCTACTGCTCTTTAGAAAGCATCGTTTAAATGATTCAAGTGTTTATAGCTTCAAAAACAAATGATCACACTCATCTGAGTTTTTGATCGTGCATCTGAAGGGTTTTTAATCTAAGCAGTAGTGTGCTTTGCTCTCTTGGTGTTAGCTTTCTTGTTAGCCTCTTTCGGTTGTTTCAATCACGGTCCAATCCTTATCCGATTTCTGTTCTTAAGTAAGCTTATTTCTTTCAAGGCCGCTTATAGGGACATTTAGGTTAAAGAAAGTGTTTTATAAAGTAAATAGTGAGGTGTGATCGGGTGATTTTTATCTGCAAAGCTTTGATTTTTGTTCTGGATGCAGCAGCAGAAGCTTTTTTTTTTTTTTTTTTGCTTAGAATAAAACAGGTGCATCTCTGCGCCAGCATGGACAGATGTAGGGATCAGTGTGTCTAACATCCTTAAACTTATCATTTTTTATCAATCAGTATCAGTCAAAATGTGAAAACTTGTAATTGAATATGTGCTGCAAGTAGTTGATCCCTAAGTTTTCAATGGTGTTGTCTGCGATTTCATTTTCACAGGCCTTGTATTCTGTCCATCTGAAACAGGCCTGTTAGCTAATGTTAGCTTTTTTACTTCTGTTTGAATAAAAAAGATCTAAAAACCTAAATTATATGTTAGATTTAAACTTTCTTTCATTGTACAATTTTATGTTTTTGCTTGATCTCGTTTGGATCACAGCATGTGGTGTCACTGATCTAAAGGGACTGGTTTTTAATAGGTTTAGTTATGCTGGTTTGTAATTGACATGGATGGATTGGATGTTACTAAACTCAGGGAACAAACTAGTTAAACTCTGTTCTATATCATCAATAAGTCCTGATCGCATCTGATTACAGTTATTGATGTGTTTTAGGACTAATTGCTGAACAGATTTTCAAGTCGGATTACTCAAATGACTCATTTTGAGTCAATTTTTTTTGTTGATCTTTCAAGATTTTTCTGTTTCTTTTTTTTTCTTTTTGTATATTACGTAAATCTGAGCTGCAGGTGTTTGAAGGCACTTTGAAACTGTTTAGACTAATTGAGGGATGACAAAATCCAGTCCCAGACCTGGTGTCGAGATAATTTTCATTGTGTTCCTGGTTCAATACAACCGATGCACATAAAGTGAAATAAATCGTCAATAAAATTTGGCACATCAATTCAATAACTTGGATTAAATGTGTAGATGCAAGAACCCATGGGAAACCTTCAAAGAACTTACAGGACTGGAGTTAGACACCCTTGGTTTAGACTAAGTCAGGGGTTTCAAGATCCATGGTTAACATTGTATTCCTATTCAATACAACTGATGCGCATAAAGATTAATCAACGTTCAATAAAATTTGGCACATTGACTCAATAACCTGGATCAGGTGTGTAGATACAAGAACACGTGGAAAACCTTCAGGACACCGGCCCTTCAGGACTTGAGTTTGACACCCGGGACTAATTCAAGTGTTTTTGTAACACTTTGAGCTGATTTGTCTCATTAAATATTATGTCATTAAAAAAAAAAAAGAAGTTTGGCATGCAGCCTCCTCTTTTATTTTGGGCTACGCTCCAAGTTGGCATGTACTGCTTTTCTCAATTCAAGCTCACATGCATGCATATGCAGTAATGTATTCCCAATAAAAATATTTTAGGCTTCATTATCAGGACCAGTTTTAAATACTGGATAATTCTCAAATCATAAAATACATTGTAATAAATCCAATGTGTAGTGTTATTATTGTATTATAAATTGAACAGTTTTGTGTTGTTTCCATATTCTATACACCAGGGAGATATTTATTTAAATACTATTTAACAGGTTATGATATCTTAAAGAGTATTAGAGTCACTTGGAGATTTTCAGGCCAAGTAGGACTTTTACGGTGGCATGGACCGAGTTTGTTTTATCTCCACACATATTTCATTACTTTGTTGAAGAGAGTAGAGGGGGAACACAAGGGAAACATCCAACTGCAAAGCAAGCTTGTCTTGTGGATATGTTTGTTATTCAGCTCATGCACTATCTAGAGGCGGCTGCATGTGGTATGTCAATTCAATTGGCCCTGAGTGCCACTGTGCATTGGAGGCCTAATTATTTTTGATGGTTTTCAAGTTTTAACTACTGTTGAACCGCAGTCTGCGTGAACGCTTGTAAAATGCTTTTTGCGCCCCCAGTAATCTAGGCCACCGTGTGAAATGGGAAGAAATCATTCGCTTTAAACTTGTATCTGAAATGCACCAAAAAAAAGTAGTTTGTCTTGGTAATAAGTTTACAGATGTAAAATGATTCATTTTTAATCAACTCAACTTGAGATCAAGTTTTACTACTTAATACAGTTTAAGTTTTTTACAAGTGCTTGTTTAGACATTTCACCAAGATTTCCACATTTGTTGATTAGTGATAATTGCGTTTAACATTTTGTTTCAAATGAAAGAAAGAAATCAACAGAGGCGTCACATCTCCGTTTTATTTCTTTTGTTTTCTACAGTATAAAGTTTGGGACTACGGCTGATCATGTCATCTTTTGCATTTTTCAGTTCTCGTCTTTTCAATTTCCATCTTATTCAGAATTTCTGATTAGATGGGCACTTTGCTGCAGTGGCTTCATCAGCACACTAAAAGGAAATTAAATAGGATGATTTTATGCTCCATTTTTTTGTCTTGGGGCAGTGAATATATGAAAAAACACATTGAAGAACAATGAACAAATGTAGAAAGTTGAGATGTTACACCTGACATTTGTTTTAAAAAAATGGGGATTTTACAGAAGTGAACATGATTGCATTTAAAACATATCACATGAGTCATGTAAATGATTCAAAAACAAGTGAGGGAGGTGTCCGGTTATCCATCACGATTGGCTGTATGTGCCTTGTTTAAAATGTATCAGAAATAAACCACATTCTACTCTCTGGTGTGGACGAGAACATCACTTTCCTCAATCTGACAGATTGAGATGGTCTGTTACCTGATGGATCTAGGTCCCAGAGTTGTCCTGTCAGCAGCGTATATGACTGTTTATTCATTTGGGGCCTTTCAGGATAAATCTGCCATCCAGGAAAGTCTTTTTTTTTTTGCACGTTGCATCATTTTTTGTCATACTGTACGTATTGAACGCTCGTATTTTGATTGATTTTGTTTTTCTTGTAGTTTGTGTAACCAAGATGTATTAAATAAATCAATCTTTTACACTTAAACATCTCTTTTGATCAGGCTTAGAAAATAATACATGAGAAATGAACACACACACACAGATACATGGCACGTTTAATTTATGATTTGTTTTTTCTCCAATCCCAATAGAAGATCTGTACTGTAATTGTATTTTATAGGTTTTCCTCACTGTTAGAGTAACCACAGGGATGTCTTGTTTTTTTTTTTTTTTTTTTTAATACTTGTGTTGATTGTGTTAAATCTATTTCTGTGTTTGTTTGATTAAGTGTGTGTAGCCGGTGGGACCACTTTTGTTATGATGCTGGATCATATGAATTAAATTTAATTAAATTCATTGATTCAATTCCGAAGTGCCGTGTCCAACATTGGGTCACAAGGGGCGATCGTACCTATTCCTGGTAGTAAACAAGCAACAGGCAGGATACACCCTGCACAAGTAGCCAATGTGTTTCAGGCTACACCAAGACACCTGCCCACGCCAGGTCACATCCTGCGCAAGTAGTCAGCGTGTTGTAGATCACATCGAGACACTCCCACATTGGCAGTAGTAAATCACCTTAAAGGAGTCAATCATTCTCAACTGAATAATAACAATGGATATTTAATCTCAAGTTTCTTTTCATCTTGTGAACCACTTATCCCTAATGGGGCTGTGGGAGGCGCCCGAGCCTATCCTGGCTGATTTCAGGCATGGGGCAGGGTGTCACCCCAAACAAGTTTCAATCCTATTGCAGGGCCACACACTCAACCATTCTCACATACACTCATTCCCAGGGCTGATTTCAAAGCGGCCAATCAACCTAACATGCTTGTTTTTGGAGGGTAAGAGGAAACTGGAGTGGCTAAAGAAAACCTACACATACACTGGGAGAACATGCAAACACCTCACAGAAAGGTCAGTGTTTCAAGGTTTGCCCCATTCCGGGCTCGAACCCTGACCTTCTTGCTGTGAGATCACTGGGCTCTCAAGTGTGGCGTACAATGTTAAGACTTGAGTTAAATTTTTTTTTTAAAAGAAAAGCATAAAAACTTTTTTTTTTGATAAGTCCAACTGTCATAAGTGTAAAAACTTGCACCAAACCAAACAAAAAGAGAACAAACACATCTGAAACTTTAAGACAGATGGGATTCCTGAACTTTTTACGATTCCTATCTGACTGTTTTTAAAAAACTAGTGATTCTGCGAACAAATCACCTTGTTCCACCTCTTGATCGTAATTATAATTCTCTTATTGGGTCTGTTTTAGCAACATTTATTGCCTTTAATTGTTTTTCTTTCACCATTTTTTCTGAAGCAACATGCATAATTATTCTAATATGTTGATGCCAAACCAAACTCGATAATGCCTTGCAGACTTCTATTAGTGTTGCAATTTAAAGACCTCCTACAATGTTTTACTCCCTTTAGAAAATTGGAATTTTTTCCCCCTCTTTCTTCTTTATCAAGTTTCTTGTTTAGCTGAAGCTAGAAGGCAGAAAAGAGAATATGAAGAGAGACGGACAGTTAAAAATAATGAAGTTTTAAAAGCTTTTTAAAACTAAAGCCTCAGGTCTGAATGGACTATTGAACAGCAGAAAAAAAAACCCTGAAAATGCAGAGTCGAAATGTTAAATTAGCAGAAAAATGTTATGCAAAGCAGTATTAATGATTATCAGCAATTCTACTGAAATTTTGAAATTGATCAAAATAGAAACATCTTTTTCACTGGTATAATTTACACTTTGTACTGCGTGTTAGTTTTTTGCCCAAAACAGTTTGTTCATTCAATCAGCTCATATCTGTGCTGAAATAAATCCCACTTCAGTATGAGATGTTGTTTGACTGGTTCTAAATAACATGCACACTATGAAATGAGAATGTGATAAAATCTAGGCCACTTTGTGGAGAGCTCTTTGATGCTCGCATACATCCCCTCCCAAGTCTCCCCCATCGACGTTTTTGTGCCAACAGCCTGAGGTGATGTGTAGTGCTTATTCTGAATTAGAGGAAACTAATGGGTATGTTAGACTTGTGTTTTACATATAAACACAATTGAATTAATGAATCATCCAAGATATTTTGTGTTTTGCCTTCCTTGCGTAATGTGACCTATTGAAGATTTCACTATTTGGTATTTTTGTGTCGTAAAGGTGCACAGGGTTTCCTTTTCTTTCAGGGCTGGGAATTTGAAAAGACTAGAGAGCCTGAAGTGACTAATCTAAAAGAAAAAAAAAACCCCACACTAATCCTCAATAAGATGCATGTTTTGACTTGTTAATGGCTTTTAGAAGACAAGACACAGTTTTCTTCTTTTGTGTCACGAAGAAATAAGAGCTGACCATTGCACCCATACGTAGTAAAATAACATGGAGTTTTCTCATTAACACATTATGACACGCTAATGTAATTAATGTGACTAGAGCAGAAGCTGAACCAACAAGCCAGAGAATAAAACATCTGACGCAAGACATTAATGGCTAGTCGAGCAGAATTAATTGTTAAAATACAAGGAAAAAAGATAAAAGGGACCAGAAAGTATTTTACATACTTGGACTCCTCCGTAAGTGGAGAAGTTAAAGTATCTCTGGCTCTTGTTCACGAGTGGGGGATGGATGGCATGGGAGATCGACAGATGGATCGGTGTTGCGTCTGCAATAATCAGGATGCTGCATCGGTCCATCGTGGTGAAGAAAGAGCTGAGCTGAAAAACAAAGCTCTTGAGATAGCATGTAAACTACATTCCTACCGTCATCTAGGGTCACCAGCTGTGTGTGGTGACTGAAAGATTGAGATTGTGGATGCAAGCGGCCGTAATGAGCTTCCTCTGCAGAATGGGTGGGTTCTCACTCAGAGATAGAGTGAGGAACTCTGCCATCCGGGAGGAGTTCAGAGTAGAGCCGTTGCTTCTCTGAGTCAAGAGAAACCAGATGGGGGGGTTCAGGCATCTGGTTAGGATGCCTCCCAAATGCCTCGCTGGTGAGGCGTTTCAGGCACATCACACCGGGAAGAGACCCGGAGGCATACTCTGAACCTGTCAAAGAGACAGCAGGCCGGGAACCACGGGATCCTCCTGAGTGAGCTGAAGGGACCCGGATAAGCGGAAGATAGCGTAACGGAATGTTAAAAATGAAAATATTTCTTTTAATTTGAAGGTTTCATTGCATTGTTAACATTTGAGCACACATCAGAAATTTTTTTTCCATGAATGCAAAAAAATTACGTGGTTTTATTTGTTACGAAACTTACTGCAGTGATTAACTTTGCATTTGTGTGTACGTCTATTGAGATTATATATGCTAAAGTTTTTAGGTTTTCTAAAGGACTTGTTTTAATACATGGTGATAAAAAACTCATTTATTTATAGTTTTGCTAATTACTTAAAGATATCAAATAACTTTATAATAACTTACTTTGGAACTGCTTAGCGGGATGGTTCCATACTTTAGACTTTATGCTTTTTGTGATGGTTTGCAGATGGAAAACATCAAGTGTTGACGTTACAGTCTTGGGCTGGGCAGGAAGCAAGATTTCACAATGAAATGCTACGGGATTAGGAATGGCTCGGTCAACACAATAAAGACCTTCAAAGTACTTGATTACATCTTAAAACCAAGGCAAACAGCATTTTTCGTGGTTACTCATAGGAATTTCACCATAGGTCAAAATGCCTTGATAAATGATTCAAGATCAGCAAATATTCTGCAGACAAGTAATATTTTTATGATGTTTTGGCGCTACATTGTGTTAAGTGTAAAATAAAGTGTGCATTATTCCAAGTTGTTTGTGTACTTGAACTAATGCTTTGTGTTTGTTTTGGTTCTTCTCCTAGTGGGCCGCCATGGATATTTGACAGGCTGCCAGAGATCTATTCATGGATCAGCGAGGACACGAAAGAGAAACCGCTGCATTTGTGTGCATAGCCAATCACTAGAGAATCTGACCTAAAGGCTTCCCATCCGACTGACTTAAGTGCATGTGGCCTTTTTAGTTGTTCATAGACATTTGTTGAGCAGCCCTAAGGCCGATTGCTATGCACTGTAAAACGAGAGACATGAGCTGTGGGGATGCAACAAGGAGCAAGCTTTTTTCCCAGAGGACACTCTCTGTGGTCATTGGACTTCTGGTGACCCTTATCCAGGGCAATGTGCCAGAACAGCATGAAACACTGGTGGACATGATGTCTGTGGAATTGGAGGCCTCCATGCAGTCGTCTGTGCTCTCTGAGCTCCAGGCTGCAACATCTTCAGTAGGTGAAGGACCGCCTTCTGCTGTTCCAGAATATCCTGCAAAAAATGAAGGAGTGCACACCAATTTTCCCGACTCCTCAGCAATCGTGGGCCAGGTGTTCCAGCTGAAGGTTCCACCTGGACCTACCGATGCAAGCTGCGACGTTCATGTAAGTACAGTTATAAGTCACACAACAGTAATAATTCACATGAAAAATAGCTGTTGCTCATGTTATGAAATGTTTTTTAATATAAAATATTAAAAAACAAATCTGAAGGAAGGGTAACAGGTGTATTAATGCAAAACTATATGGAATTAATTTGTATAGAATTGCAAAAAATACAAATGCAAAGAAAAAAAAGTAGTGATAGACATTTATCCTCGTGAACAGTGTCGAGCAGTGTTAACTCATCGGCCAAGTGCTCATTTCCATCATTGCAAACACATGTAATATACAGTATGATATTTATCCCCTCTATTTGATGAGTAAATTATTGCTGATTGAGGTTGACTTTGTTGCAATTTGCTCAAGTCAAACTCAAGAGTGAGTTGAGATGATTATTGGCCAAACTGGCAATGCAGTATAACATCCTGTCATGGAGTAATAACTCAAAATGATGAGTGATGACTCACACGCTTATTATGAATAGAGGCTCACTCTGCTTCCTGTTCATAGTTGCCAGGATTTGATAAACTGAATGGATTTGAGGGAGTGGGTGTTAGAGATATGCAGAGTATTTCTTCCTCTACACTACATTTTTTCAATTTTGCAGTTTATCTTTGTCCCGTGTCACTGGCAGCTTTTCTCAGTATGAAGCAGCATTAAAGATATGGCGTTCAAATAAAACCACAAATCAGTTTTGTATTTGAAAATATCTCAAATATATATTATAGTTATTTTTTATTTACGTCTATCTTTTTTTTAAAAAAAAAAATTAAAATAAAAAACAAAATTTATCTTTTGTCTGTCTATTTTGTAATGGTCTATATGGCATGGAATTATAATGATACCTCTCTTCTCCTTCTTATAGCTCACTGAGATGGGGAAAAAAACTTTACCCTCATGGCTATACTGGGACAAAGAAAGCTGCACTCTAAGAGGTTTGGCTCTGGAGCAAGATAAAGGTGTATATCACATTTTAGTATCAACAGAGGAGATAACCAAGAAGATAAGCAGCCAAGAGTATTCCAATACAGTCTTCTCTATTGAGGTATACCCAGAAGAACGGGCAGATACCGAGCCAGCTCTGCTCACTTTACAGTCTGTCAGTGGCCTTCAACCTTTCACTTGTGGTTCTGAAGAGCCCATCACCATCCTCACTGTCATATTGGATGCTGATTTGACAAAAATGGTTGCAGAACAACGAGCCAACTTGTTGGGTATTATGAGAAAATTCTCCCATGTTCCCTTGGAAAATATGAGGGCAGTCCCTGTGGTCAACAACCGGTTGTTTGACATGTCTGCTTTCATGGCCGGACCAGGAAATGCAAAGAAGGTGGTGGAGAATGGGGCATTATTGTCGTGGAAAATCGGATGTAATCTTGATCAGGCCAACATTCCCGATATTAGCAGTGTCCAATCATCTGCAAAGGACGGGACAATGTCAGCTATGCTGGGTTACCCTGTAGTTGGATGGCATATAGTCAACAAAAAGCCCCTTGGAGTTAAACGGGTCAAACGACAGTTGTACAATACGCCCACTCCTGTGCCATCTTTGCTTCCTCCTACCGTTCATCAGGAACCTTTTACACGAGTTGTTCCTTCTCCTACTTCACCTTCTATTGCTCCAGCAACAGACAACTCCGCCCCTCCTGTTCGAGGTCCTTTACCTCTTCCAGTAAAACCGACTTTGAGGGTCAGGGATCAGATCGCTCATACGCCAATCTTCGGACCTCCACAACCCACAAGAGTACTTGGAACTACAAGCAGCATCCCCATTCAACCCACAATGACTCGGCCTACATTTGTGGAGGCAACTGCTGTACCTACTCCTCCAAGCACAAATAAAAAACCCAAACCGTCTTCCACAAGAAAACCCAAGAAACCCAAAACCACCACGCCAGCACCCAGAGAACCAAAGTCCACAACTCCTAAACCACCCAAGCGTACCACACCCCTCTCTCTGGCTCCAGACTCGAATCGGAGCCCAGAGATCAAAAACGCCATTGACCAGGTAACTGCATGGGTTGGTACTTACTTCGAGGTTAAAATTGCTTCTGATGCATTTTACGACCACGAGGACGGTACCACTGACAAACTGCGTTTGACGTTGAAGAAGACGCCCAAAGAAGCAGTGAATGAGACATCGTGGATACAGTTCAACAGCACCATTCAACTTTTGTATGGTCTTCCGGAGAAGGCGGGGAACCATGAATACTTCATGCTAGCAACTGATAAAGGTGGAAAGAGTGTCATGGATGCATTTGAGGTTCGAGTCAACCCATGGTCTAACAATGATAAACCATCAGTGATGTTTGCTGCTCGCTTCCACGGTGATCCTGATTCTTTGAGTAATGATGTCAATAAAAAGATTCTTCTGGCCAAAAAGTTGGCATATGCCCTGGGGGATCGGAACAGCAGCACCGTGACACTGAGGAACATTACCAGAGGCTCCATTGTGGTTGAATGGACCAATAACAGCCTCCAACAGAACCCTTGTCCAAAGGACCAGATCACAGTGCTCAGTAACAGGATCTCAGATCCCCAAGGAAAACCTAAGCCGGCCTTTATGAAAGCCATGGAACCCGAGTTCAAACCCATCAATATTTCCGTTCGCGGCACCAATGAATGCTACAGATATTCATTCATTCCACCCGGTGAAGTGTTTATTCCTGTTATTCCTACAGTGGAACCTTCACCTGGGACAGATAAATACAGCAGAGATGATGTTTATCTGCACACAGTCATACCTGCTGTGGTCGTGGCTGCCTTGCTGCTCATTGTTGGGATTATCGCCATGGTGTGCTACAGAAAGAAGCGCAGAGGGAAGATGACCACAGAGGAACAGGCCACCTTCATCAAGAAAGGAGTTCCCATTATATTTGCAGATGAGTTGGATGATTCCAAGTCACCTCCATCTTCCAGCATCCCTCTCATCCTGCAAGAAGAAAAGCCCCCATTACCTCCCCCCGAGTATCCCAACATAGCCGGGCCCCACAGTACCTTACTAAACCAGGATCTGTTGGAGGAGTATTCAATTTATCAAGATGATGATCCAAATGCTCCACCATACCAGCCTCCACCACCATTTACTGTTCCCATAGAGGGCAAAGGTTCACGCCCTAAGAACATGACGGCATACAGGTCGCCACCTCCCTACGTGCCTCCCTAACGCACACTGAAGCTTTCAGCCTGGAAAGCAGGTACTTCGTGGGGATGCTTCTCGGAATTGTCTGCAGGAGTAATTTAAACACGTTTATCAAGATGGCTTTGACTTTCTAGATGAGCAGGTAACCATATATTTTTGACCATCTTGGATAAGACTACGTAATGTACGATTCAAGAACTCTCACGGGACAAATGGATGGAAAACAATTTGTAATTCCACCACTTTTATCCTGTCATTCAGACTTGCTTTCAACTTCTTGCATTTGCTTATTTGTCTTTTTTTCTGTCAAGAGGAGTTACTTTTATCTTCAATAATGTACTATTTCTATTGTATAGAAAATAATAAAAGGCAGAAAAGACTAAAGTCCACAGGACCTCTGTGCGGATGTCACCATGACAACAGATTGGAGGTTTTCCCTCACAGTGTTATTTGAGTTTTAAATCATTCTTATCTGCCCTCCAGCTAGGTTTACTAAGATTTTGCAGCTGTTATTTCTAGAGGGGATGAAATACCAAACGGTAAAATGAAGCATGAAACATTTTAATTACAGAAAAATCCATAAACCACACATTGATTTTTTTTTTTCTCCAGTTCTTTTACTTTCCTCCCTCTTGACAATAACATGCAGACCTTGCACTTATGCAAATTCTTGTTAAACCTTGCACTACGTGTCTCGTGCTGAATGAAAAACATCAAGTTGTAGAGCAGTAAGAAAGAGAAAAATGTTTTGGGTTTTTTTGTACTTTTAAACTCAACTTGTGACTGATTTTCTCTGTTACTTGATCATAATGAACATTTTTATCACTCCTGTTGTAGACGTAGTTTAATTCTGTTGTTTTTTTTTTTTTTTTGCTAACGTGTGCCACTCAAGCTGCCTGTGAGATGACTCTGCTGTTGCCAAGGTGATGTCTGTGGTTCCAGGGCGAATATTCTTGCGTTGCTACAGTAGTAAGAGGCCATTGGAACGCAGTGGTTCACAGCAGGCTGAGAATCCGTCAATGAGGTGGATCCACTGTCACGTTGTCAGTTGGGTTAATTGATGTGATGGGTGGGTGGGTATAGAGTACTGTATTATTACTGCTCTGCCTCTAGGTTTTGCACTGCTAGAATTAGTGCTCTGCCTGTTGTCAGTGCAGATAAGGTTTAGAGTACAACGGGATGTACATAATT
Source organism: Neostethus bicornis (assembly GCA_902685375.1). Taxonomy (NCBI): domain Eukaryota; kingdom Metazoa; phylum Chordata; class Actinopteri; order Atheriniformes; family Phallostethidae; genus Neostethus; species Neostethus bicornis. Next base: position 10,402,977 of record LR738550.1, read on the forward strand.
GTGTGCCTGTAAAATGAAACGACTCCATATTGTTAATGTTTTATCAGTAAAAAAAAAAAAAACTTAGTTGGGGAGTAGGGTGGGACAGTCAGCGGGAAATTCTTTTATTTTTAAATGTATCTCTAGATTTCTGATCAGTCCTGAAAAATATATAACTTTATAGTTTGTGAGGGTAGAAAAGATTGTTTACTCACCCATCACAGAAAAATAAAGCGATATCTCATTGCGACGGGGGGAGGGCAAGGAACCACATTATGTGAATTATGTATATTTCATATCCAATATCATCATGAAAAAAGATGGTCAAAAATCTAATGTTTTTACTGAGTTTTTGATACAGTCTTAAACTTGTTTTATGAAAATATATTAATAAAATGTAATACTATTTGTAAAGCCTTTGATGGTGTAAAGTCCATTTTTTTTAATAGTTTGGAAGTTGATCGAAAAATGTAAAACTGATGAAGCCTAAATGGATTTATATGGTTTAAGTTAGATATGCTTCTTTAACTTCTCAAACTAATTGCACGCCGAAGGATAAATTTAAAGTTATGGCTAGTTTGAAAAAAAAAAAAAATTGTCATATAGATCAGTGTTTCTTAAACTTTTTCATGTCAAGGTACATTTTTCCACCTCCAACCGAGAATGTTAAAAATGATTCTCTATAGCCGACATTATTAAAAATACAGTGATTCTCATCAAAGTGTCCTGAATAGGAATCAAATCAACACATTAAAATCTATTTTCTCATCTTTTATAATTCTTCTTTCAAATAAAAAGCTTTGTTACTTTTTCCTCTTGAATCTCTTGCAGAAATTGTTGATTATAGTTTTTCTACTTTCAAACAATTTCTTTGCAACGTCTCAAAAAACATGTAGAAAATACGATCTACTTGTTGGGGTAGTTTTTTGTGGGAGGGATAGACAGCATGCAACAAAATCAAGCAGAGAAGATTGGGTTGCTATGGTTACAGCACAACCTTGCCTGACTCTAGATAAAATGACAGGATTTTCGCCTGATAAATACGTATAAAAAATATGCCTAAATAAATTTTAAACTCCATGGGATCAACCAAAACTATCTTTGAGAGCTGCCGATAGATTGCGATTACTGTGTGATTACGGTATACTAGTGTGCTGCGTAACACTGGTTGAAAACCTTAATCTAGGTGACATTCTTAAATAGCTAATATGTCTTTTGTTTTTGTATGAAAATATATTATTTTCAGATTACGTTACTTTTTTAAAAATTGGTAACAAAAAAGAATTTTTTTCCTTCATAGGCATCATAAATTTGATCAATTGTGATCTTTTAACCTACTGTTTATCGTCTTAGAGGGAGTATGGAAGATCTTTCTCGCTGAGCACTGAGTGACTCTGTGACTCTGTGTATAGTGCGAATGCATTAACACATCCTTCTTTTTCAGCTTCTTCCAAATTTATGGCTTCAAACAAGTGTGTTTGCTGAAACCAGGTTTTTGGAGTTATTGTCAGACTGAACCCTGATGGTTTTTGCTTACCACACAAAAATGATTGGCCGAGGTTTTTACTGTCCCAAAACGTTCAAGTGTAATTATTTTTTTTTATTTTTTTCACTTATTGAGTTTTCCAACCAGAAAAGGCAATGTTAAGTAATGCTAAAGATAAATTAGTAAAAATCTTCTATAATTAGCTTCATGTTGACAACATAATTTCTCCAAATGACAGAAATCCAAGAGCTCTTTTTAGTCATAGAGCCATACACCTGTCAATTTGGCACATGCAATAAATTTATAATAACTTAATATTAATTGTATGATTATCTTTTTAGAGGGACTTTAATTCTTACTTTCATCTTCAAGTTAAAAGCTGTTGTTAAGCATATACTTGTGAATTCTTAATGATAAGTTTTTCTTAATATGGCTCAGTCAGAACTTTAATTTGGTCTATTTCTTCTTTCGGCATTTCACTTCAGGGATCGCCAAATCAAGTCAGTTTCTTCCATCTGTCTATTTCTTTCTAACAATCTGCTGTATCCTCTTCGGTCATCCTCTTTTGGTCTATTTTATTGTGAAATAATTTTATCAAAGATATATTAGTCTTTTTTTAACATTAGCATCAGCAGGTGTAAACAGCATGTATTTGTTCTCCAGATTGTTTCCCTGCTGTTAAAACTATAACGTGTGTTTTGTTGAATGGGGTTATATGACCAACAACCGTTAAACCGTGGGCAATTAACTCCTGTAAATGAGTCACTTTCTGACCATAAACCCATGCCCAAAATGATCACAATGTAAACATATAAACTGGCACATTGAGATTTCAAATGTTAACTTCTGGACGGTACAAAGAGAAACATAAAAGACTTTACAAACTAAATTGTAACTAAGTGAAAATTTAAGTGAACAAATAGTACTTGGCATAAAAAGAAAAGTCCTACATTCGGTGTACACTGAGATCTACTTTATGGTAGCACTGTGCATGAGGGAGAGTGTAACTGCTGCAGCAGCAGTTTTAGGTTCAAATGAATGGACCTGAATAGTAATAGCAAACTGCATGAGAGGGTTGCATGAAACACGGACCTGGAGCTATTTCTGCCCCTCAGTTACTCTAACTCTCCCTCTGCACCGGTTAATAACGTAACTTGAATCAACTTAATGCATGTAATTAAAAAATGATATTTTTAAAGAAAATCTGCAGGGAGAACCAACCTTTCTGTTTGTAATGTTTAATTAAATTTTCTTAGAAACCTGCTGCTGTTTAAAAAAAATCATATTCATTATTTGGATTATAATTATTCAAAATGACTTTATTCCATGTATTTTGTGTTAAACACTGGTTATGCACTAATCAAACGTGGTGGGTACTAAGTGGCTTTAATAACGCCCTTGGTCAAAACAAATTCTAATTAAAGCTTTGGTCGAGGTATTATCGCAGAAATGTTGGCTTAAAGTCCACTGTTTTGCGTCACTGGCACAAATAGGAGGCAGACTTAGAGCAAACAGTTTATGCTTGGAGGGTGCAGAAGGTGGTCTGCCACAAATTAAGAGGAAATGTCATGAAAATGAAGGTTAACAGCATGATATTTATTGGATATGTCCGTAATATGCCTAATTACTCCAACAAATTACATGCATAGCACTTAGTTTCTCATTAGAGTAATGACACAATTACAAAAAAAAATGATTGGAATAATTTAATAAACTTTTTATTTCTTTATGCTGTAGTAACTCAATAGATGGGGACGCAATAGAGATTGGCATTTCTAAAGCAGACACTATGGTCCTCAACTGGAAAAATCCTGTGTCATGTTGGAGGAGTTTTTGGGATCTTCTTCACAAGTGAGGGGAGAATAGAATAGAATTTGATTTGTCCAACATCAAGGTTACAGAAATACGTCTTCAGCGTGGGTCAAAACTCAGTATAAGACATAAAAACACAAAAATGTAGACTAAAAATGATACATCAATCCTTAAAGAACCACTAATAAAATCACTATGAGTTATGTAAATTTCATGTTGAGGGCTTTGATTGCAGTGGGAATGAAGGGTTTTTTTGGATTACTTTTTTTGTCTTGTGGAACTTTTTGTCTCCTGCCTGAAGGGAGAACACTGAAGGAGTGATGAAGAGGGTGAGAAAGTTCCTCTGTGATCAGAGTGGCTATCCTGATCACAGCATGTTGTACAGAAAGGACAGTGGTGAACCAATTATTTTCCAGCTTGATTTGTGATCCGTGACAATTTTGTTTTCTGTTTTATGGAGTGGGACGTTGACTGGCGGGTCTTTGTGGCATCAACAATAATTTGAACACAATTGGTGAACCTCTTGATTTACCAATTGTTTTTCATCCTAATCCTTACCCATGATCATCAGCTCTGATTGAAAGAACAAAATCTTGAATATAAGTAGCCAAAAAATGAACTTCCTTCACAGGATATCTGGACTCTTGCTAAGGGAGGTAAAGAGTTCTGCTATTCATGAGCAGCTGGGAGATGAGCTCTTGGTTTTGCATGTAGGGAGAAACCAAATAGGGTGGTCTGGGCATCTAATCAGGATATTCCCTGAACTCCTTGCTGACAAGGGATTCCAAAGGTAGTCCCAGAACCGACTGGGGGGAACACTTCATGATCTTTCTGGAAGCTAGAAGATATGGCCATGAGAAGTTGGGGCTTTTCTCGTGAGGCCACTGACCACGGATGAAGCAGAAGACAAGAACGACAAGTTCAAAGAATATACTGATAACCCAAACTTTTGCACTCTAAAGAAGAATAACAAGAATAAGATTACTCTTAGCGGAACAACCTAGTTTACAGTACAACTGTTATTACCTAGCCTTAAAATAGAAGTGTTCACTATATTGAACATGTAAACTGGTTCTTGTTCTTCTTTAGTGATATAATCAGTCTCCAGACAGAAAAAGTAAGGTTTTCTTTAGTTTTCTGACAGGATGAGTGAACGCAGAGCTCTGCATCATCTGTTAAACTGCAACCTACTCTGAAACCACATCCTCCCACCTCAGCCAGGAGATATGTCAGCAGCCTCTATCAACCTCAGCATAGTTGTTTGGCAGTAAAAACCAAACCAAAACAGCATTTTCTCTTGCTTCCTGCATTTTTATTTGTTTTAATTGTTGATTTTAAAAGTGCCAGCAATTTTCCAGTCATTTTCATATAATTACCAGGATCTTATGTGATGCGTTTGCACACCATTTGATGTGCATTAAATTATTTCCATTATGTGCAAGTTTACACACTTTTAAAAGTCCTATCCTAATTACTTGTTTAAAACAAATAATTCAAATGATGTTAAATAGAAGTCAATCCATACAGTTAGACTTAAAGAACTTTCCAAAATGTTTCCCTCGGCTTCTCAATCATGAGAATCCAGAAAGCAGACCGACAGTAAATAATTGATAAAGTCACGTAGAAGAAAAAACTCAAGTGAAAAGCTCTATTTTCTTTAACAAGTCTATGCACTGCAAAGTGTGCAGAATTTAAAGTCATCATGATGAAATCTAGTTCTCATCCCAACATATTCCTCCATCCAATGACTGTAGTGCCCTCTTGTGAGAGAAAAAGGTTAGTAAATGGGAGTTTCTTATAAACTTGTGCAGTGAGTTGGATTTTAATGCTCCTAATGATAAAATATGTTGCTTTTCAAAAGTTTCTCCCACAAACTAACAAACAGAAGTTTTGGCTTCATGTCACCTGTTCTGATGGGATTAGCATTAAATTAGTTGGTTTTAAGTTAGTAAGTTGAAGCTAACTGCAGAGAAAAGTCATTAAAACATTTAAAGCTGTGGATTTGGGACATGTAAGCCATAATCGTATTGGGGTCAGGTTCAACCAAGTTTTTGCACACTTTCCTAGCAGAGACTGGTTCTGCTCTAGATTAGACTCCACAGAGTAGGATCACTGTCACATTATGAAGCATACAGCATATTTCAGCTCATGGTATATTTAGCTGGAGAGACTCTGCCCATGGCCATTATGTGCTCCCCTTAGCATCCCAGACACTCAGTTCCCAGGTATGTGGGTGACTCATGGGACTTTAGCCTCCTCAGAACACACTGACATAGTCGTTATGTGTGTGTAAGGAGTCTTAGAAAGACACAATTTTCTCTAAATGCAATATTTACATTTTCTGAAAAGCCAGACTCTCAAACTAAAACTGGGTCACTTTGGAGTGTGTTAACGTAAATGCAGACGATTGCACAGTCCAGAACAAACAAAAAGCAGACAATGCTACGGAAGAAGACATATTTATTTATGTGCACAATTTATTCACATAATTCCAAAGAATAATAAGCTATTCATCTTTTAAACTCCTCATAAATACTGTAGTTTTTTTTCCCTCCATTACTTTACAAATATGTTTCTGTGCAGAAGCATTGCAGTACTGCATAATGCTGGTTGTTATCTTTCCAATGACGGCTGCATACATTTTCTTTTGTTGAACCATGGAGTGGCAGTCGGTGATGAGTATTGAGCCATTTATTTACCGTCTTAAAAATGGGACAGCTAACTTAGTCTGGGAAAGTGGCCAGATGTGATAATATGCCAGCTTGTAAATCATCTGTATAGACTGTTTAAAATTTAGCTAGAGTACACAGAGACAATTAAGCAGTCCTCTATAAATCCTAAACATGTAAGCTGAGATACGTGCAATCACTAGCAGTTCTTGATGAAATATAACATAATTAGATCTTGAGATGAACAAGTACCATTAAGTTTAATTTCCCATTGAGGATTGATAAGTATATTAAATTCAATCGAGATAGCACTATACTTATGATGATGTCCACATTGAGCAGAAAATCTAAGACAATAATCGACTTACTGAGATATGAGTGTGATACCAAACTATTTTTGTTGTTTGATTTTGAAAAAAAAAATCAGGGTAAAATAAAATAAAAACATTTGCAATCAAATTTATGATTATTAAAGAAGTTTATGGCAATCTAATTTTCAGACGTGCCTCATTCCCCTGGACTGCAAAAGCATCTTGTAACTAATCATAACAAAGAAATGGTGATGCTTTTGGCTAATATGTTTTGCAGTAGTTAAACTGAGACTAAAATAGTAAATAAATAAAAACCAGCAAAGAAAAATGAAATGAAAAGGTGTTGTTTCACAGATGCCACAGGAAGTGGGAATCACTCAAAATTCGATTCTAGACATTTTAATAGAGTGTAATAACATTTTTGTTTATTTATGTCCACATCTGGCCAAACTCTATGAGAGACAAAAAAGTAATTAAAAATTCCATTTTGTTTCGATGTCTTCTGCTTATCCAGGGCTGGGTTGCAGGGGCAACAGGTTTCTCTCACCCTGGCTGCATCTTCCAGCTCACCCTGCAGGATCCCGAGGCATTTCCTGGCCAGCTGTAAGACATAGTTTATCCAGCAGATCCGGGTCTTAGGTCTAGGTCTCCTCCCGGTGAGATGTGCTCGACACGGCTCACCAGTGAGGTGCTCGGAAGGCATCCTAACCAGATGCTCAACCCCCCACCCCTATCTGGATTCACTCGACCTGGCGGAGGAGTCATCTCTACTCGGAGCTTCTCCTGGATGGCAGAGTTCCTCACTCTATTTCTTAGTGAGAGCCCAGTCACCCTGCGGAGGAAGCTCCTTTTGGCCGTTTGTTGTCTTGTTCTTTCAGTCACCACTCACAGCTGGTGAGGGTGATATCGTAGATCGACTGGTAAAGTGAGAACTTTGCTTTTCGGCTCAGCTATGTCCTACGAATCAATGCAGCGTCCTTATTATTACAGACGTCGCACTTATCCTTCTTTTGATTTTCCGCTTCATCCGTAATTGAATATGTTTGAATAAATTTCAAGGGACTGACTTTTTCAGGTCTCAGTTCCATGCAAGATTTTTTTTTGGAAAATAGCTGACTAAGATGCAATGCTGAAGAAACTAGAGTCTCAATAGCTGAGGTGTAGAAAAAGTTTGTTACATTCTTAAAATACTCATTTGGGTGACATCTGCTTTTAATTCAGATGCTTTGAAATAGTGGCTGATTTAAAGCTTCATTTCAAGCTTTGGTAATTTTCTGCACTCAGGCAGCCATAACAAGAACAAATTTGGCATCCTTATTTCACTGAGTTTCCGCTCCAAGTAATCCTTAGCCAATAAAAACCAATCTGGCAGTGACTCCACTTATTTCTTACTTTCCACTTTCTTCTTCTCTTATCTCTGCTTCCTCCAACAATGTCCTCTCTTGTCTTGTTTCTGAGAGAATCTTTGAACTGTCCCTGTCTGGCAAGTACTCGAGAACCCTGCTGACCAGAAACTGGAGCCTTTTTTTCTCCACTACTTCACCTCACTAAACTGAACAACTAACAACTGCTCTTTCCACAGTTGTAGTTTCCACTTCACCCTGGATGTTGCTCTTAATGCCATATATTGTTCTCCTAATGTAGAAGAGGTTAGGGGCTTTGTGTCTAATTATCACCACAGTGTCAAGAGTCCCTTTTATTTTACTAAATGCATATCCCATTACATTTTACAAGAGTGAGACAGTAATGAGAACAGAGCTGATTCTAATTAATCCGATATGGTGCTCAGTGAATGCATCGGTTGGCATGTGATGCCATGCCAAAGAGCACACACTCATCTTGTGATACAGAAGGTTGTTGAGGAGAAAATGTGAATCCAACTCTCGATCTTTATCTATATATATATATATATATATATATGTATATATATATATATATAGACATACATCTTGAATTAGCCCAATGGCCTCACAGCAAGAAGTCAGGGTTTGAATCCTTAGATTTGGAACACTTGTCTTTCTGTGTGGAGTTTGCATGTTCTCTCCATGCATGTTGTCTCTGAGTTTCCTCCCATTCTCCATAAAGATACATGTTAGGTTGATTGGCCGCTATGAATTTGTCCATAGGAATGAGTGGGTGTATAGATGGTTGTGTGTGTGTAGCCCTGCGACAGACTGACAACCTGTTTGGGATGTTCTCTGCCTGTCGCCTTAAATCAGCCGGGATAGGCTCCCGGCACCCACCGCAATCCCATTGTGGATGGACTGTTCAGTAGACTGTTCATCCATATATGTATATAGATCCACCCTGACTTATAACCTTGTGTGTTTTCAAAGTGTTCAGTCTAATTCCATAATTTCATTTGAATCAATAGACGTCTTTGAATTAAATGGAGAAGTTTACTCAGTATTAAATAAACAGGCACATTTCTCTGTGCCTACTGTTGAAGGATTTAGAGATTTTTTTTCAACCCTATATCTTAACAGATTGAAGTATTTTTGCAAGATTGGTCTCAAGTCACAAATGTAGTAGGTGGACACTGAGATGTTACATTTCTCTCCAGATGGTGGAGCTTTATCACTGTCGTACAGTGTGCACAGAGCGACTGCTCTGAGAGAAAAGAAACTGAGATGTTAGACGGGAAAGCATGACCAAGTAATAAAATTATTGTGTCTGAAATCTTACAACTTACACAGTCAGACACAAATTTTGTATAATTATGTTTAAGTGCTGGGAAAGAAATTAAAGCAACAGAACTTTGTCAACGATCTGAAAAACAAGATTTTATTTTCTCAGCTTCAAGCGATTACTACACAATGAGTTTCAGCAGAACGGGCTTGCTAGGTTTAAAGGAAAACAATACAGGACTCAAAGCAGCTGAATTAATACTACAATCTGCTTAGATTATCTAGATCAGTGAGTGTTGCAACACAAGGCCTTGTGCCTGATAAGCTTCCACAAAAATATCACACAACTATAAATAAGCCCTGTGGTTTAAATCTGTAAATTAGATTTAGCTTTTATCTTCACCTCGCCATTTATCCAAACATTAATCCTTGCCTTGAAAATGATTGAACTTGGGAAAATACTTGATCTCAGGAGAGCAACATTGCTGAGTCTTTTTTCTCCCACACTTTCACCCTACTAATTATTGAATTGTTAAAATGAAATCTTTCTCTCTTGCTTTCTCACTGTGAATTATACATTGAGAAAAAATATGGCCATATGTGTCTCAGTATGCCACCCATGTCCTAGTACAGACCAGGATAACAGTATCACTTGGCTCAACTATCGCAACATTTTCTAGCAGGCCTCTCAGCATACACAGTTGAAACTCCCAGATGGTCCAGAACACAGAGGGGCATCTGGTGCTTGATCAATCAAAGACCAGCTTATGACAACGCTTACTGAACTCCACTAGCTACCCATGGTTGACTGGCTCAAATCCAACTTCTTCTGAGTAACTACAGCTATACAGCAAGTCATCTCCTGAAGCCTTAATACCACATACTTACGGATTTAACCATATTTTACTTGAGTAGTTAACACTGATAACAGATTATTCCTACAGAGAGTCTTGGATTAAACTCATTTCTCAATCATTTCTGTCAACCCAGCATTGATGCAGAAACAGTACGTGTGGTATGTTTCTCTCAAATAACAGTTTAATGGTTGGCTGTTTTTCATTTAATCATCTGATGACTTAATTGTTAATTTGCAATTGAAAAACGACATGATATAGTAACTTACATTTTTTAATTTCCCATGGGTTTACCATTAATCCTACGCTTTACCACAGTGTTGGTTGCAACCATGTGTTTAATCACTATCATATTTATCTGACTTGTTTCACTATTTTGTGAGATTGAAAAAGCAAAGTGTGTTTTTTTTTTCAAGGGTTTCTGCTCTGTTTTGGGATTTTCGTGCCTTACATAAAAATGTTGAATCCCTGAAGCCAGCAGGGTAAGAAAGGACTCCAGAATATCAAATTGAGCAGCAACACAGGCGAACATAACACTGATTGAATTAGATAGTTTCAGAGGAGGAACTGATGTGACACTAGGTTATACAGTGGCTTTAAAAAGAATCCACTGAGATACGCATGCGAAAGTAGTTCAAATGAGTTTCACTGATTGAATATGCAGCGGTGAAACAGTTGATCGATTACCTGCTGCTGAGATTAGCTGACTTATTCATGAATGGGCTAAACTGACAAGGTTGTGTTGTGTACTTGGCAAAATTTTGCAAAAACAAATTTTCTGATTATTTTTAGCTTCGATAAAGTGACTTTTATTGGAAGAGTTTGATTTAATAAACTATCAAGAAATACAAAGAGAGAAAAAAGTTGCTGAGCAAAGGAAAAGTTTTTCTTTTATTGGACTTATGTGATCTCATTGCAGTAATAGAAAAAAAAATGTGTCTATGGGATGGAGGGATGTAAAACTACTTTATTGCTGTGTGGAACAAAAATCTGCCTCTTTGAATGATACAGTCAGTAAAATCTAGTTGATGTACCACATTTATCAGATTTCTATCTGCGACGTGCTCATATCTGAGAAGAACGAAAAGCACATCTAAAGTAAGCAGAACAAATATTCCTGAAATGCATATTTAAAGGTTCCCTGGTCTATGATTATACCACAGTCTTCCACTGATACCTGCTTTCATCCATCAATGTGTGCCTCATGAAAAATTGAGGGCAAATAAAATATGCAAAAAGTCACACCTGTGAATGTTTAGACAAACCAAAGTTTGTCTGCGGATCAGCAAATCCAATCCACACAGGAAGAATGACATTAATGCCATGGCAAGTTCTTTTGAACAACTTTTTGAACTTCCATTGGGCAGAATACAGATTTCTTGGCAAATCAAATAAAACAGTTTTACTCCCCCAATCTAGTTCATTTTCAGCTGTATAAGAGAAGAAAACAATTAAGAGGACAGTTGACAAATGCATTTTGCAAACTCGTTTCAGAGCGGCTTCGACTGTCACTGGTGCATATCTTTAATCTAAGACACAGCCTCATGCCATGCAAGTTATGTATTTATTTATGCTCTTTTCAGCGGTGAGATGTCATGGTGCTTTAAGCCAAACTGTGGATGTGATACCTTGTTAAATTATATATTATATTACAGATAAATGACTCTGACAGGAAAATAAATTAGTCATTTTTCTCCTCTTTAATATATTTGACCCTTTCTTGTCCAGTCTTGTGAAATCTAAGACGTTTGTCTATGAACTTCAATTATCGCACATGTCCCTGCACAATTTGGATACTCTCTAATTGGATCAATTTTTCAGTTCTAAATTCTTTTCACTGGTGCACACTGGTATGTAACCCTTGAGCATGATGTGTACTAAAGGAGAAGGTATAAAATTATGAAAATAAAAAGTAGTAAAATGTGATATGAGAGGTCAATCAGTCGTAGTTAAATTAGTAATTGCAATTATAAATTAAACTATATTAACAGTGAATTGAATGGATTAAGGTTAAATAACAAAGAGGGAGTGGGGGAAGGATCTGTTGGACCCATCAGGACCTGACCACACAAAGTGAACCTAAGTGGGTCAGCGCTTGATCTCTTTTAAATTTTTAAAAAATGTTATTTAATTAATTTTTTATATTTTTGTTATATTTTAAATGCCTGTGTTTTCTGTGGCTTTTAGCTGGACCTGACCTGACCCCAGGAAGAGTAACTGTCAACCTAATGACAGCTAATGGGGATTGATAAAAATAAACGATGAACAATAAACCTGACAGGAAATACTGTGGAGAGAAAAGAGAACAAAAGGAATGGGAGGAGTGGTAGAGAAGAGGGATAGGGTACAGAAGAAAAAGAGAGGAGTACAAAGTAAAGAGATAATCTGTAGTTACAGTATTCGGCATCAAAACCAACCTGTTCAATTATCTGAAAAGCTATAACATTGATTGGGAGCAAGGAACATAGCAGACAGTAAACAGTGTGGCACAGTGTGCGTGTGGGAGTAAACGTACACGCATGCTGCCCATGTAAACCATGTGCTTATAAGGGGGTAATAGATCTTCCCCAATTCCAAAATGAAACACTGCTGTTATTACACCCCGGAATGGGAGAGAAAGAGAGACACACGTAACTTAGGTCCACTCTCACCCCAGTTCTGGGAGGAGGCCCATCCACCCAGCCAAATGCAGGAGAGGCCCTCCTACAGAAGTTTCCCAGGCACCAAGGGGCACAGGTGTGCCCTACTGCCAGGACACCCAGGCTAATAGGCAGACGTTCTATCCTTATCCCGTTGCAGCAACTAGTCTCGGAAGCCGAGGCACAGAGTGAGAGGAAAGCAATCACCCCAAGAATCCAGAAGCCAACACCACCTAGCCAAAGGCACAGCAGAACCAGGTCGCCACCGATTCAAACACCACAGCCTGAAATGCCACAGCCAGGCGCTCATGCACCCATAGCTGCACCCCCACTGCCCTTCCTCACTCCCGTGATCCCTGTCCTCCACAGCACTTACCCTTTAAAATCAGCCCATCCAGCAAATCTTTGATTCTGCCATTGCATTTAAGTAAACCTTCAGACATTTTTATGACTTTTGCATGTCGAGTTGTCTTTATACTGTCATTTTATGCAATAAATCTAAAGGGTAATGTTAACTACTGAATGCACAAGTAAAACAGGTTGTTTTTTTCCCCCTTGCATTTCAGCAAAAACGTGTGAAAACAACAAAATTCACTGTTATTTTGCTACCTATCCATTTGTAAATGACAACAATGTACCTTTTATAGTTGAACTGGAGTTGTTTTTCTTACAGTATACAGTAAAAAAGTTAAACGTTCCTCCATTCATTCTTCCCTTTCCATGCAACAGTAAAGTCATCTGAGGATTTCCAGGATGACAAGATTCAGAAGTACTCTGGAAGTCCAAACTGGCGAGGAAGAAGAACTGCTGAGTGTGCAGTTCCCGCTGTGCTCCTGTGCTTCTCACAAGTTTGTAAAGCAGTCCTCTGGTTCCACAAAATGTGCCTTCGTCTGCTCACTTGTGGAGGTTTTTTTCTAAAGCTATCCCTGGTGTGTAACTGTGTTTGCAAAATAAATACAAAATCCTTTAAGAACATTGTCCTCAAAGAGCATCTTGCCTGGTGTGCTGAAAAACTAGATAGCTATATGTTGAACATTGAGCACAACAAAAAAATTCATAGGTTATTTACAACTGAAAATGCTGACTTGCTTATTTTTAAAAGGTACATTTTTTTTCCTCCATCATTTATGTGATTTGGGAATGCATTTTCAATGTGTTGAATATAAAAAAATGAGTTGTTCTAGCAAAACAAGACAGAATATTGTTCATAGTTTCAGAATTTTCTCCTACTAAGGTTGAAGAAATGCTTCTATACCGCACACAGGAGTCATTAGGGAGACCGTGTTAAATTCATTGACTGAGGTGGAAGATAATCTTGTACAGGTATAAACTTACAAAGCAGCTGCAAGATCATTGCAGATCACATTATTAACTGGGCTGTAACCTACATCATAATCCCATGTGAAACCAACTGCTGTTGGCATTGTTCTCATTATAATGGATATTTTAAAACGTGCAAAGAACCACTTAAACTCTTTTGAACACGACAAGAAAAAGATCTCAGAGAAAAGAAACATACAAAAAAAAAGAGGTTTAAAAAAAAAGAAAAACAATACTACCACATCAAAAGATTTTTCTTAAACTATAACACTAAAACATAGAGATGAACCAGCCAAAACAATGAATTACAACATTTTACATTATTCATAACATTACTATTTCTGCTATTCAAAATTTCTTGTTTAAATGTAATTATGCAACACATTGAGTTAAATCAAGCATGCGTTGGACACTGTAAGTCCTACAGGGAGATGCTGGAAAACAAACATTGCACTATTTTATTTGCATCGCTCTACTTTCTCTCCTGAGGCCCCATTTCTGCATTCTTCTACGTAATTGCACACTTCTTATAAAACATGGCATGTTTTATCAGACATAGTGACATTTTCCTCAGTAGCTAAAACAGAGTTCATGACCTAGTTGTCAGCTTCACACCTGCCACATGTGTGGGAGGTGGGAAAAAACAACTAATGGCTCTGTTTCAAGGTTTTTTATTTTTTTTAATTATTGTCACACAGACCAAAGGTTTCCTAATATGTTGAAAGACAATTATTACTTATTGCTGCAATAAGCTTACTTAATTTGCTCACCTGACCTACGGCTATTTTTAATAGATTTTTCCACTACATTTCTGTGTTTTTGGCTCATACGACGAGGATTATTTGAGTCATTATTAAATTTAGATGCATTTTCTTTTCCAATATTCAAGACAATCAGGTTTACTGTTTTGCGTTCGTCTGCCGTAATTTAATGATAGAAGAAATAAAGTATTTTAATTTGTAACAAAACATAAACTATTCATGTTGTGAAAATGACCTGAGTCATTAAGTATTTGGATTTTGCACTCTTAGCCTAATGGGGACTTTGCAGCATCTAATGAGGCCTGTTATTAAGAAGCAGTCACATGGTACTGTCTTATCTTCCGCCTTATTTCCACTGCTCGGGAGCAGATCACATCACCACCTCCTCAATCACCAGGGTACATGTAATGACCATTTGGTGTTTCTTTTTTAAGCCAAGATTAGAGCCTGTGTCGATAACACTGTGTAGTGGAAATAATTGTCCTCTCGTCTGTAATTAGAGTTTGGCCTTCTGGCTACAGGTTCCGTTAAATATTGTTTTTAACCAAAGAGATCATAAACATGCATACAAAACACAAGTACTCAGCCAACCGTGCAAATTATTTGATCAGACATAGTTTTGAACTTCAGTTTTTAAAATGAACAAATAACTTCTCTTGAAAATGATTAAAAGAAAAAAAAAAATTAAACAAGCAATTATTTCCAAAGAAAACCAATAATATGATTTGTGGAAAACTTTTGAATTGCATTGAAAAAGAATCATTTTTCTACAAGCGTGACATAGGTGTATTTTTAATTTACTTGCCAACAAAAGTCTTCTGAACCACTTATCCCTGATGGGGTCACAGTGGGTGCCTCAGCCTATTCCGGCTGATTTGAGGCGAGAGGCAGGAGACACTCCGAACAAGTTACCATTCTGTTGCAGAGCCACACACACATAACCATCCACTGACACATTCATTCCTCTGGGCAATTTCACAGCAGCCAATCAACCTACGCGTAACATGCATGTTTTTGAAGGGTGGGAAGAAACAGGAGTATTTGGAGAAAACCCACACATACATGGGGTGAACATGCAAACTCCACCAAGACAGGCAAGTGCTTCAAGCCTTGCCCCTCTCCGCAACTCGAACCCTGACCTTCTTGCTGTGAGGCCACTGCGCTGAACACTGCACCACCATGCCGCCAATCTTGGATGTTGGTAAAATAATTAGAAGCAGCATGTAGCAGCAAATGTATCACACGTATGCAGTCCAGTTAATATCATTTATACACACATACCGTAGGAATCTGATCAACTGATTATTCATTTAAAGGGAACGCTGGTATAAAAATATAATTTACCTTCACATAAAAATTGCAACATTGTAAAAACCTTTTAAATCTTTTTGAAAGTCAACAGAAAGTTTTAGATAATATGAAGTTCTACTTGTAATAAGAAGTCATATCAGATTAAAAAGAGAAAAAAAAATAACCTGTTAAAGCCACGCTGGTATGAAGTGGGATTAAAAATATCAGATCCATGTTTGGGGTTCTTTTGGCAAAGCCCTCATCTAAAAATTGATTACTGTAAGCCCAAAGTGAAAAGTTTATGCACTCAAAAAAGTCTCACGCGAGAAACATGATAGAACTGGTCTAATTCTATTTGAGATAATCTTGATGACAATGATGCTGCATTCCAATCACTCCATAACATTTTTGAAGGAAAAATGTAGGACTTGAGTAATTTGATTTGGACTTTATGGATTTTAACACAAAATGTAGCAAAATCCATGCTTTATTAAATTTTATAGCGCATAAAATTACCTTTTCCCATCTGCAGCTCCTTCGATCGGCTGCTTTTGCCACAACTATCACCCCATACGCTGTGAGCGATAAACAGTTAAGGCGTGACTGCAGGCTGAATCCTGAATGACAACCTGATAGAATTTTTATAGATGGGCTTATGACATGATGCCCAGCTTAGGCAAGTATCAGAAGAGCTGTCATTTTTGTGACAACACAAACAAGCCCTGGAAAATAAATAATAAAATATTGAGGAAAATCTTATTACATACTTTTATTATCTTTTTCCCCCCTCATTTTATATTAAATCCAGTCATCTATAGTTTTATCATTACTGACAACATTCAATTTAAAAACAACCCACATACCTGATATTTATCGGTGATTGAGAAAACAGCCAGGTCAAGACTCATTGAATGACTAAGGGAATGACAGCAAAACAGAAAACTTGTTTAGCTTACCAGAAAATGTAAAAAATATGTATGCAATGTAAAATAATGTATGTTTGTTAAGGCAGGGCAAATGATGCTAACACATATGCGTTCGATTTTGAGGATTTGAGTATATGTTTTAGCTTTTCATTTGCTGACACCAATTGCTGGCATCCTTCTGTCTCTAGAGACAATCGAGTCTGCCCCTGGATACTTTTCTGTTTGTGCAGCGTCAGCTGTGGCTGAATAAGCTGATGCAGGAACTGTAGCTCCTACCACACTTGCTGCAAATGTGATAGGTTGTATGAGTCAAGGGTGGAGCAGTGGCAGACTGACTTTATTGCTATTTCTGGGTCTTTGTAGTCTCGCGCTTAATCTATCTGTTCTACTTGGCCTGCTTAATATCAATTTTGACCGTTGCACGCCACCTATAGCGGTCAGAGGTCACTGACTCGAGATCCGCTGCATTGATGTTGCATGACTTCAGACTCTTCTTGGAGGCATCTTTCTACCACAGGGCAGGTCGTTCAGCTCCTCATAGAGGATGTTCATTGGAGTGCTGTCATTGTCCATCCTGCATACCTGGCTTAGACAGCGGAGGCGCCTCTGTCGGACGGTAGCAGACATACTGGACGTGCTCGTCTGGGTCAGGACGTCTGCGTTGGATACTCGATCTTGCCAGGTGATGCCTTTAGGAATGCCAATAAGAAGACACCATATACTGTACATGTGACTATGGAATAATAATGATCTACTAATCTCCTTTTTCATGTGTTTTAAATATTCATAGGTCTTTGGTTAACATCAAATAAAAACATGCTTATGTAACTGATGTGTTTACATTTTTCAACTGCAACCTTCCTGTACAATGGAAGAAATGCAGCACATCAAATACCTTATTTTGCAGTTCGAGCTGACATTTTTGTCAAAGCAAGGTCTGTGACATGGCTCTGCAACCTTTCCAAATGAAGAGTCAAAATGAATGCTCCACACTTGCATCATACCAGAACAGATATTAGATTTTGTTGTTGATATTTATCAAAAAGTGACAGCAGTAGGGCAAAAGGGGAATTACTGCCCACTTAAATGCCACAAGGGAGCACTTTTTCTAAAATATTTCAATCTAACAGGTTGCCATCTACAAGGACATGGATAAACACACGTATGCAGTATAAACGTTGGCATATAGATACAGGATTAGTATTTGTAACATATTGAGTAAATGTCGACAACAGACATTCTTAATGGAATAGAGAGATACGATCAGTTCTAAATTATTATTATTACTCAGCCATCGGGTGTTTCTAATTTGGTGCAGGACACAAAGTAAATGTTCAAGAATAAATTTGCAAGGGGCAAGGTTACAACACTTATTACAACATGTGGGTTTTTTTTGTTTTGTTTTTGCTTGTTTTTAATCCCCTCCGGGCACAATTTGCAAAGTCTTAGTAAACCTGGCTGAAGGGTAGATGAGAATGAATTTGAGCTCGTAAAGATTAACATTGTGAAGAAAAGCTCCAAGTCTGTTGTCATGGTGACATCTACACAAAGGGCCTGCAGACCTCAGCCTTTCCAGCTTCATTATTTTCAGGGCAAAAAAATGGTACATTATTGAAAGTAAAATTGACTTCCCTCGGTGGAAATGGACAAAGAAGAATGTAAAGCAAAAGCAAGTCTGAAGGCACAAAATGAGTTCTGGAATTACAAATTGTTTTCCATCTATTTTCCCTCTGACAACAATAAAAGTGTTGCTTACAGAGCATCTGCCATAATGGTCAGATGTTTGCCGGGACATATTTGCTTTTTACAAAGTCAAACCCATTTCGCACGGCATCATAAGATAAACTCAGAAAGGCTGAAGTCTCTTTCAGACATTTGTGTACAAGCTTCTGTCGGATTCAGATAAAAGTATTTTCTCTACAGTTGAAGGCCTCTTTGTGTTTTTGTTGCTCCTGGGAACAAATTTCATTGGACTGAGTGTTTTATAACCAGGTTATTATGTTGTGATGTGTGCAGAACGTGGCTTATCTGGACAAAATTAACATGAGCAATTACCAAGAAATAGAAAAAACATATGCATGGTCTCTTCTATGGATTCATAAACTTAATTATATTCATATGGTCATGTACATTTTCCCAAATCCAAAATGTATCAACTTGAAGTCATTTTCTGTTTCTGTGTTACATTTCATTCAATGCCAAAGAGTTCTTTCCGACCATGTTCTGTCGTCTTTCAATACTTCTTATGCAGACGCAGGTTCAATAAAATTCAGACTGCAACACTCAGGTGTTAAAAAAACCCACAAATATACTAATATTTATGCAGCATCAATAGATGGCAGTAGCATCACACTATGACAAAAAGGTGCAGATTAATACCTTTTGTTGCATATCTTATCTTCACCAAACAAGCAATAACATGCCTTTAGCCATGGTGAAAAAAAATTTAAGAGTGCAATTATTGTTTATCAGATTCTGTGTCTATGGGTTACAAGATTAGATTAAAAGATATTTGTGTTTATTTTAATTCATTACCTTACAGAAGGTGTATGAAAACACAACATGTGATTAAATGAGGGTGTTGCATTTTATTCTATTTATTAAGCACTGCATCGGAAAGATGGAATCCTCTTTCAATTTTTCTTATGATATAATGCGTTGGCTCTCTCAGGACATGTAATTAGAGAGTTAGCAGGGTTTGAACAACTTTGAAACTCACACTCAGCAACAGATTTAGAAAGTGTGGGGTAATTGCATTTGCCTCTTATCTTAGAAATTGGATCCACTCCAGCGCCAGTATGGAAATCCTCAGTTTGAGTCAAGGAAGGAGTCTGTTCACGTGGAAGCTGTGGATTTTTATAGGCATGACAAAGCTAAGAAGTTTAGGTGGTAGCAGTGAACTGGGGAAAAAGAGGACCATGACAGATTTAGCCTCAGACTGGCTTTAATGGTGTGAGCTGCAGTTTTAGCTGAAGAAGGCTTGCTGCAGGGACTGATGGTCGCAGCAAGATCTTGTCATAAAGTAGTGATTAGTGACTATTTACATGACTGTACGTCTAAAGTTGAAAATAAGACAAGTAGAGGAGTTGGGACACAATCCTTGCCATGTGAAGTCATATTGAGTGAACATCCCCCTCACTCTTCAGGAGCACGACTTACTCAATATGTTGTTTATGCTCTAAATTATATACAATGAAGCAGCAGGATCTCTGCCACTCATATTCCTCTCTGCAGTAGGTGTTCACCTGCAGTTTCTCTGAACCTCGTCATTAGTTTAGAAAAAAAAACTTAAAAGAGTTTTCCTTTCTCGTTATCGTGACTTATTTTTAACTAGAGTGGACATTGTGTGATCTGCCTGGCTCATGTTAGAGATGAATGTGTGTACAGAGCTCACATTCTGAATCCTCTCTGTTGGTCTGATGGCCAGATGGGTCAGTGATTGTGCAGTCAGGGTTTGGCGGGCCCCTTCTGTTATCTGCAAAGGTCCACTCATGGGATCTATACCCTAGAGATGAGAAAGAACCTGGATAACAAGGTACAAGGTTTGCAAGCTGCTGTTGAGCTGCAACACTCACTCAAACTCTACACAGGTACACTGAGGACTATGCATTGTGCCATCTATGACAGAAAGTGTGTGGTATAGATATGCATGGCTTTTCCCTCACTCCTGCAGGACACAAATCTGTCAGTGCAAGGTTTTTACTGAATAACAGAAAAACGAACAAAAGACATTGTTATTCTAAGCTGCAGGCAGATTTGATCTTTCATCTTCGGAGACAAGCTTTCCACAGAATGATAACATCTTTGTAGGGATATTTTTCTTTATTTCTGCTAAATCTAAATTTATTTATTTAGTCAAGTCATCTTCAACCATGATTGCAGTCCATTAACTCCATTGTGAAGATACATAATTGATGCAGCCTTTGGGTAGAGTTTAATCAAATGGAGAGGGCTCCACACTTCACAACCATCTGAAAAATGAGAAATACAATTCCCTGTGATGTAGATTGCAAGGTAAGACTATAATTCACACTTTGAATTGATTTATCATCATTTGACTGCACACTTCCTGCTTAATGTTCAGAGCAAAACTCATGCTTTATAAGCTTTTGAAGATGGATTCAGATAAAGCAGCGTTGTGCCTCTGCTTAAATCAACATTAAGAAGAAAACCTGAATATATACACACCCACAATCAAAACATTTGTAACTAATCTGTTTATTTCCCCAAGAAATTGTGGTTTCTGGCTATTTTCTATACCTATTGAGATTTTACTTTAATTTAATCTTTGTTTGATGTGGTTTTGCATCAATCAAGCCAACATTTTCCCCATATCGTTTTTTTTCTCTATGGGTATGTTTTTCTTGGAAGCATTGGTGGGTGGGATGGGTATGTCAAATTGTATTATTAATGCTATGCTTCCTGAAATAAAGGGCTTTGCTTTTGAGTTAAATTTCACAGCCAGCCAACGCTAGCTGTCAACCCTTGCAAAAGCAAGAGGTGATTTTTCTCGGTGCGTATGCTCTTGGCTTTTATTTAAGCCCTCAACTTTGATAGAGTTGTAAAAAAATAGACTTTTTCTATCATCTTAAAGTGAGTTGTATCTTCTATATAGCCTATGCAGAACACATACAAGACATTTTCACAGCCTTTACTCATAAGTCTTTTCTAGTTGGTTGCACTCCTGTTACAGCGAGAGGAAATTTGGGAAAAGTGCCTGATTAGTGCACCTACTCAGCTGAAAAATCTTTTGAGTGGTTGTCTCATTCGGCCATCTTTATAGCACAGCAGTCAATTAAATCCATAAAGTCAGATTTGTAATTTCCACGTAATCATTAATTGAAATTAGAAGTTTAGTTATTGAAGAGATTAGAAGGAAAGACAGGAGGAGAAGCAGCGAGAGACAAAAATACCTCAGCCAGGGATCTCTCGGATGAGTGAAGATAAAGGAGGTGACCGAGCTAATTGTGAAGTGTCACAATCCATATCTCTTATGACTGTCAAACGAGCAAATATAAAATGTATTCCCTCCTCCTACCCGACTCCCTCTCTACAGGCTAAACGTGGCGAGAAATAGGAATAAATACCAGGAGACAGTAATGTGATGAGAATGATGTCTGGTCTCTTCAGCTGGTTAAAATTTCAATAACAGAAACAAACATGCATACACACACGATCTGTATATGTGTGTAATGTGTTTCTCAATGGATCAGCACATTAAATAGCGAAGTTCTGAAGGCAACAAAGTACCAAATTTTCTTACCGAACATCCTTCTTTTAAAAGAAAAATAAACAGCATAAGCAGAAAACCAGCATAATTTACTCCTGAACACCAAGCAGATGACGATAAGTAGCTGTTAGAAAACTTGGATGTTACGGTTCATGTCTAAATAATGACTACCCTTCCATCATTGATAAGAAAATCTTACCGTCATCCAAAACTGGTAACTGGCTTCTTTTCTCATAAAGAGGAAAGATCCCAAAAAAGGAGAGTAAAAACATGGAGGGGATATTAAGGCATCATCGGGAACATTTGAGTACATAATGCATCAGGGAGAAAATTTTAAGAAGACCAAAGAGTGTCTTGATTCACTCCATGTTATATCAGAGTTCAGCTGGTCACTGACGGGAAGCAGATAAGGTTTCTCTCTGGCTGCAGTTTGGATAATTGGACATTTATGGAGAGATAGGAGAGCTCAAGGCCCAAGAGCCATGAAACAGAGCTAATCTAGACTCAGCATCAGTAAATTGTCTGTGAAAGAGCGCATCAGGGGCTCTGACAAGATAAAGAAGACTTTCCTTAAAGGTGGAGCTGGACCTAAAATGACACAAAATTTTGAACGAAAAAGCCCAAAACTTCCAGGACATCTGTAACTTTGTCTGGACCCTCACCATAATTCCATAATGTACATTTTTGCAAATCAGCATGGTTGCACATAATTCTTCTTAAAAAGTAACTTTGGTGATCTAAAACAAATTCCTACTCACTCTATTTCTTTAAAAAAAACTTTAAAATATTATTCGTGCACATTTAAATACTAAGTATAGATATTTGAGTATGTGATCAATTTGAATGTACAAAGTATTTTGTTATTGATATTTTCTATATTTTGCAAGAGAAGCAAGTTTTGTCATAGTATTTAATCATATGGGAAATGGTAAGAATATGTTTGAATATACAGTACATTGAATATGTTTGAATATTTCAACCCATTTTTTTTTTATTCCAGATTAGTTGTATGCAGTAAGTCAAATGTCTTGAATATTGTAAAAGTTGGTTACGGTCTTTTTCAATGTTTGTCACACAGAGTAAACAAACCTTTCAGAATAAAATATCAGATTAATTTCCTCTGGTCCCATTTTCTCAGGAATGATTATGATTCTTTGAATTATATTCCCCACACAATCCCTGTTTGAAGTTCACTGCTCTCCTTAGATTGCTTGGAATGCTACCAGACACTTGAAATTCCCTGCTAAGGTATTAATAAAGTATAATGAATTGAATTAAAACTGTGCCAATGCATAGTTTAAAGTGGACGTTTCGTAAAAAAAAAAAAAATCAACGTTTTGAAAATTTCTGTGTGTTTGAATGTTATTCTCACATTGAAAAAAACATTCATGCATGTGTGAGTAATTCTCAAGCCCTCTTGTCCAGTATTTGAACACTACTTGTACGCCAGATTGCTCTTTGCCACAGCTTTTGTTCTTGGCCAAACCTTTTACACACTGGCGCACCCACATTTCACTCGTTCTAATGGTTCATTCTGTAAGCAGGAAGCATTTTAGTGCGTCACGTTCTGGAAAGGAATGAGTAGGGATCAAGAGGAAGGGGGATTCATATTGTTAAAATGAAGCTTTGTTCATTAGATATTGTTTTCTGAGCTAATACATATCAATATTTACATATGCCATGGGATAAGAATAACCCCATGAAAGTAGAATACCCCGTTTTTAAAACCTTATAATTTTTCAGTTTCACAATACGTGGTGCTTTGTTTCGCATCCTGTTCCAAAAGGCTGTTTTGTGTATTTCTTTTATGTAAATCTTAACTCAGTCCATCCCCACTGATTCCACGCACGGAGACATGGGCGTATGCAGTTAATATGCCAGAGGAGAGGATAGTTTTAATTGGGTATAAGTGGGGTTTTTCTTGGCTGTGCACAACAGAAAATGACAGACTGTGCATGTGAGAAGTAAAGACCATCTGGTCCCACAGGAGCTGAGAGAGATGCCAGACAAATGGAAAAAGAAACAAGAGAAAACCTGTGTGGGTTGGGATATCAATCTTTTCCTCCCTTCCCTTGTTCTTGCACACAAAAGGGGAATCGTCATCTCATGGTCATATATCATTTGTCTATGCAACAGCCTAGAGGGAGATGTTCACTCATGAAGAAACAGAAGTCTCCCAAGCGTGGCCCTATTCATATTTTTATATAATGATCAATATTGAAAATAGTAACATTAGGCCTGTAGGCAGGAACAGGAATAAGGAGCGGTTAACACGTAATGACTTGGTCATCAGCAGGACAAATTGACCTGACATGTTATATCATTCACGTAGGTGATTGGTGATGAAACTTGGGAGAACCAACTGTGAGAAATATAAACAAATGATGAGACAGAATGAGCAGAGGGTGAGTAAAGGATTCAGCTGGCGAACATCCTCTCCACTCACCAGGGTCCATCACTGCTCAGTGAGCTCACTAATATGCTCTGCCATGGAGTGAGGCAGTAAACCAGCCCGCAAGATTTCCATTAGCTGCCAGAACCCCATAAACATCTTATGTACACTCCTATTTTACTTGTTGTTAAACCCTTTAAAACCTCCAGAAATGACAGAAATGACCGTGATATGCTGTCTGGTTTAATTGTATAAAAGATAACAAAATCATTTTATTACATATTCATTTTTAGACAGACATCACAACGTACTTGCATGATTGGCCTGGTATTCATATTTCCCACAGCATAATTCGGCAAATTACGAAACTATATTAAACAAACAACAAACATGCTTGCAGATACAGTTTAAAGCCATGTCCCATCATTCAGAGAACGTCACTTCTGTTAAAACAAAACAACTGCAGAAGGATGCTGAAGCTCATTGTTGTTTTCAGAATTTATTCATCTTTTTTAAGGTTTTACATCAAATAGAACAGACATACATTGGCACATGCAAAGTGAACACTTTGTGGTGCTTTTTCATTGCCATCCAAATCCAATTGAACAAAGACTGGATATTTAATTTTGTGTACTCCAAACATGAAAATACTCTCAAATATTTACAAAAAAAATATACTTACAATGCCCATCACTCTAACATAACAATCATCTGGGACTGATTAGAGTTGAAGTTGTAAAAAGAAAAAAACACTGTATGCGGCAGAGCTTGTAGTTCAAGGTAAATTAATCAATTTTGAGAAAGAAGAGGCACAGAAGAAAACCACTTACAAACGATACAAAAACAGAAATCAGATAATGGAAACCTCAAGAGAATATGGCTTTAATGACGTATGAAAAGAAAAAAATAATCTTGAAGCAGATCCATTGTCCATTTTCGCATTTGCGTTCATTCACAGTGACCCCTATTAACAGGCGAGTTGACCTCAATCAGAGACAGATTCAGGGGCCACAACACAAGTTTACAACCTACAATTAGGTTGTAGGTGCCGATTCAGCCTCACCGGCCTAAAGCTCTGCTAATCTCTGTCAGGACTCATGCATCAGGTCTGGATGAGGGTTGGATGCAATCCACAGTCCCGAAGTGCATAGGTACTGCAGGTGGTGCTGGGATGCCCGCACTCTCTGTCTGTCTTCCTCTGATCATTTACTAATTTTCCACTCACAGATAAGGACAGACAGATTTTGTTTCCATACAAATCAGATCCTGAGGTTGTTATAACTCACATATGTTTTCTTTGTTGCTTGACCTGAAAACAAAGTAAAAAAGAACACGTTAGAATTTACTTTCAGATTTGCTAAAACAAAACAAGAATAGAATAGAAAGCCCCCTGCAGAGGTAAGTAGACATTATCCTCTTCGGTAACGTCTTTCTGCTGTGCGGTGAATTCTTATCACCAGCTGTGTGCAATCAGTAGCGATATTTTCCATCCCAGAGGATCATTTCAATTCATACTGCCCCTATGCAAAGCCTCAATTTCTATTTTCAGTTGTTAACTTGTGATAAAAATCACAAACACCACACAAGTGGGCACCAAACAAATGCTAGGGCATGCAATGCGATCCCAGCCTCGATTGCCATGGTAACGTATCAGAATGTGGCTGAGTGCCTGGTTGCTGTTTGTGTGTCCTACTGCATAGCTATCATTATGAGAACCAATTTGAGTTTTAAACCTTTGGTGTGAAGTATTAGTGTGTGTGAATGTGTGAGTGTGTGTGCTCAGGCCCTTTGAGCTCGTCATGGCTTCTTAAGAAGGCTGTTTTATGATGAGAATTAAATGGAGTTATGGTTAGTCGTTGGGCACTGGGAAGAGTTCGGGGGAGTACTGTGGAGGTTAAGGGTGGGTTAAAAAAAAGTTTACTGTCACAACACCAACCACCAATAAAAAGATGTGTGTGTTTATCGGTAAGATATAAAATCTGTTATGCAGACGAGGTCAACCTGCATTTTGTTAATCACAGACATTGCTCTAAATTCAAATGCTTTTGCTTTAATGTTGCTATGGAGACTAGATCCCATGGGTGGCGCAATCAAGTTGCACTATTTCTTAACTGCGGCATTTTGTGTTCTCAGCCTGAAAGTAGGATGAATAAAACATTAGTAAGTGTACAACAAATTCTTCCTGGTAACTACCAAGAATGTTCAACGGGCTCAGTCATCTTGCAGTGAGATGACAGCTTTGAGCTTGATTCATAAAACTAAATATTGTTGTAAGTGTTGTGATTTGTAACTAATTCTCATTTTTAGTTTGTGCTTCTACTTTTTAAAAGTTGTGTTTTCTCGTCACATACAGCATTGCTAATGAAAGGTACTCAATCTGAAAAGCGTAAAGGCATCTACATAAATACCTGCAGGGAAATAACTCGTGGTATATTGAATCAATTCAATAGAATTACAAGGCTCCTGTCTGAGAAGTATAATCATGAGGATATTACACCATATCAATACCAATGTAAATCTACGAAATTGCTAAAGCTCGAAACTCCATAAATCACTTCGAGTCATCACATGCCGATCTGATGGGCCTTATAAGTGAGGTGGTTGGCGCTCTGATGGTTAGAGGAATTGACGGACGGTCTCAAGGGATGGTCGAGGAGCAGTTCAGGTTTCAGGGCGGTCATGCACATAAATTCGCCATTAATAAATGTCACTTCCACTGTTACAAAAAAAAAAAAAAAAATAGAAGGGCAGGAGGAAAAGAGAGTGTGCACGCTTTAGACAGGCGAGGAGAGAAGATATTCACGTAGGAGAGACAGAAGGTGAGAGACACACAAAGCAGACAACATGGTGCACTTTGGGAGGGGTCTGTGAAGGTCTAATGCTCCGCTTGGGGATTTTTCATGTGTTACTGGAGCAGATGTTGTGGTTTTGCCCTCAATTCGAAATATGTTTTCAGTCAATGAGCCACATGTGTTACAAGCATGCGTATTTTCACCCTTCTGACTTACATGCGTGCACCTCACACACCCAGACACACGCTGAAAACCACACATGCACTGACAAACAAGCTTGTTGGGCCCATGACAGATGAGTGTGACAAATGTTGGGTATCTGGAGAAATTCCCAGGAAAATCTGTCACCTCTGAGACATAACTCAAAGAGGGGGGGAAGTGCACCTGTGGGTGCTATGATTGCTGGATACGATCAGAGGTGTTGGGGTAGAGAAAGGTCTCGGAAACTGTGATGAAAAATTTGCATGTGCTGTCAATCTACTTTGACTTCATCTTGACAGCTAAAGATCTGCTAGAGCTTCCATGGCAACGGATGTGTAAAATGCAGTTTTAGCAGTTTTTTGACTGCTTCCAGCTTTCTTCTGTTTCCTTCCAAAACAAACAGAGTGTCACCCAGCTGTGGGAACACGCAAGATGCCTTACTCCTGTACTAATACCCAGTATTATCGTTGCTAACAGGATCATGCTCACTGTTTCAGATGAAGGATGGTGTGAGTAACAGAGAGAGATTATCTTCCTCAGTTCTTGACAATAAAGCCCTGGTTCTTCAAATCTCTCTCCAGAGCAGGTTTTCTTTTTCCCTCTCATGCAAGCTGCCATACACTTGGGCTAAAGGTCTCGCCATTTATCAGGATAGAAGATAACCGGGTTCTCTCTGCAGGATATGATACATCATCCTGGCCAAGTCACCTCCAATTAGTTCCATGGAATACTTTTCTTGTACAAGAAAAAGGTCCAAGAACATTTGAAATGTGTGTTTTTTTCCCTAGCTGCACGATAAACAAACTTGAGTTGCTATTATTCTTGCAAAATGTTTAATTGTACAAATTCTCAAAAAGCTCTGATAAGCTACTGTTCAAAAAGCAAGGCACAAATGTTAAAACCTGCAAGTGAATCCACTTTTTAAATCTTATAATTGGATGGATATTCATAAATGGGTGAGCACGCACAATTGTATGTTTGTAAAGCATGCACATGCATACAAAAAACCCCCAATACTTTAACTTACATTATAATTTTTGAATAGTAATTTAGTATGTGCTATCAAAATATGATGGATTTCTGAATATTTACTTATATGTTTTTGCTCCGAAATAAATAAATAAATAAATAAAAATAAATAAAGTTGTTTAAAATACGTCATAACTAATGTTTTACCTCATATTATGAGAATAGAGTTTGTAAACAACAATTTCTCTTGAGGGATGATGATGTTAATTTAACAACATATGAAAAGGTACAAATGATTCAAAAACTGATGTAAATTTTTCTTTTGTGAAATGTGAAATAATTCAAATGTACTGGTAATCTTCCTTGCTATCAAGTTCATTGCAGCAAGGTTTTTTTATATGCCGACACCAGGTTACTCACTCATAGGGTCAGCAGCAGGATTCTCACAAAGCTCAGTCTTTGCCTCCCCGTTGGGTCTCTCGCTGGGCTTCTGGGACAGACGGGTTGACATTGTGGCAGCAGTGACCACAGCTTTGAAGCTGCGTTTCCTCTTCTGTACGTTCAGCTCAGGGTGGAAGATAATGATGTACACCTTGGGCATGTATAGCATGCCCAGTGCTACCGAGGCACTGAGGTTCATTGAAATGGTCAGGGTGGTCGTTTGAATGTACAACTAGAAGAAAGCACAAAATATAAAAATGACTGGATATTCAGAAGTAGCAGAGATAATGAATTTATTTTGATTTTGTGAACATGTTTTTTTAATCTTATATGTGTATGATCTTATATAGTGTGTTGTGTTGAACTCTTTTAAAGAAAAATTAGACGACAGCTACAATCTCTTAACATTTGTAATCAATTATGCAGTACACACACTGCTGGACACCCCATTGAGCCAAAAGCTAATAATAGCTTTTGCCCAAACACAAATTTAGAGTGAAAGAAACAAAGTTACTTCTCTATTTTTTAATCTTGAAACAAATTGTCACTTCAAAAGAGACCCACTGAATATCATTTGAGGTGTAGTCTCCAAGGAACAACCAATTATGCCTTATGTCTTCATGAATGATAATTTACTAAAAGAAATCAGATATTAATGACCTGATATGACTATAATCAAAGGTGTGGATAATGAAGAGTTTGCTATGCACGGTTAAGGCCGAAGAAGCAGCCATGCGTTTCATGTTGTAATCCAACCACACTTATTAAAGCCCGACCTGGAGCCACTCACTGTAGAAAAAGACAGCCATGGAGTATTAATGAAAACATAAAAAACATCACTTTGAGTTAATCAAAATGCCCTCACATGGCCTCTTCTCCACCAGCCGGTTCAATCTTGTTGAGGATGATAGACTGCAATGTTTTATAAATATCTACCGCTGCTTCTTTTTTCATTTTCCATTTATTCCACTTCTTTTCCATATCTTGTCTTTGCTCTGAACATTCAAATTATTGCTGATTTTGGTCAAATTTCTGCTGTTTAGGTCTATTTTTTGTATTTAGAACAACAACAAAAAAAAGGATCAAATTAGAGATCTATTTGCACAACACAACAGGACATGTAGGATTTTGTACAGTTTAAAAAAATGTAGGCATATGAGTGGAAATACTTTCTTAATGTTTATCGCGCTCTAATTAATCCTAGAAACCCTGAAATATATGCAGTCACATCGATCTTATCTCCTTCTCTTAGCACCAAATTGGAGCCAACTGCGTGTATGTGGTCATTAAGTTATATAAAACAATTGACGGTCTAAGTTCAGGAACCATGATCCGAGATGAAAATCTGCTGAGTAGGGAAGAAAGTTACAGATGTGATAAAATCCATAAGTTCAGAACAAAGGACCCTACAGAGATAGAGGGAAACAGGGGGAGTTCTTATTTATATAAGAGGCAAAAAGCACATTAGTTCAGAGAAGGTGGCAACTTTTGCTTTATCTGCGATGGATGAGCACATAGCCTGCATCATTTAAAGCTTTGTGTGTGGATGATCACAAGACACCAGGGAGACAAAGATGTTCAGAAATAGCATGGCGTGTTGACTGTTATCTCACACAATCTTTAGAGGTCTAAAGCAGTATATTCCATCAGAAAAGCAAAAGATATCTAGATAGTTATTTACTTCTCAAAGCTGCATAGGGAAATTGATCCACAGCCACCTTTACATACTGTACAATAGGAATGGTAGGCCGCACTGGCAATCAAATGAAAGAACCTCTAAAAAATCCAGAATATGAAGACAGAAAGAAAAAAAAAATCAATGTTCAATCTCATTCTATCAGAATAGCTTTTTTTTCATTTCCAACTTACATCAGACACAAATTCCTTTTAAAAAAAATATGGGCTATACATTGGAAATACTACACTAGAGTATGCTGTTTCGGAGAAACAGCGCGTTGAATGCCTGCTCGCGGGGGGCGAGGACGCCGAAGCCCTTTTTTGTTTTTTGTCATCCTCTGATGCTGAAAATGACCTGAAAGCTGGCTAAAAATAAACCTGAATGTACATATGTGCTGGAAAAGGATTTCAAACACATAAAATTTTTATAAAGTTTTGTGTTTTATTGTGAAAATGTCGTTAAAGTTGTGTAATTAGGCTTTAAAGTTAAGAAAACAAAACAGCGTTAAAGTTTTTTAAAAAAAATAATTTTAATGTAAAAGTGTGTAAAAGATGATAATTTTTCATTATTTTGGGTCTTTTATTGTGAAAATGTCATTAAAAATGGCTAAATATGCTTTTAAGATGAATTTTATAAAAAGACGAAGAATTATTAAAAAAAGAAAAAATTTAATGTAAAAATGTGTAAAAGATAGTAATTTTTTATTATTTTAGGTCTTTTATTGTGAAAATGTCGTTAAAGTTGTGTAATTATGCTTTAAAGTTAAGAAAACAAAACAGCGTTAAAGTTTTTTAAAAAAAATCATTTTAATGTAAAAGTGTGTAAAAGATGATAATTTTTCATTATTTTGGGTCTTTTATTGTGAAAATCTCATTAAAAATGGCTAAATATGCTTTTAAGATGAATTTTAAAAAAAGACGAAGAATTATTAAAAAAAGAAAAAATTTAATGTAAAAATGTGTAAAAGATAGTAATTTTTTATTATTTTAGGTCTTTTATTGTGAAAATGTCGTTAAAGTTGTGTAATTAGGCTTTAAAGTTAAGAAAACAAAACAACCCTAAAGTTATTTAAAAAAAATAATTTTAATGTAAAAGTGTGTAAAAGATAAAAATTTTATATTATTTTAGGTCTTTTATTGTGAAAATCTCGTTAAAGTTGTGTAATTATGCTTTAAAGTTAAGAAAACAAAACAACCCTAAAGTTATTTAAAAAAAATAATTTTAATGTAAAAGTGTGTAAAAGATAATAATTTTATATTATTTTAGGTCTTTTATTGTGAAAATGTCGTTAAAGTTGTCTAATTATCCTTTAAAGTTAAGAAAACAAAACAACTGAAAAGTTCTAATGAGCTGTCTTCCCATCAGAGCTCCTTAATTGCTCCTCAAAACACAGCTGATGCAGGTCACAAGACCACAGAAACAGAGTCTGCATACAGCCAGCACAGCCTACTTCCAAATAAGGAGATGTCTGTGACATCACACAGACACCTTCATTACCTTATAAGGAGATGAGCCTCTGAGTGCTCATTAATTGGGCGGCAAAACACACCTGCTCAGTTGGGAGAGAGAATTTCTGAATAGGCAAACAAATGCTAATTGCGCGAAAATGGAAACAGATAGAAAAAAATTGTTTTCAGATTTAGAAGC